>OY987332.1:40542674-42942674 GCA_963920685.1 Polydrusus tereticollis | reverse complement strand
AAAGGAAAAGGTAATTTTAGTCAGGTAGATATTAAACTTTATAAACATAAATTAAGAACTCGCAAAACAATTAAAAAATGTAAAAAGCGAAATAATCAAACTTATAGATATTTAACAACAAGGAGAAATATATTACCGTAACAAAACAAAAAGCAATAAAAATAATAACTGAAACTTATACTAAAATAATAATAATTAATAACACGCTTAACTTCTACTAATACTAATAAGGAACATTCGAATACAGCAAAATTTATAGTATAATAATTAACAAAAAAAATGTTTGGGAACTTTTTGTTCTAAAACAAACAAATTTAATTAACTCTTCTAATTTTGAAGAGTAACACCTTTTTGCATGGCGGTATCATGGCACTATCAAAATTTTTTAGATTTTTAAAAGGGCTTTGATTGGGTTTTGCTTTGCAGTGATCATAAAATATATTAAATCGTGCCTCATTAATATGTTTTAAATTGGGTCTTGCGTAAATAGCACAGACCAATCTTTCTACAGTCTGAATTTGTTCCTCAGAGATGCTTGCGTTATAACCAAATGTACCAAAAACTTCTTGTATTTTTTTTTATCCTTTTTAAGTAAAGCAAACGGTTTTAGTTTGCACTTCCTTGAAAATTATGCGGTATAGTCGCACCCTGTCAGAGCATGAAAAGCGGGTAGAGCTGTACATGTACTAGATCCTAATCTATTAAAGATGTCATTTACGTGAACAAATCTGCAGGTATTTTTGGATGCGATTCTAACTTCCATCCATACATTTACAGATCTATTAAAATTGTGAAGGTTTCTCAAAAGGATAACTAGTATGTCCGTGTCAGCAGCACGAATTACGATATTGGTATTTTCTCGAATTTTAGATAGATGGTAAATTATTCGGGTGTTAGCTTCTTCATGGTAACACATAACTGTATCAATAACTTCTTTTGTATATGCCTTTCAACAATAGTAAATTTGTAACATTCGTCACTGCAATTGGCATATATAGCTTTATTATTTACTATTTTAGCAAACATATCATTTTGCCAAAATTCACAAAAAATTTAAAGAGTGCCTGCTTAAAATTGTCATTGCGCATTGCTTTCATTAAATCTGAGGGGCGTTGTTGATCGGGACCCTGGATTAGAAGCTGTGCACTTATTTCATATAAGTTTGCTCGTTTATCGCGCTTAATATATTTTATAGATGGGCTAATAAACTTATCAAACACTATGTGGATATTATCTCCTTTATGTTGACAAATTTTTATTAGTACATGTGCAGCTAATTTTCCAAATGACATAACACAAGGAAATAATATCCACATTGCCTGCAACCGAGGAGAATGAAGATGAGGAGGAATCATTACAATATTTATCTGATGATGAACAATAGCTCTATTTTTATACAAGTTTTTTAAAACAAACAGTTCCCAAAAATTGTATTTGTTCATTATTATACTATAACTTTTGCTGTATTCATGTGTTCTTTATTATTATTAGTAGAAGTTAAGCGTGTTATTTATTATTAATATTTAAGTATAATAGAGTAACTCAAAAAAACAAAGTCACGGTCTCAAGTTCTAATTTTTGCATTGGTTACGCGTTTTTTGTTTTTTTGAGTTACTCTACAATACTGAATTCAGGTCTCTTTATGAACCATGGTCGGATTCTTTGAATTTTAGTATAAGTTTCAGTTATTATTTTTATTGATTTTTGTTTTGTTACGGTAATATATCTTTTCTTGTTGTTAAATATTTGTGAGTGTGATTATTTCGTTTTTTATATTTTTTATTTGTTTTGTGAGTTCTTAATTTATGTTTATAAAGTTTAATATCTACCTGGCTAATATTATATTTTTCTTTTGGTTAGGTTTTATGTCTATATACGCCGCTTTATCCTTGTTTTATTTAGAATAAAAGTAAAGTTGGAACAGCGTATACCCATACGATGGGATATGCTTAGGTAGGTAAGAATTTCAATTTAGGTTTATTTTAATTTTTGCTGTTTTTTAAAGTTCCTATAAGTAGATTTACATTCTTTGTAAGTTTTTGGTTTAAATGAAAATTATGTTCTATAAGATAACTTGCTTGTTGATATATATTTTGAATACATTTTTATTTCTATTTGAAAATCTTTTATTTTACCTCTTATAATAATATAGAGCTCGAGATAATATTCTACAGCGTCTGCTGTTTGTTATTGACCGTCTGCGGAATTTTGCAAAATATATGTGTGTTCTACACTAAAAAAACCTTTCATTAAGCCCAGATTAGCATATGAACCCCATGAGGCAACTTAGGTCGGAGGCGTTCAAACATCGGCGTCTGCCGTCGAAAATAATAAACTAGGTGTCTTTCCCTATACCCTGTAAAATTTTCATCCATGTACCCATGAGGCAACTTAACCCCACTTTTCGCATCTTTGACAGGCTGTCATTTGTTTAGTTGATCGCTGGGCCCCGGCAGACGACCGATTCTAGGATACTCATATAAAGCCCTTTTTTCCACTACTAACCTATAACATCGCTATTATTGACCGATTATTAACGTTAGAAATCGTTTTTCTTTACCTTATAAGTTATTATTGACCATGGTCAATAATAAGGCATTGAAATCCATTATTGACCGATCTTCAAGAATCTATTTGAACGCAGGTAACTTGATTTTTTGATTCTACAACATGAATTCATAAACATGAATAACCTGAAAGATGATTTCTTGTGGTTAGGCAACCAGATAATTATCAATTCATATTAGATTATTAGAGATGCATGATATTGTAAAATATCGATAAAATCAACAACAAATATTAATATTAATAATTAAGGTGAACACATAATATAGTATATTAAAGTACATGTTTTATAAAGCATCATCTTATAGCACGCGTCCATGTTAAAAAACGAGCCGCTTGCGGCGAGTTTTTTAACGGGACAAGTGCTCTAACTGCTTTATAAAACACGTGCTTTATACTATTTTTTCTATTTTGTATTTTTTTCAATAAGAAAATACATATTTAAAAAGAAAATCAACCCTTCAAATTTTGTAAATTTGTGTGTCTAAATTCTATGTTGGTAATACTCTAAATTTCTTTTTATCATAGTAGCCTTGACAATAAATAATATTTTCTTTGTGTCATTGTCACGAAATTTGTGATTTAATATTTCATAGAGTTGTTCATAATTATAATTAAAAAAATATGGAGCATGATAATCTAAGTTTAACTCCCCCTGAGTTAAGGGATATTGCTAATAAAACGATAAATCAACTTTTACCAGAGAAATCCCGAAAACTTTCTTTTCTCATGGATAACAATAACAGGAAACGTCAGACGTCAACAGAATAAAACATTTAAATATAACCAATGCCAACTTTTAAAAAATAAAATTCGGAGTTCGAAATGGATATATTTCGAACTCGCTAGCGCGTTCGAAATATCTATTTTTCGAGACAAAATTAGAAAAATATCATTAACATTTTCTTCGCTTATTTCTTAAAAAAACGGAAAACTCGTGAAATCTGATGACATAAATGAACAAAAATTGACATTAACAAAGCCACCTGACAAAACAACAAAATATTTTGCCAATTCCAAAGCGCAGGTAACTTAATTAAAAAATATACTTATACCTACCTATAATTTTTTATAATTATTAATACTATAAAGATAAATGTCTTATAAAAGTTTGTAGTAGTGGAAAAAATATAATATTAACCACGGTTTAGACAGCTTATAGCCCTCGCGTCTTAAATCCCTCGTCGCTCCGCTCGTCGTGATTTAAACTTGCCGCTCGGGCAATAATGATGGCTGTCTAAACCTTGGTTAATAATATACTATTACTCAAATATCTCAAACCTTTTGTCCCGATGAGGCAACTTATTTGCTTCCCGGCCGTAGGTCTATTATGTAAAAAACGCAATGAAAGGCGAAACGTTAACTGTGTTTTTCCACTACTAACCTATAACATCGCAATTATTTACCGATTATTAACGTTAGAAATCGTTTTTCTCTACCTTATAAGTTATTATTGACCATTGTGAATAATAAGGCATTGAAATCCATTATTGACCGATCTTCAAGAATCTATTTGAGCGCAGGTAACTTGATTTTTTTATTCTACAACATGAATTCATAAACATGAATAATAACCTGAAAGGTGATTTCTTGTGGTTAGGCAACCAGATAATTATCAATACATATTAAATCATTAGAGATGCTTGATATTGTAAAATATCGATACAATCAATAACAAATATAGGGTAGAAGAGACAATAATTCGCCATATTTATTAGGAGGACAGATTCGGGTCGTAATAAAGCTTAATATCAGTAATGTCAAAATAAATTAATTAAAAATGGGCTTTGTCGCTTTAATAAATATTTTAGAGAAATATCGACATTTTGATATATCGACGAATAACTTACCATTCCTAACAGGACCTAACCTAATTTCAGGATCAAAGGAAAATAAAATGAAAACATTAGTAAAGAACACTATAACAACAAACTCGTGAAATCTGATGACATAAATAAACAAAAATTGACATTAACAAAGCCTCCTGAGAAAACAACAAAATATTTTGCCAATTCCAAAGCGCAGGTAACTTGATTAAAAAATATACTTATACCTACCTACAATTTTTTATAATTATTAACACTATAAAAATAAATGTCATATAAAAGTTTGTAGTAGTGGAAAAATATTATATTAACCACGGTTTAGACAGCTTATAGCCCTAGCGTCTTAAATCCCTCGTCGCTCCGCTCCTCGTGATTTAAACTTGCCACTCGAGCAATAATGATGGCTGTCTAAACCTTGGTTAATAATATACTATTTTCTTCACAATCTGGTATTATTACCGCGGACATCAGTAAGTATAATTTTTTCAGGGCGGTAGCCAGTGGCGCGCAATCTAATTAATTGCGGCACTGTACGCGACGTGGCGTGGTCATTTTTAGATAATTCAGTTTCCAAAATAATAAACATCAATTTTTTAAATGATCAAATGATAATGAACTCTCCTCATAATGGCTTATTCAATGCTCACAATGCATTTTACCGTACCCTCTTAAAATGTTGATGACTTGAAAAAACGATAAAAACAGTCAGTTTAACCTGTTTATTGTCATACTTTTAGTTTGTGGAAATGTCCTTTTAACTAAACCTGATAGAGCAAATATACGTGATGTTAGAATAGTGGGGGGAGAAGACACTAATATAACACAGTTCTCCCACCAAGCATCGCTCCAAATTCTCGAGTATAACTTTTGCGGGGCTTCGCTTATATCCAACAGATGGCTGATCACAGCGGCGCATTGCACCAGGTATATTTCTGTCTTCCTTTCTAGCAACGCACAAGAAGGATACGTAACTATACAGGGTGGCACATCGAAAACGAAATATTTACTGGCAGCTCAGTTCTTTTTTGGAAAAACGCTCAGACCCGTCGATTTTGTTCTCGAGGGGACACAAAATTGGCAAAAAATCACGTTAACACGTGGCACCACCCCTAAAATCTTAAATGGAAAAGGGGGTCCAGTGATACCTTATTTTAAAGGTTCTGCAATTCCCTTTATGATGTAAAATTAATGTACTTCAGTTCAGTGGCTTTGGAGATATATTGATTTAAAGCTCTAATACAGAGATGTATTGATTTAAAACTCTAATACATCATCATTAGTGGAGATCAATACATTTGGAAGCAAAGTAGTGTAAAAATGAAAAATGAATTGACCCGTCAGCCAAGTAAATGTTGGAAATGTTCACCATGATTCTTCATGTAGTAATAAAGATTTTGCTCAAAACGTTGCCGCACATTTTGCAATATTTGAGGAGTAATTTGAAGGCACTCATTCACAATTCTTTGTCGCAAATCTTCTAACGATGTTGGCTGAGTAGCTCAGATTTTGATTTTTAAGTGACCCCACAGAAAGAAATCCAAAGGTCATAAATCTGGCGATCTTGGGGGCCATTCAATGGCACCTCTTCTACCAATCCATCGACCTTAAAACGTCTGATCTAAGTATTGTGGAACACGTAATGCGTAATGTGGTGGGGCACCATCCTGTTGGAACATCAACATATTCGCAATGTACCGCCGATCATTCTGATTTTCAATTATGGCCGTTAATGCAGGATCTACGGCGTCTTGCAGCAATTTTAAATACATTTCACCTGTCAAATTTCCAGGTAAGGAAAATAGGACCAACTAAATTATCGCCAAAAATACCAGCCCAAACATTTAATTTTTGTGGCTGCTGTTTGTGTACCTCACGATAAATTCTGGGATTAGAATTGGACCAATATCGGCAGTTATGACGATTTACTACGCCATTTAAGAAAAAGGAACATTCGTCGGAAAAGCAAGTGTTAAATAGAAAATGTTCTTCGTTTATAATTCGCTCACTCATATCTTCACAAAATTGTAATCGCCGATCAAAATCGTCTTCATTAAGTTCTTGTAAAAGGTGAATTTTATACGGATGAAAATTATGGGCCTTTAGAATCCGTTGGATACTACGTCGACCAACAGCACACACAGTATCCAATTTGCGGGTACTTAACGTAGGATCTACATAAACTTGCCCTAAAACCCCCACTTCCATTGCTTGGTTTCTTATGGGATTTTCAATGTTGGTTTTTTTATTGGCGACTGATCCAGTTTCCCGAAATTTAGCTACAAGTTCTAGAACATATTTTCGATGCACGTTACTGTTCTCATGTCGCTCATTAAATATTTGTGCTGTTCTATTAGCGCACTGATTATTTCCGAAAAATAGTTCGATAATTTCAATCCTTTCTGCCGTGGAATATACCATGGTTAATTTATGTATAAAACGTTAAAAGGTATTTTAACAACAAAGTTTGGTCGAGTCAATCGCAAACTATGTACTAAGTTCCTATTTAAAATAAGTACGAGACATTCCCTTCTTATCTTTCTTCAAGAAACAACTTTTTTTGCCACAAAAAACGCTCCAATCGCTATTCTCAACACCAAAATAATAAACAAACCATGGGCGTAGTTAATAAAAGCATTTACTTATTAAGTAAATGCTTTTACTCAAATTTGTTCTGAAAGTAGTACAAACTAATCTGATGTACCTATTAAAGTCTACTTTAAGCTTTAAATCAATTTGATTTAATCAATCAACTACTGAACTAAAAGTACATGCATTTTACATCATTATAAAGGGAATTGAAAGACCTTTAAAATAAGGTATCACTCGACCCCCATTTCTATTTAAGATTTTAGGGGTGGTGCCACCCCCGCCCAGGGGGCTGCACGTGTTAGCGTTATTTTTTGCCAATTTTGTGTCCCCCCTCGAAAACAAAATTGACGGGCCTGAGCGTTTTTCCAAAAAAGAACTGAGCTGCCAGTGAATGTCTCTGTTTCGTTTTCGATGCGCCACCCTGCATATTACTCCTTTTTAGAGACTTCAGCAGTAATCAGACTTCCCTGCTTGCCCTCACAGTACGCTTGGGCACCACCCTGTGGAGAAAAGGTGGGCAAGTATTTTCAGTGGCCAGAGTCATCAGCCACCCCTTATACGCTGCTGCGCCAGATCGAGATGAGCCAGGCTATACCCTACACTACGACATAAGTTTGCTATACTTGTCGCAAGAAGTTACTTTTGGGCCCACTATTCAACCAATCAGACTAGCAGAAGCAAGCGAGGTACGTATGCATGAGAATCTTTAACCAACCGAGATTTTTAGCGCTTAACGTTGGCAGGTAAATTTGACACATACGGGGTGAAAAATCTAGCCAATCAAATTAAATTCTAGACATCGGTAATCGAAAGCTGTCGGGCCAATGAACTAGCACGATCATATCTTTAATATTATAGTATAATAGGTGTTTGGTGCGAGGTGTTCTGACCTGCCATCACATATTTCTGTGTCTCCGACAGTAAACAGATGATTCATAAAATATCATCTGATTTAATAAAATACGTCATTACCTTAACATATTTAATTTATGCCACGATTTGCTAACTTTTTGATTGTTAACCTTGTAATATTTTCACAGTAACAACTTATTATATTCATGTTGACACGTAAGATATCCTGCAACTGAGGTTAATACCCTTGGGATTCAGTTCTATTTAGATTGGACAACCCAATCAGTACGTCTTTGTTTTAGCCATAACTTAGAACCGAACGAAAATGTCTGTTTTACTTTGATGCTGGTGTAAATAATTACTTGCCATATGCACAATTAACACACGTTTGTAATCATTATTTCTGATAACTAAACTATAACATCTTTCTTTTACTAAGATGCCAGACTAACTAATCACTGCCGTCGGAAAACTGTAATTCTCGTACTTTAAGGAAGAGTTATGATATGCCAAGCTCGTGGCATATCTAAACACACACGACGTAATTGCCTTTTTCGGCCGAAGAGAATCTTTAAGAGGAATATCACTTTATTGTAATCGAACTAGAGTCACACCTTGTGTCAAAAGCATACGTGGATCACGCTGCCTGGCCACGTGGAGCAACTTCTCGAGTATTGGTTGCTACTACGCATTGCTTCCCTCACTCTGAAAAATGGATTAATGTACGGTACCAAAATGACAAATTGTATTGCTGCAATCATGACAACGAATCAGTTTTTTAATTAAACTAGGTAACTCTAGCAACTGAAATTTGTGTGTTTATTATTGATAATTAGTTATGGGGAATAACTTGATTTGTTGCTTGAATAAATCTACTAAATCCTATTTATTTAACTAAAATATACATAACCATTATAAATAAATGAAACGCAAAGTCTGCTCCACTAATTTATTGTCACCATTGGTTAGATGTTAAGAAACAAAAAGGGACATGTTTCGAGAGCAGTAGCTCTCATCTTCAGCCTTTCAATTGCTCAGTAGGTGTTATAATTTGTGTAAAAGGAAATCTGTAATAATAGAAATAAATATTGTAGTTGACTCAGGTCAAAAAGAAACCAAAAGTGTACAAATTGATAATGTTGAATTAAAAAGAGATTATAAAGTTCGACTGTGTAGATGACTTACCATGTAGCAGAAAAAAGGTTTTAATAACAAATTATATTATACATAAATATTGATCAGTTAAATTGTTAATCACCTAAAATTAAATTAAACACTAAGTGAGATGGATTTTAAACGAAATACTTTTTTTCTTTTTAATTTTCTAACGAAACTATAAAAGAGTGAACTTTTGCAAAACATGGCTGCTTGCTAATAAAGAAAATAATGGGTATGTTGAATTACAATGGTAATGTCAAAATCACGTGTCGAATGGGTGTCACCCACTGGCAACCGTTCAAGGATTATTTAGAAGTGAAAAAGCTAAAATTTTTAACAACAAAATGGTATATAAATAATGGTAAAGGATTTTAATTGCTTGAGGTTCTATGAACAGGTAGGCAGATGAACTTGACCGCTTAAATAGATATATCGATGCCAAAGTTAAAGTAGATGTATCAATATGGAGTTATCAAATCTGTGTTATCAATGAGGACCGTTGGTGAAGGTGAAAAAATAAAAAATCAAAATTAGATTAATAATACAAGATTAATTAAAGTGATAATAATTATATGAAGTTTAAAGAATTAAAAAAAGAAAGGCATGAGAAATTTATCTGATCATTGATGCAATTAAGATTCGGATTCCTAAGAGCTTTTTGTATTTCTAGGATCTCAAGTAGGTTTAGAGTGATGCCCTTATTGCAACAGTGGAGGACCCTTGTGCCAGATGTGAGGTCGAAAGAGTGGTTTTCATTTATGATATGGTTGGCGAAAGTTGATTTTGAGTTTAAATCTGTTATGGTCTGGTTAATATGTTTGTCAATAATTTTTATGTGTTCATTCACTCTGATGGAGATTTTACGGCCACTTTGACCGACATAGCATGTATTACAATTATGGTGATTACATGACAAAAGATAAACGCCGGACTTATGTAGTAACGGAATTTTGTCTTTAGTATTAACGATGAAATTTCTTAGAGGGGATGTTACCTTAAAACTTAAGGTAATATTATGTTTTTTGAAAATGTTGGAGATTTTATAGGATATATTATTAAAAAATGATAATGAAAAATATTTGGTGACTATGTCGTTTTGTTTGCCAGGGGATAAGTTCTTATTGAGTGAATTGGTCAGATATCTGAAATAAAGTTTGTTGATTGTAAAGAGGGGGTAATTGTTGTTCTGTGCAATTTGTTTAATGTAATTAAGTTCAGTGTGAAAATTATTATGGTTTAACGGTAAATTAAAAAGTCTATGGAAAAGGCTATGAAAGGCGGCGAGTTTGTGACTGTGCGTGATTTCCATAGTAAATATTTTATTTCTATTTCCATAGAAAATAACGACTCAATTCCTTTCTTAGATATCACAATAAGCAAAAATCACAACAATCTAGAATTTGCAATCTACCATAAACCAACCAGTACTGACCTTGTCATCCCCTACAACTCTAACCACCCGCACAGTCACAAACTCGCCGCCTTTCATAGCCTTTTCCATAGACTTATTAATTTACCGTTAAATCATACTAATTTTCACACTGAACTTAATTACATTAAACAAATTGCACAGAACAACAATTACCCCCTCTTTACAATCAACAAACTTTATTTCAGATATCTGACCAATTCACTCAATAAGAACTTATCCCCTGGCAAACAAAACGACATAGTCACCAAATATTTTTCATTATCATTTTTTAATAATATATCCTATAAAATCTCCAACATTTTCAAAAAACATAATATTACCTTAAGTTTTAAGGTAACATCCCCTCTAAGAAATTTCATCGTTAATACTAAAGACAAAATTCCGTTACTACATAAGTCCGGCGTTTATCTTTTGTCATGTAATCACCATAATTGTAATACATGCTATGTCGGTCAAAGTGGCTCCATCAGAGTGAATGAACACATAAAAATTATTGACAAACATATTAACCAGACCATAACAGATTTAAACTCAAAATCAACTTTCGCCAACCATATCATAAATGAAAACCACTCTTTCGACCTCACATCTGGCACAAGGGTCCTCCACTGTTGCAATAAGGGCATCACTCTAAACCTACTTGAGATCCTAGAAATACAAAAAGCTCTTAGGAATCCGAATCTTAATTGCATCAATGATCAGATAAATTTCTCATGCCTTTCTTTTTTTAATTCTTTAAACTTCATATGATTATTATCACTTTAATTAATCTTGTATTATTAATCTAATTTTAATTTTTTATTTTTTCACCTTCACCAACGGTCCTCATTGATAACACAGATTTGATAACTCCATATTGATACATCTACTTTAACTTTGGCATCGATATATCTATTTAAGCGGTCAAGTTCATCTGCCTACCTGTTCATAGAACCTCAAGCAATTAAAATCCTTTACCATTATTTATATACCATTTGTTGTTAAAAATTTTAGCTTTTTCACTTCTAAATAATCCTTGAACGGTTGCCAGTGGGTGACACCCATTCGACACGTGATTTTGACATTACCATTGTAATTCAACATACCCATTATTTTCTTTATTAGCAAGCAGCCATGTTTTGCAAAAGTTCACTCTTTTATAGTTTCGTTAGAAAATTAAAAAGAAAAAAAGTATTTCGTTTAAAATCCATCTCACTCAGTGTTTAATTTAATTTTAGGTGATTAACAATTTAACTGATCAATATTTATGTATAATATAATTTGTTATTAAAACCTTTTTTCTGCTACATGGTAAGTCATCTACACAGTCGAACTTTATAATCTCTTTTTAATTCAACATTATCAATTTGTACACTTTTGGTTTCTTTTTGACCTGAGTCAACTACAATATTTATTTCTATAATTACAGATTTCCTTTTACACAAATTATGTCACCTACTGAGCAATTGAAAGGCTGAAGATGAGAGCTACTGCTCTCGAAACATGTCCCTTTTTGTTTCTTAACATCTAACCAATGGTGACAATAAATTAGTGGAGCAGACTTTGCGTTTCATTTATTTATAAATATTCACTCCACTTCGAGATATGGACTACTTCTTCAAAATTCATAACCATTATGTTTTTAAGGTTAGCTTAATAAGACAAAATACACTACATTTCTAGCTTTTGCAGGTAATCCTGTGGTGGCTTTAACCTTCAAACATGGCCACAATATTGTAGTGCACTAATTTCTATCTAATTCTACAATTAAAACTCTTTTAAATTAACAGGAACAGTCTAGAACAGAATAGTCCAATGACTTAGTTCTGCAAACAAAATTTAATACATTGAATAATCCGTAGATTATACCTGTACCTACCTATTTACATTTGTCTCTTCTCTGTTGGACTCAATCTCTAATTATTTAATTTGTGTTTGGTTTGGTCTTAAAACTTCTCGTACACTAGGGCTTCTTTTTTAAATGACAAATTTTTATTGTCAACTTTGAACAAGCTATCCTAAAAAAGAAAAATATGTTACAAGTATTTAATCATACCAAGGAACGTTTGTTCTAAAAGAAATACAGAAGATAAGTATCTAAAATTTTAATTTTATATCTTAATGCTCCAAAATGACGTCTACTTCCTCCAGCTTCTGAAGGGTTTGTCAGCTTCTTTACACCTGCTTACTAATATTTTGGTTCCACAATTTCATATAATTTAAGAATATATCGACTTACCTTCATGTCAACAGTCTTATTGGGCAACATGTATTCATTTTTTACCTATTTTCACACCAAGATAACTACTAATAAGGCAAATCGCCTATAATCGCCTATGAAAACAAGACAAGTTAAAAATCGGGTTAAGTATGGCTAGGTAAAATGGCGGCACTTGGTCTGTCATCACATATTACAGAGGTAAGTGTACTTGTGAAGTCACTAAGAACAAGTAAATCAGTTTGAGGACCAAATGTGTTCACGGTAACACGATCATTTAGTTGTCTTAGCTAAGATGCGAATAGGAATAAAATTTATCTAAATTTAATTAAGAAAAACAAATTAAAACTGAAACTAAAAATTACTTTTGCGAATGCTGAAACATAGCCGACAAGAAAAAAATAGTTTTAGTTACCGATGCATTTTTTAGAGTGCTCGCGCTGTAGTCGCTGTCAGCTTGAAACCAATCAGCGCAGCGTCACGCGATTCGTTAGACCAATCAAAAATCATTAATATTCGGGTTGTTGTGGCGGCCATATTTATATAGGTACAACCAATATCAATAAAAATCAAATCAAATAAACTAATTTGCATATTAGTACTTCCGTTGCTCTGCCACAAAGATACCGAATATATTATTATATTTAGAGTTTCTCTGAGATATTCAACTTTTTATGCAGATCAAGAATGAATACTCGTAGAACTGAACTTAATATTATAATTTTATGGAAGAAGTCCATCTCTCAGTGGAGTGATATTTTAACGTAAAGGAAAACACATAATCTGCTCCACTAGTTTTTGAACGAAAGATTCAAAAAGAAAAAATAATAAGTACTATTTAATTACTAACTACTAAATATAAAATTTTTTTTTCTTTAAATAATAACAACTTTTTCTATTTTCTATTTTATTTCTACAACTATGCTTAATACAAAATGATAAAGTTTTTTCTGCGACACAAGGTAAGTCAACACTATTTTGTTTGACCCAAGTATAAATCAGTCTCTCACTTAAGTATTCTCCTTTTTATCTATCATCTTTCCGAGCTCTCTGATGAGCCTATTGTCGTTTAAGTTTTTCTTATTTCACTAATACTTCTTTTCTATCTTTAATTTGCAGTTCCCACAATGTCCTTTTCTCTTCTACTAACTTAATTTTATCCCACTGATGATGGAGGTTTATGCCTCCGAAACATGTATGGCTTAAAAATTTTACATCAAAATGGTGGAGCAGATTGTGTGTTTTACTTTACGTTAATAGTATAAAATTAATACAACACTATATATAATTTAATTATTTTATACCATACTCATTAAAAATAATTAAATTCTCTTACTCTTATTAACAAATTTAAAATAAACTAAAATGTGCTGATTTACATATCCGCAACTCTAAGTTACCTCAAGTTAGTCTTCAACTAAACAAATTTCACTTGCTATGATTATATTAAATGTTGTACTCATTAATTTGAGACAACTATTAGAACCGAATTTACACTCGATATAGGTAAGTCTCTTATGGTACCTGTTATTTTTGTACTTTCACACATTCCTTTTAGTTCCCCTGAGGATGACTGTATATATAGTCGAAACATGTAGGGACAATCGTTAAAAAATTTTTCAAAATATATAGTATTTGTGGAGGAAGACAGAAGTGTTGTTTTAATTTATTACCTATACTCCACTGCAAGTATGGACTACTTCTTCAAATTTAATAGTATAAGTTTATTTCTTGAAATGTACCGCTTCAATGGTCGTTTTAAGTTGAATAGTTTTATGTATAGCAGCCACCCCAGTTATCAAGTTTTTAGATAAATTATTATTATATTAGAAATTAGAAAAGAAATGTTGGCCGATTCCTTTATCGTCGTTCTGGACCGCCCTTCTTGTTTTAGTGGATTCGGGATTTCGGGTATTCACCTAAATAATTAAACTCTTAAGCTACCTTCGTGCTAAAAAATATTCTGCCTGACCATGTAGTATATTGTAAACTATTTCTTAGAGAATTTCTACATTAGCAATTTTTTAAAGTCATTCCTAAATACGAGGGCTTTCTTCCTAGTAAAACTAATTTTTTCTTAAATATCCAACTTATTTATTAATAATTGATATGTGATGGGCTACATGCTTGGTGAAATGGATATTCCAAAGTAGAGGAAATTAAAGTCGTACTTGTTATATTTCGCAATTTAATTTAGTTTCCTGACACATGTTTCAACCCTTGCGGATCATTATCAAAGGCATATAAGACAATAATAAATTCTACATTTCATTAAAATATAAAAAAATAAAAATTGACAGATGATGGGTTATTTTGGTCCTTAATTTACAGGTATTGGTCAACTCTCTCTCTGTCCTTTTGGCCCTCGGGAGGGCATAGTGGCATTATGATGTAGCAGCTTCTACCGTTGCTCTCCAAGCTTCCCGGTCCTGAGCAACTTGTAGGGATTCATGTATTCCCAGTCCAACCAAAGGTTTCATCTGGTCTACCCATCTCGTTGGTGATCTTCCTCTGGGTCTCTTTCCGTTCATCCTCCCCAGAACAATCAGTCTTTCCAAATCATCAGTTCTTCGTAGAAGGTGACCAAAGTACTTCAGATACAGTCTGCTCACTCTAGAGGACAAACGTGTGCGTATTTCTAGTTCATTTAGAATGGATGCGTTGGTGCGATGTTCTGTCCAGGGTATTCGTAACAATCTCCTGTATGCCCACATTTCAAAAGAGTCGATTTTCTTTCTGTCAGCCATCTTAAGTGTCCATGTTTCGGAGGCATAAGTTGCAATCGGGAAAATGAGGCTGTTTAGTATTTTCAATTTTGTCCTCCTAGTCAGTGCGGTATCTTTCCATAATTTTGTAAGTTTGATGACTGAGCTCCTAGCTATTGCTAGACGGCGTTTTATTTCGTCTTCGCATCCACCCTTGTTAGTAACTAGTGAACCCAAATAAATAAACTGTGTCACTACTTCATATCCTCCTATATTAAGGTCGTTTATTTGGCCGCCTCTGTCAATAATCATAATCTTCGTTTTTCCCTTATTTAAGCTTAGACCATATCTTTCACTTGTCACTTCGAGTTTCTCTAGGATGGTTATAAGCTTATCTTTTGAGCTTGCTATGATGACTGTATCATCAGCGTACCTCAGGTTGTTGATTTTTCTTCCGCCTACTGAGATACCATCGTCCCATTCCTCCAAAACCTCTCGCATTATGAATTCACTGTATATATTAAATAACATGGGGAAAGTATACAGCCTTGCCTCACACCTGCTTTGACCTGAAAGCTGTCGGAGTAAACACCATCAATCCTTATGCTTTCACTATTGTGCTCGTAGAGATTCTGAATTATAGATATTAAGTCCGACGGGACTCCCATTTTTTCCAGTATCCTCCAGAGCTCCTTCCACTTGATAGTATCAAAGGCCTTGGAGTAGTCCACAAAACACAAGAAAGATATTATATTGAACTCACGAGCTTTTTCAATAAGCTGGCGTAAATTAAGTATTTGCTCTCGGGTTCCTTTGCCTGGGATAAAACCTGTCTGCTCCTGTGATATTTGTGGAAGAAGAAAAGGCTTGAGTCTGTCATTGATGATTGACAGAAGTACTTTGCTCGCATGTGACATTAAGGCAATAAGTCTGTAATTCCCGCAGTCTAAAGGGGAGCCCTTTTTGTATAGAGGGATAAATGTAGACTGGCACCAGTCCCTCGGCCACCTTCCAGTACTCCATACTCGGGTGCACAAATTTAACAATATATCAACTCCTTTACTGCCCATTGCCTTAATGATTTCTGCTGTTATTTGATCGGCTCCAGCTGCTTTATAGTTTTTTTAGTTTTTTATTGCCTTCTCAACTTCCTGTTTTAGGATTGGTGGTTCTTGTTCTAGGGCTTGGCATATTACCACATTCTCTCTGGAGGTATTCCCATATAGGGTGGTACAGTAATCTTTCCATACCTGTAGGATATCTGGTATACTAGTGATTGTCCTCCCGCTCTCATCCTCTATAATCTGGGTCTTAGGCTTAAATTCTTTGGCAAGATATCTCACTTTTTCATAAAGTTCTTTTGAGTTGTTGTTGTTTGCGTGCTGTTCAATATCGTTGCATACATTATTTATGTGTTTGTTTTTATCAGTCCTGCAGGATTTTTTAATCTCCGTGTTGATACTTTTAAGAGCGTTATTGTCCACAGAAGGAGTACATTTTAGTTTCCTGCGTTTTTCGATGCGTTCATATGTTTCTGCAGTCATCCAGTGCTTCCGTCGTTCCAGATTTTGCTTTGGGTTGATACGGTGCACTGTATCTAAGATACTTCTGTGATTTTGCTGCCATACTTCATCTATATCATCGCTATCTCCCATTACATTATCAACATGTAGAGCATCCTGAAGATCCTGTGAAACTGGGGTTCTCAGTCTTTTCGCTGGTTTCGGCTTGGACGTGTCCTGTAACTTAAGCTTTAGATCCGCTCTCAGCAGTTTATGATCAGAGCCACACCCTGCTCCTGGCATTGCTTTGGTACTGCTTATGCAGTTCCGCCATCTTGTCCGTATAAGTATAAGGTCTATTTGGTTTTTGTATGCACCATCCGGCGAAGTCCAAGTGGATAAGCGCCTCGCGTGCTGTTGAAAGAAAGTGTTGGTGATACTTAAGTTGTTACTAACAGCAAACTGAATAAGTCGTTCGCCTCTTTCATTTCTTATACCCATTCCATATTTTCCCACGGTGTTCCGAATGTGGTTGTCCAGTTTAGTGCAGCCGACCTTCGCATTAAAGTCAAAGGTACAACTAAAAACAAGTGTGATTATACAGGGTGTTTCAGAACATGTGGGCAATCCCTCGGATTTATATAGATCAGGGGAAAATAAGATCGCAAGTTCATATAATTTTTTTCCCTAAGAGCCCCCCTCGAGGAGATATATGCCCCTAAAAACTAGTTTTGTATTGATAACCTTTTGAATCGTCCTATACATTTTAATTAAAATTTAAATAAAATTGGTAAGACGTAAACAACTAATATGACGTGACAATTCAACAAAGACTTCTGTTACGAAAAAACATTAAACGGGTTCAAGTAGGATCAAGAGTAGAATTAAACGTTTTAAAGCAAATTAACGGTTAAGTGGATTTTTCTCGAAAACGGTACAACTTATCAAAATATACAAAGATTATCTATTTTGCGTTAAAATACGTAAGCTATCCAAAAATATAATTAAAATTCCGGTAGCATGACACCTGCCAGAAATGTAAGGTTATTTATGCCCGAGAAAGTATGTCCCTGGCCCATTTTATTATTAGGCTTATTTAGTGAATCTCTCCTTGGTGTACATCATACTAAATTTTATTTAAAATATACAGGGCAATTCAAAGGCTATCAATAAAAAACCGGTTTTCAGGACCGGCCTTTAAGGGCATATATCTTCTCGAGGGGGCTCTTATGAAAGAAAATTATATGAACTCGGGATATTATTTTCACTTAATCTATATGAATCCGAGAGATTGCCCACATATTCTGAAACACCTTGTAGAGGTATTTACATCTAAGTAATAAAACTAGAAGAATGATATTGTGTATATAATTATGAGTTTTTTCGTTCGTAATTATTGACAGTGTTTATTGCATATTTATCTTAAGTTATTAGGCTATTAAGTATTAATAGATATGCGAGATGTTACACGTGGCGATATCTCGTAGCAATCGAGCTATCCACCCAACCAGATCAGTGAGGTCTTAGAGAAGACCAAACACTGGAATGGATCCCGTATAAGTAGGTATCTAATGTCAGGTGGCGCTGAAAGCCAATCGTCGGTTTCTGTGAACCGAAAACGTGATATTAATATAAATGTATATATATTTATTAAGTATTAGATTGGCACCTGATGGTATTTCAATTTGATTATTATCAACATTACATCGATTTTTTAGGCTTTTTTGATTGCTAATGTTTCTAATAGGTTGAGTTTTCTACCCTTGTGTTGAGTATATATCGGTTTTATTTTGTTGGATATTAAGTGATTATAGTAGTGATAGTTGGCCGGTTCTGCACCACAGGGCCCTCCAATGTTAATTTCGGAGGGATTTTTTATGACTCATATCTCCGGAACCAATGGGCCTAGGATATTGCGCATGCGTAGTTGGGGTCTATAAAATGGGTTCTTGCGCATGACTCGAAAATGACGCCTGTCACCTGTCAATTAAGAACTGTCACCTGTCAGATGTCACCTGTCAGATGTCACCTGTCAAATGTCAAAATCGACAGCTGATGTATGTCACGTGTTTAGGGTGACGTCATGAGTCGTTTAAAAAAAGAACGGGGTTGATCGGGCCAATAGGGCCAAAGTTGGTATAGCTAATGCCCTAACGGCAGGGGGTGAAAGGTTGCAAATATATGTCGCGTGTTTAGGGTGACGTCATGAGTCGTTTAAAAAAAGAACGGGGTTGATCGGGCCAATAGGGCCAAAGTTAGTATAGCTAATGCCCTAACGGCAGGGGGGTGAAAGATTTCAAATACATGTCGCGTGCTTAGGGTGATGTAATAAGTCGTTTAAAAAAAAAACGGGGTTGATCGGGCCAAATCACAAAAGTATTTTGAGGATCCCCCCTGTATTTCAAATTTTATTATATCCTTCAAGCTTTTAATTGAATTTTAATAACCGATTGTCAGGCCAGAGGATGGAAAATTTTGCGAAACAAAATAACCTTGACGCGTGCGTTATTTATCACCTCGCAATTAAAATATTCTAGTCGGAAAAATACATGACTAAAATATGCATATTATTTACGTAAATGCATATCCTGTTCACGTCACGGCATATATAAATACGAAAATCGAACGACGTTCAAACAGTAGTTTTAAGCGCGTAGTTGACGAACAACAGAAGTAAAAATTTAGTATTGTGTGTGTGCGTGGAATTATTTAAATTTCTGGTAAGTACGAAAGTGTGTAGAAATAATTATTTGCTACTTTATATTGTGAATGTTATAGACATATTTATTTGTAACGTCACGTTTAATCGGTGAATAAGCGCGATATTTAGATATAATACTAGGCTACATGGTTCATGGTTCATGGAAATTTCCTTTATTTTTAGAAAAAAATGTTTGCATGTGAATACTGCTCCCGCTCATTTACTCGGAAGGATAATTTGAAGCGTCATGGGGATTGTCGCACAGCAACCAAAAGCTGCGACACATGCGGAGATAGTTTCAAGTCTGAGGGGGCACTCCAACAGCATCGGCGCGAGGAGCACCGAGCCCCCAAAAGACAAGCAGATACTCCGCATTCAACCATGGCGAAGCGAGCTAGACTTGACTTCCAAGACGGTAAGTTTATTATTTTGCTAAATATTAGAATAAATAAACTGTGTTAAATATTTTTAGCGGCCACGCAACATTGCAAACCCTGTAAACGGGAGGTTCCCGTCAGTGGCTGGGGTGGGCACGTTAGAACCCTTCAGCACCGGGAAAAGAGTTGCGTAGTGCAGGAGGAGGGCGTACAGTTGATAAAGACCTCATTCAAAGGCCGTTTAGCTACCTATCGTTTGGATGGTACTGCGGATTCCACCAACGTAAAGAGATTTTTAGAAAATTTGAAAAATAAAACAGTAGCGTTGGTGGAAAGTAATGTCAACCTTCACTCGAACATTAAGGTTGGCATGGAGCTATTCAGCCGCTTCCTCCTGCAGTCTAAAGAAGCAATGGAAGTCAAGTCGTTTAATTCAAAGTTTCGGATTGTGAGCGGGAACACGGATTTGGAGGAGCTGTTTGCACAGTTTGCTGCAATTTTGGATAAGAAGGCCAGCGAGTTTGCAGAGAAAGAAAGTGGTATGTATTTATTTTTAATTCTGAAACTTGAACGTGGTCTAGTCTAGGCTAAATGTTAATTATGTCTCCTTGTTACAGGTTGGGCCTTGCAACAGCTCCTTCACCTAGAATTAAGTATCAATAGGTACAACCCCCTAAAGGCGTCTTCCAATATACCGCTACCAAAGACGATCGACGCAAAGAAAGCGGTACTCAACATTCAGAACAAGGATGAGAAATGTTTTACATGGTCAGTCTTAGCTGCTCTACATCCACTAAATCGGACTCAACATGCAAATAGAGTCGCGAACTACTTGCCTTTCGAGAACGAGTTGGATTTTACAGGTATAAGCGCTTCTCCTATAAAACTTGTCGATATTACAAGGTTTGAAGAACTCAACGATATTTCAGTCAATGTCTACGGACTTGATAAAGTTTACGAGAACGAAAAAAATATCGTTGAAGTCGTTGGACCTTTACACTTTACCAAATCTCGCAGAAACAGACATGCTAATTTGTTATTAATTAGTGACGATTATGGAAATAATCATTACTGCTTAATAAGAAACTTGTCTAGACTGGTCTCAAGTCAATTAACAAAACATGAACATGTCAAATACTTATGTGATGGTTGTTTACTTCATTTTAGAACTAATGATAAATTAATAGCCCATCAGGCTCACGATTGTAAACACGTTTCGGTTAAACTGCCGACTACTGATTTGCGCAAGGATAAATACGACAAAGACGTTCCCGAGAACGAGTTTAAATTTGAAAATTTCGATAAAAAATTAAAAGTACCGTTTGTAGTGTATGCGGATTTTGAAGCTGTT
Source organism: Polydrusus tereticollis (assembly GCA_963920685.1). Taxonomy (NCBI): domain Eukaryota; kingdom Metazoa; phylum Arthropoda; class Insecta; order Coleoptera; family Curculionidae; genus Polydrusus; species Polydrusus tereticollis. The sequence continues at coordinate 42,921,419 of OY987332.1, read as the reverse complement.
GTTGAGCCTATTGAAATAGAGGAAAATGAGCTCTCCCCTAACCAATCTTACACCATCAAAACCCATAAGCATACGCCTTACTCTTTTGCCTATTACATTAAATGTTCTTTCGACGATTCGCACTCTCAATTCAGGACTTATAGGGGTGATAATGCTAGTGATATGTTTGTAGAGACGTTGGAAAAGGATTGTAAACGACTTTATAACGACTTTATAAAAATCAAAAAGCCGATGGCTCCTCTAACGCCTGAAGAAGAGAACGAATTTAAAATGGCTACTAGCTGCCACATTTGCGAAAAACCATTTAATGTAGGTGATGAAAGAGTAAGAGATCACGATCATCTCACATTAAAATTCAGAGGGGCAGCTCACTCTATTTGCAATGTCAACTTTAAAGTTCCAAAATTTATACCTATCTTTTTCCACAACCTATCCGGTTTCGATAGCCATCTGATGATTAAACAGTTGGCTACCGAACAGGAAAAGCTGGATGTTATCGCCCAAAATAAAGAACGTTACGTCTCGTTCACCAAACATATTTTGGTGGATACATTCAAAGTGGAAAAAGACAAGGAACAAAATGTATTTTTAAAATTACGCTTTTTCGATAGTTTCCGCTTTATGGCGAGTAGTTTGGATAAACTTAGTCAAAATTTAAAACCAGAACAATGTCGCGAAGTCAGAAAATATTTTCCAAATGAAGACGAGTTTAAACTTATTCGACAGAAGGGTGTTTTTCCATATTCGTATGTTGATTCTTTTTTAAAATTAAATACGACAGAGCTACCATCACATGAAGAATTTTATAGTAGTTTAAAAAAAGAGGATATTTCTGTGGAGGAATACAAGCGTGCCTGGGCAGTATGGAACCTGTTTAAATGCGAGAATTTAGGTCAATATTCAGACATTTATTTAAAATCCGACGTGTTACTGCTAGCAGATGTTTTCGAAAATTTCAGAAATGTTTGTATGAATGTCTATAAGCTCGATCCTGCGCAGTATTTTACAAGTCCCGGTCTTTCGTGGGATGCGGCTGCGCTCTCTGGAAAAACCCAGATTACCCTGCTTACAGACATTGATATGATACATCTTCTGAAACGCGGTATTCGCGGTGGAGTCAGTCAGTGTAGTGTTAGGAAAGGTATCGCGAACAACAAATTTATCCCACATTATGACGCTTCTAAACCTACCTCTTACATCATGTACTTGGACGCTACCAATTTATATGGGGCGGCCATGTCTCAATATTTACCAACTGGTAATTTTAAGTGGTTGGAGGAGGCTGAAATTCAAAATTTAGATTACATGAACATTACAAACGATTCAAATACCGGCTACATTTTGGAAGTGGGATTAGAATATCCTGAAAATTTACATTATTTACACAACGAACTACCCTTTTGCCCAGAATCCATCGAGCCACCAAAGACAAATTCAAAAATTTCCAAATTAATTCCAAATTTTAATAAAAAAGAAAAATACGTTATTCATTATCAAAATTTGCGACAATCACTAAATCACGGCCTCAAATTAACCAAAATTCACCGCATCCTTTCTTTTGATCAATCACCCTGGCTAAAAAAATATATAGACATGAATACGGCATTACGAAACAAAGCTCAAAATAAGTTTGAAAAAGACTTTTTTAAACTTATGAATAATGCCGTGTTTGGCAAAACGATGGAGAACGTGGAGAAAAGGGTAGATGTTAGACTTGTTACCCACTGGGAAAATATTGGTAAGAGACTGGGAGCAGAAGCGTTAACTATGAAACCGCATTTCAAAAATCGAACAATTTTTTCGGAAAATCTGGTTGCTATACAGATGCAGAAACAGAAAGTCGTATATAATAAACCTATTTACGCAGGATTTACCATTTTGGAAATCTCCAAGACAATTATGTATGACTTTTTGTACGATTATATTAAACCTAAATACGGAGATAAGGCTGTCTTGCTCTACACCGATACTGACTCGTTAATCTTGCAAATTACAACCGACAATTTTTACGATGATATAAAGGAAAATTTAGACAGATTTGATACGTCCAACTACCCAAAGGATAACCCACACAATGTTCCTGTAAACACATCCATCTTGGGCCGTATGAAGGATGAGTATGCAGGAAAAATTGTTTGGGAATTCTATGGAACCGGTGCGAAGGCATATTGTGTAAATGTAGACGGCGAGTTGACCAAAAAGGCCAAAGGGGTACCCGACTACGTCACCAAAAAAGAGCTTACGCTTACAGACTATAAACAAGCGGTTGACGTAGAGGGTACTAAAATATATCGCGAAATGTCGACTTTCCGTTCTCAATTACACAATATGTATGTCGAACTTAAAAATAAGGTGGCGTTGTCACACGCGGACGACAAACGCTTCCTTATACCGGATTCCGAGTACACGCTTGCTTGGGGCCATCGAGATTTGGTATTGTACGATGAGGATTCACAGGAGAGAAAAGACTGATTATGTGTGCAGCTTTTTATGCCTCGACATTCTTTGGTAGCTAGGGGGTTGTTAGGTTAGGATATTTATTTTAGGCTAAGATATTTATTTTAGACTAAGGTATTTATTTTAGGTTAAGATATTTATTTTAGACTAAGGTATTTATTTTAGGTTAGGTGCTTGAGTTTTTGTTGAGTTGTTTTATATCAAATAAAAGACTAGTTATACTTTAATATATTTATTGATTTTAGCTGTTCTTGTTGCGTTTCTAATAAACATGCTTTGTTTTTAAATCATAGTTTCATTTCTTACAAAAAGACTCAAATATATTAATCTTTAAAGCAAACACAATTTATCTTATATAAATTCTCAATGTGTTTAGAGAATAAATCTATAAGACTTTCATCCCAGCAAAACAAGTATTGCTCATTTTCTTCAAATGTTAAACATCGGCTGCCGAAGTATGTATGGAAACGCAAATTGTAGTTGTTAATTATAATAGTAGTTTCAGGCCAGTATCCATGAACACCGCTGTAGGTAGTTATAAACTCCTCAAAATCATAATTGGAAAAATATAGGTCTCCTTCAGCAATCTCAACGATAACTCGCTCGTCTGCAGTAGAAAATGTTACTGTAACTTCATCTCCAACTTCATATCTGATTTGAACACTCATCTTGAATATTAAGTCTTGACAGTAACTTAACCAAAGATTTTCGGTCTTCGTAAAGCTTTATACGTTTCTTCAGCGCACGAATATTACTTAAATGATCTTGGATCTTCTCTTCAACTACCTTCGTCATAGGTTCGAGAGCAACTGATAGTTTTGAAACAGAGCCTAATTCTAAATAGATCCGTTGTGAACGGACTTTGTTTAACAGACCCTGTTCAACGGACCCTGTTTAACGGACCCTGTTCAACGGACCCTGTTCAACGGACCCTGTTGACCTCTCTGTTACAGAAAACAACCCCGATAAAGAAACAAAAACGTTTGAGCTACGTGGGAAATAAATAAAAGCTGGCTTGTTGAAAAATTTTAATATTTATTAAGGTAAAAGACTATAAATATATCGATACAACACTTTGGCATTTCTAACACTACAAACATTAATATCTAAAATATGATATTTACAACCATCAACATCTCCCTTCTCCAATTTTGGTACACCAATGTTGTCTTCTAAGTTTATAATATATGGTGCCCTACAGTTTAATTCTAAAAATGTTTTAACTAAAAATTCCTCTTTAACACGTCCTTTAACTTAAATAATGTCTGCGTCTATCAGATTGTTGGAGATGATATTATGTAGCTCCTTGTAATCGGTATCACCATAATTATTATAAAGGATACCATGATTATTTCCAAATAGATATTTGACTTGTTTCTTGCAAGCCTTACTTAAGGTGTCGAATGGTTTAACTGGTTTAAAAAAGTAACTTTTCATACTATTCCCATCGTAAATAGCCAATTCTTTGGCGCAAAATTCAGGTATGTTAAATCCTTGAATATCGACTACAACGAACTTCATTGTCTAAAGACTCAAATCAAACTGATTACATAAGGTCTCTTACTTGACCAGTTAAAGCTTGATACTCGAGAATACGATCGTGAACAATGATACAGAAGGCACGCGCATCATTCGAAAAGTTTTCAGAACTTTGAAATTCTAACTTGACATCAACTGTTGCACTCTTGATGCTCTCGTTTTGTTTAGAACAATCAATTACAAAAAGAGTCCTTTTGGCAAACGCCGCAAAATCCATTAGTGGTTCACTAGTCGGCTTGCCTAGATATGATTTTTGAAATTCCGTGTACATCCTGTAAGCTTCCGTAAACTGTCTATTGTTAAAGTTTAAGTTTAACGATTCATATAGATACACTTCGGAATTTAGAAACAATTTAACATCGGTGATACTCAAATTATCTAAATATGTACAGTCGGACTTAAAATTATCCTTACGATTGTCCATAAAAAATACAATGACATATCGAGCACGTTCAGACATTGTTTTAACGGTCCAAATATCTTTCTTAGTTGTTTTTAATGCAGGTAATTCGTGTATTTCCCAATTTCGAAAAGGGATAAAAATCGGTTTATTTTTAGCAATGTCATCTAAAAGTCTCAATTTTGTTGCGTCGCTCGGATATATGTGTCTAACTTTCAACCGATAGACTTTAAAGTTATGGCAGCCTTTTTATCGCCATTAGCAGTAACATTTTTATAGCAGTTATCATCATGTCGAGCACGTACAAGCTTAATTTTTTGTTTTCCCATAATTACATTCTTATAATCAGCAAAAACACCTAGCAAGAAAGAGAGAGGAATACGTATATTAAACTCGTTTGTAGTGCTCTCTAACGTTTTTAGTACACCACTGGGCCAATTCCATCCTGCAATCTCTAAAGCACGACTTTCTTGGTCATTTAAACATAGCAAACTTTTAACCATACTAACGATACCAGGATCTCTAATTTTTTCAATCTCCTTGCCATTGACTTCATAAGATATGGACTCGAAAAGGAATGCACCAGCATTATTTGTTAAAGAACAATTGCCGGTTTTTCCAGCAGTCGTTTCTTCCTTAAATTCACCCTCAATGTAGAGTTGGGCTTCGCTCATATCCAAAAATACATCTTGTTGATTGATGACAATCTCAATTACGTCATTGTTGTTGAAAGAAGTGGTAAACGGATGGTATGTATGCCATTCTTCTCGAATGATTGACTCATCACTATGTATTGGATTAAAAACCTGAAGTTTTTCTGACATGATAGCCGTAGATAGTTTGGCGAGAATACAAATAAGTTATAGCTGAAAACGCGAGTGATCTCTCCGGCTTTCGATGCTCGAATGACTCTGCTAATGAAGCACCACTGTTTAAATATTTTTTAAATACTAGAACCATTTCGCCTAAGTTCTAGTCTAATTACAACTTCTTCACCTCTAAAATTAACCGGCCTCGAATCTTGATCCAATAGGGTGAGGGAAATATTGTAAATGCTCGTTTCTCTTACCGGTAGAAAAATTAAATTTCTTGGCTCGATATTTATACTGAAGCCAGGATCGACTGTTGGAGAGAATTCGTATAAGGTATGTGAAGGATTATTTGTATAATACGAACCGGAAATAATATTGCACTCTATGCGTATAGTAACAACTTGTATTATTTCTACAGGTAGATCTGATTCATGCACAAGACCTGCTGTTAGTTTACGTTGAGAAAAACCTAATAATCTCGCTATACTATCTTCTGGCTGGAAATTTAGGTCGTATTGGCTTCTCAACTCGCACCTTAGCGTATTATTATTAGGTTTCAGCGAAAAGACGTGATTGCGCTCGTCTAAAGTAGCGTGTGAATCAAGAATGCGATTCTGAACAAACGTTTCGATATCCTGCAGTTCGTACGACCCCGTAGGTATCTTCAATATCTTTTCCACGCTATTTTCAGTATAGTAAATCTTGTTTTTTCCTGATTTAATGTTTGGAATTGTATTCCAAGTATTCAGCGATATAAGTGCAAGAGAGTATTCGTAGTTTGGGTCAAGTTCTATTGGAGGAACAAAGTGTGTTTCAAGCTGGTGAGAACGACCTTTTAGCGTAAACGTCTGAGACATGACTGTTGTAAGGAACTTTGAATGATATGTTTTATAGAGATTTATTGTAGAGAAAAGCCAATGCTAGATGTCCACAATTGGATGATCCAAAGTCCTGATACTGATCGTAATTAAAGCAAATTTTACAATTTTTCATATATTTTATAAATTCCTTGGGTGGTTTCAAATTACCAAAACTATCGAAATAAACAACTTTATCACCGCGTTTCTTATAAGCTACCCAATGTGTTCCGAATCCGACGTTTCGATCTAAATTGACAACACCACACACACAGTATGGTTAGGTGATTTTGGAAGAGTATCTCGCATAAAGACCCCCCTAAAGTTGGGTATCTTTAATTGAGATGTATAGTTTTTGATGTCTTCATCGGTTAATGGGCGTTTGGGCAGCTTCAGTGGTAGTTTTTTGGCATTTTTCTTAGATATAATCCATACCCCGATTTATACTTCTTTAAATATAGACCGCTACCCTTTTTCCCTAAAGCAATGGCTTCCATCGTTTCATTGTGGCGTTTAGCTTCTTGTAGCTTGTCTCTCCCACTTTGAACATCATTGACGGTTTTTGCAATACCGTCCACCCCGCCACTGAGAGCACCCAAAGCACTAAGCCCGGCAAATATTGGTATCAAAGGAAGGATCCCTCCAGTCTTAGGGAGTGGTATAACCCTCGGTATATTAATTTTTCTACGTCCACCGGCTTTCTTTATCGACATGCGTGCTGCTTTTAGTAAGTTACTCAAGGTCTTTTTCTTGGTTATATCACCAGCACCGTGTTTACTAAGCTTATTCACAATCGAAGTTTCGATTCGTAGAAGCCTTGGGAGTCCATCCATCTCTTGTCTTGACACCTAAATAGTGTACTCGGTGGTGCCCCAATCACCAAACTCCCTTTCATACGCTTTCTGGCGTAGATAAGCATTGGATGGACGTAAAATCCTGTAGCACTCATTGAATACATTCCCGTCACATTTTGACCCCTTTTGTGCTGAAGTAATGGCGCCAATTTGATGTTTGCGTTTCAGGGCAAGTACTTTTTGTGGTTTTTATACCACGTTATGTCCCGTCTCGTCTGCATTAAAAATACGATCAGGTGTCAACTTATTCTCAGCAATAACTTTTTCGCAAGTGTCAAAAAACTTGTGTACGACCACTTTATTGAACCCACCAGCGCGTGCCAGTGACGTTGCTTCTGGCGTTCGCAACTTCAGATCAGGATGCCGAGTCATGAATAGAGCGTACCATTCTTTCCCAGCCATTCTTTTTTCAGCATTGAATCGTGTACTTTACGTATAAAGTTACGTATTACGTATAAAGTTTAATTTTGTCAGCACATTTTTGTAAAAAGAAGTGTCATTTTAGCTGTTTCAGAAAAGGTCTTTCTTGAACTAGAAAAAAAGTAAGGTTATGTGTTATAATTTTTAAATTCTATTAGTTGTACTAATCTTTAATATGTTTACTTCCTTTATACATATCTATAAAAGGTACAAAGTAGATATTAGGTATATTTTTATATAATAAAGGAATCTACAGCCAAAATTATCTCACGTATGTTTTATCATACCATAGGCATTGACAGGTATAAGGTATATGTGGTTGCATATTTTTCTTTTCAGGAAGAAATTGTATGGTCCGTCAAATCAACGGGATGCGGAAGAACTTTTAAACTATTTGGAGCAGAATGAGCCCGATTATATAAATATGCCCCAATAAAAGGCTGTAGTCATATGGACATGGTTTTACTTCCACCACTAGATGGTCAAGGCAGCGACGTAGATGATGCACCAAGTGATGACGAGCAAATCTACGGTATTCGTTCTATAGGGAAAGGTGTTTTAAAGCAACCAATGGAAGTGTTGGCTGTTAACAAACCGTGAAACCGAAAATGTAGTCCTTGCATCGAGCGAAAACAATTATATTGAGCAAGAAACGTGCAAACCCCAAAATGTTGTTCAAAATGAGGACACCAGCGATAAAGAGGATAATATTCCGCTAGCGAAGAGATTTAAAATAAGGAAAAAATATTTTAAAAATAGTTTTGGTGAAGATCAAAGTATCAAAAAGAAAATGACCTGGATAGAAAAAGAATTGACAGTTAGGGAAGTAAGAACCAAGGTTAAAAAAACTGCTGAGCCCACAATCGTAAAAAAAATTCGGGACGAAATTTTAAATCCTATAGACTTATTCAAACTATTATTTTCCGACGAGTTCATGCAATTTGTATGTGATGAAACCAAAAAGTATGCAATATTTAAGGGTAATCATAATTTTTCTGTTTCTACAGAGGAAATGTATGTTTATTTTGGAATTCTTTTCCTCTCAGGATATACAAGGGTGCCATATAGAAGATGCTATAGGGAAACAAAACCCGATACATATAATCCACTTATAAGTAATAGCATGTTCCGAGACCGATTTGACACTATTTATCGATACCTACATTTTAACCACAACATAAAAATTGATCTAAACAATCGAACCTATAAAATTCAACCTTTATTAGATAGAATAAACTCTGTTTCACAGGAGTTAGGTGAACCACTATCGTCTTCATTTTGCTAGATGAAGCTATGGAACCATATTTTGGCCGTCACAGCATAAAACAGTTCATCAGAGGGAAGCCAATCCGCTATGGGTTTAAATTTTGGTGTCTAACCTCTCCTGAAGGATATATCTTTAAATTTAGTCCCTACTGTGGCGCCGGTGATAAGACCGAAGGAAAAACTTTAGGGTCCAGTGTAACAGAAAAAATATGTGTCGACTATCTACCAAATGATTCTACAGTTTACCTAGACAATTTTTTCAACTCTTTGCCTCTCCTTAGACAGCTAAAAACACATCACGTTAACTGTATTGGCACTATAAGATCAGATCGTATCGAAAAAGCTCCAATGAAAGATCTTAAAAAGGAGAAACGAGGTTCCTATCATGTTTTGCAGGAAACTAATGATGGGATAACTCTTACAAGATGAAATGATAACAATCAGGTAACAATGGCAACAAATATTGAAAATAATGAGCAGTGTCTCGCCAAAGGAAAATGCACACGCTGGTCTAAACAACTTAGGAAACATATTGACGTCGACCAGCCCACAGTAATACATCTTTATAACCAAGGACTGGGAGGAGTTGATCTTTTTGATAAAATACGCGGCCTTTATCGAATGCGTATAAGATCCAGAAAATGGTAGTGGTCATTTATTCGATTTTGTCTAAACGGCGCAATGGTAAATATGTCGCTTCTTTATCGCTTTGTCGATCCAAAAATTGGACCATATGAATTCTACAGGAGAACACAGCTCCCCAATTTTCAGCTGGTCCAAAACCAAAATGCAGCAGAAATGTTTTAAAGGAAATTCGATATTATTGGGTTGACCATCTCATCGACAAACAATCAACTCAAAGACGTTGCACATACTGCGGAAAATGTACTAAATTTTCTTGTGTTAAATGTAATATTGGATTACATCCTGACGATTGGTTTTGCATATATCATACCCCTCCCGTTTAACTGCTTGAAACTTGTCACATATTTTTTTTGGCTTTTATAAGTTTTATATAATGTAATAAAATGTTAAAATTCAGATGTGATATTTATTTACATCGGAAATAATAACTTATATGCCTAACGTATGTTTTATCATACGCAAAAAAACTACATTAAAACATAAAAAACTATCTAAAATGAAATTTTTTTTATGCATTGCGTATATGAAAATTGAGGTAATTCCTAGAAAAAAAGTTACTTAGGCGGTATTGGGTTAATGTTGTGGCTGGTACAGAAAATGTCGTGGGTACTTTGTTGAGTCACATCCTCTTCTCCAATATGGCTGTTAACGCAGCAGTCATATCGTTCTCGGTCCACTGTCCATTCTTCCCTTCTGCCTTTCTGTCAGCTTGTGCTCATTTCTAAAAAGAAAACACTTAACTTGAAATATTTTCGTGGGTTCGTGTTATTTGGCCCGGACCAAATTTCACAACTCTCAGGGGACCAATTTACACATAGGCATTGATTTAACCTAAACATTTTTTTACAGAAAACGGCTTAATAAATACTATGCAGTCTAGCTTTTATACATCCTTGTTAACATGCAGAATCGCGAAAACTAATTAGTTTCAGTTCCTACTTACTCAGTCTTTCACAACACCTAATGTCACCAACGGATTTTTTACAAGAACAACGGCTGTTTCACCGAATTAACCGCCATTTAAAATATTACAGCGCGAGTCGAGCCAAAATACACATCCTATTAAACCCATGGTAAAGGGAAAATACACTAGATGTCGTTAGGGTATCTCAACTTTGAATTACCGACTAGGTCCAAGTTACACGCTGGATCCAAATTCCACGGACCCACCCTAATCGTATTTTATCGCACGAGATACCTTAAAAAGTTGTCGATTCGTTGAGAGACTTTAATTATTCCACCGCTAACCGTTTTTTTTTTTTCAAATTAAAAATAGTATATAAAAAATGTCAACTTACATGACTACGCCAGACGAATATCCAAGCCCGCGGGGTGAAAACCCGCTTCTAACAAAAAAAGGGGACGAGGATGGGATAAGTGATACTGATTACTAGTGTGACGTTATAGTGTTTTCTTCTTCTATTTAAGGTACTTTTGCCAGGAACCATATGTACGACCACAGGCTGGGGCCGTCGATCAGAAACAGTTCCGTGCTTGCCAAATATACTTCAAGCAGTTAACGTCCCTCTGGTCACCAACGAAATTTGCGGATCCATGATAACTCAATCACAAAACGGCAGTTGTAAGTATACCACCTCGGGCCATAAGATTGTAACAAGCCAGCCTTACTTTATCATGGAAAATAGGTTGTCACATAGTGCGAACGGCAGCTCATAATTGCATTGAGGAACTAGGTCGTGGTAGTAGGACATTAATACTTACTAACCTCCCTTCGTCGTTGGTTTGCCTTGGATGCCACTTAGTTTATTGAGAGTAAACCAAGAAAATAATACCGAATACCTGTATTTGTTGGAAGACCATACAAAAATAAAACTAAGAAAATTTTCATACACATTTATTTATCGCAGGGTTTTAAGCAAATGATTTATGCGAGTTTTATTACGAATTTAAAGAAGTAACATAGCTAGGCTTCATAACTATGATCTAACAATTAAGTATTGGTAGCACAAAACCTTCACAGCACCTCTATTATGAGTACCATGATATCATCCAGTAAGTTAGTATTGGATTCTCCTCCCTTTATTGATACCAAATTACTTAATGAACATATTCTAAAAACTGAACTTTCACTGTATAACACATCCATGTTAATTTTTACCGATGCTTCCTAGATTGCTCAAAATCTTTCACAAGGGATAACTGAGACAATCGCTGGAAAACTACTGCAGATCATCACCTACAAAGTATTTGCTACTTGCTAAAAATATCTCTTATAGTTACTGGCATGAAAACCTAAGTGTTTCGAGATGCTTCGTTAACCACAATATTATTCGCCTAAAATTGGGACATGCTGCTATCCGGCACATCTATATAAGATCCGTATTTTACCTTCTGATAAATGTGACTTGTGCCAAGTGCGATCTAGAATATACCTTTTTTGAATGCAGAAGGTATTCTGCTTATATCAGCATACTTTACAACTACCTAATACAGGTGTGCAAAATTAAAAGTCCCTTCAATTTCCTGTTTATGTGTTTTATTTTTCTCCATGTATATTGCTTGAAATAATAAAAAAAATTCAGTGTGTACATAAAGTAAGAAACAAATTCATTATTTAATCTAAAAACATTTCGTAAAAATCCTCGGACACGTATATAATAATTTTTATTGCGCATATTTTAACACATAAATTTATTATACAGGGTGACTCATGTAGTAGATATGACATTATCGACGATTTTTTTAAATGGAAACCCCTATATTTTAGTTCAGATCTGTAATCTCCAAGAACAGCTGATTTCAAAAACATAACACATTTGGGGCCTAAATTTTATTTAAGATACATTTTTATAAAAGTAGGCTTATTTGCTGTTGTGTAACTATGGTATTTAGATAATGACATTATATTTTCATTATATTGAATTTTTCTAGTTAGTTTAGTAGAAGTAATAAAATTAATTTTAATATTTAGTTACTATGCGTTTATCTCCCACACAAAGAATAGAAATTGTTATGATGATTGGATACGGTGATAGGATTCGTATCCAACAAGAAGTTTGCAGTTTGTTCAACGCTAAATACCAAGAAAGTCCAATGACTAGATCAACTGTGAGTAAACTTGAAACAAAATTTCGAGAAACGGGTTCTGTGGAAGATCTTTCCAGGAAAGGCCGTCCAGGTATTCCGGATGATAAAAAATTTAATATTTTATTGGCTATAGAAGAAGATCTTCATTTCAGCGTCCGCCAGATTGGCATAGATCATGAGGCGGCTGCTATGACCGTTCATAACCTATTAACGGTAGAGAAATGGCATCCGTTTAAAATCCGACTGGTTCATAGGCTGAATAAAGATGGTCCAGATCGTAGGATGGAGTTTGTTGATGGAGATGTAACGCAGATTCTTTGTTTGTTGAAAATATCTACGCTAGTTAACTTATATCCAAGTAGAAATAATCCTGCATTTCTAGATGAAAATTTGTGGTACTAACAAGACTGCGCACCTACACATTATGCAGAAGTAGTGCACCATTATGTCAATCATGTTTTTCCGAATAGGTAGATTGGAAGACGTGGGCCTATTGAATGGCCACCTAGGTCTCCAGACCTTACACCACTGGACTTCTTCTTGTGGGGTCACCTGAAATATGTTGTTTATAAAATGAGACCTGCCAATATTGACGATTTAAAAAAATCGAATAGCAACAGAATGCAGGAATATTTCAGAAGAAACCATAATAACAGTCCAACAAGAGTTTATTTATCGCTTGGGCCGGGGACTGCCAGGCACAAGAAGGGGGACAATTTCAACATTTAATTAAATAACTTGTTTAATTTTGTTTCATTTTTTTTTAATTAAAAATACTCTTAAAAAAATATTTTTATTACCCTGTAGCTACGAAACTATCAACTTTAGGCCCTAAGTGTGTTATGTTTTTAAAATCAGCTGTTCTTGGAAATTAAAGATCTGAACTAAAATATACAGGGTATTACAAATTCGACATACGAGCATTGAAATCTCGGAAACCATAGGAGTTAGAGAAACGGTTAAATGAGGCAAAGTTGTGCAATTCGGTGCTGATTAAAATGCCGCTTTAAAAGTTTCAAAATTCCGGATACTTCCGATATTATTCGAAAAAACCGAAATTTTGCAATATCGTCTTTATTTCTTCCTGAGCTCATTTCAATAGCTATTTAAAAATAAATGACACTTTGTCGTTGCAACTTTTTTTCCTTTACAAAATGACGTTATTAAACTAAAGATCCGACGTTTTGTCTCCGAGCGGACAACATCAACTTTATTTTTTTTAATACGGACCTATATTTTTTTTAGCGATTTCTAAACCCTTCTACCCTCAAAATGTAATGGCGTATTACTTTCTCATAATAATGAATTGCCTTTGCTTATTTTTTTTTAAATTCGTATTTTACATTTGTCAGTCCGGTCCTATCAATGGATCTTTATTTTAATAGCGTCATCTTGTAGAGGAGAAAAAGTTGCAATGACAGAGTGTCATTTATTTTTAAATAGCTATTCAAATGAGCTCAGGAAAAATAAAAAACTATTTTGCAAAATTTCGGTTTTTTTCGAATAATATCGGAAATATTCGGAATTTTAAAACTTTTAAAGCGGTATTTTAATCACTTTGCCCCCTTTAACCGTTTCTCTAACTCCTATGGTTTCCGAGATTCCAATGCTCGTATGTCGAATTTGTAACACCCTGTAGGGGTTTCCGTTTAAAAAAATCGTCGATAATGTCATATATCATGTCGTATAATAAATTTATAAGTCAAAATATGCTCAATTAAAAATTATTATATACGTGTCCGAGGATTTCTACGAAATGTTTTTAGATTATTAATGAATGAATTTGTTTTGGTAATAATGATCAAACATTAAACGTCAAATATAGTCTAAAACTGCAAAAGCAAACAATTAAAACTTAAAATACCCAACTAGTGTTTGTTTTTTTAAAAATGATTAAGATATTAACTATGGCTGGGTTCAGCAGACTTAATTATAACACAGGATGACAAAATCTCACCTTTATCTGAGGGTTGAATAATGACATCTTGTGTAAGTACCTAAATATGTTAAGCATATTTCACAAATTCCCAAAGTACCATTAGAATTGTGGCATCAGTATGAAGCGTAAGATTATGAAAGCACAAGACCAATGCTAAACCCAAAATTATGCTTATTTAAGAATATAATGATAACATAAAGACAACAGTGACGGATTTAAAGAGGCATGCCCGACATGCGCGAGTTGTTGAGCCATTGGAGCCTTTAAAAAAAATGTATTTAATTATTAAATCCAAAATAACCTAACTGGAGACTTGAGGCCGTATATAGGTTTAAATAAATTCTGTGACATACTAATGCCCTTAAAAAAAATTTTATTCGCCGCAATAACCTAGAAAATAATTTTTTGCCATCTTAAGTGGGACTAAACCAAGCCAATATGTCGCAAAACTCTACTTTATGTACACACCTATTTGGCAATAATAAGAAAGCTTGCTCTAAACATTACAACAGAATTGTCCTTTAAGTTGACCGTGACTATATCTTTACTTCAGCAGATTTTGAAAATGGGTGCCCTGTACCTTCATACATTTCCTTAGCCCAAGGATGTTTTCTCGTTGTACTTGAAACAACATTCCAGGATTGTCTCGAATTTCATTAAAATGATGTGCTATTCTTTCTATCAGATCTTCCCGGGTGTGAATTGGCGTCGAATATATAAGCCTCTTTAAATTTCCCTTTAAAAAGAAATCCAATGGAGTCTTGTCGGGCGACCTTGGTGGCCACAAAATAGGCCCACCTCGACCTATCCATCGATTACCAAAAGTAATTGATAACCGCTGACGTACTAAATTGCTAAATAGCGGCGGTGCACCGTCGTGCTTAACCCACATCTGATTTCTAATTTCTGAGGGCACATTCTCTAATAAACCGTTGAAGTTTTGTTGCAAGAGTTGCAAATATGTCGCACCATTTAAACTACGTTTAATGAAGATCGGTCCAGTGAGATGATTCCCAATAATCCCCGCCCACATGGTAACCATGAACCACTGTTTTGTCTGTACTGTTGCATCATGGAGATTTTATTTATGCCAGATATGGATATAATAATAATAATAATAAACAATTTATATTAACCAAATAAATTGAAGCATACCAAGTACAAAGTATTATAATAACAAAAAATAAATTTAAAATTAATTATACTACATTTATAGGTTAATAAGGGCCTGTTATTACGCAGACAACTGGTATTGCGCGAACAACACCAGATACTGTTAAGGCCAAAACTTATATAATATATTAGTTTTCAAAACATTCTAAACTATAAAGAAAAACTTAAATCATAGTGGCAAACAACATAATATAATGGTAGATGAAAAAAGAACAAAAGAGAAAGGAGGGGCATATTACAGTACAAAAAACATTAGGTATACCAAAGAATAATTAATGGAAGCAAAATTCTACTGACTCGAGAACAAGAGGTTTTTATATTTACTTTTAAAGACAATAGCCGAGCATTCAACATCACGTGCATCCAAGGAATTGACGCAAGAGAGAAAGTTGTATGAAAATGATGTTTTGAAAATTTCTTTTCGATGTCTAGGGATATTTATAATGTTATTTCTACGAAGATTCAGGGTATGAATATCATTTCTAAAAACAATTTTAGTGAATAAGTATGAAGGGGCTCTGGATTTTAAAACTTTGAGGCAAAAAGAAGCAAAATGTAATTTTCGTCGATTATGCATATTAAGCCATCCCGCATTTGTCAAAGACTGAGAAACTCTCTGCGTTCTTCTGATGCCATAAATAAGCCGCAAACACGAGTTTTGCATTCGTTGTATTCGGCGAGAGCCTGCACTATCAATACAGGGGCCATACACAACATCACAATAATTATCAATTTATTGTCTCGATTGAAACCGGCTTCTTCAGTGAACAAAACAATAGTAATAAAATTATGATTCTGATCGTTTAAAAACCAATTTGCGTAGTTGATTCTTTAAGCATAATCAGCTGGAGACGTGGCATGTACCCACTGGACGTGATAAGGATGTAGCAGTTGTTCTGGAAGGATCTCATAAACAACCTACTTTGTCGCATGAACTTGGCCCGACAGTTTTCTTATACTATTAGAAGGTTTTTCAGCAATCTAATCCAAAATTTCCTCCCCCAACCTCTAGCTGAGGGTTCTTTGTTATTGTTGGAGACTCTTCTCCCCCACGATGCGACAAAAACTTCCTAAAATGAATTAGCAACCTTTAGCACTTTTTAAAACTTTCACTTGACTTTTTACCTGTTTCTTTTAAGCTACGGTCAACCCTTTCAAAAGTTCTTCGCTGCAGTAAACGTTGATTGTACCTGAAATGTAGCAGAATAAATTCTGATTTTCGTCTCCACAACCCAACTATATTAAAGATTTAATACGCTTGTTTTCTGAGCGCAATATAACCCAGAAACACAGAACAATTGGGGACTAAACTACCCAATACTAACATTTACTTACAACAGAAGGTGATGGGTAATAAAACGGCGCAAAAAATATTTTTTATTTTATTTACTAGAGGCATAAAAACGTGTTTTACAATAATTTAACTAAGGTGTTCTTTTTAAAATGTAATGGTCAAATGTAAATAATGTAGGCTTTTGCTAATCAATAATAGATTTTTGTGAAAAACCTTTCGTGTTGATTTTACCGTAACGAAATGAGCAAACCCCTACTATTTTTGTAGCATGGAAGCATGGAGCAGTTTTTAAAAACCATAGTAATGCCATTTAAAACGAAAGTTGGGGTAGCCAGAGAGGTTAATGGCATGAAGGGATGGGGCTAAAAATATTACAGAGATATGAACAACAACATAATATATTTGGATGAAACTATCCTAAAAGATGTTTTATTAAGCATTTGTTTCCTAGGGTAGTGGTTTTTCCTCTATTTATAACATGTAAATTTCTTTTATTTTTTTAATGTATTTCTACTATTTTCACATAGATACCAAAATACCTGCTGATATGCTATGTGCAGGATTCCCTTACGGAGGACGGGATACTTGTTCAGGTGATTCTGGAGGGCCTCTTATAGCCCATGGCTCATTGATCGGAGTGACCTCATGGGGATATGGTTGTGGTCAGGTTTATAGTCCTGGAGTATACACGAGAGTACAGTACTTCAGAGAATGGATTCGGGATGTTTCTGGAGTATAACAGAAAGCGTATTAGATTATTTTGTGTAGATTTCTAGTGAATATTTTGATTTCTAATGCGCTCCCAATAAACGATTTTATTAAGTTATTTAATGTTTTTATTAGTGTCTTATACAGTGCATTTGTAAAGTAGAAAAGTAGATGTGACGTCTTTGTTTTATTTTTAATGGAAACCCCAATTTTTTATTGCAGAATTAGAAGGAGCACATTTTCTTACGTACTGTAAGGTAAATAAGGGTAGTGGTTACATGGGGAAATTTTGAAGAAAATTTGCATTAGAAATTGAAAATGTGAAAATATGTATCTAAAGTGAATGTTCGAATTAAGCATCATTGACAATCTATTTTACCTGTAAAACATGCAGCACGTCACAAGTATTGTTATTTTATTTACTTACTTTGTTGCCAGTGTCACAAAAAGTTAATATTGCGTTAATTTACAAACAAAAATAGCAGAGGTCGAAATTGCACTTATACATCATTTACCAACCTATTCTCTTTGACGTGTTGATAAACGTTTCCCCAACAGGCTTATCTAGTAGAAAGAAAATGCTTTATATTTATTTTGTAAAAATGAGAAAAACAAACTACTGTGAAAGAATCGTGTGCCTGATTGGTTTCGGAGATAGGTCGCGCACTTAAACAGAAGTGGTTCGCTTGTTAAACGCAACTTACTCTGATCGGTCGGATATTAACCAAAGCATGGTAAGCAGAGTTGAGGCAAAGTTTCGGGAATTTGGGCGTGTTCGAGATATTCAAAAATCTGGTCGACCCTCAATTACTGAAGAAGATGAGCTTAACGTTCTGTTAACAGTGCAAGATAATCTTCAAACACCAATTACGGAAACGGCTTCTAATAGTTCATTTGGCGCGATCTACTGTGCATAAAGTACTCAAGAAATCAAAGTTCCGTCACTGCAAGATATTCCTAGTTCAGGAGCTGTCGGAAGATGATTTTGCTCGGCGAACTGAATTTTGAAAACAAATGCAACAATTTTGTAATGGTAACGATGACTTTGTGAACAGAATAATTATTCTGATGAAGCGACATTTACATAAACGGTCATGGTAATAGACAAATTTGTCGTTATTGGGCAAGCGAAACTCCTCATAGGTTCTCAGAATGTCATACACAACAGCCTCAAAAACTGAACAAGTGGTGCGGTATAGTTGACAGAACCTTAGGTCCTTACATCTTTGAAAATACTCTCACTGGTGCCAGATATGTGGCGTTTCTTCAAAATGACCTCATGCCCGCTCTAGTAACTTTGTATTCGGATTTAGAAGAACCCGATGTACACTACCAAGATGGAGCACCACCACATTACGCTTTACCTGTTCGCTCTTATTTGGATTAAGTTTTTCCAAATCGTTGGATAGGTAGGAGGGGGACGATTAGGTGGCCACCCATATCGCTAGATTTAACTCCTCTTGATTTTTTCTTGGGAAGATACTTGAAAAGTAAAGTACACGTGAATCGCCCAGCGAATTTAGAAGATTTAAAAGCAAGAATATACCAAGAAATTAGAAACATTAACGAAGATATCATCGACATTTGGTTTCAATCATAGTCATAAACTTATTTAGATAGAATTTGTTTATCGCTTTGGCTATTGTCAGATTGTTAACGGTGCTCAATTCGAACATTTACTTTACATACATACATGTTTGTACATTTTTAATTTTTAAGACAACTTTTCTTCAAAATTTCCTTATACAACCAATACCCTCATTTGCTGTGCCGTATGTAAAAAAATGTGCTCTTTCTAATTCTGCAATAAAAAATTGGGGTTTCCATTAAAAAAAACAACGAAGAGGGCATATCTCTTTTTTGATACACCCTGTATATTTCACTGCAACGTTAAGAAACAGAAAATACAAATCGACGAGTAGGAGTGAAAAATAACATGGTTTTCTTCCAGAAAACAAAGCTCTTAGTCAGGCTGTGTCAGGCTAAACTAGTGGACACTAGGTGATGACAACCAGGAACCAGGAAATTACTGATATCATATATCTTGATTTTCATTTTGTAAACACAAGAGCTTACTTAAACAAATGAAATAAAAGAGTGTGGTAAACCCTGGATAATATTTAATTTGCGGAATTGAATAAAAACAGAGAAGTTACAATCAGTTGCAAGGTTAGGAACTTGTTTTAGGGGGAGCGGTCCAATAGGTGTAGCAATGGCTTTTTTGCTCGAAATCCGGGTTCTGTGGTGTGCAAAATATAGCGCTGCAATTTTTGTGGAACTACGCCTCCTTTGCTACACCTATGACGTCCAACGATTTTTTCATTCGGGCTACTAGAAGAGGTTCGTACAAATCAGTTTATTAAGGTGGATCCAGACCAAACGCGCTGCTCCGCTCTGCGCTGCGCCGCGTCGGCAAATAATACCGCGCGGAACTACACAACTCGGCACAGAGCGGCGCAAAACAGCGCAAAATTATTTGAAGGAATATTTTGATTCTAGCTAGTTCCAACTGGCGCGCGCGCGTATAAATATGGAATACCACAAGCCAGTTGAAATTGCTGCTGCTGTTATAATTATTAATAATTTAAATAAAACAAGACGAAACAAGAAACGTCGACATTGGGTATCACCATTCCTTAGAAATAGATCAATTTATGGTGGAGAATACCTATTAAATGATATATATATATAGGTAATATTGGACCATTCGAAAATTTTTGCCGTATGTCATATAAAGATTTTGAGGTCTTTTTAAATTTAATAGAGCCAGTAATAAGAAAACAGGATACAAACTATAGAGAGTCTATTTCTCCCAAAGAAAGATTTGCTGTGACTCTACGGTTTTTGGCCACAGTAGATTCATTCACCAGTTTAATGTATCTTTTTAAAATATCTAAACAAAGTATTTGAACTATAGTTATTGAAGTTTGTCGAGCTCTCAATGAAGTATTAAAACAACAAGTCAAGGTAAGTACACTTTATTAATACTTTCACACGTTAAAGTTTCTAATAAAATCTTGCGCTGTATCATACGGAGGCGATAAAGGTTCACCAATGTTAGATGTAGGATGTAGGATGGTGTTCTGGAGCATATACATGCTGAGTTGTAGGTGGTTGTACAGAAAAAGGATTAACTTGAGGCGTACTAACATCAGACGAGTGTTCTGAAGCATATACAGGCTGAGCTGTAGGTGATTGTACAGGAAAAGGGCTATTAAATAACGTAAAATTATTAACCTTTTCCTGTACCAGTCGAATTCTTCATTTTAGATTTTTCTCTTCTATATGAAGACAACAAAGAAGTAATTTTAGCTTTTACAGCAGCAACATCGCATCCCATGTCCGAAGAAATTTTCATCCAAGCATTGTGTTCTTTATTTTTGATATGGTAGTTATTATTTTTGGGATCCCACAATTAAGGTTTTTGGCGATAAAGGTCAATCAAATTTTCGATAACCTTATGTGTCCATTCAAGTTGTGTACTCATTTTGAAGTTTCCTTGAAATTGGGTGTAATTTACTCTATTAAAAATCACAAGGCACAAGACACCGTCCAAATCAACGCGCACAAACAAACGTTTTCCTTTGATGCACCGACACTTACCGGGTCGTGTTCGCTCTTGTTCCAGAGTAGCGCAATCTGGCGCGATTTAGCGCGTGTTGCCGTACAAATCAACAAAGCCGCGCTGCGCTGCGCCGATTTAAGCGGCGCAGCGCAGAGCAGCGCGTTTGGTCTGGATCCACCTTTAGGAGATCACTAAAAGTCAGTGACAAACACCACCAATTGTTTCATCATGTAATTTTACTCTCCAATAATTGGATACTGATCCCTTTATGATTCAAGTCCAAAATTTCGGTCAGTGACTCATCACTAGCATATAGAGGGCTCCGGGTTGTGTGACGTCAAGGAAACGAATTTTATTTCAGTTGCGTGTGCATTTAAAAAAATAATAAATAATGAAATTCTCCCACCATACAATCATTTAATTTTTTAATTAGTAGACTTTTTCGATGTCGTTCGTTCGAATTCATCTCTTTTAAAGTTCGTTTTTCTTAATAATAATTTAGGTGGAGATGTGTCCTTCAATTTTTTTTATTGTGGGTATTTCATTTAGGCAAAACAATTTATGGATTTTGGCGATGAGTGGCGAACCGCGAGGAAAGTTTCGTTAAAGTGTCACATATTTATGCAGCATTCAATGTGGTTAGTTCAGAATTTTCTTTCTTTCTTTCTTTTTATTATTGGCTCTGCCCTGAGGGGCAATTCTGCCAGCACATTAGAAGTGACCATAACCTTGTCGGGCTCTAGACCCTGTCACGACCACTGATTTCTTCTTCTTCTTCTTTTTTTCTTGGGATGGTTTCAGGTAAATTCAGGTTATGGGATATGATAGGTTATGGGAATGGATCAGCTGATCGTGATCGTGGAACTATTTTGAGTGCTGTGGAGTGTGGAGAACCTATTATATTAATAATTTGATAAAAGCTTGGGTAAAAAATAAAATGGGGGATAGTTACTACATGCACAACAATGGGAAAAATTAAGTCATACTCCCAAATGATGGGAGATTTGACTTAGGAAACTGGAACAGAATATAGGACTAGGAAAATGGATTTGCTTTCTGAAATAAGGAAATTTATAAATTAATTTTATTTACATTTAAAAACTGAATAATAATTTTAATGTTTTGATTGTTTAAGTTAGACAGAATTGTTTTAATATTTAGGGGGGGAGATATTCCGGTTTTTCTGAATTCTTCATAAATATCATGACCCGGGATTATATTTATGGGGCATTCTAGAAAAATGTGATCCAAGTCTTCCACTTGTCCACATTCACAGTAAGGATCATCCTTTATACCGATTCTATAGAGATGGCTTTTGGTAAGGCAGTGTCCTGTTCTCATTCTAATGATGGTTGTAATGTGTCTTCTATCAATGTATGTATAATTGTTAAACCATTTATTTTTGGGGAATTCGTTTATTATTTCCGCATAATTTTTTCCTTTACTTCTTAGAGAAGTCTTCCATTCAGCATTGTGTTCTTCAAAAATTTTCTTTTTGATATCTGGGATAACCTCTTGAGCATCTAGGTCCATAATTTTGGGGATATTTAAATTACTACCTACGCTTGCCAGAGTATCTGCCATCTAATTACCGGCAATCCTTGAGTGTCCTGGGACCCAGGCGATTTTTATGTCAAAACCATTATCGCTGGCTTCTAAAAGCAGTCTTTTGGTGCGTAAACTAACGTAGTCATTTTTGGAGGAGATTACCGTTTTATTTAATTTTGTGATAGCACTAAGGGAATCTGAAAAGATGATAGATTTTTCAATGTTTTTTCTTATTATGACTTTTGTAGCTTCATTAATTGATATAATCTCAGCTGTGCAAATGCAGAGTTCTGATGGCAATCTAGCAGAGTATTTATAATTAATTTCTGGTATGTAAATTCCGAACCCAGTCTTGGAAGAGTTTTTTGATGCATCAGTATATGTAAAAATATGTGATTGCTTATATCTGTCTGTGGAATGTAGAAATTTTTCTTTAGCCTGTAAATCGTCTTTCTGTAATCCAAGATTAATGATATTGATATTCCTAATTTGGTTTCTGAATTCTATATTAAATGTTGGGTATACTTCTGATTTATGAATTTTAGTAATGTATGGTAAAAGGTAGTTAAGACCTTGGATCAGATATGGACAATCTTTATTTTTCCAAACACCTACATTTCCATTGTACAAGTTTCGATTGCTAATTAACATTGGAATTATTGGATGGTTTTGTATGCATACAATCTTTGACAGAAATTTCACAGCCAGCCATTTTCTTCTATGTTCCAAGTTCATATCTGCCGCTTTACCCAAGAGAGCATTGATAGGGGTGGATTTCATACAACCAAGAGCTATTCTTAGACCCTGATAATGTAATGTGTTTAGTTTGTTTAAAGATTTTTTATTATTGGGTTTGATAAAAATAGAGCCATAATCTAGATGAGATCGAACTAATGCATTGAAAACTGTTAGTAGAGTTGTGGGATCTGCTCCCCACCATACTCTGCAAAACGTCTTCATAATATTGATACCTTTCTGAGCTTTGTTCAGAATAATTTCTATATGTTTATCCCATTTTAGGTTCCTATTCAAAATCATGCCCAAGTATTTTACTTCATTTTTATGCCTTATAATGTCGTTTCCAAGCCTAATTGCAGGTGTTTGTATTATTCTACAATTTTTCGAAAAAAATACTGCCTTACATTTATCAGCTGATAAAAATAGGTGGTTTTCTTCTAGCCATTTGACGATGTTATTGATAGCCAGATTAATTTTATTGTGCATTTCATTAATGTTATTTCCTTTTACATATACTACTATATCATCAGCATAAACAATAAGATTTAAATCTTCAGGAAGGATATCATAAATATTACTCAGGTAGATGTTGAATAAAAGGGTGCTAAGAGGAGAACCCTGTGGAAGACCTGAATTTTCCAATAAAGGGCCTAGAATTTCGCCGTTATCGTTCTTTGAATATATGAGTCTGTTTTTTAGTATCTTGAAGATGAGGTTTGCCAACTCGATTGGAGTTTGAAGGTTAATTAATTTATTGTACAATAGGTATATGTCGACATGGTCATAAGCTGATTTAATATCCAAGAATACCGCAAGAACTGAATAGTTTTGACCAAAGGCCAGGTAGATATCTAAAGTAAGTAAAGCTAGAGCGTTATATGTCGCTTGTCCTTTTCTGAAACCTGTTTGAAACCATGGAAAAACTTCTTTGTTCTCCATTAGCCATTCTAATTTGTTCTTGATCATAATTTCTAGCGTTTTTACGTAACATGAAGACAAAACAATGGGTCTATAACTATCTACTGTGTTTGGGTTTTTGTTGGGTTTGAGTAAGCATATAATATTATATCTCTTCCACGAAACAGGAAGCGATTCATCTACTAGACATCTATTATATATGTTGACTAAAGTTTCTAGAACCTTATCAGGTGTGTTCTGTAGCATTGTATATGTAACCTCATCCAACCCAGGTGCCGAGGTTCTTTTATCCTGTATGCTGACCTTCAGTTCACTAACAGTGAATAATTCCATGTCATCTGGTGTTGGAAGCTGGTGAAATTCTGGGTGTTGGGCTCTTATTACTGCCATTTTCTTCAACATATCTAAACGTATGTCATCGCTAACTCTAGAAAAATTATTGTTTAAGCTTAAGCCTGAAAATTTTTTAACTTTATCCCAAACGTAGGTTAGGTTAGAGTTTCGGTTTAAGGAAGCACAGAATTTGATGAATTTTTCTTTTTTCCTTTGTTTAAAAAATCTTTTTGATTGTGCAATCATATGTTTTGCTTTAATGTAATTGTCCATGTTCGGGAAATCTTTGAATTGTTGTAGGGCGCTTCTTCTTCGTCTCAACATTAAAGTACACTCATTGTCCCACCAGGGATTGCCAAGCTGTAATGTAGTGTTTTTAAATTTATGCGGAATGGCGGCTACTGATGCCAAATCCATTATATCCTGGATTGTTTTCAATGGGGCATCGCTCTCCAGGTTCATTGACTCCACTACCATTCTATCATAAAATTGATTCCAGTCTGCTTTTGAAAAGTCTTTAATCTGGTATGTTGGGAAGAACATATTGTTTGTATTTCTGCAATTGATTTCGCAGATTGTTGTGAAGTGGTCGCTGTTTCCACAGTCTGGAAAAACTTTCCAGTTAGATATTGTGCCCAAGGAGGGGTCCACTATTGTTATATCTAGTGGGTTTGACGTACTATTGGGGGTGACAAGTCTAGTCGATGTGCCATCACTTAACAAAATGAAATCACTGGTATTTAAAAAATCCACTAAGGCTTTACCACTTTGGTTTGTCGTAGAACTTCCACAAGAAGAGTGTAGAGCATTCATATCTCCCATAAGAATTTTGGAACCAGTTAGAGGGCTAAATATATCAATTAATATTTCTTTAGTGATGTTGGTTTGTGGTGGTGAGTATGCATTTATGATGTTTATATTGCTAATTTTTATGGTGATGTACTGTAGATTATTCCAAGCTGCATTAATTGAGCTATTTATAATTGAGAATTTAAGATTATCTTTTATGCATGTAGCAATTCCACCGTATCCATCTTGTCTATCTTGTCTAACAATTTTATAACTTTTTATAAAAAATCTTTGTTGATTATTTAGCCATGTTTCATTTAATAATACAACGTGAGGTTTAGTTTCTCTTATGATTGATATTAACTCGCTTCTATTTGCTTTTGTACTTCTAATATTCCATTGCAGTAATTTAATAAATTTTGGATTTGGCATTGATAACAAGTAACTAGAATGAATCGTAGTCCACATCCATATTATGGCGTGGTCTATTTATGGTGGGGAGTATAAAATTATTGAACTGATTCCAGCCTTCATCTGAAAGTCTTGTTAATAAGTTTGCTAATTTTTCTAATATTGGTTCATTGAT
This sequence comes from Polydrusus tereticollis, assembly GCA_963920685.1. Lineage (NCBI taxonomy): Eukaryota > Metazoa > Arthropoda > Insecta > Coleoptera > Curculionidae > Polydrusus > Polydrusus tereticollis. Next base: position 42,895,530 of record OY987332.1, on the reverse strand, counting down.
ATTATTTAAATTGTTTTTCTGGGCACGAAACGGCGTAGTGTATTGTGACGATGTTGAAGAAGTAGATGGGTTTGAAGTTCGGGTTGAAATATTTCTGTTGGTGTTATGATGTGATGATTGGGACCATGTTGTTCTGGAATTGGGGAAGTATAGGGCATCATCATGTGCTTTTTTGTCATAACCTATTTGTGTTGTTGCTCTTTTTTTTGGGGGGTTGGGCTGCTGCTTGTTGATACGACCGTTTTTGTCTTGTGTTTGTTTCAACAACTCTTCTTTGGGAAACATCTATTTTATCCTGATTCACATTGTATTTGTTTTTAATGGCTGGAAAATCTAAAGGGTGTGGTGTATAATCAGAACTATTTGAATAGGTTTTTTTTGCAAGCAGAACTTGCATCATAATAAGTTAAATTTTCAAAAGCCATTAGTATTTTAATGCTTTGTTGGCGAAGGAATTCTGGGCATTTTTTATTTGTTGACCTGTGTTCGTCACTTTTACAGTGAATACAAAATGTTTGGCATTCATATTGGGGAGTTTCTCCTTCCTTTCCGTCGATTTTGTGGTTTTTATCTTCTTCTCCACAATTAAAACATTTATTCTTGCTTTTGCAAAGTTTTTTTGTATGACCAAAATAGAAACATTGAAAACATTGCGTTACAGGGGCAACATATGGCATTACCAGCATGGGTAATCGATAGATACTAACATCTCTTGGTAAAATAGTTCCTTCAAAGGTAAGTAGAACAGTGTTAGTTGGTATATATTCGGGTATTTTGCTGGGACCGCTTAAAACTTTTCTATTTAGTCTAGTCATATCTAAAATATTTACGGATGATGTGCAACGGCTCTTTATTTCTTCTAAACTCATGTTAATGTCCACTCCCCTAATTAGACCTTTGCATGTAGTGAAGTTAGAGGGTATAAATACATTGTAGCCTTTTTGTAATAAAGATTCATTTTTAATAAAATTGTTAGCTGCTTTGAAATTTTCGAATTCTACTGCTACTCGGTTAGTACCTTTACTTTTATAATTTTTGATATCACTTAATTGCAGATTAAATATTTCTTTCGCGATTTTAAGATGATTGAATTTGCCTACATTATTTCCAGATTTCTCTGCTGATTCAATAAAAACTATGAAAGGGCCTGAATGGTGTTCTTTATATTCTTTAGGCATATTTTGCCGTCCTATTAAGTTAGTCTGTATATTTTCCTTACTTTTTGCGATATTTTTCTGTTCCTCATTATCATTATTCCAGTCAAATTTGTTTTTTTTTTCATTTGTTATTTTGACGTTGCTAACGCCAATAATTGAATTAATTTCATCTTGAGAAAAAACGGAATTGGAGCCTCCCCCTGGGTTATGAGGTTCACTCATCCCCCTAAATTAATAGACCAACAATAAAATAACACTAACTAAAGGGAAAAAACTTACCCGGAAGGGTAGAATCACGAAACAGTCACACAAGTAAGGTTAAAAATTCACTCTAAAATACGCAGCCGCTTCGAACCACTGTCTCCACAGCACTGCAGTTCAGAATTTCGTTCCCGAACTCCATGGTATTAGGTTAGGTTAGGTTAGGTTGAAAGTGAGTGGGTTACAGTTAACCCTCCACTGCGACCGAATGATCTATTGTGGCTCACACCTTATTTATATTTCTCCCAATAGATCTATCTTCTTAATGAAGCTAATAATTGTATTGGGGGAGACATTCTTCATGTCTTCCGGCAGTAGTGTCACCTCGCCAAATAGGGCGACTCTGGTTCTTGCTGCTGCAGGGCAGGCGCACAGTACGTGCTCCGCTGTTTCCGCATCTTCCATGCAGAGTCGGCACTCCTCATCTTGCGTCAGTCCAATTTTGTGCATGTGGTGTCGCAGTCTGCAGTGGCCGGTATAAAGTCCCACTAGGGCTTTAAGATGCGTCCTATTAAGCTCTAGTAGTTTGTCAGTTAGCTGTTGATTTCTATGGCTGTTTATAAATGCCTTTGAGTGCCTTAGGCCTGGTAAGCTCAACCAATGCCTTCTCCACTTATCTGTTGCTTCGGCCAGGATCTTTATCTTGGCGGTACCATGGGATATACCTATTGCCGGTTCGGATCCCGTGAATTTCGTTGCCGCTCCACTCTTAGCGAGTTTGTCAGCAGCCTCGTTGCCCTCTAGACCCATGTGTCCCGGAATCCATACTAGGGTAATTCTATTATTGAGACTTAGATCGAATAGTGCTTTGCGACAGCTCCACACCGTCTTTGAGTTGCACCATCTCGATTCTAGGGCTTTTAGAACGGCTTGACTGTCAGAGAATATCTTGATTGCCCTGTGTGCGTACTGTCGATTTGTCAGCAGTCTTGCACACATTTCAATGGCGTGAACCTTAGCCTGAAATATGGTCGCCATGGATCTCAGACTGATTGTCAGCTCTACTTTCGGACTTTTGCCGTATACACCGGCTCCAACCCCCTCATTAGTTTTGGAGCCGTCTGTGTATAATCCAAATTCCGAACTAAGCAAAGTCCCACTATTGCTGTCCCATTCCTCCCTACTGGGATAAACGACATTATAGGGCAGTTCGTTATTGGGTACTTTTGTCATGATATCTGAGGGCATTTCCAGAATGCTGTCGGTCATAATGTCCGCCAGCATTCCGGTACCCTCTAGCATGCACTACTGCGGTTTGTTGGTTGCTGCTTGATGCATTCTGTAGGTTGCCCATTTGGCTTCCTTCTCTAAGTATAGATGGAGAGGAATTAGTCCTAATAGGACCTCCATGGCTGCCGTTGGTGTGGTAACTCCATGGTATACTTTAATCATTATTTGTTCTTTTAATGTTGCTAAACTAGATTTTTAAGGACGGATTATTACATTTTGATTAAGTATGCTATAAAATACCATAATATATTCATTAAATTCAAGAACCAATTATACCGGGTGGCCCACCCTGACCCTGTATAATTCAAAATAATTGTAAATTGTAGGCCTAATGCCTTACTATGACTCTGTTTTTGAAAAATATTAAAAAGTTGAGTAGTTTAGATGCTATGGGATCTTGCGATGAGAGTGAGCCACCCGGTATATTTTAATTTACAATTAATGTATTTTTTAGAAAATTATACTCAAAAAGGATTAAAGGTCATTATTACCCTAATATTGTTCTTATTTATTAACGATTACGTAAATAACACACTAAGTTTATAGAAAAAAAATTGAGTTATTTTATCTGAACTATAAACAATTGATGTGAACAAATACCAAAAGAAATTGGTATCTAATGCGGGATAATATAGGTTCGGATCTTTCAAGGTTACAGTTTAACCTTAGGATTATTCAATCCAGTTAAACTGAACATTGAAGTTAACCCTGACCTATAATATTGGGCCCAATATCAAGACAACAGCAAAACTATTGTTAAAATGATCTCCATGAAGAAATTCATAAATACCTAATAAGTGCAGACATCATAGGTTAGTTACTTAGTCTCCAGTCCTGTCCAGGTGTAAAATGTAGCATCCAGGTAAAATACGTAGGCTCCAGGTGAAAATGTCATAGCCAGGTCGTCAGTATTATAGTATCTCAGTATTATAGTACTCTATATCCACTTTTGGTGAAAAGTGAGCTGAATGCATATTTTGATTGTATTATTTTTGTGTGTCATATTCAGTAATAAAGATGCGATTATTTTAGTTCAATGTCCAAGTTTTCAGTAAATGTTTGTTCTATATTTATTTACAATTACCCGTTGTTAATTTTGAACCTGTAGGAGGGAATACATTAGAAGGTAACCCAAAGATCTTAGCAGTGATCAGCAATATTTGTTTGAGATAATAATATGTCAGGCAGTTAATTCTGGCCATTGTCCCCCGAACCTGGTAAACCGCCACCTAGGAAAATTATCCCACGCGAGGTGCATTACAAAAGCTAACCGTCTGTTACGATTCTATCTTGCTACTGAAAATCCCTCGTCAAATTTGAAAGTTCTAGTCGTATTTGTTGTAAAGGTCTACGCCCTATGTGGTTTGCTATAAAAATCCATTCTTCCTGCAAAAACGGTGCTCATCATGTGTTTAAGACAATTGAACTTTCACCCTATTTAAATGATGAACTAAAAAGTGTTATCGACCCAGTAATTCAGCGAAATGCTTATTTTCTACACCCTGAAAATATTCTTATTTGAATGTTGGTTGATCATTGCCGTTTTATTAGGAAATTGGCATTAAGGCGCATCTTTAAGGCAAGACAATGTCATTCTTTAACAGCCACAGCATAAGACAATTCGTTATACCCGAAGTCAATTTCTCTGCAGTATTCTACACTGATCTAATTAACTGGGTTGATCTAGATGTAACGTCACCCCCAGATCTGCATAGAGTCACCAAAGATGATCTCCAAGGCTTTATAAATAATCCTAATACACCAACAGTGGAATTTTCACGCTTTCCATGCCATACACAACCAGTTGAAAGATGTATGAAACTCGAACATGAAACAAGAATCCAGAGACGGGTTTAATCCAGCAAAAATAAAGTCTAGAAGTTGTCTTCCATCTTTTGAGCACAAAAGTGAATATAATATTGTTTTTCCACTACTAACCTATAACATCGCCATTATTGACCGATTATTAACGCTAAAAATCGTTTTTCTCTACCTTATAAGTCATTATTGACCATGGTCAATAATAAGCCATTGAAATCCATTATTGACCGATCTTTGACCTTAACCGAATTTTGTTTGAACGCAGGTAACTTGATTTTTTAATTCTACAACATTAATTCATTGTGGTTAGGCAACCAGATAATTATCAATACATATTAGATCACTTGATATTGTGAAATATCGATACAATCAACATTTTTTCTGCTTCCATCCTTAATTCGGGAGGTGTATCACTAACATTTTCTTCGCTCATTTAAAAAAAAAACGCAAAACTCGTGAAATCTGATGACACAAATGAACACAAATTGACATTGACAAAGCCACCAGACAAAACAACAAAATATTTTGCCAATTCCAAAGCGCAGGTAACTTGATTAAAAAATTTACTTATACCTACCTATAATTTTTTATAATTATTAATACTATAAAGATAAATGTCATATAAAAGTTTGTAGTAGTGGAAAAAATAATATATTAACCACGGTTTAGACAGCTTATTATAGCCCTCGCGTCTTAAATCCCTCGTCGCTTCGCTCCTCGTGATTTAAACTCGCCGCTCGGGCAATAATGATGGCTGTCTAAACCTTGGTTAATAATATACTATTAATTTAAAAAAATTTGAAAATTTCAAAATTATTTTTCTTTTCGTTCTCCAGATACTTCTAACGTACCATTAAGTATGGAATACCCTGTATACTAAATTAACTAAATCTACCAAGTTAAAGCCGAAGCAAGTAGTATATTGTTACAAAATAATAAATGGAATAATAATATCTCGAAATATAATGGTGTTCCTTATCAAATTTTTGTTCTATGTCCATCGCTTTTTGAGTTGCTGAAAGCAAAAAAAAGGTTCTGCATCCAATGTTATAAGAATTACGTCGTATGATTCTAAATATAAAATATATACCCAGGCAAATTATTTTAATGTAGCTTAACCATACAATACAACTAAATTCTTTTGACAGAACACAATTACTATGATTAGGTAAGTGGTGTAGAAAATACATCTACTTAAACATTCAAAGTTAATTTACTCAAAAGTACGTTATGTGGACGGAAAACAATATAACACTATAGTCCGCCTTACGGTTCTGTGGCTATAGAAGGAATGCGAATAAAAAAAAGACTGCTAAGTTTACGAATAAATTTTAAATAAAAATAACCTAATTTTATGATGATTAGACCGCGTATGAATTTTTTCGCGCCCACGCATTTCCCGGCGGCCGCTTCTAGTCGATGAAATAATTGTTGTGGACACATGAATAAAATAAAGCCTGAAAAATGTGTGTTCCACTGCGTTTTTTTTTTACCTATTACTTCTTAGAGAGTTATGTGAAGAGAATACCGAGGATGTTCCCACAGAAACTGCCAATACAGCATTTTTATCCTAGCTTATAAATATATGTAAATCCTGTTTAATTGTCATTCTTCTCTTTATATCTTATACCTGTAACACTGAATAAATTGTTTTTTAAAAACGGTTTTTCGACTTTGTAATATTTAACTGGCGCAGTCGGTAGGATTAGTGCAGTTTTCGGTTCGAATTAATTCACGGCATCGGGTCCGGTTCGATCGCAGAGAACGTGGATTTTAATCCTTTGGCATTGATCCTCAAAGAACCTCAACGCAGAGTCAGCAGTGTCCATCAGGCCAAGACGAGAGGAGAGTCACCGTGCAGACAGGAGGACGTTGGTAAGCCAAGTGTTTATCCTGTTTTTCACATTTTTCCCTGTTTAGAAAAACCTCGTAGGTTAGTTTTCAGGATCGTCCCCGAATAGGCCGTATCCTGTAGTTTTAAGTGAAAACATGAAAATTTTGAATCAAAGAGAAATTGCAAAAATAATTTTTCAAATATTATTATTGATAAACTATCGTTTTACTATTATTTAAGTGAAATTATTTTAAGAAAAAGTATTTATATCTACTTTTTTATTATTTACAGCCGCAGGCTATATTATAGTTTTATGAGCGAAAATAACGAAATTGACGTAGATCAACTCGTTTGTGATTTTTTTAAGAAACTTTCAATAAAACCTATAAAACCAAAAATGGCAAATGCGCAAGAGCTACCACAGGTTGTTGCCCCTCAAACTTCTAATTTAAGTATGTTGAAAATGTACGTAGATATTATCCCCAACTATGACGGTGATGCAATCACCTTATCAAGTTTTATTTCTGCTTGTGACTTTATACAAACGACCTATGGTCAAACTAACGACCCGATTTTAAAAAATTATCTAATACGCGTAATCCAAACCAAATTAATTGGTAGAGCTCAATTGTTAGTGGGTTGTCGTAATGAATTAAATACTTGGAACTTAATTAAAGATGCTCTTCAAAATTGCTTCGGAGATAATAGAAGCTTAGAATGTTTAGAGCAGGATCTCTTTTTGGCTAGACCAAACAAAGGTGAAAGCATTTTAGATTTCGCTCGACGTTTACAAATTTTAAGGAGTCAACTTGCCCAAAATTTAACATTAATACCCGAGGCTACTATTCCAAGCCAAACCAAAATAATTTATCTAACTCAATACGAAAAAATTACTTTACGCACTTTTATTCGTAGCCTTAACGGGCCATTACAAAGCATAATACGTTTACGAATTCCCACAAATTTAGAGACCGCAATAACACTGATCACCGAAGAAGAAAATTTTCAGTATAGGCAAAATTTATTTAGGGCTCCGCCACAAAGTGAGCATAAGAATTCACAACAAACCTATGTATCTAACCAAAACTTTACGCGTAGACCTCAAAATCAGCTGAACTACAGATCAGTTGCACCAAACTTCAATCAACCGATTAATAACAGATATCAAAATAATTATTTCCCAAATAATCAATATCATAATAATAACTATCAAAATCATAGATTTCCTAGTCAACCAAATATACAACCCAGAGATTTGCCGCCGAGACGCTTCCCTACTAATAGAGAAGTATTTGGACCACCAAAAAATGTTTTTAAGCCTACAGGGCAAGTGCCAAATACTAAACCCGAACCTATGTCAACAACTTCTAGAAATCCAACAGTAAGACAACCCTATCAAGGAAATAACCAAAACAATCAGTTTATTGCAAACGGTCCTCGTAATTTCGTATCACAAGAATTATTTCAAATCGAAAATCAATGCGATAATTCAGAAAATATAGAAATCGAACAAAATAATGAGGCCGCATTATTTGAAACTGAAGAACCCGAATTTTACGAATACTACGGAGAAGACTATTTTAACGCGAAACCTAATAATGAACCTTACGATGGTTTTGGCGACCCAATCGATCATTACGAAAATTTTCAGAACACGGGCCTAAACAACGATCGGATATAACCCTTACCGAAATGCATACAGAAATAAATAGCAATTTACCATTTATTCAAATCCAGAATCCACCTATGAAACTTCTTATTGACACCGGTTGTTCTCAATCCATGTTGCGACCAATAATTGCCGAAAAATACTTCCCCGAAAAAATATTCACTTTCCCAAGTAAAATAAGAACAGGAATAGGCGAAAAAATTGTACGTTTCAAGGCAAATATTCCTGCACCAAAAGAATTAAAAACTAACGAAAATATTATTTTTACTTTGTTTGATTTTCATACATTTTTCGATGGCGTATTAGGTCTAAGTGAAATTCAAAAACTTAACTTTATTATTGATTTTAAAAATAATTGTTTAATAAATCAACAAACTAAAATTCCCATACTGTACCCTAATTCGCAGAACGAAACATTTACAATAATTTGCATTAATTCTCACGAAGTAGCCTCAGTTCAAGTTCCCGTATCTGTTTACAACGGTGATATTATAATTCCCGAATGTAATAGGAATAATCTTTATTTCCCCGAAACGGAAATTTATAATTTTTATAATTTTTCTGACGAAAGCGTAACTTTAAACCTCTCAGAACCTATACAAGTAATTCCGTTCCCAGATGTGAAAAAGGAGAACTTTGAATTTTTTCACATAGAAAACTTCTTACCTAATTATATAAAACCAACAAAAAATAATATAAATATAACCGATATTTCCAAATTAATTCGTATAGATCATTTAAACACAGAAGAACAGAACGAAATATTAAAGCTATGTCGTGAATTCTCTGATATTTTTCATAAAAACAACGAAAAACTAACTTTTACAAATAATGTTAAGCACGAAATCAAAACAACCGATGAAATCCCGATACATACAAGATCTTATCGATATCCATTTGTTCACAAAAAAGAAGTGCAAGAACAAATAAATAAACTATTAGACGACGGCGACGGTATAATTCGCCCAAGTCACAGCCCATGGTCCAGCCCAATTTGGATCGTACCTAAGAAATTAGACGCCAGTGGCAAACAAAAATGGAGAATGGTCTGTGATTAACGAAAAATTAACGAAAAAACTATCGACGATCGCTACCCTTTACCCAATATAACCGATATATTAGATAAGTTAGGTAGATGCACTTATTTTTCAACCCTTGACCTTGCGTCAGGTTTTCATCAAATTGAGATGGATCCCGCTTCTATAGAGAAAACCGCCTTTAATGTCGAAAATGGGCATTACGAATACGTAAGAATGCCATTTGGGCTTAAGAACGCACCCGCGACCTTCCAAAGGGTGATGGATAATGTTTTAAAAGACCTGCAGGGCACCATATGTCTTGTATATATGGATGATGTTATCATTTTTTCAGCTAGCTTGGAAGAACATATAAAAAATATTAAAGCAATTTTTACACGGTTGCGTGAAGCGCGACTTAAAATAAAACTCGATAAATCGGAGTTTTTACGAAAAGACGTCGAATTTTTAGGAGACGTGATAACAGCTGAAGGTATTAAGCCAAATCCGCGAAAAATTGAAGCAATTAAAAAATTTCCCATACCAAAAACGGTAAAAGAAATAAAATAATTTTTAGGTCTTTTAGGCTATTACCGCCGATTTATTAAAAATTTTGCAAAATTGACGAAACCCTTTACTAAATGTCTAAAGAAAGGCGAAACTATCGAACATGACTCAGAATTTATAGAAACATTTGAAATTTGTAAAAATATTCTTTGCAATGACCCTATTCTGCAATATCCTGATTTCGAAAAACCTTTTAATCTAACATGTGACGCATCGAATTTCGCTATTGGTTGTGTATTAAGTCAAGGAAAAATAGGAAGTGATCTTCCAATCGGATACGCCTCTCGCACATTAAATCCAGCCGAGATCAATTATAGTACCATTGAAAAAGAATTACTTGCCATTGTATGGGGCGCAAAATATTTTAGGCCATATTTATTTGGAAGGAAATTCACCATAGTCAGTGACCATAAGCCACTACAATGGTTATTTAGTTATAAAGAGCCCAATTCTCGCTTAGTAAGATGGCGACTTAAGCTTGAGGAGTACAACTATGAAATTGTTTATAAAAAAGGTACGCAGAATATAAACGCAGACGCTCTCTCTCGCGTTGAAATCCATATGACTGAAAATGAATCGTTAATAGGTAACCCAGGCGAAATTGATACAGAGATCGATCAGTATCTGCAAACCAATACTGATCCATCAGTGACAGTTAAAGATTTAGATAAATTAGATCAAATCTTTAACGATAACCAACCACCAAATGACTATAATGAAATATTACAACTACCCGACGCGCGAGAACCTGACGAAAACGAAACGGTTCATTCTGCTTTTGAAAATCCCATACTTGACATACCCTACACAGAAAATGCAGTAAATAACTATACCAATCAAATAGTTATTAGCTATAAAAAAGCCAATACCTATCATGTAATTAATTCAAATCCTTTCGAAATAAAACACCGAAAAGTTGTTAACCTAACCCAAAATTTTGAACGTGAAATGATCAAATTTTTCAAGGAACACGTTGATCCGAAAAAACTACATTGTATATATCTACAAAACTCGGATATTGATTTGTTGCCTAAATTAAGTACTATACTCTCCAAGACGTTCAAAAACCATTCATATAGTTTACTAATTTCCAAGAAAATAATGACTGACGTCACCGACGAACAACGCAGAAAGGAGTTACTTACACATTATTACGAAAAAACGTGTCACCGCGGAATCAATGAAGTTTTAGCCGATCTTAAAACATTATACTTTTGGCCAGGTATGAAGACCGATATTACCGAATATATTAACAATTGCGAAATTTGCCAACAAGCAAAATATGATAGACACCCACCAAGAATTAAATTTGCTTTAACGCCAACTCCTTCAGAGCCACTAGAATCTATTCACGCAGACACATTCCAAATCTTAAATACAAAATTTCTTACAATAATTGATGTTTTTTCTCGATACGCACAAGCGTACCCCCTTGAACCCGCTTGTACTGCCGAAGTTGTCCTCGATAGACTTATACATTTCATAACACATTTTAGTGAACCACATCAGATTACTTGCGATAATGGACCAGAGTTTAAAACATCATTTCTAACAGACTTTTGTAAGTTACACAAAATTAATTAACATTTTACCACCCCCGGAAATTCCAATAGCAACAGCCCTGTCGAACGTCTTCATTCTACCCTTTTAGATAACTTCAGAGTAATGAAGCTAAAAGACCCAAAATTAAGTATAAAAAAAACTATGCAGTATGCAGTTCTTGGATATAATAATTCTGTTCATAGTGTCACCAAACAGAAACCATTTGACGTAATTAACGGACGCTTAAAATCAATCGATCCATTCGATTTAACCGATGAATTGATTCTAAATCAATTTATAATAGATAGGCGCGAAAGACTTAAACATTTGTATAATCAAATACACCAAAACTCGCTTAATGAAAAAACACGCGTAATCGAAAAACGCAACGAAAACCGCGAAGAGCCACCTACATACGTTACTGGTTCCAAAGCGTATGCTAAAAATAGAGGCGCCGCCCGAAATAAAGCTAAACAAAAGCAAATTAAGGTATTAGTTAAAGAGGATTTAAGAAACAAAATAAAAACATCCAAAGACAGACCCATTCATAAATCTAAGGTCACAAGACCCCGGACTAATAAATCTTCTTTTTCACAGGAAAAAGGCAACGACTCGCATCATTACACTGACCAACCTCAACCTAGTTGTAGTTATGCTCGGGACGATGTCGACTCTAACAATTTGCAATGATATCAGTATTACCGAGATAAAATCTCCCTTACTCCCATTTCATTTAGGAAAAGCCCGAGTAATTGAGAGCAAGCATACTTTTATTCATTTTATTGAAATAACTCATATTAAAAATCAGTTAAAAAATATCGATATATTTTACCAAATAATGGAATTTAGTCTTAATGAATCTAGTTATAGAAATAACATTGCGCTTTTACGTAATCTGCTTATACACGCTAAACACTTAATATTAAATGTAAAAACTAAGATTAATAATATTACACCGCATAAACGCGAAAAACGAGGTTTACTAAATGTTGTAGGTAAAGCCCATAAATGGCTTTTTGGCACCTTAGATAGTGATGATGGCGAAAGATTTGATAATGCTATCTCTATTTTAGAAAAGAACCAAAATTCTGTGAACCACGAAATTTCTCTTCAAACATCTCTAACAAAAGAGCTTGTTAATAACTATAATAAAACTATCACTCTCCTTAGCTTCAACCAAGATTTAATTAAACGTAGATTGCAATTTTTCCAATTTGATGTTAATAAAACAATTGATGACATTTCAGCATACTTAAGAGCCCAAAACACTATACATGAAATAATATTGAACTGCCAAAATTTAATTATATTTTTTGATAATCTAGAAAACTCACTTATGTTTGCAAAAATAAATACGTTACATAGTGCAGTAATTTCAGCTTCAGAGTTAAGTAATGTAGTAGATTCCATGTCTGGACTATATAATGATGACAAAATTGTTAGGTTTAAAAATACTATTTCTTACTATCACCTATGCGGTCTTCAAGTAAGTTATTTAAATGATAGAATTATTTTTGCAATTCAATTTCCAATATTAATTAACGAGGTTTTCGACAACTTTCACCTTCTCCCAATTCCCGTTAACCACTCAATAATTATTCCAAATTATCCTTACCTAATACTTGGCACCAATCAACTAAAAGAAGACTATGAGGACTGCCCTAGCATCGAAGACATCTACATATGCCAAAACCGATTAAAACCACTGTTCAATGATTGCATCGTATCGATGATCCGTGACGCTGAAAATCGAAACTGTCATGCAGCAAACGTCCACCTACCAAAACCAATCATAAAAACCGTTACAAGTAAACACATGGTTATTATTCCCACCGAAAAACCACTAAAAATATTTAAAAAATGCCGATCAAATGGAGAATATATATTTATTAAGAAGCCCAGCTTAATCGAACTTGCAATCAATTGTGAAATCAAAGCAATGGATCTCCAACTCTACAACAAAGAAGAGGAAATAAAAGGAAATCCACTTAACCTGCCCGAAATAAGAATCCAAGAGGACAAGACGCCATATTTGCAACACAACCCAATCAATATTCAATCAATCGACATTGACGAAATCCACAGGCTGCAAGAAAAATCGTTACTGATTAAAGCCCCGGAGAAGTACAAAATTCACCCTATCGGTTGGAGTTTTATCAGCATCGTCGCTACGCTAGCACTAATAGCTTTTACGTGCTTTATATTAGTGAAGATTTATTACAAGAAATACTTGAAGTCAGAAACCAATCAAACCAATCAGCCCAATCAATGATAAACAGAAAACATACCATCCCGTATGTTTTCTTCCTAAGGAGGGAGGAGTTATGTGAAGAGAATACCGAGGATGTTCCCACAGAAACTGCCAATACAGCATTTTTATCCTAGCTTATAAATATATGTAAATCTTGTTTAATTGTCATTCTTCTCTTTATATTTTATACCTGTAACACTGAATAAATTGTTTTTTAAAAACGGTTTTTCGACTTTGTAAAATTTAACTAGAGTGGACAGTGGTGTGGTTTAATTATTAAAATAAAAGAAAGTAAATTTAGTTTATTAACTTATAAAATATTTATATGAAACGAGGCACCGCACACTTATGCCGCTACAATTAAACCTGACTTTTTTATGTCTTTGCGACGGGACTCTTGACAGCTAAGTGGGTTGGCTGGTTTAATTGATACAAAACACAACGTTGGGAGTGTTTATCGACGTTTATTTTGCTCTCTTGGTATCTTCACCATAAAACTATACACAGAAAAACAAGAACTTAGGTTGGAGTAAACAGGGCACAGGGCCTTAACATGTTTCAAGTTTTAAGTAATAAAAATAAACTATAATACATACAAAAATATGTCTTACCTATACACGAGCAGGTGCACCGCAACTCTGATTTAAAGATCACAAGCGTGGATAAAACCTTGAGGTTCGTGAAGTTCCTCTTGTGAAGGGTACAAGAAAAATGGTTTTTACGTTTTGACCACGACAAAAACGAGATCTTATTCCTCGCAGAAAAAGGTAGGGTTTTACCCGCGGTAAATACAAAATAACCCAATCAGATAGGTAGGCGATTTAGAGTCGACGCAGGACTACAACGGTCCACTGCGCCGCCATGGGCGTAGGTATGAGGTTTCGTTACATCTTCGCCCCCCTTCGGTTAAGGCCTCGCAACCTAGTTTAAATTTTAATTTAGTGAAGAGGACGTATTAACTGAAAAATCTTTTAAGATGAGAAGCGTGAAAAACACCCCTTTCATGACCTGTGTCTACATGACTAAGGATATAAGTAGCGTTGCTAACCTTTTTTTTTAATATGATAAGGTCCTTTGAACAGCAACAGCATTTTTTTTGTTTCCGCTCGTATAGCCGACGAGACGGTATTTGCTTTAAGTAACACTAGATTTCCTGGCTCGAACTCGGTAAAAGGGCGACCCGGAAACTGCACAGCACGACGAGCTGCCTTTCCCCGTAGGGTCGCGTCCGCTAAGATAAGTTTTTCGAGATGAGGGAGCGCTGAAAAGTTACACAAACCTTCCCTAGGTAAAAAAGATGGTGAGGGACTCCCGAACTGAAGTTCATCCGCGGAGAAACCGGTGGATTCGTGCACCACGGAATTCAAGAAAATCTCAAAATTAGAAACCTCTCAAGCCCAACGCGAGTGTTCGTCCGAGCAGTAGGTTCTCAACAGATGGCCCAGTTCGCGCATGACACGTTCACAAGGGTTGCCGCATGGGTGACGTACCGACGAATAAACTAACTTAATATTTTGTGCTTGTAAAGTGTCACGCGATAACTTCGAAGCATACTGGGTCCCGTTGTCACTAAGCATGCGCGAAGGTACTCCGTTAATTGGAAAGTAGTCTTTGATAAGCCGATTTAACATTGCCTGCGAGGTAGCCTTTTTCAAGGGGTACAATCTCACATGCTTAGTAAAAAGATTTACAATTACAAAAAGATACATTGCACCACCGCGACTACGTATTAGAGGCCCTAAAATATCAGAAGCAACGATATCGTCTTTACCTGAAGGTACTATTTGCATCTGGGGAGGCTTAGGTAAAATACTTATTTTGGATTTCTGACAAATTTCACATAATTTGATACGCTTCTTAACTTCCCGGTGCATATTTGTCCACCAAACTTCGTTCTTTAGGAGCGACCATGTTTTATAAACACCAAAGTGCCCAAAAACCGAATGATACACATCAATAAATTTAGAAGCAAGTTGACGAGGGACACAAATTAAGTAATGGCCCTCATTACTACTGATTTTATATAAAATTTCTGTATGCAAAACAAACTGTGACTGTAAAGACTCGTCACTACTTAATTTTTCCCTTATTGTATGAAGTTTCTCGTCTTCCTCCTGAAATCTTGACATGTTTTTCAATAGCTCCTGAAAACCACCGGGTAATTTAAAACAAGTTAATATTTGAAAACATTTCTTTTTTGGTGTAGGAAACCTTCCACCAGCAAAACGACTAAGAGCATCCGCGGCGATGTTTTCGCGCCCCGGAACATGTTTTATTTCAAAATCAAATTCCTGCAAAATCAAAACCCACCGCGAAATCCGCTCCGAAAGCAGTCGACATCGATGGATATAAGTAATGGCACTATTATCTGTATGCAAATAAAATTTACGGCCCAAAAGATATGAACGCCATTTTGTTAGTGCGAAAAGTACTGCCAATATTTTTTTCTCAGTAGAACAATACCTCTTTTCCCTATCCAGCAACAGCCTAGAAGCGTATGCAACCACTCTACGTTCGCCCTCGATGAGCTGAAACAAAATCGCCGCTATTGCTACGTCACTACCATCCGTCTGCACGTAGAACGGCGCACCAAAAACGGGATGATAAAGGAGAGCTTCCTGCTGCAACAGAGTTTTAAGACCTTGGAAAGCGGCCTCCTGGTTATCACTCCAAGTCCACGTATTTTTTTTTCTTAACAGTAATGTCAGTGGTGCCGAGAGTTCCGCGAATTTTTGAGAAAAAATCCGGTCATACTGACACAGCCCTAGAAATGATTGCAGCTGCTTAACATTGGTAGGTCGCCGGTAGTCCTGCAGAGCCTGGGTTCTGCCTGGATCTGGTCGCATTCCATCTCCATTCACGATGTAACCTAGATAACGCAGCTCAGTTTGAAAAAAACAACATTTTTCTAGTCTCAGAGTTAAGCCGGCTGATTTTAAACGGCCAAACACCTGTTCCAAATGATTAAAGTGCTCTTCGAACGTATCGCTCATAATGAACAGGTCGTCCAGATAAGTAATTAAAAATGTTTGGAAAGCGGGTCCAAAAATAATGTCAATCGCGCGGCTAAAAGCGCTTACCGCGGTTTTAATGTCGAAAGGAAGAACACGAAAACGGTAGGTCTGCGTACCGACCATAAAACCGGTGTACTGCCTATCTTCTCTGTGTAATGGAATTTGCCAGTATCCGTGGGTAAGATCGATATTAGATAAATATTTTTTTCCGGCCATCAGCCTTACTATTTCCTCAATAGGTTGCGGTAATTCAAAGTCCGGTACCATTGCCGTGTTTAGACGACGCGCGTCCAAACATATTCGAACACTACCGTCCTTTTTAACCGCAGTCATGATCGGCGATATATATGGCGAAGAAGCGCGTTCGATTACACCCCATTCCAGCATTTGAGTTAAAGTTTTTTGTACAGCTTCCCTATGTGCGATCGGTATTGGGTAGGGTTTCACGAAAAATGGTGACTCGTCTAATAATTTAATCCTGTGTTCATAACATTTCGTACGCCCCGGTATATTCGAAAAAATATTACGAAATTTATTTAATAAATTCACAAAACATTGTTGCTGTTTAGAAGAGATAGTTTTAATTTTATTTACAACGACTTCAATACCCTCCAGTCCCAAAAAACTTACCTGCCCACAAAAAAAACTGGAATTGTATTTTTGTTCTGAGAATTCCAAAACACTTTCATACTTTAAAATATCATTTACCTAAACGTTAAAATCAATATTTAAATAGGGCAGATAAGAAAAAAATTTATCGTTTTTATTAACAATGCTACTGATATGTTGAGATAATTCTTCTTCACAATGTTGATATTTCTTTTCAGGAACAATAATAAATTTTTTGTTATACTTTATTACTAAGTAAATTTATACTAACATGAAAATACCTTAGAAAATCACAACCCAAAATAACCGAAAACGATAGATCCGAAATAACTAGAAATTCCTGCAAAAATTCTCGATTTTCTATAAAAATAGGAATTTCAGCCTGTAACGCTACTTTTTTTTGTTTTGCTTTTAAAAGCACTTACAACGCGTATGCCTGTACATTTTATATGTGGTATTTTGGAATGAAAAACAGCTAACTGTACCCAAGTTTCCTCCGAGATTGCTGAAACTTGGCTACCACTATCTACTAAAGCTGTATACCAGAAATCGAAAATTCTTACTATTATTTTAGGGGAGGCGTTATCCATAATTTTATGATTAAAATCACATTCTTCTAATAATTCCTCCCGAGGGTTATTTGATAATGTTGGGTTATGAATAGCCCCCTTAGGTGATAGGGCGCCCTCCAAAATGGGGGTTATATTTGAAGGTCGTTTAGGTTTTCCGAACTTTCTAGTTCTAGATCCAGGGTGGAGATATTTTGCCTGGTAGGCCTAGAAAATTGGGGTTTAGTGGTCGTATTTGAAAATCTAGAAACCTTAATATCATTGAAGGGGGAACCTAATTTATTTTTATTTCCATTATTAAAATAACTATCCGCCTCCCTCAACCTATCTAACGCACCAGTAAGTGTGTCAACCCCTATTAGCACAGAAGAAATGGTAGGAGGAAAATGTCGGGCAATTACACAAATAAGCTCCTTTGTTGAATAGGGCGGTTCTAAATATTTCGATAAACTAACATATTTATTAAAATGCTCCGTTAAAAGCCCTTGGTTTTCCTCGTACCTATCTGCCTCTAATTTCAGTTTGATTTTAATTTGTCTGTCGGGGCCCCAAAAGTTATTTATGAAACATTCTTTAAACTCATTGTAACTATTAAACTGGTCGAAAAAAGCATCCCACCAAATTTTAGCGGTTTTCTTAAATAGGGAGTTTAACATAAAAACCATTTTTCTATACGGCAATGAATTAACGTTAACCATGTTTTCAATATGGTGCAAAAACTCGACAGGGTGTAACATCCCATCATCTGAGAATGCCGGTAATACCTTAATTATATCTAAAAAATTATGGTCTATTGCAGAGTTACTGGGACCTGTTACATTTTTTTGCGTCTGGTTTAAATTACTTAAATTTGTATGATTTAAAGAAGTTACGATGGCGCTTACTAGGCTCGCAAGCTCCTGTGGTGGATATGGGGTGTACATCGGCTGCACCGGTACCCCTGGTTGCCAGTTTGATGGCATCTCTGGCCTTGGAGGTATAAATTGACAATTCCTACCTTGGTTTAGATTGATGTTGGTCGGCGTAGGCTGCAGATTGGCTTCCTCCCTGGCAAAGCCGAGGAATGGTGGAGAGTTATCTGCTCTGTTGCTTGGGAGGCTATGGCGTCCCCTTCCTGTATTTCTTAGTGGCGTGTTTGTGGGCACCATGGTGTCCTACCAGCCTCACGAGTTGGGCGCCAGCTGCGACGGGACTCTTTACAGCTAAGTGGGTTGGCTGGTTTATTTGATACAAAAACACAAGGTTGGGAGTGTTTATCGACGTTTATTTTGCTTTCTTGGTATCTTCCCCTAAAACTATACACAGAAAAACAAGAACTTAGGTTGGAGTAAACAGGGCACAGGGCCTTAACATGTTTCAAGTTTTAAGTAATAAAAATAAACTATAATACATACAAAAATATGTCTTACCTATACACGACCAGGTGCACCGCAACTCTGATTTAAAGATCACAAGCGTGGATAAAACCTTGAGGTTCGTGCAGTTCCTCTGGTGAAGGGTACAAGAAAAATGGTTTTTACGTTTTGACCATGACAAAAACGAGATTTTATTCCTCGCAAAAAAAGGTAAGGTTTTACCCGCGGTAAATACAAAACAACCCAATCAGATCGGTAGGCGATTTAGAGTCGACGCAGGACTACAACGGTCCACTGCGCCACCATGGGCGTAGGTATGAGGTTTCGTTACACCTTTTACCCCCGTGTCTCCTTAGCCGTCGTAGCCACAAACTCGTAAGGCGGACTATAGCTGAGGCGACGAGTGGTGTAGGTACAATGCTGCATCCAACTTACTGGTCACATTTAGGTGGTTGGGCTTCACGAGTAGTTCATGCAATAGATACAGACTCTTATCATTAGTACTGACATGACCAGAGAAACTGATGACCCACACAGCACACTGCTTTTCAGAAATATCTCTGATATATTTCGAATGTCTCAAAAACATAACCTTTCACATCAATATTCCTGAAATATTTCACGAAATAGATATGAAATTTTACATGTAATATTTCATCAAGAATATTTATAAAATATTTCAGATTTATTTCACTCAAAATGACAGTTGATGTTTCTTACAATAACATCATGCAAAACCTAGACAGTGCGATAATTCTCCGCTACCCGCATTCGCAGGAATCGGCAAATTCCCTCCCAAGAAAAAAAATGCCAAAAATAACGGTTAAGTTCGGTCCCAAATTTTGTTTTTACCTGAAACTGCATAGGTAAATTCAGTCCCGGGCAAAATGTTAGTCTTTATTACAAAATTCCGACAGCTCCACCATGGATTCGGCTTCCACATTATTCGTTTCATAATCAGAAACATCAAAAGGTCTCCACAACGCCATCTTGATTAATTATTTAAATAACAACAAGAAACCAATTAGAAAAATACGACACTCAATAACAACAGTAGCAACAGCAACGGCAACCACAGCGGCAACAACAATAATATAACTTAGAAAACACTACACTCGGGTACTTAAGATACTTTCTAAAATTTCCAATAACGAATAAAAGAATACACTAAATTTACTTTCTCCTATATTAATAATTAAACTACACCACTGTCAGTGACAACAGGTAAAAGAACGCAGTGGAACAGACATTTTTTAGGCATTATTTAATTTTTTTTGTTCACTAAAATTATTTAATTAACTAGAAGCGGCCGGCTAGGAACGCGTGGGCGAGAAAAAATTCATACGCGGTTGAATCATAATAAAATTAGATAATTTTTATTTAAAATTTATTAGCAAACTTAGCAGACCCGGTACTTGACTCGCTTATACACTTTTTGCTCCCAGATTTAAATATCGGGCTAATTCTACTAACTCCTAAGTCCTTCGGAAAGACTCCATTTTGAAATACGTTATAAGTCAATTTATTTAGGATTTCTTCCAGAGTTTCTCACAAATTTATCAGATCCCTAACCGTTGTTTCATCATGCCCTGTTCCCTACTATTTTAATAATAATCATTTAACTTATTTACGATATCAACTGGATTATTAATTTGAATATTATCTATTTCGAGACAGTTTACTTGTATTTCATTATTTCACTATTTTTAAAGAAAGTTAGGTTACCAAATTTCCACTGTTTTTTTAATATTTGTATCTGCTTTTTCCCATCCCATTTTGAAGTGAATAGTTTTTAATGATGTTATTTTATTATTTATTTGGTTTTTGATTGCTTTAAATTCAAACTTGTCATTAGTATTTTTTATTTTTTTTTTTGTACAATTTGTCTCTCTCCCTCATCATTCCCAGTACATCACCATTGATCCATGTAGTACTTTCACGAGCTTTACAGGCCTTAATGATCTCGGACTGTTATTTTTTTTTAATTAATAATAATATGAGTAAAATGGTGGAAAGATAAAACATGTATGTAATTTGTTTCTTGTTAAAAAATTCTAGAAAACTTTATGCAATATTTTGTTACTAAAAATTTTTAAAAAATTTGTTAAAAGAAGTTTCGATAAGCTTCCTTGCCATCTGGCATTTTAAGTTTCTTCTAAAGTGTGCAGTTTCTTCTCAAAATTTATGGTTGTTCAACAAATGTAAAAGAAATAAAGTGTTTCCAAAATATATGAAGTTAAAGACTACTAACAACAGCCATGAAGCAAAACTAGATTCTCAAGCAGGCTTGAAAAAATGAATTCAAGAAGAAATGAAGGCAGAATATAGAAAAAGTGATACTTTTAGTTTTTATCAAAAAGTTGTCTACACAGAATTTCTAAACAGGTTACATTGTTCAGAATTTACACGTTTGGATCTTGATAGTAGAGAAAAAGTAAATATAATTGTTCATAAAAAATATTTAACCCAAAAGCGCAAACTAAACAACCTTATCCGTAACTCTAGTCATTTTAAGAAAAAATATAACCACGAAATACTTAGTTACCACAAGTTTTTTTACCCTTTTATTAACTTAAGCACAACCCAATTTTCTCATCAAGAAACTAAACATTTAGAAAAGGTTTTAAATTTAATAACAGTCATATTTCTTCTAAAAACTATAAAACACTAGCAGTCGAGACAGAATTAGCTATCAATAGTATTTCTCCTTCATTAACACGTCTAAAATATGAAGCAACTAAAATCATAAAAAAAAAACAATCTCTAAAAGATTCGCTCCCTAAACAAAACTCAAAAATTTTGAAAGCAATCAAACAACGACAAAGGCAATACGGTTATAGCTACTCCAAAAAATGATTACATTCAAAAGACTCTAGATTTTTTAAATCCTGCTAAATACAACATCTTAAAAAAAGATCCAACCAAATTATATCAAAAATCTATAGAAAAACCCTTATTCGAAATTGTAAAAGTTTATTTATTGAAAGAGATACCAACAGCACCGTCCAAATATAAGAAGTCCGATCACTTCTTTGAAGTATTGAAAACGCCGGCGGTGACCTCGAATCGCACCGAGAACCGACTACGAAGGAGATACGGGAGTCATTCAGTAGGAACGGTGGCTTGGCCGCTTGAATATTTTTATACGAGGGAGTTGTGGTAATAAATACTTAACACAAATCGAACCGAAAGTAGCTACTTTAGGAACGATTTTTTTCACTTTCGATACGATTTCTTTACTTTCGGGTCTAATATTGTTACTTTCGGGACGATTTTGGGTTTCTATGTAAACGGCTTTGACAATAACATGAACATTGCACTATATTATGACAGCGCTTGTCACGTATTATATATTTTTTTTAACATACAAAACAAATACAGAAAAAATATTGTACGTAACACGATCCAAAAGTGAACTCGCAGGATTTGACTCGCCTACGGCTCGCCCTGGAGTTCCTATTCATCCCGTAAAATATTACTTTCGGAACTTTGTTACGGAAATTTATTTAAATATACCTTTTTGACAGCATAATCAATACATACATAAAAATTCATAGTTAAAATAAATTAACGAAACGTCGGCATGGTGTGTAATATGTCCCACTAAATCTACTTTGCATCCTACTCAAAGGAAGTAAATATTCCTTTTTACTTACCTTATTGGATCTTTAGGGCACCGAAATAACGAAAAACAATCATCAACACAACAATAAGAAAAACTCTTAAGGTGATTCGCCTCCATCATAAGTAAGCTAATATTATACTAATTATAACGTGGCAGCATACGAAAACTCTTCGCCGAGAGCGCTGTGGATTAAAGTATGCACTTGCAAAAACTAATCCCCAGCCGAACGCCGCTTGAGCGTTGACTCGCTTGGCGCGGGGTAGGGCGTCGGCAGGGGAGAAATTTACAGCGGCAAGAGCAAAGTGAGCGGACTTCTTATATTTGGACGGAGCCAACAGGTTAATCCTAATGAACCCTCAACCTCCTAAATTATATTCTTTATATAATATATAAATATGAAGCAATCATTAACTTCTGATAATATTAAAAAATTAGAATTTCAAAGCAAACATTCAGTTAATATACACGTACAGTATATATATATTGGCAAATTGGCTTCATTTCATTCATTTAATTTTAGTTTTGATAAATTTAGACAAAAATATTTAAAATTATTTACATATACCGGGTGACAACGAATGTTGTTACCCCCCCTATTTTTTCCGTAGTTTTATTAATACAAATTTTAGGAGATTCTAAGTGTATATTTTGCTACTTTTTAGTGAAATCGTACTTTTAGTGAAATCGTACTTTTAAAATCACTTCCGGTTTGACCGGAACTGGTATCAACTCTTTTGTTTTAAATGGAAACCTATTATTTTTATTTGATATTTGAATTCTACGGCCAATTTCCTTTAAAATGACGTATCACACATTATCATTTGTTTTTAAAATGGCTTCCAGGCTAACTTTTCAAGGAAATCCTTAGATGTCCATGGATTCGCTAATACAACATGATTCTTTGAGAGTGGGCCATGGAAGTTTTAAAATGGAAAGATAAAACATGTATGGTTTATTTTAACCTACATGTTTTATGTTAAACAAGTAGGCTATGAAATATTCTGTGAAATGGCAAATCTAGAAACAAACGGGGACAACTTTTTCTGTCATAAAACTGCACTTCAAAATTTTGTGTCCAACTCATATAGTATTTTGTAGTGTTTAGTTAATAAAATGGTTTTCTACTCCCAAAATGAAAAAGTTGATATGCTGCTAATCTACGGTGAATGTAGGCGGAATGCCCATGCTGCCGAGCGATTATACATTGAGAGATATCCTGGACGTGAAGGTCGCCATCCAAGCAGGCAATATTTTGTAATTTTGGAAACGAAGTTTAGAATTGCTGACGAAAATCCTCAAGTAGACAGGTATATTATTAGTGAGGAGACCGAAATTAACGTACTAGCATATGTAGAAGTTCACTCAACAGTTTCGGTAAGAATATTGGCCTTAGAACTTAATATCAGTAGGGAATCTGTGAGGAAAATATTGAAGAAGTATAACTACAAAAGTTTTAAATTTCAATTACATTAACATCTTTATGAGAATGATGCGGAAAGAAGACTTAATTATTGTATTTGGTTTAGGGAAAATTATAATTTACATGATAAAATTTTGTTTTGTTTAATAGACATAATACGCATTACTGGTCGACTGTGAACCGCCATGAAATGAGAGTTGAAGATCGTCAACATAGATTTGGATTAAATGTATGGGCTGGTATTGTAGGAACAAGAGTACTAGGTCCCATATTTTTCGAAGGACATTTAAATGGCGAGCGTTACTTAGATATGCTGAGAAACGAGATCGAAAATGAAATAGAGCAACTTCCTTTAGAAACTTCAAGAAACTTGTATTTTCACCAAGATGGTGCACCACCTCACAATAGTCGCATGGTGCAAGATTACCTAAATGCAAGGTTTGATGCTAGAGTGATATCTACATTCTACACACAGCCAAATAAGGTGGCCAGCAAGATCACCGGATTTAACTCCAATGGATTACTTCTTATGGGGTGATATAAAGGATAAAGTTTATGAAACACCTTCTAATACTTTGTATGAACTCCAGGACAAGATACGAAACGCGTTTTTGTCTGTTACACCAAGGATTTTAGAAAATGTCATGCGAAAAACCCGCACGGTTGTAAATAAATGCATTGAAGTGGAAGGTGGGTATTTTGAACATTTGTTACCTTGATTGTTATTGTTTTACTAAATAAAATGTGTTCGTAACAAACATTTAAGAAGGATTCCATTTTATTTTTTTGAAATATGACCTATCTCGATTATTTTTCAATTTTGCCCGCTCCATTAAGTATAATACCATACTTATGATACATTTTCAAAAAGGTAATTTAATAAGCTATTTTTTGGCCCTAAAAAAATGCCTTGTTGCCATTTAAAAATATTGAGTAATTCTTCCTTATGTTTTAAAAAAGAATGGCATATCTAAAATATTTTTGACAGAAGCATCTTTCGCATAAAATGTAATTGTTTAATATAAAACAAGTTAAAATAGACCATTTTAAAATTTCCATGGCCCACTCTCAAAGAATCATGTTGTTTAGCGAATCCATGGCCATCTAAGGATTTCCTTGAAAAGTTAGCCTGGAAGCCATTTTAAAAACAAATGATAATGTGTGATACGTCATTTTAAAGGAAATTGGCCGTAGATTTCAAATATCAAATAAAAATAATAGGTTTCCATTTAAAACAAAAGGGTTGATACCAGTTCCGGTCAAACCGGAAGTGATTTTAAAAGTACGATTTCACTAAAAAGTAGCAAATATACACTTAGAATCACCTGAAATTTTAAAATTTGTATTAATAAAACTACGGAAAAAATAGGGGGGGAGGGGGGGGGGGGGTAACAACATTCGTTGTCACCCGGTATGTAGATCATTATTATCAAACTAACACTGTAAAATGCAGACCAGTTGTTTTAACTTTTGTCCATTAACCGATCAGCCCTGTAAACCGACCAACATTTGATTCGCCGTGGGTGGTCGCTATTGAGAGATTTTACTTTATCTTTATTTTTCTCCATTTTTGTCTAAAAGAAAGTTGCTTTTGGCATTGAAATTAATTTATATTGTTTATTTTTATAGGCTTTATATTTTACTTGACTTTCGTTATCGTGAGTAATTTTTTTAAGTCTACCTACTCTAAGCCATAAAAAAGAAGCGTGCTTCACGTTTGCATTGTTGGGCACTATGAATAATACGAATAAAACAATTATATCCACTGATAGCATGATGCTATATATACATTATCTTGACGCAATTAAATTTCAATTTCATAAAAATATCACCATAGAATTCTGAGGCAAATCGAGTGTTAAAATCCAAAATGGTGAAACTCACTGTGATCTTTTTTATAGTGGTGATCCTCGCTGTTTATGGTTAGTATTTTTTTTTATTCCGATTTAGTATAATATGCAATATGTGAAATAGGTAATATGATATAACTCTTTTGATTTTACCTAATCTAATCTGAACTAATAAAATCATTGTTATTAATTATTTAAATACTGTAAAATCTGCCAATAAATACCACCCTCGGAAATTAAATGTTGGTCGGTTAACGGAGGTTGTCGGTTAATAGAGAAAAATTAAAACAACTGGTCTGCCTTTTACAGTGTTTGTTAAATAAAGTATCTACAAGTAAATAATTTAAAATAATTGTTTCAATTTATCACAACTAAAATTAAATGAAATTAAGCAAATTTACCAACATGTACAGGGTGTCCGGATAAGGATACGGAGCGGCCATATCTCGGAAACGATACGTCCCACAGATCTGAAAAAAAGCTCTCATCATAAAAACTGCCAAGAGAAATTCATTCAAAATAATTTTAAGTTTCGGAAATTGCCGCAAGAGGGCGTAACGGCTTATTTATTTTTTAAAGTTCATTTTACGGCAAAAAATGCCACTTAACCGTAGAAAAGCAAATAAATAATTAAAATCAGTAGATTGTTTACTACAACTTTTGTTATTTTTATTTTTTTGAATCTCGCCTAATAAAGGAGTGGGGGAAGCCTTTAGGACATTTTTCAAAAACTGTCATTATGTCGTTATCCTTTAACGGATTTTCTATAACTTGGACTTGTTTGAAAGAGAAGTAATAGGAGACAATTTGCATAGGGAACGATTAGTCCAAACCGCAAATCGATATCACCAGGGGTTTAAAGGTTATTTTGATTTTTCTTTAAAAAATGATACAGTTTCCATTTACCGGTACCCGGTATACCCCTAATAAGCAAGATAACAACTAATTTCATGGCCTACTGTTTAATAAACTATAAAATAATTTATAATAAAAGTTTAACGAGTCAAAGAAACATCAATAACACTGAATAAAATATGAATATTATGATAATATCATATTATGAGACTTAGACTATGAAAAAGTGCACAAATCTTAGAACTAGAAACAATTTTATTAGCAATTTAGCGAGACAACAATAATAATTACAAATGTTCAAAATGTTTTCCGTCATTTTGTAAGCACTTAATTATTCTTCTGTTAGTTGATAATACGGCTGCCTCAATTTCAGCCGTGGATAAGTTTCTAACGGCATTTGTTATCCTTACCATCATGTTTTCCCTTGTTGTTGGTCTCTCTTGGAAAACCAGATCTTTTAACCTACCCCATAGGTAAAAATCAAGACAAGTAAGATCCGGTGAACGAGCCGGCCAGGGAAACAAGCTTCCTCTTCCAATTACACGATGCGCAAATTGCTCTTCTAGGTATTGGCGTACGTTACGATAGTAATGCGCCGGACAACCATCAAGTTGGACCCACATGTTTGTTCTCGTTTGTAAGGAGACTTCTTCCAAAAGAGGTGGAAGGAAAGTGGCCAAGAAATCTAAAAATCTTGCTCCATTAAGGGTTTGGTCAAAAAAATGGGGACCGATAATTTTTCCTTCCAAGATCCCGCACCAAACATTTAAACTCCAGCGGTTTTGAAAATCTACTTGCCTCATCCAATGAGGGTTTTGCTCAGACCAATAGTGCATATTATGCAAATTCACACCCCCAGCGTTAGTGAAAGTGGCCTCGTCTGTCCATAATATCCGTGAAAGAAAATTTGGATTTTCCCTAATCATATTCAATAGCCAGTGACAGAAATCCAATCGACGATCATAATCAGTATCGTTCAATGCCTGGTGTAAAACGATGTGGTAAGGGTGCATACTATTAGTTTGTAAAATCTCGTAGACATTTGTTTTTGGAACCCCCAAGTCCAGGGAAATTTTTCTGGTGCTTAAAGTGGGATCGTATTGAACGTAAGCCAAAACGTTGATAATATTTACCTCATTACGTGTCCTACGAATGCGTAAGGGTCGTTGAATGGGCTGCACATTACCAGTTTCTCTTAATCGTCGAGCTAATCTTGAGAATACTTCTCGAGAATAGTGTCTTCTTTGTGGAAATCGCATTGCATACTCTCGCGACGCTATTACAGCATTTTCAAGAGATTGAAAATACATATTCAACATATCATACGCTTCTGCGTTAGTAAACGGCATACTGTTTGTAGAAAAATGCAATATAAATGTAAAAAAACAATGCTTAATATTATAAGATGCTTGACGTTTAAAACTCATCAACAGCTTGTCACAATAAATTATTAATTTGTTTTTTTCCATGGCCAACTTGGAACTTGTAATTTAGGCGAAAACATGATGGAAAGGATATGAAATGCCGTTCGAAGCTTATCCACGGCAGAAATTGAGGCAAGAGGCAAGTGTGTTTTTCACTGAAAGAAGAATAACTAAGAGCTTAGGAAGTGACGGAAAATATTTTAAACATTTGTAATTATTGTTGTCTTGCTAAATTGCTAATTGTTTCTAGATTTAAGATTTGTGCACTTTTTCATAATCTCATATCATAATATTCATATTTTATTCAGTGTTATAGATGTTTCTTTGACTCGTTAAACTTTTATTATAAATTTTATAGTTTATTAAACAGTAGGCCATGAAATTAGTTGTTATCTTGCTTATTAGGGGTATACCGGGTACCGGTAAATGGAAACTGTTTAATTTTTTAAAGAAAAATCAAAATAACTTTTAAACCCCTGGTGATATCGATTTGCGGTTTGGACTAATCGTTCTCAATGCAAATTGTCTCCTATTACTACCGAAAAAAATTATACCATCCAATTTGCAAACACCGAGAAAAATTAAAAAATAAGTTAGGTTGAATAACAGCGCCATCTTAAAATTGTATCAGGAAACTTGTGACATTTCCTGAATCATTTATTTAAACTCCAAGGAATTCCCTTTTAAACAAGTCCAAGTTATAGGAAATCCGTTAAAGAATAACGACATAATGACAGTTTTTGAAAAATGTTCTAAAGGCTTCCCCCACTCCTTTATTAGGCGAGATTCAAAAAAATAACAATAACAAAAGTTGTAGTAAACAATCTACTGATTTTAATTATTTATTTGCTTTTCTACGGTTAAGTGGCATTTTTTGCCGTAAAATGAACTTTAAAAAATAAATAAGCCGTTACGCCCTCTTGCGGCAATTTCCGAAACTTAAAATTATTTTGAATGAATTTCTCTTGGCAGTTTTTATGATGAGAGCTTTTTTTTCAGATCTGTGGGACGTATCGTTTCCGAGATATGGCCGCTCCGTATCCTTCTCCGGACACTCTGTATATACTGCACGTGAGTACTAATATACAGGGTGGCGCATCGAAAACGAAACAGAGATATTCACTGGCAGCTCAGTTCTTTTTTGGAAAAACGCTCAAACCTGTCGATTTTGTTTTCGAGGTGGGCACAAAATTGGCAATAAATCACGTTAACACGTGCAGCCCCCTGGGCGGGGGTGGCACCACTCCTAAAATCTTAAATGGAAATGGGGGTCGAGTGATACCTTATTTTAAAGGTCTTTTAATTCCCTTTATAATGATGTAAAATTCATGTACTTCAGTTCAGTAGTTTTGAAGATTTATTGATTTAAATCTTAAAGGGATTTGAGGGACTTAGGTGTCATGAAATTGAACCAGGTACGGGAACTGGAACAATGCAAATATATATTCAAAGTATTACATAAAAAGCCAAAATCAAACACTACGATAAGATTCTTGGAGAATGTACATAACCATTACACTCGAGCTCATGATAGCATTTTTCTGGAGAACGTCAGAACAAGCAAAGGAATATTCAACCCCATTTCTCAGGCTTCTGATAGTTATAATAAATTACCAATAAATATTAGAGAAGTAAATAATGTAAAAAAATTTAATATGATGTTAAAAGAGTATCTAAATAACATCGCCACATAATTTAGGTCATATTTTATAACTTGTTGTTTCCATGTTGATGTATATTTTTTTCTTTCTTAGTATTGACATATTTCGTTTTCTTTGTTTATTCTCGTTACCAGTGTTTTATACACTGTTTAGAGGGTTTAGATAGTGCTAAGTTTATTGTATTTACTCCTTACTTGAATAAACGATTTTCCAAAAAAAAAGTAGACTTTAATAGGTACATCAGATTAGTTCGTACTACTTTTAGAAGAAATTTGAGTTAAAACATTTACTTAATAAGTAAATGCTTTTCTTCACTACGCCCATGGTTTGTCTTTCATTTTGGTGTTGAAAATAGCGATTGGAGCGTTTTTTGTGGCAAAAAAAGTTGTTGCTTGAAGAAAGATAAGAAGGGAATGGCTCGTACTTATTTTAAATAGAAATTTAGTACATAGTTTGCGATTGATTCGACCAAACTTTGTTGTTAAAATACCTTTTAACGCTTTATACATAAATTAACCATGGTATATTCCACGGCAGAAAGGGTTGAAATTATCGATCATTTTTTGGAAATAATCAGTGCGCTAATAGAACAGCACAAATATTTAATGAGCGGCATGAGAACAGTAACGTGCATCGAAAATATGTCCTAGAACTTGTAGCTAAATTTCGGGAAACTGGATCAGTAGCCAATAAAAAACGCAACATTGAAAATCCCATAAGGAACGAAGCAATGGAAGTGGGGGTTTTAGGGCAAGTTTATGTAGATCCAACGTTAAGTACCCGCAAATTGGATACTGTGTCTGGTGTTAGTCAACGCAGTTTCCGGCGAATGTTCCTTTTTCTTAAATGGCGTAGTAAATCGTCATAACTGCCGATATTGCTCCGATTCTAATCCCAAAATTTATCGTGAGGTACACACACAGCAGCCACAAAAACTAAATGTTTGGGCTGGTATTTTCTTACCTGGAAATTTGACCGGTGAAATGTATTTGGAATCACCGCAAGACGCCATAGATCCTGCATTAACAGCCATAATTGAAAATCAGAATGGTCGGCAGTACATTGCGAATAGGTTGATGTTCCAACAGGATGGTGCCCCACCACATTACGTGTTCGACAATATTTAGATCAGACGCTTCCAGGTCGATGGATTGGTAGAAGAGGTGCCATTGAATGGCCCCCAAGATCGCCAGATTTATCACCTTTGGGTTTCTTTCTGTGGGGTCACTTAAAAAGCAAAATCTATGCTACTCAGCCAACATCGTTAGAAGATTAGCGACAAAGAATTGTGAATGAGTGCCTTCAAATTACTCCTCAAATATTGCAAAATGTGCGGCAACGTTTTGAGCAAAATCTTTATTACCGCATGGAGAGTCATGGTGGTCATTTCCAACAAATGTATTGATCTCCACTAATGATGATGTATTAGAGTTTTATTTAGGCTTTAAATCAATAAATCTCCAAAACTACTGAACTGAAGTACATGAATTTTAAAGGGAAATGTAGCACCTTTAAAATAATGTATCACTCGATCCCCATTTTCATTTAAGTGCTACCCCCGCCCAGGGGGCTGCACGTGTTAACGTGATTTTTTGCCAATTTTGTGTCCCCCTCGAAAACAAAATCGACGGGTCTGAGTGTTTTCCAAAAAAGAACTGAGCTGCCAGTAAATGACTCTGTTTCGTTTTCGATGCGCCACCCTATATATATTAGACAATGTACTGTGTGTTTGCTTTGAAACTCCTATTATTTACAATAATCAGAAATTAATGATTGCTTAATTTTTTATTTTATTTTTATAAAATTCAGATTCAGGTTTTAATAGCAATTTAAAAATATTTGTACTTATCAAAATTGTTAACATTATTAAGAAAGTTAAGTCCCTCAAACTTGCGCAGGCTTCAGATAGGCTTGATATTGTCCACATTGGAGCAAGTTCAGGTTGCTCTTCCTCTGTTTCAGAGTTGGGAGTAGTTTCATCCATTTCTTGGATCTCTTCAATACACTGGATGATAATCAATTCTGCACTCTCTGTTGGAAAATCGCTATCAATAGAGGCAAATTGTTTCAAGCTTACAAATGTGTCCTTAATGTTAACTTATCGGTATGTGCGACCTCAAAACATAAAGAATTTTTACTTTTGCCTATTATAAGTGGTTCTTCCTTCTCACCTTCCATATTTGCAGAGAACAGAATTGTAAATGCACATGGTTTTGTTGGCAAGAGACCTGTCTCCTCTGCATCAAATATGTCACGTTCTTTCCCAGCAGTTGCTTTATCGATATTGGTATCGGCTGATTCGGCACATGTTTTTTTGAAGGTAATATCGTGCCGACGACGGGATTTTTCTAATCATCCATTTGATGCTCTAGTCCTGGACATTCAGCAGATTCGAGGGCTTTTGCTTTAATTATGGACCCGGATACTGGGCAGTGCTCATTTCGCGCCTTACAAAACCAGTTAAAAGCGACTTGGTTCAGTTCACTAACAGTAATTCAATTTTGGGAAATTTTCTTTTTTGTTCACCGTTGCCACCTCCTTAAAACAAATTTATAACTTCTGCTTTATTTTGAAGCAACATAGTCACTTGGCTCTTACCCACTTTAAATTTTCAGCCGATTTCCTGGTACTTAAGCCAGTATTTTCACTTTCCTCGATTGTTTCAATTTTTTCGCTCAATGTAAGACATTTCCTTTTTCCCGCCATCTTCAAATATTTACGTTAGTCTCAATACATACAAAAACTGTTCAAAACAAAATTAGTGTTAACAAGCGATTTCGGGATTTCCATTTTTAAATATGGGGAATTCATAAACGGTCGTTTAACGCAGGTGGTCACTTTATAGAGGCGGTCGCAAACAAAGGCTTTACTGTAGTTTCTTAATTTTACCCTAAACCTGTTTATTTCGCACAATTTTATTATTGATCTGTTATTTAAAAACAGTTCATAGTATTGAGTTCAAACATTGTAAATTGCTGTTGAAAATCACTTGTAGATTTCGTATTATATACGGAAGATACAGTAATATACCTAACTTTCATACGTTTAGCATTTAAAGAGTAGTTTCATTTAACATGAATTTGTATTGACTAACAACTACAAACGCATTTCTTTAAAATACACATAATCAAATTCTAAAAACAACACATTTAAAACTATCACAGCCCCGGACACGTCCCACCTGCAAAACGGACAAACTCCACCTCAATTGTAATGGCCTCCTTCTACCGGTACTCCGTTCTGGGTGATTGGAGATTTTTCTCACTGCATTAAAGTTCTCTGCTATATAGGATCATGTTCGTTCTTTAAATCAGTCGGATAGTATTAATTTCTATTTGTAAACAGGTAGGCTTCTCAGCGGGAATTGGCATAGATTTAATGCTGAATCTTCAAATTCGTAGCTTGTTGGGGCAGGAGGGGTGGCAGACAGCAGCAAAGAAGGGTGTTTTTTTTTTTAACTATTTTGTGATCGTTCTCGGTCAGTTTATTGTGGTGGAGGGGAAAGGGGAGGCTGGTTAGGAGTGAGCCAGTCTCTCGGTAGCCTGTATGATTTGAGTGGGTTTGAATGGATGTGTGATTGCATGATCAGAGAATTCAGGGAAACATCCGTCCATTTGTAGTAGTTGATATTAAGTGTGTCAATATGTTCAACAATTGTCGGCATTTGTAAGTCATTATGTAGCGTTTAGGAATGTTTAAACTTTTTTGAATGTTGACTTAGATACGGTGCACCAGGAGGCGACACCAATAAAATAAGTACAGGTCAAATAATAGTCTTGTACAGCAATGTCTTTGTTTGTAGGTCCACTCTACTTCTACTGTTGATGAGCGAGTAGATGGCGCTGAGTTGACCATTCGCTTTTTTTAAGCGTTGGTCTACGTTTTCGGCCCAAGCCAGCCTCTTATTGATGTTATTACACCAGTCTATTTTGGCGTTTTTGACTTGAAGTCTGGTTTGAGGAAATCTACATGTTTACCTTGAGAAGTAGATAGCTTGGATTTTAGCATCATTTGGGCGATTTATCCATTTGTCTAACCACGCCTTGATAAGTTTTATGTGGTGTTGGAGACTACCAGCCTTGGCTGTTTGGCGGTGATCGCAATATCGTCAGAAAACGGGTATAGTTGTGTTTGAGCGAATTTAGGGATATCGCTGGTATAGATATTGTACAGGGCCGGTGCAAGGGGGGAAACCTGCGGTACTCCGGCCCTGACGTGTCACACAGTCGATATCGCATTTTCAGACGAAACCGCGATAATTCTGTCCGTCTAAAATGAGTGAATCACCTTTATTAGGTAGTTCGACATACCTGACCTTATTAACTTTAGAATTAGTCCGTCATGCCACACCATATCAAACGCCTTACTAACGTCAAAAAAAAAACCGCTCCTGTGCTATAGCGAGCGTTAAACCCCTTGAGTACGTTGGAAGCCAGTCTTGTTTGGCTGACATAATGTCACGATTGAATGAAGTAGTGAGTATCTCCAGTCGTCTTCAGGTAAATAACGAGCAAGCTACGAAACTTCGAGGGTATTTATACTATCTCCTGGTTAGCAGCGCATGACCGAGATTGGTGCAGTTATGCGTGACTGTGTGGTCCTAAACTAAGCTTACATCTACTTAACAAGGGTTTCCAAATATTTCTTATGTTAAAAGAGGGCTTACTAAAGTAGTCTGGATTTTGGGTTATGACGGCCGCTTCTTTGAATTTCTTCTTTCGCCAGTGTTCTTCTTTGAGTATTATTTTTGCCTCTGACCATTGCAAGTGGTGGCCGTGTGTCCAAGCATATTCTGCCGCACCGAATCTGTTTGTTTCTCCCCTTTTTGTGTGGTTTCGGTGTCCCTTAATTCTTGTTTCAAAGGGGCGTAGGGTTTTACCAACATAGGATTGTCCGCACTCGCAAGGTATTCTATATACGCAGTTCTTCGTGTCCTTTTGGCTGGTTGACTTTGTCTTCGTCAGGTGGCTTCTTAAGGAATCTTTGGAGCTGAATACTGTTCGAACTTTGTATTGCTGTCCTAATCTTCGAATTTTCGCGGAGATTCCTTTGACATATGGTACCTTTATGGTGGGTCCAGTTTCCATGTGATCTTTCTGTGTATTCATGTGATTCTGACGCTTCTTGATAGTCTGGTGGTTTGTCATGAGGTCCTTTTTGATGGTTTTGAGTTCTTCGGAAAGACCTTCCTCGGAGTTACAAAGAGTAAATGCTCTGTCAAAAAGTGTTTTGACTATCTCATGTTTTGTGGTATTTGAGTGACTTGAGGCGTAATTAAGGTATTGACCATGTAACTTTTCTTTCTGTATACCGATGTTTGGATGGTGTCCGTGTTCTTCTGTACTATGACGTCTAGAAACGGTAGTTTATTATTTTCCTCCATCTTCATGGTAAACTTGATTTTTGGTGCCAATGTATTGGCTTCTATTCCAAATGACGAATGTGTCGTCAACGTAACGAAGCCAGAGTTTTGGTTTTATTTTTGCCTATTCAATTGCCTGGTTTTCAAACCATTCCATGTATATATTGGCGATAACTGGAGAGAGGAATGATCCCATCGGTAGTCCGTCTAGTTGACTGTAGAATATATCCTTTTCTTGGAAATCAGATTTATTTAGGCAGCATTCTAATAGGTCCATTATGGCGTTGATGGGTAGCGATGTTCGTTATTCGAGGGTTTAATCTTCTCCAAGTTTCCTTCTGATGACCTGAAGGGTATCCTTTACTGAGACACTTGTATAAAGAATCTCGACATCGAAGCTGATTAATCGATCCTCTGGTTGTATTTCCCTTCCACTTATTATTTCAACGAAGTGTTGCGAGTTTTTTTACAAGCGATGTGCTATGTTCTTGGAGCGGCTGTAGTAATGGAAGCAGAAATTTGAACAGTTCGTGTGTTGCAGAGTTTCTGGAGCTTATAATAGGTCGTAGAGGCATGTTGGGCTTGTGTACTTTTGGTAAACCGTATATATGTGGGGGTTTACTGTGATGAGGTGTTAAACGTGTACGTGTTCTGTCTGGAATGTATCGTTCATGCTTCTCGAGTGTCTGGTATATTCTCCCTTTAGTGGTGGTGGTAGGGTCTTTTGGGATGCTCTGGTGGTTTCCTTTTTCTAAGACTTCTTCGATTTTTTGGTTGTAGGTGTCAACATCCATCACGACTGTCGCATTTCCCTTATCTGTGGGTAGAATCTTAATGGTCGTATGTATCTTTGCGTTGCTTGGAGATGGCAACTAATTCTTCTCTTTGGAGATTTGGCTTCGGAGGTTTATATTTCTGTAAAATTTCTCTGACTTTCCAACGGAATTCTTTTGCTTGGGTCGCTTAAAAGGCTACTGAGTCTGTTGCACATATAATATTCAACAGTGGAGTTTCTTTTGGGGCAATCGTAAATTTTAGGCCCTTTGCGAGCAGAGATTCTTCTGTGGTGTCCAGTTGTCTGGATGAGATGTTGACAATGGTTCTCTGACTCTGTCTTTGCACTGTTGCGGTCTCTTGGCCTCGATGTTTCCGCAGTTTCTTCTCATGGATGGCTCGGTGTTTATTTCGAAGTTTGTCACATGTGGCGTCAATTTTTTGGAAAATAGGTCCATGGTCTTCTTCCAAAGTGAACTCTTTAATTTCCTCAAATCTTTGCTGTATAACGGTGAGAAGGGTGGATTTATTTAAACGATGGTAGCTAATTTGGGAACGAATTAAGGCTATGCTGGCATTTGCTAAGATTTTTTTCGCTCGTTTCCCTGGAATCAGGAATTTGATTTTAAAACCATCTGAAAGAATTCCTTGGTCCCTTGCTGCTAGAAGGAATTGAATGTGTGTTTCTTCTCTCGTTGACTTGATTTTGGATTTCTCGTAGCTGCGGAACTTGTCACTTGTACCGGGTCCATACCGGGAGTCAAGTGTTTGTTTGAAGGTTTGAGTCAATGATGTATCGTGAATGATAGATGTGTTTTGGACTTCCATTATCATATTTATTTATATCACAACGTTTCAGCTGGTAAGTATCTCCAGTCGTCTTCAGGTGAATAACGAACAAGCTACGAGACTACGAGGGTATTTATACTACCTCCTGGTTAGCAGCGCATGACCGAGATTGGTGCAGTCGTGCGTTACTGCGTGGTCCTAAACTAAGCTTACATCTACTTAACAAGGGTTTCCAAATATTTCTTATGTCTAAAGAGGGCTTACAAAAGCAGCCTGGATTTTGGGTTATGACGGCCGCTTCTTTGAATTTCCCCTTTCGCCAGTGTTCTTCGTTGAGTATTATTTTTGTCTCTGACCATTGCAAGTGGTGGCCGCGTGTCCAAGCATGTTCTGCCGCACCGGAGTTCTGGGACCACACACTGTGCCAATCACGGTCATGCGCTGCTAACCAGGAGGTAGTATAAATACCCTCGTAGTTTCGTAGCTTGTCCATTATTCACCTGAAGACGACTGGAGGTACTCATCAGTTGAAACGTTGTGATGTAAATAAATAATGACAATAGAAGTCCAAAACACATCTATCATTCATGCTTTATTTAATTAGAACACAGCGTGACATTAAATAATAAATTTTGATAACTATACATAAAAATTTAACTAACTGTAACAACAAACAAACAGGTGTATTAAATATAGTACAGTCGCTACCAACGTTAGCATATGAACAAACTTATAAAACAAAATTCCTACGATAGCTTCATCAGCATCTGGTTAAAAACTAAAGGAACGGGTAAAGATCTTTACCATTTAAGTTAATCTAGCCTGGTTCTACCGATCCTTAAGTACTTTAAACGTCCAGTGATGACAACTAAAGATCGATTGATTCTGTACATATTTTATAAACCTAATATCGAGTTCTGTAAATCTTCCCCTTTGATTTCAACAATAGTTTTTAATTTTATTACCAATACTTGGTTGTCATTGTCATTATTCAACAATCACGTTGCAGTAGATAACACGATTGTGATTGAGCACAGGTTAAATTCATTCTTATGTAACCACCTACACTTTTTCCTAAAAAAATTTCAAACATGAAACATTTTTTTTTTTATTATGGAGCATAGCCTCATACCTATATGTTAGTTAACAACACTAAAAATAAATATAAAAACAAAAAAAAAATATATTATCTTCAAAAATTAGATTAATATTTTTCAATCTTCATATTAAAATAAAAGAAATTTCTGATTGTTGTGAAAGTTCTCCTTCTCTTATCCAC
This sequence comes from Polydrusus tereticollis, assembly GCA_963920685.1. NCBI lineage: Eukaryota > Metazoa > Arthropoda > Insecta > Coleoptera > Curculionidae > Polydrusus > Polydrusus tereticollis. Next base: position 42,857,596 of record OY987332.1, on the reverse strand, counting down.
AATGCTTCTTCACTAATCAAGTTTCACATTTAAAATCAAAACTTTATATATATCTTAATCTCAATACAATTAATATGTTAATATGGCCATTTAGTACACCATGTCTTTAACTTTACATTTCTCATCCTGTTGAGTTTATAATGGCGTTCTCTACAATAGCTCGGGTGCCATTTTGTAATGGCACTCGGATAGCGGTTTAATAGATGATTCGGACGGTACCCTTAATGAATATTTAATTGACAAATAAAATAATAAAATAAATTTAGTTTTTGGGCGGTTGATAACGTGATTAATCTTATTCCTAGCTATCCTAAACCTTAAACGGGTTAATAAAACTTAAACTTATATAACTTCGTTACAAGTTGTACTCATTAATTTGAGACAACTTGTATTACAGTTTCGCTAAACTTGATATTATTGGTCGTTCCTAACTTTGTACTATCCTTTTTCTTGTATTCCTTGATGATGAATGCCAAAGTATTCGAAACATGCAGAGAACTTTTATTTACTTTTCCAATCATTAAACTGTGGAGAAAGACTGAATTGTTTCATTAATATTACTTTGACTACACTGAAAGTATGGACTGTTTCTTCAACTTTTAAATAGTTTTTATTTGAATTGAAATATATTATATTCTTAACGTTCCTAAACTGTTTGTTAATAACAATATTTATTTGAGTACGACCACAACTTATGAAAAAAACGCAATAAAGGTCGAAACGTTAAGCATTTTTTTTTTCACAATCTAGTAATATTACCGCGGACAGCAATAAGTATATTTTTTTAGTGCGGTAGCCAGTGGCGTGGTCATTTTTAGATAATTCACACAGCTCATTCAATGCTCATAATTTATTTTAGCGTACGCTAGACAAATTTTGATGACTTGAGGAAAAGATCAAAACAGTCCCTTTAACCTGCTTATTGTCATATTTTTAGTTTGTGGAAACGACCTTTTAACTAAAACTGATAGAGAAAAAATACGTGGTGTTAGAACAGTGGAAGAAGAGAACACTAATATAACACAATTCCCTCACCAAGCATCGCTTGAAATTGCCGGCTATCATTTTTGCGGGGCTTCGCTTATATCCAACAGATGGCTGATCACAGCAGCGCATTGCACCAGGTATACTTCTGTCTTTCTTTTTAACAACGCACAAGAAGGATAAATAACTATATATTACTCCTTTTTAGTACCTTCAACAGTAATCAGACTTCCCTGCTTGATTTGATAGTACGCTTGGGCACCATCCTGCGTGGAGGAGGTGGGCAAAATTTTTCAGTGGCCAGAGTCATCAACCATCCCTTATTTGCTGCTCCGCAAGATCGCTATGACCCACGCTATACCCTACACTACGACATAAGTTTGATATACTTGTCGCAGGAAGTTACTTTTGGGCCTACTATTCAACCAATCAAACTAGCTGAAGCAAGCGAGGTACGTATGCATGAGAATTTTTAATCAACCGAAATTTTTAGCTCTTAACGTTTGCAGTTATTTGACACATACGGGATGAAAAATTTAACCAATCAAAGTAAATTCTAGACATCGGTAATCGAAAGCTATCGGGCCAATAAACTAGCACCATCATATCTTTTCATAACACATGTTTTGAAAATATGACTTTCGATGCCGACGGAGCGGGTCGAAAGTTGAGTTTTCGACCCTAGGGTTCGACATGAAAAACAGCTGATCTTTAGTGCATTCCACGACGAGTTTCTCGTTGACACGTATAGACCATTTCATTTTTGTAAAAACCGAATGAGCATCCTTGTCTGATTTTTGGGCAAAACAAGGATAGCGATACGACTGCGCTTGCGCGATAGATTCGTAATAGATTCGTGAAAGTATATGCATCTTGCTCTTCCTGTGGTCACTTTTTTTTTACAAATAAACTTTAATGGAATACACAGAATTGCAAGGCATCTCAAGTCATGTTTTCAAAACATTTTAAATGAAAAATTGTATGCGCAACTCGGGGCAACTCAACGAATTCACGAGTGTGAAGTTACACACGAGTTGCGGAATATGCTATTAATGTTGTAGTATACTAGGTCTGGTGCGAGGTGTTCCGACCTGCATTCACATATTCCTGTATCTCCGACAGTAAACGGATGGTTCATAAAATATCGTATGATTTAATAAAATACATCATTACCTTAATCCAGCGACACCCAACGTAGTTTGCCCGCGATTGGCCACCTTGCCAGCGTTTGAACCTATATGGATTCATGCTGTCCTGGTTGGGTTGATACGTGTGGTTGCCACGAGATGTAGCCACGTGCTGCAACTCTCATCTGTATATTTAATTTGTTCCACGATTTGCTAACTTTTTGATTGTTAACTTGTAATATTTTCACAGTATGTTACAGTTCGAAAATTGCATTTCATAAGTTTGATTATCTGTGTTAAGTTTTCGCTTTTAAATTGTTAAAATACATATGTAGACTCTTACCTTAAATATTAATTACTAATTAAGTTACCTGTGATAGCCAAAATTTTCATTATGTTTTGTTTCAAACCTTTGTTGGTGTTTATATTCCAGGAATGTTTTGTATCTTGCAAGACATAGCCAAGTGGATTGATTTCTCTGTTCCTTGTTTGATACTACTTGCAGACAGGTTTGATTTCAAATGTTTGTTCTAATTGATTGGTAATTGATAAACTTTTCAAGTTATCAATATAAATAACTTCTTGTGTTTTGAATGTCTCGACTGTTGGAGATCAGCTGTTTTTAAGAAAATCGATAATAGGTCAGTGTCAGACTGACAGTTTCTGGGGATTTTCACAACCACGTCTGGTTAATTTTTGCTTGGTCGCGTGGGTTGACTTCGGTCGCCGTTAGTTTTCCGTGTTGTTGAAAGAAGTTAGTTTCCGTCTAACCTTTATTGTTCTGTGGTTTCCGCAGATAGGGTTGACTAATTTTTGTCATTATTTTGTTTCGGTAACTATGTACGTTGGAGAAAAATAAGAATCCTCCCTTTTCGACCATGGACACTGGAAGTTTAAGCACGTTTGAGGAAATAGCTCCGCAAGTTTAGTTTTTTTGGGCCGTGCAGGCTAATGTAGTGTCGATAAAGCATCCACAAATGCTTTAAAAAGGGTATCGCTTTGTAGTTTGCCTATTCCTTTGGGCGGAATGCCGATTTAAAATGCTTTAATGAACTTCAACAGCGGTCATAGACGCCTTTTTGGTAAATTGGAACCCTCGTTGGTTATTTGAGGGTTTTTATTTGAGGGGTTAAAAGTCCGAGTACAAACTGGAGTACTGGTTTATTTTTGTTGGAATTGCCTGAACGCGGGACGTGCCAGTTGCCATGTACCATTTGAATTCTTGGAGACCAGCTGTGTAGCAGTATCAACGTTAGCTGTTTGAGACACCATGGTAGCACGTAAAGTTGCAGCTAAGTATCATTACCCTGTGTTCATTCTTCTTTAAAAAGTAGTCAACCTAAAATCCCAATATTCTGCATTTGCGTATTGTTTGATATACAGTGTTTTGATAAAGTTTCGCGCCCATGTTATGTACAGAGCTTGTACAATGTAAACGTGTACCGTATGTCGACATAGCGTTAAGACGTCACAAGAGTCTCTAGTAGTTCAGAATGTTAGATAGTCTGTTACAGCTACTTTTGTTGTAAATATAGCTACAATTTATGATTATATAGTAAATATTTTTGTTTCCCGGCTAAAGGCCATTTGTTTCTTTTAAATTTAATACTTGTAACTTTGAGATTTTAACTTATCTATGGCCGAGGGGCTAGTATGCCATTTGAGTAACCACAGGTACTCGTAATATTCTGTATTATACTCTAACAGAGATTTTATGGTAGATTTAGTTACTTGTGAGAGGTTCTTGCACAGACCTTGCAGAAATTTCTAGTCTGAGGCAATGTCCTGGATGTAAGTCTGTGTGGCTGCCAGATCAGACTAAACAGTAATTTTTTTCAGTGTAGGTCTGACAGTTGCCGTCTTGTGCAAGACCCTGTCAAACAGGGTTTGACTTTTTGCCTTTCTTTTATTGATAACTTTATAAATTTAAACCTTCAGAAATTTTATTGTCAAACCTAGTACTATCACTTTAATATTTCATTTCACTTATTCATCTTTTAACTTTAAGTATCTATTGTCCACCAAAGTAAGAGGAGCTTGCATTTATAAAACCAAGTAGTCAAAGGCTTAACAACACTGTAAGAATAAATATTTTTATTGGCCTCTGCGAAAATTTGGCTTTTATTTTAAATAGAGTGACTTTGAGAGCTTGAGTGAATGACAGCTTATAAGAAGCTAGTGTATACCGATGGTGACATAAGTGTTTTTTTTCCTAGTTTGTTTTTTTCTGAGGCCAAACACTAGAACCTTTAAAGGCTTTTAGTTAAAATAAAACTAAGGTGGCGCCTTCAGGATTTGACTTTAACTTACTTACATAAGAGTGCTAAACCTCTCAATCTAGAGACAAAATAGCGAACCTACACTGAGTTGAGCTAGCTAAGGGGTGTCTGAAGAATATCCTCCAGGGCGTAGTTTGGTTTTTTATAACACTAAATTGTGTGGTTTTTTTTTATTATAACAAGTAACAACGTATTATGTTAATGTTGATGCGTAAGATACCCTGCAACTACTGAGGCCAAATTTGCACCCTTGGGATTTCGTTCAATTTACATTAGACAATCGAATCAGCACGTCTCTGTTTTAACCATAACTTAGATTTGAACGGAAATGTCTATTTTACTTTGATGCTGATGTGAATAATCACTTGTTATATGCAGAATCAACACACTGTTGTAGTTAATATTTCTGAGAACTAAACTACAACATACTTTTTTACTAAGATACCAGACTAACTATTCACTGCCATCGGAAAACTGCAATCCTCGTACTTTAAGAAATAATTATGATATGCAAGCTCGTGGCATATCCAAACACACACGACGTAATTGCGCATTTTAAAATGAAAATATCTTGAAGAAGAATATCACTTTACTGTAATCGAACTGGAGTGACACCTTGTGTCAAAAGCATACGTCGATCACGCTTCTCGGCCACGCGAAGCATCTTCTCCACTCCTGGACGCTACTACTCCTTGCTTCCCTTACTTTGACAAATGGAATAATGTACGGTACCAAAATGTTCATTTCTGTTACAAAGAAGTTTAGTAAAAATAGCGATGAAGAGAAATTTAGTTTTGAATAACAAATTGTATTGCTGCAATCAATCTAGCTATTAGAGCGAATCAATTTTTTAACTAAACTAGGTAACTCTATCAACTCAAATTTGTGTGTTTATTCTTGATAAAAAGTTACGGCGAATAAATTAATTTGTTGCTTGAATAAATCTACTAAATCCGTATCAGACTTGGGTAGTATCCGAATACCCGGTATCCTAAATCCTAGTCAGAATAGATTGCTGGTATTCGAATACTATTCGAATACATTTGTGTATTTGGTATTTGGTATTCGACTGAATACCTTTTGCTCAGTACTCGGTATTCTGGATTCTGAATACCGTTTTTGAATCCCAGTATTCGAATACCCACGTATTCGAACCCCGGTATTCGAGACCCTATTCCTATTTTCGAATACTGTTTAATTATTTTTATGAATATTGCGTTACGCTTAACGCAACTTAAGTGTGATAAAACACGTTCTCGGTGGTTGTGGACGGTGCGGCAGAGCTTCTGAATTGGCGATGCCGATGATCGGGTTAAATTTAGTCATAGCGAAAGCGCGAGACGAGACAGGTCGCTTAAGGACTTTGGAAGATTAGATTAGGTACGTATACATATAATATATATAATACCTCTTATAATTTGTGCGTGATACCAGTAAAAGAAGGTATATAAAAAGGTAAGTTTTTGGAAAATTTAAATTAGATGTTTCAAAAAATGTTGCAACAATAACTGATAACGATAGTAACTTTGTAAAGTCATTTAAGGAGTTTGGTATAAAACCAAAAGATATCGAGCCAATTGACATATCAGAGGAAACACAGGAGGAAACCAACGTGGGTGATCATGAGGGGGGAGGGCGATGAACTTTTGTTTAACCCAATTGCGGAAAGTACCTCTACAAAAGTTGAAAATTGCGACATAATTTTGCCAAGGCACCTTAGATGCGTTAGTCATACTCTTTATCTTTTGGCAACAAGTGATGTACACTCCGTCTTAACCTCTAACATTTCTTTAAGATCCCGACATACAACTATTTTAATAAAGTGCAATGAGCTTTGGAAATGCGCTGCAAGACCCAAGAGTGCAGAAGTGCTTCAAAAGATACTTAGCCATACTTTAAGTTACCCAACAGTCACTCGCTGGAACTCGTTTTTTAATTCAATTTCTCAAATATTATCTATATCCAAGGAGAACCTAACCAAACTATATAAAGAGTTAAACCTTAAAGTGTGTGTATGTGTATAAAATATGTGTATTTATGCATTATGTGTTGAAAACACTGTAAGGTCCCTTTCCTTTTCGTCAGACTCTATAGCCTTGCCGAGGAGCCGTAATACGGCGAAACGCGTCCAAGGATTGGTTCTGACGGAAAGAAAAGGGACAAAAATCTTTCTTTAACTTTATTTTAAGTTTTATTTATTATTTAAGATTATTTTTCAAGGATAGCTTCTTTTGCTAAACAATTATTTTGTGTTATCTTACTGTGTTCCAATTTCCAAGGTACCAAAGTACTTTATTTTACACGTTAACCGCCGCATGAAATTTTTAGGAATTGTAAAGTTGACATATTGTACAGCCGGCGGCCAACTGGCTATATTATTTTTATGCCACCTGAATCGCCGGCGTACAAGAGGAGAGTTGTGTTTTAACATAAATTGTACGCCAGCGTTTCAGGTTACGTCTAATTCCCCATACAGAAGTATTGTTCGGCGTACAATTAATCATGTGCACCATTGGTTCGGCAATCAGATCATGCGAATGTAAAAAAAAATTAATCATAAACGAAACAACATTTTTTATTCATTAGTTAGTACACTACATAAAATTCATTACTGAAATTTACTCAAAAATTATCAGGAAAGCAGTGAATACAAATAAAACGTTTTTCCAGACAGGTGTCGCAATAAGTAGATACTCTCTTCGCTGAGTTTGCTGCTACTTTCCAATTTCGCTGTGCCGCTAGTTTCTTGTAACAGTATGTAGGTACATCTTTTTCTAACTTTTCGATTCCTTTTGCACTTCTCTTTAGTCTCTTTCATTTCATGTTGTATTTTTTTTTCGCTTCTTATCCTGTTGTGGAACTTCGCCTTCGAAGAGATTGAAATCTGTTTATTGGCATTATTTTTGGAATGAGGTTATTCTTATATATGGGATGTTTACTCCAGTAAGCCTCAATATTCGGGTAACGCACCAAACTCATATAAAGCACAATACCGAGAAATTTCCTCATTTTCCAAAGTGAAAGTCGGCTTTTGGACTTTGGTCCATATAATTTTGCTATTACCTGTTGTGAATTTCGATTTGTTTTTAAAACCATTGCTTCTAACAACTCTTCCGTTACGAAGAGGGAATAAGCATTTAATTCTGTGAAACTACTTTTTATAGCTAGGTTTGGGTTTATACCTTTATTTCCCATAAATACAAAAGCTTCCTTATTTTTCCAGTTAGTTCTTTCCATTCAGATATTACTGTCGAAGTATTTTCAGGATTATCATTAGGAACATCATCACTCAACTCTTTTTCGGATTGAGTGTCTTCTGAAGAGCTTGAAGAACGGTCTTAAAAGTCCGGATTTCTGACGCTATCATCACTGTCAAAATTCTCCTCGACTTCGCTGCTTTCTGACTCGAGAAAAATATTTTCAGCTTCTTCTAATAGTTGCTTGTCACTCAACGGCCTCTTTTTCGATTCCATATTCATTGAAATTACTAAAAGAAGCCGTTTTACCGAGTGATAAAATCGTTAAAAATCGCTTACTTACCCGAAGAATATGGTCATATGGTAGAAAAATTACTAAGAATACTGCTTTGTAGTAACAAAAACTACAATAAAATAAACTAAAGACGTTTATAAGTTGTAAAACTGCTAAATCGCATGCAAACTCGACCCCAAACAAACTAAACAAACGGTAATCTCGCTTTCGCGCCTTTTAATCTCACGCGGTTAAGGCATTGAAGGAGGGATAATGCATGTTCGCCGGCTGTACAAATGGCAAATTGTAAATGCTAACTTTGCTTGTACGCCACCTGTACAGCCGCCGGCTCACAATACAAAATATTGCCTAAATCGATCTACCAATCAAAAATATGTTATGTATTTGTTAGTGTGATGACACTAGATTGGTGTATACTCAAAAAAACTATTAAGACATTTTCGCAATACGCCGCATATTTCGTTCGGCGCTTCAAGAACCATGCAAGTTGACAACCGGCTGTTCAGGTGGCGGTTAACGTGTTAAGTTTTATTTAATATAGATTTTTATTTTTTTATATATTTTTATAAATTAACTACATAAATAATAATCAAGCTTTATGTGCGCATATTTTTTTTTTTTAGTTGGAATATTCATGAAGTATTCATATGTAAATAAATCCAGTTATTCAAATACAGCGGTATTCAAATACTTTTTTTTCTTTGTATTCGAATCTTGATTATTCGAATACAATTTAGAATACAGTATTCAGGATTCGTATTCGAATACCGGATTTCAGTATTCGCCCCAAGTCTGATCCGTATGACCTCTTTATTTAACTAAAGTATACATAACCATTATGTTTTGCATAGGTACAAGGTCCATTCTTTTTAGGAATTTTCTATGAGCAAATTTTTTTTTTTTTTTTTTTTTTGGAGCAATTAAGTTGGCCAGTAGCTGTAAGGTTTCGAAAAATGTCTCAAACGATATAAGTAGTTTTCGAAATATACAGGGTGTCTGTAAAAGGTCTTTACACAAACCTACAACATATTCTTCAGACCAAAATTAGCCGATTTAAGTAAACTTACAGGGCAAGGGCCTAGCGACACCTAAAGCACCGGTTCCCGTCAGATCACCGAAGTTAAGCGGTGTCGAGCGCGGCTAGTACTTGGATGGGTGACCGCTTGGGAAACACCGCGTGCTGTTGTCTTAGGGAAGAGTGTAAAATGAATCGACATCAAAACCATCCTATTCAGGCCGGACAGGCCGGATGAGATCGGATATCTCGTAGGATGAAGTCGGTAGACCGCACGATTAAAAACCGTACGGTCGATGACCGGTTCTAGATGGCCTCAGATACGCCGACGAACCGTAAAAAAGTAAAATAAAAAAAAAAAGTAAACTTACCTTAGTACAAAGTTGCTTAGTTTGGGCGCTAGACGGCGCTGAAGTGATAATTTTTAAATGTTTTTTTGGATTAATTCAAAAACTGCTCATACTATTTTGGCGAAATTTGGTACGTTGGCATAGCTTTATGGGGCGAAAAACCCATTCCACAATTCTGATTAATATCAGTCCATGGGCGTAGAACCTGGTTTTTTTACTAATTGCTTGTTTCAGATTTCTATGCCAATGGAAGATAAGAGATTTAAGTTTAAAATTTAGATTAAACCAACTTATTTACTTCAAAAAACCTCTTGAACAGTTTTCTTATCATCTGCTTTTTGTTCGCACGGTATTTTTCAGGTACAACACGACTTTGCGCCTCACAAACGATTGTTATTGTTGGTTATTATTAGTTTCATCTGACAACATAAGATTATTGTCAAATTTGTAACATTTAATATTGTTGCTAACGTTCAATCATTTTATCTGCTTGCAATCATTATTAGAAAATTTTAATTGTCGTGGATTATCATGGCGGTGCAATACACTAATGCAGAATATATCGATATAACACAACAAAACTAATGACTGGTTAGCTAGTTACTTAAAACAACGATTACAGTTGACTATGTTGGATGATCTTGATTCCTCTTCCATATCAGCATTGAAAGAACTATACTCTGGGGTTCCCCAGGGATCTGTCTTGGGCCCTCTCCTGTTCTCAATTCTAATAGCTGATCTGGTGAATGTCCCGGAACAGTGTGAGATTCATATGTTCGCTGATGATATCCAGCTTATCTTTCAGTTTCCACCAAGGGACAAGGATCAAGCATGCTCTCTTATTAATACGGACTTAGGCCTTGTGAAGTCATGGGCTGACAGAAGTGGTCTGGTTCTTAATCCATCTAAAACGGTGCATCTCATGGTTGGTTCTCCGCAGGTTTTGCAATCCTGCGGTGAACTTTCCTTGAGTATTTGTGGTGATCCAATTCCCACGGTAAAATCAGCCAGAAATCTTGGACTGATTATTGATTCTCACCTCAAGTTCGACAGACATGTTGGCCTTATCTGTCAGAAGACCTATCTTAGCCTTAAATGCCTCTTCCCATTTAGGGATCTCCTTGATTCCGAAACGAAGAAAACACTTATTGTTTCCTTGGTGTTGTCCCATTTCAACTTCTGTGATGTTGTCTATGGTCCTTGCATCACGAATGGCGCTCGCAACCAGCTGCAGAGGATGTTTAATCATGCTGTCCGCTTTATAGCGCCTGTACCCAGGTTCGCTCATGTAACACTGTATATCCGTGAACTCAAACTGCTTAAGCTTAATGAATCCCGTTTTGTTCACTATGCCTGTTTCGTTCAGAGAATCCTTAATTCTGGCGTCCCAAAGTATTTGGCCACTAAGTTAAAAAGACGGGTCGACGTGCACAATAGAGACTTAAGGGGTATTGATTATCGGTTTGATACCCCCAGACACAAAACGTCTGCGTTTCGGGCTAGTTTTTCGTTTTGTGCTCCTCTGGTCTGTAACAATCTGCTGGATTTTCGAAGTGTCTCTATTTCGGCATTAAAGAGTAGTTTAAAGGCCGAGATCTCGAATGACAGTTTTAAACGCAATGTCGATTTAAATTCGTTCTAATAAGATGTAACAGGTTCACCCGGGCCTTTCTGTTTTTCTGATTCTTCATGTTATGTATAATTTATATTCATATATGCTTTAATGCACCCAAGTGATAATATATATTTAGTGAATTACTAATATAAATGTGTAGTCGATCAAATTTTTTAATTGTAAATATGTAGGGCATGGTGTTTGTATCATTTTTATGTACCTTGTCCTTTTGTGTTGTTTCTGTATAAAAAAAAAAAAGAAAATGTACACAATAAATTATTTGAATTGAATATAATAATGGTATTTGGATATTGCCAAGGAATTGGTCGAGAGTGTGTCAGAGTCTACTCCGAAAGGTTTCTAAATCGTCGTATACCAAGCCAACCGACGTTTGCTGCTGTTGAAAGACGCCTGCGGGAAAACGGCCAATTTACTCCTAAAGCCATTGATAATGGAAGACAGCGTTTTGTAAGGGTTCCCGAAGTCGAGGAAGACATTTTAGAACGTGTTGCAGAAGATCCAGAAGTAAGCACCAGGAGGCTAGGTAGGGAAATAATACCATAAGATGCCATTTGAAGATCTTTTACCTAATGATCCTAAAATGCGCCTGGTTTTTAGACGGCTTGTTCATAGGCAGAGAGAAGAGAATCCCAACTTTGCCAAGAATATTTTGTTTACCGATAAAGCATGTTTCACAAGAAAAGGGATTACAAATTTTCATAATAAACATGTTTATGCGGATGAAAATCCACATGCTATCTAGGTAAAACATTTTCAAAATGAGTTTAGAATTAATGTGTGGGCTGGAATAATTGGTAATCACATTATTGGTCCTGTTATTATTCCACAAAGATTAACCGGGGAAATTTATTTGCAACATCTACAAAATACACTGCCACATTTGCTAGAAGATTTACCTTTACAACTTCGGAGAGATATGTGGTTTATGCACGATGGACCTCCACCACATTTTGTATTAAATGTTAGAAACTTTTTGAATCAGCAGTACCCAAATAAATGGATTTTGTAGAGGTAATGCCCCTGTAAATTGGCCATCATGATCTCCGGACTAATATCCATTGGATTATTTCTTATGGGGGCATCTTAAGACAGTGGTTTACAGGACCACTCCAGATAACGCAGAACAACTATGGCAACGTACTCAAGATCCAATAAATATTCTTAAGGGCGATGAACAAGTACTGCAAAGAGTGTGTTTTAATTTTCTTCGACGTATAAATCTTTGTATTCATGAAAATGGTGGATATTTTGAGCAATTTTTCTGTTTATGATATTTCTGTTTATGATTTAGTTATTTTGTAGCAAATGAGTTGGTTCATCTGAATTTTGTGCCCAAACCCCTCTTGTTCCATTGGCATAGAAATCTGAAACAAGCAATTAGTAAAAAACCCAGGTTCTACGTCCATGGACTGATATTAATATAATTGTGTCATGGTTTTTTTTTGCCCCATAAAGGTATGCCAACGTACCAAATTTCGGCAAAATATTATGAGCAGTTTTTGAATTAATCCAGAAAAACGATTTAAAAGTGGTCAGTTCAGCGCCGTCTAGCGCTCTAACTAAGCAACTTTGTACTAAGGTAAGTTTACTTAAATCGGCTAATTTTGGTCTAAAAAATATGTGGTAGGTTTCTGTAAAGACCTTTTACAGACACCCTGTTAATGAATACTCACTGTAAAAGGTATCCATAATTTTAGTATTTTAAAAGAAATATTTTTCTCTCCCTTGCAGGTAAATCCTGTGGTGGTTTTAACCTCGAAACCTGACCACGATGTTGTAGTACATTAGTTTTTATCCAATTCTACAATTAAAAATACTTTAAATTAACAGGAACAGTCTGGAATAGATAAGTCCAATGACTTAGCTTGCAAACAAAATTTAATACACTTATTAATCCATAGGTTATACCTGTACCCACCTATTTACATTTGTCTAGTTTCTGTTGGAGTCAATCTCTAATTATTTAATTTATGATTCGTTTAAACGTAAAACTCCTCGTACACTAGGACTTCTTCTTTTAATGACAATGTTTTATTGTTAACTCTGAACAAACTGTCCTAAAAAAAATTGTTAAAACTAAATATTTAAGTATACCAGAGAATGTTTGTTTTAAAAGAAAGATAGTATAAAAATTTTTAATTATTATTTTATCTTCTTGCTCAAAAATACCGTCTACTACCTCCAGCTTCTAAAGGGTTTGTCAGCTTCTTTACACCTGCTTACTAATATTTTGGTTCCACAATTTCATTTAATTTAAGAATATATCGATTTAGCTTCATGTCAACAGTCTTATTGGGATAATATGTAATTATTTTTCAACTATTTTCACACCAAAATAACTCTTAGTCGATCGCCCATGAAACAAGATAAGCCAGAAATCGGGTTAGGTAAAAGGGCTGCACTTGGTATGTTATCACACATTACAGAGATGAGTGTACTTGTGAAGGCACTAAGAACTAAGTAAATTAGTATAGGGATCAAATATGTTCGCGATAACACGATTATCTTAACTAAGATGCGAATAAAAATAAAATTTGATTCTGATGACTATCTAAATTTATCTAAGAGAAACAAATTAATACCAAAAGTAAAAAATTTTTTCGCGAATTATGAAAAATAGCCGACAAGAAAAGTATAGTTTTAGTTCCCGATGCGTTTTTAAGAGTGCTCGTGTTAAAGTCCCTGTCAGCTTAAAACCAATCAGCGTGGTGTCGCACGATTCGTAAGACCAATCGAGAATCATTAATATTCGGATTGCTGTGGCGGCAAAGTTTATATAGTACAACCAATATCAATAAAAATCAAATGAACTAATTTGCATAATAAATACTTGCCGTTGCTCTGCCACAAAGATTCCGAATATATATTTAAAGTTTCTCTGAGATATTAAACCCTTTTACGCAGATCAATAATGAATATTTATAGAACTTAACGTTATAAGTTTACTTCTTAAAATGTATCGCTTCAATTATCGTTTTAAGTTGGATAGTTATACAGGGTGTTTCCTAACCTCTCTGAAAAAATCCTCACCTTATTTTAAGACGAAAATGTGGTATAAAAGTTTTTCGCATGTCGCTTCGTTTTTGAAATACAGGGTGTTCAATATAATTTTGAATTCTTTTTTCATCTTATTAATTAATGCCAAACGATATTCTAATGATATTTGTTAAACATAAGGGATTAGAGCACTTTACTTTGGGTCAGATTTGAATTTTACAATTAGTTCATTGGCGGGGATCTGGGTAGAAGAGTATCTTAATTTTTTAGTTATATTTCGTATTTTTATCATTCTGTTGCGTCAAATGATATGAGTAGGCTTTGCTTCGTTCCATGGCAACCACATTTGTTTTCTCCGTAACATTTGTCTCCTGTTTGACATCTTTCAAATAATATCCTTTTGAATTGTTTTTGAATTTATTTGTACTACATTACATACTTTTCATAATGGCTGACTTTACCAATCAAGAAATGGCTCAAATTCATTTTATTTCATACTGTATTATAAAACACACCTTTACATACTTGAATTTAGTCCAGAAAATAAGGTTTTACAGCAATAAGTCCGGTAAAATTTTTTTACCGGACTAGTCCTGTAAAATTTCTTTACCGGACTGAATATTCTAAGTTTTAGTTTAATTAATGTCAAACACACAATGTTTCGACCAGAAAATATAAGCACTTTTCAAATACGACGCAGTATAAAACTTCATTATAATTTCAAAACATAATTATAATTTTCAACAGAACAGTATGAAATAAAATATTGTACGTCATTCGTCCGGCAAATCCTTTACAGTATTCGTTTCAAAATTCCAGACTCGGCTCCTTCGTCGCCTCGTCTCGAAACATTTCACTCATAATGTAAAAGTTGATTTACCGGACTTATAACGTAAATATCTATTATGTACGGTTTGGCAAATGGAAATACGCTAGAGGCGAGACGTTTATATGCAGAACGTTTTCCTAATAGACGAGTACCGTGTTCGGAAACATTTACAAGATTGCACCTCAGGTTAGAGGAAATAGGTAGCTTTGCAAAAAGCCAAATAGGCGGTCGACCACTTGCAGTTAGAACCGTACAACTTGAGAAAGAGGTCTTAAACATGGTGGAAGAATCTCCAGGCACTAGTACGAGGAAAATCGGGAACGAGTTGAATGTGAGTTACAAAACAGTATGGAGCATCTTAAAGGACTATTTACTTTATCCTTATCACGTACAAAGAGTGCAAGCTTTGTTGCCTAGAGATTTTCCAGCTCGAGTTAATTTTTGTAACTGGTTTCAAGATTACCAGTATACATTTTCTTTTAACATTTGGGCAGGGATTATTGAAGATAGCTTAGTTGGACCGCATTTTTTCCAAAATCGACTTACTGGTGATGTCTATTACAACTTCGTTAAACATAAATTGCCAGAATTGATGGAAGCAGTGCCACTAAGAACGAGAACTTTAATGTGGTTCATGCATGACGGCGCTCCCCCTCACTTGGCAGTACGCGTTAGAAACTATGGCCACCCCGTTCGCCGAATTTGAATCCATTGGATTTTTATTTCTGGGGGCACCTTAAACAACTCGTTTATACTACTCCTATTGAAGCTGAAGAAGACCTTCGACTGCGTATTATTGATGGTTTTAATACGACTCGCGCCAGTCTGGGAATTTTCCAACACGTAAGAGACAATTTAGCACGTCGCGTACATGGATGTTTACTGGCGCATGGAGGACATTTTTAGCAGTTTGTTCGACTTTTGTTCATGTGAGTTCATTATTAAAAGTTTTTAAATCAATTATTAAAATGATTATTATTGCTTTACTAATTTTTTTTTAACACCATGTATTTCAAAAAAGAAGCGACATGCGAAAAACTTTTATAACACATTTTTGTCTTAAAATAAGGTGAGGATTCACCTTCTTCATTTTTTTTAGAGAGGTTAGGAAACACCTGTATGTATAGCAGCCACCCCAGTTATCAAGTTTTTAAATACATTATTATTATTATAATAGAAATTAGAAAAAGAATGTTGGCCGATTCTTTTATAGTCGTTCTGGGGCGCCCTACTTGTTTTAGTGGGTCCGGGACTTTGGGTACTTACCTAAATAATTAAACTCTTAAGCTACCTTCGTGCTGAAAAATATTCTGCCTGACCAAGTAGTATACTGTAAACTATTTCCTAGGGAATTTCTGCATCAGCAATTTAAAGTCATTCCTATATACGAGGGCTTCCTTCCAAGTAAAACTAAATTTTTGCCAATGTCCAACAAGTTAACATATTTGGAACAGCTGTCATGCACCCATCTTTTACAATTCAAGCGTTCTATCCAATCGTCTGGTTTTTTGGTCTGGGGATAGTGTTCGTTACAGCCAACGCATTGATCAGATTGGTCGACGCTTCAGAGCTATCGTCAGAGTTGGGTTCTTCATCTTCAGACGATGACGACTTCTTCCTGGCCCTCTGCTTTGTTAGAGTTTTGAAACTTTCTTTTCACTTTTTTCGTAGAAATTAATTTTTTTTTTCTCAGAAATATTTTCTATGCTTGTCAGTTCTGTGACAAGCTGCTTGCTTCTCTTTCTTAATCCTGCCGCTTCTACTTTTGGCACTGGCGAAACAATATCAAGAATTTTTCCGGGAGTCTCATTATTTTGAGAAGCAGTATCATCATCTTTGTTTTTATCATTGACAATTAAATTATCTTCTAACTGGGTTTCTTCGGTCGAGCATTCTTTCTGTCTTGGGGCAATATATCCAGAATACCCTGGTTGTGCCAAGTCCTCTAGTAAATAGGTAGGCTCAATTATTGCTTCTTCTGTTTCTTTATTGTTAAAAATTGGTTTAGAAGATGTGGGTAAAGTATCATTAATGCTGTCAGGATCTTTATCTTCTTCAACAATTGATGTACTTTGATTAACTAGAAAAGCGTACTAAGGAATAGCAGATGGGTCGAATGGTACTATTCCAGTAGCTCGAAAAGAGGATTGAGCGTTCTATAGTTGCCGCCCGTTGCCAGGCAGGGCTAGGTAAATTACCGAACTGACGCCTATTTAGCTTCTTACTGGGGTTTGTTCTGATAAAGAAGTTGCACGCTTCATAATAATAACTGATTTAAAAAATCCTCTATCTAAAGGCTGAAGGAATTGTGTGGTGTGGCTTGGCAAACAAACTAAAATTATATTGTTTTCTGCGGCGTATTCCAACAGTTCTAAGTTGTTGCAACGTGATATGTGCCCAACAAGTAGAAGCAAAACTTCACCGGAGGGTTTTCGAGGAACAAATTGTTCTTTAAGCCATTTTCAGCAGACTTCTGGGACATGTAGAGTGTCGAACCACTTGGCATGCCTTCTTTATATTCCTGTTTTTTGTTTTTTCCTTTGAAGATGCATGTGGGAGGAATGAAGGAGCCTTCTGCGCTACAACAAGCAACTATCAAAATCGTTTGTCCCTTTTCGGCAGACGTTACAGACACAACGTTTTTCGAGCCCTTAATCGCAACTACCTGATCTGGCCTGTTATTCAATTGGAGCCCAGTTTCATCGACGTTAAAAATATGACTTGCTTCATTATGTAAGTTACGTTGAACCAATATGTCGTGTAGTAAGGCCAAATATTGATCAACGTCTTTTTTATTTATAGATAAGGCACGTGCAGATGAAACTCCTTTTGCTGTTCGTATCGACAATTCGGGATTTCGCCTAATAAATGACTTAAACCAAGGGTAACCTGCCATTCGTTTGCGAGTATTAAACTTATGCTTAATTTTTAACTTTTCAGAAAGATCAAAAGCCATCAATCTAACTATTGTTCTGGTAGGAGCAAAGCCGTGACTTTGGAGCTTCTTTATATAAGCAACAATTTTTTTTCGTTAACTGTTCCGAGAAAAGATGTTGGACCTAATCCGCACTTTTCTGTTTTCTTTAAAGAATAACGTCTTTTTAATGTTGTGAGGGGTATACCAAGATCTAGATGCTTCTTTTAAACCGATCTCCTTTTTTTCTAATGCTTCTATTGGTTTTTTTAAGTGTTCTTCAGTCCACTCAGCTCTAGAAGTGCTTCCTTTTCTCCTGTAAATATTCGGCATACCTGGAACAAATATAAATAAAATAATTATTATAATAGATAATTTTTTGCTACTTACATAACACTAACGTAGAAAATGCTTATAAAGGATAGATAAAACACTCGAACCATCTTTCCTTAACGAAAACGGTCCCAACTCTCCTTAGACATCAAGGAGAGATGGAACAGTAAATAAAATCTATAAAATTAGACAATGATCCTTGTTTGGAGGTTATATTAGTAAAATAGGTATTTTCTAGACTAACTTCTGCAAAAATTGCTAAAATATAAAAATTGTACTCACCTAATAGCTTAACTAAACTTGCCACCAAAAAAAATATATACACTCAGTTCCAGAAAAAGGACGCACCTAATTTTTGTTGCAACTTTGAAGCTTTGTCATTTCTGAAGAAATGAACCGATTTTTATTATCTTTCCATTTGTTGGTAGGTAATTCCGTTACCTTTAAGAAAAAAATAAACTGGTAGACATTTTTTCAAAGCCCCCTGGATGATAGTGGAAAAACTCAAGCCATGTTATTTTCTTAATTTTTGACCCACCCTGTGCGTTAATCAAGTAAATGTAGAGAAAGCGCTTACACTCTATATGAAAGTCGCTTGTTTTACGAGCATTTTGTTTTTCTTGTTGATTAATTTATCTCTAAAATTGTCCGAATTACAACTTTTTTGCTGAAACCTTGCATATTACCAACTTTATGAATATACCAAGAAACAGTTTTTAACAGATACGAATTTTAATAACATTTTTATTAAACACAAAATTGTAAACTAGGATAACTGCTTAATACCGTGTATTGCCTCCCCTAGCAACTCTGAGAGCTTTTAATCAACCCGGCATACTAGAAATTAGGTTTCTTATCGTTTCCATTGGCATACGATTCCATTCTTCCACTAATGCATATGCCAATTCTGCAAAATTTTCAGCAGGCCTCTGGCGAGAACGTACCTTTCTCCCTAGTTCGTCCCACAAATGTTCTATAGGGTTCATATCAGGGCTTCTGGCAGGCCACTGTGATGTGGTGATATCCGTAGCTTCTAAGAAGTTTCGAACAATTGCTGCGGTGTGTGATCGGGCATTATCCTGCACCAATATAAAATTATTGCCCACTAACTCTGCATGAGGTAAGACATACTGCTATAAAATGTCAATAGAGATTAGCGCTGTCATCGACTGCCTCAATGGAAAAACATGGAGGGGTATCTTTTCATTCATTGAAATCCCTCCCCACACCATAAACGACCCACCATTATAACTTTCACATTCTGTTATTAAATTCTGATTAAACCTTTCACCTGTCCTTCTCCATACTCTTTTCCTTCCATCCACCATGTTAAGTCAAAACCGTGATTCATCCGTAAACAAGACATTCGACCATTCACGAATATTCCATTGTTCATCATTTTCAACGAAGTTTCTTCTAGCAGCACGATGTTGTGGAAATAATTTGGGACCTTTTGCAGGTCTCCTAGCTTTCAAATTAACTTCGTTTAGACGTCGACATACCGATTGCTTACTTATCGTAACACCCCGAATTTGGCGAAGATCTTGCTGAACATTTACCGCAGTATTTGATCGATCACGTAATATCCTCAATCTCAAGAAGCGATCATTTCTTGGAGAGGTTTTTCGAGGGCGACTAGAACCAACCCTCCGAGCAGTGCTTCCTGTTTGTTCGTACTTGTGGATTGCTCTACGAGCAGTTGCTTCATGGACACCCACTGCACGAGCGGCGTAGCGTTTACTACGTCTATCGTTAACTAATTTTAGAGCTAAATTAATGAACAAAAAATCAAAATGCTCGTAAAAGAGGTACTATTGGAAGATTTTTGAAAGCAGAAAAATACCACCCTCATAAAGTATGTCGTGTCCAAGAGCTTTTAGAAGATGACTATGATAGGCGTTTGCAATTTTGCGAAGAAATGATGAGACGGTATGACGAGAATAATAGGTTTCCACAGAACATATTATTTTCGGATGAAGCTACTTTCTATTTAAACGGGGTGGTTAACAGACATAATTATCGTTGCTGGAGTCAAGAAACGATGGATATTTGAAGCGCATAGTCAGCGGCCCCAGAAAGTAAATGTATGGCAGGTAACATTAATAACCGAATTTTAGGACCATTCTTTTTGGAAGGAAACCTCAGAGCTGAACGGTACCTGGATTTCTTAACCTCCGAGTTGAGGCCTGCTCTAGCTGTAATTTTTGCCAACGAAGTAGATCCAGATATACCTAATGAAACAATTTGGTTTCAGCAAGATGGTGCTCCCCCGCATTTGTCAATGTGAAAAGATATTTAGATCAGATATTTCCAGGTCGCTGGATTGGACGACGTGGTACAATTGAATGGCCACCGAGGTCCCCAGACTTAACGCCTCTAGACTATTTTCTTTGGGGATATGTAAAAGAAAAAGTTTACAAAAATAGGCAGACGGATTTTACCATCGTCTGGGAGCATGCCAAGTAGAGGGTGGAGGACATTTTCAGCATTTGCCACGTTAAACCACCTTTTTGTTGTGTTTTGTTTTGCTTTGTTACATTTTAATTTTTTTTTACAAAATAAATAACAAATCAACCATAACTATTTTTAAGCCACAATGTCACAAAATGTCAGAACGTGAAACAATGAAGATTTCTTACATTCAGAAGGTAAAAAAACATCAATGATTTATCATTTCCGCTTATTTAAACAGGGATTTTTTTTAATTTTAACAGTCGCCATTTTTAAATAGCCTGACAGAATCGCGCAAAAATTTATAAGCATACTGTACGAGATATTAGCTTTGAAATGATGTATCAGAAGCTGTATGTTTCCATTTAAAAAAAGATCGATGTCATCATATCTTTGACAAATGTCTATAAAAAAAAAACAAACGAATAACGTCAAAATGTGAGCATATATAAAATTAAATTGACGTGTCCGAGCATTTTCCCTAAAAGTTACAGGTTAAGGCTATATTAATTTTATTCCGGACTTTTGTATATATTATATTATAAATAAAAAATTTCAAAGTTAATTAAAACATTTAAATTAAAAATAAAATGTTTTTTTAAAGTTCTTATAAATTGCACGATTGCAATCGTCTCACCATTAATCCTCTTACACGTTCAAAAATGCCTCTCTTCTTTTATAAGGACTATCGTCCGCCGAAGAATGTTCGTCATGAAAATTCATAATGGTTTCTCTTAAAAAAGAAAACTAATAGTAAATAAAATGTTCGGTAAATAGTTGCTGTTATGTGCTATTGTATGCGTCAACCACCTACTAAAATCAAACCTTGGCTAAAAATCACGGGGAAGCAGATCGTGCACACGTTGAATATGGTTTGAGTACAGTTGATAAAGGTGCAAAATCCTTGAAGCAGTTAATGCACCTGTTTGATGTTGCACTGCTACCGTCCTTGCACTAGCTAAAGGATCATCTTCAAAGCCTCTTCTAACTTAGGCGTGGTTACTGTTGCAGGTCTGCCAGGAAGTTCTGTACTACGTTTAAAACTCCCAGTCTCACTCAATCTTGCATAGAGCTGTCTAAGGATTTTTGCACATGGCAGTACTCTTTTTGGATAACGTTCCTGATAAATTCGCCGAGCTTCTTCTGCGTTTCCATTTGCTGGAACATAATTAAAGTGCATCTGGGTCATTTCAGCGTTAGTAAATTTATTCATTTTTGACCTGTTATTGACAAAACAAGTAAATTATACCTTTTCCTAATATTTTAATTAACTTTGAAATACATAGGTGTTTTTTTTGTACATTCGATGCAGTGGTTTTTACTTTTCCTGTCGAAAACGACCCAGTCCGCAGAAGCACGTCAAGACGACGTCAGCATCTGGTGATTACTGGTCAATAGACGTTAGTCAACCAAAAATCGACGACATTTTGACATCAGTTAATTGCCGAATATATGACGTCATTTACTTTACGTCACATTGTCGGCTTTACTTGGTGATATCTGGTGTGATATATTTTTTAGTATTTCCACCCAAAAACTATAGTAACTTACACGACATTCTCTCTGCTGACGCAAAAAAATAGAATAATCGCCTCATAATCGTGCATTGGTTGCGCGCGCAGCCAATCTTGCCATCTGCAAGGAGGATAAACAGGGTTGCCAGTTTATAAGAAACTCCGGGAACTCCTATCCACGCCATGCATCATGTCTCATAGTTTTACTTTTTCTCAGTGGCGTAGATATGGGGGGGTCCAGGGGGTCTGGACCCCCCCCCCCCCCAGACCACCCAGGGATAGTAAGGCAGTATCACGATTTTTTTTTTAAATCGTGTAATTTCAATTTTTTTAGAAAATTTAGAAAACACCTTCTTTAGAACGGTCATTTTCCAGCTTAAAACGGATCAAAACGTACCTTAGGAATACGATGTCAGAGGTAGATATTAATATTATTAATTACATTCTGATTAAAAAATTTTCTATTGCGTTGTTTTTTATTTTAGCGCAGGTTAAATGGTTTGGCTTCATTGTCTATTAATAAGAAATTTGTACCTTTAGCTGAAGATGTTATGGACCACTTAGCCAAACAGCCAAGAAAATTGGAATTCATTCTTTAGTTTCAGAACCCAGAAATTATTATTTATATGTTAGACACGGTTATAAAATAATGTATATGTCCTGTTTTACTTTTGTTTACTGTTTATATTATTTTTTCCGGTTAAAGTTGGAAATTTAATAGAAGTTTTGTCATTTTTGTATGCATATTTTATGGTTTGTTAAATTGTTATTTTTTTTTGTGTTTTTTTTGAGGACTTTGTGTCGCGTATTTTATCTTTTCAACTTGAAAACCAAGCACCATCATTAAAAAAAGGGCGTGGCACCCAAACATTTTTCACCTGCGGCACTATTGGCCTCCGGCGTTAATCGGCTACGCCCATATCCGCGCCTGACTGGACCCCCCCCCCAGAATGAAAACCTATCTACGCCACTGCTTTTTCTGATAATAATAATCAGTCGGTAAGGTAAAAGCAAAAACAATAACAAATTTACATTGTGTTTACTATACTATTAGTGTTGTGAAAATGCTATTTTATGTTTACTAGGAATACAGAACAATTTTGCCAGTAATTTTGTGTTAACCTGTTGGCGGACGAACGTAGGCTCGCGGCTCGGGCAGTAACTACGGCAAATCCGTATTTAAGCTTTCTTATATGACGCTAACGAAATTTTTTTCATAAGTAGGTCTACGTACTGTTGTATTTGTACGTTGATTAGTGGTAGTACATACTTCAACCAACGAAACCAAAGCAAAGGTATGTAGGTACCTATTATTAATTGCAGGGTATTGCTGCTGGATGACAAAGGATTTCTTTATTTCTAGTATGTTAGTGGAGTTTTATAGACGAAATCTGTAAGTTTTAGTGTATTTGTGCTTAATTTTCTAGTAAAATTCATCTTTTGCTAATTTCTGCATATCCTTATCGCCATGCTGGATTTATAAATTACTTTAAACTTTATCACTTTATTCACTTTAAGATCGTTTTTAGGTTAACTTGATGGGAATTTTTAGTGGATTTACTACCTAAAGTACCCATAATAACGGGACATTTAAGATGACTTTAAGAAGTTACTTACTTACTTACTTACTTAATTTCTTTATTTCAAATTATGCGGCAATTACAATTATTACTAATTACTAACTACCGACACAAAATGAAATGACGTCATACAGCACAAAAATCTAGAACTATTCAATTCCATACACATTATTACCTACTTAATTATATACCTATTACCTAAGCCGAAAACCTAATAACTAACTTTACATATTTCTAAAATCATCCAAATTATAGGGTTCTAAATTCAGTAATAATTCCTTTATCTCAGCTTTAAAATTGTTTTCCCTATCTATTCTTTTAATTCTGTCAGGTAATTTATTGTACAACCTTAAGCACATATAATGAGGTGAATTTTCTGTTAAAGTTAGTCTATGTATTGGATAATTAACATTAACAGTTCTAGTGTTCCGCTGATGATTTATTGGGTTTTGAAAACAATTTTTATTTTTATAGAAAAACATCAGGCACTCGTAAATGTATAATGCATATATAGTTAACAATCCTGTAGTTTTAAAGACAGACCTACACGTTTCGTTATGTTTCATTTTCTTAATTATTCTAAGAAGTCGCTTTAGAACCACGAATACATTCTGAATTTGATTATTTCTTCCCCAAAATATGATTCCGTATTTAACGCGAGCTTGAAAGTTAGCAAAATACAGGATTTTTAAAGTTTTCTCGTTCATATAATTGGCAGTGACACGAATACCATAACAAATCGCATTCAGTTTTTTCAAAATACACTTGACATGATAGGACCAATCCAGAAATTCATTAATTTGTACACCCAAGAACTTAGTACTTTCAGAAAAGCTAATATTATCGTCACTACTAAACTGTACTGGTTTTTGTACATTTGATGCCCTTGTTCTAAAGAAAACTACATTTGTTTTATTTTTGTTTATGATAAGTTTGTTTTTTGAGAACCAATTTGTAACTGTATCCAAAAAGCTTCTGGATTCATTATTAAGTTGATCAATATTTTTGCCCCCTATAATTAAGTTAGTATCATCTGCGTAATTCACTATATTCTGATTGGCTTCTGTTATGTTATTAAGGTCGTTAATAAAAACAATAAACAAGACGGGTCCTAATATACTTCCCTGAGCTATGCCTACATCGTTGGTTAAAATTGCGGAGTTGTAAGATTTCCCATTTTTTAGAATAGATACTCTCTGTTTTCTATTATTAAGATATGATTTTACCCAGTTATAGGCGTTTCCTCTTACCCCATACATTTCAAGCTACCTGTTAAGTAATTCTCTGTTTAAACTGTCGTATGCCTTGGACAAGTCCAAAAACATTCCCACAACTACGTTGCCATTCTCAAGGTGCTCCAGAATTGATTTAGTAAATTGGAATATTGCAGTTTGAGTAGATCTTCCTTTAATATACCCATGTTGATTCTTACTAAATACATCACAGCTGGTTAAGAAATTGACTAATCTTGAGCACATTGCCAGCTCAAACAGCTTTGAGAAACCTGTCAGTAGACTAACAGGTCTATAATTGTCCATCAGTTCTGGATCACCTTTTTTAAACAGAGGTTTTACAAGAGCGACCTTTAAGTGTTCAGGGAATATTCCATGTTTAAAGGAATTATTAATAATATGGCACAATACATCTTTACACGCATTAATGGAGAGTTTTACGATATTAGTTGGAATTTCATCGACGCCACAACTATTCTTATTTTTTATAAGTTTCGATATGTCACATAGTTCACTTGCAGTTATTGGCCTTAGATACAGTGATTGATTATTTTTAACAATATTGCTATTAAATGGCACATTTGCTAATTCTTTAATGAGATTGGGTACAACCGATATTAAGTACTCATTAAACTTATTAGCTATAACTTCAGGATCTCCCTCTATTTTAATGTTGGAGTTGTGATTTTTTTTCCCCGTAATTTCATTGCAGATTGCCCACATGCATTTAACTTTGTTGTCTGAATTATTTATTCTGTTTTCCATCACTTGAATCATTCATATCAATTTTATTAAATGTTCGCACTTTGTTTCACCAAATTAGTGGAAAAATTCACAAGCGTATACACCAACGCACACAACCTACTACTCTTCTAAGTTGGCCAACTTCTTAAAATTTCAATATTTAATTCAATAGCCAATAAAGTTCAGCCTCGAGTTAACCTAAAAATGGCATTAAAGTGCATAAAGTGATAAAGTTTAAAGTAGTTCATAAATCCAGCATGGCGATAAGGATATGCAAAAATAAACGAAAGATAAATTTTACTAGAAAATTAAGCACAAATACACTAAAAATTAGAGATTTTGTCTATAAAACTCCACTAACATAAGTACAATACTAGAAATCAAGATATTCTTTGTCATGCAGCAGCAATAACCTGCAACTAATAGTAGGTACTTACTACTACTTACCTTTGCTTTGGTTTCGTTGATTCGTTGGTTGAAGTACGTACTACCGCTAATAAACGCTTACATAATGTATTTAGTAGATTCAATTGAAAGTGGATTACTGGTAAATACAAAATATTTTTAGACGTAAAAGTCACGTCATTTAAAAACGTAAAAATGACGTGAGATATTGACGTCATCGGTCTGTGACATTAGGAGGTAATTTTCACGTCATATAGTCACGTCATATCTGGTTATAAGTCACCAGAATATGACGTCATTTTGACGTGCTCCTGCGGACTGGGGAAGCAAGATACGAAAACAATTCGAGGAGCGAAAGAGTTGTATTACTAGTTGGTAAATCTGAAAATACAATAAATCAATATAATAATAAATAATATCAAAATGAGAAAAATATCAGTGGCGTACATATTTTTGTCAATAATATTCGTTAAGGTGTTTCCGGGACGCCACTGGACTTAATAAATTTAATCTATTTTATGGAAGAAGTCCATCTCTCAGTGGAGTGATATTTTAACGTAAAGTAAAACACACAATCTGCTCCACTAGTTTAATGTAAAATTTTTAAGCCATACATGTTTCGGAGGCATAAACCTCCATCATCAGTGGGATAAAATTAAGTTAGTAGAAGAGAAAAGGACATTGTGAGAACTTGTGTCACAGAAAAAGCTTCATCATTTTGTATTAAGCATAGTTGTAGAAATAAAATAGAAAATAGAAAAAGTTGTTATTATTTAAAGAAAAAAAATTTTTTTTATTATATTTAGTACCTTTTTTTTTTTTAATTTTGATACAACTCCAGCAGGATGTTCGTATCTCTGATTTTGTTTTCTCCTCATTGGACGAAAATGTTGTTTTTCTGTGAACGAAAGATTCAAAAAGAAAAAAAAAATAAGTACTATTTAATTACTAACTACTAAATATAATAAAAAAAATTTTTTTTCTTTAAATAATAACAACTTTTTCTATTTTCTATTTTATTTCTACAACTATGCTTAATACAAAATGATGAAGTTTTTTCTGTGACACAAGTTCTCACAATGTCCTTTCCTCTTCTACTAACTTAATTTAATCCCACTGATGATGAAGGTTTATGCCTCCGAAACATGTATGGCTTAAAAATTTTACATTAAACTAGTGGAGCAGATTGTGTGTTTTACTTTACGTTCAAATTTAATCTAGTTACGGCTAAATGAGCCATATAATGGTCGAAACCGTATTGCGATCCGACTTTTTGTCTTCAAGCTATTAAATACCAAATAGGGACCTGAATTGATTTTTAATGGATGAAAAAACATACTATCCATTTTCTGATCATACCGAAAATAATAGGGTTTTGAAGGTCGAGTGATGACGCACTGGGTTAATTCCCTAGTGGTTATATTAGTTTTTATTGCGTGGCCAATAGGGTTCCTCACTTGTTCATTAATTTTCTGCTACCTTTGATTAAAACAACTATTTACTTAAACACTTATGTTTTGATTCCTTAATGCAGGTTATGGCAACATATTACAAGGGTTTACGACAAAGGCACTGGTCGATACTTAACGTTCACGTTACTAACTGCTTTTTTACATTTCTTCCTCGAGTATCACTTGAAAGTAACGAGTGATTATTAATTATTTTGCTCAAGGGCGGCTGTGACCCAGTATACATAGTGTAGCAGTAGCGCGTAGATTAAATCATAGGGCGAATTTGCAAGAAAGCATCGTTGTCACGTTGAAAACCTAAAATAATGTTTTTTGACGGTATGTAATATAAAATCCTGAGCTATCTTACTTTGAAAGCCTACTTTATATGGCCGCCTCCTACTTCTAGACACCTTCTGATGTTTTTCTTACCCTCAGAGACACATTAACCAATACGTTTGGAGAATTATTAATTTCGGCAATTTTTTCTGAAATCCTTCGTTTAAGATCATTTATATCCTCAATTGGTGTTCGATAAATGGAGTTTTTTATAAAAGGCCACAAGAAGAAATCGCAGGGTGTTAAATCGCAGGAACGAGGTGGCCATATTTGTTGCGTATTTCGGCTTATAACTCTGTTTTCAAAAAATTCACTTAAAAAATTTAAATTTTCTCTGGTTACATGAGGTGTAGCGCCATCTTGTTGGAAGTAACCTTCCCGCAATTCATCATCGTGAAGCTCATTAATAAATGTTGTCAGAATTTCGATCCGATATCTCTCAGCTGTAATTGTGCCATCAAAGTAAATTGGGCCTACTATGTCTTCTAGAACTAATTGCTGCCCACACACCAACTTTTTGAGGATGAAGAGGTCTTTCTACAAAAACATGCGGATTTTGCGTATTCCACATTCGCATATTTTGTGAATTAACAGCCTGATAAATAAAAATAAGCCTCATCGGTAAAAAATGTTTTTTCAAAAGCACCACTATTTTCTTCTTGAAAATTGTTTAAAAACCATTCACAAAAATTAAGTCTTTGGGGAACGTCATTGGGAAGGAGTTCATGAATAGCCGTAACACGATAAGGGTATAGATGCAGATCCTTTTTCAAAAGTGTTTGACATGTACTGTAGCATAAATCCGTTTGCTGAATTTGTTGAGATAAATGCCTAATAGAAGTTGAAGGATTATTTTCCATAATTTGTCGCGCTTCTTCAATAACCTCATTCGATCGTTTCGTTGGTCTTCCAGCCCCTTTTTTATGTTGAACAGAACCAGTCTGACGAAATTTATCAATTAGGTATTGTGACCCAGTAGGAAAATTATGAAAGGTCACCGCAACATCAGGAAACTCGGTTCGAAATTCATCAAAGCAGTCATGCATAGAGTAATTCCACACACCGCCTATTTTGTTTCCATTTCTAAAAAAACTTTCAACAATGAAAATTTTTTGTGCTTCACTAAACATTTTTACTGTAGAAGTTTCAATCCGGCAACAAAGCTTCACCAAAACTTGATACGCTGAAAAATAAAAAAAAAAATAAAAAATTAAATCATATCCTGCAAATAGCACTTTATAATAGTCAAAAGACGACTCCCCGGAGAAATATTAGTTAAAGCAATAGTAACCTACCTTCAAATAACTGCAAAAATTACAAAATTTCTCCAATTTTTAAACTTTACTAATACACAAATTCAAATAAGACGTAAATGTCATAAAACAATCATGTCATCTTATATACGCAGTACGGCCATGATGCTTTTAAAATGCATGGCCTCCCTTGAGCAAAATAATTAAAAATCACTCGTTATATTACAGAAACACCCCGGTGTCGTAGGAACTTCAATTTAGTACGTCAGATAACGCGAAATCGCTAGTTGCTTAGTTCTACTAAAGAGAAACCATTAATTGCCCAAAAAGGCCGTAAAATCGTGGAGCATGCATAAGAACACTTGCTTTACGGAGCCATCTTGGAATCTCTTACTCTCTTTACCCTTGCGCCGTACTTCTTGTCTCTCTGTCGACCGGCGCGCGATGCGAGCCAACCTATGTTTCACCCTATAGAGAGCTTGCGTCCCAATGTTGATGTTTTACAAGTACCGTCGCGACGCGCTTTTGACTAGCTACGTGACTGCATGCAAATAACTGCGTGAACAAATTATAACTCTTATGTAATTTACAAACAACAATAGGATTTTGATGTTTTATAACTTTTTTCCGATGCACTTTGTATAATCGTATTTTATCGCACGAGAAACCTTAAACACTTGTCGATTCGTTGGGAAACTTTAAATATTCCACCGCTAACGGTTTTTTTTTTCAAATTAAAAATAGTATATAAAATATCAACTGACACGACTACGCCAGACGAATATCCAAACCCGCGGGGTTAAAAACCGCTTCTAACAAAAATTGGCGACGAGGATGGGATAAGTGATACTGATTTCTTTGCTAGTGTGACGTTATACTGTTTCCTTTTTCTATTTAAGGTACTCTTGCCAGGAACCATATGTACGGCCACAGGCTGGGACCGTCGATCAAAAGAAGCTGTGTGCTTGACAGCTATACTTCAAACAGTTAACGTTACTCTCATCAGCAACGAAATTTGCGAATCCATGTTAACTGAATCACGTAATAGCAGATGTAAGTATACTACCTTGGGTCATGAGATTGTAACAGGCCAGCCTTATTTATCATGGACAATCGGTTGTCACATAGTGCAAACGGCAGCTCATAATTTATTGCAGAGGAACTAGGTCGTGGTCCGAAGACATCGATGCTTACTAACCATCCTTCATCGTTGGTCTGCCTTGGACGCCAATAAATCTAAGATAATTTTCATACACATTTATTTATCGTAGGGTTTTAAGCAAATGGTTTATGCAAATTTTATTACGAGTTTTAAGAGTTCTTCTTCTTCTTTAAGTGCCTTGTCCTCTACGAACGTTGGCAATCATCAGCGCTATCTGTACTTTGTCGATTGCTTTCTAAAGGGATTTGTCGTGGTTTCGTTATAAGATTGCCGCAGATTCTTCAGCCACGATGTTCTTCGACGACCGGGTCCTCTCTTGCGTTCGATCTTTCCTTCTATTACCAGCTTAAGAGGTCTGTATTTTTCGTTTCTGAGAATGTGTCCGAAGTATTCCAACTTTCGTTCTTTAAGTGTGAGCATGACTTCAAGCCCTTTTGACATTCTTGTGAGTACATCCACATTGCCCACTCTATCCACCCAGAGTATTTTCAACATCCGTCGATATGTCCACATCTTGAAAGCTTCCAGCTTCTTGCACATGGCGTCTGTCAGAGTCCACGCCTTAATTCCATAATAGAGAATACTAAAAACGTAGCAACGTAGCACTCTAATTCGATGGAGAGCGACAACCTTCGGCAGCACAACAAGGACTTCATTTTCACAAATGAAGCTCTGGCCTGCTCAATTCGGGCACAAACCTCCTGCATACCATTCCAGTCCTCGTTAACCCGGTATCCCAGATATTTGTATGACTGGACGCGTTTGATTTGCTAATTCTGTATATGAAGTATACCATTATCAACCTGGTTCCTCTTAATCGCCATCCTTTGGTTTTTTGGTGTTTAATTTTAATCCCAAGTCTGCACTGTTATCAGCCACTTGATTCAGTAAAATCTGAAGACCCTTCAGGGAGTTCGCGAATATAACGGTGTCGTCAGCGTACCTACAATTGTTTATGTTTATACCAATAATGGAAATTCCTTCAAGGCAGTTTTCCAGGGCATTTTCGAATATTTTGTTTAAGTAAATGTTAAAAAGCAGTGGTAAAAGGATGCAGCCCTGTCAAACACCCCTTCTGATTCTTACTCTGTCTGGCATTTGTTGATCTACCTTATGTATCTATCTATCACAATGGATTGTGGTTCTTTCCCCACTGCACTGAATCTCATGGCTTATTGTGCTCTTTTGATATCTACTTCAATAAACGACTGTCCCTAATGAATTTCAGAACAATGTTGGTTATTTCTTCGGGTTCCGGATAGGCTTCCTCAAAGTGCCGTAATCTTTTCCCACTTACTGCCGGTCAATGACATAGTATGTGGTGAGGGGTTTCCTCCTCTTCTTCGCAGGCTCTACAAAAAGGTTCTGCTTCTAGTCCCATATTGCTACGGTGTTTTTTCATTTGACAGTGTCCCGTGAGGAGACCTGTTATTGTTTTTTATGTTTTTCCTGTTAAGCTGCAGTAGTGATTTGATATTGTTTTTGTTTGTCTCCCTGATAAAAATTTTGATTGTCTTAACCCTGGGAGTCCCGCCCAATATTTTTGGTGTTGCCGAGTAAGTCTTTCTCGTATGTTTTTTCTTGCCGTCCGATACGAGAGTCCGCATGCAGGCTCCGGCCCAATTAGGTTATCTCTCGCCCCTTTTTTGGCGAGTTTATCTGCCGTTTGATTTCCCTCTATACCGTGGTGTTAGCGTTGTAAGACACTCCTCAACTACTGATCTACCTTGATTTGTGTGGTTTGGTTCCAGTAGAGATTTGCGATTATCTTGAGGTCTCTATCGTCCAGGCCTACTTCTTTAAGGATTTTTATGAGTTTTTCATGTTGCATTTTGTCAAAGGCCTTCTCATAGTCTATTAAGCAGGCAAAGACAGGAACAGAGACATCCCTTCACCTTTAAACCAACACTTGAATACCAAACTAGGCCTCTCTCCAGATTTATTTTATCTTCGCTGTCCAAGAGAATGCCCGTTCGACGAGGCCCATATACACCAGCAGCTTTCTTAATTTTCTTGTGCATGTTAATAGTGTCATATTTAGCCTCCAGATCTTCGATTTCGCGACACTGCTCGTTACGTCAATTTTCTTTGACCAATCTAATTTTGTTCCTTATTTCGCGGTTCATCAGGTTATGTTCTGGATGATCTTTCTTTAGTCATCTTTCTTCCATCAAATGGAGAATTTCATCAGTCATCCAAGATTTCTTTCTTATCTTAGTATTTTTTTAAGGTAATTTCGAGCTTGCGTTTGAAAAAGCTGCTTTGATGTTGGTCCAAACGATTTTCACTTCGGAGTTCTTCACGGTGCTCACTCTGCTTAGCCCACCATTTAGTTCGTTTCTGACTTCCGCCAGCGTTTCTGGATTGCTCAGCCATGTCAGATCCGGTCTAGGACAGTTTCCTTTTAATGTACACTTTTTTAGAGTTATCTGAATGTCTGCGCCAGGGTTTTTGCTGATATAATGCAATTTCTGTAACGTTTATTTATCAGTACGAAGTCTATTTGGTTTCTGACAATCCTCTCTGACGTATGGGTGTTGGAGGTCCAGGTGTACAGACGTCTTGGTGGAAGCTTAAAGAAAGTGTTTGAGATAATAAACCCCAACTCCTGACAAAACTGGAACATCCGATCGCCACGTTCATTCACAACTCCCAGCCCATGCTTACCAACTATGTCTTCTCTCGCCCCGCCACCAATCTTTGCATTAAAATCACCCGTGATAATTGTGACTTTTTAGTGAGGTTTAAGGCGGTTTGGAGTTGTTCATAAAAGTCTTTAACAGCCTCGTCTGTGTGATCGCTCGTTGGTGCTTATGTATGGATAATGTTGACATTACGCGGTCTGGAATTGAGCAGTAACAACGCCACTCTATCAGAAACCGGGATAAAAGATTTTACAATTTTTTGTATTTCTTTAGTTACTGTGAGCGCCACGCCATTGTAGTGATTGACCTCGTCATTGCCAGCATATTATGCATAATGGTCATCGATGTGACATTCTCCAGAATAAGGCTATCTTATTTCGCTGAATGTTTATTCTTTTCATTTCTTTAATGACGTTATAGATTTTTCCTGCTTGGAACATCCTTTTCATGACTGGCCCGGAGATTCTTAGCACCTTCTGATCACTTCAGATCTGCCGGGGACTGAGGGCCTGCGCTTTTGGTTTTCCAGTCATGCTAATGATTTTTCCTGGGGAGAGTAATGAGGTGGTTTCCCGTGCCTTCCTTATCGCAGTATTGAAACCGTTCAGACAGTCCTTGTCCCGATTTTAACTTTGTTATTTGACGCCGTTTCTTTTTCTTTCTATATCTAGAAATACGCCGACTAATCCCTTTTAATGCTGCTGCTGCCCAGCATTAGTATCCTCGCCATATCTGGCTACCCTTACTTAGTTTAGCCTGCAGATCGATGCAGAGTTAAAGTTGCCGATTGAAATCTGAAAGCTAAAATGTAATTATTTAGATTTTCTGGAAGCAAGGATTTACGATAAAAACGTGTATAACTTAAGGGAAGATTATAGAACCTGTTGTCTTCTATCTTATTTAATTGAATAATTAAAATCGTTAGCTTGAAGCAGCATGGTAACTATCTTGCTGCGAAAAAGGCATTGATTTTTTGCGCTCCATTATGAAAACTTGGTGGGGAGTTTATTGAGACTAAACCAAGAAAATAATATCGAATACCTGTATTAAAATTTGTTGGAAGACCATAGAATAATAAAACTAAGAAAATTTTCATACACATTTATTTATCGAAGGGTTTTAAGCAAATGGTTTATGCGAGTTTTATTACGAACTTAAAGAGTTAAAGTTGCCAATTGAAATTTGAAAGTTAAAATGTAATTATTTGGATTTTGTGGACGCAAGGATTTTAGAACCACCCCTGCGTCTCCGTAGAGAAGCACGTAGTGCTAAATCTCTATTCAAGCACAGAATTTTCCATTCGGATCTACTCAGTAACATCGTTAGGCTTCATAACTATGATCTGACAAATAAGTATTGGCAGCACAAAAACTTCACAGCCCTATAGTTATGAGTACATCCAGGAAGTTAGTATTGGATTTCCTTCCTTAACTGATAACAAAATACTTAATGAACATATTAGAATATTATTCTAAAAACTGTGCAACATATCCATGTCAATTTTTAATGATGCTTTCTAGACTTCGGATGGTAATGGTGCTGCCTATAGTGGCTATGTCTACTTATTTCATAAGAAATAAATAAGATAATCGCTGAAAAAATTACTGCAGATAATCACCTTAAAGGTATTTGCTACTTGTTAAAAATATCCCTCATAGTTACTGGCATAAACACCTAACTGTTTCAAGACGCTTCATTGCTACAATTATTCGGCTAAAATTAGGATATGCTTGCTACCCAGTACATTTATATAAGATCCGTATGTTTCCCTCTGATAAATGTGACTTGAGCCAAGTTAGATGCGATCTAGAACATATCTTTTTCCAATACAGAAAATATTCTGCTTATATTAGCATACTTTACAACTATCTAATACAGGTATGCAAAATTAAAAGTCCCTTCAATATCCTTTACCTTTAGTCCTTACAAGAAAGAAAAGTAGATAAGGTTCTTGTTGAGTAGTTACATGCAGTTAAAATAAAGTTATAAGGTTAAAACATTTGAATTGCTATGTGTCTTTTCCTTATGTGTTTCTCCCCCTTTCTAGTGGTCTTCTGGTTCGTCCTTTAAAACGAAAGTCGCTCTAACAGACTCCAGTATAGCCTGTGTCCCTGTTTATGTGTTTATTTTTTATTATTTTCAATTAAATGTATACGTCAATAAGCAAAATTGTCGAATTTGGTGGGAAGAGAACCGTTGTGTTATTCAAGAAAAACCAATGCATCCTCTACTCACCGTATAGTTCGGTTTTTTGTTCGGCGGAATAATTGGGCCATATTTCTTTGAAGACGAGGCTGGAACTGCACTGCGAATGGCTTTGAATGGCGAACGTTATTGTGCAATGTTAGAAGAGTTTCTGTGGGCTGAATTAGAGCGAATTAATGTGGAAAACTTACGGTTTCAACAGGACGGAGCGACCTGTCACACTGCGCACGAAACAATGGACTCGTTACGACTGAAATTTCCTGGTCGTGTCATATCTCGCAATGGTTATCAGAATTGGCCACCACGATCCTGCGATATAACACCGTGCGACTTCTTTCTCTGGGGTTTTCTGAAATCTCGTGTTTATGCCAATAAACCAGCGGCAATTCCTTACTTGAAGAACGAAATTCGCCTCGTCATTGATGAAATTCGTCCACAAGTATGTGAAGATGTTATCAATAATTTCGTCAAAAGGGCAAGGGCCTGCCAGCAAAGCCGCGGTAAACATTTGTCGGATATTGTGTTTCACACTTAATCGTGATATGTATTCTTTCTAATCCCAGTAAAGTTTTAACATATTTCAAGAAATAAATGTGTTTTGCTAACAAATAAAAATGTGCGTTCATTTTGGGACACCCTTATATCTATATTCAAAAGTCACTCAAGCACTGAGGTTCCAAATCACTAAGAATTTTCTAAATCTCGTTTTTAAATAATTTTTTTGTACAACTGTCAAAAAAAGTTGACATTTTTTCATCGCTATCGATACGTAAACCTTTTGTTTTTTTAACAGTGAAAAAAAGACTTTTTTTCACGGTGAAAAAAAGACTTTTTTTAACTGGAAAAATGATTTACAAAAAAAACGATAAAACATTACTTTTTAAAAAATGTATTGAATTTTTTTGTACAAATTTACTAATTAATTACCAACTACCAAAAAATCTCATTTGTTACAATAATAATTGATGGTGAAGTTCGAACAATTGCTTCCAATATTAATTCCCGAAGCTAGTCCACCTTGCTGCTGATCAGAAACGCTAGATATTCCTTGAAAAGTTGAGTCCACAATTGTATCAGTTATATTGATTTGTTTGGAAGTAGAGGAACAATTTAATTTATTAGAAATATCAATTTTATTACTCAAACTATCTTCTATATATCCTTCTGCTATGGCGGCAGATTTCCAACCACCGTGGCGTTTTATAGATGTCATGTTACCCCCTGCATTGGCTAAGAGAGTTGCAGAACTCCTCCTAAAACAGTGACCTGTGTAGCTCTTATGCAATTCTTTTCCCAGCCATTTTGCAATCAAGCTAGGAATTTCCCCTATTTTATTTATTCCCACATGTTGGTCAACACATTTTCCTCTTGAATATTTTAAAAATAATCTCTTTTTGTGTGTATGGGACGGCCTTAGTACTCTATACTTGCGATATATCTCAATATAATCAGAATTTGAAACGGTAAACATTCTTGGGCAATAGGTCTTTGTATCCGGTATTTTAACAATCAATATAGACCCGGTATCTTCAATGTCATCAATAGTTACCTTCAATAATTCTTCACGGCGACAAGCACCGCTGATTCCCAAAATTAACGCAACCTACAATTAAAAAAATTTTGAAATTACTGAAATAATACAAAATTTTGATCATCTGTACCTTATAAAGTAAATTTGTTTCATCATCAGCTTCTTGAATGAATTTATTAATATCGTCTCTCGATAAAACTTTAGATTTCTTCCCTCGGTATCCGACGTTTTTGTTCTTAATAAAAGGCACCAATTTTGAAAACTTCTTTATATCAATATTTTCTTTAACATTCAATGTACTCTTCAACATTGAGTAGACACTCCATAAAGTAGAAGGTTTTACAGTTTTTGATTTCTCCTCAAAATAGCATATAAGTACCTTTTCAGACACTTTTTGTATATTTTTCTTGCCGCACCATTCACGGAATTGGTTATAATTTTTCTCGTATATAAATTTTGATTTCGCCGGTAACATGTTAGCTATAGCCGAATTTGCTATATCGGCTATATCTGAAGGAATCTCGCTATCACTATCGTAATCTACATCCATTTTAAGTACTTATACTATTTATTTAAAAAATTGCAATAAATATGAACAGCTATCAACGTATGACAACAAAACAAGCAACGTGCCAACAAACCATTTCTATAGTAACGACAGGGCTGTTAACTTGATTATGTGAAATTATATGGTAAAATTTTTATTATAATATACAATTTTACCGATTAATTCAAACTTTCAGTTGTACAAAAAATGTTGTTTGTATTTCGTTTGTGAAATTCGTGTTTTAATGGCACATTCGAGAGAATTTTTCGCCTCGACCTGCGGTCTCGGCAAAAAATTGACACTCTCATATGCCATTAAAAAAACACTCACTTCACGCACTTAATACAAAAATAACTATTCTGTATTTATTTTTTTAATTTTGGTCGGCAAAGCATTAAAGAGTTTTAT
Source organism: Polydrusus tereticollis (assembly GCA_963920685.1). Lineage (NCBI taxonomy): Eukaryota > Metazoa > Arthropoda > Insecta > Coleoptera > Curculionidae > Polydrusus > Polydrusus tereticollis. Next base: position 42,820,176 of record OY987332.1, on the reverse strand, counting down.
ACACATATAATAGGGCATTTACTCTGTGAGTGTAAGCCGTTCTATTGTGATAGTTAGCGTCCATTGTTCTTGTCCTATAATTATGAGTTGTTCCTAAATCAAAAAATGCTTTATGCTTAAAGAAATCCATCAATTATTCATAGATATAAATAAAATGCACTGTCATTATTTTCATACTTTTAAAAGCAGTTCTACCGGTTTTGTTATATTATATTATATTGTTATAATGAGTAAATAAATTACTAAATACTATACCTCTCGGAAGTACGATTTAATTTCTTATTAAAGTGATTCCCAATAAGCTGCTGGGTTCCTACATCCTTGATGACGCAATTGGTTAGCACTGGATATGCAGAGGTTGTTGGTACGATCCCGGCCCGAGGATTACTTTTTTCATAAATATAAATTATTGTGTGATACTTTCCCTTTTCTATATTATATTATATATATATAATATAATATCTATATTATATATATAATATAATATCTATATTATATATATATATATATATTGTTAGAAATCAGCCGGCGAACAGTTAAAATTATTTACTGCTTATTTTCCAATGTTTATTTTGAAAGCCGCTGCCGGTCAAAGAGGATTTTCAGCTGACGACGTATACGTGACGATAAGAGATTTGGTGCATTTTACAGGGCCTGTAGATAAATCAGGCGAAAGGAATTTGTTATCGGGCCACATGAAATAAAAGAATGCGTCGTCAGACTAATATTCTCCGTGCTCGGATTAACTTGCCGCTTTCGTTGTATTCGATGTTTTTGTTTACTTAATTAAAATAAAAGTAAATGTTATTTGACGTATATGTGTCCAGAATTTATTTTATTATTATAAATTTCTAACATCAGAAGTTGGGACTGTGCCTTATTAACGCCGATAGTGGACTGTTGACTAGTTTCGGTGAAAAAAAAAACCTTTTGTTTTTGTGCTTAAACGAATTGAAAAATCGTTAGCTGAAACATTGAACTGACAAATTGACAATGGCGTCTAGTGATAGTGATAGTTCAACTAACGCAATTTTACTGGAGTTAGTAAAGTCCTTGCAGTCTCAGAAATCTAGTGATCAGGTAGATTTGCCGTATTTTAGACCCGAAAATAATGATTCCCGCAGATGGCTAAGTCATGTTGAACATATTAAAAAGGAAATTGGATTATCTGATATGCAAATTTTGACAAAAAATGGTCGCTTCTTATTAAATGATGCTAAAAGATGGTTCGAACGATGGGATCCAGATAGCAGGGACTGGGATACGTTTCAAAAAGAATTTGTGGAAGCTTTTCCTTCAAAAAAAGAATCTAGGGCGGTCGTTGGAAGACGCAGTTAAGTTCGTTAGTTCCAATGTTAACACTTATGAAACTTATGTTCATGAGAAAACGAACATGTTAAAAAATTTACGTGCGAATGGGTCTGAGGTTGATCTAGTGGAATTAGTTATTTACGGCATCTCTGAGCTAGAGGTACGAAACGCAGCCACGAACAGCAACTGTCAAACCATTTCTGAGTTACTCGTATTTTTGTCGTCGTTTTCTAAACCTTCGAGTAGTGATAATTATGGACAACAAAAATCAACTATGGGTGAACGTAATTCATTAAAAAGGAAATTTCGCAGCAGTGAGTCTGCTATGGCACTACATCTCGGAAAATATACAAACAATGTTATCAGTGTGGCAAGATGGGGCATGTTAAGGCTAATTGTCGAAGTAAGAGAACTAAAACATCTGCTGAAAATAACAGTACACCTTCTAGTCATGTTTTACCTTCAACCTCCCAAGGCAATAACGAAGTTTGGTTGGTTTTTGTGCCAAACGGGGTCATAATGTTTCAAATTGCTTTTGAAAACTGCAATAGATAAGCGCCGCAGTATTAATTTTTGTTCCACTGGAAAATCTATTGGTGCTACTGAAATAGTTGTGAATTGTCATCGATTTTATGCTCTCGTTGACACAGGTGCAGATTTGTCTTAAATGTCGGAAAAATTTCTTTATCTGCTTGAAGAAAAGGTCACCTCTTGTAACATTGTGCTTAAAGGAATTGCCAATGCCACTATTACTGCCACTAAGAAGTTCACAGATCTTACAAAAGTCTCTGGAATCGAAATTCCCATAACATACTTCTTTGTTTCTGACATATGTTTGGACTATGACGTATTGATTGGACGTGATATCCTCGAGGATCCAAGCTTGGTTACTATTACCGATCATCAAGGTTCTCGAATAGAACGTCAACAACTTCCAGGAATAAATAGGATTTTGGACACTTTGGTTTCTGTTAAATTTGATGTTATTGTTTCTTCAGAATTCCAGAATAAACTTAAGGAAGTACTGGACGACTTTGGCGGTATGATTACAAGTGGAAACAAAGTAGGTGCAGTTAACAATGTCACTTTAAAGATCAGGTTGGAAAAAGATGTTGTGATTAATCGTCCCCCATATCGATTGTCAGCCAGTGAAAAAGAGGTTGTTGGTGAAATTATTGATGATTTGTTGGAGAGTGACATTGTGCAACCTGGTGAATTCCCATTTGCCGGTCCCGTTCTTTTGTTAAGAGGGAGGAATGGCGCAATTCTTGTCCAGAGGCTTGAAGATCGGCCCAGGGTGGTTTCCTATTTTAGTGGAGGGACTGCAGAGTGTGAATTCAAATATCATTCTTGCGAGGTGGAAGCCTTAGCGATGGTTCAGGCTGTCAGGCATTTTCGCAGTTGCTTGTTTGGCGTGAAATGTGTGATGATTGCCGATTGTGGTTGTATTTGCAGCACTTTAATCTTGAGATGGTCTACCGTAAGGGCGGCAGTTTGCCTCATGTTAACTGCCTTGGTAGAGGTCCCATTATCCGGAGAGTCACAAATCATGATTGGGCCTGCATGGAACGAGAAGGCGGCGAAGAGGTCCAAAGCCTGATACGCCAGCTTGGAAATGGCGACCTTCACCCGGGTCAGTGCGTTGAATAGCATGCTGACCCTGACGGAACTACAAGCATGCAGTCGTTTGTTCCTGGGCATGGTCGCTTGGGTCTCCTTCGAATTTTCCACGATGAGCAATGCCATGTTGGCTATCAAAAGACTTATAATTCGATCTCTGAACACTTCTGGTTTCCTTGCACGCGAGTGTTTGTCAAGCGATACACTAAGCATTGTGTTGTATGTGCAGTTAAGAAAACAGGGACTGGACCACTCCAGGGTTTCATAAATCCAGTCGAAAAGCCAAAAGAACCATTTCGCACTTTGCATATGGATTGCCTAGGACCATTGCCTGTATCCACAGATGGTTTTAAGCATATACTCGTTATTGTTGACGCATTTACTAAATACTGCCTCTTGTTAACCCTAAAAACGGTTGCAACATCTGAAACGCCTGAAAAATTGCAAAATGTCCTAGCGTTGTTTGAAACACCCATGAAAATCATCATGGATTGTGGCTTGTGGCACATCATTTAAGAATACGACGTTTCCAAAATACTTACAGCAATGGAATATTGAACACCACTTCATAACACCTGATGTTCACCGGGGAAATAACCAAGCAGAGCATTATATGAGGACCATTAGAAACCTCCTTAGGATCGAAACACAGATTAAGTCAGAATGGTCGAACGGCCTATGGAAAATACAGCTGGTTCTGAATACTACAACGCAAAAATCTACAAATATGACTCTATTGCAACTTTTGTTGGGGATTCGACGTTCAACACCTTTGATTCAAGCCTTATTGAAAAACTTATTGAAAGACTTCACACCAGTTCGCAATCGTAGTTTGGACAGACAGCGTGTAGCTAAGAAGCTTGCTTCAACTTCCATTTTGGGTACCAGGAAGCAAAAGCGTCGGGATAATGTTACATATTTCCCAGGTGATTTCGTCCTGATACATAGGGATTCGCAGATGCATATCAGCAAAAGCGATTACGAGTTTTTGGGATCGTATGAAGTTTTGCAATGTCTAGAAAATGGATGGTATGAAATTAAGAAGCTTAGTACAAATGTTATAACCAAGGCTGCAAAGGAGCAACTTAGAGTATGGCCCCTACAATGGACTTAATCTTGTGATGTGCAAGGGATTCTGGAATTCATGGAAAAAAATGATGAAAATGATTTCAATGAAAGTCAGTTACTTTGTGATTATTTTTTTAGAAGTTTTTGTTGTTCTTGGTCTTTGTCTCGGAAGCAGCAAAGCCAGGTGTAAGGCTGCGGTCTTTACAAACATGTTTTTAATTATTAGTTTCTGTTCTTGGTCTTTGTCTCGTAAGCAGCAAAGCCAGGTGTAAGGCTGTGGTCTTCACAAAAATGTTCTAAATTAATTTTTGTTCTTGGTCTTTGTCTGGGAAGCAGCAAAGCCAGGTGAAAGGCTGCGGTCTTCACAAACATGTACTAAATTAGTTTTTGTTCTTGGTCTTTGTCTTGGTAGAAGTAAAGCCTGGTGGAAGACTGCGGACTTCCCGAGATTTAAAATTACATATTGACATTTGTCAGTTATATACATAATACTTGTTGCAGATTAAAACTTGACCGATAAAGAGTGAGGCGTCGAGAGCGTCGCCAACGTCAGTATGGCCGTGTTAGAATTCAGCCGGCGAACAGTTAAAATTATTTACTGCTTATTTTCCAATGTTTATTTTGAAAGCCGCTGCCGGTCAAAGATTATTTTCAGCTGAGATTTCGTGCATTTTACAGGGCCTGTAGATAAATCAGGCGAAAGGAATTTGTTATCGGGTCACATGAAATAAAAGAATGCGTCGTCAGATTAATATTCTCCGCCCTCGGATTAACTTGCCGCTTTCGTTGTATTCGTTATTTTTGTTTACCTAATTAAAATAAAAGTAAATGTTATTTGACGTATATGTGTCCAGAATATATTTTATTATTATAAACTTCTAACAATATATTATATTAGTTTTTTTACAATTCGTATGACCCGCTTTTGAGCTACAAAAATATCGTGTTTCCCCCAAAAAAATAATTCCATATTCCAAGTTAGCGAAATACATAATCCTTACAGCTTCCTCCTTCATATACACCTCCCAGCAACACGGATTCCATAACAGACCGATCTAAGTTTTTTGTCAGATTATTTACATGCCCTGACCAATCAAAGCACTCATTAATGTGAACACCCAGAAATTTTATATTTTTAGAAATATGTATGTCTTGATTATCTATTTCGATAGTTGAGGGTCGCTCAGTCATGGTCTGTTAAGTTCTAAAAAGTACTATGTTTGTTTTGCCTAATCTATTTTTATTAAACCAATCTGTAACAAGAGTAAAGAAATGCTTAGTTTTAATTACAAGGTCATGTAAATTTGAGCTACCAATAACTAATTTAGTATCTTCTGGGTATTTAACAATATTCTGACTTTCTTTATGTATTACCGAAACCAAGTCATTGACAAATATAACAAAAAGGAGATGCTTCCCTGTGCTATTCCAACTTCATTATGTAATACCTGTGTCTACCAGTTTCTGTCTCCTTTGTAATTGTAACAGTTTGTCCTTGATCGCAAATATATGATATGAACCATTTCTTCACATTTCCTCGGATTCTACACATTTTAAGTTTATTTATAAGTAGGTATATCCCTATCTAGACAATCATACGCCTTGAATAAATCAAGCAACACCCCTCTCAATGTGTTATATTATTCATTAAAAAAATTGACAAAGAACAGTCTGTGTGGACTTTCCTTGAATAAAACCATGTTGATACTTAATAAACAATTTAAATTCTTTCATAAAACTAATTAATCTTTTGCTTATGGCTAATTCAAATAATTTCGAGAAACTTGGCAACAAACTGATGGACATATAATTGCCTAGGTTTTCGGGATCTTCTTTTTTATACAATGGGTTAATGACTGGTATTTGTAGATTTTCCGGTAAAACGCCTACCTCAAATGAGTTATTTATAATATATGCTAATACTTCTTTTAAATCACAAACTGACATTTGTCTGTAGTGTTGCATGGGGGTTTTATTCACATCAGATATGAAAACTAATGATACTAGTAAAATTATGATTCTACCTAAATCGTTCAAAAATTAGCGTAGTTGACTCTTGCAGGATAAGCAGCTGGGAACATGTCATGTACTTTTTGGACATGATAAGGATGTTTTCGAAGGGTTTCATAAACAACCTAATTTGTCGCATGAACTTGGACCAACAGTATTCTTACACTATTAAAGGGATCTTCAGCAATTTCATCCAAAATTTCCTCCTCTAACCTCCAACTGAGGGTTCCTTGCTATTCTTGTAGACCCTTCTCCAACACGACGCGACAAAGAACTTCCTAAAATAAATTAGCAAAAACTTAGCTACTTTTAGCACTATTTTTTAACTTTCACTTGACTTCTTACCTGTTTCTTTTAAGCTGCGGTCAACCCTGTCCAAAGTTCTTCGCTGCGGCAAACGTTGAAATGTAGCAGAATTAATTATTCTCGTCTCCACAACCATTATACAGGGTGTCTCACGGTCGACGGTAGGTTAGACGTTTACGGAAAACGGGACGTAGAAAATTACTGAAATTGGCAACTTAGGTAATTAGCTTTGCTCTATCGATCTAAAATATTTTCAACAACGCAGCGTTGCCGCTTATACAAAAAAATAGCAACATATTTGATATTTTAAATGGAACACCCTGTATATAATTGCATTTTCCGCTTCATTATTGATTTCTAATTATTTTTATATAATACGTTCCTATACCTATCTTTAGCGGTTTTCAAGAAATTAATTAATTTCCATATTTTTTGTTCAAAACATAGCTCTAATTAAATGTTTATTACTGCGGTATTTGGATTCGTAGACAGCTGAAATTTTTGATGTAGTTTACCTTGTCCTGTGTATTAGTTATGCAGTAAGAAATGTGTTCTGTGTTATACAGGGTCGTTCAAAATTCGTCATTTTACCGCTTGATACAAAAATGTTGAGAAGTGCATTTTTTCAAATAGGACACCCTGTATATTATTATATATCCTGCAAGAAAATTAATGTCCCTTCCAAATGATATATCATGTTCCTATACCGAAATAGTTTAGATGTCGAAATAAAGGCAAGTTTTTGTAAAAATCGGATTATTTTGGCATATTTGACTTAGATAGCCATGAAATCCCAAGATGGAACATATCTTTATGAAAATTTGATCAATAGTAACAAATTTGCTAGTTTTTAACTTTTAGTAAAGAAAGCGACCTAAAAAGTTTTAAAATGGAGGGAAATAACTTTATTATTCAAATGAAATTTTGATATTGTTTATTCTTCATGGACAATGTAACCAAATTATAGCAAGAACATGCAGAAGGTTCAACGAAATATTTCCCGATCAACAACTAATCAACGAGAGAAAGTTTGTATGATTACAAAATAATTTTGTTAATTATGGGTCAAAACTGAAAACAAAACTAATTTCAGTAGGGACAAATAACATGAATACAGTCAAATAGCAAATAAAAATACAAGACAAAAGCATATCATAAAAGGGTTCAAGATTTTTTTAATAAATGTTCAAAATGACGACCGTTGACTTCCAAACATTTTTCAATCCGTATACTCGGAGATTCAGTTGTGGCCTTCCTTATTTCACTGGCATCAAGCGGTTCAATGTAAGTGATCACTCGCTGGCGAAGGTCTTGTTTGCTCTGTACTGGTGTCCTGTATACTTTTCTTTTCAAATCACTCCACAAGTAGAAATCAAGTGGCGTGAGATCGGGCGATCTAGCAGGCCAATCCCACGGTCCCAAGTGTCTTAGCCAACGATCGTCGAAGATTTGAAACAACTCTCTTGTTACTGTCCCAGTGCAATGAGCTGGTGCCCCGTCCAGTTGAAACCAACAGGTATGATACTCTTCTAATGATAAATTGTCCAGAAACTCGTTCACAACTGATTTTAGAATTTGAAGGTATCTTTCGGAATTTAGAGATTCCTCGTAAATGTGATACTCTATTTTGTCATCTTTAAAGAGGCAAAAAACGTTAAAACTGAACCTTTCCTGAAATCCCATTTCCTTAACAACATGTGGATTTTGGTCAGCCCAGAAATGCTCGTTCCCTCTATTGAAAATGCCCTCCCTCGAAAATTTAGCTTCATCCGTCCAAATTATTTTCTTTAGAAAGTTAGGATCTTCTTGGATGCGGATCAGCATTGCTTCACAAAATTGTACTCTACGTTGGTAATCTTCCAGTTTCAGGGCTTGAACTTTTGTGAACGTGCATGGGTGCATGTCATGATTATCAAGGATCCTTTGAACAGAGGGACGAGTTATGCCTAAATCTTCTTCTGCACTTCTAGTGGAAGCTTGAGGAAAAGCGTGAAAATAGGCTAAGACATTTATGATGTTGTCTTCATCAGAAGTTACAGGCTTCGGTAAATGTCTTTCCGATTTCAGTTTTGACCCATAATTAACAAAATTATTTTGTAATCGTACAAACTTTCTCTCGTTGATTGGTTGTTGATCGGGAAACATTTCGTTGAACCTTCTGCATATTCTTGCTATAATTTGGTTACATTGTCCATGAAGAATAAACAATTTCATCAAAATTTCATTTGAATAGTTATTTACCTCCTTTTAATTCTTTTTAGGTCGCTTTCTTTACTAAAAGTTAAAAACTAGCAAGTTTTTTATTATTGATGCACTAACTGTCAAATTTTCACAAAGATATGTTCCATCTTGGGATTTCACGGCTATCTAAGACAAATATGCCAAAATAATCCGATTTTTACAAAAACTTGCTTTTATTTCGACATCTTAACTATTTAGGTATAGGAACATGATATATCATTTGGAAGGGACATTAATTTTCTTGCAGGATATTTAATAATATACAGGGTGTTCTATTTGAAAAAATGCACTTTTCACCATTTTTGTATCGAGCGGTAAAATGACGAATTTTGAACGACCCTGTATAACACAGAACAAATTTCTTTATGCATAACTAATACACAGGACAAGGTAAACTACATCAAAAATTTCAGCTGTCTACTAATCCAAATACCGCAGTAATAAACATTTAATTAGAGCTATGTTTTGAACAAAAAATATGGAAATTAATTAATTTCTCGAAAACCGCTCAAGATAGGTATAGGAACGTATTATACTAAAATAATTAGAAATCAATAATGAAGCGGAAAATGCAATTATATATAGGGTGTTCCATTTAAAATATCAAATATGTTACTACTTTTTTGTATAAGCGGCAACGCTGCATTGTTGAAAATATTTTAGATCGATAGAGCAAAGCCGGTTACCCAAGTTGCCAAATTTTCAGTAATTTTCTATGCCCCGTTTTCCGTAAACGTCTAACCTACCATCGACCGTGAGACACCCTTATACTATATTCAAATTTCAATACGCTGGTTTTCTGAGAGCCAACATAACTCAGAAACACAGAACAATTGGGAACTAAACTACCCAAATACTAACATTTGCTGACAATAAAACCTGATAAGGAACAAAACGATCCAAAAAATATTTCTTATTTTATTTACTAGAGGCATAAAAACGTGTTTTACAATGGTTTGAATAAGGTGTTCTTTTTGAAATGTAATGGTCAAATATAAATAATGTGAGCTTTTGCTAATCAATGATAGATTTTTGGAAAAAACCTATTTGGGTTGGTTTTACCGTAACGAAATAAGCAAACCCCTACTATTTTGGTAGCATGAGATTCAGTTTTTGTAGACCTTTTTATACTTTAGACTTTTAAGCAACACTGTATTTTCATTATATACTTGGATGCAAGATATTTGGATGCAACTGTCCCAAAAGATGTTTTATTAAGCATTTGTGTCCTAGAGCAGTGGTTTTTTCCTGTATTTATAACAACTAAATTTATTTTATTTTTTTAATCTATTTCTACTATTTTCACATAGATACCAAAATACCTGCTGACATGCTATGTGCAGGATTCCATGACAGAGGACGAGATGCTTGTGGAGGTGAACCTGGAGGACCTCTTATAGCCCAGGGCTCCTTGATCGGAGTAACCTCATGGGGAGATGGTTGTTACACAAGTGTACAATACTTCAGGGATTGGATTCGGGAAAATTCTGAAGTATAACAGCAAGCGTATTAGATTAATTTTTATTTTTGTGTAGATTTCTAGTCATTATTTTGATTTGTGATCTAATGCATTCCTAATAAAGGATTTTATTAAGTTATTTGAGGTTTTCATTAGTGTCTTATATTGTGCATTCGTAAAGTAGAAAAGAGATGTTACGTCTTTGTTTTTTTTTTAATGGGAACCCCAATTTTTTATTGCAGAATTAAAAGGAACAAATTATTTTACACACGGCAAGGTAAATAAGAGTAGTGGTTACATAAGGAGATTTCGAAGAAAAAGTATCTTAAAAATTGAAAACGTTGGCATGGTTGATAGTCTATTTTACCTGCAAAACATGCCGCACGTCACGAGTATTGTTATTTTATTTACTTACTTTGTTGTCAGTATCACAGAAAGTTAATATCGTACATTTTGTTAGAATTATTTTAGGTATTTGCATGTTAGCAACTATACTACGGTCTCAAAATAATTGGCAAAACTGTTCATATAACTATTAACGGTGTGCGGCGAAAATAATTAACATTGATTCTCCCACTTTTAAGTTAAATAAAAGCAATCCAAATCGCTTGGGAAGATTGTACATAAATAGGTCACTACATGTTGCCAAGTTTTAATAGATTTCACTGAAATTTCCATAAAATGTACAGAAATCGGCATGTCATTAAGGGTCTATTCACCCTACGGTACCTGTATTACTTAATTTGGCAACGCAGGTAGAAAAAGCCCATGTCTTAAAACGCTCGCACGCTCGCACCAACGTTCAGTGTCGTAGACAAGTTCTAATCAAGAGAATATTATCAATTGAGTTTTATTATTTTGGTGGTTATTCAAAACAGCAAATATTATAATGCAGGCGAGTTCTTCAAGTGATAGTAACCAACAAGTTACAAAACGACGTCATTTAAAACCTGGGGAGCGTACAATGGTAAAAAATGTATATGAGCACAGATAAAATTAATTATTTGAATCAAAAAAATTTACCATTGACTCAAATAAATATTTGTTTCCCATTAGCCAAACAAATATGTATTTAAATACCAAGGAATTATTTGCCCAAATTAGTATTATCTGATTTGATACAAATTACTTTTCATTTGCAGTTAATCACTGAATACAAAATTCAAGCAAATATTTATTTCCTTAACAGTAATCTAACTTAAATAAGCCGCTTCAATGACTTAAGATAAATAGGTTAAAAGTTAAGTTAACAAAATGTTTATTTGATTCATATTTATATATATTTTATCAAGTACATATTTATTTTACTTTTGTTTTACATGTATTTGCCGTAATAACAACGTTATTTAATTTAACAATTTAAGTAATTTGATTTGAATAATCCGGTAATTTCCATCAAAGTGATTGTTTTTTTATTCAAGTACATAATTGTTTAACTTGTCTTTTATATTTATTTAGATCAAATATAAATTTATTTGGTTTAAATACCTTTCAAGTACGTGTTTGTACAGACGTCACATAAAAATAAGAAATATTGAAATGTTGCTATTGAATATGGTTTAATCAGTACCTATACCATAATAATCACAAACCTTATCAAATTGTTTATAGTGTTCAAATAATAGGGCAAACCAACAGAAAAAACACATTTTTACCGAAAATAAAGTTTATGACAAATTACGCGCACGCGCACAACGATTTTTACATGAAAATAACAAAAAATTTAAAAGATAACCATCTCTTATTTTATTTCTTATTTTTTGTTATGTTATGTGTTTCTAAACGTCTTATGGCAGATCTGTAGACTTAACTCTTATTTTATTTGTATGTTATGTTATCTTGCTGTATAAACCGACCATTAGTTGTTGTTCCCCTTAAAATATACGTCAATAAAACATTATAGAGAAGTTAATAACTTTGATAAAAAATTAAATAAAGGCAAATTTGCAAATATTAGGTACAATAATTATTAATATTATATTAATTATATTATATTTTTTACGTTAGGAGGTTTGATAGGTAGGTATTGAATTATGGTGAAAATTGAGAAAAACTGTCTTATTTGTAACCTAGGTAGCCATGATTTATAAATACCTGGCTACTAAAAAGATTTTTTGTTCGAAATTTCAAATTAGGTATTACAAGTATCTTTTCTTTGCCTCTTATCTTACTTTTATAACTCGTTTCATGCGTACCTAACTAAAATATTCAAATATAGTTTCCTACCTTGAAAAGTATCTAACATATGGGATATACCCCTCGATATACCCCAATCTTCTAAATAATTATTCATATTACGTTTATTCCCCATATCTTCATTTTAATTTTTGATGGAACCACTAACTTCTGTGCCACTAACAAAGAAGATTTCACTCTCACTCATAAATTTCTACAAGACAAAATCGAACACAACTGACCCAAAACGCGATGATCAGGCCACTTTTGTATAACCAATCAAATTACTCAAAGCCCAAAGTAGGCGACAGGAGTTCATTTAAATACTTAATTATTTGTTTGGATGACCAAATTATTTGAAAAGTTCGGCAATGAATGATTTAAATTAAAGTTAAAGGTATTTAGTTCTTAACTTGAAATGTACTTCGATTAAATAATTAGTTATTTGAAAATATTTGGTTGTTTTATATTAAGGATTTAATGTAAATACATAATTATTTAGTTTAAATGACCTAGACATTTAAATAGTACTCTATTGGGTGATTTAACTAGCGATTAACGGGATTTAGTTCCTAAATAAAAATTAGTTCGATTAAATAATTAGTTAAATACATATGCGAGATGCTACACGTGGCGACATCTCGTAGCAATCGAGCTATCCACCTAACCAGACCAGCGAGGTCTTAGAGAAGACCAAACGCTGGAAAGGATCCCGCATAAGCAAGTATCTAATGTCAGGTGGCGCTGAAAGCCAATCGTCGGTTTCTGTGAACCGAAAACCTAATATAAAAGAAAGATGTTTTTCCCTTTTCTTTTCGTCAGACCCAATCCTTGGACGCGTTTCGCCGTATTACGGCTCATCGGCAAGGCTATAGAGTCTGACGAAAAGAAAAGGGATCTTACAGTGTTTTCGACACATAATGTATAAATACATATGTATGTATGTATGTATGTATGTAATATAATTAGTTATTTAGATTTTGTTATTTTAGTGGTTTTTTTAGTAAGATATTTGTTTGAAGGGTTCTATTATTTGACACAAATCAACCAACAGTCAAATAATTTTGAAAATAAAATGAAATACTCTCATTTATTTCAGTTAAATAAAATTTAGTTAATTAAAATCACATTTATTTATTACCAACAATTATTCACCAAATAAATCGGATTATTTGATTAAGGGAGCACAGTTTTATCAGTGAGGGAATTCTAAGTACACACAGTGGAATATCATTCACTGATGCAGCAGAACTTTGTGCCACATTGACTAAGACATCTTGCCGTACTGTTTATAGAAATATCGAGGACAATAGGAATACTATAGTTGTTATAAAAAAAAACCCAAACAAATAAGTGTTATAAAAAAAAATTACGCCCTAAACAATAATCGAATGCCAGTACTCGCCTTAGGATAACCTAAAATAAACTGCGACAAGGCAACCTATCCACCCTTACTCTGGCAACCCTACGCCCTGGAGGATGTTCTTCAGACACCCCTTAGCTAGCTCAACTCAGGGTAGGTTCGCTATTTTGTCTCTAGATTGAGAGGTTTAGCACTCTTATATAAGTAAGTTAAAGTCAAATCCTGAAGGCGCCACCTTAGTTTTATTTTACTTAAAGGCCATGTAAAGGTTCTAGTGTTTGACATCAGAAAAAAACAAACTAGGAAAAAAAACACTTGTCACCATCGGTATACACTAGCTTCTTATAAGCTCTCATTCACTCAAGCCCTCAAAGTCACTCTATTTAAAATAAAAGCCAAATTTTCGCAGAGGCCAATACAAATATTTATTCTTAAAGTGGCGTTAAGCCCATTGGTTACTTGGTTTTATAAATGCAAGCTCCTCTTACTTTGGTGGACAATAGATACTTAAAGTTAAAAGATAAATAGGTGAATTGAAATATTAAAAGTGATAGTACTAGGTTTGACAATATTATTTCTGGAGGTTTAAATTTATAAATTTATCGATAAAAGAAAGCAAAAAGTCAAACCCTGGTTGTCAGGGTCTTGCACAAGACGGCAACTGTCAGACCTACACTGTAAAGAAAATTACTGTTCAGTCTGATCTGGCAGCCACATAGACCTACATCTAGGACATTGCCTCAGACTAGGAATTTCCGCAAGGTCTGTGCAAGAACCTCTCACAACTAACTAAATTTACCATAAAATCTCTGTTAGAGTATAATACAATATCTTACGAGTACCTGTGGTTACTCAATAAGCATGCTAGCCACTCGGCCATAGATAACTTATAATGTCAAAGTTACAAGTGTTAAATTTAGAAGAAACAAATGGCCTTTAGCCGGTAAACAGAAATATTTACTTTATAATCATAAACTGTAACTATATTTACAATAAAAGTAGCTGCAACAGACTACCTAACGTTCTGAACTACTAGAGACTCTTGTGACATCTTAACGCTATGTCGACATACGCTACACGTTTACATTGCACAAGCTCTGTACATAACATGGGCTCAAAACTTTATCAAAACACTATATATCAAACAATACGCAAATGCAGAATATTAAGATTTTAAGTTGACTACTTCTTAAAGAAAAATGAACACAGGGTAATGATACTTAGCTGCAACTTTACGTGCTGCCCATGGTCTCTCAAACAGCTAATGTGGATACTGCTACACAGCTAGTCTCCAAGAATTCAAATGGTACATGGCAACTGGCACGTCCCGCGTCCAGGCATTTCCAACAAAAGTAAACTAGTACTCCAGTTTGTACTCGGACTTTTAGCTCCTCAAATAACTAATGAGGGTTCCAATTTACCAAATGGCGTCTATGACCGCTCTTAAAGTTCATTAAAGCATTTTAAATCGGCATTCCTCATAAAGAAATAGGCAAACTACAAAGCCATACCCTCTTAGAAATATTTGTGGATGCTTTATCGGCACTACATTAGTCTGCCCGGCCCAAAAAAACTAAACTTGGGGAGCTATTTCCACAAACGTGCTTTAACTTCCAGTGTTCATGGTCGAAGGGGCCGATTCTTATTTTTCTCCCACGTACATAGTTACCAAAACAAAACCATGACAAAAATTACTTAACCCTATCTGCGGAAACTAACCTCTTTTAATAACATAGAAAACTAACGGCGACCGAAGTCAACCCACGCGACCAAGCAAAAATTAACCAGACGTGGCTGTGAAAATGCACAGTCAGTGTGACACTGACCTGTTATCGATTTTCTTAAAAACAGCTGATTTACAACAGTCGAGACATTTAACCAACATCTCAAATACAAGAAGTTATTTCTACTGATAACTTGAAAAGTTTATCAATTATCAATCAATTAGAACAAAGATTTGAAATCAAACCTGTCTGCAAGTAGTATCAAACAAGGAACAGAGAAATCAATCCACTTGGCTATGTCTTGCAAGATACAAAACGTTCCTGGAATATAAACATCAACAAAGGTTTGAAACTAAACATAATGAAAATTTTGGCTATTATAGGTAACTTAATTAGTAATTAATGTTTAAGGTGAGAGTCTACATATCTATTTTGACAATTTAAAAGCGAAAACTTAACATAGATAATCAAACTTATGAAATGCAATTTTCGAACTGTAACAAAGTGTCCGATCAGAAGGAAACAAGAGGAAGGAAAAATA
The DNA here is from genome assembly GCA_963920685.1 of Polydrusus tereticollis. Classification (NCBI taxonomy): domain Eukaryota; kingdom Metazoa; phylum Arthropoda; class Insecta; order Coleoptera; family Curculionidae; genus Polydrusus; species Polydrusus tereticollis. Next base: position 42,804,358 of record OY987332.1, on the reverse strand, counting down.
TTTTTATTGATCAGCAAACAAAGTTAGCCATTCGTCGAAAAGTGCATGCAATTTTTTTTGTCGAAATGAGCTTCCGAATTTAAAAAAAAAAATTCTGCCGAAATTGAAAGGGATGAAAATATACAAACAATTTCACGAAGAGTTCTAATGCGTACACTACGAGAATTGAATTTTCGATTCTTAAAACGAAATCGTTAAAGTCTTTTGGTGGAAAAGGAAGAAATCGTACTGTGGCGTAGAAAGTATCTAGAACAAATACAACAATATCGCTGTGCAGGGAAAAGAATTTACTTTACGGACGAGACATGGTTAAATGAAGGACATACTGTGAATTACATTTGGCAAGATCTCAACATTAAAGATCCATGTAACGCCTTTATCAATGAACTGTCCACTGGATTAAAAGCTCCTTCAGGAAAAGGTCGTCGGTTAATAATAACCCACATCGGGAGTGATTTTGGTTTTCTTGAAGGTGGGTTAAACGTGTTTGAATCTCGTAAAACCGGTGATTAGCATGAGGATATGAACTCGGGAGTGTTTGAAGATTGGTTTAAATCCATCTTACCTCGTATTTAACGTGGATCGGTAATCGTGATGGATAATGCACCATACCACAGCCGTCGGGTGGAAGCTTTGCCAACTTTTGCGTGGCGAAAATGAAAGATTGATGACTGGCTCGAAGAAAAAAATATTGCATTTGGCAAAAAAATGCTAAAAGTGTAGTTGCTCGATCTTGCAAGGCTTCACAAAAAAAAATATACGAAATATGTAGTGGATTAAATGGCTCGTGAACGAGGTGTTATAATATTATGTTTACCGCCTTACCATTGTGAACTAAATTCAATTGAGCTTATATGGGCACAGATAAAAGGCGAAGTGGCGCGTGAAAATAGAACTTTTAAATTAAAAGATGTTAAAAAACTGTTAAAAACGGCAATAGCGAATGCACAAGCAGCAGATTGACATAGGTGCGAATTACAAGTCGGGGGCGTAGAAAAAAAAATATGGGATTTAGATGTATGCCTTAAAGTCATGGTAGAACCTATTATTATAAATCCTGCAGATGACAGCAGTAGCGACAGTAATGAAATATTTTCATCGTCAGATAGTGAATAATCGCTGTAATGGTAATATTGAATTTAAAATTGTAACGTATTTTAATTATAACACTTTTTAATGTCGGCGTGGAATATAATTTGTCAAATTATTATCAATTAGGGTTCACTATGTAACAATAGTTAGGAAATTTATAAACATTTATAATTTTGGTTTAGGTTTTGCCCTTAATTCACAATTATATGTTTCCATTATTATGTAATATAATAAAAACATTATGAAAATAATATATACCCTTGCATTATTATTCTTTTTGGAATTTATACCTGCGTAATTTAGTTTCTCTAATTACTTCATTAGATCACCAAATGTAAAAGCTTAATTTATTTTTGAGATTAATTCATAATATTATATTTATTATAGCAAACGCAAATATATTATAATAATAAACAAAAAATTCATATATTTTTTTAATTATTATTGTTTAAAATGACACGCCTTTGGAATTGGCGTTCCCCTTACGTCTTGCACACCCCGGTAAAAATGAGTCACTGCCAATTATTTTGCTACCGGAGTATAGTGTTTACTCTTTTTGATAGACGAGAGCAGTGTGATCGTGGGCTTTGATAGCGCACTGGGTTAATTCCCTAGTGGTTACATTAAATTTGACTGCGTGGCTAATAGGGTTGCTCACTGATTCGATAATTTTCTCTTACCTTTGCCACACGCACTACAGTTGCTTTGACTGAGAAAAATAAAATAAATAATTAAATTATTTATTTTATTTAAAAAAAAAAGGATGGTACTTTTCAGCGATATTGTGATGAGCACCGCTGAATAAGCAAAACCGTAATGTGAAACCAAATACAAAAAAGAAAACAATTTATTTAATTGAATTATTGCTTAATAAAATGAAAATTATAAAAATGGTTGTCAGAGAGCACGAGCAGCACTAGCCGTGGAGCACGCGTGCCAATTGCCCTAACTCGCGGAAGGGGGTTTAACAAGCGCCACCTCCAAGATGGTCGTGGAGCTAGCCCTGCCCGTGCAACCTGACACCACGTAGACAAAAGTTAAAAAAAAAGAAACAAAGAAACGATTTTGATCAAAGATTGAATTATTGTCATTGGCTTAAAAATATGTCTCACGAAAACCCCCATATCCTGTCTTAAATACTGTGGAAAGATGAAGCTTCGTTTGGCAATAATGGACGGATTAACCTTCATAATATGCACTATTGGTCAGATACCAATAATTCACACTGGATGCGTAAAGTTGATAACCAGCACCGCTGGAGTGTTAATGTCTGGTGTGGTATTGACAATGGTATGATTATTGGGCCGCATATTTTTCCAGGTAATTTAACAAGTGTAATGTATTTGAACTTTTTAACATTTCAATTACCGGATTTACTGGAAAACGTACCGTTGGAAACAAGAAGAGATATGTGGTTACAGCACGTTGGGTGTCCAGCCCATTTTTCTCGTATCGTACAAAACTTCCTAAATGAACAACATACCAACCGGTGGATAGGTAGAAGCAGTTTGTATCCCTGGCCACCCAGGTCCCCCGATTTGACGTGTTTAGATTTTTATTTGTGGGGCAGAATAAAAGATTTAGTGTATAAAACTAGACCAACCACCCCAGAAGATAATTGATAGGTCGAATTCAAAACGCCATAAACAGTATATCTAGGGCAGAAGTAGAGGCGGCAGTAATGTCAAGTCGGAAACGGATAAATCGCTGCATCGGAAATGATGGAAGGCAATTTGAACACCTTAAATAAGTTTCAATTTTGTCATTGTGTCATCCGGCGTAAGCGAATTTTTAGTCTCTTGTCTTATTTTAATAAATCATGGCCTACCTCGCTATAAAGACAGCATTTAAGGGTAATAAATATTATGATGCATTTTTTAAATTAAAAAAATATATAAAACGTGTTCGTTATAAACAAAAAATAAAGTGACTACAACATAGTCATTTCTATGGAGACCTCTAGCCTCTATTAAATTTTTAACAGACAATAGTTAGCTAGAGCACTTTTATTTTTTCAATAATTAAATCTAAACTCATCTACTATTTTCGCAATAATTTTAAAACGACAAAAGTTATTGATCCCCGGTTTTCAGATTTCGTTTTCTTAACTAATAACCTACCAAACGAAGTAAAAAAAATCTGTAGGGTACCATTTGCATTTATGAAGTAATCAGAACTAGTATAGCATTTTTTTCAACAGCGCCACCTACCGCTTAGCATTAAAATAAATAGAATTCTTTTAAACGCCATGTTTAATCAACTTTAAAAGACCTTTAAAATAAGCCCTAGTTTGTTATATTCGGTTACCGCAAACCTAAGTTACATCAGTTTAAAATATCTAAATTATTATCGGTCACCCTGCCGTTGCCATGGCAATAAGAGAAAAGTTGTCATTATAAAATTTGTAGATATTTGAACAAGGAATGTAAAAAGTAAATTTCTTACCTACATTAAATATGAAATGTTAGGAAATTTTAACGACTTTTTGTGACACCATAGCAAATACGACCCCTAGCGATAAAATTAGGAACTTAAAAGTATTTTTGTTCAAATTATTTCGGAAATATTTGTTAATAATTTTTTTCCCTTTAAATCGTAACATGAATAGTTTTCGAGATATAGCCGCTCCTGACACCCTGATATATATATAGATCACCAGGTATTGCATGAATTAAAATGTCATATAACACTGGACCTTAAGTAAACTTGTATTTAATACTAGGTATGTACAGGTATAGGTCAATGAGCTTTAAAAATAAGTGTAGTTTGCAAGCCCCCATCTTATTTTAATACTGAATTTCTATGCAGCACCACGAGATGGAGCCATCTGGCTTCATTCTCTGTATTATACCGATTTTTCTGTTTTAAAACAGACACCGATGCTTTTTCCTTTTGTCAGAACCCATAGCCTCACTGACGAGCTGTTATACAGCAATACAGCGAAACGCGTCCGAGGCTGGTTCTGGCAGAAGAAAAAAGCAAACCCTTTTCAACTGAATTTCTAGTTGCTTTTGAAGAAATTTTAAATAAAAATCCGAAAGAATATTTAATAGTAGGAGATTTTAATATAAATCTGTTAGTAGACGCTCAGGATACAAGAAACTACAAAAATGTAATAATTTTAAAATACATAACTGTATCTCTATTGAGAATGCCACTAGAGTCACCGAGGACTCTAAACCCATTATCGATCACGTTTTGTCTGATCAGCATAATAATTTAATTTGTAGGTTAGGGTTGAAAGTAATCCACTTTCTGATCATAATCAGCTCTATATAACCATAGAAGATTTAAAAATTTTATTAAGAAAATCAAACATGAACATAATTCATTGCAAAAAGTTTTCTAGGATTTTTCAACAAGAAAGAAAAGGCACATGTTTATCCTTCGATCATTTGGCTCAAATTTATTATTGATTCAGAAAAAAAAAGTCCGAGATTATTAAGTTCTGTAAACCTCGTGAGAATAGTACATGGATCAATGGTGAAGTACTGGGAATGATAAGGTAAAGAGTCAAATTGTATAAAGAAAAATATAAATCCTAATGAAAAGTTTTTGGAGGCTGAATGTAAAGCAATCAAAAATCAAGTATATAATAAAATAAGATCATTAAAACATATTCACTTCAGATGAGGATGGAAAAAAAGCAGTTACAAATATTAAAAAACAGTGGCAATTTGTCAAAACCTACTTTAAAAATAGTGAGAATGAAATACAAGTAAACTGTCTCGAGATAATATACAAATTAATAATCCACTTAGTAAATAAATTAAATGATTATTTTATATTTCCACTGTTTTTTAATATTTGTACCTGTTTTTTTCCATCCTCTTCTAAAGTGAATATTTTTTAATGATCGTATTTTATTATATATTTGATCTTTGACTGCTTTAAATTCAGTCTCCCAAAAACTTTTCATTACGATTTTTTATTTTTCTTTTGTACATTTTGCCTCTTTCCCTCATCATTCCCAGTACTTCACCATTGATCCTATTCTCACGAGCTTTACAGAACTTATTGATCTCGGACTTTTTTTTCTGAATCAATAATAAATTTCAGCCAAATGATGGAAAGATAAACATGCGCCTTTTATTTCTTGTTGAAAATCGTAAAAATCCCTTTGCAATCAATAATTTTAAACTCATGTTTGATTTTCTTTCTTAAAATTTTTAAATCTTCTTCTATGGTTACATAGAGCTGATTATGATCATAAAGTGGATTACTTTCAACCCTAACCTTACAATTTAAATTATTATGTTGATCAGACAAAACGTGATCGATAATGGTTTTAGAGTCCTCGGTGACTCTAGTGGCATTCTCAATAGAGATAGAGTTATGTATTTTAAAATCATTAAATTTTTGTAGTTTCTTGTATCCTGAGCGTCTTCTAACAAGTTTATATTAAAATCTTCCACTATTAAATGTTTTTTCGGATATTTATTTAAAATTTCTTCAAAAACAACTAGAAATTCAGTATTAGAATAAGATGGGGGCTTGTAAACTACACTTATTTTTAAATCTCACTGACCTATACCCGTACACGCCTAGTATTATTTTCAGACCTCTCTACCTCAGAGAAGGGTATATATAGTTTTTGATAGGAATGGATGCTCCTCTTCCTCAACCATCTTTACACACGTGGACCTTTATTACAGTCTGTTATATTAAACAGAAAAGTTTCATTGTAAATTAACCATGTTTCAGTTAAAAGCAGTAGATCACAATCCTCATTCAGTATAACAGAACATTGCACATTATCTATTTTTTTTTTCTTAGTTTTTGGGTGTTGTTCATATACATAAATAAATAATTATTTTAGTATTTTGGCTGTTATATTGTCCAAACCTGGCGCCCGATTGAGTTTTAGGTCCCTAATATATTTTGAACCTTAGATTTATCTGTTGGTTTTAAAAATAGCGAATTTTCCATTTTACCTATTTTTATAACAGAGGTTGTGGGTGTAGGAATTTTGGCAGCCAGATTTTATCCAATCTCAATAAAATAATCATTGCACACTATTGATATATTTTGCTGATCGGTTATAATAGTGTTGTTATCATGAACCTCCTTTATTTCTTTATGCTTAAAGAGCTTAAGTATTACAGTAATACTTCTGTTTGCGACCGCCTCTATAAAGTGACCACCTGCGTTAAGCGACCGGTTATGCATTCCCCGTATTTAAAAATGGAAATCACATCATTTTATACATCTCTTTACCGAGCCATCTGTTAAACGACCGCGGGCGCTCATCGTCGGAACTTTTAGTATACATTATTGCTAAAAATACCCTCCATTAGGGACAGTAAAACCCGACCCGACAAAAGAAATATAGGTAAAGAATTTTTCACAATAAATGGTTGACTCCGTTTAACTACCTGGGACGTTTTGCAAGAGCTTGGCCATAAAAATGCAAATAAACTGTCGGTCAGAATCGGATTATAATTTGTAATTATAGCAGGTAATATTTAACTATCTTGTGCTTGCGATAACATCTTTCAGTCTTTGTGTTTCTTAGGAAGTGTTCAAGTTGTGCTACGGTTACGATACAATAATTTTAAATTATTTACCAAAAATTTATACGTATAAAAACAGATATATATGTGGCGTCCGTGGGTAAATATTAATAGTGGTTCTTCTAGTGTTCCGTTGAAGAAAAGCCACTTATCTCTTGATGCTAAAACACTGTAAAAAATGTATATAGTTCTTTACTTGACCAAGGAATTGAGGCAAGTGCTGCCGCAAGTGTAACAAGTGATATGGCTAAGGTGTCTCTTACTACAGTAAGACGAATTGTCACAAAATATTTCTCCGACTTTAAGTTGTAGTGTGGTAGAATTAATAAGAAACTGTGTTCCTGATATTCCCCCCCATAGTTGGAAAAATTCAGTTCGTCATGTTATAACTATTGAAAATTCATATCGACCATGCGGAAGAAGAGGGTTATAACTCAAAATTTTCTATTTTTGGTATTCTAATAAAAATCGACTCTAAAACTGACATACTTTTATGGGAAAAAATGTTTTATGTCTAGTCCAGATTGCCCCCGAAAGATGGCGATATGTAACATTGTCATTTTCTGTGGACCGTTACATTTAAATTTCAAACATTCTGTGTAAAAGTTTTTCTTATAAAAAATCTGTTGTAACTTGATTTAAAACTTTTTAACATTCAGGTAAGTTAAATATTTGGTTGATTTTATAGTAAAAAAGTTTTTTTTATGAATGTTACTTGTTTGCTTAGAATAATGAACTGTTAGATATTTTATTTGGAATAAAGTAGCACTTTGAGTTATAACAGTCTTGCACAGAAATTTAGATCAATTTATGTTTTATCTCAAAATGTATCTATATTTGCTAGATTTTAGTTTCTATATTGATAGTATATTTTTTGACAAGAAAAAAATATTTTTAATAATAACAATGTTCATTAGACAAATGTAATAAATTTTGTTGCAAGTAAAAATGTTTCGTTTTTTCTTATTCAGGTTTTTGAAAATTCTATTTATGGGAAAACGTTACACTTTTTTATTTTGAAAAAACTTTTATTAGATTCATATTGAGATCTCTAAAACAACGTTTTTACCTAGTATAAATAAATTTTTATCATTTTTGATAGATAAGATGCCAAAATTAAAATCTGGTCGAAGTGCGCACATTTTGAGTATGTTAAATATTGATATTGGACACGGAGAGGACGACACCTCCACAAGTAATATTCCTATTTTATCTAATACATCTCCATGCACCCTAACTGAGGATAAAAACGCCAAAGATGATATCCAGGGCGATAAAGAAAACTTTAGTGAACTTGATAACCTTCCTTATGATGCCCCCAATAATCTTCTCACAAAAATAAGTGAAGCTAGAACTCCAATTGAAAACCAATTTTCTGATCAAGCGGATAATAATTCTTCCATCAGTATTTCTGAAATTCCAATCAATGAAGAAAACTCTAGCTGTGAAATATTAGGAAAAGTACTTGAAACTGCACCTTATTATGCTGAAGATGATGATTCTAATAGCCCTAATATTTATTGTGAGAATATTATTTTTAAGAAATAAAGGAGAATCTTACGTTTATACTCAAATACAAAAAAATGAAAATGGTACAGTACGAATTAAGAAAGAACGACCAAAGAAAACAATTCTACCTCCTTGCAGTGAAAAATGTAGAATTAAATGCTATGATAAAATTTCCACCGAACAACGTGAACAAATTTTTTTAGAATTTTATAAGCTTGGCGACATTGGAAAACAACGAGAATATATAGCATCAAACATGACAAAAATTTGCCCCAAATATAAATACATTAATGTTAGCAATCCAAGAAACCCAAATAATGCATTCTTCTTTATTATCTCAGGAAAAAATATAAGAGTGTGCAAACACTTTTTTATGGCGACTTTGTCAATTAACAATAGAACTAGCCAGACTGTGCTTAAAAAACAAACTCTTTGTGAAACAGGGAAGGTAATTGATATTGACAAAAGAGGAACACATGGAAACCACATAAAAGTGAGTGAAGAAATCAAAAATAAAATAAGGTTACATATTAATTTAATTCCAAGAATCGAAGCCCATTACTGTAGTAGGGCAAATACATCACGAGAATTCATAGAAGGTGGAAAAACATTAGCAGATCTACATAGAGACTATGTAAAATTATGTAAAGAAAAGAAAGTCGACTACGGAAATTACCAATTATATAGTAAAATTTTTAATGAGTAGTATAATCTATCTTTTCACATACCGAAAAAAGATCAATGCGAGCTATGTTTGAAGTATGAAAAAGGATCAGAAGAGGAGAAAGCTAAACTCAATGAAAGATATCAGAAACTTTTACGGGAAAAAGTACTGAGTCTAGAAAAAAAAGACGACGACAAACAGAATAGTGCCCATAATGAAAGTTGTAGTTTATGATCTACAAAAAGTTTTGCACTGTCCAACTGGTCATGCAAGTTCATTCTATTATGTCTCAAAGTTGAACGTTTTCAATTTTACCCTATTTGATATCAAAGCCACAGAAGGTGTGTGTTATTTGTGGCACGAAGGAGAAGGCTCGCGAGGTGCAAATGAAATAGGAACTTGTATTTTTAAATACATTGAAGCCCTTTCCAGTAAAAGTGAAGAAGATTTAGAAATAATTTTCTACTCTGACAATTGTTGCGGGCAGAACAAAAACATGTTTATACTTGCTCTTTATATTTACATAATTAATAAATTAAAAATCATGTCCATTACCCACAAATTTTTTATAAAAGGGCATAGTCAAAATGAAGGGGACAGCGTACACGCAAGAATCGAGACTGAAGTCACAAAATAAAAAAATCTAATTCAATTTTTGTTCCAGATCAATACGCTGTTATAATAAGACAAGCGAAAAAAAAGGGAAAAGGCTATGAACTTAATGAATTATGCTTCAAAGATATAATTGATTTGAAAAAATTGGCATCAGAAATTTACATCAATATGCCAAGAAACGTCAAATTTACCAATTTGCGAGTAATTAAGTTACAAAAATCTGATCCAAATACTCTGTTTTATAAGTACTCTTATGCTGAAGAAAGTTTCATGGAAACAGAACCTATTAATAAAAGAAAGAACATTTAATTTGACAATGTAAAATTAAGTCCTGCTTTTGTGCAAAAACCAGCGATTTCAGAGGCAAAGAAAAAAGGGTTACTGGAGTTAATTGAGAAGAAAAATGTGTAGCTTATTGTTACTTGGATTTTTTTAAAAACCTCTAAATAATTTTCGCTCTAATTTAAGTTTCATTTGGTAAACTGTTTTCATCAGTTGTTATTTTACTGCCAAAGAGCGACGTTTTTATCTTATTTAAAGAAATCATTTAGTCTTTTTTTATGTAACCAATAAAAATTACAAGAGTTTAAGTAAGGTTTTTTATTATTTCTGCAAAATAGAGTTACATGTTGAATTTTCAAAGCCGTTTTTAAGTATGAAAGTCCATAAATCAATGCTTTTAAATTCTTGCTTTATTTTAATAATACAAGGATAGAATCTTTAAGGTAATAAGCAATTTTTTTAGATTTATTAGGCATAAAGATATTTTGTTATAAGTCTGAACCTAAAAAAGAATTTATGTTCAAGAGAGTTACAACTATTTTTTTTTCTTAAAACTACAATTTTCTTAAATTTTGTGCCACCTGCAGTTTAAAGTAATGGTAAACGCTATATTAATAAAAATTAAATCAAGTCTGAATATTTACGGGTGTCAAAGTTATAAGCAATGTTAACCAAATACAAAAAGTTCTTATTTTATTAGATTTTACTTGATATACTATGTATAAGGCTTTATATTTTAATTTATTTGTAAGATTTTGTGTCTAATACACAGTGGGGTAGCCAGCCTTGCAGGGCGGGAGGAGCAAACATACATGGGGGCGCCTTATGATTTTTTAGAACCACTATTAGTATTAAAAATATGGTGTATGTTTTTCAAAATATGTTACCAAATATTTTTCAATTTCAATAAATATGTTACAGTGTGTAATAAAAGTATCTTTTTATTGTGTATACGGGCACCAAGGGGCGCCAAGCTAGGTGGGCGGGGCCCCCTGGCCCCTACCTGGCTACGCCACTGCTAATACAATAATTGCAAAATTGACAATAAATCATTTTTGATTTGATATGTATTATTTATTTAGGATATTTCATGTCATTAAATAATATATTATTTAAACGTAGCAATGTGTGTAAAATTACTTGTTCAGTAAAAACTCCGATAATTTTAATTAGATTGCATAATTACCTTCATATTATATTATATACCGAATTAAATATCTAAAGTCCTACCCTGTAGTGTATTTGCTTGTTGATTGTGTATAACAATGGGATTAAACCGGTAGTTTTATTGCAGTCAATAAGTCGATACCATTTAGGGTGAAAAATACTTTACATACACCGGATCCATTCAATTTGCTTTAAAGGCTGATAAATCGGTTGTTAATATAAGTTTTGTTTTGAACAGTTTTTGTATGTTTTGCGACTAACGTGATTATTTGAAGATGGCGGGAAAAGGGAAATGCCTTTCTTTAAGCGAGAAAATTAAAATAATCAAGGAGTGAAAGAACTGGTTTAAGTACCACAAAATTGGCTGACAAATTTTAAGTGGGTAAGACCCATGTGACTGTTGTTTTTAACTGGTTTTATAAGGCGCGAAACAAGCATTTATCAATATACGAGAACATAATTTAAGCAAAAGTCCTCGAATCTGCTCCATATCTAGGACTAGATAACTTCAAGCCGTTAAATGGATGGTTAGAAAACTTCCCTCGTTGGCACGATATTACCTTCAAAAAAATATGTGGCGAATTTACCGATATCAATATCGACGTAACTGCCTGGAAAGAAATGCTTTTGACCATATTAAAAGATTATGCCCCAAGGGACGTATTTATTACAGATGAAGCAGGTCTCTACTATCGTGCATTACCAACAAAAACATATGCATTGAAAGATGACAAGTGTATAAAAAAAATACAACAAAACAACAATTTACAAGTCTCTTCTGTGCAAGTATGGAAAGTGAGAAGACAGAACCCCTTAAGCAAAAATCCTCGATGTTCTAAGGGTGCACATTTCAATAAATTACCTCTCCATTGGGTCTCAAACAAGATGACAGCAGACATCATGACAACATGGCTTTACAGATTTGATACCAAGATAACGAAGCAGAATAGAAGAGTGGTATTGTTTCTGGATAATGCAGCGTCTCATTCGTAAATTACACTGGATATTGTCAAACTTATTATTCTTCCGCCCAATACTACCTCACATTGGCAACTTTTTGACAAAGGCATTATTCAGAATCTGTGATCCACAGAAGCTACCCTATTTAGAGGTTTTTAACATGTATAGACAGCAGTGGCGGCTCAACAATTTAGTCAAATGGTCATTGACCTCCCAAAAATAATAAGTCAAAAAGACAATTTAAAAACTCTAAACTTAAAACCATCCATTCCATCCCAATATATCTAAAAAAATATCTTGAACATTTGAAATCTTCAATTCTCATGCTAGAACATCTGAAATGTCGCTCATATAATACCCCGGTCAAAACTTAATTTTGCCAAATATGGCCTGCTTACTTACATTTAAAATTATATTTACATAGCGGCCGGCGATTTCTGAGAGCAAGAAAGCATCATAGGGCAAATCAACGGGTTAAATCGAGAGAAACTGCGACCCTGGGCCATTGACCGAGATCACTTGTTCCATGTGGTGGTCTAGCCTCCGATCTATGCACTTATGCAACCGACACCTTGACGGTTATCGATTATTAATCTCTAAATTTGGCTTTTCTATTTTTAGTCTATCGGAAATTTTCGGGGGTTTGTGTGGTGCTTTATGCTGTGGTTTATGTTTTGTTGATGATTTTTTTCGAGCGTGGTAATATTAAAATAACGGAATGTAATTTCGGGAATATTTGATCAGTTTTTTTAATTAATTATTAAGTTAAAATGTCGTACCGCTGCCTTGTTTGTGAAATTGTGTATTTGAAAGGAAGCAATGGTTTATTTTTCGAAAAACGACTGGAATTTAAGCAGCGTGGTCGCCCATTGCCGGAACTTACATTAAAACAAGTTTCTCAGGATAAAAATAAAAGTGTAAATTGGTATTTTAAAAAAAAACAATGTATGATTTGTGCGAATTTATATGTGGCTGCAAAGACAAGGACATGTTTTTCTGCTTTCCGTGTTTGTTGTTTTCCTTTTTATCCGACCTTGGGTAAGTTTTTTTTTGTTTTTTTTTTAATATTAGTGAGTTCCGAATTTTTGCCTACGGCGATTTTCTTCCTTGGGTGCACTATTTTGACCACCCTACAAAATTATCCAGGAGCAGCCACTGATAGACAGTGGTTGTCCTCATTTATTCCAGTGTCGCAAATATCAAGCCCATCTGAAGCCTGCGCAAGTTTAAGAAAACTTTTTTAACAATGTAACAATTTTGACAAGTCTACAAATATTTCTCAATTGTTATAAAAAGGTGAATCTGAATTTTATGAAAATAAAATAAAAAATGTGAAGCAATCATTAATTTCTGATTATTTAAAAAATAAGAATTTCAAAGGAAATATTATACCGGGTGTTTCAGGAGGTACGCTCACCCCTATAACTTTTTTACTGTTTACGTTACAGAAATAAAATTTTGTGGGTTTATATGTGATACTATTTTGCATTTTCTAACATGGCGGATGCCATTTTCTCACTTCCGGTTTACCCGGAAATGACCTCAACCTTAGATTTTTAAATGGAACACCCTGTATATTTTTGGCTTTATCGATTCAGAACACCATTCCAAATTCAACGACACCCCATACGTCACTTTTTGACATTTTAAATCATTTTAAATTTTATTTTTATTTTTTCATCTAGATTGCTATGAACTCTCTAAAATTGTTTACTTCTAAACCAAAATCTTGATAAAAATACAATTTTTAAGTTTTATTGTATTTTAAATTTTTTACAAACTTTTTAACTTTTTAAAAAGTCTTTCCAAAAGAACTCGATTTTTTCAAATGGAAACATATTGGCTCACTCGGGCAAAAAGATGGAGCATTTTTTTCCCAACAGTTTGATATCACACACACAAATGTCAAAGTAAAAGAGAAGAGATAATTTATTAAAAATAGCCATTAATGACAAAAAATACAAGAAGCGCAAACGGCTTTTCATTTATCTAGGTACCCATGACGCCATAATGCTCATAAACAAATGAACATAATTATTACAAATTTAATATATTCATTGAAACAATAAGAACGGTTTAGTTAGTCCAGTTGTTCAAAATGCCTTCCTTGTGCTTCCTGACAGGCGCGAACATTTTGAATTGTTTTCCTTACCACATTTTGTAAATTTTCCCGTGTAATTTTGTTAATGGCAGCTCTTACGCGATTTTCCAATTCTTCTCTGGTGGCAGGTGGAGTGTTGTATACCTCATTTTTGATTGTACCCCACGCAAAAAAATCCAACGGGGTAATATCTGGCGACCTGATAAATAATAATCATTAGTTATTTAAGTCACTATTAATGTATTTCTTACATACCTAGGAGGCCATCTAACAGGGCCAGTAGTACCAATCCAATTTTCTCCAAATCTGTCGTTAAGATGCTCTTGGACTGCACGAGCATTATGTGCCGGCGCACCATCTTGCTGAAAGATAATATTTATCCGGTCTTGTAGTGGCAGCTCATCTAAAAACTGCTCAATTTCATTCCTGAGGAATTGAAGATATCTTTCACCAGTTAAGTGCCCATCAAAAAAAATTGGGCCTATTATTCTACCTCCAATAATGCCAAGCCAACAATTAAATCCAAACCTCGCTTGAAAATTACCTTCCTGCATTAGGTGTAGATTATCTTGAGCCCAATACCTTTTATTATTTCTATTAAACATTCCCAGGTTAGTAAATCTACTTTCGTCCGAATATAAAATATTACATGGAAATGTCGGATCTACATTATTTTTGTCCAAAAACCAATTGCAATACTCCAGTCTTCTGGCAAAATCATCTTCGTAAAGATGCCGGTGGATTTGATATTTAAATGAGTGATACTTATATTTATGTAAAATTCTCCAGGCCGAAGAGACAGTTATCGCGCATTCTAAAGCAATTTCTCTAAGCGATGCTGTTTTGTATGCCTCAACATATGCCAACACATCAATTTCCTTGTCTTGGTTAATAATAATTTGTTCTTCTTCGGGTTCGGGCTCATTCCTCAGCTTCTGAACGAGTCTAGGAAAGTAATGTCTCGAGGGGTGTCGTTTCTCGGGAAACCTGTCAGCATACACCCTGGCCGCTTGAGTAGTGTTTTGCAAACATTCGCCATAAATTAGTACCATATCGATTTTTTCGTTTCTGTTATAAGTTTCCATTTTAATATTTTATTTAGAAATTACTAATACCTGACCGAATTAGAATTATTATTACTGACAGAAAAATCAAACGATAAAATAGCAAGCTACTGTTATGTCAAACTAATTTTAATGATGGTGGAATTTAAATTTGTTATTATGTTCATTTGTTTATGAGCATTATGGCGTCATGGGTACCTAGATAAATGAAAAGCCGTTTGCGCTTCTTGTATTTTTTGTCATTAATGGCTATTTTTAATAAATTATCTCTTCTCTTTTACTTTGACATTTGTGTGTGTGATATCAAACTGTTGGGAAAAAAATGCTCCATCTTTTTGCCCGAGTGAGCCAATATGTTTCCATTTGAAAAAATCGAGTTCTTTTGGAAAAAGACTTTTTAAAAAGTTAAAAAGTTTGTAAAAAATTTAAAATACAATAAAACTTAAAAATTGTATTTTTATCAAGATTTTGGTTTAGAAGTAAACAATTTTAGAGAGTTCATAGCAATCTAGATGAAAAAATAAAAATAAAATTTAAAATGATTTAAAATGTCAAAAAGTGACGTATGGGGTGTCGTTGAATTTGGAATGGTGTTCTGAATCGATAAAGCCAAAAATATACAGGGTGTTCCATTTAAAAATCTAAGGTTGAGGTCATTTCCGGGTAAACCGGAAGTGAGAAAATGGCATCCGCCATGTTAGAAAATGCAAAATAGTATCACATATAAACCCACAAAATTTTATTTCTGTAACGTAAACAGTAAAAAAGTTATAGGGGTGAGCGTACCTCCTGAAACACCCGGTATAGTACATTGTTTAATATACACAGTTTTTATGTTTTTTTACAGTTTTAGTGCAAAATTAAATTATTTCTTAAACTAATGGGTTTAGCCGTATGACATGGTTCATAATTATTGTTGTTTAGAATGTTCAGAGGAATCAGAAAACGTGATAAAAAATGGGTAACTTCGTTTAAATAAACAAAAGTTTTGTTTACGATGACTGTTTGAGGCACCCTGTATAATTACAGGTGTCCTAGTTTTATAGATTTTTTTAAGGCCTACAACTTTTATACCGCAGGTTTTTTTATATTGTTCGCCATTTTCTAAATAATTGACCAGTCCGGGACTTTTTACACCCTGTGTATATGTTAGTATGCACGTGCAGTATAAACATATTGGCAAATTGGCTTCATCTCATTTAATTTTAGTTCTGAAAAATTAAAAAAAAATAATCAAAATATTTACATGTTCATTTGAAAACTTCCCACCACGGATTTATCGAAAACCACTGATTAAAAGAAAAAACGCCGAGACACGTCAAAAGATTTGCCAAAGGGGACAACTTTTTAACCAAAAACTACTTCACCCCCTTTTACACTCTGCCCCCCGGGGTCATCCCCTTAAAATTTTTAAAAGACAAGGAGTATCAAGTAATAGCTCGTTTGAAAGGTCTTCCAAAGTGCTTTTTTTTGACGTTCGATTTTTTAAAATTGGTCGATTCGTTTTCGAGAAAAGTAGAAACATCTTTATTTATATTAATTTGTTCAGATAGAAAAAAAACACACGAAAATATCACTTTTTATTTCAATAAGTGTTCAAAATATTGCCCGTTATTGGCCAAACAATGATATAGGCGATGTTCAAATTCCTGACGGACATTTTCAAAAACATGTTGTGGGAGATCATGGCAGCTTTCGATGATGCGTTGACGAAGTTCATCCAAACTTTCAGGTTGGGGAGTGAACACAATAGATTTCAAATGGCCCCATAGAAAAAAGTCTAATGGCGTCAAGTCAGGAAACCTAGCAGGCCATTCTATAGGCCCTCTTCGCCCTGTCCATTTATCTGGAAACTCGTCGTTTAGCCATTGACGAACCGGAAGAACATAGTGAGGAGAAGCGCCGTCTTGCTGGAAATATATTTCAGCCTCATCAAGTATAGGGTTCGATTGATGGTATTTTCCAACATATCTAAATAAATGCCTCCATTTAAATTCCCATTAATAAACAATGGCCCAATCACTTTGTTTCCTAAAATGCCTGCCCATACATTAATTTTTTGGGGGTACTGAGTATGCCCTTCTACAAAAGCATGAGGATTTTCATGGCTCCAATACCTGCAGTTATGCTTACTAACAAATCCATTTAGATAAAATGTGCATTCATTACTGAAGCAGACATTCTTTACATGAATGGTATTATTATTAATCGCTGCAGTCATTTGTTCACAAAACTCAACTCGCCTATCGAAATCATCTTCGGTTAACTCTTGCAATATTTTCATTTTGAATGGATAAAGTTTATGTAATTTAGTAACTGTGTGTACAGAGCCTAACGAACTACCAGTCGCATCAACAATTTTGCGTAATGAAGTATTGGGATTTACGCCAAAATGACCCAAAACTTTAACTTGAGCGGCTTCATCCAAAACTCTACGATGATTACGTTTTTTATTTGCAACAGATCCAGTTTGAGTAAATTTAGTAACAAGGTCCAAAACATACCTATGCGAAGTTATCTTTTCCGGATTTCTGGCGTTAAATGTGACGGCAGTTTGCCGAGCACATTGATTTTGGGCACCATAAATTAGAATAATTTCCACTCTTTCGGCTAGTGTGTAAACCATTTTGGAAGTAAAATCTGAATCAATAAATTAATTTTCACTATCCCAAGATTGTCACAAAGGTATCTGACAGCAAATTAAATTCTTTCTTTTCCTTAGCAACTATAAAAAGCTAAACAGGTATAAGAATAAATACAGTTCGCCCATGTTATCTGTGTTTATAAATAGATAGCTGAAAAAAAGCCGGGTTGTTATTTGGTTGCTGCCACGTCTAATCTTCCGAATTGCTGTTTATGTTGGTTTTTGAACCCTTATTGAAATAAAAAGTGATATTTTCGTGTGTTTTTTTTTCTATCTGAACAAATTAAGATAAATAAAGATTTTTCTACTTTTCTCGAAAACGAATCGACCGATTTTAAAAAATCAAACGTCAAAATAAAGCACTTTGAAAGACCTTTTAAACAAGCTATTAATTGATACACCTTGTCTTTTAAAAATTTTAAGGGGATGACCCCGGGGGGCAGAGGGTAAAAGGGGGTGAAGTAGTTTTTGGTTAAAAAGTTGTCCCCTTTGGCAAATCTTTTGACGTGTCTCGGCGTTTTTTCTTTTAATCAGTGGTTTTCGATAAATCCGTGGTGGGAAGTTTTCAAATGAACACCCTGTATGTAGGTACTTAATAATAAACCAACACTTTAAAATGTAGACTAGTTGTTTTAATTTTTCTCTATTAACCGACCCACCCCTGTTAACCGACCAACATTTGATTCCCCGAGGGTGGTCGCTATTGAGAGATTTGACTCTATTTTTATATTACTTCCTTTCCAGTCTAAAAGAAAAGTTGCTTTTGCCATCAAAATTAATTTATTTCATTTATTTTTATAGGCTTTATATTTTCTTTGATTTTTGTTAATAGAATTATCGTGAGTAAGACTTTTTTATGTCTATTCTAAGCCATAAAAAAGGAGCGTGCTTCACGTTTGCATTGTTAGGCACAATGAAGATAAAATAATAAGAATAAAACAGTCATATCCATTGATAGCAATATGCTATATATATGTATTATCTGGATGCAGTAAAATTTCAATTTCATTTCAGCATAGAATCCTGAGGTAAATCGAATATTAAAATCCAAAATGGTGAAAGTCACTGTGATTCTCTTTATGGTGGTGATCCTCGCTGTTTATGGTTAGTATTTTTTTATTCTGATTTAGTATAATATGCAATATGTGATATACCGGGTGTTGCATCGTCGAGCGGGACATAGGAAATCCCATGTAATTTTAAATGGGGTCAATTATTGGCTTCCCTAATTATTTTAGAGAAAAATTCTATTTAGGTATATTAAAGAGCACTAAAATCCACATTCAAAAGAATAACTTTAGATATTTTTGATGAGCCCGTTTACGGGTTATTGCCGATTTCTTTTTAACTTTTTCTCCTTTTTATGGCCCCGTATTTGCGGGCACCAGTCAAGGTAAAAGATGACTGTCAAATAAAGTTGTCATTTTGAAATGTGTGCTTTATTGTTATAAAAACTCGTACATCGAAAATATTAAACGTGTATTTATGAGTACAAATTAATCTGAATAAAACTAAAATAAAGTATCCAATTACAAGGTTAATTATTACATTTTAAATGTTTCAATATTTTACTAATTAATAGGTAGGTACTATTAAATTGTTAGAACTTTAGGATTTAAGAAGATGTTCAAATATTCCTCAAATGACAACTTTATTTGACAGTCATCTTTTACCTTGACTGGTGCCCGCAAATACGGGGCCATAAAAAGGAGAAATAGTTAAAAAGAAATCGGCGATAACCCGTAAACGGGCTCATCAAAAATATCTAAAGTTATTCTTTTAAATGTGGGTTTTAGTTAGTGCTCTTTAATAAACCTAAATAGAATTTTTCTCTAAAATAATTAGGGAAGCCAATAATTGACCCCATTTAAAATTACATGGGATTTCCTATGTCCCGCTCGACGATGCAACACCCGTGATATGATATAATTCTTTCGATTTTGCCTAATCTAATCTGAACTAATAAAATCATTATTATCACTTATTTAAACACAGTAAAATCTGTCAATAGCGACCACCCTCGGGAATTAAATGTTGGTCGGTTAACAGGGATTGTCGGTTAATAGAGAAAAATTAAAAGAACTGGTCTGCATTTTACAGTGTTTGTTTATTTATAAGTATCGACATATATATATGTAAATAATTTTAAATTTATCAGAACTAAGAGTAAATGAGATGAAGAAAATTTACCAAAATGCACGTGCATACTGACATAGGGTCGTTGGTATGTATGGAGACGGTCGATTATTTCTTGAAATAAAACAGCTAACAAAAAATATTCAAGACAAAAGTTTTAGGGTTTCCTAAAGTCTATTAGAATTAAAAAAGAATTATACAGGATGAGTCAGAAAGCCGTAAAAGAACAAAGTTACTTTTTTTTTAATGGGACTATCTTAGATTGTTTTTGGATTCTACATAAAATGGTTATTATTTGTTAATAAATATAATTATAAATTTAATAGTTTCCGAGATATCGACTTTTAAAAAATGACAATGGTTTTTGAATTTTGATAGCTTGTAGCTTACTAACTGTACGAAATAGAGCAAAACGGATTACAGTTCCCCATCTTACTCTTTTATTATCTTACCAAAAATATGAACTTTTGGTTAGACCGGAAGTACCACATTTCCGGCTCTTCAGTTACATCCGGTTTAACCGGAAGTTGACACTCTTAGTAAGATAATTAGAAACTAAGATAGGGAGATGTAAGCTGTCTAACTCTTAGACGTACCGTTAGAAAGCTAGAAGCAGTCAATATTAAAAAATGTCAATTTTCAAAGTCGATATCTCGGAAACTATTGGACTTAGACTTATAATGCACTTATTAAAAAATAATTGTAATTATTTTTTTTTAATTTCCTTAAAGAAAAATAACTTTGTTTTTCTACGGCTTTCTGACTCATCCTGTATACTTATTTCTTTCTAATTCTAATAGACTTTAAAAGACCCTAAAACTTTTGTCTTAAATATTTTTTGCTGTCTGGAATATTTTTGGATTCTACATGAAATGGTTATTATTTGTTAATAAGTGCATTATAAATTGAATAGTTTCCAAGATATCGACTTTTGAAAAATGACATTTTTGAATTTTGATAGCTTCTAGCTTACTAATTATACAAAATAGAGCAAAACGGATTACAGGTCCCTATCTTACTCTTTTATTATCTTCCCAAAAATATGAACTTTCGGGCAGACCGGAAGTACCACATTTTCGGCTATTGAGTTACATCCGGTTTAACCGGAAGTTCACACTCTTAAGAAGATAATTATTAGAAACTAAGATAGGGAGATGTAAGCCGTCTAACTCTTAGACGTACCGTTAGAAAGCTAGAAGCTGTCAATTTTAAAAAATGTCAATTTTCAAAGTCAATATCTCGGAAACTATTGGGTTTACACTTATAATGCACTTATTAAAAAATTATTGTAATTAATTTTTTTAATTTCATTAAAAAAAATCAACTTTGTTTTTCTACGGCTTTCTGACTCATCCTGTATACCTATTTCTTTCTAATTCTAATAGACTTTAAAAGACCCTAAAACTTTTGTCTTAAATATTTTTTGCTGGCTGTTTTACTTTAAGAAATAATCGACCGTTTCCATACATACCAACGACCCTGTATATGCAGGTGAGAGTTGCAGCACTTGGCTCCGTCTCGTGGCAACCGCATGAATTAACCTAACCAGGACAGTACACGAACTTATATTAAGTTTGTTGTTATTTTTTTAATACTAACATAATATAGTATATTATAATATATAGAACGTACTTTATATTTGCTTTAAAATTCTTATTTTCCAAAATAATCAGAAATTAATGGTTGCTTCATATTTTCTGTTTTATTGGTATAAAATTTAGATTCACATTTTATTAACAATTAAGAAATATTCGTAGACTTGTCAAAATTGTTAGCATTATTAAAAAAGTCTCTCGAACTTGCGCAGGCTTCAGATACGCTTAATATTTTCGACACTGGAGCAAGTTCAGGTTCCTCTTCCTCTGTCTTAGAGTTGGGAGTATTAGTAGTAGTACACTCCATGATAGTCAATTCTGCACTCTCTGTTGGACCATCGTTATTATTAGAGGCAAATTGTTTCTGGCTCACAAAAGTGGCCCTAATGTTAGGAAAGAGTTGTGCAAGCGGAATATCATCTTCTTGTAAGCTGTCAATATTATCTGTATCAAACATAAATCCGGCTTTCATGAAGCATTGTTTGTTGTCACTGAGGACAAATTGCGCCGGGCCACCGAAACCCATCTGAAGGCGTTGGTTGTTGTACTATTATTTTCGATTCCTTGAAGAGGACAACCACTCTCTATACATGTTAACAGCCTCTTAATAAGCTGGCTTCTGTGGAGCTTTTTAAAATTCTGAATAATGCTTTGGTCCAAAGGTTGATAATGTGAGGTAGTATTGGGTGGAAGAGAAATAAGTTTGACATTATCCAGTGTATTTTAAGCTTTAGCTTATCTTATCAAACTAATAATATCATTCCTGGATGGCAGAATGTTCGCCGTATCGGCAGACAATGCCGCCTCAAGCACAAGAAACATCGAGGCCGGAGTACCGCAGGGATCCCCCCTAGCTTCGGTCCTGTATAACAAATACATGGCAGATATTCCAAAATAAAGGGACACCAAAATGTTCCAATTCGCTGCCGATAGGGCGATCACAGCAACATCCAGAAGTTCAGCTTTAGTCACTGGTAAACTCCAAAAACATGTAGACGCCATTGAGGGATGGATGGAAGACTGGAAAATTCGCCCTAATAACACAAAAACTCAAGCAGTCTTCTTGACGAAATCGAGAGTTAGACTACCAACAAACCAAATGAAATTACGGGGTCAACATATTGCGTGGCACAACAATGCAAAATATCTAGGCCTGATTTTGATAGAAGACTGTCTTGGAACAACAACGCGAACGCGAGGCTGCACAAAGCCAACGCCCAGCTTGGGCTCCAGTCCTGTGCAAAATTGGTAAAATAAATTTAAAAACAAAATAAACATATACAAAATAATGGTCCGCTCAGTGTTAACGTATGGCATGGTGCACTGAAACGGCCAACAAACATAAAAAATTACAAGTTCTACAGAATAATAAATAACTAATGCTCCAAGATACACCACAACGCTAATCCACGGAGAATTAGAAATTGAAACAATAAACGAATACATAACCAGACAAATTACAAACTGTTACAAACTCACGGACATATCCACCAATCCCTTAATAACAACAACCCATGTTCGTTCCAAATATCAGAGAACGTACGAACTTCTAGCTTCTAGCCTCCTCCCTGAGGATGAGACACACAACACAGAAATGTAGCAAGCCATGACCCAGCCAAACTGGTCAAAAAACAAGCTCAATCACTATAGCGAAAGTATCACAATCAAAAAACACGAGTTAAAAGCAATGCCTAGCTCAAATGGAATGATCGATTATGTATGTTTTTAAGCTTTAGTTTGTGATAAGTACCCGAGAAGCGATAGCGTATAGCGAAACATAATATGTCGCACACTGTACCGGGTTAGTCAATAGCAAAGGAGTTAGTCGCGCTTTGGAAATATTTTTATATAGTAAAATCGCTGGTAATTATTTTTAAGTTCCTGCAACCGCCGTTAGTGGACCTTAAGACCTATGCCATTTAGAAAAGATAATTTTTTTCCAGAATTTCCCTAATAAAGGTTTATTGAAAATATTTGCATCCTAATACTATGAGAAAATTTTACATATTTTTTGTTCAGGCATTTGTTTTAAATAAAGTGGTGGTGGAACGTCAACTATTTTTTGTTATTTGGATTGTAAACTTCAGTTTGGCTTAACCAAATTTAACTAACTTAGTCTCGTTATCGCTTACACTATTTAATTATGTCTCAATTCTTTTTACAGTGAGGAGGCGCTGTCTGGTAACCTAATAGTAATAACTATTTTTATTGGAAATTTTAAATGGTATAACGCTTTTCAACGAGACTAAGTTTGTTAAATTCGGTAAGCCAAACCGGGTACAGGGTGCCTCACGGTGATCGTCCATAAGCATATTTCGGAAAGTAATGCGATTTGAATCCTGCAATTTTGGATATTGGGATTTAAAGAGACGCTCTCTTTAGGGGAAATAACGGCGACCTTGTGTGAGTTCCGGTTATGCCGGAAGATGTCTCAAACTTGCTTATTTTAAATGGAATAATATACCAAATTTTTTTTCTGTTTCATTTTTTATTTCAAATAACTTTAATAAAAAATATTTTTACCCTTCTCTATCCGTCTCTGAGATAGAAATTATTTAGGTTGTGGCATTAGATAGTATGGTGCTAGATAATGTATTGTCGGAAAATAAAATTTTATATACAGCGAAGTGGAAAAGTAACAATTTTTGATCTTTGTCAAAAAATTAACACAACTTCATTTTTTAAATACGATGCTATGTCGCTAGTTCATTGAATGGATAGGCGATATTATTTCGTATCTATCCATATATGATATCCCTATACTTAACTAGTATAGTTTTGAAGTTATTTACGATGTTTCGCAAAAGTTCCAGTTACTTATTGATTTTTGGCAAGAAGTCCATGATAAACAAAGTAAGTAATTATAAAACTAGTCTTAAAATGGTGTATTACGTAATAAATGTTGTAAATAGTATATTACGCATGAATAAAAAATTATGCACGAAGTCGCGCATTGGTCTTTTTAAGCCTGCCGCTTCGATATCCCGTGCGATTTTGATTACCGTGCGTAATGTCAAACTTACATAGACGGGGAGGTAGTTCAGGTAGTGAGCTTATTACTATTTACAGTAGTGGACATAGGTAAACGACTGAATCTTAATATTCAATATTACCCCAATTGACTCTTAAACACTTTTGATTCTACGACATAACAGCTTCTGCAGTAGCGCCTGCTATTTCGGCTGGATTAAGTTGGTCGAAGGCTCTTCTTATTCAGGCTACTAGTTATTCCATTGAATGACGGGACTAGAGTAAACTCTTGGCTTCAGTGCTCCCCAAAGATAGAAATCTAAATGTGTTAGGTCTGGACTCCTTGGTGGCCAATTCCATGGTCCTAAGCTCCTAATCCATCTGTCTTCATACAATTTCTGGCTACCACATTTCCGTAATATGGCGGAGCGCCATCCAATTGATACTGGATCAACTGGATGGGTTGATACCAACAATCTCGTCTTTCTAAAGGCACATTATCAACAAAGTCTGTCACAACTGTAGCGTACTTAATCATGCATTATTAAAGCAAATATTTATATATTTCAGATTTGAAGGTAATTTTTTAAATTTCGGAAATGTACAGGCTCCAAGATATTAATTTCACCCTGTTACTGAAAGCGAAGAAAATGAAATTAACGTTTTGGCGTACTTTCATGCCTATCCCCATGCTTCAATAATAAGTGCCAAAAATGATTTAGGAATAAATCGAATATAAATATGGAGAATTTGACATAAACAT
Organism: Polydrusus tereticollis; assembly: GCA_963920685.1. Taxonomy (NCBI): domain Eukaryota; kingdom Metazoa; phylum Arthropoda; class Insecta; order Coleoptera; family Curculionidae; genus Polydrusus; species Polydrusus tereticollis. Next base: position 42,779,283 of record OY987332.1, on the reverse strand, counting down.
ATTATGCATGGCTACACACTAATTATATTACAGGCTTTACAAGCAGGTGATCCTCCAAAACGCGTAGATCTTTGCGAAATGTTTTTAATTCGAACAAAGGAGGATCCAGATTTTCTGAAAAGAATTATTTGGACTGATGATGCAAAATTCTCACGTAAAGGAGTCTTTAACCGTCAAAATAATCAGTATTTGGCTGCAGAAAATCCACACGTTATAAAAGAAAAAGGTTACCAACAAAGATTTAGTTTTAATGTATTTTGTTTATTGGCAATTATCAATCTATATTTATGATGAAAATTTAACCTCTGAAAAATATCTCGAAATTCTAAGAACGACCGTATCTGACTCTTTGGATAATCTACCGCTTATTGATTTGAGAAATTGTTGGTATCAATTAGATGGAGCTCCTGCTCATTGTACCCATTAAGTTTCCGCGAAACTGAATAATATGTTTGAAGATAGGTGGATAAGACGTGGAGGACCATGGAGTTGGCCACCGCGATTTCCAGATCTTAATCCTTTAGACTTTTCTCTGTGGGGTAGGATTAAAGAAGTGGTTTATAAAACACCAATAAATTCAAAAAAAGATCTAGAAAATCAGTTAAGGCGCGCTTTTGAAGAACTTGATATATTAGAAATTCAAAGAGCTACTACCGGTCATGTGATGACATGTATTACCGATTGCTTACATAAAAATGGTCAGCACTTTAAACATCTGACGTATTAGGCGAGAATTCCGAAAGTTTTAATTTACTGACAAAATCGGTTCTTTTCAGAACCACAATTTATTATGAAACGAAATTTGTTTTGATCATGGCACACTTATCGATTTAGATCTTTAATGTCTAGTTCTCGAATATGAATAGTAATTATTCATAAAATGGCTTATAAATCGAAAGCTGTTCAAAGTAGGTAGAGGAACATTCTATATGAAAAAAATTCAATGGGTCCACTCTATTTAACACTTCAATAAAAAGTGACTTTTGATCAAATATATGAAATCTGAATTGCAATTAATTTTTAGGACACTCTGTATAGAAGTCGGAAATCCTATGTCGCCAAAATTAAAGTACCACATGTTAACTAAATGATGTTAAAACGTTAGGTTGATTTGACATCTGCAGACGAAAATATTGAAGTTTTAATTCACATAGTTTCGGTAAAAAAAAGACACAAAAGAATTAATATTTAAGAAACGGCAAGAGAAATGGAAACATGTCCTATGGAAAAAAAAAACTAGGTTGCTTCGTAGAATCTAAAAATAAAATAAACTACAGGATGTCCCATTTAAAATTCCAAAGTTGATGTCAGTTATCAATAGATCTGGCACCACTGCAACCGCGAAATTATTTTAAGAAGCTAGTTCGATATGGCCGTAGTGAAAATTTCAAAATTATTTTTGTTTTCGTTCTCCAGATACTTCTAACGTACCATCGAGTATGGAATACCCTGTATATAAAGAACCATCAAACAAGAAATTTTATTCCCTTTCTTACTGGGGCCCTAACTTATATAAATTAACAAAACATAATTAACATAATTTGTTAATATTTTGTCTTGAACTGTACAAAAACAATTAATGGCTTACAAAACTATTTATAAATCAAAAATGGGGTAATAAAGGTGCACCTAGCAAAATTAATCTCTGTGTGTGCATCTAGTGCAAGCTTTTGCCTTATTCTAAAAAAAACTTAAAAAAATCAGTACAATGTAATTGAAGTTAATCCAAGATGCTGCAGATAGTACACTTAATCTAACTTACACTAAATTATAGCCTTAACGCTATAGTACAATTTTTATTGAAAAAAACCAAACTTGTCAATATTTTCACAAATATAACTTCTGCAACTCTTGCTGAAACGGTTTATATTGTAAATTTTCCTTATTTTATTTGGGATCACATTATAGAACTTCGGTGCTAGACAATTTATAAACCTCTGACTCTTATTCTTATTCACATTTGGAATCACTATATGACTATTCGTTCTACTTCTTGTCTCATACGTATGATTTATAATGTTTTTTAAATTTGGAGATTTGTGTATATAAATACAGGTAAACAAGATATACAATGAGCGAACATTGAATATTTCTTCAGATTATAACAATTTAGTTGAATATCTCTTTTTTCTCCCATAAATAATTCTAAGTATATAGTTCTGCACCACTTCAAGTTGTTTCAGGGAATTCTTATATAGCCCACCCCAGACTATTATACCATATCTTATCACGAATTTAACCAAAGACCTGAAGATATTAATCAAGATAGTTTCGCTTAAAATGTCCCTCAATAGCTAAAATTTATGGATTAATTTTCTTATGTTTGAGGTTAATTTTAAAATGTGTTGGTCCCATTTTAAATGTTTGTCAATAATTATTCCTAAATATCTAGTAAAAGGTACTTCTGTAATGGTTAAGGATTCAAGGTTAATAATATTAAATTCAGGGCGATTTGCGGCTGTTATGGAGAATACAATGTAATGTGTCTTTTCTATATTTAATGTGAGCTTAAACGAATCTAGCCAATTTTTATCTTATTCAAACCACGTGTTGCCAAACCTTTGGTTTGGGCCTAAGTATCCCCTGAAAACATCACAACAGTGTCGTCCGCGTATGAAATCAAAGAACCATATTCTACATTTAGATCTGTTAAAGAATTTATATAGGCGATGAAAAGGATTGGACCCAATACTGTACCCTGGGGTACTCCTATCTTTACATTTAAAGGCTTGCTGAAGGTATCGTCAATTTTTATGATTTGTTTTCTATTTCCCAGATAATTTTTAAAGACACTCAGAACAGTTCCCCTCACACCATAGTTATTTAACACATCCAGAAGGTAGTTATGAGGCACTGTAACAAATGCCTTTGCAAGGTCCAAGAATATAGCAAGCCATTTTTTGTTGTTATCAAGATTTTCAGTTATTGTGTTGGTGAATTCATATATAGCATCCGTTGTGCCACTGGTAAAGCCAAACTGCTTTTTTGAGAGAATATTGTTTTTCTGTAAAAATTCTACCAACCTATCCTTTAGACATTTTTCGAACATTTTTGCAAAATTATTTATTGCACTAATTGGACGATAGTTATTTATGGAGGTCTTTTCTCCTAATTTATATATTGGTAATACTACCGTAATTTCAAAATGTTCAGGTACTACATTAAATTTGAAAATTAAGTTTATGTACTAAGGGAGCAGTTAGAAAGATATGAAAATGTTTAATAAATTTAGAGTTTATCGCATCGAATCCTGGTGCACAGTCATGTTTTAGTGAATGTATTTGTTTAAATATTTCATTTTTATTGACAGGTCTAAGGTAAATAGAATATAGAAGGTTTTGATGTAGCTGAAATTCATCAACTGGTGCTTTAATTTTTTCCAGCATATTTATGCCAACGTTCACAAAATAATCGTTGCAAAAATTCGCCATGTCAGCTTTAGTTGAGAAATCACTGCCATTATTCTTTATTTGTAAAATATTCTTATTTTTAATGGGATTTTGATTTGTATTATTCTTTATCTACTTTCATTTAGTAATATGAATTTTACAGTTCTGTAAATCGTTTTGTAATGGCATCTATTACAGCACTAGTGCTGTAATAGATGCCCTTACAAAACGATTTTTAATAGCAGGTGCATTTTTATTTTTAAAAATGCCTTTTGCCAAATATTTTTATTCATAGATGAAAGTAGATAAAATTTTGTACAATATTCTTGTTGTAAATTCATATAACTACACTCGATGTTTGATTAAACTCGGCTGACGCCTCGTTTAACAACTTTAACATCTCGTGTTGTAATATGAATCTTTACAACACTTATATCGTAAATAACTATTACGACTTTATATATTTTTTCAAATCATTTCCGCTGTTTTCAATTTTTTTTTTGTAATAGTCACATTAACATTTATATATTAATTATTTTAATGATTTCTATATTCTTTGTATCTTTGTTCATCATAAAATGTTTTATTGATGTAGCAATAGCAGTAGTGATCCAAGGCTTTATTTTTTTTACAACTTTATACCTTATAATTTTTGTTTCACCTGCATCTTCAAGAGTATTATTAATTACAGTTATGAAGTTCTCAGTGGCGATTTCAACATTATTTGTTCCAAATATGCTTTCCCAATCATGTCTACCTAGTAAGTCCCCTAGCTTCTCATAATTTAATTTCTTTATGGTTTTTGTGATTAGTGTAAATTGATTTTTTTGGACAATACTAGTGTCATCATATAAATTAAGAAAAATTATAGTGATCAGTAAGATCCGAATTTAGAATATAAGGATTGTGTTAAATAACTGTTTTTATTTGTTTTTTTCTTATAAATATGTGATCTATAGAAGAACTGCTCTCAGGCGTCACCCGTGTTGGCCCGATTATACAAGGCTGAAAGCCATAAGACAGTAAAAAAGATAAGTAGTTGTTGGTATCGGCACTTTCTTTGGCTAATATGTTTATATTTGGGTCTCCTATGAGCATGTCAATGTGGTTCTTAGAATTTTTTAATAGAAAGGTATCTAAGTCATCAAGAAAAAATGATAGTACTGAGAAGGGTGGTCTATAAACACAAGTAATGCCATAGTCAACACCATTTACAACAAGACTAACTTTACTTAAGGTGACTTCAGATTTAACAAGTTTAATATTTGAATATTTGTTACAGTTAATTTTTTACTTATAAATACAATCATTCCATCATTTTGGTTAAAATCACCATGATTATAAAACATATCAAAGCCATCAATGTTATATAGATTATCTATGATTTGCCATGTTTCACTTAATATAATTATATCATAGGATAACAGCTTATACGCTTCTAGAAATACTAATAATTGGTTGAAATTTTTGTTAATTCTGCGTATATTAAAGTGTATTATATTTAGTAGTTTTTTATTTATGTCCATTTTTGTACTCACTAGATCGCAATCGATAATTGTTTGATCGGGATAGTTGTCCATTAACTCGAGCTCTTGTAATACCTCAACTCCTTGGGAAGTAGCGGCCATTTTTCCATCCACATTTTCCAATCCTTTCATTTCTATATCAGTTTTAAAACTAAACACTCACTAGGCTCATCCATTTGCAATTCCAAGGACCATATCCCCACCTCAGATAGGTCTGGTGTGTATGAGGTGATTTGTTCGACCGATGGTTGTTCTTTCTCCTATGTTGGACAAACAGGGAGAAAATTAAAAATCTGCATCAAGGAATATTGTAAAGAGATAGTAAGAGCTTCTAACCTTAACTTCTCCCCCTCTAAAATCAAGTCCAATTGTTTAGACATGTATATTCAAACAAACATAATTTTCACTCAGATACAAACACTAAATTCTTGCATTTTGCAACAAAATCAATAAATCAGAGATTTTTCAAATAATGAAAATAAATAAAATTATTAAAAACCCAAATTTAGATTGTGTTAAGGACCAAATCATTCATGGCAGCACTAATTCTTTCAATGCTTTGAATCTGGGTAAATTATAATTATAATTCACTCTTTACTATACTTACCTCTTCCTATCTCTACTTAATACTTTTTAGCTTCCCTAGATATTTCCATTGTATCCAACCACTCTTCGAAGTCTGAAAACGTCTTTATTAATTTTCAATAATTTTGCAAAAATGCTAAAATCTAAATTTCCTACATTTGCTGTGTCACCTAGTGTCAGTGTCGTCACCATCCCCATCAAGTGTATTTTTTATGCAGCTTTTTATCTCCCTTTGATAGACATTAATAACTCCCTTTTAACAGTACCTTGTAGATTGATCAATCGTTGACTGTGTTTTACCGATCCTTTAGTATTTTAAACGTCTAGTGATAACAACTAAAGATCAATCGATTTTGTATGAATTTTATAAACCTAAGATCGAGTTCCGTAAATCTTCTTATTTGGTTTTAATAATAGTCTTGAATTTTAATATAAATACTTGGTTAAACTCTTTAATGTCATTATGCCCTTTAAATTAACCTGACTTTAACAATCACGTTGCAGTAGATAACACGGTTGTTATTAGGCACAGGTTATATTTATTGTTTTATACCCACCTGTCCTTTTTTCTAAATATTTTTTAAACGTAAAGCAATTTTATTCTTTTTTTCAAATTTGGGGCATAGCCCCATACCTACATGTAGGTTAACAACACTAACAATAAATATAAAAATGAAAAAAAAATATTTTTTTAACAATGAAATTAATATTTTTTAAACTTCATATTAAAATAAAAAAAAAAATTAAAATTTAAAAAACCTAATTTTATTATCTCTTATCCACAATGTCTCTTCACTTATCAAATTTCACATTTACAATTAAAACTTTAAATATTTGAATCGTAATATAATAATTAATTTGTTACCATGACCATTTAGTACGCCAAGTCTTCAACTTTACATTTCTCATCCTGTTGAGAAGTATTCATTAATTTGAGACAACTTACATTACGGTTTCGCTAAACTTCTTGTTAGGTAAGTCCTAATTAAACGATTATTTTATAATCATTGGTCGTTCCTAACTTTGTACTATCCTTTTTTAGTATCCCCTGATGATGAATGCTTAAACATTCGAAACATGTAGGGAACTTTCAGTTACTTTTACAATTTTTAAACTGTGGAGGAGACTGTATTGTTTCATTTATATTATACTGACTTCACTGAAAGTATGGACTATTTCTTCAACTTTTAAGTAGTTTTATTTATATAAATTGAAATGTATATTCTTTACGTTCCTAAACTGTTTGTTAATAACAATATATTTTTGACTTTGACCACAAATTAGGTAATTGACGTAATGAAAGCCGAAACGTTAACTGTGTTTTTCTTCACAATCTAGTATTACTACCGCGGACAGCAATAAGTAATTCTTCAGTGCGGTAGCCAGTGGCGCGCAACCTAATTAATTGCGGCACTGTACGCGACGTGGCGTGGTCAAATGTAGATAATTCACTTTCCAAAATAATAAGCGTGACTTTTTTAAATGATCAAATGATAATGAACTCTGCTCATAATAGCTTATTCAATGCTCATAATGCATTTTACCGCACACTATACGAGTTTTGATAACTTGAGGCAAAGATAAAAACAGTCCCTTTAACCTGCTTATTGTCATATTTTTAGTTTGTGGAAATGGCCTTTTAACTAAAATTGATAAAGAAAAAATACGTGGTGTTAGAATAGTAGGAGGAGAAGATACTGATATAACACAGTTCCCACACCAAGCATCGCTCCAAATATTCAACTCTCACCTTTGCGGGGCTTCGCTTATATCCAATAGATGGCTGATCACAGCAGCACATTGCACCAGGTATACTCCTCTCTTTCTTTCTTACAACGCATAAGAAGGATAAATAACTCTATATTACTCTTTTTTAGTACCTTCAACAATAATTCGACTTCCCTGTTTGGTCTCACAGTACGCTTGGGCACCTCCCTGTGGAAAGCAGGTGGGCAAGTTTTTTTAGTGGCCAGAGTCATCAATCATCCTTTATATGTTGCCCCGCCAGATCTCCCTGATCCAAGCTATAGCCTAGACAATGACATAAGTTTGCTATACGTGTCGCAAGACGTTACTTTTGGGCCTACCATTCAACCAATTAGACTAGCTGAAGCAAGCAAGGTACGTATGCATGAGGATTTTTAACCAACCTAAATTTTTAGCGCAGCAACATTTGCAGCTAGCAGTTAAATTTGATACATACGGGGTGAAAAATCTAACCAATCAAAGTAAATCCTAAACATCGGTAATCGATAGCTATCGGTAATCGAAAGCTACCTGCCTTCACATATTCCTGTATCTCGGACAGTAAACGGATGGTTCATGAAATATTGCCTGGTTTAATAAAATACATCATTACTTTAACATATTTCATTTATTCCACGATTTGGTAACTTCTTGATTGTTAACCTTGTAATATTTTCACAGTAGCAACTTATTATGTTCATGTTGACACGTAAGATACCCTGCAACTGAGGTCAAATTAACACCCTTGTCTTTGATTTAACCATAACTTAGAACTGAACGAAAACGTCTATTTTACTTTGACGGTGGTGTAAATAATCACTTGTTCTATGCAGAATCAACACACCTTTGTAATTATTATTTCTGAGAAGCAAACTACAACATCTTTCTTTTACTAAGATGCCAGAGTAACTAATCATTGACGGCGGAAAACTGCAATTCTCGTACTTTAAGAAATAATTATGATACGCAAGCTTGTGTCACATCCGAACACACAAAACGTTATTGCCCTTTTTGGCCGCACAAAAAACTTTCAAAAAAATATTACTTTACTATAATTGAACTAGAGTGACACCTTGTGTCAGAAGCATACGTGGATCACGCTTTCCGGACACGTGGAGCAGCTGCTCGAGTCTTGGATGCTACTACTCTTTGCTTCCCTTACTCTGAAAACTGGATTAGTGTACAATGCCAAAATGTTAATTTTAGTTACAAAAAAGTTTAGTTAAAATAGCGATAAAAGGAAATTTAGTTCTGAATGACAAATTGTACTGCTGCAATCATTCTAGGTATGGCAACTGAGTAAATCTACTAAATACGTATGACCTCTTTATTTACCGAAAATATACAGTGAGTACAAAAAGTATGGAATAAATTCATTATTTAAAAGACGATTTATTTTATGAACAATCGCTCGGACACGTCAACTTTCTTTTTATTTTCTACATATTTTGAAAATATTTTTCCTTAAACAGGGTTGCCCAAAAAAGTAGAACACAAGTCAACTTAATTTTTTTAAATAGAACATCCTATATATTATTACATTTTCGAATTCTACGTAAAATTCTAAACAATTTTTGTGTAACATGTGATATACCTATGTCGAAAAGTTTCAGAATTACACAGGTTAAAAATTTATTTGTAAAACCTATTAATAAAGTAGGCTTTGGAAATCCGAAAAGAAACAAAGCGTTAAGTCTTATCCAATTTCAATTATTGCAACTATGTGTATGGACCATTTTTGAATATATGCGAACAACGGAAGATTCAGAAGGTTCAGAACTCTTGTGTTCGGTTTATTTTTGGATTAAGAAAATATGACCACATATCTCTGCAGTTTAGAGAGCTATCATGGCTTGATATGTGGCATAGAAGGATACTCCATTTTGGAGTTTTTGTCAAGAAGATTATGTTGACTTCGTCCCCCCCGTATCTCAGTAGATTGCTTGTTGCTCGCAATAATACCCATACTGTGAATACACGTTTTAGAGAGTTCTTGACAATACCAAGACACGTGACTGCTTTGTTTCGGAAAGGCTTTGCTTATCAGGCGGTACATTTTTATAATAAATTGCCGAGGCATCTTAAGGGTGAAACCATATTGCAACGGTTTAAAAAACTGTATAAGCAAGTATTACTCCAGCAGCAGTCCTAATTACCACATATTTACTTAGGGTGAAATATATTGAGGCTGTATTTGAGTCGGTCGATTTTAATTCAAGTGATACCCTACTGTTAATTGTCACTTGCTTAAGCCTGGGTTTTCGGTATATTGTGTATTTTGAGTAGGTACCTACTGACCTGCTTGCATTTGTAAGGGTTTTAATCGTGGCAATGAATGTGTTTTTTTTTGTTGTTTGTGGGTTCTTGTTTACAGTAATTTTTATGTCAAACTTATTTTTGATCCAATGTGTTTACCTTTTCGGTCTGATATGTTTTTACCTTTGTATAATTATTTTGTGCAGAAAATAATTTGTTGTAATATTGTAGGGATTTTGTTATTTATATTTAAGATTTATGAGCTTAATGCACATGTATGTACCTATACTCTAGATTAAATTCTAATATATTATACACTCGCTTAGAGGTTAAGTGTAAGAATAGCCATTGGCTAAACTTCGCCTTTATTGATAGTGTTTATTTTTTTTTTTCTTCCTATAATTGAAATATGTAGTTGTTGTCTTAAAGAGAATTTAAAAAATAAAAGACGTTTATTATTATTATTATTATTATTATTATTAAATGTAATGTCAGCAAATTATTTCATTAAAGTTTACTGTCAAAAAAGAAACATCAAAATTTTTTCTAGTCAAAAATTGCGTGAATTAATTTCATCTAATAAAAATGAAATTAACCGAAACAGAAATAATTGAAATATTAATGATGATTGGTTATGGGGATAGAGTGCGTACCCAACAAAAAGTTTGTCATTTATTTTATGAAAAATATCCAGATCGTGTGCCGATTATGCAATCAACTGTGAGTAAAATGAAACAAAAATTTAGAAAGTTAGGTCACGTTAGGGATGCTCCTAAACTGGGTCGTCCCCGTATCAATCAAGACAAAGAATTAGACTTACTGCTAAGTGTCCAAGAAGACTGCCATGCAGCAACTAACAATTTGGCTGAAAGTTTAGATATTGCAAAAGCATCCGTCTTAAATATATTACATAGAAACCAATATCACCCTTATAAAATGCAAGGTGTACAAGAACTTTCAGATGGCGACTTTGACAGGAGGTTAGAGTTTTGTGAGCGCATCCAAAATATTATTATGTGCAATAATGACCCATATTTAGTTAAAAATTTTGTATTTTCGGACGAATCTACGTTTTGCCTCAACGAAATGTCAATACACAAAATTATCGGTACTGGTCGGACACAAATCCCCATTGGATACGTGAGGGACATACCCTATATCAACAGAAAATAAACGTGTGGGCGGGTATTGTTGATAACATAGTTATCGGACCCTACTTTTTTGAACAGTCATTAACAGGTAATAGATATTTGCGATTCCTGGAAGAAGACCTTGTTCCAGCTTTAGCGACAATACATCCCAATCCAGAAAATCCGGGCCTACCAAATAAAAGGCTTTGGTTTCAACAAGATGGGGCTCCGCCTCATTATGCTGCTGAAGTGCTAACCTATTTAGATGAAGTTTTTCCAGACAGGTGGATCGGAAAGAGGAGGTTTATTGAGTGGCCAGCGAGATCGCCTGATTTGACACCTTTGGACTTTTTCCTATGGGGTTATTTGAAGGGTAAAGTGTTCAAAACAAAACCTATAGATCTTGAGGACTTGAAAATTCGCATTCGAAATGAAATTCGACTAATACCTCCTAATGTAGTGCATAACAATCAAGTTTGTAAATAGACTTGGATATTGCCAAGTAGTAAATGGTGAACATTTTGAACATCTAATTAAATACCATTAAATTACCTTTAGAGTATCCAATGTTATGCATTACTTAATATTGGTGTTAATACTGTTAATTTTAATATAATAATAAGAATACAAATAAATTTTCAACCTGTGTAATTCTGAAACTATTCGACATAGGTATATCACATGTTACACGAAAATTGTTTAGAATTTTACGTAGAATTCGAAAATGTAATAATATATAGGGTGTTCTATTTAAAAAAATTAAGTTGACTTGTGTCCTACTTTTTTGGGCAACCCTATGTAAGGAAAAATATTTTCAAAATATGTAGAAAATAAAAAGAAAGTTTACGTGTCCGAGCGATAGTTCATAAAATAAATCGTCTTTTAGATAATGAATTTATTCCATACTTTCTGTCCTCACTGTATATACATATAAACATTAAATTTTTGAGGTTAGCTTAATAAGACAAAAGACACTACATTTCTAGCTTTTGCATAGGTACAAGGTCATTTTTTTTTTAAGAATTCTTTATAGGCAGACTTTTTTTGGAGCAATTAAGTTGGGCAGCAGCTGTAAAGTTTAGAAAAGTTTCTCATACAAGAATATCTGAATACTCACTGTAGAAGGTATCCATAGCTATAGTTTTTTAAAAGAAATATTTTTTCTCCCTTGCAGGTAAATATTGTGGTGGTTTTAACCTTGAAACCTGACCACGATAATATAGTGCATTAATTTCTACCCAATTCTACAATTAAAAATATTTTAAATTAACAGGAACAATCTGAAACAGGATACTCCAATGACTTAGTTTGCGAACAAAATTTAATACACTGAATAATCCGTAGGTCATACCTGTGCCTACCTATTTACATTTGTCTACTTTCTGTTGGAGTCAATCTCTAATTATTTAATTTGTGTTTCGTTTAATCTTAAAACTCCTCGTATTCTAGCATTTTTTTTTAAATGACAAATTTTGATTGTCAACTTTGAACAAACTATCCTAAAAAAGAAAAAAAATGTTAAAACTAAATATTTACGTATACCAAAGAACATTTGTTCTAAATTGTGTGGGAGTGGGGAGATAATAAAACAGTAAAATAGGGACATGTAAGCCGTTTTGCTCTAAGACGTACCGTTAGAAAGCTAGAAGCTGTCAAAGTTCAAAAATGTCATTTTAAAAATCTCGATATCTCAGAAACCATTAAGTTTAGACCTATAATGCACTTACTAAAAAATAATTGTTATTTTATGTAGAATCCAAAAATATTGTAAGATATAGGGTGTTCCATTTAATAAAATATAACTTTGCTATGGATCTTTTTTTGGGACATCCGGTATATTTCAAAATAATTTTAAACTGTAGGCCTATGACCCTGTTTTTGAAAAATATTAAAAAGTTAAGTTGTGTAGATGCTATGGAAGCCTGCATTAAGAGTGGGTCATTCGGTATACAAAAAAAGTACCTATGTATTTCAAAGTTAATTAAAACATTTAAATTAAAAATAGAATATTTTTTTTTAAATAGTGATACAAAAAAAAATGCAACAGCTAATCAAAGCAAATGTTGAAAATGGCCACCTTCTGATAAAACCCACGATTGCAATCGTCTCACCATTGATTCTCTTACACGTTCAAAAATGCCTGCATTCTCTAATTTTATGAGGATTATCGTCTGCCCAAAAATGTTTTTTATGAAAATTCATAATGGCTTCTCTTGAAAAATAGGCATTATCAGTAAATAAAATGTTGGATAAAAGATTGTTATTGTGTGTTATGCAGCAACCAACCAAACCTTGGCTGAAAATCACGGGGAAGCAGAGCTTGCATACGCTGAATATGGTATGGGTATGGGTATAGTTGATAAAGATGCAAAACCCTCCAAACAGTTGATGCACTTGTTTGAAGTTGCACTGCTACCTTCTTGGCACTAGTTAAAGGAGATAGAAATCTCTCGAAGTATAGCCTCTTCTAACTCAGACGTAGTTACTGTTGCAGGTCTGCCAGAAAGTTCCATACTCCGTTTAAAACTCCTGGTCTTACTGAATCTTGCATGAACCTGTCTAAATGTTTTGGCTATGGCAGTACTTTGTTTGGATAGCGTTCCTGATAAATTCGCCAAGCTTCTTTAGCGTTTCCATTTGCTAGGCCATAATAAAATACATCTGGGCCATTTCACCTTTAGCAGAATTATTCATTTGTGACTTGTTATTGACAGAATAGGTAAATTAGACATCAAAACTTTACTACCTTTACCTTATATTTTAATTAACTTTGAAATGCATAGGTATTTTCTTTGTACACGCAATACAGTGCTTTTGTTTTTTCTCTCGAAAACGAAGCAAGATGCAAAACCAATTCCAGGAACAAAAAAGTTGTACTTTTAGATAGTTAATCCGAAAAGAAAACATCAAAATTAGAAAAAAGTCAGTGGCGTACACTTTTTTGTCAATAATATTCGTTAAAGTGTTCTCCGGGACGGATCTAGGAAAATTATTCGACCACAATTCTTCGACAACAATTCTTCTTCCACAATTTTTCGACCACAATTCTTTGACGATACAATTCATCGATTACACAATTGTTGGTCCACAATTTTTCGTCTGGAATATTTTCCGACTTGTATTGGTTGCAGTAAAACGCAATATAGTTGATTTTCAAAATTTTATTTGGAGTTAGTTGTGAAATACTTACAATTATAAATGAAAATAATGTATTATCACACGTGGCAGTATGGGGGCAGATGCTTGACTGATTCCGCTTGCAACACTGGTTAGTATGGTTTTGGCGCTTCATTAGTGCTTTTAGCTTTCATACGCATAAGATCAAGAACTTTTGAAGCTTCCACTTCAGCTGCGTCGGCAACATGGTTACGATCCTTCCCCACTTTAAAAACTGTATCATTAAGGTTGGTTACCCTGGCTGGACACATTGTTTTTAAAAACTGTTGACATTCCAATGAATTTTTACGTCTATTTTCTTATCTTTATAAAACAGTTGTCCGTTCAGAAGTAATTTTTCATTTCCTTTCTCGGATTGTATAAACTCTAAGGACATTTTCGGATACGAATATAGGATACAAGCACAATATAACACACTCTAATTCAAACTGATATTCCTTTCATAAAATCTTGGATACTTATACACGGTAGGTATAATACCCTTTTCGCAACAATTAATAAGGGTGCCCAAAAGATACTTCTAAATAATTGGTAATCAGAAATTAAGTACATATTTAAATATTTAAAATTTAAGGATTAGTACCTAATCCTTAATAATAGTATTTTATGACCAATATTTACTGCAAGGCTTAATTTTCACAGAGGTAGCATCAATTTTAATTAAAATTTGAAGTACCCCTAATGTGGGTAGGCAGGACACGGTAGGTTAAAATTTAAGGATTAGTACCTAACATAATTATAATTTATTATTGTAAGTATTTTACGACTAATATTTACCACAATCACACAACTTATTTTATTTTTCCCGTCGAAAAATATTCCTCTCGAAAAAGTGTGGACTAATACTGTGTAATCGATGAATTGTGCTGTCGAAAAACTGTGGTCGAAAAATTGTGAGAGAAGAATAATTGTGTTCGAAGAATTGTGATCGAAGAATCTTCCGGATCCCCTCCGGAATGCCACTAGAATTAATAAATTTAATCTAGTTAAAGCTAATTTAGCCATTATGAATAACGGTAGCAAATTTTAATAAAATCGGGAAAAGAATACTTAAAAAAGTTATAAAAATACGATATTTCCTTATTATACATATGTCAAGAACGGGGCAACTACGGACACATGCTCATATGAACTTTTTCACTTAGCATATCATAAGGAATCACCCCCTTAAGTTAAGTATCGTACTTCTGAAACAACCTATAAATAACACTTCATTATTAATACGCACAAAAAAACAGTCTCATTCCATTTTTAATATGAATTTTGTTCTAGCGAAATATAATTTAATGGAACACCCGGTACATTATAGCCGGTTAAAAATATTACAAGATATCAAACAACATCGCCAGAGTTGGTTGGTTGACAGTTTTAAATTTTTACCTGACTTATTTCTATCCTTTATAAAATAAACACATCGAAATTAGCCACATAGTCTAAACAATGACAATAATGACAAATGAATATCAATGTTGCCCATTTTTGCACAAGAGCAATCTATAAAAGTCCGAATCCTAAATAAATATTTTAAAATTCATACAGAAACACTGAGAAACAACTTACTTGCATTCTATTCGTTTAAAAACAAAGTGATCACTCTTTAGGTATAATTATTAGATATATTACAATGAATTTTGCATGTTAAATTTTATGAAACAAATACGGCTATTTGTAAAAAAGTTACTCCGTTCACCGAAAGAAAAGATTTTTTAAAACAGATATATCACAATGTTTAAGCACAACACCTTCTAAAATTACCATAGGCATCGTAACTATAGATCCGACACGCCATTCATAAAAGCTATAAAATTGTGATGCCAAAATCGTTTAGTGGCGAGACGCCGTGAGGAGCTAGGTGGGGTCGGGAGTGGGGATTACTCTGAATTTACATATGCATGCGACAAAACCACAGAACAATAAAGGTTAGGTTGACAAAACTCCAGGAAAACCCACAGAAAAACGCTGTCACAAATCCGAGTATTGCCGAGTCGATGCGGGTGGCCACGAAAATGATGGAATCTGGGCGGATTCTTTTTTGCTGCGTTGCCATACTACAGATTTTTTACAAGGTTTTAGGCAATGTTATATATTTCCCACATCATGTTATTCTAGTAAATCATAGAAGTTATTACTTTTAACAGAGTAAGCCCAGAAAACTACGTTTTTTGTGGCGTAAGTCTGGCAAACCAAGTGGAGGGGAGCAGCTTGAATGTTGATTTACTTTACACTGGAATACAATGATGACAACACGTTTATTTGTTATTGTTCGGTCTATAGTTACGAGGTCTATGAAAATTACCACAAACAGTAAATTAAAACACTAATTTTCTGACACCTTGACGTCTCCGTTAAATTTAAGCTTTACCAAATAGAAACACCTATTTCAGTCATAGCCGACCCTGCATAAATTGATAAAATTGAGAATCTAGAAAATACGTACGTTTTTGGCATTCTTCGTGGCATAAAACCCATATTTATTTCTGTAATATTAGTAAGAAACTATTAATTTTTTTAGTGCAAGTTGTTTAGAAATGACGGGTAAATCGAATAATACGGATATATAAAAAGACAAGGCCTAGAAACAATTTCAGTTTAAAAATAATTTTTTATTATTAAATTAACTCTTTGCACACTTCATATAAAAATTTTAAAAATTCGAAATATACATTTTACGTATTTAGAGAAATGCTTTCCGATGTGGTATTCAAAATTTTGTTTACATTTTTTTTTTAACCTAAACCCGTTATAAAGAATTCCGGTTTTTAGTGTTTCTTGAACATCTACAATTTCCTAATTTTTTAGGTGTGGGAAGATGTATTGTAGAAAAAGTATTTTTAAGATGCACTACCTAATGGTACAAACCGTATTTTCATCAGACTTATTGTTTTCAAGCTATTAAATACCAAAGAGGGGCCTAAAGTCTGTGCGTTTTAAGAAGTCCGCTAAGCCATAAAACCTCTTGAGCATTATGTCAGTGGCTCTCAAACAATAAATTATATTGAAGGTAATTTTGGATGTTGATGAATTACATTTTCTAAATAAAATAATTTAAAGTAAATAAAAAATTAGTTTAGGTAAAGAAAAATAATAATTTTTTAGCTTTTGTAGTATTCAGACAAATTAGTTTTACGAATTCTTTTTTATAAAGTTTTGGTTCTAAAAAGAACCGATTTTGTAGTCTTGCGACAGAACGTACCTACTTGTAGATAGGTACTACGAAAAGTAGTCTTCCTCTGCATTTTAAATTTCACCCATGCATTTCCGCCATTCTTCTTTGCCCGCTTGGCTAAGCGCCTCCTCCCATAACTTTATAACGCTAGGCTTACCGATATTTTTACAGGCATGTTTGTCATAATAGTTCTTGCTAATACCCCATACCAATTCAATTGCGTTGTAATGACAATGGTAGGGCGGCAATCTCAAAACTTGATGTCCATATTTGAGGGCTAATTCGTCAACAACTTACTTTTTTTTAAATGACTGCTCTTTACACTTGCTTAAAAGTTCACTTTTTAAATATAAATTTTCATGGTTTATGTTTTTCTTTGACAACCACTCTTTTATTTCTTCCTTTTTCCAGCTGCTTGTAGGGAATTTCTCTTCGAGTCTCGTATGGTAAGAGGCATTGTCTAAAACAATTAAGGAAGGTTTTTCTAAACTTTTTAAAAGTTTTTCCTCGAACCAATGCTCAAAAATTTCAGCATCCATATTGCCGTGATATTCATCAGTTTTTTTTGTTGATGAAAATATCAAACTGGCATTTAAAACAAAACCTTCTTCATTACCAGCATGTAATATAATATACCTTTTTTAATTACTTGCACGGGTACTTGAATAACAATGCTTTGAGTCATCCTGCCAAGACGTTTTTGTTGAAGTTCCGTTTGCAAATACCCATGTTTCGTCAAGAAAAACAACTTGTCTTGACAATTCCGATTTTTTGCTGTTTAAATAATTCCTTAAAAATTGCCATCTTTTCGAAACAACACTGGACAGCTCGCAAAGCAGTTTTCTGCAAATTTTAATTATTTCTTGGAAAATAGTAATTATTATGAAGATTTAATTATAATAATCCCAAAATAATGTCATTATCGGAAAAGTATATACCTGACAAAATCTTTAACATATTTAACCATCCCGCACTTGAGCAAATTTTAATTGGTTCTTGGAAAATAGCGATTATTATATAGATTTAACTATAATAATAGCAAAATAATTTAATTATCTATTTAATTATTATTTATGCTCAACGCGTAATTCTAAGATAATTTTGTTTTGAAACTCCTGATTTCGCCCAGTAATAGAATACAGTAAACCAGTGGGATGTTCGGTGTGATCAAGTATAGCGAAGGTGCGAAGATATTGTAACTTAACCGACTTACTGTTTTAAAAGCGATAACATCCCTTGGTGATTTAATCCGATATCGGACTTCTTAAAACGCACAGACTTTATTTTGATTTTTAATCGATGGAAAAGATACTTTTCATTTTCTGATGATACCGCAAAACAGTAGGGTTAAAAATTATATATAAAATTTGAAAGACACAACTACGCCAGACGAACATCCAAGCCTAAGCACTACAGTTAACAAGCGGGGTGAAACCCCGCTTCTAACAAAAAAAGGGGACGAGGATAGGATAAGTAATACTGATTTCTTTGGTAGTGTGATGCTATAGTGTGTTTTTCTTCTATTTAAGGTCTTTTTGCCAGGAACCATATGTACGGCCACAGGCTGGGGCCAACAATCAGAAGAACCGGGTTCTGGTTCAAATATACTTCAAACAGTTAACGTCCCTCTGATCACCAACGAAATTTGCGAATCCAGGTTAATTGAATCACATAGCAAATGTAAGTATACTACCTCGGGCCATGAGATTGTAACAAGCCAACTGTACTTATCATGGATAATAAGTTGTCACATAGTGAAAGCGAGAGCTTCTAACAGCAGAGGAACTAGGGTAGTCCGAAACCATCAGTACTTACTTACCTCCCTTCGTCGTTGGTTTGTCGTTGGACGCCAATAAAACTAAGAAAATTTTCACACAGATTTATTTAACGTGGGGTTTTAAGCAAATGGTTTATACAAGTTTTATTACGAGTTTAAAGAGTTGAAGTTGCCAATAAAAATTTGAAAGTTGCTTGCTTGTTTGTTTGTTATATGGCGCTGCAACTAGGCAATTTGCCAGCAGATTCCGGGAAGCCTCAAGCTTGGCGAGTATGTACTCCTGGAAGCTGCAGGTACTTTGATATGGCTTCATGAATTTTAGCGCTGTGGCTCAATCTACGCAATGTTAGTACTGTAGTGCGTGGAACTTTTTATGGGCTGTGTCAGCTTTAAATGTCAGAGAGATTAGTATAACCGAACACAAACACAGGAAAGACGTCACAAAGGGCGCAGAACTGGAGAGAAAAGGAATTTATTTGACAAGTTGAACTATTTTTCTTACAGTTTAATCTTATTATGATTTAGAAATTTTATAATCAGTTTGCTAGTTTCAATATTCAGTTTAGATAAGACTGTTTTCAAATTTAAGGGCAGGGAGCACCCCAGTTTTCTAAATTCTTGGTACATACAAAATCCAGGGATAGTGTTAATTGGGCATTCCTCCTGCTCGAGATCCTCCACTTGCCCACATTCACATCGTGGATTATCTTTTAAATCTGTTTTATACAGGTGGTTCGCAGACAAACAATGACCAGTTCGCATTCTTATAATAGTAGTTATATGTCTACGATCAATAAACTGAAAGTCCCTAAACCAAGCCCTACTCGGGAACTCTCCAGTAATTTCCGCATAAGCTTTACCTTTCAGTTCCAGGGACGCTCTCCATGACGCTCGAAATTCTTTAAGGATTTTTTCTTTTACGATAGGGAGTATGTCCTGTTTGTCAGTGTAGATTTTTTTGGGGATATTTAAATCTTTACCTATTTTAGCCAGGGCATCAACTGCTCCGTTGCCCTTAATGTTCGCATGTCCGGGAATCCATGACAATATTATTTTGATGCCCTGCTCTTGCGCCAGCATTATTAACCGTTTGGTCCTTAAACTAATATAATTATTCCACGGGTCTAGTTTTAAACTGTTTATTTTGTGTATTGCACTCGATGAGTCTGAGAAAATTATAGCTTTGTCAATATTCTTATTAATGATGGTTTTAACTGCTTTATGTATGGCCGCTACTTCAGCTGTACAAATGGTAAATGTATCTGGTAATCTTAAGGAGAAATTATAATTAATATTCGGGATGTGTATTCCGAAACCAACCCTACTTCCCTTTTTTGATCCGTCCGTAAAAACAAAGAAATGTGACTGTCTGAATTTTTCTACTTTATCCAGAAAGAGTGTGTTGAGGTGCCCGCCCTCTTTCTTAATCCCCAGGTCCAAAGTTTTGATGCTTTTAATTTGATAAAAGAAATCAATTTCGAAAACCGGGTAGTTTGCAGCGGTATAGAGATTGTTAAGAAATGGCAAGAAATAGTTATATGGCTGTATTAGGTATAAAGAGGATCGGTTTCTCCAAAAACTTGCACTTTTCATGGCCAGCGCCCTGGAGTCCCTAATAGTGGTAGTCAGGGGGTGATTATTAATGCTTAAAATTGTTGATAAAAATTTTGATGCTAGGAGCTTGCGGCGGTGCTCCATGTTCAATGACGAGGATTCTGCAAGCAGTGTGTTAGTGGAAGTTGATCGCATGCATCCCAAAACTACTCTCAAACCCGAGAATTGTACTGTATTGATCTTGTTTAAACTACTTTTATTATTTGGATTAAGAAATATCGAACCGTAGTAGAAATGAGACACAACTATAGCATTAAAAACTGAGAGGAGGGTTTTGGGGTCTGCCCCCCACCACACTCTACAAATCGCTTTCATAGTGTTAATCCCTTTACGGGCTTTGTTGATTGAATTATCTATATGTTTAGTCCAGCTTAGGTTTTTTTGGAGGGTCATCCCTAAATATTTCGTTTCATCTACAAATTTTATAATTTGATTATTGAGTGAGATAGGCTGCAAATCCACAGTCCTCTTATTTTTTGTAAAAATGGCCGCTTCACATTTGTTGGTAGATAAAGATAAATTGTGATTAAGCAGCCATTCGTCGACCTTTCTTAGGGCCTGGGTTAGAGTGGTTTTCATGACGTCAAAATTTTTGCCTGTCGTGAACATGACCAAATCGTCCGCATAACCAACTATTTTAACTTGGGGCACAATACTAAAAATTTCACGAATGTCTACGTTAAAAAGAAGGGTGCTTAGGGGCGACCCTTGCGGGATTCCCAGACTTGTAGAACCTGGGCCTAAAAGTTTACCAGATTCATTCCTAGTATAGAGGGCTCTATCCTTCAGTATCCTAAAAATAACGTTACATAATTCCGTGGAGATATTTAATTCTGTCAGTGTGTTATACAACATATATATATCCACATGATCATAGGCCGCCTTAACATCAAGAAACAGTGCCATCGCTGATAGGTTTTGTTCAAGAGCCAGGGATATTTGTGATATTAACGAGGCCTGTGCGTTGGCGGTTCCTTGGCCTTTTCTGAAACCTGTCTGATACCAAGAAAAACTTAGACTTTTTTCTAACTGCCACTCTATCCTATTCTTTACCATAATTTCAAGGGTTTTCAAAAAACATGATGATAAAATCTTTTTTGGGTTTGAGCAAGAATATGATATTATAGTTTTTCCAAAGATCTGAAATTGACGAGCCAGACAGAATGCTATTGTATTGTTTTAAAATTTGTTTCTGTATTTCAATTGGGGCTTTTTGGATCATTAGAAAAGAAATTTCATCCAAACCCGGAGCAGATCCTTTTTTGTTTTGTAACGCTAACTTTAGTTCATCTATTGAGAAGGGGTTTGTCTCGGTAGGATTTGAGGGCGTCGGAGAAAAATCAGGGATAATAGACACGGCGGACATTTTGCTAAGCATTTCTAATCCTAAGTTGACAGGTATGATTGAATAATTTGTAGATGTACTTTTTCCTGAGAAAGCCTTAATTTTTCCCCAGATATAACCAATATCAGAGTCTCTATTCAAGGTACCGCAAAATTCAGTGAATTTACTTTTTTTTTTATTTTTAAGTTAAAATGTAATTATTTAGATTTTCTGTAAGCAAGAATTTACGATAAAAACGTGTATAATATAGGGGAGGATACAGTTATAAGAGGAAATTATTTAATTGAAATAGTTAGATGGAAGTAGCATATTATATAGACTCTCTTGCCACAAAGTGCGAAAAAGCTTTAAATTTTTCACGCTCCATTATGGAAACTTGGTGGGGATGTGACGTTCAGACTGCCTCAATTTTCTATAAACCATGTATTGGATCTATCATTGATTATGGCAGTAGTATGTATGGTTCATCATGCAATACTTATTTACAAAATGTAGATCGATTATATTATAAAGCCCTTAGGGTTTGCTTAGGCGCTATGAGATCATCGCATGTAGAGGCATTGGTGATTGAACCTTTAGAACCACTCCTGCGTCTCCGTAGAGAAGGACTTATTCGCCTTATATTGGGACATTCTTGCTACCCAGCACATCTATATAACATGTGACTTGTTCCAAGTTAGATGCGATCTAGAACATATCTTTTTCGAATGCATTAAATATTCTGCATATATTAGCATACTGTACAACTACTTAATACATGTGTGTTAAATTGAATGTCCCTTTAATATCCTTTACCTTATGTCCTTACAAAATAGAAAAGTAGATAGGGTTCTTGTTTAGTAGTTACATAAAGCTAAAATGAAGTTATAAGGTTAAAACTTTAGGATTGCTATGTCTTTTCCTTGTGTGTTTCTCCCCCTTTCTAGTTGTCTTCTGGTTTGTCTTTTAAAACAAAAGTCGCCCTTATAGACCCTAGTGGCATGAAGCGTGTGTCCCTGTAGGTATATACCGGGTGTTGCATCGTCGAGCGGGACATAGGAAATCCCATGTAATTTTAAATGGGGTCAATTATTTTAGAGAAAAATTCTATTTAGGTTTATTAAAGAGCACTAAAACCCACATTCAAAAGAATAACTTGAGATATTTTTGATGAGCCCGTTTACGGGTTATCGCCGATTTCTGTTTAACTATTTCTCCTTT
This sequence comes from Polydrusus tereticollis, assembly GCA_963920685.1. NCBI lineage: Eukaryota > Metazoa > Arthropoda > Insecta > Coleoptera > Curculionidae > Polydrusus > Polydrusus tereticollis. Next base: position 42,756,372 of record OY987332.1, on the reverse strand, counting down.
TTATGGCCCCGTATTTGCGGGCACCAGTCAAGGTAAAAGATGACTGTCAAATAAAGTTGTAATTTTGAAATGTGTGCTTTATTGTTATAAAAACTCGTACATCGAAAATATTAAAGGTGTATTTATGAGTACAAATTAATCTGAATAAAACTAAAATAAAGTATCCAATTACAAGGCTAATTATGACATTTTACATGTTTCAATATTTTACTAATTAATAGGTAGGTACTATTAAATTGTTACAACTTTAGGATTTAAGAAGATGTTCAAATATTCCTCAAAATGACAACTTTATTTGACAGTCATCTTTTACCTTGACTGGTGCCCGCAAATACGGGGCCATAAAAAGGAGAAATAGTTAAAAAGAAATCGGCGATAACCCGTAAACGGGCTCATCAAAAATATCTAAAGTTATTCTTTTGAATGTGGGTTTTAGTGCTCTTTAATAAACCTAAAGAGAATTTTTCTCTAAAATAATTAGGGAAGCCAATAATTGACCCCATTTAAAATTACATGGGATTTCCTATGTCCCGCTCGACGATGCAACACCCGGTATGTTTAGTTTTTCTTCATATAAATGTTGTTTGAAATATTAAAAAAAAAAACACTGTGGGACTGGCGTGTGGTTTTTCAGCCGAATGACAATTAAAAAAAAATAAATTAAAAGGGTTAATAGGTATCTAATAAAACAAATGATTAAATGATTACAGAACTATGGTCCACGTTAAACCAAGCTTCCTTACTTAACCTAATATTCTAAACTATGACGTAAGTAGTAATTATTACGAGAACAATAATTTGAATGAATGTATAGAATATAAACTAACAATATATATACAAGTAATGTGCAATAACACGTAGTTTACCTAATTGAAATAGTATAAGTCAAAATAAGTTAATTATAGCTGGCAGGGTAAAGGGCACTGAGGGGCAGCAACATAATAATATATTATGGGACTGTTTATTGTGTATCGGAACATATTTATCTGATAAGAGGACAAATTGTATTTTTAGATTAATTAGTTAGGGCAGATTTTAAACTAACGGAAACTTTGTTGTCAATTAAGGAGGCTTCATAACTCAATGATCTCTCGAATATAGTCGTTTTATGCAACGGAGGAGTAGATTTATGCTGAAGGTCCAAGGCATGAGAGTCAAATCTAAATTTTATTTTTTGATGTAGATAATCCGGGCATTTTCTCACGATTAATTTATTAAATATTATTAGACTATGAAATATTCTTCTCTCTCTCTCATGTTAAGCCATTCTATTTCTCTCTTTGTAGCACTCACTCCTCTATCATACATTCTCCGTCCACCTATCATACGTAAGCATTAGTTCTGAATCATCTAAATACGTCTGGCGTCCCTCTACAAGAGACACGGGCCCTATAATGTATCACACAAAGTGAATTGAGATAAGACCAGGCTATCACAAAACGATTCCCTGAGATCAGGATTTAGAAGGTGCCTTTGATAGTATATAAGTTTTAAATTGCTCAATGCGTTTTTTATACAGTTATTGACATACTCGGTAAACCTCAGGTTTACGTCAAGTAGCAATCCAAGTTTTCTAACAATGGTTAAACAGGATAAGGTTAGACCAACAAGAACAACGCGAAACAGGTTTCTACATTGATTCCTTCTCTGAGCAGGACCAAACAGAAGTAACTCTTTAGGATTTAGTTCAAGACCATGTTGCGTAGCGATTATTAGCAGACGATCTAGGTCAGCTGATAGCATGCCAGTAGTCTTAAGAATGTTTTTAAGGCGGAAGGATAAGTACAGCTGGATATCATCCGCATACGCATTTAAGCTACGATCAACCATTTCAAAAGTTTTTTGATGCGGTAAACGTTGATTGTAGCTGAAATGTAGCAGGATAAGTTATTCCCGTCTGCGCAACCCAACTATATTAAAATTTCAATACGCCAGTTTTCTGAGGAACTAACCCAGAAACACAGAACAATTTGGGACTAAACTACCCAAATACTAATAGTAGTAGTCGTAGTAGGTGAGAGGAGGCACGCGGACCGGGCAAGTAGACCAAATGCGATCCTTTTTACCTACCCCTGGGTCTTCCTCCATCCACTTAATTACCCAGGCCCTCTCCAAACCTACCCGACCCTCTCGTGAAGGTCAAGATGTTACTCCAAGCAAGGGTTCTGACTTCCTCCTGTGAGATCACCACTGACCCAAAGACTTGTCGTCCGAGTCTTCCCAGGGCTTCGCAAGCACACAGGAAGTGTAGTGGTATCTCCTCGTCCTCCAAGTATCCCGTACATATCCCACACTTATCGTATGCAGGTGCTTCTAAAAGTTGCAATATCCTGTTACAAGTCCCACCAGAGGATTCAGGGCACGCGTACTCTTTTTAGGAATCGATTCTAACTTGGCCCTATCAGGCCAAGTTATGAAATATTTGCCCTGTCTACAGCCCGGCGTCTGCCGTCATTCCTCTTTGAAGAGGTTGGCGGCCAATTCCCTCAGGGCTGTCCCTACCTGCTGTTTTGATATGTCTGCCTATTGCTGGTTTCGGTCCTAGATAGGGAACTTCGGTTTCAAGTCTGGCGAGCCCGTCGGCCGTCTTGTTGCCATGCACTCAGCCATGTCTAGGGACCCAAACCAGGAATACCTGTTCCCGTTTCGCGAGCCTATCAAGTGCGTCCGCACACTCCTGTACGAGGGTCGAACTGCTCCTGGGCTGGCAGACTGGCTTGAGGGCGGCTTGGATATCAGAACACAGACATACAGTGTCACCATTAAAGTCCGCACCATATGGAACTTTTTTTTATTAATGAGGTTAGTTAAAATTAAATTTCGGCAATCGTTTTTGCTTCAATTTAGACTAAAAATTATATAATCAAATGTCACCATCTGTCATTCGGTATCTGTCAAAAATTACATTTTAATCAAAAAATGCTGAAAAATGGCATTGTTTTACCGAATTTCAAAAAATTTTATTAGAAAAAGTTGTTTCTAGTACAATTCTTGGCTTAAATACAAAGTTTCAGTTTTCTAGCTCAAAGTTGATTTTTTTGCCATTTTTTCTAATTAACTTTTTTTTTATTTAATGTAAGTTCGCTTAATGGATATTAAACTATTTGCTTATATCATACTCAATATTTTATTTAGTTTGTATGAGCTTTTTTTTACTAGAATGCCATTTTTTTTCGAAATTTAAAATTAGAGGCAAAAAAATTTGACACAGGTGGTGCAAAGTTATCCTAATTTAAAAATTTTAACAGATAGACGTCAGATATTCCATTTTTTTGATAGTACATACACCTAAGAAGTTTAAAAAACTTATAATAAAATTCCCAGATATCAGATTAGTTCAAAATTTAGACACAGTTTCTTTTTATCCACAATAAAATATCAAGGCAATTTTGAATTTTATAAGTAGGCTATGGAAAAAAAAACGAATTAGAGTGCCGAATAAATAAAAGTAATGTCATAAATTTGAATATTTTCGCAAGTTATAGTTTTCAGTGTTATCACCAATGTTGTCCATTCAAGAAAAAATAGAAATTGTCTTAATTTGTGGAGAGAATATGCCTCACCGGCAAGTATCTGCCATTTTTAATGAGAGGCATCCAGAAAAAAATTTGCAGCATAGCACTGTTTCAAGAATAATGTCAAGATTTAGAGAAACTGGATCTGTTCAAAATAATTTTAAGAAACCTCACGCGGCAAGTAAATACGATGAAGCAGCACAACTTGATGTTTGTTTAACTGTTATTGACCACGGTCAAACTAGTGTAACCAAGATAAGTGATTCAACAGGGTGCAAGAGGGAAAGCGTTAGAAAAATTCTTCAGAAAAATCGATTTTGGGCATATAAACCCAAGTTTATAAACACATTAAAAGAACGCGATTTTGATATCCGACTTGATTTTTCGTTTTGGTATCAGGGACAATATGAGGAGAATATTCTTTTTCCATACAAGATATTATGGACAGATGAAGCCACCTTCTCTTCGAATGGTACCGTGAGCTCACAAAATTGCCGATGGTGGTCCCAAGAAAATCCTAACTTCACAATTGAATGTCGCGACCAGTATCATTTTAAAACCAATGTTTGGTGTGGAATTTTGAAAGATGAGCTTATTGGACCATACTTCTTTAGAGTAAACTTAACTGGTGAAAGGTACCTGAATTTTCTTGATAACGAGATTACCGAAGTTCTGGATAACATGCCCTTACACCATAGACATAACTTATGCTATCAGCTTGATGGTGCACCCATACATCAAACTGTAGCAGTGAAAGAACGCATAAACCAATTATTTCAAAACAGAGTTATAGGGCGTGATAGAGAATGTCACTGGCCACCCAGGTCGCCTGACATAACCCCACTAGACTTTTTTCTGTGGGGTTATCTTAAGCAGAAAGTTTATAAGAATCGACCGTTTAGAAATATCGAGCATTTGGAACAAACGATAAGACAGTGTTGTGCCGATATAAGACCAAGCTTTTTACAAAATGCTGTCAAAGACGTTTATAGACGGACGGGTGTTTGTATAGAGCGAGAAGGACGTCACACTGAAATGTGAAATTTATATTGCTTTTGTGTTACCTATTTAAAATGATTAAAGTTCCTTTTTGTTCCTTTTAATAATAATGATAGTTTGAAGTATAAAATAAAATTTTTATCAAATATTTAGATGTATTTGTCATTTGAAAAACGAAACATCTGACGTCTATCTGTTAAAATTTTTAAATTAGGATAACTTTGCACCACCTGTGTCAAATTTTTTTGCCTCTAATTTTAAATTTCGAAAAAAAATGGCATTCTAGTAAAAAAAAACTCATACAAACTAAATAAGATATTGAGTATGGTATAAGCAAATAGTTTAATATCCATTAAGCGAACTTACATTAAATAAAAAAAAAGTTAATTAGAAAAAATGGCAAAAAAATCAACTTTGAGCTAGAAAACTGAAACTTTGTATTTAGGCCAAGAATTGTACTAGAAACAACTTTTTCTAATAAAATTTTTTGAAATTCGGTAAAACAATGCCATTTTTCAGCATTTTTTGATTAAAATGTAATTTTTGACAGATACCGAATGACAGATGGTGACATTTGATTATATAATTTTTAGTCTAATTTGAAGCAAAAACGATTGCCCAAATTTAATTTTAACTAACCTCTTTAATAAAAAAAAGTTCCATATGGTGCGGACTTTAATGGTGACACTGTATATACAGTCCGCTCTTGACAGTCTATGACCTCCCTCATACTTGCCACCGAGAGGATGGCATATACCTCTGCTTGGAAAACCATCGCGAACCTTCCCAGTGGGTAGATTTGTTTAATATTGATGTTTGCGCGTATACTCCAGCCCCTGATGATTCAGTTCCAGCCATGCGCGACCCATTGGTGTAGCATACCAGAGCATCGTCAGGGAACTTCACTTGCTCTTCCTCCCACTGCTCCCTAATAGGGATCGCGAGAGTGAACTTCCTGTTCAGCCTCAGCATCCAAATACTAACATTTGGTTACAATAAAAGGTGATAAGGAACAAAGCGATGCAAAATATATTTTTTATTTTTATGATTAAGGGGCGTAAAAACGTGTTTAACAATAATTTATATAAGGTATTATTTTTGAAATGTAATGGTCAAATATAAATAATGCAGGCTTTTGCTAATCAATAATAGATTTTTTGGAGAAACTTATTCGGGTCGGTTTTACCGTAACGAAATGAGCAAACCCCTACTATTTTCGTGGCATGGAATTCAGTTTTTGAATACCTTTTTATAGCCATGTCATTTTAAAAAAAAAGTTGGGGTAGCTAGAGAGGTTAATGATATGAAGGGAGGGGGCTGAACATATTACAGAAATATGAACAGCAATTATTCTTAAGCATTTGTGCCCTAGAGCAGTAGTTTTCCCTCTATTTATAATCACTAAATTTCTTTATTTTTTTAATTTATTTCTTCTATTTTCACATAGGGACCAAAATAACGGCTAGGATGGTATGTGCAGGATTTGAAATCGGAGGACGGGATACTTGTGGAGGTGATTCTGGAGGGCCTCTTATAGCCAATAAATCATTGATCGGAGTGACCTCATGGGGAAATGGTTGTGGCAGGGTAAATACTCCTGGAGTATACGCGAGAGTACAGTACTTCAGGGAATGGATTCGGGAGATTTCGGGAGTATAACAGGAAGCGTATTAGATTAAGGTTTATTTTTGTGTAGGTTCCTAGTGATATTTTGATCTAGTTAACATACGCTCCCAATAAACGATTTTATTAAGTTATTTGAAGTTTTTATTAGTGTCTTTGCATTGGTGAAGTAGCGAATGAATTCAATAATAATTAAAAGGGAATTTTCAGAAGAAACGCTCAAACCCGTCGATTTGAATTTGCAGTTTAGAGTTTTTTAACGTTGCAGCGAAATATACAGGGTATTTAAAAAAAGAGATATGACGTCTTATTTTTTTTTCTAAATGGAAACCCCAATGTTTTATTGCAGAATTAGAAAGAGCACATCTTCTACATACGGCAGGATAAATAAGGGAAGCGGAATTGTTATTTTATTTACATACTTTGTTGTCAGTGTGACAAAAAGTTAATATCGTACATTTTGTTAGAATTATTTTAGGTATTTGCATGTTAGCAACTACTGTTTACTCTTTTTAATAGACGAAAGCAGTATGATTGTGGGCTTGTCCAGTAAAAAGAAAATACTTTTCCTTTATTTTGTGAAACCTGAGAAAATTAAGCGAACGTGAACGAATTAAAATTTTGTTCATGATTGGTTTTGGAGATTGGTCGCGCACTCAAACAAAAGTAGTTCACTTGTTTAACGCAACTCACTCTGATCGGTCGAATAGTATCCAAAGTATTGTAAGCAGAGCTAAGGAAATGCTCCGGAATTTGGGCGTGTTCGAAATATTTAAAAATCTGGTCGACCCTCCATAACTGAAGAAGATGAGCTTAAAGTTCTATTACCCAAGCAGCAAGGGGTAGTTGAACAACGTTGAATAGACATTATAAAAGCAACGTAATTGTCAACGTATTTTATTTAACGTTTATTCAACGTTGAATAAAGGTTGCAAGAAACATTGCAATTTTGTAAAAATATTTCTAACCAATTTGGTACCAAAGTATTTTTTAAATCTAAACTAGGTATAGCAGCTTTAAATAGTTATATAACACTCATTTCTATCATCTCTGTTTAGTCGTTGAATAAACGTCGAATCGACGTTATAAATGTTTTCTGAAATTAAATAATTACTTATTAATAAAATTCGAGATAAAATTTAAGATATCAATATAACGGCCCTTATTCCGATTGGATGTATTTTTAATGTAACAACATAAATTATATATAAGATGTTTACATTCATATCATTTTGATGGGCTTTTTTTAAATCACATGCTTATAAAATTAATACAAAAAAATTGTATGTGTAGACTTTAACAGCTGCTGAATTTAACCGATATACATAACTAAGCTTAAAAAACAAACATGATGAGGTGCAATGTTTTGTGGCAGAGGATTCCTGTGATATTCTTGTACTAGTGGAAACATGGCTAACACAAATGGAGGTCGGTCTGTACGAGATTGATGGATATCAGTCTTTGCACTCCTGCAGAAACAAGAGGGGAGGAGGAGCCTCAATATATGTGAAATCAGGTATCAAGTTTAAGGAAGTAGCAAAATCGACCCCTGATGATGAAATGAGCTGGATGTGTGTGTTAATTGGAGAAGAAAATAACTTAAAAATCAGTGCGATGTATCGACCACCATCTTACAACCATAATCAGTTCTTTAATACCCTGGAGCACATTCTGACAAGTTATCCCAAGACACATTTGATTGTTGGAGATTTAAATATCAATTTATTGGATAGAACATCAAACACAGTCAGAGATTATGAGCAAATAGTTACACTCAACAATTTTAAAATACTTAACACAGTAAACGTGGAAAGTGCAACTCGAGTAACATGTAATACTGCTAGCTTGATAGATCATGTCATAGTTGACCAGGGACACAAAAACAATTGCACAATGACAGTACACGAGAATTCCATCTCTGATCATAATAGAATATCAATTGTTATAAATGAAAATATCAAGATTCACAGGACAAAAATAAACCATCAAGTCATAAAGGTCAACCATGGTACATTTAAAAATCTATTCCACGAAAGAATTAGAGAGACACAAGTATCTACATTTCAGAACCTCATCAATATAATATGCGAATACAAAAAAGAAAGTGAATATATTCAAATAATTAAGTGCCACGGAAACAATACATGGGTAACTAAAGAATTGCTAGATATGATCCATAGAAGGGATAAGCTGTATAAAAAAAAAATGTGAGGACAGGGATAATGCTCAACTCATAACTCAATTCAAAAACCTCAAAAACGAAATTAACAATAAAATAAAAGTGTTAAAAAATAAATATTTCAGAGACAAGTGGGAACAGACAGGGGGAGATTCAAGGAAACAGTGGCAATTCATCAATAATTTACTGAGAGGCAGAGACAAACAGGTACATATTGAAACAATTAAATATGATGCAAATGAAATTGATAATAAAAAAATTGTAATAGCAGTATTTATCGACTTAAAAAAGGCATTTGACGTTGTAAGTTTTGATATATTGTTAAGCAAAATGTATAAATTGGGCATCAGGGGCGCTATGTACAATTTAATTAAAACCTATCTACTAAGTGGTGAACAATATGTAAATCTTGATAAACATGTTAGTGGAAACAAAAAAATTGAATGCGGAGTGCCACAGGGATCAGTGCTAGGACCTCTATTGTATTCATTGTTTGTGCTTAGCTTGCGATGCTCGGGGTTGAAGGCGCGGTATTTCACCTTTGCGGACGATACAGCTCTGATATATAGCTTCAACAGTGAGGACAACCTTGAGATAAATGTAAATTTAGATCTTCAAAAATATAAAGACTGGCTATTGTGCAATAGGTTAAAAATAAACATCGAAAAGACTAAATACATGACTTTTAAGCAAAAAAACAAAACTATAGGGACCCCTGTTATAGGAATAAATAATTTCAATATTGAGAAAGTAGAAAAAATAAAGTATTTAGGATTAATTATAGATGATAAGCTGAATTGGAAAGACCACATTAATTTCGTATCTGACAAAATCGCACCAATGATCAGCGCTTTATATAGAAATAGAAATTATCTATCACAAAAAAGTAAAATGCATATATATAACGCCTATTTTCTATCACATTTCAGATATTTGTTGCCTGTATGGGGAAATTGTGGTGTAGTGAACTTTAACACTGTTCAGACATTACAAAATAAAGTATTAAAGATATTATTTAATTATGACTATCTGACACATACGGCGGTTTTATATAGAGAATTAGGTTTGAATCGACTGGATACACTTTTGGAACTGGAGCAATGCAAACTTATGCATAAAATCATACATAAAAAGCAAAAGTCAAATAATGAAATATTATTTAATTTTAATATGCATACACATTGCACTAGGACTCAAGGTAATATCCACCTTAATAATATAAGAACAAATAAAGGAATTATGAGTCCACTGTACCGGGCATCTATTGCCTACGATAAACTACCAGTAGAAATAAGGAATGTTCCTCATTACAAAAAATTTCTGAAATTAACTAAACACCAGTTGGGAATTGACAAGAAAACTTAAGCTAGTATATATATAAATTGTATAAAGACATGATCCGTTGCCAAATTTACTAATTTTGTAAAATGATCGATACCAATGTTTAATTACACTGTTTAGGTCATAAGAAAAATGTATATATTTGTAATTATGAAATAATAAAAAAAATATACTTTAATACGTATGTGATGTTTAGTTCGCCATATCTAGTGGAGAGGAGCAACATTTTATTATATTGTTTTGAATAAAATATGGTTTTTTACTAGTTCACTCTTAAGTCTGAATCCACAAAATCCACATGCGTCTGTGGTTACGGATCCGTTGTTACCACGTGATTACCAATAGCCAATCAATTGTCACGGATGTCTGTGATCACGGATGCATGTGGATTCAGCCTAAGTTTCGCTTGACATTGACATTTGACAAATACACATTTTAACCAAAAATTTTAACTACATCGCATCATATCGCCACCGCCATTATAATTAAAAATTAAAAGTGGTATTGTTTGTTATTGCACATTTAATGTTTCAAGCCTGAATTTAACTTTGATTGGTAAGTGAAATGTATAATATTTAGATGCATTTAAAACATGCAGAGGTTCTATGATAATAATAAAAGTTCTTCGTGCACTTTCATGGCGTCCTTTTTTCAGTATAAATTTACAATAAATATTGGCTGGGTTTTAGTACATCCTTTTTATATCTTGTAATAAGTTAAATTTTTGTAATAGTAAAATTCGTGGTTCTGTTCTTATATTGGCACCTACTTAGGTAGTTATACCTACTATTACCTACCTATGTACTTTTTAGTTCCAGATCATAAACCACATACCTATTACACTAATATAGACATCAATCACGAGATCTATCATGTTTTCGGTTATTGAATTTAGAGAGAGTGATGGTGGTAGGATATCCATTGTGAATTCCAAGTGGCTTACACCAAGAAAGCAGGAGGTTCATTGGCCCCCGATAAAAGACAATTTAAAGTTTGAAAAAGTTATTCGAAAAAGAAGAGCAGGCAATAGATGATACCTGGAAACTCTATCCAGTGCAAAGAATTTTCTACTTATCTGGTAAACTTTAGTATTATGCTTACTAATAATTTTAATGCAAATGATTATTATACTAGTTCGTAATATGTACATATTGAGCATAGAAAGTGAGCCATTACACATTATAGGTACTTATTTTTTTACAGTAAGGCTATTCTGGTATGGGTGAGTTACTTAAATATTTGATTATTGTAATTTGTGTACAGTGGAGTGTACAGGGTGATTCACTGAAAGTGTCACGGTACCATGCACTGTCAATTTCAAAATTTTAGGTTGGTTACCCTCTATTTTCTTACATGTTTAGAATCTATGTACCTATGTACAAATGCCATTTTTTATCTGTACAGGGTGATTCCGTGTATATTGACCCATATGCTAGCAGCTTTATTAATAGATATCAAAAAACTAAGATGAATATGGTTGTTCAATTCATTTTCGGATGATAACAATAAACTATAAATCATTTAAAAAAAGCTCTTCCCAATTGACTATTAAGATACAGGGTGTTTGTTCCATTTAAAAAAACACAACTCTTGCAAAAATTTTAAAGTTCCAACAGTCTTTTGTTTTTTTTCTAATGATTTTTTTAAAAAGTTCAGATAAAATTCTACAACTCTATTCATCTTAGTTTTTTGATATGAAGCTACATTTAGTGCCAAAAAACCCAAAACGTTATGTACTTTAACCCTTTCAAATTTAGGAGTTTTATCTTAACCCAGAAAAAAGTTATAGGGGTGGCCTCTCTTATTCTCATCCCACCCGGTATATATATTAGTATTGTGTATTGGTATTATTTAAATGCATTTATATTTATAAAGTTTTGTTGCTTGTAAATAATACCTCAATAAAGTAATCCCAAACAGTTTGGTGATCTTATTTTAATTTAAAACCGCAGTAATACAGGCTTGTAAAAAAACTGTTCTAAAAGAGCTACAAAATTATTTTAAAACACTCATCTTTAAAGGTAACCATTTTCTGGTGCCATCACGATATAGGGAACGACATATAAAATAGTATATCATGAAACTAGTTTCATAAGACACATTTACAACATTCGTTCAAATTCTAAAGAGCAAGTGTTGTGAAGTCTTATGGAACTAGTTATTTTTTCTACTTTGCGTATTCTTATGTCTTGGTTTTGAAAAATATGCCATAAATATGTTTTAAATTTGCAAAGAAATGTTATAGGTATATGTATGTTAACTGTCAAATGACGCCTTTTGGTTTCCATAATATTGACTGCTCATTATAAAAACCAAATGACGTCATTTCGGTTTCATAAAATTTGAATAACACCGAAATTAAGCAAAGTAGAAAAAGTATTTTAAATAGGTAGATTATCTGACGGCTTTAACACGTCTAATCAACGTAAAATACGACGTTAATTCAACGTAAAATACGACGTTAATTCAACGGTCACAATCAACGTTGTCTCAATTATGACATTGTGCCGTCCTGTCAACGTAGATTCAACTGTTGTTACAACGTAATGCAACGTTGGGAAGTATCGTACATTCAACGTTGATTCAACTACCCCTTGCTGCTTGGGTAACAGTGCAGGATATTCCTCAAACACCAATTACGGAAACTGCTTCTAATTTTCATTTGGTGCGATTTACTGTGCACGGTGTACTCAATAAAGTAAAGTTTCATCCCTACAAGATACTCCTAGTTCAGCAGCTGTCGGAAGATGATTTTGCTCGGCAAACTGAATTTTGGAAACAAACACTTTTTTGTGAATGATAGATGTGTTTTGGACTTCCATTGTCATTATTTATTAACATCATTGGTGATATAAATAAATAATGACAATGGAAGTCCAAAACACATCTATCATTTACGGTACAGCATTGTCTGAAACCTTCAAAAATACACTTTTTTAACGGTAACGCTAACTTTGTAAAAAGAATTATTTCTTTGACGAAGCGGCATCTACATAAACGGTCATGTGAATAGACAAAATTGTCATTATTGGGCAAGCGAAAATCCGCATCGGTTTTGAGATTGTCATACACAACACCCTCAAAAAGTGAACGGGTGGTGCGGTATAGTTGACAAAACGTTAGGTCCTTAGGTTCTTTGAAAATACTTTCACTGGTGCCAGATATTTGGTGTTTCTTCAAAATAACCTCATGCGGATTAAGAAGGACCCGATGTACACTAATAACATGGAGCCCCGCCACAGTACGTTTACCTGCTATTTACCTATGTTATTTAGATAAAGTTTTTACAAACCGTCGGATAGGTAGGAAAGGGACGATTGAGTGGCCACCCATATTACCAGATTTAACTCCTCTGGATATCTTCTTGTAGTGATACTTGAAAAGTAAAGTATACGTGAATCGCCCAGCGAGTTTGAAACATTTATAAGCACGAATACACCAAGAAATTAGAAACATTAACGCAGATGTCATCGACATTTCGTTTCAACCAGAGCCATAAACTTAAAGCTCACACGGACAACGTTCAAAGAAGATATGTTGCCCTAGCTATGAGCCGATTGTCAACGGTGTTTCGAACATTTACTTTAGATACAATTTTATTTTTTAAGACAATTTTTCTTCAACATTTTCTTATATAACCACTACCCTTATTTTTCCTTGCCGTATGTAAAAAAAGTGCTCTTTCTAATTCTGCAATAAAAAATTGGGGTGAAAATTCAAATCGACGGGTCCGAGCGTTTTTTTTACAAACTTCCCTCTTAACTTTTATTAAATTTATTCGCTAGTTTACGAATGCACTGTATAATAGGTATTATGAAACGAAAAACTATTTTTCGTGAAAAATATTATGTTTAATATAACTGATATACTTTATCCAAAGGCAGTCTGATAACATAAAAAAAGTTTCTAACGGGCTTCAAAGGAACCGGCATCAAAATCGGGGTCGTCAGATCTTTTATTAAAAATTCTCTAGGTTTTTATTATTAAAAATGTTTTTTTTATATCAGTGTTCAATTGATAGTCAGTAAGTCTCTTTAAAAGCTAGCTTGTAAATATACTTTGACTTGCCAAGAAATTTTGAATGTCAAAGAAAAAAGAGCAGGCCATTCATGAATATTATAATAATTTGTTTAGTACTTATGAAATGTTATTTACACAAACATAATTGAAATCAAGATAAAACGGATTTGTACTATTGTTAAACAAAGAAGAAAATAAAAAAATTAACAATCCCTTACGCTCCTCCTACCATTACGAAAACTTTGCAGAACTGGCAACACCCTGGCGATAGGCCGTTGAGGCCCACTCGCAATTTAAAGTGCGAACTATTTTGTCCGAGTGGGACAATTAATATAGTAGCATATATAAATACCAATTTAGATGCTGTAAACAAGGACAATAAATGGTTCTATCAATTGAGTTATCCCTTATTAGCTTTAAAATCACTTAATGGTTGTGGTGTGCGATATTGTCAATTGAACATTGGCGTGACTGATTAAAACGATTTGCTAATTTACATAATATTTGATGTTTTTCTATAACTGTTGGTTTTTGGGCAAGTAAAATTTTACTTGTATGTTTTCTTACATCAGTAAGACTTTCTGGCGACAAATCTGGAATTAGGAAACATCGATTTACATGTTCAATGTCAACGCCTTATTTTAAATATGTATGTACGCGTGAAAATCCGGGAAAAACTGAAAATGCGCTTTGTACAAAAATTAATGAATTAACTCAACTTGGGTTTTATAAGAGTTTGTAACGTAATTAATTTGGGGACTATAACCGGTCATTCCATAAAGCGCCCAAAAATAACTCAAAAATTTAAAATGGCTAACAATAGTACAAGGGATTTTATTCTGCGAACTATTTACAAATTTTACAAAGATAGTATTGTGCTAACTTCAGAACTGAATCATGATAAATTGAGAGGTTACTTTGATTATAATTACCAATCTTTGGAAACATTGCGTGCTATTTTGTTAAGTTATGCCTTAAAACATAAAAAAAAATCATATAATGTAATGGTTATAATCATTGAACTACGAATGACTATTTGCGCAAAATAAAGGAGTACCATAAATTTGATAAAAGTATAATTTATTTAGATGAAACCTGGTTTGAAACTCATGATGTTCTTAAGTATGGTTGGGTAGACAGTACAAATTGTACTTTTGGTATACCGTGTTCGAGAGGAAAACGCGTTATTATTCTTCATCCTGGACCTAAAGATGGCTTTGTACCTAATGTGTTGCTTTTGTCAGCAAAGAATATCACTCAATTATCAATCACCAACTTTAAGCGCAGTTGTCCTTGATAATATTCGGCAGGTAATAACGAAATGAGCAGCAATGTATGAACAAATTGCATACATAGCTCATGTTATTAAAACAGAAAATGGATATTCTGCTTCACCACCTATAGCGCCAGTAGTAATCCAACTTGGAAACGTTTCTACTTCTGAAAGTTCTGACGATTCCAGTCATTAAATTGTTTATAAATTTTAAATTAATTATGTCGGTTTAACACGTATCTTAAAAACTTGTTATATTACAGGACGTTTAATGTGACTGTGCTGATGCGATCAATCGCTGTTAAATTATATATAGTGAATTCTAATTACTAACTGTATATTCCAACTAACATAGTACCTGTCCCTATCCTTACTTGGCAAGAAAAACTCCTAGTACCTCCTCGCGGTCCTTGCTGGAAAAAGACAATTTTTTTAAATTGTATTTGACAAAATGAGCATTTTTTTTACCGAAAGACCATTTTAAAAACATTAAATGAATGTATTCTTTACAGGCGAAGTCACGGGTACAAACCTTTTGTCGATATTAGCAATATTTTTAAATTGTTTTTGTCAAAATTAGCATTTTTTCTTACAGAATAGTAATTTACGTAACAAGTCCGGAAAACACTGTTTTTTTGGAGAAGTTGACAAAATTCTAGGACGAGCCGTAGGCGAGTCATGGAAGTCTGCGAGTTCAAAAAAACTATTTTCGGACGTGTTGCGTACACTATTTTTTCGGCAACCATGTAGAATAACAAATCAAAGAGACACATTTCTTTATTATATTTATTTGTAGAACAAAATTTCGAACATTTTAATTCTTATTTGTATTAAATATTGAAATTCGAACAGAAGATAGGTACTAACAGAAACATTCTAATTCTTATTTATATTAATATCTAATTATAATAATATATAATTTGAGGAGTTGCTAATATTGAAAGGATTTAATTTGTTTGAAATGCTTGGTAAATTTAAATGCCTTTTGTAGTCAGAACAAGAAGATAAAGTAGTTTCCGTTTCATATTGATTGTTTTCGTCTGATAATTTTTGAATGGTCTTGGCAATTTTAATTTTGTTTGTTAGTGAATTGTCTATATATCCTTCAGCGACATTGGTAGACTTCCAGCCACCGTGTCTCTTCAAATTTGTGATTTTTCCACCATTATCAGCAAATATCGTCGCTGAAGTTCGACGCATGCTATAGCCTGTGTAATTTTTAGGATTGGGTAAATTTAAAAATTCTGCAATTTTTAATCCGAGATTCCCAAAACTGTGGATACCAACGGGCTGAATCGAACATTTTCCTTTTTCGTAATTCACGAATAATCTGTTATGTGGAGTATGGGATGGCCGTAAAGATAAATATTGCCTATACAACAGCAGGTTTTCTTGCCCGATTACAACAAAATTTTTCTCAATATGTGTTTTAGAATCTGGTATTTTCACAAGCAACATGTCTTCTTTGTCGTTTATTAGATCAATTGACATTTTTGTTAGTTCTTCCCGTCTACACGCACCGGCTAACCCAATAATTGTTGCTACCTGAAAATGAAGCAAATTAAGTTGATACTTTTATATCCTACAATCGTAATATTTTGTTAAAATTACCTTTATAATTAGATATGTTTCATTATCTGTTTCTCTAATGAATTTGTTGATTTGCTCGCTGCTGAAGACTTTTGATTTCTTTGCTTTATAACCAACATTCTTCCTTTTAAGAAGTGCGATTAATTTGGGAAAGTGGCTATGTTTACATTTTTCTTCACTGAAATGGTATTTTTCAACATAGAGTACATGCTCCACAGGGTAGAGGATTTGACAATTTCAGATTTTTGCGCCAAGTAAGCTAAAATTATATCCTCTGTAATAGTTTTGCATTTCTTCATATCCATCCATCTCGTGAACAAATCATAAACGTTTTCGTACCTGGACTTTGATTTTTCAGGCAATAATTGTGCTGTAGCAGCAACTGCTGCATTGGAAGTTTCGTAAGGCACATTTTCAAACTCACTATCGCTGTTGCTTGCCATAGTTTATTGCGACAATTGCGACCAAAAACCATGCAAACTTTCGAAAATAAAAATATCAACTAATTTCATTTCAGATAGCTGTCAGTCGTTATTTCGTTGCTATGGTAATGTTCAACTGCATTTATCAAAATCATACCTACCAAGATTTTCATATTCACAATGACAACAACGATGTGATGTGATGAAGTACGTACTTCTCGGACTAGGCCGGAGAAATGCTACTTTCTCAAAGAAAAAGCGTCCGGGAAGTGGGTACTTCCCGGACGGTTGCCGAAAAAGACCATTTTTAAAATATTCTCTGTAGGCGAAGTCACGGGTACAAACCTTTTATCGATATAAACTATAATTAACAAGCTATAACATATTGTATTTAATTATATTAAAAATTTAGAACAATCCGCATTTTAATTGCTAGAAGCGATGCCTGTGGTCAGGATGCTATTTTATGTCATCAAATTAGGCTTGGAACAACTCTACCTGTGGTTTTAATTTAACCTGGGATCTTGTTTTAAGGGGAGGGGTCCAATAGGTTTGCAATGTTTTTTTGCTAGGAATCCGGGTTCTGTGGTGTGAAAAATATAACACCGCAATTTTTATTTTGCTACACCTATGAAGTCCAACGATTTTTTCATATAGGTTACTAAACGAGGGGTTCCTACAAATCAGTTCATTAGGAAAACATTAAAAGTCAGTAACAAACACCACCAATTGTTTCGTCGTTGAATTTTACTCTTCAACATTTAGACCTTGATCGCCTTATACTCCAAGTTCAAAATTTCGGTCAGTCACTCATCACCACCATTCGGACTTCGGGTTGTGCGATGTCAAGGGAATGAATACTATTGTAATTGCGTGTGCATTTCAAAAAATAATAAATGACGAAATTTTGTTAGAATGACATTTTAAATTAAATTTATTGCATCAATTTTTTCCCTTTTCCCCTTTTCCCGAAACTCTTTTCAAAATATTTTCGCCGCCATTTAATCATTCATTTTTTCAATTGGTAGGCTTCTTCGATTTTGTTCGTGTGAATTTATCTCGTTTCAAGTTTGTTTTTCTTAGAAATAATTTAGATAGAGATATGTCCTTCCATTTTTCTTTATTGTAGGTACATTTAGGAAAAACAATTTATGGATTTTGCGGTAAGTGACGAATTTTGTGGCATCATACAGGAGAACTTCTTTCCATCCTCTTGTTTGAGCTCATTGACTATTTTCTAATTCGTCATTTTTCTTGATAAAGGGCTTCCGAACCCTCAACACAGTACTTAAGGAAAGTTTCGTTAGTGTCACATATTTATGCAGTATTCAGTGTGGTTAGTTCAGGAATTTGTTCCCAAAAAAAGGTTCGCTAATATCCATAGTTTACTCAATTAAAGGCAGTCAACAATACCAAATAAAGTTTAATAACTATACCTCAATTTATGGCGGGTAAACCAGTTTTATTTTTAATTAGGTACTGGGTTACTCTTTTAACGAGTTTTTAAGGACGGATTATTACATTTTAAGTAAGTATACTATAAAATACCATAATATATTCATTAAATTCAAGAACCAATTATATATTTTATCCAACGTCTGCTAGTTATAGAATTATTATTTATGTCATTTTAGACAAGTAAAGTAACAAACAACATACTAGTGAGTTATAAATTATAACACACTAGTGAGTTATAAACTATAATACACTAGTGGGTTATGATTACACACTAGTGGGTTATGATTATAACTCACTGGTGGGTTGTGGTAAAATATGCATTCATATAAGGCTTTGTCATAACTGTTTCTTGACTTCTGGGGAATAATAAATGAACACGCAAGGTTCGCTTCTTTTTGAATTTCGGCTGAAGTTTCTTCCATATTTTGAAAAAGTACCCTCGAGAATCGTAAAAATAATAATTTTATTTACTGCCTTCAAATTTTTATTGTTAATCAATTCCATAACAATAAAAATCACCTTAGCCTACTTTTACGTGTCAAATGACTCATTCAAAGATATGTCAATTATAATGTAATACAGGGTTTTCCAGTTTACATTGAAACAATATAATTTTCTATTTTTAAATAATATCTATAAAGTGTTGGATAAAATTTTGTATGACACTCGTGTGTTAAGTCATATTAGTCACTTGGGAATTAGCCCTCTCGGCCTACGGCCTCAAGGGCTAACCATTTCCCAGCATGACTTATATATAACATAACACACTTGTACCATAAATAACTATTAATTTACCCTTAATGTATTTTATAGGAAATTATACTCAGAAAGCAATAAAGGTAATTAAAACCCAAATATTTTTCTTATTTATTAACGATTGAGTCAATAACACACTAAGTTTATAAGAAACAGTTAAAATTTATATTTTCTGAACTATAAAAGATTAATGTGAACAAATTCCAAAATAAATTGGTATCTAATGCCGGATAATATGGGTTAGGCTTACTTTGAAGGTTACAGTTTAACCTTAGGATTATGCGATCCAGTTAAACTGAAAACTAAAGTTAACCTTAACCTATAATATTGGGCCTAATATCTAAGCAACAGCAAAACTATAGTTAAAATGTTAAATGATGAAACAAGGCTTCTGGTTAATGGAGTCCAAGTGAACTGGTGCCAGGAGGTGTAATACCTGGGACTTATATTTGACCAAAGGCTTAACTGAAGGCTAAATTCAATTAATAGAGTAAAGCTTGCATTGCATCAATTAGGCTCTATCTACCCCCTGCGTCACAGTGGAGGTATTGGTCAGGCCGGTTCTCACTTATGGTGCACCTTCGTGGTGCAACATAAGCAAGACGTAGCTTAATAAGTTTCAGGTAATTCAAAACAAGGCGCTAAAAACTTTCGCGGACGTACCTAGATATACACCCAACAGAGTACTTCTCCGCGACTTTCAAATGCAGACGATAAACGAGCTTTTGTTGAAAATTATTAAAGACTATTACCGATGCACAGACGTATCGACAAACCCACTAATCACAGACTCACATACGAGATCTAGACAAGACACGACATATAAACTACCAAAAGACTGGCTTCCTGTTGGTCCAAATCCAGATCCATAGTAGAGAGCCACTATAAATATATAATAGAAAAGGCGCCAAAACTTTGCAGACAAAAAATTTTAAAAGAAAACGCATGAACCAAAATTAATTAAGGCAAGAGTCAATATCAAAATTTCTGTAAACGATAATACCTAAACAGTACACAATGAGTAACAGATGTCAAAGGATAAAATACTGACGTAAAAATACCTTCAAGAACCCGAGTGGTACGTTTTCTAAAAGTACGTTGAGCGGATCTGTTTCGTTTGATTTTTAACATGCCTTGCTTTTATCACATATCATACGTCACTATTGTCATTTACAAGCCGAACGTCGGCGTCGCCTTGTCATTTTGGTCGGTTCACGTTTCGTTAATTTGGTCTAGTAAAGTTTATTGGAAATAGTAAAATATGGATTGCAAAGTAAGTACTACCTACTTAGTTTTAATCATTCACATTATCACTATATTATGTGAAACAGGTTCCCCTTATTTCGTTAAATATCTGACAATATACACTCACCACCCTAAAATTGACGATTTTTCGGGAATGATGATTAAGAAGGAATAGGTGTCTCAAATACTAAGCGTTTCCGGTAAAAGTTGTTTTCGGATTCGTAATCTACGACCCAATATATTCATGATACCTGAAAAATCATCCACTTTGGCGTGTTGAGCGTATCCGCCGGACTATACTATACGGTATAACATACAACAACTTTGGTCCCATGTGAGTGTAAGAATGTGGTAAAATATGTTGATCCGGGTGCTAACATTAACACTCCTTTTCTTACCACTCCTGAAATGATTTTTATCATGTGGATATTTTTTACTGTGTAGTGGCATTCTCAATAGAGATAGAGTTATGTATTTTAAAATCATTAAATTTTTGTAGTTTCTTGTATCCTGAGCGTCTTCTAACAGGTTTATATTAAAATCTCCTACTGTTGGCGTACTGTACGTAAAACTGAGCTAAAATGCCGCGAGAAAAGCCCATGTGCTTTCTACAAAGAGTGCTACGAGAGACTCTTTCCACGTCCCGTGTGCCGTAAATCAACTAACCTCGTATAAACACCACGAGGGAGCCCGCCTGGTTGCTTTCAACTGTGATGTGGAACTGATTTGTTTTAATCTGGAAGCTTAGTATGTCAAGTCTTCTCTCCTTCTCGTACATAGAGTAAAATCTTGTCATACTACTTCCACCCATCCGGCACGTATCTCTAGTTGCCTTAGCAACGAACCCTTTGTACTCTGTCTTCACCTCGCTCAGCTTGTTTTGTAGCGGCCGCCCGTGTTTGATGAAGCCGCTCGTTTGTAGATTGCCGCTTGCCGCGGATGCCTGTAGAGAAGCCATCTTGTTTATTCTTGGAAGTTTGGTTTACTGGCCCGCTTTCGGCTTATTTTTTTAAGAAATTATTATTGGTAGTTAAAATACCTTTTACAATTTAACCGAAATTAACCGACTTTTATTATTTGTGGTTTCTATGCACCGACGATATTTTAATAACTGTTAAACGGCAACGTTGCCGTACTCGTACTTAAACAACTAGACAACTGAACCTTTCTCCAACACCTACTGTTAATTGTTTTTTCGGATGTTTATTTAAAATTTCTTTAAAAGCAACTAGAAAATCAGTTTAACCCTTAAATTCCCATGCCATCAAAATCAACGTAAACACCCATGCGGGGTCTTTTAGAGACCCCAGCTAAACGTCCCTTGATTATTTTCTCTAGGGACAACTGAAAAATAAAGTGTATGTGACAAAACCAGCAGAACTAAACGAATTGAGAAGAAGAATTATTGAAGAATGTAAATCTATTAACCAAGAAATGTTACAAAACTTCATCGACAAATTTTATTATAACCTAGCCCACTGTAAACTGTGGGAGGGGGACATTTTCAACATTTAATTAAATAACGACTTACTTAAATTTATTTTTGTTCTTGTAAATTTGCTTTTAATTTTACTGCTTCTATGTAATTTAATTGTTATTAATTTTTTGATAAAATTTGCGTGGGTACATTTAGTACAATTTTTATGTTTTCTTACAGTTTTAATAGCCAGCTTGTAAAAATGCAAAATGTAGGTACTTAATATCTTACCGGTTGTATTTATGTCCTTAACTCAAATTATATCTTAAACTAATGGGTTTAGCCACATGACGTGTTTCATAATTGTTGTTTAGAATGTTTAGAGGGATCAGAAAACGTGATTAAAAGGGGGTCATATCATTTAAATAAACCAAAGTTATATTTACCATGACTGTTTGAGGCACCCTGTATAATTACAGATGTCCTAGTTGTATAGATTTTTTTAAGGCCTGCAACTTTTATACCGGAAGTTTTTTTATATTATGCGTAATTTTCTAAATAATTGACCGGTCTCAGACTTTTACACACTGTGTATAATATGTTAGTATGCACGTGCAGTATAAACATATTGGCAAATTGGCTTCATCTCATTTAATTTTAGTTCTGAAAAATTTAAACAAAAATATTTAAAATTATTTACATAATAATAATAATAATAATAATAATAATAAACGTTTATTTGTAGTCTACACAAATACATCGTTACATTTTTCATCAAATAAAATATACAGCACCCAAATAGAAACATGAGAATACTACAAAAGGAGACCAAAAGGCAGTGACACTGATACGATGTTTGGCCCCAAAGAGCAAAATTTTAAATCTAAAATATTAACAATTAGTTATGTACAATAATGTACATAGAATATTATACCCAATATAAAAAATATTTATTTTGAAATCCGCATGTGCAGCACAAAAACAATGTTAACAAAAATTCTGAAGAGATAATAGGCAATGTTAAGAGAAAGGAAATAAATAAACCAAAGCAATAAAAACACTAATGGAGAGTGGTGGGAGGACATGGCTCTAGACACTCTCGAGCAACATTTTTTTATAAAATATTTTGAAAGTTTGTTGTTTTAAAGATTTCAGAGTATGTGGTACAAGATTATATTTTTTATAAATATCAAAATGTAAAGCACCTTTGATAAAAAGCAGTCCTGTGTGGCGGTGGGGATAGCAATCCCCGGAACCTAAGGTTCAAGGTGTGGACATCCGAGCGAAGTGATATTTTATTATAAAGATACGGGGGGCGCTTTCTTAAAATTATGGAATGATAAAGACATATAGCATGAAACCTCCTTCGAGCCTCCATATCAAGCCACCTTGCTGTAACAAGTTGATAAGAAACTGGTTCAAATTATTTTATGCCATATAAATAGCGTAAACAAGATTTTTGAACCCTTTGAATACAGTCAATATCATATTTAGTGAGACAAGGTCCATACACCACATCACAAAAATTGAATTGACACAATACCAGTGCCTCCGTCAGTTTCAACTTCAGTCCCTCAGGCAAAGCATGTCGATGGGGATATATACGAGCCCTGTCTCAGTGAAGTTGGCCCAACTATCAAAACTACGTTTTTTATGAAATTTGTCATCATAGCGAAAACGTATTAAAAAATAAAATGTATTTCTGATAACATACGATATTTTTATTTAATATTAGCCTAAAATACTACATTTTTTGTAACAGAGAAAAAAATATCTTACTAATCCAAAAAAACTGTCCATTAATAAAAATCAACGAAACCAAATAGTAGCAAATCACCACTGCGTTACATCGCCATTTCGACTGATTACTGCTTCGATACGTCTTGGCATAGTGTCAACTAATGTTTGGCAGTCATCTGATGTAAAACTCTTCCAAATTTCTTGGAGACGGGTTCGCAATTCTGGAACGGTTCTTGCGGGATTCGATCGGAGCTTTTTCTTCATGAGATGCCACAAGGTTTCAATCGGCGATCGATCTGGACTACTCGACGCCCATTTTAAAACTGGAATAATGTTTTCTAACATCCAATCCATTACTCTTTTAGCCGTATGGCAAGCGGCACCATCTTGTTGGAAGATACATTCAATATTGTTTAAACGCATTTGTTTAATTTGGGGTGTTAAGTTGTTTTGAAGCACCTTAATGTACTTATCACCATTCATAATACCTTCCACAAAGTGTAAGTTTCCCACTCCTCTTGCTGACAAGGATCCCCAAATCATAACAGAAGCCGGAAACTTAACTTTTTTTTAAGGCAGTCATTCTGAAATACTTCTTCTTTAGTTGTTATGACACGACTCCTACTATCACCAACGCATACTTTAAATCTGGCTTCATCAGTCCAAATAATGGCGTTCCATTGGTTCGGAGACCATAATTTGTGTTCTTTGGCCCACGCTAGTCTGTTTTTCTTTTGAATCTTTGTCAGTAAGGGCTTCTCTTTTGCCTAGAATTACTGAATTAAAAACGAATAATAAAAAAATAATTTAAACTTACCTTGTAAGTTTTAAATCCCAATTTTTGGGCAGCTCTGTGACAAGTTGCTCTTGAAAACTTTTTTGTGGTTGCCTGATTCCATAATATTTTCAATTCGTTATAATTAGCACGCCGATTCTCCTTGATAATCCGTTTTAAGGCTCTTAAGTTGGTATTGGAATAACGCGGGCGACTTCCAGTTCTGGGTTTATGAGCCACAGATCCAGTTGTTTTGTACAATTTAATAATATTTTGAACTGTATACCTCGATTTGTTAACACTGTCAGCGATCTGGGAAGCATTTTGGTCTTTTAAATGCAAGTGAATGATCACTTTCCTTATTTCGTCAAAAACAGCTTTACCACGAGCCATCTTTAATTGTTAACAACAACACCAATGCATTGAAAGTTGATTTAAGCGTCAAAATCGGCTTCTTAGCAACGTAAAATATTATCATTTGTTTTTAGTTCATCAGGTTTCATCTTATCGAAGCGAATAAACAGACCATTCAACCAAAAAATATCTAGATATTCTTTGATTCAATTTAAGTTGTCTCCATCATCTATTTTGCTATATACACAAATCATTTTCCAAAGAAGGCAATTTCGAAATAAAAACGCTTTAAAAATAGCCGCGTAGGTTTTGTTACCTTTCCATTAACATTTAAAGGAACCAAAAGTATTATATTTGAAATAAAATCTTAATTTGCCCTCAAATAAATTCACAAATATCATGTTTTGGGGCGTTGGGCCAACTTCACTGAGACAGGGCTCGTACAACATTTTCAAGCTAGCATATGCTCTACCCATGCATTTACTGACATGAGAGGAAAAACGTAATTCATTATCCATTTCTAGACCTAAATTATGCGCAACACTAGTACAGGATAAATCTACATTGTCTATAGATATTTTAATAATACTTGCAATTTCTTTTTTATTTTTGCCAAAGATCAACACTTGTGATTTTGACGGATTTATAGATAACTGATGTTGATTGGAAAAATTTACTAAACTCTTCAAATCGTCGTTGATCAGTGTATTAGCATTATTCAGCTCTGTTGAAAAAAAAGAATAGCGAAGCTGACTATCGTCCGCGCATAAATATGATGAACAACATTTTAAGCTGCCTACTACACTGAATGTATAAATGCAAAAAAAAATTTACTTATTAATAAACAAACACTGTAAAATGTAGACTAGTTGTTTTAATTTTTCTCTATTAACCGACCCACCCCTGTTAACCGACCAACATTTGATTCCCCGAGGGTGGTCGCTATTGAGAGATTCGACTCTATTTTTATTTTCCTCCATTTCCTGTCTAAGAAAAAGTTGCTTTTGCCATCAAAATTAATTTATTTAATTTATTTTTATAGGCTTTATATTTTCTTTGAATTTTGTTAATAGTAGAATCGTGAGTAAGATTTTTTAAAGTCTACTCTAAGCCATAAAAAAAGGAGCGTGCTTCACGTTTGCATTGTTAGGCACTCTGAAGATAAAATAATAAAAATAAAACAGTTATATTCACTGATAGCATTATGCTATATATACATTATCTGGACGCAATAAAATTTCATAAGAATCCTGAGGTAAATCGAGTGTTAAAATCCAAAATGGTGAAAGTCACTGTGATTCCTTTTATGGTGGTGATTCTCGCTGTGTATGGTTAGTATTTTTTTATTCCATTTTAGTATAATGTGCAAAAATATTATCTGTATTAAACATAAATCCAGCTTTCATAAAGCATTTTTTTATTGTTACTAAGGATAAATTGCGCCAGGCCACCGAAACCCATCTGATGGAGTTGGTTATTGTACTATTATTTTCGATTCCTTGAAGAGGGCAACCACTCTCTGTACATGGTAAAAGCTTCTTAATAAGCTGGCTTCTGTAGAACTTTTTAAAATTCTGAATAATGCCTTGGTCCAAAGGTCGATAATGTGAGGTAGTATTGGGTGGAAGAAAAATAGTTTGACATTATCCAGTGTAAATTGGGGATGAGACGTTGCACTATCCAGAAACAATAACACTCTTATCCGTAAAGCCATGCTGTCATAATATCTGCTGTCATCCACGCTTTTTTTTTAGGCCGATTGGAGAGGTAACCTATCGATATGTGCGTCCTAGAACATCGAGCATCTTTACTTCTGCCTATTATCAAAAGTTCTTTCTCCTCTCCTTCCATATTTCCACAGAACAGAATTGTAAATTGTTGTTTTGCTATTTTTTTTTTCCAGTATACTTATCATCTTTCAATGCATATGTTTTTGTTGGCAATGAACGATAGTAAAGATCTGTCCCATCTGCATTAAATACGACCCTTGGGGCATAATCCTTTCAAATGGTCAATATCCTTTCTTTCCAAGCAGTTACGTCTTTGATATTGGTATCGGCTGATTCGGTACATATTTTCTTGAAGGTAATATGGTGCCGACGACGGAATTTTTCTAACCATCCATTTAATGCCTTGCTGATATCTAGCCCTAGTCATTAAGCAGATTCGAGGACTTTCGCTTGAATTATGGTCCTTGATATTAGTCAGTGCTTGTTTCGCGTCTTAAAAACCCAATTGAAAGCAACTTAATCCACTGAAAGTCCTTCGGTTTTGGAAAATTTTCTTTTTGTTCACCGTTGCCACCTTCTTGATGACTTATGACTTTTGCTTTATTTTGAATCAACATAGTCACTTGAGTTTTACCTACTTTAAATTTTTCAACCGATTTGCTAGTACTTAACACGTTAGTGTCTAAAAATCTGGTCCCAAACGCCCAACTTTTTTTCTTTTCAGATTCGCTTCTTCTTGGCATTACTTTACTATATACATTCGACTTTTTTCTAAATTCTTCTTTTTTATTTGATTTTTTTATATTTTTTTTTTGAGATGCTACTTATGTGTCGCGCGGCCCATAAATCAAATATTCATTCCCAGGGCCACGCGACACATAAGTTGTGTCTCGACACGTATAGACTAGTTGAATCATTCCGTGGTGTATCGTTGATATTAGTGTATTTGTATGTTATTCTTTCTTGTAATAAAGG
Source organism: Polydrusus tereticollis (assembly GCA_963920685.1). NCBI lineage: Eukaryota > Metazoa > Arthropoda > Insecta > Coleoptera > Curculionidae > Polydrusus > Polydrusus tereticollis. The sequence goes on along the minus strand of OY987332.1, from coordinate 42,728,960 downwards.
TTATAAAGTAACACTAAAGTTGTTTTATATTACTAAAATAGGCTCTAAGCAAACAATAAAAAAAAATACATAAAACAAAAAATCTAAGTAAAATTTTGACGGACCAATAATAATGTGCGGTTCTCCGGGCCACGCATTTTCAGTTTCCATAAAGAAACCACATCAGCGCGACACACTAGTCGTGTTGCAGTGCAAAATAGAACAGCCTTCAATGAAACATAACAAGTTTGTCTCGTGGCCCACATGGCCGAATGAGGTGTGGCACGCGTGTTATACCCCATGGTGCTTAACGTGTTAAAGCGGTTTTTTACTTTCCTCGATTTTTATAATTTTTTCGCTTAAAGAAAGACATTTCCTTCTTCCCGCCGTCTTTAAATATTCACGTTATTCCCAAATCACACAGAAACTGTTTTAAACAGAACTAATGTTAACAGCCGATTATCAGCCTTTAAAGCAAATTGAATGGATCCGCCTGCAAAAAGTAATTAGTGTATGTACCTATATTTCTTAAGAATTTTCGTGTCGGAATTTCCTGCCCCTCATGGAGGGTGTTTTCAGCATTGCTGTTTACTTAGAATTCCGATGATGAGTGACCGCTGTCGTTTAACAGATAGGTCGGTAAAGAGGAGTATAAAATAATGGAATTTCCATTTTTAACTATGGAAACCGGTCGCTTAACGCAGGTGGTTACTTTATAGAGGCGATCGCAAACAAAGGCTTTACCGTAGTTTTTAAATTTTACTCTAAACCTGTTTGTCTCGCACAACTTTATTAATCCGTTATTTAAAAATAGTTCATAGTATTGAGTTTAAACATTATTACTTGCTGTTCACTGTCACTTGTAAATTTCGTAATCTATACGGAAGATACAGTAATTTTCCTAGCTTTCGTTTATTTAACATTTAAAGGGTTGTCTCATTAAACATGAATCACCCTAGGCATTTTTACAGTCTGTTTCGGGCGGTGTTGTACAGACACTGGCCACCCCTATTTATTTGGTTTAATAAGAGGCGCGTCAGTTTCAAAACAAACCCAATAAAAAGAAATAAAAATAGAGTAATTTTATGGTTCCATTTATAATGTTGCATTACCTGTTTTAAGATTTAGTTTGTGATGAGTACCCGAGAAGCTGTAGGATAACGAAACATAATATGTCGTACAGTGTACCGGGTTAGTCAATAACAAAGGAGTTAGTTAGTCGCGCTTTGTGAATCTTTTTATATATCTATGAATCAAAATAATAAGAAAAAATTCAAATGTTGTTGTCCAATATTCATTTGTTTTCAAGTTATAAGGCAAAAACCAAATATTGCATTAATTTAGCTTTCCCGTAATAAATGTCAATGTTTACTTTTGATTGTTGTGCTGTCACTATTCTATTAGTGTCAGTATAAAACGTTACATTAATTCACCGTTAACTTTCGGATTTGTATCATTTTAATTTTGTAAAATGCCACACATTTATTCACATCTCGAATACGTCAACATGGTTTTTATTTATGGTTTGTGTAATGGGAATGCCACAGCGGCTACTGAAGAATATCGTAAACGATTTCCACATGAAAGAATATCGAACAGAAAGGCCTTTATCAGAGTTTTCAACAAACTCTGCGAGACCGGAACGCTTCCAAGTGCTAATGTAACATCCGAACAAGCCATTCAACAGGATTGAGAAGAAATAGAAAATGCTCTTGCTTTAGTAGAAGAAGATGCGACGAAAAGCTGACGAATAATTGGAATTTAGTTGAGGATTCCCCAAAAAGGGTGATCAATACGCTTCACGAGCAAGGCTTCTACCCGTACCATGTACAGCGCGTACAGAATCTTCAACCTGGAGACTACGCCAAGCGTATGCAATTTTCTGAGTGGATAATTAATAATCGTCACTTTTACCGCACATACTTTTAACTGACGAAGCTACATTCACCCGGGACGGCATTAATTATAATCGAAACTCCCATGTATGGTTGGACGAAAATCCTCACGCAATTGTCTAAAGTAATTTTCAACACAGGTTTTCAGTAAACGTGTGGTGCGGCATGATCGATTTAATTGGCCCTTTTCTTTTGGAAAATCGCTGTACGTCACTACTTAAGTTTTTTACAAAATGAATTGCAAGGACAAATGGAGGAGATTCCTTTAAACATCAGAATTGAAATGTATTATCAACACGACGAAGCGCCTGCCCATTTCTATCGTCGGGTCAAGCAATATTTAGACCAAAGGTTTCCAGGGGTTTGGATTGGTCGCGGTGGTCCTATTAGTTGGCCCCTAGATCGCCAGACCTCACGCCGTTGGACTACAAGTTACGGGGTTGGTTGAAAACTGAGGTTTACAAAGTAAAAGTAGATACTAGGGATGCATTAATTAGACGCATTAGAAATGCCTTACTTAATATTAAAGAAAGGCACGAATCAATTAGAAGAGCCGCGCGCGCCCTTCGTAAACGAAGCAGGAAATGTTTGGAAGTCAATGGCGGTATTTTTAAAAATTTACTAAACTAATGATTTATTTAAAACAATGATAATGTTGTATATTTTGGTTTACAAGTATTTTTGTTTTATTAAACGCTGTAACTTGAAAACAAATGAATATTGGGTAACAACATTTGAGTTTTTTCTTATTGAAGTTTAGACTTATAATGCACTTACTAAAAAATAATTGTTATTTTATGTACAATCCAAAAATATTGTAAGATATAGGCTGTTCTATTTAAAAAAATATGAATTTGCTATGATCCGGTATATTTCAAAATAATTTTAAACTGTAGACCTAATGTCTCCCTATGACCCTGTTTTTGAAAAATATTAAAATGTTGAGTAGTTTGGATGCTATGAAATCCTGCGTTGAGAGTGAGCCACCCAGTATACAGGGTGGTCCAACGAAAACTTAACACCTCGATTTTTCTGCCTTAAAATGAAAATGTGGAAAATCGCTTGGACCCGTCGATTTCTGATTCGAGGGGGAATAACTTTTCCGCTTTTCTCGTCTCCGTAACTTTAACCCCCCAACGGGGGTGAGCACAACCCCCTGATTTTGAATAGGGATGAGGGGTGTTGCGATACCTCATTTTAAAGATCTTATCGAGTACTATCCGACCCTAAAATTTCGCTTCAAGACTTTCATCTTTAACGAAATGACAGCTAAAATAGTGGAAAACTACTTACTTTTGTGATTAGTTTATTAAATGCTGAAAATGGCCACCATTCACTTGCATGCAGTAAAGAACGCTGGTGTATGAGTAGAGAATTTGGAATTTACCTCGAGGATATTACTCTTGTCAGACGCATTTGAATTATTTATTTATTTGTTAATTTGTTTGTCCAAAAAATTAGACGGACCATGTTTTTGATTTACCTTAGTCTATCGTGAATTTTTAAGAACGTTAAAACTGTGTCAAAGCGATTGTAACTTTGTAGTAGAATTAAAATGGTGTATTTCGTAGAAGAAAGGGTGGAAATGATAAAATTATTTTTTAGAAATAAAGACTCTGCGCGAGTAACAGCGGCTTTATTTAATTAACGACGTCCTGAAAAAAATGTATCCGCTGCTTACGTTGTGCAACTGGTTGCCAAATTTGACGCTACTGGTTCAATCGGAAACAAAAAGTAGCAATGGATCCGACCTTTAGTACTAGGAAATTCCGATCTATCTCGTGTTTCACGCACAACAATCATGAGAATCCTTAAACAACATAAGTTCCATGCTTTTAAGATACGACTGGTTCAGGAACTGAATGAGGATAATTTCGATCGCCGACTCCAGTTCTGTGAAGTGGTCAGTGGAATTATTAACAATAATCCTAACTACATGTTCAATATCTACTTCTCGGATGAGTGTTCATTTTACCTTAATGGTATTATAAACAGGCATAACTGTGGGTATTGGTCAGATGAATTTCCAAGTTATTTCGTGAAGTGCATACTCAGCATCCCCAAAAGTTAAATGTTTGGGCGGGTATTTATGGAAATCACATAATCGGCCCTTTATTTATACCCGGTGATCTCACTGGCCAAATTTATTTAGAGCTATTAGAGAACGCTATTTATCCAGCCCTCGTTCAAGTATTGGAGAATGAAGAAGACCATGTAACGATCATTTTTTAACAAGATGGCGCACCACCTCATTTCGCTCAACCTGTGCGTCAGTTCTTAGATGAAAATTTTCCTAAGGCTTGGATTGGGAGAAGGGGACATATTGAGTGGCCACCCAAATTACCTGATCTGGCTCCACTGGACTTTTTTCTATGGGGTCACCTGAAATCTAAGATTTACACGACCCAGCCTGAATCACTGGATGATTTGCGAATTCGGATCATTAATGGATGCCGTCAAATTACACCAGAAATGTTGAGTAATGTACGTGAACGTTTTGAGCAAAATTTATTTTACTGCATGGAAGTGAATGGTGGCCATTTTCAGCATTTAATAAACTAATCACAAAAGTAAGTAGTCTTCCACTATTTTAGCTGACATTTCGTTAAAGATAAAAATTCTGAAGCTAAATTTTAGGGCCAGATAGCACTCGATAAGATCTTCAAAATGAGGTATCGCAACACCCCTCATCCCTATCCAAAATCAGGCGGTTGTGCTCACCCCCGTTAGGGGGTTGAAGTTACGGAGACGAAAAAAGCGGAAAAGTTATTCCCCCTCGAATCAGAAATCGACGGGTCCGAGCGATTTTCCACATTTTCATTTTAAAGCAGGAAAATCGAGGTGTTAAGTTTTTGTTGGACCACCCTGTATAAATAAAACAATGCAGTTTTCCTCCACAGTTTAATATTTGTTAAAGTAAATAGAATTCCCTACATGTTTCGAATGCGTAAGCATTCACCATTAGGAATTACTAAAAAAGGACAGTACAGGGTTATCCAACCAAGACTGGACAAGGCGATTTTTTGACTTTTCCTGTACTTTTATAAAAAAACTAAAATAGCCATCTTAAGTCATTTTCTCCCGCGAATTCGAATATCTTCAGCAAAAAACAATTGAACATCAAACAAAAGTACTAGGGGTCACTTTGATATTTTTTTAAATAGGATGCCGTATTTTTAATGAGCTTATCCGATTTCTCATATAAATTTTGATCTAAAATGTTGGATTTTTAATTCAAAAACGCCTTTTTTCTTCAGTTTTAAATTCGGAAAATGTTCGTCTACCGTAAGATTAATACCTGATAGATGGATACCCGTTTCACCTGTTCACCCTTTAACCTGCTTTAAAGCGTCCGTCAGTTAGACAAAATAATCAAGTTTCAAATTTCTATATATTTTTCACGAATTAATTACAAATTTAGTAGTTTTTGCAAATCTATTATTGCTTACGTATAAAAAAAGTATGACATATTAGAAAAAACTATAAACTAAAGTGAATAACTTTAATCTCAATAATATAATTGTTCTATGTGTCCTCAATTATTTTCAAAACATGACCGATGCCCCCTTTTCAATCTCTCCAAAGAATCTCTTACAATATTTTGGTCCTGGTTAAGTCTATTAATTTCATTTATAATTTTTTGCTGAATGTCCTCCAGACTTCTGTTGGGTCGTTGATAAACTACATTTTTTAAATGACCCCATAAAAATGTATCCATTGGCGTGATATCGGGGCTATTTGGTGGCCAATGAATTGTTCCGTTACGGCCAATCCACTGATTGTAACGCTCGTTTAGGTATGTTACCACTTCTCGAACTGCATGAGGCGGAGCACCATCCTGCTGCCAAATGATATTGTTGTAGGCTTGCAATGGCAACCTTTCCAAGAAATCCTCGATATCGTTATGAAGAAAATGGAGGTATCTTTGGCCTGTAAAAAGCCACGATAAAATAGTGGTCCAATAATTCGATTTTCAAACATCCCACACCAAACATTAAGTGAGCACCAACCTTGAAACTTTATCATTTCATATCTATGAGGGTTAACTGCTGCCCAGTATCTTGTATTTTTCCGATTGTATACCCCCGATGTTGTAAATGACGCTTCGTCACTCCATAGAATTTTATTATATAAATTATTATCTTCGTCTTGCTCTCTCATCAGCATTGAAGCAACAAATCGAAATCGCAGTTCTTTTTGAAGCTGTGTTAAGTATTGAACGGGAAGGATGCAATATGGTTTTAGACCACATTTTTTTAAAGTTCTGTGAACTGTTCCATAGCTTACTCTCCGGAGCCCTGGACCATACCTTACTTCTCGTACCGCTTGCGGAATAGAACTCTTCGGATTTATAGTAAAATATTGAACAATAGCTCGATCCCTTATATTCCGTCTTTTCATCTTTCTTGGCTTATCTTTCAATGTCTTACTTTCTTCAAATAGGGTCTTAATTCTGAGAATTGTATCCACTGAAATATGTCTCTGGAAACTCTCAAAAAATGTTCTTTGTGTTTGTCGAGCATTCTCTCCACTTTTGTAATATAATTTTATTACATTTAGCCGTTCTTCTAAAGAATATTTCATTATTTGTAATTAATTCGTGAAAAATATATAGAAATTTGAAACTTGATTATTTTGTCTAACTGACGGACGCTTTAAAGCAGGTTAAAGGGTGAACAGGTGAAACGGGTATCCATCTATCAGGTATTAATCTTACGGTAGACGAACATTTTCCGAATTTAAAACTGAAGAAAAAAGGCGTTTTTGAATTAAAAATCCAACATTTTAGATCAAAATTTATATGAGAAATCGGATAAGCTCATTAAAAATACGGCATCCCATTTAAAAAAATATCAAAGTGACCCCTAGTACTTTTGTTTGATGTTCAATTGTTTTTTGCTGAAGATATTCGAATTCGCGGGAGAAAATGACTTAAGATGGCTATTTCAGTTTTTTTATAAAAGTACTGGAAAAGTCAAAAAATCGCCTTGTCTAGTCTTGATTGGATAACCCTGTACAGAGTTAGGAACGGCCAATGAATATACAGGGTGCCTCACGGTGACCGTCCATTAGAATATTTCGAAAAGTAATGCTACTTGAATCCTGCAAATTTGGATATTTGGGTTTAAAGAGACGCTCTCTTCAGGGGAAGTAGCGGCGACCTTGTGCGAGTTCCGGTTATGCCGGAAAATGTCTCAAACTTGCTTATTTTAGATGAAACACCCTATATAATATACATTTTTTCTGTTCCTTTCTTTATTTCGAATAACTTTTATTAAAAATACTTTTACCCTACTCTATCCGTTTCTGAGAAAGAAATTATTTCCTCAAAATGTTGACCATTAACAGGGTGTCACCTAAAGTTGAATATCTTTTTAAGGATAAAAGAGATAAACTCGAAATTTAGCTTGTGGCATTAGATAGTATGCTGCTAGATAATGTATTGTCGGAAAATAAAATTTTACATAAGAACAGAAGTGGAAAAGTAACATTTTTTTGATCTTAATAATGTAAGACATAGGGTGTTCCGTTTAAAAGAAAGTATGTTTGATATGCCCTGACTATTTGGGAGACCCTGTATAATTTAAAATAATTTTAAATTGTAGGCCTAATGCCTCTCTATGAATCTGTTATTAAAAAATTAGCACAACTTCATTTTTTAAATACGATGTTATGTTGCTAATTCATTGAATGGATAGGCGTTAACATTTCCTATCTATCCATATGTGGTATCCCTATACTTAACTTGTATAGAAACTTACATAGACGGGGGGGGAGAGGGGGTAGTTCAGGTAGTGAGCTTATTACTACTCGAAGGCTCTTCTTATTCGGGCTACTAGTTCTTCCATTGAATAGACGGGAGTAGAGTAAACTCTTTGCTCATTGGTGGCCAATTCCACGGTCCAAGGCACCTAATCCATCTGTATTCAAATATCTCATAGAATTTCCGGCTAACCACAATTCCACAATGTGGCGGAGCGCCATCCAGTTGATACCAACAATCTCTTCTATCCAAAGGCACATTATTAACAAAGTCTGTAACGTACTTGACCATGCATTATTAAAGCAAATACATTTACACTGAATTTATTTTGGAAATTTCTTTCTCATGAATGATATGAGGATTTTTAGTGCCCCAGGAATGAGAATTATTTCTATTAAAAACACCTGCTCTTGTGAATTTTGATTCGTCTGTCTATATAATTTTACGAAAAAATGCTGGATCTTCTTGTGTTCTTACTAAAATCAATTCACATAACTCTTCACGTTGTGGTGCGTCCCTGGGGCGAAGAGACTGCAGAAGACTGAACTTATAGGGATGCATGCCATGTTCTGCTAAAGTTTTTTGAAGAGATTGTAGCGAAACTCCTAAATCATAGTCTGCCGCACGAGTAGAGGCTTCTTGATAAACATGAAAATAAGCCAACACATTGATAAGGTTATCTTCATTTGATGTCATTGGCCTGGGTAAAATTCTTTCTACATTAATCGTTCCATAATTAGAATGATTTTTCATAATGTTTTTAAATTTTATTCTGGTCATTGGTGTTAAACTCTGATACCTTTTATTGAAAACTCTGCATGTTCGACTTATGATTCTGTTGCACTCGCCGAGAATAAAAAATAAATTTAATATGTCAGCATTTGTATGTGTATTATTTTAAATTTTAGTTAATCAATTGAAATAAAAAAAAAATTGAAATGGCTTATGGTGGAAATATGGTGACGGTAACTTTAATTAAATTACAAAAAAAAAATGCGGCTATATAACTTTTATACCACCATGTATAGCTGGATCTATCGATCAGGATGGCCCCATGTGGTTTTCTCTGGTTGGCCAGGTGGAATTGATGTGGTATCTCGTTATTTCTTTACTGGGAGCACATGAGGTAGGTGGTTTCCTAACCTTACATCCCCGTGAACGGCAAAACCAAAAATAAACCCAAAACACAAAACCCCTCTTAAAGGGGGGGGGGGGTGAGACCTCGTGGCCTTTCGCCAAAGAAAATAGCCTAGCGACGGCTGGCTTGACCTTCTAGTCTGAAGCACGATACACATAAGTTACACGGTATGATCTTTAGACAGACGAAAATACGAAATTTCTGCGCATGACGTCATCTGGGTGACACTTCTATCAGGTTGTGCATTTGTTGATACGTAAAATATCTGTCGTTTCGAAGTTTTTGTGGAATTTTATTGTTATTTGCTTAATAAAACGTATTTTATAATAATATATTGATATAAACATTGTGTATGTAAACGTGAAAGTGCCTTTAAGTTGCCTAAATTTGTGATTAACGGCTAAAATGCCGAATTGTGCTGTGGTACATTGTAATAACCATACCCGAAAGACTAAGGGGAGCACTATAAAGTTCTTTCGATTTCCAAAAGACGCTAATTTATCAAAACAGTGGATTATTGCCTGTACACGCGAGGACAAAATTAATGTGAAGAATGGTAAGTTAATTTTAATTTTTTTTAAGATATTTTTATGTATTAAGTAACTATAGTTATTCAACGTGCTCTTACCTTTATTTACTTATCAGGACTGTTATGTTTTAGCCCGCATATGTTCTGTACATTTTGAAGAGACTTGTTTTGAAGTACCATTAAAAGAACGACTTTTGGGGTATGTACAAATAAATAGTCGACATTTAAAACCTGATGCAGTTCCCACACTACATTTATTTAAAAAACGTAAAAGACCAAGTGAAGAACGCGAGGTACGATTTGCGCAAAAAAGAAGACGAGATGAAGTTAAGAATATTTTGGCAGAAACTGTTGTTATGCAGACAGCATCTCTCGGACCGGAGACCTCATCCGATAACATGGATCCGTCTGTCAGCACCAAAGCATTTTCTGTTTTTACAAAGACAGAGGCGTATGTGTAAGTTTGTATTGTTATTTTACTTAACTTGAACATACATAAACTGCTTTAAATATAATTTATTAGGAAAAAAAAAATTTCAACTTATTTATTTATTTTAAGGGAAATGGAAATAGAATTAAACGAGCTTAGAAAGAAAGTTAAGCTTTTAGATGATCAAAACAATGAACTCCGAAGAGAGGCCAAAGAAGCAAAAGAATCAATAGAGCAAAAGTATGAGGCTATATTGTCAAAAATGTTTACCAAAGGGCAAATAAAAAAACTGAAAAGTTCTGAACATGACAAGCGAATGCGTTGGTCTCCAGAGGATATTGCTTCTGCTATTTGCTTAAGAACTGTCAGCCCTAAAGCATACAGATACCTAAAAGCTAATAATCATCCGCTACCGGCTTTGTCTACTTTAAGAAAATGGGTGTCGGATTTTGAAATACAACAGGGAATTCTTAAAAATGTTATATCTTTGATGCAGAAAAAAGCTGTAGAGTTTAATCCTGTTGAACGTTTATGTGTAATTACCTTTGACGAAATGTACATTTCAAATAAAATGGACATAGATAAAAAAGTAGAACAAGTTGTTGGGCCCCACAAGACATGTCAAACGGTCATAATACGTGGACTTGTTGCCAACTGGAAGCAGCCAATATATTATCAATTTGATCAGCCTATGGTTAAAGAAGTTATTTTAGAAATAATCTCGGAGCTTTTCAAGGCAAATTTTATAGTAGTAGCAATTGTTAGTGATATGGGTCCAGGAAACGTAGGTTTGTGGGCCAAATTAAACGTTGGGCATGATAAAAACTGCTATTTTGTTCATCCCAGTGATGATTCTTTAAGGATATTTGTTTGGGCTGATGTTCCACACCTAATAAAACTTGTGCGGAATCATCTTATAGATAATGGCTTTTATATAGAAGATTATTTCATAAATGTAGATTACTTTGAAGCATTGTTAAATATATCTACATCAGAACTAACATTAGCCCATAAACTTACACAACAGCACATCAATATGAGTGGATCTGCACGTCAACGAGTACGTCCTGCTGTTCAACTTTTGTCAAATTCTGTTGCAAAAGCCATTAAATATGCAGGAGAAAATGGACTTATGCCCAAAAATTCGAAATGGTCAGAAGCTTCGGAAATTGTTCAGCTATTCAACGATTGGTTCGACTTGATGAATTCTCGGGGTAAATTCCTTTTTAATTGTCCAGGGCGGAATGCATATGGTACCGACATAGAAAACCAAAAAAACCTGCTCAATAAAATGACAGAAGTTATTAACAAAATACGAGTGGGGAAGCACAAGAATCTAATTCCTTTTCAAAAGGGATTACTGCTTTCTAATAAATCACTAATAGAGATGTATGACTATCTCTCCGAAAAATATAATATAGAATATATTATGACATCTCGCCTAAACCAAGATGTCCTCGAAAACTTTTTTTCCTACATAAGAGGAATGGGTGGCTCCAATGATCACCCTTCGCCATTGGATTTCAAACACCGTATGAAATGGTACATATTAGGAAAAAATTCAGCTGCAATTTTTACCGAAAACCGAAACACTACCGAAACAAATGAACCATGTTTTCTTAATGTATTAAATGAATCATGTGACGAAGAACTACAAGAAAGTGTATGTATAACACAAAAAATGTTATCAAATTTAGTGGAAAACACAGAAGTTTTAGATGCTGGTGATTGCGATGAAGAAATCCCACCTACAAATTTATTTGTAGAGCCTGTGTACTTGGAGGAAGAATTACCCGATGAAACGTTACTAGCAATAGTTGATGAATATGAAATTAAAGAAAAAATTCATACTGAATGCCTGAAATATGTTACTGGTTTTGTGGCACACAAATTTAAAAATAAGTATCAATTGGGTGTGCCCACCAGAAATTTGGATGCCCACAGCATACCAGACTGGTTGCAGACAATATCCAGAGGATCTCTTCTGTATCCCAATGACCAGTTGTGGGAAGTTGCTCAAGCAATGGACGAAGAATTTTACAAATTACATGGAGCGTCACTCTCAAAAAATAGGAAATTTTTTTATGAATTGGCTCAAAGAACAATGTCTAAACTAAAAAATAGTTCAGTTCCCTCCGAGGTAGTTTTATGTCTTTCTCGAACACGTATATATATCCGACTTAGAGAATTAAATAGAAAAATAAGTCTCAATAATAGTAAAAGAAAAACAGATAAAAAAATGTCTAAATTTATAAATTTTAAAAAATAAATTGAAATGAACTAATTTTTTAAATTTGTTTAACTAACATCAGGGTATACTGTATAGTGTAATAACTTTTATTAATTTTGTTTTGTCGTTACAGTGTATTTGTATCTTATTTTTTTTTATTACTATTAGGTTAATATTGTATTATTAGGATGTACCTACAGGGTGATCGCGTATAATATGTTACCCCCCTTTAACTTCTTCGTTTCGTAATTAAGAAAATATATATAGTAATTTTCAAACATCAATAAGTAAGTAACGGTTCAATTTAGATAGATAGTGTTATATAATATAAATTATGTTTAGAATTGTCCGTAGAATCCAATAATGCAACAATATACAGGGTATTCCATTTTAAAAAATATAACTTGGATCTGTCACGCTTTGATGCAACACCCTGTATCTACGAAAATACATTTTGCAAAAAGTTTACATTAAATCCTACAGCTTTTGTATTTAACAGTTTTTTCTTAATTGCGAAACAAAGAAGTTAGAGAACGAAACACCCTGTACCTATTCTGAAATACCTATATTATTATTATTATTAAGAATAAACATTTATAAAAAATCAATAATATTTTTATTATTTTGTGAGAACACTTTTGAACCACCTATAAAGAAATTAGAGGTATTCAACCATTCACCAATTCCTACATAAAAAAAAAATTCTTTTAACCAATGTGTCTTAAAAAATATAAAATAATTAATAAAAATATATAAGCTAGTTATTAAATCCCCATTATATAGTAACAACTTAATATAAATATTAGCTAAATTAAGTAAAAATGTCCCAAAAATAGCGACATATCTTAAATCTCCATTCGTTTTATATGGCAAGTGTTGAATTTTATCACCCACCTGACGTCATCATTGTGGGAGAGAGATAGCTATACTATGCGCAAGAGCATACCGTGTTTATGTGTATCGTGGTCTGAAGGATTTTTAGAAAGTGAAATTAAAGGCCGCAAGAACTCTGAAGACAAACCCCCTTCTCCTTCAACATAATCCGCTGACTCAGTGAGTGTTGCCAACCTAACTTAACACCAACAAAAAGGAAGAGAGCAGAGACACACTACAAAAGATCCAAACAATACGAGAGTCTGGGCTTTTACCAGTACCTAAATTAAATAATGATATGAAGAAAATAATTCCAAACAACTCTGTTTAAACCTAAAATTGCCAAAAGTTAAAATGGACGGTCTGCGACTTGACGGAGACGCAAAAACTGAAATACATTGTCCACCTATGTGCGGCGCCTGGTGCCATCAACCACAGAAAAGCAGAAGTAGTGCGTTCGCCCCATACTCTCACTAACGTTCGGTAAACAAATATGATACAACCCAATAAACAATTTCTCAATCAAAATAATTATAAAATATTATGCACTTTTGTGGAAATATTACTGTACGAATCAAAGGTAAATCTACATTCCCCACAAAGTCAATAGTGGCAATTTTTAAAATTCCTACAATACTAATAATGACTACCCCAAAAGATTAATTAATAACATTTATTTTAAACATAATAATAAACATATTTCCAAACATTTTATATACAGGGTGTTAATTAATGTTATGCAGATATTTTAGGGGGTGATAGGACTCGTCAAAATAAGAACAAAATGCAAATATATGCATTATCTAAAACGCGTTATTTTCGTTATACAGGGTTGCAAATTTTCAATTTTTTTTCTCGAATTTTGCGTTTTTTCTCTTATATTCTGTGATAATTGTTTCAAATTTGAAACATCAACCATTTTTTAGAATCTCTACAATAAAGTATCAAAATTGTCGGTCGCAGTATACAAGGTGTTACATTTTCTTGAATCGGCTACAACTTTATCTTTCAGAACTTTTTTTTTTTTTGGAGCTCCCTGTATGGATTCCGGTATGAAATTTGAACTCTCTGTTCCTTTGTTTAGCGGTATTGTCTCTTGAACTATTCTTGTATCTGTGACCGTTTTCGATTTATTTGCAAAAATAGCCATCGATGGAAATTAAGTGTGGGCGAAATAAAGCAGAGTAAAAAGCTGTTTTTATTTGAATGTATTCTAAGTAATTATTTTCATTTTTATTTTAGATCAACCGACAAGGTTATCAACAATCAGATAAAAACATTACAAATTAAAAATAAATTAAAACAAAACAATTAATTAGTTAATCATATAAAAATAAAACAAAATTATAAAAACTGTTGAAAATGTCCGCCTCTTGCTAAAATGCACGAATCAAGTCTTCGCCTCATGGACTGACGGACTCTGCCAAATTTTCCAGGAGTATTGCAAATGATGTCGCATAAAGCTATTATTCTGTTTCCTAAATCCCCTTCTGTCTGGACTGGGGTCTGATACACTAATGCTTTTAGGTGTCCCCAGGAAAAGAATGCCAGGCTATTCAGGTCTGGGGATCTAGGAAGCCATGGCCCTGGACCTATCCAACGGTTGTTAAAAATCTGATTGAGAAAGTTTCTCACCTCTATGCTGAAGTGCGGTGGTGCACCATTGTGCATGAACCATATTTGGTTTCTGACAAGAATTGGTACCTCTTTTTGCAGCCCTGGGATTTCCTCTTCAAGAAATTGACGATAATATTATCCGTTTAGCCTTGCTGGTAGAAAAAATGGTCCTATCACATTTACTGAAAACTGTTTTTGGAAATTATTTTGGCGTATCGAATGCGGATTCTCTTCTGCCCAAAAACGGTTGTTCTGAAGATTGCTTATGGCATTCCTTGAGAAATTTGCTTCATCGCTAAATAAAATCGTGTTTTGAAATTACGGATTTTGAGCTAGCATTTGTAGGAACCATTGGCAAAAATTGAAACGTGGTGGAAAGTCACGTGGGAGAAGAGCTTGAACCCTTTGGATGTGGTAAGGATACATTAAGGTGTCTATTAAAAGTGTTGCGGCAATTTTTCTTGTACTAGTAGCAGGATCATTTTCTACTCGATTCAGGACTGCTTCCTAGACTTCAGGAGTCCTGACCGTTCTGTTTGCTCCTGCTAAATGAGTGAATTTCTTGAACGATCCATTTTCACATAGTCGATTATGTAGATTTGCGAATGTTCGTGGGTCAGGCAGTATTCGATTTGGATTCCTTTGTGCATACAGTCGTCTGGCTTCATAACAATTGCCATCGGCAAGTTCATAGATTAAATGCATCTCTGCAAATTCTTAATTTATGAATTCAACCATCATTAACCAGTTCAAAACAACTCCGGAAACGTCAAACAACGTCAAACAAAAAAATATTTGTTACAAAATGTCAGAAGAACAATAAACAGAATTAACAATTGCCTATCCCAGCCTACTATTTTTTTTCTCATATTTATTATTGCGCTATTTCGCCTACACTTAATTTCCATGGATGGCTATTTTTGCAAATAAATCGAAAACGGTAACATATACAAGAATAGTGCAAAAGACCAAAACGCTATACAAAGGAACAAAGAGTTCAAATTTCGTACCGGAATTCATAAAGGGAGCTCCAAAAAAAAGTCCTGAAAGATAAAGTTGTAGCCGATTCAAGAAAATGTAACACCTGGTATACTGCGACCGACAATTTTGATACTTTATTGTAGAGATTCTAAAAAATGGCTGATGTTTTGAATTGTATTCTTTTTCCAAAATATGGGGCATAGCACCATACCGACATGTTAGTTAACAACACTCACAATAAATATAAAAATAAAGAAAAAATATTTTTTAATATTCATATTAAAATTAAAATTTTTTTAAAAAATTTAAGAAACTTTCAATTTTCACTTCATTGCTCAATTTATTATCTCTTAACCACAATTTCTCTTCACTTATCAAATTACACATTTACAATTAAAACTTTAAATATTTGAATCTTAATACAATTAATATGTTAACATGACCATTTAGTACACCAAATCTTCAACTTTACATTTCTCATCCTGTTAAGATGTATTCATTAATTTGAGACAACTTACATTACAGTTTCGCTAAACTCGATATTAGGTAAATCCTAATTAAACGATTATTTTATAATCATTGGTGAGTCCTAACTTTGTACTATCCTTTTTTAGTATCCCCTGGTGATGAATGCTTAAGTATTCGAAACATGTAGGGAACTTTTAGTTAATTTTACAATTATTAATCTATGGAGAAAGACTGCATTGTTTCATTTATATTACATTGACTTCACTGAAAGTATGGACTATTTCTTTAACTTTACAGTAGTTTTATTTATACAAATTGAAATGCATATTCTCTACGTTCCTAAACTACTTGTTAATAACAATATTTATTTGACTACGACCACAACTTATGTTAAAAACGCAATAAAAGCCGAAACGTTTAACTATGTTTTTCTTTACAATCTAGTATTATTACCGCGGACAGCAATAGGTATAATTTTTTCAGTGTGGTAGCCAGTGACGCGCAACCTAATTAATTGCCGAACTGTACGCGACGTGGCGTGGTCATTTGCAGATAATTCACTTTCCAAAATAATAAACACGAATTTTTTAAATGACTAAATGGCAGTGAACTCTGCTCATAATAGCTTATTTCTTGCTCATAATGCATTTTACCGCACACTATACGAGTTTTGACAACTTGAGGCAAAGATAAAAACAGTCCCTTTAACCTGCTTATTGTCATATTTTTAGTTTATGGAAATGACCTTTTAACTAAAATTGATAAAGAAAAAATACGTGGTGTTAGAATAATAGGAGGAGAAGATGCTGATATAACACAGTTCCCACACCAAGCATCGCTCCAAATAAACAACTGTCACCATTGCGGGGCTTCGCTTATATCCAGCAGATGGCTGATCACAGCAGGGCATTGCACCAGGTATACTTCTGTCTTTCTTTCTAAGAACGCACAAGAATGATAAATAACTATATATTACTCATTTTAAGTACCTTCAACAACACTCCGTCTTCCCTGTTTGGTCTCACAGTACGCTTGGGCACCAACCTGTGGAGAACAGGTGGTCAGGTTTTTCCAGTGGCCAGAATCGTCAACCATCCTTTATTTGTTATCGAGCCAGATCTTCATGACTCAAGACCTGCCATAGTAGACAATGACATAAGTTTGCTATACGTGTCGCAAGACATTCCTATTGGGCCTACCATTCAACCAATCAGACTAGCTGAAGCAAGCGAGGTACGTATGCATGAGAATTTTTAACCAACCTAAATTTTTAGCGCCTAACGTTTGCAGTTAGTAGTTAAATTTGACACATACATATATTATATCTTGTTTTTGTAATTATATTATGTAAAATAGTACCACTCATTGATACTTATTAGTTTATACGATTTTTTAAATGTTTTCATATGTTATAAATACCCACGAATATAACATAATGAGATTTTAGGAAAATAGGCATGTTTAAGATTTTTAATTTAAAACCTCCCCAATTCACGCTCCTGAATAAGGAATTACCCCTGCCAACAATGGTAAATCCTCAAATATAACAATAGTTTGCGATAAATTCATGGTGGACCTACCTAAAAAATGCTCATTATTTGGATCCTTTAATGTAATCACAATAGATTGTAAGAGATGGTGTTTATGTTGCTCTTGACATGCGTTTTGCATTTTTAATGAGCATTTATTACTTCGCGCCATTTCAAGATAGACTATAACAGAAAATATCATAAACAAAAAACAAAGTATGATAATAGCTAGAAGAAAAGGGGAACTGACGATCCGCTGCCAACCAGCCAGACAATTAAGAGAAAAACACTTCTCGTCCCAAATTAACAAATTCGGGCTTCGTACGGACTGCCTGGCTTTATCTAACCAATCAAAGTAAATTCTAAACATCGGTAATCGAAAGTTATCGGGCCAATGAATTAGCACGATCTTATTTTTAATATTGTATTATACTAGGTGTTTGGTGCAAGGTGTTCTGACCTGCATTCACATATTCCTGTACGTCCCACAGTAAACGGATGGTTTATCAAATATTGCCTGATTTAATAAAATACATCATTACCTTAATGTTTCATTTACTCCACGATTTGTTAACTCTTCGATGGTTAACCTTGTAATATTTTCACAGTAACAACTTATTATGTTCATATTGACACGTAAGATGTCAAGTGAGGTCAAACTAACTCCCTTGGGATTTAGTTCCCTTAGATTAGACAAACGAATTAGCACGTCTTTGTTTTAACCGTCACTTAGATCTAAACGAAATCGTCTATTTTTCTTCGATGCTGATGTAAATAATTACTGGTTTATATTGTAATGCAGAATCAACACACGTTTGTAATTATTATTACTAAAAAATAAACTACAACATCTTCTTTTATTTTTAGGGTTTGCTTAATAAAATAAAAGACACTACTTCTATTGTATAGGTACAATGTCCATTTCTTTAAGAATTCTCTAAGAGCAGATTTTTTTTTTAAACAACTAGGTTGGGCAGCAGCTGTAAAATGTAGAAAAATGTCTCATACAATATAATTTAGTAGTTTTTGAAAAATATATGAATACTCACTGTAGAAGGTATCCATAATTTTAGTTTTGTGGCGGGACGGAATTATTCTAAAGATTTAAATCGACAAAATTTTTGGTAGCGGTGTGACCGAAGTCTTCAAGTCTTAAATTCCGCATCGCCTAATTAATATCTAAACTATAAAAAGATGGCATTTATACCTGGCAAAAACACTCTTGTAGAATCTGGATGTTTACACGATATCTTGTAGATTCTTGAAGATATCTCAGCAACGAATTAGTAATTTTAGTAATTATATCTTATACACTTACCAAACTGGACCTTACTCAGCAACAGCTAGTTTTTTGTTGTGGCAACCTCTGATGTCGAAGGGCAGCTGACACAACGATTCACGATTCGCGTACGCGATGTTCGTGCGAATTGTAAACTCTTCTGTCAAGTGACCCTTCGTTTAGTATGGTTGGGAGAAACAAGATTTGTTTTCAATAAGATAACTTCTCTTCTCAAAACACTTAAAATTTATTTACAAAAGAAAATTAGATAAGAGAACTTTACAAAGGTAAAACTTAAGTTATCTATGGTAAATCTTATATCTAAAAAGAAAGAGAATTTCTAGAGATTTTCATCCCCACTATAAGTTACTCAGTGTTAAACTGATTAACTGACATGAGTTCACGTTTTTATGGATAAACCCCGCAACTAGGAAAAATAAATGAAATTAATTTTTCAATCAAAGTCCCTGATTAAAATAAATTAATCAAACTTTGCCCAGGGTGTTTGGTCCTTTGACAATAGAAAATATTTACAAAGAAAATTAATGTTTAACCAAATAAAATCCTAATAGAATATATGAACAAGTCTGTCCAGGGTGATCGGCCCTTTAACAAATTGTAAAATATTATTTAATTCTTACCAAAACTTTAACAAAAAGAAATAGAGAAACTTAGTTTGCTTTTTAAGACGAGTCACTTTACTAGAAAGCACTAACTGAGCCAACTGGATAGCTTAAGAAAAACTTCGGAGCTGAACTTAGTGACTCAATGAATTTAACTGCCAACCTTAGGGATACACCCCCGAAATATTATAATAAATATATTATTTCTTAAAAGCCAATTACATTTCTCAAGCTTAAATAAGGGTGGGTTTCACATCTCCAAAATCACATTGTGTCGCCAATTAGAGCTTTATGCGTCCCTCTGTCTTAACGACTAAGATCCCGCCCTCATGTGATTAGCTGTTTAGCCGTAAGATGGCTCACCTAATCCACGGGAAGAATATATTTTAATTCTTCTGTATTCTCTTAAAAAAAATTACTTACAAATTAAGTTTACATAAAAGGATTAATACATAATACTAAATGTCTAAAAAGAAAGTTAGAAATGTTTAAAACAAACCTACAACGTAGTTAATACGTGTTTCTTCGTTTTCGGGCTTTAGTTGTTATTTAGGTAAAAAAAAAACAGATCTAAAATCTTTTGTACAATGTTAGAAAAGCTTAGGTCACAAATTGCAGTCTTAGAAATTAGAGTATTATCTATTTTTATATTAAAATATATGATTCAAACGGTTGAACCATTTCTTTGTTTCCCATGACTATTCCAGATGCTTTATGTTAAGCGAGACTCCCCCATTTCGCACCAGATGGGTCGAGGATAGTTAAGGATTATTTATACTTCAGTTATTTGAAGAGTATATTTTTCTGGGTGGTGAATCGTAATCAAAATAGGCTTTCTTAACTTTTTGATGTTTTGTGTAATATAAAGATAAGATGCAATTCTTGTTTAGGTTCTTAGACAACAAACTATCCACTTGAACATTGACAAAGACAATACGGGTGTTTGAAAAGTTTTGGTTTCATAGATTCTCTGTTTGTTTTTGCAATGTTCTTATCCTCTTAAATGATGCAATATGTGGATACAGCTGTTTCTTAAAAGCTTCTTTGTTTAGCAACTGATTTTAAAATATTGAAATATCTAATGGAATATTTTATGCTGTTACAATTTACCCCTCCCTTAAATTGAATCATATGTTTCCAACAAAAAAAATAGTAATACAATATCTATCAGACTAACTTGTACCCTACCAATTCGATGTAAATACAACATTAGTAATAAAACAAAAAAAAAACAGTCAAACAAACAATTTCATCAAGTTGAAAGTCCATAGTGCTCACACTTCTGCTAAATGCAGTCTTTCGAATACGATTTCATCATTGTTTCGCGATCGCGCACTCACGAATTTTTCCGGTTTTGTTTTACTCATCTGTAACTGTCACTCACGAATTTTCTACATTACACGTTTGCGTATTTATCGTCTTTGTTCGTTTCTGACTTTACAGTTCGGATCCTCACACGCGATATGATTATTTGGAAGTAGTGGGTACACATTTGCTGGTGCTGTTGCTTCTACCTTCACTTGTTGTAGTTCCTGTTCTTCAACCTTTCCTTCGGGTTGTTCATAATTCCTACGGTGAAGTTGATATAGATAGGTATGGGCAAGGTTGTTCCAAAGGCTAGCTAATAAGTACCGCTTCCGATTTGGATGGTTTCTTGTTACCTTCTTTAATGTGAAGTAATTCGTTACGACTCCAGGCAAGTAACTTACTGCACAAACTATGGTATAGAGGAATCCACAAATGGAGAATATATTACCCATCTTGGATAAGAAACCCCATACTTCTTCTGCTGCAGAGTGAGCAATATTGGTAAATTCGTGTTTCGAGAATAGATTAGGCATATAATACGAGTCTGAGTTATCAATGCCTACAATTCTCCTGGTAACCTGGTTAGTTACTGCTTGTTTAGTATTCGGATACATTAATGTCTGCTAAAATTTGTCCATATCATCCTGTGTGTAAATACCGTTGGAGCTAATTGGAGAAATGGAAAGGCCTTTCATTGAAATTTTGTCTTCTTCGTCATTAGCATCTAATTCGATAGCAACTGTGGTTCTTTTAAGTTCTGGCATTACCTCGATCCAATTGTTTTCCAGCTTAAAATTGGCAGGTAATAAAGGTAGGCATTCCACCTTGGTTCCATGTTCGACTAATATATGGGTTCTTGGGGTACGAAAGAAAGAACGATTCTGATATAGTACAGGCAATTCTTGATAGCATTCAGAACTTCTCCTGTACTCTACGACGATAGGTCGACATTTAGCTATATAGAGCACTTCTCCCATAACTCTACTAACATAACCTGATGTCGCCTTCACCAAGTTTCCAACTGCGGCTGGCGATTGCTTTGCTAAAGCAAGTCTGTTTTGTAGTATCTTCTCTCGTAGTTGACATCTCTTCATTATTGAGTCGTAAATGACGTCAGCCATTTGTCTCTTGACCGCTATTTCTAAGTATAAGAGTTTACTTAATACATGTGCCATTAAGTCAGTATTTTAAGGTAGTCGTAGAGTAGTAGATTGTACGGTGATAATAGAAACCAACAGAGTCTTCGACGAAAATCAGAAGGCGATTTTGTTCGGCTTGCCATGCTTTCTGAGCGCAAAGTTCTTCTGGTTTAGTTACTTTTAAAGCAAAAACTGTGTCTTCTGTTTTTAGCAGAATGTATTTGTTAGGAGGGTTGCGGCTTATAGTGAGAAGCGTTGCATTCCCCTCATACAAAACATCGACGCCACTAGTTGAACATAGGCTGGATAGGTGTTGTTGCCATGTTACTTCGCCTTCAATGTCGTCAAAGCAATATCCATCATTATATGGACATACGGTTCCAGAGTGAAGGTTTACCGTATTTCTTTCTACATCCGCTACAACTAGATAGTCATGTAGACGTATTGACAAAGCTGCTACTACTACCACGTTCGTGTACTGGGTTCCGCCAACTGAAAATCTAACTCCTTCGCATTTTCCCTGTGTATCTGTATAACCTTGGAGGGTTGCAGAGACTTCTGTTGTTCCATTGAGTACTAACTTAGAGATAACTCCGGCACCAATTCCATTTAAATTCAGCTGTCGAAAACGGTGTGCTTTTATACACTGGTCTTGGTCAATGTGCTGAATATATTTTCCAAATCCTCCGGCTACAGTGCTTCGGTGACTATGCATTCCACAATGTTCAATAATCTGTTGAATTTGTACTTGACATGTGTAGACATGGACTGGTACATACTGCCTCTTTTGAACTAATTGGATTCTTCTATAGGTGCTTTCTGTAAAATTCCTAGGGTCTTGACATGGCTTCACGGATAACAACGATACTTTGGTCAGTTCTGTGGTCTTGTCGTAACCTACAATTTCTGATTTAACCCATATGATTAGCATTGAAAATATTATGACGCGCTTCATCTTGGCTGCTTTCCTTTTAAAACATCAAGACAATAATTATGCTTAAAACAGGTAATACACAAGATAATAGTTAACAAATTCTGGAAAAAAAAAAAAATTAAATTTCAGTAAAAAAAAAAAAATTTCAGTATTTACTTATTTATTAGTATGACTTCCTGTGCGACGCGCTATTGGTTCATTCTCTTCAATCGTTCCTACATCAACTTCATGAATTTCCTCAGGTTTGTCTCCTACGGAACTAGCTTCTAAACTGTGGAATTCTAATGAATCTTCCCTTGAAGATAACATCTCTCTCCTATCACTGGGTATAGGACTATCTTGTCTTTCCTCTACCTGTCTCATTGGAACGTCTAGAGTATCGGGCATCTCAATCATCGTATTGTTCTGATGGACTGATAAATCGTCTTCTTCAGGTTCACTATCCCAATCTAATGGTGGCTGTGAATGTGAGGGTCCAAAACCAATAGGAACGTTTGCCAACTGATTGTTTGGTTCGTTCGTTGACAAACACAATTTTAAACGATTGACGTGTACTTTGTTCACTTTCTTATCATGTATCTCCGTGACTTCTGCTGTCACTCCATTCAAGTTAGTAATCCTGTATGGTCCTGTCCATTTTTTCGCCAATTTTCTACTCAACCCTATCTTATCAGCATTATCGTAAACATACACTCGATCTCCTACCGTAAATTTATGGGGTTCGGCCTTTTTATTAAAATTTTTATAGAACTTTTCTGTATTTTTCTCAATGTTGTTGAGTGCGTTCTGATGTGCAATCTTCATTCTTTGCAAAAACTCTGACATATAATTTGAATCGGTATCATATTTAACTCTTAACGGTGTAAAAATTTCATCATAGGGATATTCCATGTCTCTACCAAATAATAGAAAAAATGGACTTTCTTCAGTTGTACTGTGTGTAGCTGAACTATATGACGCTAGTGCATATGGTAACCATTCATCCCAATCTCTATGACCAGGGTCAATATAGTGAGATAATAAATCCTTTAAAGTTCTATGAAATCTTTCCAATGCTCCGTTTGTTTAGGGTCGGTAAGCAGTTGCTTTTAGATGTTGAATTTGTAATATTCGACAAATGTTTTCCATTAGCTTGGACGTAAAATTTGTACCTAAATCTGTTAATAGCTGTCTTGGGGTACCATGTCGAAGAATAATACCTTTTACAAAAGCTTTGGCTATGGTTTCTGCTGTCTGATCACTCAGCGGAAAAGCTTCTACATATCTGGTTAATGCATCTTGTACTGTCAAAATATACTTATTTCCCTGACATGTTACAGGTAATGGACCTACTACATCCATGGCAATACGGTAAAAGGGTTGCTTCGGTATACTAAATTTTTGTCATGGTGCTGGTTTGTTATGACTTGAGGTTTTCCTGTGTGCGCATGGTTCGCACGCATTAACATATCTTCGTATATCTTCAGTCATATTGGGCCAATAAAAGAATTTTTTAATTCTTAAGTACGTTTTCTCAAAACCCATGTGTCCTGAGAAAGGTAAATCATGATATATACGTAATATGTTTGGAATTAAGTATCTTGGAGCTACTAGTATATCGTTGAAGTACTTATCTTTGGATACTTTATAAAGTAATCCATCTATGTCTAGGTAAAAATCATGTTCCCTACCTACTGTGACATTTTTCATGATTTTCTGAATTTTCTTGTCGGATTTTTGGAAACGTTTGATCTTGTCTCGACTCCAAATAGGTTCACAATCTTCTTCAGCAGTAATTACTCTTATGGGCTTGATACGTGATAAAGCATCAACGTTGGTATGTTTCTTTCCAATTTTGTATTCAATTTTAAACGAATATTCTGATAGTGCTAAGGACCATCGCATCAGGCGGTGACTAGGATCCTTTACATTCACTAGCCATTTTAATGGTTGATGATCGGTATAAACTACAAATTCCTGTCCCCATAGATAATTTCTAAATTGTCTTATTCCCCATAGTAACGCTAAACATTCCCGTTCTGTAGTGAAGTAATTTTTTTCGGCTTTATTAAGCTGTCGACTAGCATATGAAATGGGAAATTCTTGTCCATCATAGACTTGATGTAATATGGCGCCAATAGCTTATCCAGAGGCGTCCGTCGATAAATGAAATTGTCTTTTTGGATCTGGGTATTTCAAAATAGGTTCTTTCATAAGACAATTTTTCAAATAGTTGAATGCTACTTCACAACTTTCATTCCATATGAAATTCACGTTTTTCTTCGTTAAATTCGTAAGAGCTGCAGAATATTGGGAAAAGTTTGGTATAAACTTTCTGTAGTATCCTACTAATCCCAAAAATTATCTAATTTCTGTAACTGTTGTTGGTATTGGATAATTCTTCAGAACTTCAATTTTCTTTGGACAAGGCTTGACACCATCTTTTGAAATGATGAATCCCAAATACGGAGTTTCGCTTTTCATGAAAACGCATTTTTCCTGATTAAGTGCAAGTCCGGCACTTCGAATTCTATCAAAAACATCACGTAGTTTTGCAATATGTTTGTCGATGTTATTTTTTGAAAATACTATTATGTCGTCTAGATAGACATAACAGTGGGAACCAGTCAGGTTTGACAAAACGCACATCATTAATCGTTGCCACGTTGATGGTGAATTAACTAGACCAAAAGGCATTCTGTTACACTCGTAATGACCCCATGGAACAGAAAAAGCAGTCTTTTCCCTATCTTTTGGGTCTACTTCGACTTGCCAATAGCCTTTTGTCATATCTAGCGTGGAAAATATTTCTGCGCCTCCTAAGGCATCAATACTATCCTGGATATTAGGAATTGGAAAATAATCTCGTTTCGTTACTTTATTAATGGCTCTGAAATCAACACAAAATCTGTATTTCTTTGTTCCATCCGGGCTTTTCTTTTCCACTAGGACTACAGGTGCGCTCCAGGGAGATACAGAGGGTCTAATAATATTTTCTTTCAACATATCTTCAATTTGGTTCTTCATTTCTTCTCGTAGTGCATACGGTATCCTATAGGGTGCTTTTATGATCGGCGCGTGATCGCCTGTGTCGATTTTGTGAGTAACTAAATTCGTCGCTTCTAATGGCTTATTTTCCCCGGCAAATATGTCGCCGTAACTTTCTAGAAATCGTAACATTTTTTCCTTCTCTGGATCTTGCAAATGGGCTAATACATTACCAAAATGTACACTATGTCCACTATTTGACTAATATCTATTCTCCCTAAGACAGGTTTATAGAGATAATCTGTCTTCTCTTCCCTATCATCACCAGTTTAAAAAGGGGGGTGAATTTTTTAATGGTCTGAGGTATTGGGGTAGTATTTAGAATTCGGACAACAATATTTCTATTTCCATTTGTTTCTTGTTTTTCGATATTTACAATACTGGTTGCCGTACAAATCCCGACATCGGTATGATTTAAAGGCTCGCAAATCATAGTGCCCACAGGAACCCGGGCGTCCACGGAAACGCTATAATCGCAGCCATGAAATGCTGGTAGTTTGAAGTCTTCACGCAGTCTGACAAGATTAGGTTGTTTTAAACTATTGGCCTTCTTGCTACTAAGGGGCAAGCCCTTCGTATTAGACTGGTGAAATTGTTTACTATTGTCTACTAGGCTGTTGTCCTCCTTCTTTTCCGGTTTATTGTTTATCTGGAAAATCTTCTCGGCATCCTTGAGATTTTTGATACTCTCTAAAACTCCAGGAAGATTTGTAACTGTTGGTGAATCAATTGAACTAGACTTGCATACTTCATTTTTAAAGGCTGGTACCATTTCTCCTGCGATTTTTGGGTTCGTTTTCTCTATTAACGTTGACCCTTCGCCAACACTACTGGCATTTATGCCCTCCATCATATCAGAATGATTTTCCTCGCATGCTTGACCTTTAAATATGCCGCTACGCGCATTTTGATGAGATACACAGTTATCACTAACAGTGATGTTAAGCGCTAATTCAACTACATCGTCATCTTGGTCGACAACGTGGTAGTGTCGTTCTAGATAGCCTTTCTGCAAGGTCAAACTATATCCACAAAGATCCATTTTTTCAAGGTTAAAATTAATGATAGGTTTATATTTCTCGAGATAATCTATCCCAAGTAAACCATCTGTAGGAAAATTTAAATGATGTCCACAAATAATGAATGAATGGTCCACGTTCTTTTCATTTGGAGGTTCTCCAAGCGTAAAGGAGATCTTCGTTGTGCCAAATTGTTCTACTTCTTGTCCTAAAATATCCGTTATATTAAATTGTAAAGGTTGAATGTTTAACAAACCCAGTTTTTGTACGATGGTGTTTTTGATTAGTGATACCGAGGCACCACTATCGATCAGAAAACTTAAGATTTCACCGTTCTTTACCTTGAGTACAATAAACTTTGAATGTTCTCCACTTATAGCTAATATTTTGTTTGGTTTAGGTTGATTTGGAAATTTTACTTCGGTGGTTTTTTTTAGGCCATTCCGGAGTTTAAAAAACAGTTCTGCCTATAATGTCCTGGTTTGCCACATGTAAAACATTTCGGACCTTTTTTCGGTGCTAAACATCTAATACTCATGTGTCCTTCTTGTTGACAGTTGAAGCATTTTAATCCTTGCTTAGGATGTCGATTGCCATTACTAGGATTTTGGTCGTTTTTAGGTCTTTCGTAAGAAAAATTTTCTTACTTTATTTCTTGGTTGTTTTCTTTGGCTCCATTCCAAATCTTTTTTCTCTGTAGTTGTAACGTTCATTTCTTGGTTCGAATCTTTTCCTTGTGGTTCCAGTATTTTCTTCCACGTAACGCACGGATGATGAATAACGTTCTTCGTAAAGGTTCTTTGGCAATTGTCTCCAAATTGTTGACTCATATTTTTCTGCTACTTCAAGAACATCCTCGATGGTATAAAAATCAACTTTTTCAATTACCTTGTTGGCTAAACGAATATCAATTCCTTGTATAAACTGTTCTACTAATACTTTGTTTCTGTACGTAATCTGTGCAGTATTAGCATTGTCTTCTGGAAATGCAGTAGATGCTAATTTTCGTAAACTTTGAGCATATGCGCCCAAACTTTTATCTGGTTTCTTAATACAACGTGCTAATTCCTGTTTACCCTCCAACTGAGATACTTTCGTACCAAAAACTCTTCTTAGTCATACAGTCATTTCGTCAACGGTCTTGGGTCGCTCTGTTTGTCGCAAGGCATAAAATTCTTCTTTGGCTCTTTCCTTTAATTTTCTTGTCATTACCTTAAGGGTGTCTATTTCTGTCCAGCCATTCTGACAAGCTGAAACATTTACAGCTTCAATAAATGCTTCGTAATCTTTTCCTCCTGTGTATGGATCGATTGATTCTAATTCGTCTTTTTCGGAACGGAGTAACTGACGAATTGTTTTAAGATCATCTAACTGTATAGTTCTCGGAACTTCTACACTTGAGCCAGCTTCAGATTCTTCATCGTTGTCATCTTGATTCTTATTGTTCTGAGCTTCTTTCATAAGTCTCATTTCTTCTTCCATTTTCGCCTGTAAATCCATAATTTGTTGTTGTAGAGCTACAACTTCTGGGTTAGGTGTTTGACCTTGATTACATGTACTATGACCATCAGTAGGTGGACTTATTTTCTTTGCTGTTTCGATGGAACTTTGTTTTATTGGATATAGTTTCTTAACCACGGGTTTTTCTAGTAATCGAGTACTATGCTTCTTCACTACTAAGTATCGAATTCGTTTACTTCCTTTAGTTCCTATGAACTAAATATAACTTCGCAACACTTTTATTCACTTTAGAATAAAAACACACATTTATAACAAATTGTAACAACTTCACAAAACTTCACAAAATCTTCACAATATACTCACAAAATCTTCACGAACATGTTACCAAAACGATAACCAAAAACAATGTTTCCGTCCGAAATGTCGAGTTCAAATAAATTAAAAAAAAAAAAAAAAAATTATATACATTAAAATTTTTTTTCTCGGCATACGACCCTGTTCTTGACAACTTTTATATTCTACATAGAAGATTAGCTTTTACCTCAATTTCCGAACGTCAAAAATATTTTAAAGTACTTCTACAACTTCTAGAAATAGAGTATCGGGTAGGTAAAAACCAATATTCAAAGTATTTTCCGGTGTAAACTTCAATTAACCATTCGGTTTCGTCAACTTCAATAAAAGAAAACGTTGGTTACTTCCACTTGATTTACTCGTTAAGACGTAAGCTATAAAAATAGAATAAAAACAAACTACACATATTTTCTGAGAAATATTAATTACCAGTTAGAACTATAATGTGCTCTAAGAGAAACAATGCTTTTCTTAAAAAAAATAATGGAGAAGGGTTTGGTGTTAAAAAGAACTTTTACTTATTTTGAACACATCAATTAAGTAAAAATGCAATCATTCTTGTCTGATTAACAAAATTCCTATTTTTGTTGTTATCTCCCAAAATTATTTGCCATGTTATTCTGCCAAACGATTTAAAAAAAAATAATAAAATTATCGGTAATTAACAATTATCACTCCTTGGTCTGATTTATTTGAATACTTTTCAGGTTTTAATTCACTTTATTCGCTCTCTATATATAAAAGATAAAATTAGATATCGAACAAACTAACGATTTTAGATAGAAAATATATCAATCACTGACATTAAGTTCTTTTGTTTAAATTTAAATTGCGCAAATAAAAATAAGACAATAAATTAGATTAACAAATCCACTACGCTGACCACCAATTTTGTGGCGGGACGGAATTATTCTAAAGATTTAAATCGACAAAATTTTTGGTAGCGGTGTGACCGAAGTCCTCAAGTCTTAAATTCCGCATCGCCTAATTAATATCTAAACTATAAAAAGATCGCATTTATACCTGGCAAAAACACTCTTGTAGAATCTGGATGTTTACACGATGTCTTGTAGATTCTTGAAGATATCTCAGCAACGAATTAGTAATTTTAGTAATTATATCTTATACACTTACCAAACTGGACCTTACTCAGCAACAGCTAGTTTTTTGTTGTGGCAACCTCTGATGTCGAAGGGCAGCTGACACAACGATTCACGATTCGCGTACGCGATGTTCGTGCGAATTGTAAACTCTTCTGTCAAGTGACCCTTCGTTTAGTATGGTTGGGAGAAACAATATTTGTTTTCAATAAGATAACTTCTCTTCTCAAAACACTTAAAATTTATTTACAAAAGAAAATTAGATAAGAGAACTTTACAAAGGTAAAACTTAAGTTATCTATGGTAAATCTTATATCTAAAAAGAAAGAGAATTTCTAGAGATTTTCATCCCCACTATAAGTTACTCAGTGTTAAACTGATTAACTGACATGAGTTCACGTTTTTATGGATAAACCCCGCAACTAGGAAAAATAAATGAAATTAATTTTTCAATCAAAGTCCCTGATTAAAATAAATTAATCAAACTTTGCCCAGGGTGTTTGGTCCTTTGACAATAGAAAATATTTACAAAGAAAATTAACCTTTAACCAAATAAAATCCTAATAGAATATATGAACAAGTCTGTCCAGGGTGATCGGCCCTGTAACAAATTGTAAAGTATTATTTAATTCTTACCAAAACTTTAACAAAAAGAAATAGAGAAATTTAGTTTGCTTTTTAAGAAGAGTCACTTCACTAGAGAGTACTAACTGAGCCAACAGGATAGCTTAAGAAAAACTTCGAAACTGAACTTACTGACTCTGTGAATTTAACTGCTAACCTTAGGGATACACCCCCGAAATATTATAATAAATATATTATTTCTTAAAAGCCAATTACATTTCTCAAGCTTAAATAAGGGTGGGTTTCACATCTCCAAAATCACATTGTGTCGCCAATTAGAGCTTTATGCGTCCCTCTGTCTTAACGACTAAGATCCCGCCCTCATGTGATTAGCTGTTTAGCCGTAAGATGGCTCACCTAATCCACGGGAAGAATATATTTTAATTCTTCTGTATTCTCTTAAAAAAAATTACTTAAAAATTAAGTTTACATAAAAGGATTAATACATAATACTAAATGTCTAAAAAGAAAGTTAGAAATGTTTAAAACAAACCTACAACGTAGTTAATACGTGTTTCTTCGTTTTCGGGCTTTAGTTGTTATTTAGGTAAAAAAAAAACAGATCTAAAATCTTTTGTACAATGTTAGAAAAGCTTAGGTCACAAATTGCAGTCTTAGAAATTAGAGTATTATCTATTTTTATATTAAAATATATGATTCAAACGGTTGAACAATTTCTTTGTTTCCCATGACTATTCCAGATGCTTTATGTAAAGCGAGACTCCCCCATTTCGCACCAGATGGGTCGAGGGTAGTTAAGGATTATTTATACTTCAGTTATTTGAAGAGTATATTTTTCTGGGTTGTGAATCGTAATCAAAATAGGCTTTCTTAACTTTTTGATGTTTTGTGTAATATAAAGATAAGATGCAATTCTTGTTTAGGTTCTTAGACAACAAACTATCCACTTGAACATTGACAAAGACAATACGGGTGTTTGAAAAGTTTTGGTTCCATAGATTCTCTGTTTGTTTTTACAATGTTCTTATCCTCTTAAATGATGCAATATGTGGATACAGCTGTTTCTTAAAAGCTTCTTTGTTTAGCAACTGATTTTAAAATATTAAAATATCTAATGGAATATTTTATGCTGTTACAGTTTTTGAAAGAAATATTTTTTTCTCCCTTGCAGGTGAATTCTGTGGTGATTATAACCCCCAAACCTGTGTAGTGCATTAATCTTTATTTAACATCTTAGATAGCAAACAATATTTAATACACCTAATAATCCGTAGGTTATACCTGTACCTACCTATTAATGTCTACTTTCTATTGGAGTCAATCTCCAATTACTTAATTTGTGTTAATTACTCGTACACTAGGAGTTCTTTTTTTAATGACACATTTTTATTGTCAACTTTAAACAAACTGTCCTAAAAATAAGTTGTTAAAACTAAATATTTAAGCATACCAAGGAACGTTTGTTTTAAAAGAAATACAGAAGATAAGTATATAAAACTTTAATTTTATATCTTCTTGCTCAAAAATAACGTCTTGTACCTCCAGCTTCTTAAGAGTTTGTCGGCTTCTTTACACCTGCTTACTAATATTTTGGTTCCACAATTTCATAATATACTATAAGAATATATCGACTTACCTTCATGTCTACAGTCTTATTGGGATAATAGCTTTTTATTTTTCACCTATTTTCACACGAAGATTGCTATTAATAAGGCAGCGTTTTTTCAGACCTTGCTCTTTTCTTTTCTTTTCGATGAGTTGTCCACTCTTTTTCTCTTAAATTCTTGGGTTTGTACTCAATGCAAATATCGCATCTATCTTTCTATGGCTTACAGTGCAATATTGATCCCGTCTACAATTCTAGACAGAGGTTCCTCATTAGACTCCTCACATTTTACTTTGTGTTCGGCATATAGTACGACTAAAATAGTAAATCTCTATTCCGAATACCGTAGCAGTAGTGTAATGGCAGCTTATGCAAATTGGGTTTAAATAAAATGGGTTTAAATGAGTCGATGAGTCGCATCTCTTTTGTCAGATATTCCGTGGATGCTATCGTCTACCCAGCTTTTTATAGAACGCTCTCTTAGGCAAAATGTGGATATGAACATATTTTTGCAAACAGGAATTCACACGTTATTAATTTTTAGTAATATTTCATAAGCCGAGCCTCTTCGTGAGTTTTCATTTCTACTTTTCTTCTCTTTGGGAGCTTCAACAGCTACCAAAGTTGCTACATAAACTTTCCTGTCTTGCCATGACAGGCGATTCCAAATTTTTCGAATATAGATTTTCGAGCTTCATTCGAAGGTTCGGTATATATAATATACGATAAATATACGCGAATACCCTGTATGTAAATTTGTATAGTATATTGTACAAAAAGTTTTGAAAATAGCTCTTTTTACTAGTGCTGGCAACTGAAGCCGATTTTTCGGTTAACCGGTTTTCGGGTTTCGGTTTTTCGGTTAACCGGTTTTCGGTTACCTAGTTTTCGGTTAACCGAAAAGCGGATACTTACCAGAAGGTGACTGAAGTCGGGAATTAAAAGTATTAAAACAAAACTCTATAAATTAATGCAAAAAATATAAAACAAACACTATCATTTTTATTTAAAAAACAAAAATAAACTCAACATAAAATGTAGTACAATAGAAACTTAAATAAGATTTAAAAAAAAAACTTAAACTCAACTCAAGCTAGCTCTAAGCAAGTGTTTTGTTTGTTAATTATTTTATATTTTATTTTATTTATCATATTATATTCATCATCATCATCATCATCACTCAGCCTAGCTGCGTCCACTGCTGGACATAGGCCTCTCGTAACCTCTGCCACACATCTCTATTCTGCGCGGCCTGCATCCAATTTGAACTTATGCGCCGTATGTCATCCGTCCATCGGGTCGGTGGGCGTCCTCTATTCCTATATGCATCCTGTCTTGGTCGCCACTCTAGAATCTTCTTAGTCCATCTGTCATCCGTTCTTCTAGCAACATGACCAGCCCAATTCCACTTTAATGTGGCTATTCTCTCCACAGCATCCACGACCCCTGTTCTCCTTCTTATTTCATTATTAGGGATTCTGTCTCTTAAGCTTATTCCCAGCATTGATCTCTCCATGGCTCTTTGCGTGACTCTGATTCGGTTTATTGTTCTCTTCGTCAATGTTAGTGTCTCTGCTCCATATGTCAAAACAGAGAGTATGCATTGGTCAAAAACTTTCCTTTTCAAACATATTGGTATGTCCGATTTAAAAACGCTGCGAAGCCTTCCAAAGGCGGCCCAAGTTAGACTCGTTCTCCTACAAATCTCCGTTGTTTGATTGTCTCGGCCTAATCTAATCTCATGGCCCAAATACTTGTATTTTGTTACCTGTTCGACGTTATGGGTCCCTACCTGTATATTGTCGCTTATTACAAGGTTCGTCATAAACTGAGTCTTCGATATGTTAATCTTAAGCCCGACCGCTCTTGAAGTTCGATGGAGGTGTTCCAACATTTCTCTGGCTTTATCTATACTATCCGTCATTAACACAATGTCGTCCGCAAATCTTAGGTGGTTTAGATTTTCTCCGTTTATATTTATTCCCATGTCTTGCCAGTCTATTTGCTTACACATATATTCCAATACGGCCGTAAACAACTTTGGAGAGACAGTGTCTCCTTGTCGAACTCCACGTTGTACCTCAAATCTGTTTGTATCTTCGTGGAGTCTAACGCAGGCTGTTGCAGTATCATAGATGTTTTTGATAAGTGCGATATAGCGGTGGTCGATTCTGCAGTCTGCAAGTGCTAGCAGCATTTTATGTTGATCAATGGTATCGAATGCCTTTTCATAGTCTACAAATATAAGGATTAACGGCTTGTTGTATTCCACACATTTTTCAATTAGTGATTTAATGACCTGTAGATGGTCGTTCGTTCCATATCCTAAGCGAAAACCGGCTTGTTCGCGGGGTTGATAAGCATCCAGTTTATTTGTATTTATTGACTTACAAATAAACTTACAAACATATTATATTAATATTTAAATAATATTTATACTTATATAAATATTCGTAGTCCAACAGATAGTAAAATAGTAACCTAAACCTTAAACCTTAAACCACTTGATCAATTTACTAGAAAAAATATATCATTTTCTTAATTTTATTACTTAGATGTAAATACCTCTAGAATCACACCTGTAATTTAGTTGTGCCTTTTGCCAATACATGTAAATTAAGGACCAAAATAACCCATCATTATTGTCTTATATTCCTTTGATAATGATCCGCAAGGGTTGAAACACGTGTCAGGAAATTGAATTAAATTGTGAAATATAACAAGTACGACTTTAATTTCCTCTACTATAACGGGTGACAACGAATGTTGTTACCCCCCCCCTCCCTATTTTTTCCGTAGTTTTATTAATACAAATTTTAAAATTTCAGGAGATTCTAAGTGTATATTTTGCGACTTTTTAGTGAACTCGTACTTTTAAAATCACTTCCGGTTTGACCGGAACTGGTATCAACTTTTTTGTTTTAAATGGAAACCTATTATTTTTATTTGATATTTGAATTCTACGGCCAATTTCCTTTAAAATGACGTATCACACATTATCATTTGTTTTTAAAATGGCTTCCAGGCTAACTTTTCAAGGATATCCTTAGATGGCCATGGATTCGCTAATACAATATGATTCTTTGAGAGTGGGCCACGGAAGTTTTAAAATGATCTATTTTAACCTACATTTTTTATGTTAAACAAGTAGGCTATGAAATATTCTGTGAAATGGCAAATCTAGAAACAAACGGGGACAACTTTTTCTGTCATAAAACTGCAGTTCAAGATTTTGTGTGCAACTCATATAGTATTTTGTAGTGTTTAGTTAATAAAATGGTTTTCTACTCCCAAAATGAAAAAGTTGATATGCTGCTAATCTACGGTGAATGTGGGCGTGATGCCCATGCTGCCGAGCGATTATACATTGAGAGATATCCTGGACGTGAAGGTCGCCATCTAAGCAGGCAATATTTTGTAATTTTGGAAACGAAGTTTAGAATTGCTGACGAAAATCCTCAAGTAGACAGGTATATTATTAGTGAGGAGACCGAAATTAACGTACTAGCATATGTAGAAGTTCACTCAACAGTTTCGGTAAGAATATTGGCCATAGAACTTAATATCAGTAGGGAATCTGTGAGGAAAATTTTAAAGAAGTATAACTACAAAAGTTTTAAATTTCAATAACATCAACATCTTTATGAGAATGATGCGGAAAGAAGACTTAATTATTGTATTTGGTTTAGGGAAAATTATAATTT
This sequence comes from Polydrusus tereticollis, assembly GCA_963920685.1. Classification (NCBI taxonomy): domain Eukaryota; kingdom Metazoa; phylum Arthropoda; class Insecta; order Coleoptera; family Curculionidae; genus Polydrusus; species Polydrusus tereticollis. The sequence continues at coordinate 42,693,388 of OY987332.1, read as the reverse complement.
ACATGATAAAATTTTGTTTACGGACGAATCACATTTCAGCAACAACGGAATTTTTAATAGACATAATACGCATTACTGGTCGACTGTGAACCGCCATGAAATAAGAGTTGGAGGTCGTCAACATAGATTTGGATTGAATGTATGGGCTGGTATTGTAGGAACAAGAGTTCTAGGTCCCATATTTTTCGAAGGACATTTAAATGGCGAGCGTTACTTAGATATGCTGAGAAACGAGATCGAAAATGGAATAGAGCAACTTCCTCTATAAACTTCTAGAAACTTGTATTTTCACCAAGATGGTGCACCACCTTACAATAGTCGCATGGTGCAAGATTACCTAAATGCAAGGTTTGATGCTAGAGTGATATCTACACACAGCTAAATAAGGTGGCCAGCAAGATCACCGGATTTAACTCCAATGGATTACTTCTTATGGGGTGATATAAAGGATAAAGTTTATGAAACACCTTCTAACACTTTGTATGAACTCCAGGACAAGATACGAAACACGTTTTTGTCTGTTAGACCAAGGATTTTAGAAAATATCATGCGAAAAACCCGCTCGGTTGTAAATAAATGCATTGAAGTGGAAGGCGGGCATTTTGAACATTTGTTACCTTGGTTGTTATTGTTTTACTAAATAAAAAGTGTTCGTAACAAACATTTAAGGATTCCATTTTATTTTTTATTTTTTTGAGATATGACCTCCATTATTTTTCTATTTTGGCCGCTCCATTAAGTATAATACCATACTTATGATACATTTTCAAAAAGGTAATTTAATAAGCTATTTTTTGGCCCTAAAAAAATGCCTTGTTGCCATTTAAAAATAGTGAGTAATTCTTCCTCATTGTTTAAAAAAAAATGACATATCTAAAATATTTTTGACAGAAGCATCTTTCGCAAAGAATGTAATTGTTCAACATAAAACAGGTTAAAATAGACAATTTTAAAACTTCCATGGCCCACTCTCAAAAAATCATGTTGTATTAGCGAATCCATGGCCATCTAAGGATTTCCTTGAAAAGTTAGCCTGGAAGCCATTTTAAAAACAAATGATAATGTGTGATACGTCATTTTAAAGGAAATTGGCCGTAGAATTCAAATATCAAATAAAAAAAAATAGGTTTCCATTTAAAACAAAAGAGTTGATACCAGTTCCGGTCAAACCGGAAGTGATTTTAAAAGTACGATTTCACTAAAAAGTAGCAAAATATACACTTAGAATCTCCTGAAATTTGAAAATTTGTATTAATAAAACTACGGAAAAAATAAGGGGGGTAACAACATTCGTTGTCACCCGGTACCTAGAATATCCATTTCACCAAGCATGTAGCCCATCTCATATCAATTACAAAATAGAAATATTCGGAAGAGCTTTGTAAAAGAAATCGCTAAAATATTTGTGGAACGATTCACAAGAATTGGTAGTGCGAGTTAGTTCCGCTGAATCTTCAGTCCAAAGATATAGCAAAAATAATGAATTTTCTGAGACATAATAATTGTCTATTAAGTAATCAGAATATTTTTGAATATTTTCCAAGTCAAATACAAAACAATCGATTTCATCAGATTTTAAAAAGTAAGGACAACTCTGCTTGCTCGATTTTTTTGCATGCTTGTTCCAACTTTCGTTCTTTGCGATTCTTGTCATGGAAAACTTGCTTTTGATTTGCTGGTCTACGATATCCCAAGTTCTTTGGTAGCTTTTCCCCAAATGCCAAGCTATAATATCACCTCTTCCCACGACGCGTTGTCTCAAACACTAAATTAACTGTCATTCCCAAAATGCCGCGGGAGCAAGGAATTGTTCCTGCATCTTTTATCAGGATGTTACAGTCCCCTTATTTCGCCTGGATCCTACTCTACGCATCTTGCTGATCATTTCTGTTCTTGTGGTTTATATTTCTTGTATCCCATAAAGCGGGTTCATTTTCATACAAACTCAAAAACTCAAATATAGAGTCGTTCGTCCACTAACAACCCACAAAATCTGCCATCCATGTCCATAAATAATTGCTGCAAAAGTATGAAACTGTAAAAACTATAACAATAAATTAATTATTATTGGAAACAAAAATATTAATCCAACTTTCATGATATTTATATTCATTTATGCTAAACTAATGAAAAGAAGGTGCATGTGTGGTGACATATATTCGTAACAATAGTATATTATTAACCAAGGTTTAGACAGCCATCATTATTGCCCGAGCGGCAAAAGGCAAGAGGGATTTAAGACGCGAGGGCTATAAGCTGTCTAAACCGTGGTTAATATAATATTTTTTCCACTACTACAAGCTTTTATAAGACATTTATCTTTATAGTATTATTAATTATAAAAAATTATAGGTAGGTATAAGTATATTTTTTAATCAAGTTACCTGCGCTTTGGAATTGGCAAAATATTTTGTTGTTTTGTCAGGTGGCTTTCTTAATGTCAATTTTTGTTCATTTATGTCATCAGATTTCACGAGTTTTCCGTTTTTTTAAAAAATGAGCGAAGAAAATGTTAGTGATATTATTATGTGTACACCTCCAGAATTAAGGATGGAAGCAGAAAAAACGTTGATTGTATCGATATTTTACAATATCAGGCGTCTCTAATAATTTAATATGTATTGATAATTATCTGGTTGCCTAACTGTTTAAAATGTTTATGAATTCATGTTGTAGAATTAAAAAATCAAGTTACCTGCGTTCAAACAAAATTCTTGAAGATCGGTCAATAATGGATTTCAATGCCTTATTATTGACCATGGTCAATAATAACTTATAAGGTAGAGAAAAACGATTTCTAACGTTAATAATCGGTCAATAATGGCGATGTTATAGGTTAGTAGTGGAAAAAAAATATAATGTCTTTTTAAATCTTTAATAACATTCTATAGTATAGTATTCTATTTAAAAACAGTAAGTTATGTCAATAATTTTGACTTTTCACATTTTATAAAATTTTTGACTTAACAGCATAAAACTTTTCGCAAAACTCAACAAATAATTTTTTCAGTACACCTTCTAGCTGAAAAAATAAAAAAATTTACATTAATGTAAAAGTGGGACAAATTAAAGGCAATATATTATACATATTTGCTGTTCGTAAAAAAAACAGTTTTTTAATGCTATTTATGAAAATATTCGCAGTTTTTGTACACGCACGAAACGAAAACAACAAAACGTAAACACAGGCCAACGAAGTAGTTGGCACCACCGTAGCGTTGGCAGTTCTGTTGCCAACTGTCGGCCGTTAAAATTGAAATTATAACAATGTTTACAACTTTAAATTTAAAAGTTATTGACTTTAAGTGGGTTAGAATCAAAGAAGAATGCCTTGAGCTTTTAGTACATTCAATATTGAATGAAATTTTAATATTTTTATGCCCATGTTTAATTTCCTCGTAATTGTTTTTTTTTTCGATTTACAATTTTATTTTATTATTAGGTGATTGATGACAGCGGAAATGGTCTTGCATTAACTATATAGTAAAAGTGATTTGGGAATTATAACTGTGTTTATATTATGGAAAACACGCCGTTGTTGAAATTCAAGAACTCAGTTAAAACTCCAAATAGAACCATTTGGTAAAAATATTTGTAAACTTCTTGAAATGTACGGGACGGAGGAAGTTAGACTTGGCCTTGTCAAAAATAATTTTATTTTAAAAAATAAATTTGTGGTCTTTAAATTTTGAACAGTCGGATACTCTATCGCTACTAATATACAGGGTGTTTCAGAATAAGATGCTGATCCTTAACGGTGTGAATCCTTGGGTGATTTTAAGAAGAAAAGTTCAAATTAACATATATCCTTAACCTATCAACTTTCGAACTACAGGGCGTTAAAGTTTTAAGAAAAAAATCGTTTTTCTATCATAACTTTCACAACTTTCTAGCTATTTTTATGAATTTTTCACACATGCCCTCTAAGCATCAATAGCCATTTTTTGGTGTAGAAAAATTTCAAAATTTTTTAACCAGTGGCGTCCTGAAAGGGTTTGGACTAGACATTTTAAAAAAATATTATGTACGCCACTGCTTTTTCTCAAGATAAAAATTATTTTTAAAATACTCATTTATTTTAGGCCAAATTTAATATTTTGCCTTTTTATCGTCCGAGAAACAGTTTCCGACAAAGAAAATAAAAAGCATTAAAGGCGCATTCGCTATGTGCCTATGGTTTATTTTTTAACATTAAATTAAAACAACTAACATTAAATAACGTGTGAACAAAAACGAAAGTAATTTAGATTAGCTGTTGAAAGTGGCCACCACCTGCAAGAATGCATGCTTCAGCTCTTCTTCTCATTGAGTCTTGTACCCTTTGAAAAAATCCTGGAGTATTCCTGATAGTGTCGAAACAAACTATTATGCGGTTTCTCAACTCCTCTTCAGTAATTATTGGGATGCTGTAAACCAACGTTTTCAGATGTCCCCACAGGAAAAAAATCTAGACTGTTTAGATAAGGGGATCTAGGTGGCCACGATTGTGTTCCTCTGCGCCCTATCCATCGATTACTATAATGTTAATTTAAAAACTCTCGTGCTAAGAGACTGAAATGGGCAGGTGCACCATCGTGCATAAACCACATACGATGTCGGAGGATGTCGTCTAGCAAATTTGGTAAAGTGTGTTCAAGAAATTGGCGATAATTGATTCCGTTTAATCTGGCTGGTAAAAATAAGGCCCAATTAAATAATCACCAATCATTCCAGCCCAAACATTTACAGAAAATTGCTCTTGGTGGTGGGATTTCGTAATGGCATGTGGGTTTTATTCTGCCCAGAAGTGATTGTTATGAAAATTTTGTATGGCGTTCCTGGAAAAATTAGCTTCGTCCGTGAATAAAATTCTGGCATCAAATTGGGGATTTTCGGTAACCATTTGAATAAACCATTGGCAGAAATTGATGCGTAATGAAAAATCCCTAGGAAGTAGGGCCTGGACCCGTTGAATATGGTACGGATATAACAAATAACTTTGAAGAATTCTCCAGACTAGGACATGAGTAATATTTAAAATATTCCCAATTTTTCTGGTACTTATATTAGGGTTTTGTTCCACTAAATTTAAAACAGCTTCTTCGGTTTTCGGTGTTCGTGTAGTTTGGTGTGCCCCTTTTAAGTAGTTTTTTGTTTCCAAAGATCCCGTTTCTTATAACTTTCTTTGAGTTCCTGAAATCGTTCGTGCATCCGGAACTATTCTATTTGGATAACGCTCTTGGTATAATCGTCTGGCTTCGAATGCATTGCCGTCAGCAAGCCCGTACAGGACATGCATATCCGCAAACTCGACATTTGTAAAATTTACCATCATATTTATACGTTTAAAAAGTATTACGTTTTTAAAATTTAAGTTAAGTGGAAAGCCGTGTACATAAATAAATACCTGTCAAAACTATTTGGCATTAATTATTTCGTTATTGTCATTGTTTCCTTAACAAAGTTCATAGCCTACTTGTCAGAAACCATAGGCACATAGCGAATGCGCCTTTAATGCTTTTTATTTTCTTTGTCGGAAACTGTTTGTCAGACGATAAAAAGGCAAGATATTAAAATTGGCCTAAAATGAATGAGTATTTTAAAAATAATTTTTATCTTGAGAAAAAGCAGTGGCGTACATAATATTTTTTCAAAATGTCTAGTCCAAACCCTTTCAGGGCGCCACTGGTTAAAAAATTTTGAAATTTTTCTACACCAAAAAATGGCTATTGATGCTTAGAGGGCATGTGTGAAAAATTCATAAAAATAGCTAGAAAGTTGTTAAAGTTATGATAGAAAAACGATTTCTTTCTTAAAACTTTAACGCCCTGTAGTTCGATAGTTGATAGGTTAAGGATAATATGTTAATTTGAACTTTTCTTCTTAAAATCACCTAAGGATTCTCACCGTTAAGGATCAGCATCTTATTCTGAAACACCCTATATAGGGTGTTTCAGAAGTAGGGAACGTAACTTAAGGAGGTGATTCTCTACGATATTCTAAGAGAGAAAGTTTATATGAAGATGTGGATGGAATTGCCCCGTTTTTGATATACTGGGTGCTAAAGTTTCAAATTCAAAATAAAATATTTTTTTTTTAATAATGATACAAAACATAATGCAACAGTTAATCAAGGCAAATGTTGAAAATGGCCTTTCTTCTGATAAAACGCATGATTGCAATCGTCTCACCATTGGTCCTCTTACACGTAAGTTAAACGTTCGGTACAAATTGTTGTTATATGCCACGGTTTGCAGCAGCCATCTACTAAAATCAAACCTTGAATTAAAGTCACGGGGAAGCAGAGCTTGCACACTTTGAATATGATATGGGTATAGTTGATAAAGATGCATAACCTTCCAAACAGTTGATGCACTTGTTTGAAGTTGCACTGCTACCTTCCCGGCACTAGTTGAAGGATCATCTTTTATCTCTCCAAGTATATTTTTGATTTGTTATTGACAAAACAGGTAAATTAGACATCAAAACTAACACTTACTTAACAAAAAAGTTGTATTATTAGTTGGTAAATCCGAAAAAGAATATAGAAATTGGAAAAAAGTCAGCGGCGTATACTTTTTCAATAATATGCGTTAAGGTGCTCCTTGGGACGCCACTGGAGTTAATGCATTTAATTTGCCTAGGGCACATTACGTTCCTTATCATTATGAACAACGGTAGCAAATTTCAATATGAATGATGAATATCAATCTCGCCGATTTTTGCACAAGAGCAAACTATAAAAGTCCGAATCGTAAATAAATATTTTAAAATTCATACAGAAACACTGAAAAGCAACTTACTTGGATTCTATTCGTTTAAAAACAAAGTGAGCACTCTTTAGGTATATAATTATTAAACATATTGTAATGAATTTTGCATGTTTAATTTTATGAAATAAATACGGCTATTTGTAACAAAAAAACTGCGTTCACCGAAAGAAAAGATTTTTTAAAACAGATATATCACAATGTTTAAGCACAACACCTTCTAAAATTACCACAAACAGTAAATTAAAACACTAATTTTCTGACACCTTGACGTCTTCGGTAAATTTAAGCTTTACCAAATAGAGACACCTATTTCAGTCATAGCCGACCCTGCATAAATTAATAAAATTGAGAATCCAGAAAATACGTACGTTTTTGGCATTCTTCGTGGCATCAAAACCCATATTTCTGTAATATTAGTAAGAAACTATTAATTTTTTTAGTGCAAGTTGTTTAGAAATTATGGGTAAATCGAATAATACGGATATATAAAAAGACAAGGCCTAGAAATAATTTCAGTTTAAAAATAATTTCTTATTATTAAATTAACTCTTTGTACACTTCATATAAAAATTTTAAAAATTCGAAATATACATTATACGTATTTAGAGAAATGCTTTCCGATGTGGTATTCAAAATTTTGATTACATTTTTTTTTAACCTAAACCCGTTATAAGAATTCCGGTTTTTAGTGTTTTTTGAACATCTACAATTTCCTAATTTTTTAGGCGTGGGAAGATGTATTGTAGAAAAAATATTTTTAAGATGCACCTAGTGGTACAAACCGTATTTTCATCAGACTTATTGTTTTCAAGCTATTAAATACCAAATAGGGGCCTATTTTGATTTTTAATCGATGGAAAAAATACTTTTCATTTTCTGATCATACCGCAAAACAGTAGAGTTAAAAATTATATATAAAATTTGAAAGACACAACTAAGCCAGACGAACATCCAAGCCCAAGCACTACAGTTAACAAGCGGGGTAAAAACCAGCTTCTAACAAAACTTGGCGACGAGGATAGGATAAGTAATACTGATTTCTTTGGTAGTGTGATGCTATAGTGTTTTTTTCTTCTATTTAAGGTCTTTTTGCCAGGAACCATATGTACGGCCACAGGCTGGGGCCAACAATCAGAAGAACCGGGTTCTGGGTCAAATATACTTCAAACAGTTAACGTCCCTCTGATCACCAACGAAGTTTGCGAATCCAGGTTAATTGAATCACATAACCAATGTAAGTATACTACCTCGGGCCATGAGATTGTAACAAGCCATCCGTACCTACTTATCATGGACAATAAGTTGTCACATCGTGCGAGCGGCAGCTCATATTAGCAGAGGAACTAGGTCGTAGTCCGAAGACATCAATACTTACTTACCTCCCTTCGTCGTTGGTCTGCCCTGGACGCTAATAAATTTAAGAAAATGTTCACATACATTTATTTATCATAGGGTTTTAAGCAAATGGTTTATGCAAGTTTTATTACGAGTTTTAAGAGTTAAAGTTGCCAATTGAAATTTGGAAGTTAAAATGTACTTATCTAGATTTTCTGGAAGCAAGGATTTACGATAAAAACGTGTATAACTTAAGGGAAGATACAGTTATTAGAGGAAATTATTTAATTGATTAATTGAAGTGGTTAGCTGGAAGCAACATATTATCTATCTTGCTACAAAGGACGAAAAAGGCATTAATTAATTTTCTATAAACCATATATTAGATCTATCATTGATTATGGCAGTAGTATGTATGGTTCAGCGTGTAATACCTATTTACAAGAACTAGATCGACTACAGTATAAAGCCCTTATGGTTTGCTATGCGCTGTGAGATCATTGCCTATAGACGCCTTTGGAATCACCCCTGTGTCTCCGTAGAGAAGCACTTAGGGTTAAATTTCTATTTAAGCACAGATTTTTTTATACAGATATATTCAGTTAGTTCAGGTTAGTTCAAGTTAGTTATGCGTACCATAGTAATATCTAGGAAACTAGTATTAGATTTCATCCCTGTACTGATCACAAAATACCTGATGAACATATTATTCTAAAAACTGAACTTTCACTGTACCGGGTGTCCAAATAAGAAAGGACGTCTGCTATATCTCAGGATCTATTAGTCCCAGAGCTTTCAGGTAAAAATTTTTTGTACAAAATAGGCCATAAAAAATTGCTGGCAATAATTTTTAAGGGGGCGCAACGAACACTCGAAAATATAATTCTGTGCTTATCTCCAAAAAGACATACTAAAGGTATCCTAAAAACACAATATTTGAAATTTTGATAAGATTATGAAAAAATTTAGTTTGGGACTTTTTGTCATTACTCTTCAATTAAAGGGTGGGGGAAGGTTCAAACATGCTATTAACAAATGTCATACAACGTTTTTGTTTTTTAACCGATTTCAATGATTTTGGCATCGTTTAAAAGAGCTTTTCCTGTTTAATAAAATTCATAGTAAGAATAACAAAATTAAATGATTTTGTCGCCGCTAGGGGGCGCTATTTCAAGAAGTCGACAATTTTCCCATTTTCCTAGGAAATTTCAAATGGAATGAGATATTTTTACATTTAGATGGAAAGAGAATAAAAAAAATAATGAATTTAGTCAAAACCGCAAGTTGATATATTAATCCTATCCCAAGATATACAAGATATACAATTTAAATATTTTGAATGCTACCAGAACTCAACAATAGCATCAAGAATATACGCGATAAGGTATCCTGGACAGAGACGATATAATAACAGAACCTTTACAAGATTGGCCAAACGGCTACGAGAAAATGGCAATTTTAATTTACCTATCAACCGAAGGAGAGGAAATGGGCGCACTTAAGAAAACATAGTGAATTTTTTGGTATATGTTGGGATATATCCTCATATGAGAATTCGAATTTAATATAGAAACGAAATTAAACACACAAGATTTGGGACTAAAATAAAATATGTAAAAAAAATAAATCAGCTAATGTCTTTCAAGATGTTCAAAATGTCCACCATCACATTTAATACAATCTCGCACTTTTCGTTCTGTTACATTAACAGCGGCTTTCACTTCGGCAATAGATATACTTCCAATGGCATTTCTGATCCTCACGATCATATCTTCCCCTGTAGTGGGCCTTGTTTAAAATACGATTTCCTTTAGTCTGCACCATAAATAAAAATCCAAACAAGTTAAGTCGTGGAATCGTGGTGGCCAAGGAAATAAGCTGCCCCGACCAATCCACCTATCCGGGAAGATAATATCTAAATAGTTTCGCACGTTTAGGGAAAAATGCGCAGGACATTCGTCGCACTGGAAAAACATCGTAGCACGAGTAAGGAGGGGATTGTTTTGAGCAACACAGGTAAGTTGTTTTGTAAAAAATCTAAATAAGTATTCCTATTGAGGGTCTCGTCAAATATAAGTGGTCCAATAATTCTTCCCCCCATTATCCCGCACCAGACGTTAATAGACCACCGACTTTGATATTGAACCTTTCGCATCCAGTGAGGATTTGTTGGTGCCCAATAATACATGTTATGTAGGCTAACATTACCAACACTGGTAAACGTTGCCTCGTCCGTCCACAAAATGTTTGAGGGAAATTGGTGATCTCTTTCCATCATGTTAATAAACCAGTGACAGTAGTTCAGACGGTTTTTAAAGTCTGTGTTCTTTTATTCTTGATGGAGTTGATGGAGAACAATGTGATATAGATTCATCCTAAAATAATAATAAAGTTTTATTACACATAAAAACTTGATCGAAACGTATGTGTAAAGTACCTTTTTTCATTCATGGGATTGCCTCATGCGATAATTATTATAAAAAAGGGTTACTTTGCGCACTTGTTGCATAAATATCTAATAATAATTAGTGTTTATATTTATTTTAAACAACAAAATATTCAATTTTTTCACAAACCTGTGGTCTCCTAAGATGTTATGCACGGTTGATCTAGTAATGTCCAAAACCAGTAAAATTTGACGAATTTCCATATGAGGATATATCCCAACATATGCCAAAACATTCACTATGTTTTTTTCAGTGCGTCCATTTCCTCGCCTTAGGTTGATAGGTAAATTAACATTGCCATTTTCTCGTAGCCGTCTGGCCAATCTTGTAAAGGTTCTGTTATTATATCATCTCTGCTCTGTCCAGGATACCTCATCGCGTATATTCTTGATGCTATTGTTGAGTTCTGGTAGCATTCAAAATAAACGGCTAGCATAATAAATATTATTTCATTGGGAATTCTCATTGTTTTAAGCTCAATAATTGCAATACCACAACAACGACAAATAATGGTGTCGGATAAATAAGCCTTAGTGACAACTACAGGTGTTTTGTTTAATTTTTGCATTTCCAGGCCTACTTACCCAAAATGCAAGGCAAAAAGTTTTTTCCCAAAATATTCTTGTATACCTTGTATATCTTGGGATAGGATTAAGATATCGACTTGCGGTTTTCACTAAATTTCTTATTTTTCTATCCTCTTTCCATCTAAATGTAAAAAAATACCTCATTATATTTGAAATTTCCTAGGAAAATGGGAAAATTTTCGACTTCTTAAAATAGCGCCCTCTAGCGGCGACAAAATCATTTAATTTTGTTATTTTTACTATGCATTTTATTAAATAGGAAAAGCTCCAAAATCATTAAAATCGGTTAAAAAAAAGGCGTATGACATTTTTTGTTAATAGCATGTTTGAACCTTCCCCCACCACATTTGAAGAGTAATGGCAAAAAGTCCCAAACTAAATTTTTTCATAATCTAATCAATATTTTAAATATTGTGTTTTTAGGATACCTTTAGTATGTATTTTTCGAGTATTCGTTGCGCCCCCTAGCGGACAACTACCAAACGTAAAAATTATTTCCAGCAATTTTTTATGGCCTATTTTGTACACAAAAATTTAACCTGAAAGCTCCGGGACTAATAGTTCCTGAGATATAGCCGGTGTCCTTTCTTATTTGGACACCCGGTACAACAAACCCATATTAATTTTTACCGATGCGTTTTAAACCTCGAATGGTAATGGAGCTGCCTATGTCTGCTTAAAATCTTTCATAAGGGATAAATGAAACGATCGCTGAAAAACTGCTGCAGATCATCACCTATGTATTCGCTACTTGTTAAAAATATTTCTCATAAATACTTGCAGAAAAACCTAACTGTTTCAAGACACTTTATTACCACAATTATTATTCGCCTAAAATTGGGACATGCTTGCTACCCAGCATATCTACATATATATGATCCGTATATTACCCTCTGATAAATGTGAGTTGTGCCAAGTTAGATGCGATCTAGAACATATCTTTTTCAAATGCAGAAAATATTCTGCTCTTATCAGCATACTTTACAACTACCCAATATATGTGTGTAAAATTGAACGTTCCTTCAATATTCTTTACCTTTTGTCCTTACAAAATAAAAGAGTAGATTATAAGGTTCTTGTTGAGTGGTTACTCACAGACCCCAGTGGCGCGTAGAGTGTGTCTCTGTTTATGTGTTTATTTCTTTTTCCATATAAATATTGTTTAAAATTAAAAAAAAAATCACTGGCGTATGGCCTTTCAGCTGAATGACAATAAAAGAAATAAATTTAAATGATTAATATGTATCTAATAAAACAAATAGGTAAATAGGGAAAAGCGGAAAGAAAGTCAAAAAGTACTTCTCCACTAATTTAATAGTGAGCTATCAAAGGCTCAATTTTAAAATTAAAACGTCTCTACATGTTTCGAAGGTAGTAACCTTCATCTTTAGGAGACAAAAATAGTGCTGCAGTTATTATTAGCTGTAGAGAGAAAACTGTTGGTGGAAAGTGACGTTGATGGAGCTTTTTTTAAAAAATATTTTGACAAGATATTAAAAAATTGAATGCAATCAGCATACTGAAATTGTAAATGAAAAGTGAAATGTTATATTTAATTCAAAATTTCTGTGAAGACTGTCAATATGTGGTCGAATTTAATTTATTTTTGTCTCCTGAAGATGAAGGTTACTACCTTCGAAACATGTAGAGACGTTTTAATTTTAAAATTGAGCCTTTGATAGCTCACTATTAAATTAGTGGAGAAAGACTTTTGGACTTTCTTTCCCCTTTTCCCTATATTTCAACTCCACTTCGAGAATGGACTATTTCTTTAAATTAAATAGGTAAATGATAACAGAACTATGGTGCACGTTAAACGAAGTTAATTAAATAACAAAAAAATATTCACTATGGAACTTAAGTATTGCGACAAAATAAAAAATTTAAAAATAGCTTGATATTTGGCAATACCAAGGAAGCTTGCTCTAAACATTACAACAAAATTGTTCTTTAAGTTGGCCCCGATTATATTTATTTATTATGCCTTTATTGTAATTAAAGAAAAAAAAATTACAAAAGTCAAAGTGAAGCAAAACTTCCTCACTTAGCCTAATATTCTAAACTATGACGTAAGTTGTAGTCACTAAGTGAACAGTAAATGAAATGAATCTATAAGATATAAACTGACATTAAATGTACAATTAATATGCAATAACACGTAATTTACCTAATTGAAATAATATAAGTGATTATAAGTTAACTATAGCCGGCAAGGTGGAAGGCACTGAGAAGCAGCAGCATATAGACTGTTTATTGTGCCTCGGAACATATTTGTCTGGTAAGAGGACGAATTGCATTTTTAGATGAATTAGTTAGGGCAGATTTTAAACTAACGGAAACTTTGTTGTTAATTAGGGAGTATTAATAACTGAATGATCTTTCGAACAGAGTGGTTTTGTGCAACGGAGGAGTAGATTTATGCCGAAGGTCCAAGACATGAGAGTCAGATCTAAATTTTATTTTTTGATATAAATAATCCAGGCATTTTTACAATTGTTTTATTAAATATTATTTGGTTATGAAACATTCTTCTCTCTCTTATGTTAAGCCATCCTATTTCTTTTATTGTAGCACTCACCCCTCTATCATACTTTTTATTTCACTTATCATACGTATACAGCAGTTCTGAATCATCTGGATACGTCTGGCATCCCTCTCCAAGAGACACACCAATGCACCACAAAAAATGAACTGAGATAAGACCAGGCTATCACAAAACGATTTTCTGAGATCAGGACTTAGAAGGTGCCTTTGGTACTATTTTCGTAACATAGAATTTAATTTTTGAATACCTTTTTAAAGCAGTGGCATTTAAAAAAAAAGCTGGGGTAGCTAAAGAAGTTAATGGTATGAAGGGAGGGGCTGAAAATATTACAGAAATATGAACAACAATATAATACAGGGCTGCCCAGAAGTCCGGAATAAAATCAATATAGCCTTAACCTGTAACTTTTGGGGAAAATGCTTGGATACGTCAATTTAGTTTTATATATATATGTTCACATTTTGACGTTATTCATCTGTATTTTTATAAACATTTGTCAAAGATATGAAGACATCGATCTTTTTTTAAATGGAAACATACAGCTTGTAATACATCATTTGAAAGCTAATGTCTCGTACGGTATGCTTATAAATTTTGAAGCGATTCTGTCAAGCTATTTCAAAATGGCGACTGTTACAAGTCCCTATTTAAATAAACGATAAATCATTGATGTTTTTTTTACCTTTTAACGTAAGAAATCTTCATTGTTTCACGTTCCGACATTTTGTGACATTGTGACTTAACAATAGTTATGGTTTATTTGTTATTTATTTTGTCAAAAAAAATAAAAATGTAACGAGGCAATACAAAACACAACAAAAAGGTGGTTTAACGTGGCAAATGCTGGAAATGTCCTCCACCCTCTACTTGGCATGCTCCCAGGCGATGGTAAAATCCGTGAACGGAATTTCGAATAGCTTCAGCCGGTATGTTTTGTGTCTCCAATCTAATTTTGTTTTTCAAATCTTCAATATTATTCGGCCTATTTTGGTAAACTTTTTCTTTTAAATATCCCCAAAGAAAATAGTCTAGAGGCGTTAAGTCTGGGGACCCCGGTGGCCATTCAATTGTACCACGTCGTCCAATTCAGCGACCTGGAAATATCTGATCTAAATATCTTCTCACATTGACACCAAAATGCGGGGGAGCACCATCTTGCTGAGCCCAAATTCTATTATTAGGTATCCGTTGGGAAAAATTACAGCTAGAGCAGGCCTCAACTCGAAGGTAAGGAAATCCAGGTACCGTTCAGCTGTGAGGTTTCCTTCCAAAAAGAATGGCCCTAAAATTCGGTTATTAATGATACCTTCCCATACATTTACTTTCTGGGGCCGCTAAGTATGCGCTTCAAATATCCATCGTGGATTTTCTTGACTCCAGAAACGATAATTATGTCTGTTAACCACCCCGTTTAAATAGAAAGTAGCTTCATCCGAAAATAATATGTTCTGTGGAAACCTATTATTCTCGTTATACCGTCCCATCATTTCTTCGCAAAATTGCAAACACCTATTATAGTCATCTTCTAAAAGCTCTTGGACAACACATACTATATAAGGGTGGTATTTTCTACATGTATCATGATTTTGAGCCAATGAAACTGTTAAAACATGCGGATTATCCTGCAGAGATAATGCAATATCCAATTTTTCATCGTCACCTAACACACGTGGCCGTCCATTCCTAGGCAAGTCCTTTACTGTGTCATGTTCATCAAATTTGTGGAATATTTTACTAACAGTGAACTGTGAAATTTGATTTTCCGGATATTTAGCATTAAATAAATTGCACACTTTACTTTGACTTCTTATTTTATCTCCACGCCCTAACAATATCAAGACTTCGATACGCTGCGTTTCCGACAAAACCACTTTTGTTCAGAAAATTGTAAAATATTGCTTAGGAAATACCTAAATTAATTTTACAACTTCACAATGTCACAAAATGTTAGAACGTGAAACAATGAAGATTTCTTACCTTGAAAGGTAAAAAAAGCATTAATGATTTATCTATTCGGGTTCTTGAAGGTGTTTTTACGTCAGGATTTTATCCTTTGACATTTGTTACTTATTGCGTACGGTTTAGGTATTGTCGTTTATAGAAATTTTGGTATCGGCTTTTGCCTTAATTAATTTTGGTTCGTGCGTTTTCTTTTAAAAGTTTTGGCGCATTTTTCTATTATATATCATATAGTGCCTCTCTACTATGGATTTGGATTTGGACCAACAGGGAGCCTTTCTTTTGGTAGTTAATATGTCATGTCTTGTCTAGATTTCGTATGTGAGCCTGTGATTAGTGGGTTTGTCGATACGTCTGCGCGTCGGTAATAGTCTTTAATAATTTTCAAGAAAAACTCGTTTATCGTCTGCATTTGAAAGTCACGGTGAAGTACTCTGTTGGATGTATATCTAGGTACGTCCGCGATAGTTTGTCTTGAATTACCTGGAACTTATTAAGCTCCGTCTTGCTTAGGTTACACCACGAAGGTGCACCATAAGTGAGAACCGGCCTGACCAATACCTTGTAGAGGTTGACCTTAGTCCTATTTGAAAGTCTACTCCGCCTGTGAAGCAGGGGGTAGATAGAGCCTAATTGACGCAATGCAAGCTTTACTCTATTAATTGAATTGAGCCTCCAGTTAAGCCTTTGGTCAAATATAAGTCCCAGGTATTTCACCTCCTGGCACCAGTTCACTTGGACTCCATTAACCCGAAGCCTTGTTTCAGGCTTACGCACAATGCTTTTTGAAAAAAAGATGACTTTTGTCTTGGCGGGATTCAGGCGAATCTTCCAAGCCGAAAGCCATTTTTCCAGCTCGATTACGTGACGCTGCATCCGACTAACGACAATGCGCGGTGATTTGGAAGTCGAAGTAATTGCTGTATCGTCAGCGAAAAGATAGAGCTGCGTAAATCTATCTCGCGGAATATCATGAGTATAAATATTATACAACATCGGAGAGAGAGGTGAGCCTTGCGGCACTCCCGCCCTGATGCGTTTATTCGAAGAAAGTGCATTCTCTGACGAGACCGCAAAACTTCTATTCGCCAAAGAAGAAGCTACCACCTTAATTAAGTAGTTCGGAGTTCCGAGTCACGTTAAACCACCTTAGGGATTTTTTTTTAACTTTTAATAGTCGCCATTTTGAAATAGCTAAACAGAATCGCGTCAAAATTTATGAGCATACTGTATGAGATATTAGCTTTCAAATGATGTATCACAAGCTGTATGTTTCCATTTAAAAAAAAGATTGATGTCGTCATATCTTTGACAAATGTCTATAAAAGAACAAACGAATAACGTCAAAATGTAAGCATATAAAAAACTAAATTGACGTGTTCGAGCATTTGTTTAGCAAGGCCGGTCCTGTGTTTTCATTTCTAAATATTTTAAGTAGATGGCGCAGGTTATGTTGTGTCAAACAGTTCCGTCCTTTGCTGACGTTTCTTATTTAGTCCATTTGTGTTAATTAGTGGCACAGCAACAGCATTTATTTGAACTAAAATAAATCACTCTGAGGAGCATGGTGTCCAATTTGTGTAAGTAATTTATAAAATATGTAAAATTATAAAAAATTAAATTTATTCACAAAATCTGTGAGAAAATATTTGTAATTTGCATGGAGAATTTATAATGTAGATGATTTTTGAGTATTAGTTAGATTTTAGGGCCTTTCAAATCAGCGTTACATATATGTAACGCTAGGACTTGAAGTGTCAAAAATGTCAAATTATTATAAAACTGTATTTTTTAAATATGTGTGGTCTCACTCTTCAAGAATCCTTAGAAATTGCCTATATTGATCAAGCCGAGGACATTTTTATTGAACCTCCAGATAGCAACGTTCTTACAGATGAGGACTCTGCATATGAGGACGATGGAGGTACTCTTGATAATCTAAGTGGAAACCAGCTTAGATCTAAGGTAGAAATAAAATTATGTAACTCAGAGAGAATTATTTCTGACGGTAATGGAGTTGCTAGTAATTTGAATAAAGCCAGTGTGGGAGAAAAAATCGTTGAAATTCAGAAGAAGCAAACCAATGTATCAGCGAAAATAAATCTCTCTGACAAAATTTCCTGGATAGAAGACGCAGATTTAGTGGATTATCCAAAAACTGTTTTTCCAAATCCTACGTATGACTTATACCGTAATATGTCATGTGTCGAAATGTTTGAACAATTTATAGACACTGATGTAATTCAACTACTTGTCAGTGAGACGCAAAAATATGCTCTTTTTCTAAACTGTCCCGATCCTCAAGTTTCTGCCGACGAGATACGATGTTTTATTGCCATTTTGATTGTCACCGGGTATGACCCAGTAAGAAACATTATTGGGACTCTATCGGTGACTTAAAAAACGTAATGGTTAGCAACTCCATGAGACGCGACAGGTTTATTCAAATTATGAAGTTTATTCACTGTGCTGATAACACCTTGATGGACCGATCGGATAAACTATATCATCTAAGGCCCTTTATGAGCAAGTTAAAACAGAACTTTTCGAAACATTTTGTTCCTGTCGAGCATCTAGACTTTGATGAATCTATGATCAAGTACTATGGGAGGCATGGATGTAAACAATTTATTAGGGGCAAGCCTATACGTTTCGGCTTCAAAATGTGGTCTCTTAATACCAGTGAAGGCTTCTTGGTTAATTGTGACTTATACCAAGGAAAACAAGCAGACTCTAATGAATTGTATGAACAGACCTTTAGGAAATGTACAGCACCATTCGTTAAAATGGTGGACGAAATACCTCATCCGGAATATCCATACAAATTCTACCTTGATAACCTATTTACAGGTATAAATTTATTAAATCATCTTCGCGAAAGAGGCTACGGTGGAACCGGAACTTTGTGAGACAACAGACTTCCAAGAAACTGTCCCGTAGTAACGAAAAAAACCATGAAAAAAAATGGGAGAGGTAGTTATGTTTCAGCTGTTGATAGAGATCACGGCATCATATTTGTGAGGTGGACTGACAACGATGTCGTTACCGCAGGATCAACTTGTCATGACGTTAGACCAGTAGGATATGTTAAAAGATACAGCAAGGCCGATAAAAAGTACATCCAAGTTTCAAGACCACATTTAATTGGAGAATATAACCACCATATGGGTGGTACGGATTTAATGGACGAGAATATCTCTACTTATCGAATTGGAGTAAGGTCTAAGAAGTGGTGGTGGTGTATATTCACGTGGCTAATTGACGCTTCGATAAGTAATGCATGGATCTTGTTTAGAAAATCGCAAGGAAACCAAACATCCCAACTTGATTTTAGAAGAAGTATTGCACAAACCTATTTGATGAAATATGAAAATGTTCCAAAGCAGCAGGAAGACCTTCAACTTCAAAGTCCAGTCTGTCCATGAATAGAGTTTCTGACGATCTTCGGTACGACGGCTTAAATCATCTCTTAGTATCTATACCTGACAAGAAGAGGCGTCGTTGTGCCGGCGAAGGTTGCTCATCTAGCACCAGAACGATGTGCGTAAAGTGTGAAGTTGGTATATGCATCGAATGTAACTACATATTTCATACCAAAACAAGAGGGCATCCTATTTAGTAACATCCAAAAATAGGCAGCCGAATGTCCTAGCGTTACATATATGTAACACCCTTTTTTTTGTTCAAAATAAAAAAATTTCGGAAAAATCCTTTATAATGGTTTTATTTAACATCTATTTTACCCAAAACTCGAAAATTTACTAATAAACTAAAAAAATAAAAATTCCGGCCTTAACGGGTTAAGGTTAAATTAATTTTATTCCGGACTTCTGGGCAGCCCTGTATACCTGGATGCAACATATTTGAATGCAACTGTCCTAAAAGATGTTTTATTAAGCATTTGTGTCCTAGAGCAGTAGTTTTTCCTCTATATATAATATAATAATATAAGTTTGTTTTATTTCTTTAATATATGTAATTCTACTATTTTCACATAGATACCAAAATAACGGCTACGATGCTATGTGCAGGATTTCAATCCGGAGGAGGGAGTCCTTGTCATGGTGATTCTGGAGGGCCTCTTATAGCCCAGGGCTTATTGATTGGACTGACCTCATGGGGAGATCCTTGTTGCAAAAAAAATGTTCCTGCAGTATTCACGAGAGTACAGTACTTCAGGGAATGGATTCGGTATAATTCTGGAGTTTAACAGAAAATTTGTATGTATTAATAGCGAATATTTTGATTTCTGATCCAATTAACGTACGCTCCCAATAAACGATTTCATTAAGTTATTTGATGTTTTTATTAGTGTTTTATACAGTGCATTCGTAAAGTAGCGAAAAAATTCAATAAAAATTTAGAGGCGAGTTTGTAAACAAAACGCTCGAACCCATCGATTTGTATTTTCAGTTTAGAGTTTTTTAACGTTGCAGCGAAATATACAGGGTAGATCAAAAGAGAGATATGACGCCTGCGCTTTTTACTAACTACTCTGTTGGATGTATATCTAGGTACGTCCGCGATAGTTTTTAACACCTTGTTTTGAATTACCTGGAACTTATTAAGCTCCGTCTTGCTTATGTTACACCACGAAGGTGCACCATAAGTGAGAACCGGCCTGACCAATACCTTGTAGAGGTTGACCTTAGTCCTATTTGAAAGTCTACTCCGCCTGTGAAGCAGGGGGTAGATAGAGCCTAATTGACGCAATGCAAGCTTTACTCTATTAATTGAATTGAGCCTCCAGTTAAGCCTTTGGTCAAATATAAGTCCCAGGTATTTCACCTTCTGGCACCAGTTCACTTGGACTCCATTAACCCGAAGCCTTGTTTCAGGCTTACGCACAATGCTTTTTGAAAAAAAGATGACTTTTGTCTTGGCGGGATTCAGGCGAATCTTCCAAGCCGAAAGCCATTTTTCCAGCTCGATTACGTGACGCTACATCCGACTAACGACAATGCGCGGTGATTTAGAAGTCGAACTAATTGCTGTATCGTCAGCGAAAAGATAGAGCTGCGTAAATCTATCTCGCGGAATATCATGAGTATAAATATTATACAACATCGGAGAGAGAGGTGAGCCTTGCGGCACTCCCGCCCTGATGCGTTTATTCGAAGAAAGTGCGTTCTCTGACGAGACCGCAAAACTTCTATTCTCCAAAAAAGAAGCTACCACCTTAATTAAGTAGTTCGGAGTTCCGAGTCACGTTAAACCACCTTTTTGTTGTGTTTCGTTTTGCATCGTTACATTTCTTTTTTTTTGACAAAATAAATAACAAATAAACCATAACTATTGTTAGGTCACAATGTCACAAAATGTCATAACGTGAAACAATGAAGATTTCTTACCTTGAAAGGTAAAAAAAACATCAATAATTTATCATTTCCGCTTATTTAAATAGGGATTTTTTTTTAACTTTTTATAGTCGCCATTTTGAAATAGCTTAACAGAATCGCGTCAAAATGTATGAGCATACTGTACGAGATATTAGCTTTCAAATGATGTATCACAAGCTGTATGTTTCCATTTAAAAAAAAGATTGATGTCGTCATATCTTTGACAAATGTCTATAAAAGAACAAACGAATAACGTCAAAATGTAAGCATATAAAAAACTAAATTGACGTGTTCGAGCATTTGTTTAGCAAGGCCGGTCCTGTGTTTTCATTTCTAAATATTTTAAGTAGATGGCGCAGGTTATCTTGTGTCAAACAGTTCCGTCCTTTGCTGACGTTTCTTATTTAGTCCATTTGTGTTAATTAGTGGCACAGCAACAGCATATTTGAACTAAAACAAATCACTCTGAGGAGCATGGTGTCCAATTTGTGTAAGTAATTTATAAAATATGTAAAATTATAAAAAATTAAATTTATTCGCAAAATCTGTGAGAAAATATTTGCAATTTGTATGAAGAATTTATAATGTAGATGATTTTTGAGTATTAGTTAGATTTTAGGGCCTTTCAAATCAGCGTTACATACAGGGTGTTATGGAAATGACTTATTATTTTTTAACCCGTAAATCTATAGGTCGAGCCGAATTGGGGAAAAATTGCGTTAAATGGCGCTCGAAGCTAGAAATTCGAGAAAAATGCCTTCAAAAATTTAGCTCAAAACACCTACGCGCCAATGATCAAACAGCTGATTCGTACTACTTGTCAAAAAAAAAATTGTTGACAAAAATCTGACAGTTACTGTCAGATATTGTCTTTAGATATCGTCAGCCCAAAACATGTGTTTTGAGCAGTGTTGCCACATTTACTACATCAGTTTCATCAGATAACCTTTTTTGAATATTTAATTTTTTCTACTTAACTTTAATATGCTTTAGTTTCTACCCTATTACACGAAAAATTGTCTACGTATTGCTCTAGTTTTATTTGTACATACCTTGAAATAAAAAACATATCGGCAAGAAATCCACGTTATACCGTTACCATTTGAAATGATTCTAGCGGGACATTTATTCACTTTAACAACACATTAACTGTTCGGGACATTATCAAGTTATTAGCTCTTTAATTCTGTGTTATTAATACAAGAAATTAGTAGTTATAGACTTAATACTTTATAACAAAATCCGGATTGAACACAACGCGTTTTGGACGGTGGCATTACTGCCCCGCTAGACACACGTTTGATACGGTTATGTAAATCAGCCAATGAGATGCGGTCAAGCGCTCGCTAAGCCGATTGGTCGTCATTTTCAATTGGCGCGCGATTTAAATGAGTTAATTTAAAAAATGTTATAAAATGATATCAATTTAGGAATTTCTAGGTGTTAGAATAGGATAGCAGCATACATATTTAATGTTACAGATGAGTCTTGAGTTTTAATACTTTAGAAAGGCAATATCCATAAAAAAATAAAACGACCATTTTTGAGAGGGCCCTCGGAAAAAAATGTTGACCCACTTTGTTGCACTCGCATTGTTTAAGAAGGCTTGTGCATTACTAGTCGTAACTAATATTTACTGACCACAAACTATTCAAAAGAAGTTTTATATTGGCACTATTTGCTCTAAAAAAATGTATAAGTAGAATGCAGAGTTGTATACCTACCCACTCAAATAAAAGTATTTAAATGTATTGTAAATATCAAGGGCTTGGTATCTAAGTTATCCAATATTTTTATAATGTAATTGCCTTTTAAGTAGGGCCACCGAATCGTGTTTAGTGCAGGTATGGATAAAGTATTAGTTTATTTAAAATTAACGGTTTAGACTATCTAACTAAAATTTTACACCTTTCCTTTGGTATGTGTATCCACGTAGATTTTTCAGATGGGTAGTAGGGACCACTTTAGTTTAAAATAGCCTGAAACCCTTCAGGAACCTCGAAGCACTTGTAAGCCCTTTTTGCTAATAATTTTTAGAAAGTAATTGATTGAACAGCTCAATTTTTTGTTTTCAAAAAAAGGACCTCAAGGCAAATCACAGCTTACAAGCCCTCAAGGTCTAATTTTGGTAGTGAATGCTTCAACCCGAGATGTGGGAAATGTTTAAAAATAATAAGCGAATTAACAATAGTTCTTTATTTTATGATTCACAAACTGTTAAGGAAAACAAGCAATAAAAAATGGTCCTAAACCAAGTTATTCCTGAACTCTAGTGGAAATTGTACGCCCGGATTGTCAGTTCAGTCAGTACTTCTGCTTTTGCCAACCATTTTCTTATGGTGCGTTTTCACGTTCATGCAATTTGCGCAAATAGGTTTGTACCTGCAACTTTGCACAAGTAAATTGTTGTGTGAAAACCAAAATCGTTAACTTGCACCAGCCAGAATTCAACAGAATTCAATAGGATTCAATAGGATTCAATGACTCAGTTCATTTGCGCAAATTGGCATGACAAGTCTACTTGCGCAAGTTGCACCGAGCGTGAAGACGCACCATTACAGTTAAACTTGATTGCAAAACACCTGGAAAAGTTCAAAAAACAATAGGGGCAAAAAACTTGACTAACTGGAGAAGCTAGAAATAGGACGAGCCATGGAGAGCCCCATTCTTACTTGTATGAACGATGTGTTTACATTCAAGTCCCATTTAGTCTTTAATTATCTTATTTAATTTTTCGTTTAAAACAACCGGAAGGTCAGGGCTATCTGTCTATATTTTCATCTTCACTTCTATTCTTTTCTGTGTTATAAGTTAGGTGACCTTTGACCTACACCTACTGGAGCCTCATTTCTCTTTTTATTTTAGTCGTGGATTGCTCGTTACTTGTTAAGGTATGTTTTACACCCTTGCAGTTTATGTATTGCGTTTCTTTAGTTTTTTCATGTTCTTCTTTTAGGGTAGGAACGCTTTCTTTGTTTTAAATGAAAAATTGTTGTATCAAGCTTTTTCTGTATAACCTCTTCATGTCTTGTCGTTACTTGTAAGGCCTTAAACCTGTTGATTGTCCTAAAACAAAACGTTAAAAGGTTGTAAGAAACATATCATTTCACTTATCGCACATTAAAGAATAGTCTCCTAGTTGTAATGAATTATATTAACATTACCTATTTTCTGACTTTTACAATACGGGAGACATTTTGACAGCCATAAGCGATTGTGGTATTTACTCTTGCTTTGAAATGGGAATCCTCCAGATTGGAAGGACCTTTAGAACCCTTCTCTTATTAAGTCTCATCATAATCTGTACCTACAAGTAAAAAATACTAATTATCAAAAAATAAATACATTTTTGTAGTATTTTCTTTAAAGTATCAGTATGAGTAGACTGTTATTTAGTTAACAATAGTATTTCTACGCAGGACTTGAAGAAACAACACAAATGTTCTGCAATAGGTAGGAATGGATCTCTTCATGTCTGCTGTACGTCCAGTACAAATGTTCTGACTTACCCCCGGGAAAATCAAAACTTTTTAGTTTACTGTCCGCGCGATTTATAAATTTTATTTATTTATTTTTCATAGTATAAATTTAGACCAAAGAAAGAATGTGAGAGTTTACTGATTTGTCTTGGGGCGATAAGTACCTACCTATCTATTTTTTTGTTTTTTTTTACATATGGATGTGTCTTGTTTTCCTTTATAAAATTTAAAAATATTGTTTTTTAAATTTTATTTATTGTACTTTACTTTGTCAATCAGAAAAGTACCCCTTTTGGTAATAAAGCATATTTAACATAAAGCACATTCATCCCGAGTGTAGGTTATAGTATATTAATATTAAGATTTAATCATTAATAAAATAATAAAATTAAAATACCTTCCAAGAATACACTCTCAGGATAATTTAATATTTCTGATATCATCTTGCTGCATCCAATATCTCTAGGATTGATACTGAGAAACGTAGAAGTGAAGACCCTAAAACAAAAAATAAGTACCAGCCATCTGTTTATGCCCCTACATGTTAAATTATTGTTTATTTTGGAAATTCCATTCAGATGATATTGATTAGGATTTAATTTTAGAGCAAGTCGCAGGTTAATTATATTGAACGCTTTCCGGATCGCGATCCGCCTAGTGAACGAACATTGGTATCTGTGACTCAGCAACTTAGGGACCATGGAACCTTTCACGGCTTTGGTGCTGCATGCGACAGAGGACGACCCCGAGCTGCAAATACGTTACACTACAATCTTAAACGCAGTGGAAAATAATCCCAGTTTAAGTACCCGGCGTATAACAACGCAAGTCGGGCGAGCGTCGAATTATATTACTTGGTGTACTCTTAATGAAGAACAACTCCACCCTTACCATTTACAAAAAGTACAAGCTCTGCTTCCGCAGGACTATGCTTCCCGTCGGAAATACTGCAGGTGGTTCGCGCAGAAAAGTTAGGACGAGCTCGATTGGTTCCGAAATGTGCTGTTCACAGACGAAGCTGGCTTTACTCGAAACGGAATTTTCAATCAGCACAATACTCGTATGGAGCAGGGAAAATCCTCACGCGTACCGTGAAACGCACCATCAACGGCAGTTCACTTTAAATGTTTGGGCAGGGATAGTCGAAAATCACCTTATAGGGCCCTACATCTTGTCGGCACGATTAAACGATGAAGGATACTTGGACTTTTTACGTAACCATTTACCAGGTTTGTTGGAAGATGTTCCTCTTGCAGTAAGGGAAAATATGTGGCTTTTACATGATAAAGCTCCATGTCACAATGCGGGAATCGTTAATCAATATTTGAATGAAAAGTTTCAAAACAGATAGTACTGCTACATTTTTATACGACCAGTGGCGTAAAAACCGCCCCCGCAGGCGGGGGGGGGGCGCAGCAAAGCCAGAGGCGCCCTCAAATCCCTTGTTTCATCATTGTCACAATATTAAAATTAAAAATAAACAATAATGAATGAGAAATAATGTAATATGTGAGTAGATATAAAATAAGGGTAACGTAGTAAATGATAATTAACAATTTCAATAATTTATTATTATACCCCAATAACAGTACCTACATTATTTTAAAATTTCATTATTTTTACAACAAAAAATTGTTTTCTACAATACTTTATATCTTTCTATATTAAACAACGCTTACAAATGACAATATTTTTTACTATGGTGTAAGTGTGAAGGATTCAGACAGGTGCCAAATAGCAGGGCGCTTTCAAAATTTTGCGGGGGAGCGCACATACCCTTAGTTACGCCACTGTATACGACTATCTAATTTATTGTAAACTAGAGAAATAATTCCTCCTTTTTTTGGTAGCTTCTTACAATTAGAATCTAGTATTTTACTATCTAACTGTGTTAGAATAAAATACAGCAAATTTTTCTATATAACTCAGTGCTCCTCGAGAGGCATATAGCCCGGACAGTACCTGTTTCTGGCAATATTTGTTTAATCCTTATTGTATAACGCATTTTGCGGTGGTTTGAGAATATTCTCATCCATTTATGTTTATATTCTAAACAAATTTGATCCCAGAGCCAGAAAAACCACTACACGAAGTTTCACCTTACATCATTTATATTAAAGCCAATAATTGAAAAGTCTGAATTATTATAGAATTTCAGATTATTTCTTCCCAAACAACACTAGCAAGTTCTTGGATTCTACATCCCAGAAAGATACTTCAGAATACAACAAGAATCCCATTCAGACTTCATAGCAGGTATATCAAGTGTGTGTACTAGTGTACTGTAGGTGTACGTACTAGGCCCGGTACTGTACCTATTATACAATTGTGACATACCTACACTAGGAAACGATTCTATAGCTACTTTGCTGATGTTACTGTTATTTTAGCAGTTGCAACCAGATTAATGATGGGACAAAATTAAATGGGACCCAATTAGTACATAATATTTTTGACCTTAAAGTTATTCAGCATAAACAATAACTTAATACTCAATTTAAACACATCTATGTACTTAGATGTCACCTTAGACCCTGAGCTATGATGGAGGGCAGATGTCAAGAAAAATAATTCCAAGAGGACATAAACTTCACCACCATGTAATCTCCCTTCTATAATTTTTTGATTTAAAGTGTGATAAAAATATGGAGTTGTATTTAAAACTAGCACTTAGAAGTATAATGCAACTTTAAAATTCAAAATGATTTGGATAAACCCTAGGTTATACTAGAAGTAACAATATACATTTCTAAAAGTTAGTTGGACCAATTATTAAAAGTTAAGAAATGTAAAATATTACATTTTTATTATTGTATTGGCAGTACTCAAAGGTTCGAACTTCGACGTAAAAAAAAAATTGCTAAAGATTGTAACAAAATAAATAAAAGTAAAGACGGCTTCAAGGAAGAAGATGATGACGACCCAACAGAACCATTACACGGAGAAAATAGTATTCAGTTTGATGGATAATCATCTTTACATTATTGACAACAACGTAAATAGCTATAGGGACAAAAAAGTGTTCTGTACAATACTGTAGAAAGGGAAAAAATAAACTGCATTTTATTGGTAGAGACAAAAACCACAGAATCCACCAACTGCAAGGACATGTGATAACTAACACTCGGGTTTGGAAGTATGGCACAAGTGCACCCTTCACTAAAAATGAAGACAGCTAAAACACCCCAAATAAACAATTTTTTAAACGAATGCGTGCATGTTCCCATCCCTTTCCAAAATGATCAATTACACATATTTTTGGTTTATATGCATCCAACCTCTCGAACTGAGAAAACTATAATTGTAAAAGCATTACTAAACAAATATTCCATAATTATTGGTGATTTTAATGTAAACAAAGAAAATAAAAACAAATTAATGGTTATAGAATATGTACATCCTAATAATACAATAATAACTTTGTTATACCCCGCGACCTGGTCATATTGGCTGTGCACGAAAGGGAGCGAAACTGCAGCGTGGTAAACGGTTTTGTTGTAATTTTGAGGTTTATTGTAGCGCTGTATTATGAGTTATTCGGGTCTTGAGATAAGAAAAAAACACTTGAAAGGTTTTAAACTTCTCTATTTTTAATCTAAATATTCATAACAGTTAACAATTATGGTAGCAACAAATGTACGATAGTCATACAGGAGTTATTCAACTATTTCTGGCAATATTCGGTGGTAAAATTATAATTCAATACGGTTATGTCAACATCATTGGTACAATTCGGTTATAAAATATATTTAAAGTTGTAAAGGTTCAAAACATTGTTCAGGGCAATTTTTACTTACAGAAGTAAAAGATGATTATATAAGCTAGCATATCTCTCTCTTGCTCTACTCGTGTTCTTCTCTCTAAAGATCGAATGGTTTTTTTAACGTCTGCGGGTTAATTAGGTCATGGGCTCTCTTTTACGTTAAGAATATGATTTTCACTTGCAAATGTTTCAGTTTATTTAGCACTAAAGAGTTTGAAAGTTTTTAAATAGATATTTGTCACTAGGGTTCTGGAATTTCGACTGGTATTTGATTTTTATGGAATTGTCTTTAATAATTAGATTAATTATTACTTTTAAAATTATTTGACTAATCCGGGGTCTTAGTCTGGATAAATAAGAATGATTCGAATGGTGTTCTTTTGACTTGATTGTTAAAATTCTTAAGAAACTTACTGATTTTTCGGAGTTCACGGCACTAATTTAACTTTACTTTATTTCACTGACTTTTCTTATTAATCTGGAACTATGTGACGTGCCTTAGTTAGGTCTTGTTGTTTCTTCAATTATTCTGTTCGAACTCTCTGAAATGACGGCATGTTAGAGTTTTTATATTTTCGCAATTTTGCAGGGGAAAATTGGGGATATTCGTCCAACCTATCCGAGTCAGTTTTTGGAAGTTTTGGAGCTTATTCTCCGCCTCTAAGAGGTGTATCGAAGTGGCTGTCAGATTTGATTAATAGGCGATGTGATCACCGATGACATCGCTTTTTACCAAGAATTATTGTGAAATACGACAAAATTTTAATAAAAACGATAAATTTTTATTACCTTTTTCCGTTCTCAGCGTCTATTTTAAAAGGTGAATATCCGTAGATGAGATGACCTCGTTTTTGTGGGAGGGCATTTTATTTCTTGGTTCTCGGGGATTGATTGCTTTGTCCAATGAGAGAGTACTACGTTTTGGATAAGTTATATTCTGGGTTGACTTTTAGCTTGCGATTCTTTTATGGGCGTGGAGAGTTATGCGCACTGATATGTTAATTTTTCATTAATTCTGGACGTTCGTGACTAACGTATCTCGTGAAGCAATTTGACTTAGAAAAAGATGACGAACATTATTTTACTTTGAGAGTTTTTAATTCTTTCTCATTGTTTTATTTTATGTGAAATATTTTTATTTAGAAATTCTATCGTGACTCCGCGGTCCATCACAATCGTCCATCCTTACAATAAAACAAGATAGTTTTTTACTATTTTGTTTTAACTGACAAAATAAAAATTTTCATTTGAAATTCAAAAGTATCTTCTAACTACTAATAGGAAACAATTAACCATGAGTATGAGATAAGGTTTGATTTTTTTTTTATATATATATTTATTATATAAGTGACGTACAATGGCTTACAATTTTTCCTCTTTTTGTAACATAGCTATGCTAGGTTAAATTGCTATAATTCTTAATTTAATTGAAATGGGTCCCTAATAAAAATATTCTTTTTATGACACATTATTCTTTTAGAGTGTAATTTACATTATTATACGAATTCATGATTATCCTACATGTTATGGTTATACGAGTAACTCTTATAGTAGGTATATCTAATTAAATAGTATGATTCCTTGTTTATTTTTAGACCTTAAAATTTATATTTGGGGTTATATGTAATAAAGGCTAAAAACTTGTGTTAGTACAATTTTCTTAATTTTAATGTACCTTTTGGCATAGTTTACCTTGATTCACTCACTAAGATTGAGTTCACTTTTCACTCGTTTCGCGGGTGACATCACTGATGTGTCCATTTGTTCTCTGGCTTCACTTCCTTGGTGTTCTCTGACACTTTCTGGCACAGTGTCTTGCTGTGGACGTGGACGGGGTCGTCCGTCTGGTTGGGGTATTCTCATCGCTAGGGATGTTGGGGTGATCTGGGCAGCTGGTAGCACTGTCCCTGGGATGATTCGATGTTGGACTGGCATTCCAATAGGAATCAATGGAGCTGGTCCTCGTGGTGCTTGGGTGGTCAGCAGTGTACTGACGTGGTGAGTGTGGCCAGGTGGAAACGCTGTCGACTGACCTTGGGTTGGTTGTGTGACTGTACAGGTAGTGACAGTCTGGTGCTGTGGAGCTCTAGTTGGTAGGATGTTGTGGTGCTGTGTCTTCCAAGTGATGATTTGCAATCGTCGGCAGAAATTGCATTGACAAGGTAGGAGGATCTCCGCCAAAAGATTATGCTGGATGGCTCGTTGCGTCAATCGTCTCAGGTATTCGAAATGTACAAGGTGAATGTGCATTAAGTTTAGGCTTCGTAATTTTCGGAAAACTTCACAAGTGGGAGGAGCCGCGCCTCCTAGTCGTTCGTGAACATTTAGTAGTTCCGTTAGAGTACCTTCTAGCAGTGGAATTGCTAGGCTGAAGTGTGATAAACTTCCGACGAACATTAGAAAATTTTCAATTGCGTAGTTAATCATTTCGGTTGTATGAATTTTCGTAGACTGAAGTCCCATTTGGCTGACTGTGGTTTTTATATTTTTCTGGCATAATGAAATTTCTTTTGTAATCAAAATTCTCTCGGTAGGGGAGGATAAGACTATGTTTTACTTTCTTAACCAATGTAATGTCATGTCCCATGCTGAGTTTTGGTATTCTTTGGTTCATGATCTCTAACTTGCTTATATTTTAAATACTCGTGTACCTTCAAGGGTAGTTTTGCTTTATACGCAGGGTCGGATTTATTTTATTCTCTATTTCGGGGATATCTCTTCATATTGGGTTTCTGTAATAGTTTGTAATTTGCTATTACATAGTAAGTTTCTGTAGTTTATATTTTGATAGATAATTCTAGTATTTGCGTTCGTTTTTCTTGACGGTCCTGCTTCTGGGCTTTTCATCTCCATATACTGGTTTTCTTCTGGATTCGCCTTAGGTGGGGGCTGTGGAGGTCGTGAATACATATAACTTGGATTTTCTAAGTCTGTGGTAGGTGGCGTCCATCTTATAAATTGTCCAGTTGTAGGTTCTCTGGGTCGCAACTCTAATTCTTCTGTGATGCAATTCTGGGTACTGGGGCGTACTGGTTGTGTTCTTAGTTTCACAAGGTTTAATATGTTGAAAGTGATGCTTATTGAGGCGACAGTTGCAATTAAAATTATCGTTATTATCAAAGGTGTAGGGACAAATGTTTCTGCGGCTGGTTCCTGTGTTTCTTCTGCGTCACAGTATACATAGTACAGCAATATGTCCGATTCACTGACAATATTAGTTTCGTTATCTAAGTGTTTTAGGTAAACTAGATAGTTTCCTCCACAATTTAATATTATTTGTGTTGTATTTGATTTTGGAAATGACATGGTGATTTTTATAAAAGTGTTCATACTAATCCATCTGAGGTCGGTTGATTCCTTAAAGCTAGTTTCTGTGAAATTCCATTCTATTTTCGTTAGAATTTGGTGTCCAATCTTTGCTTGAGTGGTAAACCTGGGTTGCCATCCCTCATTTTCTTTGAAGAGGGTGGTAGTATGTCTTGATTCTCCTATTATAATCACTGAAAGTGATAGAATAGTGTTTTAAAAAATTTTCTCTTCTCTTTTTTTTTTTTTTTGTATATATTTTTCTTTCTCTTTTTTCTTTTCCCTTATACTTACATTAGAATTTATAATTTATATCTTTCCTTAATATTATCATTATTTTTTTTTAGTTGCTATGTGATTTCTTAAACAGTAGTTACGGTCCTGTTTTCGTTGTCTTCCCGTCTTTCTATATATCTGTCATCATTTGGTTGTTCTGGCTTGTTTTCGGGTGCATCTCTTCTTGGGGGTCGATGTTTATTTAGAAGTAGTAAAGTCAAAGGTCCCATCAAAGCTGCGAATAGGGCAATTGTGCATCCCTTTACTTGATGTATGGAAAGTGCATGTAGGAAGGTTCCTAATAAAAATTTTAATACTCTAAATATGAAATACAATCCTAGAAATCCTGATGTCCAATCTCCGATGAAAAGAAAGTAACCATATATTTTTTTCAAAAAGGAATTTGCTAGTTGTTCCATCTCTGCCTTGTTAAATAGAGATAATGTGGAATATCCTTGTGAGTCAACATGTTGTCCAGCCATTTTTCGTGTAATTATGTTGTCTAGAGCAGCTCGTTTTAAACCAAATAGCATAGCTTGTTGTGCGCTTCGTATTTCGTTGCTTGAATAGATTCCTCCATGTCCAATAGGTTGGATTGGTTTTATTTGTAATTGGTTTTCTTCCTCTGGTTTTAATTGTATCGGCCTTACATTATAGGTGGGTAAGGGATCGAATCCTATCCATTCGGAGTTTAGATAATATAATGTTGGTATTATTGAATTGCATTCTGTTTCTTGTCCTTTTGAAATCAAAATTCTACTTAGTGGTGACATGAACATGCTTATATTATCGTGTCTGACTGGTAATTCTAGGAAGCAATGCTTTGTTCGGCGTACCTGTACAATTACGGGTAAACATTTCTAATTTCGCATAGTGTCTTACTTCCCTAATGTACCTTGTATTTTTTTTTTTTTTATTAATCCTAAAAGATCGAAACTGACGGATAGTATGTTTTTCTTTTTATGTGTGTGATGCATTGTTTATTTCTACTTCATAGTACTTTTCAATCAATTTGTAAAATTTATTTGCCGATATTTTTCATCAGTACAGCAACGTATAGATTCTCGGAAAGGGTCTGCTAATCGCATAGCGGTCTTTGTTTAGTCTGATACAGGCTCGTGGGTGGCGTCGGCTTGTCTGAGTTGGCATCATTCCTTGCCGGTATATTATGTAAACAGGTGCCTTGATCTGTCTAAAAGGCGTTGTCCTCTTTAGTAGCTTGCATTCTTGAAATTCTTTGTCGTGTGATCTGGTTTTTTAGAAGTTTGTGAATATTCTAAAATTAGATTGTCCTGTCTGCGTTGGTACATTTTTGTCTAGGCAGGGGATTGTTTCTTTTCGTTTCTCATTTTCTACTTCGTTCTTATAGACGATATACAGGGTGGGTGGTTTCTACTGATAAGTTTCTTAGTTTTTCGTTTGTGATTTTTTTTTTTTTTCTTCTTTGATTTTCTTAACTTACGAGTTATATATATGTCTGTCTAAGCGTATATGTTTTCCTTACTTAAATCTAGGTTGATTATTTATGCAATTTCCATTATATACTAATTTTCTTATTTTAGTTTTGCGAATATTCGCCGTAAAAATCAGGTTTTCTGATTATTCGTCCACTTCGAGTTCGTAGTAACTTTTCCTCTGCTGATGTATCATCATTCTCAATTTCAGATTCGGGGTCGAAATTCATGAAGGCAGGGGGTACTTCGTCATCGCTTTCGGAAAATGGGGGTAGTTCATCGTCCAATTGATTTATGCGGTTTTCAAGTTCTATATCAAATAAATCATTATCATCAGGATTTTGTATTTTTACTTCGGTGATAGGGGTTTCTTCCAAATTTTGTTCAGGCGTTTCGTCATTTGGAACATCCTCAAGGTTTTGTTCTCGTTTTTCTTCTGTTGGTATAACGTTGGGTAGTTTTTCTTGAATAGGTATAATGTAATGTAAGTGAGCGGGCTGTGGCTCTTTGGTTTTTCTTGTTTCGACTCTCGGTTCCTCTTCGGTTTCCTCTAGAAGTTGTTCGAAGTGTTTTTCTGGGCAGCGACATATCTTTAGTCTGTTTGAATGAACCACGTGTTCTCTTTTTCCATTTATTTCTTTAATTTTGTAGGTAACTGGTCCTTTTACTTCTATTACTCGATACGGTCCTGTATAGTAAGGTCGTAGTTTAGTTGCTAAGTTTGGTTTTCCTGATATTGCAGGAGTATAAAGATATACTCTGTCTCCTTCTTTATATTGTCTTGGCTTTGTTTTCTGGTTGTATCGATTGCATTGCTTTTCCGCGGTAATTTCCAGATTTTCTTTGGCTTGATTAAGGGCATAAGTCATCTTTTGTCGCATTTCCGTGGCATAATTTTCATCGAGATCGTATTTACATCGTTTTGGTTTAAGACTTAAGTGTTGTGGTAATTCCATGTCTCGGCCATACATAAGATAAAACGGACTTTCTTTAGTG
The DNA here is from genome assembly GCA_963920685.1 of Polydrusus tereticollis. Lineage (NCBI taxonomy): Eukaryota > Metazoa > Arthropoda > Insecta > Coleoptera > Curculionidae > Polydrusus > Polydrusus tereticollis. The sequence goes on along the minus strand of OY987332.1, from coordinate 42,659,150 downwards.
GATTCTTGAACATTATTCCGGTAAGCCATAAGTGCAAATGGTAAGTATTCATCCCAAGAATTGTTTTCGTTGGTGACATAGTGTCGTAAGTTTGTCTTCAAAGTTGCATGCGAGCGCTCCAAGGCTCCATTTGATTGTGGGTGGAAGGCAGTTGTATTGATTTTATCTACATTTAGAATTTTACATATCTCAGCGAATAATTGTCCTACGAATTGTTTTCCTTGATCTGTCAGAATTTGTCTGGGTACTCCGTGTCTCGTTATAATGTTTTCTACGAAGGCCCGCGCTACGGTGCTAGCGTGTATATCAGGTAATGCAACAGCTTCAGCAAATCTGGTGAGATAGTCCATACAAGTCAGTATATATTTATTTCCAGATCTTGTCCTATTTAAAGGTCCCACTATATCTAAACTAATCCGTCCAAAGGTTACATATGGTACTGGTATTTTCTTCATTTCATCGGGTGGTTGATACGTCTTTTTGTTTATGCTGCATGAATGACATTGTTGGCAGAAACGTTTAATATCACTGGTCATTCCGTCCCATATAAAATCTCGTTTTATTAGTTCTAAAGTCTTTTTCTGTCCTCCGTGACAAACCATTGGTGAGTTATGGTATAAATCCAAAATTTCGGGTATCATGCTTCTAGGCGCAACGACTTTATCGGTTCTTTCGCAATCCTTTCTAGTAGCATATAGGATTCCATCATTGTCTTGGTAAAAATATCCAGAATCATCAGGTAAATTTTTAATAATTTCCTGTAGTTTTTTATCTTCTTGTTGTTGTCGTAATATATCCGCGCGTGTCCATATTATGTTGGTCATAGGGCTTCCTTCTTTGTGAATATCTACTCTCGCTATTTTTTCTGGTGTTCTGTCCTTGTGTAGCTCTAGTGTTGGTTCCTCGTTGGTGCTCTCGCGTAGTCTGGTAAGTGCGTCTGCGTTTGCATTCTTCTTTCCAGGGCGGTAATCAATGGTAAAACTGTATTCCATTAGAAACATGGCCCATTTTGATAAACGTGAACTGCTATCTTTTATATTCAGAATGTATTTAAGTGGTTTGTGGTCACTATATATGAAAAAATGTGTGCCTGTGATATAATATCTGAATTTTTTCACACCTTCTATGATAGCAAGACATTCCCGTTCGATGACAGAATATCTTCTTTCAGCGCTCAAAAGTGATCTACTGTGGTAATATATTGGGTGTTCCATGTCTTCATATTTTTGACATAGTATTACTGATATACTAGTATTGCTTGCGTCGGTGCAAAGGATAAATGGTCGATTAAAATCGGGATATTTTAATATGGGTGGTGTTATTAAAGCTGTCTTTAAAGTTTCAAAAGCTTCTTGTTGTTTGTCTGTCCAAATGAATCGCGTATTTTTCTTTGTTAAAGCTGTCAAGGGCTGTGAAATTTCTGAAAATCGGGGTACAAAACGTCTATAGAACCCGCATAATCCTAAGAAAGCTCGAATCTCCTTTACTTTTCTTGGTACAGGATAGGTCTCAACTATTTTGGTTTTTTCCGGATCTGTACTACATCCTTTTTCACTTATTACATGGCCCAGATATTTTGTCTCTTTCTTCAAGAAATGACATTTTGTTGGTTTGAATTGTAGGTTGCTTTGTCGCATTACCTCAAAAACTTTTCTTATTTTTGATAGGTGTTCTGGTACTGAATCTTTTGAGTAGATTATGATGTCATCTAGGTAGACTAGTATGTCGGTACCTATTAAACCGGAAAAAATGCTGGAAACAAAACGTTGGTATGTACTAGGACTATTTGCTAAACCCATTGGCAATCTTTTGAATTGATAAGTTTTTTCAGTTGTAACGAAAGCACTTTTTTCTCTGTCTCTCTCATCTAGTTCTATTTGAAAATACCCACTTGCCATATCAAGTGTAGAAAACAAACTTGATCCAGTAAGACTATCTAGGGTCTCTTGTATGTTTGGGAGAGGCCAGTAAATCGGCTTCGTAATACTGTTGAGCATTCGGTAATCTACTACAATCCTGTATTGAGGCTCTTCTCCAGGGTGTAAGTGTTTTTCTACTAATATAACAGGGGCTCCCCATCCACTCTCCGATTCTTCTATAATACCATCTGTCTCTAATTTTCGTAACTCATTGTCTAAAATCTTTTTTCTATGGAAAGGAATTCTATACGGTTTCATACAAATTGGTGGCACATCCTCTGTGATTATTCGATGCTTTACTTTAGTAGTGCAAGATAATTTCTGAGTGGTTGCTTTAAATACGTCAATATATTCTTGGACTAATGCTCTAAGTTGCCATTCGCCCGGTGTAGTAGGTGTCAATAAGTGTAGATTTTCCAATATTTCATTATTGTCTCGCGTACTTATTTTTCTTATCCTGTGTATATGTTTTTCGGTTGGTAGCGTTTTTTCCGTTTCAGCAGCGTAAGCATAAGCTATGATAGTTTTCTTTGGTAATGTTACTTCGTACGGATTGGTATTCATAATCCTAACAGGTACTTCCTTTTTATTTTTACATGCTATCCTGGCAATTAAAATTCCTGATGGATTCTCGTCATGTGGTTCTATTATGATATTCTCAGTTACTCCGGCCCTGTATTTGTGAATTAGCGCTTGACAGAGGACTTGAGTTCGGGGAGGTATTTTGATACTTCCATATAATCGTACCGTACTACATATTGAAGGGTCATTGCTCCTGACGTCATAGTCTGGCGTTTGTGTCAACGAATTTCTATCCGTGGAGTTTCCGTTTGTCTGCTCATTTGTTTCTGATTTGCTTTGGAAAATTTTGTTATCTTTCTGTCCTTCTGTGGTATGTTGGGAAACTGTATTCTTCTGGGAAATTTTTGTTTTCTCCCGTGTAACTCCTATATCTTCCTGAAGTGTTATCTTTTGTAAGACTTCTGTACTTCTTTGTTGTGGAACTTCTTTAGTTTTGTGTTCCGGTTTCCTTTGTGAAACTCTTGTAGTTTTCTCTTGTGAAACTTTTTTCTTTTTCTTTTCCGTTTCTCTTTGTAAAACTTCTTTTTCTGTACTTCTATGTTGCATAACTTCTTTCGTTTTGTGCTCAGGTTTCCTTGGCGAAACTTTTGAGGCTTCCTGTTGTGATACTTTTTCCTTTGTATTTTCTATTTCCTTTTGTAAAACTTCTTTATGTTCCTGACTTTTTCTATGTTCTTTTGGCGTGTTTTGGGAATCTGCAGCTTCCTTTTCTTTGTCTGTCTCACTTGTCGTAGGGTCTGTTGGTTCCTGAAAATCAAGATGGCGGCCAACCATCTGAATTTCTAAGTCCGTCGTTATTGGCCGTAACAAAGAACTTTTTGTACAAGTGTTTCCTGACAACGCTTTTCCCATGTCAAAATGACATTGTATATTTTGTTTGAGTAGGGTAAGGACTTCCTTTACTTCATTTCTAAGTAGCTTTACTTCTTTTTCAATACTGTTTTCCGCATCTTGGTGCATCTTTTTTCTATGTATTTCTTGTTTCACTGTGGTAATAGCTAGGTTATGGTCAATTTCTTCTTCTAGATCAATAACTTCATTAAATATGTACATTAAATTTTCTCCCCAATCTATCTTCACATTGTGGTTCGCTAGGAAATCTAACCCTAGTAATATGTCAGCGTCAAAACTCACAGACTCGGTTATCAAAAATCTTTGCATAACTGTAGTATGAGTCCCTATCTTTACAGGAATATGAACACTGCCATATTGAGGTATTGTCTTTCCTTGGATATCTTTCAAGTTACTATCTATTTTTGTATTTATATTAAACCCCTGGGCAATTTCAGGCGTGAGGAGGCATACTGAGGCGCCACTGTCTATAAATGCCCGTACTTTCTTGTTATTTATTTCTAGAGTAATTGTATTTTTATTTATATTTTTACATTCACACATTCTCCTCACGTTATCTGATAAATTTACCATTGGGACTCGTTGGCAGCCGCACTTTGGGGTCGCAAGGTGACTGCGTTGGCATTTAAATTTTCCGTATTTTTTCTCGGAATATCACGATTCAAAGAGCTATTTTCTGGATAATCACAATAGGTATGCCTGTTATAATAGTTCTGTGGTTCTTTATTTCTGTCGTTTATATCTCTCGGACTCTCCTGCTGTGGGAACTCGTTTCTTTTACTCTCGCGTCTAGGTGGCTCATAGGATCGGAATCTATCTCGTGGTTGTCGTGTATATATTTCATTTCTTCTTTGCTGGAACTGTGATATTTTTGGGCAATTTATTTTAAAATGTCCCGGTTCCTTACAATTGAAACAGCGCCTAATATTGGGTTCAGTTTTATTCCTACAATTATCTATGTCATGTCCTTTCATTTTACAGTGCGTACAGTATTTGTTTTGGAAACCTGGGTGTAGTCTTTTTCTACATACTTCAAAATCATGTCCCTTTATTTTACAGAAACTGCAAAATCTATGCTGGTATTGTTGGCTTTTCATTTTCCTACAATTTTCTATAGTATGTCCCGTTATGTTACAAAATTTGCAAAAGATATTTCCTGAATGTTCTTCCAATTTCCTACAATTTTCATAATCATGTCCCCTTAATTGACAAAAATTGCAATATTTCTCATATGGATGTTTAATTTTTATTTTATTTAAATTGTCGATCATTTCCTGCAATTCTGCTGTATACAACGCATCCGCAATTGTCTTTGCTTGTGCCGATAATACCTTGTCTCTTATGGTTGGTAACAGACCTAACACGAAATGCCTAAGTAAGTCTTCTTCGAATTGTCTCTCTAATGCAGCAGCAGCTGTTTTATCGGGGGAAGTTACCCTAATTTTATTTCCTGCTATTTTTATCCTAGTTAAATATTCCCTACACGATTCTCCGTTTCTCTGTTTACATTCCACAAAATCTTTTAATTCCTGACCTGGTACCGATTTTTTCTTGAATTGATCCCTAAACTGAGTAGTAAAATTTCCCCAATCCTTAGTGATTTTTAAATTGTTGTTTGAAAGAAAATATAGCTTTGCTAAGCCTTTTATTTTGAGTGTAGCAACAGCTACTTTTTGTTCGTCTGTCCATTTTGCAATAAGACCCGTTGTGTTTATGTGCTCGATAAATTCCTCAATGTCGGTGGTACCGTCATAATTTGGTACAGTTTCAATGCCACAAAATATAGTGTTAACAGCAGCAGGCGCAGTTTCTTCTGCCATTTTTCTGTCTATTTATTTTATTTTTTCTTATCTCTTTTGCGAACAACCCTTATACTTGCGCATAAAACCTCACACATCTGACACCATTGTTATACCCCGCGACCTGGTCATATTGGCTGTGCACGAAAGGGAGCGAAACTGCAGCGTGGTAAACGGTTTTGTTGTAATTTTGAGGTTTATTGTAGCGCTGTATTATGAGTTATTCGGGTCTTGAGATAAGAAAAAAACACTTGAAAGGTTTTAAACTTCTCTATTTTTAATCTAAATATTCATAACAGTTAACAATTATGGTAGCAACAAATGTACGATAGTCATACAGGAGTTATTCAACTATTTCTGGCAATATTCGGTGGTAAAATTATAATTCAATACGGTTATGTCAACATCATTGGTACAATTCGGTTATAAAATATATTTAAAGTTGTAAAGGTTCAAAACATTGTTCAGGGCAATTTTTACTTACAGAAGTAAAAGATGATTATATAAGCTAGCATATCTCTCTCTTGCTCTACTCGTGTTCTTCTCTCTAAAGATCGAATGGTTTTTTTAACGTCTGCGGGTTAATTAGGTCATGGGCTCTCTTTTACGTTAAGAATATGATTTTCACTTGCAAATGTTTCAGTTTATTTAGCACTAAAGAGTTTGAAAGTTTTTAAATAGATATTTGTCACTAGGGTTCTGGAATTTCGACTGGTATTTGATTTTTATGGAATTGTCTTTAATAATTAGATTAATTATTACTTTTAAAATTATTTGACTAATCCGGGGTCTTAGTCTGGATAAATAAGAATGATTCGAATGGTGTTCTTTTGACTTGATTGTTAAAATTCTTAAGAAACTTACTGATTTTTCGGAGTTCACGGCACTAATTTAACTTTACTTTATTTCACTGACTTTTCTTATTAATCTGGAACTATGTGACGTGCCTTAGTTAGGTCTTGTTGTTTCTTCAATTATTCTGTTCGAACTCTCTGAAATGACGGCATGTTAGAGTTTTTATATTTTCGCAATTTTGCAGGGGAAAATTGGGGATATTCGTCCAACCTATCCGAGTCAGTTTTTGGAAGTTTTGGAGCTTATTCTCCGCCTCTAAGAGGTGTATCGAAGTGGCTGTCAGATTTGATTAATAGGCGATGTGATCACCGATGACATCGCTTTTTACCAAGAATTATTGTGAAATACGACAAAATTTTAATAAAAACGATAAATTTTTATTACCTTTTTCCGTTCTCAGCGTCTATTTTAAAAGGTGAATATCCGTAGATGAGATGACCTCGTTTTTGTGGGAGGTCATTTTATTTCTTGGTTCTCGGGGATTGATTGCTTTGTCCAATGAGAGAGTACTACGTTTTGGATAAGTTATATTCTGGGTTGACTTTTAGCTTGCGATTCTTTTATGGGCGTGGAGAGTTATGCGCACTGATATGTTAATTTTTCATTAATTCTGGACGTTCGTGACTAACGTATCTCGTGAAGCAATTTGACTTAGAAAAAGATGACGAACATTATTTTACTTTGAGAGTTTTTAATTCTTTCTCATTGTTTTATTTTATGTGAAATATTTTTATTTAGAAATTCTATCGTGACTCCGCGGTCCATCACAACTTAATCGTCATAAGTTGGCTAAACAGATGTCAAGAAATGAACGAGGCAAAAGAAAAAAATTTCTACCATAAAGTGAAGAAACTAACAAGGTACAGGACAGCGCTAACTGTTCCAGCAATCACTGAAGATGGCGCCACGTTTGTAACGGATTCAAAGAAAACCAAAGTTTTCTAAAACATTACCAGAAACACTACAGCACTGAGCCAAGCCCAAACTTTGACAACGACAACTTCAGAACAGTTGAGGAATGGTTTCACGAGTATTTTAACAACTCAAACATCAACTCTCAAGAATTCAGTCAATGAGGGCGAATATTTTAAAATATTACACCATCAAAAGAATACTTAACCAGTATAAGACAAAATACCATGGATAGTTTTGTAAAAAAAACTTGACTACCCAATTAATAAGAATATTATAAGACTATACATATAACTTCTGCCTATCAAGCAAAACGTTTCTAGAAAAATGGAAAAAAGAGGTTAGAATAAATCGAGGCATCAATATACCAAAACCAAATACTGACCATAATTGCACAAAAAATTACAGATCCATCACTATATTACTAGTGCTCGGTAAACTTCTTGATAAAATTGTCAAAAACTTACTACAAAATATAACATTCCAACAAATACCTTTGTACCAGTTTGGCTTTAAACCTAAGTGTTCCACCATTTACACACGGTTTATACTAATTTTCAACAGACAAAGCGAAAAACACAACAACAAAAAATCTGCAGCACTGTTTCTGGACATTAAAAGGCTTTTGATAATGTCTGGCACACGTGTCTATTATTAAAACTCAAACAACTTCAGATTCCAGACACTCTCATTTGGCTCCTAAAACTATCTTGAAAACCATAAATTATCTATTAGAATTAACACTTCACAGTCGGAAGAATTTGTACCCCAACAAGGATTGCCCCAGGGATCACCACTATCACCTCTTTTGTACAACCTGTATTGCTGCGACCTCACTCCAATTCAAAATCCAGACTTCTACCTGCGGCCGCTTGCCGATGATACAGAGCGGTTATAGCTCATGGAAGAAACATATACATAGACAATAGAGCCTACAAAACCAAGTCAACTAGGTATACACTAAAATGGTTCAAGAAAAGACTACTTGTGAATCCAATAAAATCGCATTTTATAATTTTCAGCCATAAAATATCTCCAACATCCCCAAGAATAACACAGATACCACTCAAGTTGATCCAGCACCCTCCGCAAAATACTTAGGTATTAATATTGATCTCAAAGTTAACTTTAATAGCCACTCTAGAATAACAAAGAGCAGGCCACGTCTAGAGCAAAACACTTCAGAATACTCAATTACAAAAACAGAGGAATTGCCACGTGTCCAGATTTATAAAACCATATGCCGACCAACTATCGAATATGGACACATCCTTCTCGCTAATGATCGACAACCAGTCTGGACAAACATCAGCAAAGCAGAGCCCATCTTGACTAACACATACCCAATAAACCTCAGAAAGTCAACGCACAAAAACTGTGGCTTACAAAGGAAGACTTTAAGGAAATTCAAAAGAACCGATGGAAATTATCTTAGTGGACACAGTAAGAAACTCTCGAAGGAAAAAACCTCAAAACTTGCGCGTAAAAACTTACTTACAAATCGAGTGGTCTATGCCTGGAACCAATTGGACGAGGTCACTGTCTCTTCAAGCTCCATAAACAGCTTCAAAAACAGGCTGGACCAGAACCTGAAGTCTATCAATACTACATTAGTCCATTATTATTATTATCTGTGATATCCTGGTTAAGATGTGCTACCAACCTGTGATATAGCCTGTGATAGCAAAGTCAAGTTTGATACGAGTCGTTTTTTAATACAAAGAGCAACCAGAGTAGTCCCATCGGCATGCGCCGTCTACTAAGTACTCTGTAATAATAATAATAATAAATTATCTTAGTGATCAATACCAAAATAACAGAACCAAAACATACTTAGTAATAGCCAGAAGAAACTATGAGCACAACTTGCTCAGTAACACCAAGCAATTCTATTCATACATAGGTCGTACCTTAAATTTTGGAGCAAGGTCATTCTGTGATTCATTTATATAGAAAAAACAAATATGTTGTGTGACTTTTCGCTTCACCCATCCACAGCCTGGTTCTGTCAATTTGTCAAAAGCTTCCAAGTTAAAGAAAGTTATTAACTCATTATAAATTGCTGATGCTTTTATACTTTCTGTAACAGCTTTTTCTACATCTCGATATTCCATTCGAAGGCGTTTAGACTCCGGAGAGATTCGCACAGGGATATCATCTTTCGACAAATATGATGGACATCGAGGCATCTGGGTTGGGACAGTTCCTAAAACAAATAAGAATCATTTTAAAAAAAATCAGTACCAATTATTTGACCAACAACAAGCATAAAATATTTTACCAACATCATATTTTCTAATATCCCTCTTACCTTTAACTAATCGTGGATATTTTAGTGCTGCCTCGATAACTTCACCAGTTGCCACAATCTGGAAGGTTGTTTTGCTTTCAATGAAGCTGGGTTGAAAGTGTAATTCACACACCTAAAAATAATTTTATTTTTGGTAATTACAAGCTATTAAAATATCCATCGACACAAACCTACCTTGCTTGCTTTTGTAGGAACAAAATCTTTCCTTTTAATTGCCCATATTCATTGTTTCCGCAGTTCGGGGTCTCGAAGAAATCCAAAAACTGCCACTTTTGGCCCATTGATATCATAATTTCCCCTACAGTTTGGAACACAACAACGATACGGCATGATTTTTTATTAAAAGTTAAAAGTTTTATCAAAATAACATAACCTAGACGTTCACTGCCTGTATGTTTTGCGAAATTCTACGTGTCCTGAGTAAGTAAACGATAGAAGCACCGTACCTAAATACAAGAACACGTATAAACACCAAAAAATATCTTTAGTTTACAAGATTATAGCCGAGAAATTATAGGTAGTAAATTCACAAACGAAAAGCGTGCACTGTACCGAGCCTAAAATCCGGTCTACAAGCGATGACTCATCGGTTCATAAAATCGAGCGTTTCACGGCCTTGTCCTTACGGTGGTAGTGATCCAATCCAGTCCTCTTAACTGGACACACAACATTTAAACACGATAGTCCAGGGGGCGGGAAATGTGATTTGTTGCTGTTCTGTGATTGGGTACTGAGCAGTTCAAAGTCAATGGCTTCATATGTGGCTTCATAAATTTGTTTTTAATATCATTTCTTATTATTCATTTACTTGCAACGGCATAAAATTTGTTTGCGTTTTGCTGCTGGAGTGTATAGTTGTTGAATAATGTGATACATGATAGATATATTGCTTGTTCTTGTTATTCTGTGGTTGATATACGTGGCGCCCTCTGAATTTATGTTATGAGAGTGATTCTAGACATGGCGAAGGTATTGTTATTATCAAGAAAGTAGTAGATTTGTTTATAATCATTTGCACAAAAGTTTTACAAGATTAAAGACTAAATATGAATTTCGTTGTTATTAATTAAAGACCACTTTATATAATAATACACATGTGATGGGAATGTTTTGTGATGTGATAGTTTATCTGTGTAAATTTCCAGACATAGGGCTTGTTGTTGGTATCTACGATTTTTACTCAGCGAAGTATTATGATAGCAATACAATTTCATGGGGTGAGTAAAAACTATACCTATTGAATAAGGCTTGTTTAATTGAAATCGCAGTATAGTTTTTGATTTAATCTTTTTTAAAAAACCTAAAAAAAAGATTTTCCCGAATACTTGGCAACGTCGCAAGGTAATCAGCTGTCTGTAGAAATTCCGCCAATTTGTCATGTCAAAAACACGTGTTTAGGGGTAATGAACTTTCATAGAGGCACAGATGGTCCGGTTTTAAGGTATTTTACAAAATTCAAAATACTTCCGATTTTAGAAAAAAAAACTATCAAGTGTAACTCTAGGCCACCCCAGGAGTGGCCCCTTAAAATATAATAAGTCATTTCCATAACACCCTGTATATGTAACGCTAGGACTTGAAGTGGTCAAAAATGTCAAATTATTATAAAACTGTATTTTTTTAAATATGCGTGGTCTCACTCTCTAGAAGAAGCAAAGCAATGTATCAGCGAAAATAAATCTCTCTGACAAAATTTCCTGGATAGAAGACGCAGATTTAGTGGATTATCCAAAAACTGTTTTTCCAAATCCTACGTATGACTTATACCGTAATATGTCATGTGTCGAAATGTTTGAACAATTTATAGACACTGATGTAATTCAACTACTTGTCAGTGAGACGCAAAAATATGCTCTTTTTCTAAACTGTCCCGATCCTCAAGTTTCTGCCGACGAGATACGATGTTTTATTGCCATTTTGATTGTCACCGGGTATGACCCAGTAAAAAACATTATTGGGACTCTATCGGTGACTTAAAAAACGTAATGGTTAGCAACTCCATGAGACGCGACAGGTTTATTCAAATTATGAAGTTTATTCACTGTGCTGATAACACCTTGATGGACCGATCGGATAAACTATATCATCTAAGGCCCTTTATGAGCAAGTTAAAACAGAACTTTTCGAAACATTTTGTTCCTGTCGAGCATCTAGACTTTGATGAATCTATGATCAAGTACTATGGGAGGCATGGATGTAAACAATTTATTAGGGGCAAGCCTATACGTTTCGGCTTCAAAATGTGGTCTCTTAATACCAGTGAAGGCTTCTTGGTTAATTGTGACTTATACCAAGGAAAACAAGCAGACTCTAATGAATTGTATGAACAGACCTTTAGGAAATGTACAGCACCATTCGTTAAAATGGTGGACGAAATACCTCATCCGGAATATCCATACAAATTCTACCTTGATAACCTATATACAGGTATAAGTTCATTAAATCATCTTCGCGAAAGAGGCTACGGTGGAACCGGAACTTCGTGAGACAACAGACTTCCAAGAAACTGTCCCGTAGTAACGAAAAAAACCATGAAAAAAAATGGGAGAGGTAGTTATGTTTCAGCTGTTGATAGAGATCACGGCATCATATTTGTGAGGTGGACTGACAACGATGTCGTTACCGCAGGATCAACTTGTCATGACGTTAGACCAGTAGGATATGTTAAAAGATACAGCAAGAGTAGGCATGGCCGGAGTTGAGCGTGGGAACTTTTTGATGACCGTGGGAAAATTTTGTTGACCGTGGGAAAGACTACCCATGGTGCTATCCCTTTGATGCCGACAACGGGTGTGATAACCGTGGAAAAGACCCGTTGATGGCCGTGTGGGCGGAAGGGTGAAGCCTACGTGTAAATGTCATGTTTTGACGAAGATGTCATTGGTGACTGTGGGAAAGACCACCCCATGGCGTTATCCTACCTGCCTGCCTGCCTGCCTATAATGTCTCGTGGCTCCTAATATCATAAAACCAAGTATATTTAAAGGCTTGAAGTGCCACGGTATAGTGTTTATAGAAGTTTTAATGAAATCAATTAACTTTTTTAGCGAAATGTATAACCGAATAAAAAGAGTGTCCTATGACTGCATAAGAATGCTTCATAGCTTAGCAGCCTGCTTTGGACACAGGGGTTACAACTTCGCTCCACACTCTTACTATCCTCCTCAAAAGCGAGAGAGAACGTCAATAGGTTCTAATATATTCTTTTATACATTTAGAGCAGCATGATAGCTAAATATAAGAGGAAACCATAATAAGTAAATTTCCTATATAATATTGTAGCAATATTGCATCTGACTAATCCAAGAAATTAGGGTAAATATACCCGTGACCAAATTTTGAGTAGGAAAAATAGATAAATATTGGGAAAATCAATGTGAGAGTGAGTTTTCTGCAATATTTTATCAATCAGGCGTATTAATAACTCGTAATAAAACTAAGGGTACAATATTATAGGTTTTAAAGACGTTTTCATTCATAATTCAATAGTTAAATATTTTTCCCAGTGAGCTGTATAAAGGAATAAAAAGAATGTCCTAAGACGTCGTAAGATTGCTTCGTAGCTTAGCAGCCTGCTTTGTAGACAGGGGTTACAACGTTTGCTCCACAATTCTACTATCCTCAGAGCGAGAGAGGATGTCAATAGGGTCTAATATATTCCGATATACATTTACAACAGCAAGATCGCTAAATATAACAAGAAACCATAAGAAGTAAATTTCCAGTAATATTGTAGCAATAATGTCTCATGACTCAAACAAAACCAAGTATTTAATGGCTTGAAGTGACACGGTATAGTGTTTATAGAAGTTTTAATGAAATCAATTAACTATTTTAGCGAAATGTATAACAGAATAAGAAGAGTACCCTAAGACTGCATAAGATTGCTTCATAGCTTAGCAGCCTGCTTTGGACACAGGTGTTACAACTTCGCTCCACATTCTTATTATCCTCTAAGCGAGAGAGAGGATGTCAATAGGTTCTAATATATTCTTTTATACATTTTACAGGAGCACGATCGCTAAATATAAGAGGAAACCACAAGAAGTAAATTTCCTATAATATTGTAGCAATATTGCACCTTACATATGTTATTAAGTTATACCTCGGGTAAATTTTTAGTAGAAAAAATAGGTACATATTGGGAAAATCAATGTGAGAGTGAGTTTTCTGCAATATTTTATCAATCAGACGTATTAATAACTAATAAAACTAAGCATACAATATTGCAAGGTATGCGCGCGTGGTTGATTTGACGAAGATTTGCCTGTCTGCCTTTCTAATAAATTAAAAATAAAGTTCGTAAATTACGTCATAGCAGACAAAGAAAATAAGAAAAGAATAATCAGAAAAAAGTCAACCCTCGAGCAGGACACTAACTTAATTTATACTACAGACGTTAAACTCTTTCTCTTAAATTAAAAATAGTACAAAATAAAAGCCAAAAATACCATCACACAATCTTTTATTGTTATACCATTAATTACATTTTTACATAAGCATATAACTAGAGTCTAAGTTTTTTAAAACCATAAGGTTCTGAACTGCCATCAGTGAGAATTTTTCTCTTTGTCGAATTGGGTTTATAAAGTTTTGTTCCTGTACGGGTTACCACCTCATGTTCTTTGGTTCGTCGTATATTTTTGGAAACAATTGGCACTGGATCCGAGTTCTCGAGGACCATATTTTTTATAGTTTTAAAATTAACTAGTTTAGAGGTTGCATAGTTAAGAGAAATACCTTTAACCTTGCAACGTACTTCTTCAGAATTGGTGTTTGTCGAAAATACTTTGTAAGAATAATTTTTTGGACCACCAGAGACGAAATTAGTTATAAAACTCCCCGGACCATATCCTTCCAATTCATCGGTCATGTCTCCAACAAACTGTCCAGTTATCACATCCGAATCATTATTCTTCAAAACATAAATAACTGAATCGGTGTCATAATATAAAACTCTCTCTCCAAGTTGCTCAAGATATGAATACAACTTGAGACGAGCTTGTGCTGTTACGTATGCTGCGATAGCTACATTGACAGTAGGTAGCGGATCATAAGCTTCATCAGTGTGCTCGTACCCAACAATTAGAGTTTTTTTGTTAATAGGAAGAAAGCTATTAACATATATTCCGGGGTTGGTAATCATTGAAAAAAATTCTGCTGGTTCATTAACAATTTTTGTCTTTGGTTGGTTTTCTCGCTGTCCAAATTTTCCCCAGAAGCTGTTAAGCATAAGTTTTGCCAACGATCTTAATCCAGGGTTTTCAATAATCCTGGAATACTCAAGTTTAACATCTTCTCTCTCTAGAAATTCATTTATATACTTATTCTTTTCTTTTTCTGTTGTACATGTTTTCGGCCAGCCACTTGCTTCCTGTTTGATCTTAATAAATGTATTCATCATCGAAGTAAAAAGCCCATTTTCTCCTGTTTCTTTCTTAAAGGTGGTTACATTATACTTCCAGATCTCAAAAATTTCCAACACCCTGTATCCTTTTTCAATACCTTTAAGTACTTCGTCAATTATCCATGTACCAGTCATAGCTCTTTCTTCATCTGTATGATTACACTCGTCACAGTTCATCTCTTTTCCACATTTACGACACAACACACACATTAGTTTATTATTAACTTTTTCGGGGAGTACAGGATGATATAAATCTCTCGGTGGAAGGATCTTGCATCTCATTATACCCTCTATACTGTTAAGATTTAAATTTTTACAATCATCTCCTACGATTATCTCTGGATGTCCTATTGGGAATTTGCCGTATTTACAAATATATGGATAGAGGCTGCAAATATCGACATATTTGATTTTTTCGCCATTCTTTGCTTTATAGTATTCCCAAACATTGCCTGTTCGGCCACCGTAAAAAGCATCTCTCGGGTTTAATGGAGTGGAGATTATTAGAGGGTGTGTCTTGGTGTAAAACACCATTTCTGGATCATCTTGCCGCATTTGACTAAAGCTACATTCCTACATTTCGTTGACAACATAGCCTAATTCTTTCAATTTTGTAATTTTCGTCAAACTTGCTTCGTAACGTAAATTTAACGTTTGCGTAGGATCATCGAGAAGTGGATCATTTCGACTAAATTTGAAACATTTACGACATCCGTGATAATAACATCCTTGAAATTCAAACACTTCGTTTGTTTCAGCACAATAACCATCCACTTTAGTACCATTCAAAATAACTTCTCTTCCTTTAGCAGCATGCATTATAGATACTTTTCTCTGATGTTCTTCCCAAAGTAACCATTCTACTGCAATTTTACTCTGATTGTCTTTCCACCTGTAGCCATTTTTAGGAATTATGCCAATAGTATTTGGTTTAAGAAAATTTCTTCTATACGCCTTATTGCAGGCTGATGCAATGGTAGTGGCTTCTGTAAAGGGGCACACATTAGTAGTGATCAAAAGTTGCTCTCTAAACTTCAAACAGGCCTCAGTAAGAATTTCAACATCAGATACACAATAGTCCACTAGATCCTTTTGCATATTAAACTGTTCATTTTTGTGTTCTTCATACCATTGCATAAATTTACAGCGATCATCTTCCTTCATAGTATCTGGAGAGTAATATTCCATAGGAGGTAGTGGTCCAGCATAATTTGCACTTGCATTGGTGTTAAACAAATATGGAAAATATCCTTTTTTAAATTGACACTCAAACCAAAAGCCTTAGGAAGTTTAGATAATGCCATTGGAAAATAGTTGAGCGAGTCGATGAATTTAATATTTTCAACCTTCATCATGATGATTTTGGATCCTCTCATTATCAATTCTGGTGTTAAATCTGTTTCGGTCAGTATGTGATTCAGGATAAATTGGTGATCGAAAGCCTGGCCATTATGGGCAATAACAACTAAGTCTTTAAATTGTTTGCTTAGCCGTAACAGATGTTCGATAAATGTTTTTATCACATCTTCCTTTATTATCTTGGTACGAAATTCACATTTTTGGCAGAAATATAATTTAGGTTCATTAATACATGTGTCACAACATTGTTTAGAAACACAGAGATTTGGTCGATGAAGTAAGGAGCCATCCTCTAATACTTCCTCCTGTTGCGTTTCGAGATCATAAAAAACAAATAGCACATCTTTTGTTTTGGGTTTTCCTGTATCTTTCTGAATGTAACAAAGATGATTTTCAGGAACATGAGCATTACATATTTTACAAAAAATTTCTCCACATACATGATTTCTATTGCTTTTTATGGTTTTAAAACAACGTTGACAGCTTCTAATTCCATCGCAAACGATACTTTTTTTTCCATATGATCCATCTTTCACATGATTATTGTAACATATTTTGCCTCTAAAGTATCGATGACAGTCATCACACTTGATTTTAATTTGGTCATTTTCACACTTTGGAGATTGCTGACACCCGGGACATGTACCACCGCATCTGTGTTTGTGTTTGTGATCATAAGGGACATGGCATGACTCACAATAATATTCATAACAAAAGGTGGCAGTCAGAGATGTAATGACATTGAAATGTCCTTTATGATGTAATAAATTAAGTCTCCTATTAGTCTCAGGTGATCCTTCAAATATAACATCTCTCCCTTTTGAACCATAACTGTAGACGACTATCTTGTAGTCTTTTAGATATTCTTGAAATTTTTTCAATTCAGGTATTCCTCCACCCTCTTCAGGAATAACAACATTAGCTTCTTGCAATAATGTCATAGTCTTTTCGGTTTGAATTTTGCCAATATCTGTTCTTACTTTTTTAAATTCGTTATCATTCTCGACATTAGCTATAGCGACCACCAATGCACGAGCTAAACACAGATTATCGTTATTCTTAATGGTTATTATTCCCCTTCTCATACTACACTCCTCTGTAAAGGTATTGTATTTGCGTTGTCTTCCCTGTCCTGCTGGCAATCGTACACTCGTCACACCAAGGCAAAATGACTCCGTATTTAGGCCTGCTGAGTTGGACTGATAAATGTTGCTAATCATATTCCATACGTCTTCATAGTTTATGTTGTCTGCACGTTGAAATCTCATCCATCCTTCACCTCTCGAAAAATCTTTAGAACAAAAGCTAAACCCAACATGGTCCGCTGGTTCTAGACCCTCCGTTGCTTTCTGAATAACCTGATTAATACCATCTTTCAACCAACCAATTGGCTCAACACCTGCAGGTACAGGTTTTATTTTAAATTCAACTCGGCGCCCAATAACATTGTAACGGCAAACCTTCTGCACGGTGTCTCTAATGGCAATGAACTTTTCCATTTTGTAGGAGCTCGTAGATCTTTACTCTTCAACAGTAACAAATAAACTGACTGAATCGGCTCTCCGCACCTCTATATATAATTCTGGGGTGGTTAAAACAAAGAGAGATAGTAACGAAAGAGCAAGCACATTCTGAAATAAATAAGCATGTCAGGAAAAACAACAGCTTGATGACTAATCTTATTAATATTTTCCTGGAAATTCGGTAATTAATACATACTACAAACATATATTTTTGATTTTAACTTAAATGTGACACTCTAAAATATGTTTATAAGAAGTATTAATATGAAAATTTTTGCTTAGGTTAGGTTGATTGAACTTACCCATATAAGGTTTAAAGAAGTTTTCGTTAGTGCTTCAATAGTTAAATACTTTTTCTCAGTGAGCTGTATAACGGAATAAAAAGAATGTCCTAAGACGTCGTAAGATTGCTTCGTAGCTTAGCAGCCTGCTTTGTAGACAGGGGTTACAACGTTTGCTCCACAATCCTACTATCCTCAGAGCGAGAGAGGATGTCAATAGGGTCTAATATATTCCGATATACATTTACAACAGCAAGATCGCTAAATATAACAAGAAACCATAAGAAGTAAATTTCCAGTAATATTGTAGCAATATTGTCTCATGACTCAAACGAAACCAAGTATTTTCAAGGTTTGAAGTGGCACGTTATAGTGTTTATAGACGTTTTAATGAAATCAACATTTTTTAGCAAGATGTATAACAGAATAAGAAGAGTACCCTAACACTGCATAAGATTGCTTCATAGCTTAGCAGCCTGCTTTGGACACAGGTGTTACAACTTCGCTCCACACTCTTATTATCCTCTAAGCGAGAGAGAGGACGTCCATAAGGTTCTAATATATTCTTTTATTACAACAGCATGATCGCTAAATATAACAGGAAACCACAAGAAGTAAATTTCCTATAATACTGTAGCAATATTGCACACACAAAATTGACATGTTATTAAGTTACACCCTTGGGCAAATTTTTAGTAGCAAAAATAGATAAATATTGGGGAAATCGACGTTTTCTGCAATATTTCATCAATCAGGCGTATTATTAACTTATAATAAAACTAAGTAAACGTAAAAATGACTAAACCAGATTGGTACATAATTCGAGTGACTCATTTCTTAAAAAAAGAATGATACGTTTAAGTAAAAATAAACTACACTTTAAAAAACAAACACCCACTTGTTTACCTTTAATCAAGTGTCAAAAATCCTCTACTTCTAAATGTAAAATTTTTACTTACTAATCTTGACGGATCACGAAACGATGCACCCCACACAAGTTACCACATACTTAAAATAATATAAACTTCCCGTACCCCTTTTATACCCTTAACAGTCAATGAGCATGCGCGACCATTACAACTTTAAATATTTTTTTTAAAAAATGCCAATCTGTAAATATTAACTATAATATGTTTTAAGTTGCATCTCCTTCCAACACATACATATCTTTATTAGTATAAGTATTTTAAAAAATACTCTAAGTCCCTAAATAGCAGAAAATAACATGAAACCCCAATTATCTCCCAAACAGTACATATTATCAAAAAAAAAAATCTATTTAACCCTCATGCCGAGTTTTTTAAATGACATAAAAATTTCAACCTCCTACTACCAATTTTTGCATCCCTCAGTAGACCACCTATATCATAAACGCTTTCTGCCACGAAATAGAATCGTAGAATCGCTTGTACTGCCTGATTACTGTTTTCTCGGTCCCTCACTACTATCAAGCGATTTCACGCTTTTTTTTGGCGTTTTTAACCGTTTTATAGTCTTCCGTTTAGCTTTTTAAGTACTTCAGATGATAGTCCTAGTTCCCCATGTGCCTAAACCGCACTTTTCAAAAAAAAAGTTACTGCGCATGCGCGACGGGCATGTCTTTTTTATGGTGGTTTCCTCTTCAGTTTGATTCACTGATCACCGTGATGCACTGCATTAGTGTATATCACCATTCTAAGTACTGTTTCGAGCAAAAAAAAAAACATGTTTTTATTGTTTAAAATCACTCTAGTCCAGTTTTCTATGGTCGTAGTGATCTCCTATGTGAATTTACACACCTTCCACCAAACATTTCTGTTGCGCATGCGTTGACGTCACATGCTTCAATATGACAGCTAACCCCGATGATGGGTATTTGGTTGATCCGTGGTTCCTTTTTTTTAGATCATCCTTCACCGACTTTTTGACATTTATTTCTTTACTGTTTGACCTTGGGAAATAAAAATTTTGGAAAAGGTGTATCCCCTCAACCTCTTTACATCACCAAAGTTTCATCGCCCCCCGAAGGATCCCGACATTATTTTTCCCCCGTTCACCTTAAATTTTTAACGTCTCCCGATAATTCCTTGTGTCAGGGTATGCATACGTAGACTATGATGACGTAATATCACCCAAACGGTACATTTTATCAAAAAATTAAAGGCAAAAATATATCCAACCCTCATACTGAGTTTTTAACACGATATAAAAATTTCAACCGCCTATTATCATTTTTGCACGCACTCAGTCGGACAGGCATTAAATATGCCAAAAAATTCATTCTTACCCGCTAGAAGTCAACGTCTATTATTATCCTTGATCCTACACTTCACAACACTTTGAACATACTGAAGAAAATCACCAAATACAGCCACGAACTCATGAATCCGTGGATTCACTGTTCCCCCCCCCCCCAACCACTAATATCCTGTTTAAAACAGCCCTTATCCTGTTTAAAACAGTCCTTATCCTGTTTAAAACAGCCCTTATCCTGTTTAAAACATCCATTGTTTAAAACAGTGTTTCTTCTAAAAAAAAATAACCCCCAAAAATCTCCCCGGTCCCCATGCCGAGTTCGACCATTTTCTACACGATATAAAAATTTCAACTCCCTAACATCATTATTTGCACCAGGTATATAAATATGCAATAAAATTAATTCTTACCCACTAGAACTCAATGTTTTTAATTATAGATGCTGCACCACACAACACTCGAACTATACTGAAAGAAAATACCATTTCAACAATCCTTATATAGCCGGCTGCAGAAAACGAGGTCACTATCCACCCATACGTAGAAGACACCGCCATTAAATCCCCCTCGTTAAAATCCACCGCGGCGCGGGGGATTCGCAGTGCGATTCCATAAATTCTCGGTTACACTGCGAATCCCCCGCGCCGCGGTGGATTTTAACGAGGGGGATTTAATGGCGGTGTCTTCTACGTATGGGTGGATAGTGACCTCGTTTTCTGCAGCCGGCTATATAAGGATTGTTGATGTTTTGACGCTCAAACGTGGAAATCGGCTATAAATAGCGCGATTTCGAAGGGAACGATCAGTCAGTACAGAACCATAAAGAGACAAGCACCTATTATAATAGTTGAGCATTTGTTCTGGCTTTAAAATCTGTATAAGTCTTTTTCTTTGGACGACCGTCACCAAGTAAATTGCCAGTCGAACTTGGAGATTCCGAGCACCTGGGTATGTCAAGGCGGCATACGTGAACCTGGAGATAAAAGCAAGGTGTAGCTGAAGAAGCACCGGTGGAGGACGCCGTAGTCGAGCCCGATACTGTGAGGAAACAGTGGTTCCTAGCCGATCCGAGGCGTTCGTACCTAGGTACGGGCAGGTCCGAAATTAATCTTAAGCAGAAGTATTACGATAGCCGGCCATCGCCGACGTTGCCAACCTTGGACTAACTGTGCCACAACTGCAGCAGCCGACGCCATCGCCGAGGAGGCGTATACAAGAGTTTACCACCTGGGCATAACCTGCACCAGGTCGGCAAGAGGGAAAACCTAACGGCAAAATAATTTTAAGCAGAAGTATTACGATAACCGGCCATCGCCGACGTTGCCAACCTTGGACTAACTGTGCCACAACTGCAGCAGCCGACGCCATCGCCGAGGAGGCGTATACAAGAGTTTACCACCTGGGCATAACCTGCACCAGGTCGGCAAGAGGGAAAAACCTAACGGCAAATTAATTTTAAGCAGAAGAATTACGATAACCGGTCATCGCCGACGTTGCCAACCTTGGACTAACTGTGCCACAACTGCAGCAGCCGACGCCATCGCCAGGGAGGCGTATACAAGAGTTTACCACCTGGGCATAACCTGCACCAGGTCGGCAAGACGTGAAAACCACGTGGCAAATTGAGTTTTAAAAGAAATACGACGAGAAACCGATATAGCCGGCGTTGCCAACATTGGACGAACTGTGCCATACCTGCAGCAGCCGACGCCATCGCCAGGGAGGCGTATACAAGAGGTTACCACCTGGGCATATCCTGCACCAGGTCGGCAGCGAAGAAGCCAAGCGTGGCGAATATTGTAATGACCGAAAATATGGCATTATACGACGGAACCCCTCCAGCCCGGATGGCCGAGGACGAAGATAAACACGACATGCTTTCCACCACCGAAGCCGACCCCAGGAAAGGACCTGGGGCGGTTTCAAACTGCCCTGCACAGATCGCCGCCCCTGAGACAACGACTGTAGCTAGCCGCGGAACTTCCAGGGATAAGCCCCTTGAAGAAGGAAGCGAAGGCGAATTGTGCCAGGACATGGCGCCCAACTCGATGACTTACTCGAACCAAAAGAGTAACAAAGAACCCTGTGACGACGTTAGGCCCTTTGGCTTAAACGATCGCAAATCATTTGAATACCTGCCCATGGAATGCCCAGCTTTCAATACAAGAGCGAAGCGCCGATTATGGGAGGAGAAATACAGAATGGACGTGGAGATCCGTAGCGAGTCCGAAGAAGACTCGGATGATGGGTCCGAAGATATGTCAATGGACGAGCAAATACCATGTAACCAAGAAGCTTCGGTTATATTAAAAGAAATTCAAAGAAAAATTTCAAAAAGAGAAACGCCACCTGAAGAACGGCGGATGCCACCTAGTCTGGATGAAGAACTAAGAAGGCCAAGCTATGAGGACAAACCTAGAGGTCCGGCGCTGCCACCGTTAAGTCGGCAAATTCCGCCAACTCAAAGGGGAGTCCGGCATAAGCAGAGATATGAAGAGAAGATTAAGGAAATGGTGTTGCCACCGTTGAATGAACAAACAACAGAACCAGGACAAGATTGGCAAGCCATGGAAGCGTTAAGATGGAAGACTATGGAGGGATTAGCCCAATCTATAGGGCAATTGGAGAATGACGCCAGCACCGCCACCCAAATTTGCAGGAACCGATACGGAGGACCCGGTGCTATTTTTGAAACACATGCAAGAATATTGTATAGAGAACGGAGCACCGGCATACCAATGGACGGACCTAGCAATAAGACAAATGACCGGACAAGCAGCCATCCGGATGAAGATTTACTCAGGAGGACAGATTACTTGGAAGCAGTTGCAAGAAGCAGTGCTTAGGGCATATAACAATAGTGAATGTGTGAATCACTTACGCGCAGAACTATATGGCCAGGACCAAGTTAAAGGAGAAGGTGCGGAGGCATTTTTGATTCGCAAGAGGCAAATTTGTCAACGGATAAATCCGAGATGGCAGGAGGAAGAAGTGGTGCCGCTGCTGCTGAGCAGGTTAAACGGTCCGTTACGAGCTGCGCTACGTACATGGAACTGTCAAAGCACAGAAGAACTATTAAACGCTGCAATTACGGTGGAACGAGATTGGAAGAGTTCCGAGGTGTACACCGCACCCAAAGTCAATATTGACACTCAAAATAGCAGAGATAATGGTGAAACTAGACAGTTCCAGTACCGGAACTATCAAGGCGGTCGAGGCTACTATAGGCCACAGTACAGTAGAGACCGTCCAGATGAAGGAAGAAGACCTCAACAACAGGGAGGTCAGGCGCAAGCACCAAATAGGCCACAGTACAGTAGAGACTGTCCAGATGAAGGAAGAAGACCTCAACAACAGGGAGGTCAGGCGCAAGCACCAAATAGGCCACAGTACAGTAGGACGTGGGAGAGACGGGATAATCAGAATCCGAGTAGGCAACAAGCAAGCGTGGTTAAACCAAAGAAGCTAAAATTTATGTTCCCAGATGGATCACCGGTAGAAATGCCTGGTACTAATAAGCATAGAGCGATGATTATGCGCGCCATGCAATATCAAATTGATCATCCTTCGCAAGGATCAGACTATAAACGTCAAGCGCTAAAGGATGGAATGTGGTACGCGTTGCATGCGGATGATGAGGACTATGACCAAGAACTCCTGCGTAAAGAGTGTGGTATTCAAAAAAGAAATGGAGAAGAAGATTTGTCGGAAGAAGAAGAAGAAATAGAGGACCCAGAGAAGGTGCTGTTTAATTTCCGAAGTAATGACTATATTTCTTGTGTGGATGACCTGGCAGATCCAGAAAACCGACACCCAGTTCAGTCAACAAGCCGGACTATTGGCAGTTTACCAATAAGAGTTCCAGCCGCCATTGAAGATAGCGAGGAAACAGTCAGTGATTCTACATCAACTGATGAAGATACGGTGACAAATGAGGAATCGCCGATGACGGAGATTCGAAGGGACCGTAGGCAGCACCGTCGAATGAGACGGCTTAGACAGCGTCACGCTTCACCCCCAACTTCAGATTCGGAGGAGGGCGTGAAATTTAATAAAAGAACGTGCGTAGCGCTGTTGCAAGCAGAGAATAAGGAAATTGCAGCTGACCAATTGTTGCAACAGGGGAAGCGAGCAAGATATGAAGTTTTGGAGCCACCAGACGTGGTCCAAAAGGACAAGAAAGCTGAGGACGAAGTTTTGGAGCCACCAGACGTGGTCCAAGAAGATAAGGAAGCGAAATATAGAATTCTGGAGCCACCAGACGTGGTCCAGGGGGACGAGTTCGATGTAATCTCGCCACCGCCAGAATTTGAAGACAAAATTGAAATTAAGGAGGAAGAACTGTTCGACGCAAGGACCGCCACAACTGCAGGTTGTGACCAACCAGTTGTCGAGATGGCAGAACCAAGGGAACCGACTTTGACGGATTTACAATTAAAAGATGGGCAGGAAGCCCAATATTCAAGAGAAAATTATATAGGGTGGACGGTAGTCGCGGTAAAACGTACGCCACTACCAGAATCCAACCCAATAGCGGCTTTTGTAGAGCCACCTGTTACGGATTTGTACCTATGTCCTCCAAGTTTGGAGACCCAGTATGACCAGCAAGGTATCCCTTGGAGATATGTGCCTACCAGAGTTCCCGCACAAATCCAGCTCCATGGCCAACCCCCTGAAATCCATGAAATTCCGGCCCCTCAGCCCGAGGTCGCCGAGGTACTATTAAGGCAGCCTAATGAGAAGCCACCAGACGTGGAGGAAATTACGGCCCCTCAACCCGAGGTCGCCGTAGCACCATTGAGGCAGCCGAGAGAGAAACCACCTGAAGCCTCCGAGGAGTCCCCCAGGTCGCCAGAGAACTACCCACAGGAGGCCTATACCAGGTCACCTGAAGGAGAGCCACCAATTGAAGCTAGAGCCATGGAGGTTGAGAAATCACCTCGTTCTAAGGAGAAGGAAGAATCTTCCCACAAATGGAAATGGAAGTGATTTTAAATATGTTTATTTGGACTTGGTTATTTTGTATATTATTGTTGTTTATGGACTTAGTTATTTGTTATATTTGTTGTTTATGGATTTGATTATTTTTAAGGGTTGACATTATAAATACGGTATAATCGTACTAGATGGGTACGGTTAAATAAACATACCGTAACAAATGCTCTTCAGTGGGGGGGTGTTTTGACGCTCAAACGTGGAAATCGGCTATAAATAGCGCGATTTCGAAGGGAACGATCAGTCAGTACAGAACCATAAAGAGACAAGCACCTATTATAATAGTTGAGCATTTGTTCCGGCTTTAAAATCTGTATAAGTCTTTTTCTTTGGACGACCGTCACCAAGTAAATTGCCAGTCGAACTTGGAGATTCCGAGCACCTGGGTATGTCAAGGCGGCATACGTGAACCTGGAGATAAAAGCAAGGTATAGCTGAAGAAGCACCGGTGGAGGACGCCGTAGTCGAGCCCGATACTGTGAGGAAACAGTGGTTCCTAGCCGATCCGAGGCGTTCGTACCTAGGTACGGGCAGGTCCGAAATTAATCTTAAGCAGAAGTATTACGATAGCCGGCCATCGCCGACGTTGCCAACCTTGGACTAACTGTGCCACAACTGCAGCAGCCGACGCCATCGCCGAGGAGGCGTATACAAGAGTTTACCACCTGGGCATAACCTGCACCAGGTCGGCAAGAGGGAAAAACCTAACGGCAAATTAATTTTAAGCAGAAGAATTACGATAACCGGTCATCGCCGACGTTGTCAACCTTGGACTAACTGTGCCACAACTGCAGCAGCCGACGCCATCGCCAGGGAGGCGTATACAAGAGTTTACCACCTGGGCATAACCTGCACCAGGTCGGCAAGACGTGAAAACCACGTGGCAAATTGAGTTTTAAAAGAAATACGACGAGAAACCGATATAGCCGGCGTTGCCAACATTGGACGAACTGTGCCATACCTGCAGCAGCCGACGCCATCGCCAGGGAGGCGTATACAAGAGGTTACCACCTGGGCATATCCTGCACCAGGTCGGCAGCGAAGAAGCCAAGCGTGGCGAATATTGTAATGACCGAAAATATGGCATTATACGACGGAACCCCTCCAGCCCGGATGGCCGAGGACGAAGATAAACACGACATGCTCTCCACCACCGAGGCCGACCCCAGGAAAGGACCTGGGGCGGTTTCAAACTGCCCTGCACAGATCGCCGCCCCTGAGACAACGACTGTAGCTAGCCGCGGAACTTCCAGGGATAAGCCCCTTGAAGAAGGAAGCGAAGGCGAATTGTGCCAGGACATTGAAATGGTATTTTCTTTCAGTATAGGTCGAGTGTTGTGTGGTGCAGCATCTATAATTAAAAACATTGAGTTCTAGTGGGTAAGAATTAATTTTATTGCATATTTATATACCTGGTGCAAATAATGATGTTAGGGAGTTGAAATTTTTATATCGTGTAGAAAATGGTCGAACTCGGCATGGGGACCGGGGAGATTTTTGGGGGTTATTTTTTTTTAGAAGAAACACTGTTTTAAACAATGGATGTTTTAAACAGGATAAGGGCTGTTTTAAACAGGATAAGGACTGTTTTAAACAGGATAAGGGCTGTTTTAAACAGGATATTAGTGGTTGGGGGGGGGGGGGGGGGAACAGTGAATCCACGGATTCATGAGTTCGTGGCTGTATTTGGTGATTTTCTTCAGTATGTTCAAAGTGTTGTGAAGTGTAGGATCAAGGATAATAATAGACGTTGACTTCTAGCGGGTAAGAATGAATTTTTTGGCATATTTAATGCCTGTCCGACTGAGTGCGTGCAAAAATGATAATAGGCGGTTGAAATTTTTATATCGTGTTAAAAACTCAGTATGAGGGTTGGATATATTTTTGCCTTTAATTTTTTGATAAAATGTACCGTTTGGGTGATATTACGTCATCATAGTCTACGTATGCATACCCTGACACAAGGAATTATCGGGAGACGTTAAAAATTTAAGGTGAACGGGGGAAAAATAATGTCGGGATCCTTCGGGGGGCGATGAAACTTTGGTGATGTAAAGAGGTTGAGGGGATACACCTTTTCCAAAATTTTTATTTCCCAAGGTCAAACAGTAAAGAAATAAATGTCAAAAAGTCGGTGAAGGATGATCTAAAAAAAAGGAACCACGGATCAACCAAATACCCATCATCGGGGTTAGCTGTCATATTGAAGCATGTGACGTCAACGCATGCGCAACAGAAATGTTTGGTGGAAGGTGTGTAAATTCACATAGGAGATCACTACGACCATAGAAAACTGGACTAGAGTGATTTTAAACAATAAAAACATGTTTTTTTTTTTGCTCGAAACAGTACTTAGAATGGTGATATACACTAATGCAGTGCATCACGGTGATCAGTGAATCAAACTGAAGAGGAAACCACCATAAAAAAGACATGCCCGTCGCGCATGCGCAGTAACTTTTTTTTTGAAAAGTGCGGTTTAGGCACATGGGGAACTAGGACTATCATCTGAAGTACTTAAAAAGCTAAACGGAAGACTATAAAACGGTTAAAAACGCCAAAAAAAAGCGTGAAATCGCTTGATAGTAGTGAGGGACCGAGAAAACAGTAATCAGGCAGTACAAGCGATTCTACGATTCTATTTCGTGGCAGAAAGCGTTTATGATATAGGTGGTCTACTGAGGGATGCAAAAATTGGTAGTAGGAGGTTGAAATTTTTATGTCATTTAAAAAACTCGGCATGAGGGTTAAATAGATTTTTTTTTTTGATAATATGTACTGTTTGGGAGATAATTGGGGTTTCATGTTATTTTCTGCTATTTAGGGACTTAGAGTATTTTTTAAAATACTTATACTAATAAAGATATGTATGTGTTGGAAGGAGATGCAACTTAAAACATATTATAGTTAATATTTACAGATTGGCATTTTTTAAAAAAAATATTTAAAGTTGTAATGGTCGCGCATGCTCATTGACTGTTAAGGGTATAAAAGGGGTACGGGAAGTTTATATTATTTTAAGTATGTGGTAACTTGTGTGGGGTGCATCGTTTCGTGATCCGTCAAGATTAGTAAGTAAAAATTTTACATTTAGAAGTAGAGGATTTTTGACACTTGATTAAAGGTAAACAAGTGGGTGTTTGTTTTTTAAAGTGTAGTTTATTTTTACTTAAACGTATCATTCTTTTTTTAAGAAATGAGTCACTCGAATTATGTACCAATCTGGTTTAGTCATTTTTACGTTTACTTAGTTTTATTATAAGTTAATAATACGCCTGATTGATGAAATATTGCAGAAAACGTCGATTTCCCCAATATTTATCTATTTTTGCTACTAAAAATTTGCCCAAGGGTGTAACTTAATAACATGTCAATTTTGTGTGTGCAATATTGCTACAGTATTATAGGAAATTTACTTCTTGTGGTTTCCTGTTATATTTAGCGATCATGCTGTTGTAATAAAAGAATATATTAGAACCTTATGGACGTCCTCTCTCTCGCTTAGAGGATAATAAGAGTGTGGAGCGAAGTTGTAACACCTGTGTCCAAAGCAGGCTGCTAAGCTATGAAGCAATCTTATGCAGTGTTAGGGTACTCTTCTTATTCTGTTATACATCTTGCTAAAAAATGTTGATTTCATTAAAACGTCTATAAACACTATAACGTGCCACTTCAAACCTTGAAAATACTTGGTTTCGTTTGAGTCATGAGACAATATTGCTACAGTATTACTGGAAATTTACTTCTTATGGTTTCTTGTTATATTTAGCGATCTTGCTGTTGTAAATGTATATCGGAATATATTAGACCCTATTGACATCCTCTCTCGCTCTGAGGATAGTAGGATTGTGGAGCAAACGTTGTAACCCCTGTCTACAAAGCAGGCTGCTAAGCTACGAAGCAATCTTACGACGTCTTAGGACATTCTTTTTATTCCGTTATACAGCTCACTGAGAAAAAGTATTTAACTATTGAAGCATTAACGAAAACTTCTTTAAACCTTATATGGGTAAGTTCAATCAACCTAACCTAAGCAAAAATTTTCATATTAATACTTCTTATAAACATATTTTAGAGTGTCACATTTAAGTTAAAATCAAAAATATATGTTTGTAGTATGTATTAATTACCGAATTTCCAGGAAAATATTAATAAGATTAGTCATCAAGCTGTTGTTTTTCCTGACATGCTTATTTATTTCAGAATGTGCTTGCTCTTTCGTTACTATCTCTCTTTGTTTTAACCACCCCAGAATTATATATAGAGGTGCGGAGAGCCGATTCAGTCAGTTTATTTGTTACTGTTGAAGAGTAAAGATCTACGAGCTCCTACAAAATGGAAAAGTTCATTGCCATTAGAGACACCGTGCAGAAGGTTTGCCGTTACAATGTTATTGGGCGCCGAGTTGAATTTAAAATAAAACCTGTACCTGCAGGTGTTGAGCCAATTGGTTGGTTGAAAGATGGTATTAATCAGGTTATTCAGAAAGCAACGGAGGGTCTAGAACCAGCGGACCATGTTGGGTTTAGCTTTTGTTCTAAAGATTTTTCGAGAGGTGAAGGATGGATGAGATTTTAACGTGCAGACAACATAAACTATGAAGACGTATGGAATATGATTAGCAACATTTATCAGTCCAACTCAGCAGGCCTAAATACGGAGTCATTTTGCCTTGGTGTGACGAGTGTACGATTGCCAGCAGGACAGGGAAGACAACGCAAATACAATACCTTTACAGAGGAGTGTAGTATGAGAAGGGGAATAATAACCATTAAGAATAACGATAATCTGTGTTTAGCTCGTGCATTGGTGGTCGCTATAGCTAATGTCGAGAATGATAACGAATTTAAAAAAGTAAGAACAGATATTGGCAAAATTCAAACCGAAAAGACTATGACATTATTGCAAGAAGCTAATGTTGTTATTCCTGAAGAGGGTGGAGGAATACCTGAATTGAAAAAATTTCAAGAATATCTAAAAGACTACAAGATAGTCGTCTACAGTTATGGTTCAAAAGGGAGAGATGTTATATTTGAAGGATCACCTGAGACTAATAGGAGACTTAATTTATTACATCATAAAGGACATTTCAATGTCATTACATCTCTGACTGCCACCTTTTGTTGTGAATATTATTGTGAGTCATGCCATGTCCCTTATGATCACAAACACAAACACAGATGCGGTGGTACATGTCCCGGGTGTCAGCAATCTCCAAAGTGTGAAAATGGCCAAATTAAAATCAAGTGTGATGACTGTCATCGATACTTTAGAGGCAAAATATGTTACAATAATCATGTGAAAGATGGATCATATGGAAAAAAAAGTATCGTTTGCGATGGAATTAGAAGCTGTCAACGTTGTTTTAAAACCATAAAAAGCAATAGAAATCATGTATGTGGAGAAATTTTTTGTAAAATATGTAATGCTCATGTTCCTGAAAATCATCTTTGTTACATTCAGAAAGATACAGGAAAACCCAAAACAAAAGATGTGCTATTTGTTTTTTATGATCTCGAAACGCAACAGGAGGAAGTATTAGAGGATGGCTCCTTACTTCATCGACCAAATCTCTGTGTTTCTTAACAATGTTGTGACACATGTATTAATGAACCTAAATTATATTTCTGCCAAAAATGTGGATTTCGTACCAAGATAATAAAGGAAGATGTGATAAAAACATTTATCGAACATCTGTTACGGCTAAGAAAACAATTTAAAGACTTAGTTGTTATTGCCCATAATGGCCAGGCTTTCGATCACCAATTTATCCTGAATCACATACTGACCGAAACAGATTTAACACCAGAATTGATAATGAGAGGATCCAAAATCATCATGATGAAGGTTGAAAATATTAAATTCATTATGCAATGGTATGAAGAACACAAAAATGAACAGTTTAATATGCAAAAGGATCTAGTGGACTATTGTGTATCTGATGTTGAAATTCTTACTGAGGCCTGTTTGAAGTTTAGAGAGCAACTTTTGATCACTACGAATGTGTGCCCCTTTACAGAAGCCACTACCATTGCATCAGCCTGCAATAAGGCGTATAGAAGAAATTTTCTTAAACCAAATACTATTGGCATAATTCCTAAAAATGGCTACAGGTGGAAAGACAATCAGAGTAAAATTGCAGTAGAATGGTTACTTTGGGAAGAACATCAGAGAAAAGTATCTATAATGCATGCTGCTAAAGGAAGAGAAGTTATTTTGAATGGTACTAAAGTGGATGGTTATTGTGCTGAAACAAACGAAGTGTTTGAATTTCAAGGATGTTATTATCACGGATGTCGTAAATGTTTCAAATTTAGTCGAAATGATCCACTTCTCGATGATCCTACGCAAACGTTAAATTTACGTTACGAAGCAAGTTTGACGAAAATTACAAAATTGAAAGAATTAGGCTATGTTGTCAAAGAAATGTAGGAATGTAGCTTTAGTCAAATGCGGCAAGATGATCCAGAAATGGTGCTTTACACCAAGACACACCCTCTAATAATCTCCACTCCATTAAACCCGAGAGATGCTTTTTACGGTGGCCGAACAGGCAATGTTTGGGAATACTATGAAGCAAAGAATGGCGAAAAAATCAAATATGTCGATATTTGCAGCCTCGATCCATATATTTGTAAATACGGCAAATTCCCAATAGGACATCCTGAGATAATCGTAGGAGATGATTGTAAAAATTTAAATCTTAACAGTATAGAGGGTATAATGAGATGCAAGATCCTTCCACCGAGAGATTTATATCATCCTGTACTCTCCGAAAAAGTTAATAATAAACTAATGTTTGTGTTGTGTCGTAAATGTGGAAAAGAGATGAACTGTGACGAGTGTAATCATACAGGTGAAGAAAGAGCTATGACTGGTACATGGATAATTGACGAAGTACTTAAAGCTATTGAAAAAGGATACAGGGTGTTGTAAATTTTTGAGATCTGGAAGTATAATGTAACCACCTTTAAGAAAGAAACAGGAGAAGATGGGCTTTTTACTTCGATGATGAATACATTTATTAAGATCAAACAGGAAGCAAGTGGCTGGCCGAAAACATGTACAACAGAAAAAGAAAAGAATAAGTATATAAATGAATTTCTAGAGAGAGAAGATGTTAAACTTGAGTATTCCAAGATTATTGAAAACCCTGGATTAAGATCGTTGGCAAAACTTATGCTTAACAGCTTCTGGGGAAAATTTGGACAGCGAGAAAACCAACCAAAGACAAAAATTGTTAATGAACCAGCAGAATTTTTTTCAATGATTACCAACCCCGGAATATATGTTAATAGCTTTCTTCCTATTAACGACAAAACTCTAATTGTTGGGTACGAGCACACTGATGAAGCTTATGATCCGCTACCTACTGTCAATGTAGCTATTGCAGCATACGTATCAGCACAAGCTCGTCTCAAGTTGTATTCATATCTTGAGCAACTTGGAGAGAGAGTTTTATATTATGACACCGATTCAGTTATTTATGTTTTGAAGAATAATGATTCGGATGTGATAACTGGACAGTTTGTTGGAGACATGACCGATGAATTGGAAGGATATGGTCCGGGGAGTTTTATAACTAATTTCGTCTCTGGTGGTCCAAAAAATTATTCTTACAAAGTATTTTCGACAAACACCAATTCTGAAGA
Organism: Polydrusus tereticollis; assembly: GCA_963920685.1. Lineage (NCBI taxonomy): Eukaryota > Metazoa > Arthropoda > Insecta > Coleoptera > Curculionidae > Polydrusus > Polydrusus tereticollis. The sequence continues at coordinate 42,626,468 of OY987332.1, read as the reverse complement.
AGTACGTTGCAAGGTTAAAGGTATTTCTCTTAACTATGCAACCTCTAAACTAGTTAATTTTGAAACTATAAAAAATATGGTCCTCGAGAACTCGGATCCAGTGCCAATTGTTTCCAAAAATATACGACGAACCAAAGAACATGAGGTGGTAACCCGTACAGGAACAAAACTTTATAAACCCAATTCGACAAAGAGAAAATTTCTCACTGATGGCAGTTCAGAACCTTATGGTTTTAAAAAACTTAGACTCTAGTTATATGCTTATGTAGAAATGTAATTAATGGTATAACAATAAAAGATTGTGTGATGGTATTTTTGGCTTTTATTTTGTACTATTTTTAATTTAAGAGAAAGAGTTTAACGTGTAGTGTCCTGCTCGAGGGTTGACTTTTTTCTGATTATTCTTTTCTTATTTTCTTTGTCTGCTATGACGTAATTTACTAACTTTATTTTTAATTTATTAGAAAGGCAGACAGGCAAATCTTCGTCAAATCAACCACGCGCGCATACCTTGCAATATTGTATGCTTAGTTTTATTAGTTATTAATACGTCTGATTGATAAAATATTGCAGAAAACTCACTCTCACATTGATTTTCCCAATATGTACCTATTTTTTCTACTAAAAATTTACCCGAGGTATAACTTAATAACATATGTAAGGTGCAATATTGCTACAATATTATAGGAAATTTACTTCTTGTGGTTTCCTCTTATATTTAGCGATCGTGCTCCTGTAAAATGTATAAAAGAATATATTAGAACCTTATGGACGTCCTCTCTCTCGCTTAGAGGATAATAAGAGTGTGGAGCGAAGTTGTAACACCTGTGTCCAAAGCAGGCTGCTAAGCTATGAAGCAATCTTATGCAGTCTTAGGGTACTCTTCTTATTCTGTTATACATTTCGCTAAAATAGTTAATTGATTTCATTAAAACTTCTATAAACACTATACCGTGTCACTTCAAGCCATTAAATACTTGGTTTTGTTTGAGTCATGAGACATTATTGCTACAATATTACTGGAAATTTACTTCTTATGGTTTCTTGTTATATTTAGCGATCTTGCTGTTGTAAATGTATATCGGAATATATTAGACCCTATTGACATCCTCTCTCGCTCTGAGGATAGTAGAATTGTGGAGCAAACGTTGTAACCCCTGTCTACAAAGCAGGCTGCTAAGCTACGAAGCAATCTTACGACGTCTTAGGACATTCTTTTTATTCCGTTATACAGCTCACTGGGAAAAGTATTTAACTATTGAATTATGAATGAAAACGTCTTTAAAACCTATAATATTGTACCCTTAGTTTTATTACGAGTTATTAATACGCCTGATTGATAAAATATTGCAGAAAACTCACTCTCACATTGATTTTCCCAATATTTATCTATTTTTCCTACTCAAAATTTGGCCACGGGTATATTTACCCTAATTTCTTGGATTAGTCAGATGCAATATTGCTACAATATTATATAGGAAATTTACTTATTATGGTTTCCTCTTATATTTAGCTATCATGCTGCTCTAAATGTATAAAAGAATATATTAGAACCTATTGACGTTCTCTCTCGCTTTTGAGGAGGATAGTAAGAGTGTGGAGCGAAGTTGTAACCCCTGTGTCCAAAGCAGGCTGCTAAGCTATGAAGCATTCTTATGCAGTCATAGGACACTCTTTTTATTCGGTTATACATTTCGCTAAAAAAGTTAATTGATTTCATTAAAACTTCTATAAACACTATACCGTGGCACTTCAAGCCTTTAAAAATACTTGGTTTTATGATATTAGGAGCCACGAGACATGATAGGCAGGCAGGCAGGCAGGTAGGATAACGCCATGGGGTGGTCTTTCCCACAGTCACCAATGACATCTTCGTCAAAACATGACATACACACGTAGGCTTCACCCTTCCGCCCACACGGCCATCAACGGGTCTTTTCCACGGTTATCACACCTGTTGTCGGCATCAAAGGGATAGCACCATGGGTGGTCTTTCCCACGGTCAACAAAATTTTCCCACGGTCATCAAAAAGTTCCCACGCTCAACTCCGGCCATGCCTACTAGCAAGGCCGATAAAAAGTACATCCAAGTTTCAAGACTACATTTAATTGGAGAATATAACCACCACATTTGTGGTACGGATTTAATGGACGAGAATATCTCTACTTATCGAATTGGAGTAAGGTCTAAGAAGTGGTGGTGGTGTATATTCACGTGGCTAATTGACGCTTCGATAAGTAATGCATGGATCTTGTTTAGAAAATCGCAAGGAAACCAAACATCCCAACTTGATTTTAGAAGAAGTATTGCACAAACCTATTTGAAGAAATGAAAATGTTCCAAAGCAGCAGGAAGACCTTCAACTTCAAAGTCCAGTCTGTCCATGAATAAAGTTTCTGACGATCTTCGGTACGACGGCTTAAATCATCTCTTAGTATCTATACCTGACAAGAAGAGGCGTCGTTGTGCCGGCGAAGGTTGCTCATCTAGCACCAGAACGATGTGCGTAAAGTGTGAAGTTGGTATATGCATCGAATGTAACTACATATTTCATACCAAAACAAGAGGGCATCCTATTTAGTAACGTCCAAAAATAGGCAGCCGAATGTCCTAGCGTTACATATATGTAACACCCTTTTTTTTGTTCAAAATAAAAAAATTTCGGAAAAATCCTTTATAATGGTTTTATTTAACATCTATTTTACCCAAAACTCGAAAATTTACTAATAAACTAAAAAAATAAAAATTCCGGCCTTAACGGGTTAAGGTTAAATTAATTTTATTCCGCACTTCTGGGCAGCCCTGTATACCTGGATGCAACATATTTGGATGCAACTGTCCTAAAAGATGTTTTATTAAGCATTTGTGTCCTAGAGCAGTAGTTTTTCCTCTATATATAATATAATAATATAAGTTTGTTTTATTAATTAATATATGTAATTCTACTGTTTTCACATAGATACCAAAATAACGGCTACGATGCTATGTGCAGGATTTCAATCCGGAGGAGGGAGTCCTTGTCATGGTGATTCTGGAGGGCCTCTTATAGCCCAGGGCTTATTGATTGGACTGACCTCATGGGGAGATCCTTATTGCAAAAAAAATGCTCCTGCAGTATTCACGAGAGTACAGTACTTCAGGGAATGGATTCGGTATAATTCTGGAGTTTAACAGAAAATTTGTATGTATTAATAGCGAATATTTTGATTTCTGATCCAATTAACGTATGCTCCCAATAAACGATTTCATTAAGTTATTTGATGTTTTTATTAGTGTTTTATACAGTGCATTCGTAAAGTAGCGAAAAAATTCAATAAAAATTTAGAGGCGAGTTTGTAAACAAAACGCTCGAACCCATCGATTTGTATTTTCAGTTTAGAGTTTTTTAACGTTGCAGCGAAATATACAGGGTAGATCAAAAGAGAGATATGACGCCTGCGCTTTTTACTAAATAGAAACCATAACTTTTTATTGTAGAATGGGAAGGAGCACATTTTTTACATACGGCAAGGTTAATAAGGGTAGCGGTTACATAGGGAATTTTGAAGAAAAATTGTCTTAAGAATTAAAAATGTGAAAATATGTATCTTAAGTAAATGTTCGAATTGAGGACCTTTGACAATTTATTTTGTCTGCAAAATATGCAGCACGTCACGAGTATTGTTATTTTATTTACCTACTTTGTTGTCAGTGTAACAAAAATATCGTACGTTATGTTAGAATTATTTTAGGTATTTGCATGTTAGCAACTAGTGTTACTCTTTTTGATAGACGACAGCAGTATTACCGTGGTCTTCTCTAGTAAAAAAAAAATACTTTACCTTTACTTTTTGAAAAATGAGAAAATGGAGCGAATATGAAAGAATTGGAATCTTGTGTATGATTGGTTTCCGTGATAGGTCGCGAACTTAGATATAAGCAGTTTACTTGTTTAACGCAGCTCACCCTGATCGGTCGGATATTATCCAAATTTTTAGTAGACTTCAAATTTTACAAAATAAGGCGATGAGAATAATATTAAATGTTGATAAATACACAAAGATAAATTATACAGGGTGACTCGGATCTAAATGTACATACTTCACCGGGAGATAGTGGACATCTTGGGGGTTCTAAATAATTTATCTTTAGTGGGTCCATCTTTCCTCGTTACTTAGATACAGAGTGTTTTATAAGGTTTGGCTCATTTTTGTTTTTGCCATAATTCTTTTAGCACCCGGTATAAAATGTTCATATTCGGTGGAAATATTTTGAGTGGCTATCGCTTCAAAATGCCGTATGAAAATTTTTTGAAATTCAGGTCCGGACTTTAAAAACAAGACTGATTTCATTTTTTTAAATTCAACTATCTATCTCTACTATTGCATGGAGGCCCAAGGGCAGCATTTCCAGCATTTACTAGACTGACTTGTAAAAATTGTTTTTGTAATAAACAGGTAAAAACAACCTGTTTTTATACTTTTGGTGAGCCACTGTACAGGCTAGGTAAATAGTAGCGATGTTAAACTTTGGGGTTATACTCTACATAAAAATATCTTTAAAACAATATATTTTTGTAAATTTTATTTTTTATGTTAAATAAACTTAAATGGTTGAATATAAGAAATTTAATATTTTTCCTAGTTTGTATTTTTATTTATAAAATTCAAAACTTTGAAAATCATAACTATCAAACCAGAAACAATCAAAATTTTTGTTTAGGGAAAGTGACAAAAAATTTGACATAAATCAATATTTTTTAAAGGACTTCACGATATAATAATTTAGATTATTTAATTAAGAAACAAAATTCATTAAGTAAATTTAAAATATCTGATAAAATTTATTTAAAAATATTTTTGGTGCATAAAATTGTAATTTTAAATGTTTTAATTATTGTTAAAAAAACTAGAATTTATAATATTGTAGCAGTATTGCTAAAATAAATCTTGTTGCTACCACTACTACTACTACTACTACTACTACTACTACTACTACTACTACTACTTTTTTTTTTTTTTTTTTTTTTGGTGGGGTCGTAGACGGCACCTAACGGTTAACCGTTCAAGAGGCCCCCATGAACTCTTCGCCCTTTCTGCTGGAACCGTCATTTCTGACATACGTCGGCATTTGGGTGTCTTATTTTTCTTCTTACCTATTTCATATCGTTTTACCCTACATCCCCCGTCCACTTTTCAGTGATTAGGGGTTCGGGAGTTCCTCTTCGGCTATTTGTTGTCTCATCTGTCTATTGTATTCGTCTTTCTCCTTGTTGGTTAGTATTGTCTTAATATATTTGTTGATCCCCTGCCAGTTTCTCCTGTTTTCCAACATGATTCCGAGCATATTTTCTGCATTTAGATTTCTTCCCAGCAGCGTATTTACGGTATGTCTTTCTCTATGCCACCTATCACATCGGAATAGTGTGTGTTCGGCGTTGTCTAATTCATGGCCACAGTACATGCAGCTTCCGTTTTGTGTTTTTCCTATTCTCTTGGTGTAGCTTCCAAAAGAGCCGTGCCCTGTTAAGGCCTGTGTCAGGAAGTATTCGATTTGCTTATGCTTGCACTGTAGCCATGTGTTTAGGTTCGGGATTAGTTTTTTTGTCCATTGTCCTGTCTCTGTGTTTTCGTTAAATCTTGTTTGCCAGATCCTGATTGTTTCTCTTCTCTCCCTCTCTCTCCCCTCTGGGCCGCCTCCTATAGTAAACAGTCGGCTCCTCTCTAGGGCTAGCAAGTCTATCGGTGGCACTCCTGTCACTACCTGGATTGCTGCCGTGGAAATAGTACGGTATCCGCTGGCTACTCTTAGAAGAGATTTTCTTTGGACTTTCTCCATGATTATCCTGTATGTCTGTACCTTCATTGCCTGGTGCCATATGGGGGCTCCGTATAACATTACCGACTGTACGACCCCGTTTAAAACGGCCCTTTTCCCCCAGCTTGGGCCTCCTATGTTGGGCATTAGTCGGGATAGTGACGCCATCTTCTCCTCGGCTTTTTTTGCTGCTGCCCTAACATGTGGACCGAAGGAACCTTGGTCGTCCATCCATATTCCCAGGTATCTAATCATTTTACTGGGTGCTATGTCCACTCCCCTTATCTTAAACTTAACCTCTCGTCTATCCCTTGGTCCAGCTAAGATGACTGCCTCTGTTTTTTGCGGTGCCAATGTTATATGATTGCCCCGCATCCATTCATCCACGCTATCCAGGGTTTCGTTAGCTTTATGTATGAGGATGTCCTTGTCCATGTCTGACACTATCACCGCCAGATCGTCCGCAAACGCGATCATCTCTACGCCCTCTGGCTTTTTGATGTTTAACACTGGGTCGTAGAAGATGTTCCAGAGCGTTGGTCCGAGTACTGATCCTTGGGGTATACCGCAGGATATCTCTGTGTCTTTCATTCCTGGCATTTTTATTTTCCGGTTCGAAAGATAGTCGCCGATGGTCTTCCTCAAGTAGTCGGATATCCCTTTCCTGCCGAGTTCTTCCATAATTTTCCCCCATGGTGCAGAGTTGAAGGCGTTTTGCACATCTAGCGTAATGAGGGCGCACCATTTCCTTTTGTTTTGGACTTCTCTTTTAATATCCCTTACTATGTCCCTGACGTGTTTTACAGCCTGTATTGTTGATCTACCGCCTCTAAATCCGTACTGATTTTTTGATAGTCCTTGACGTTCCTCTATTTCTATGCGTAGCCTTTTCTTAATGAGTTGTTCATATAATTTGGCTGCAGAGTCTATCAGGCATATTGGACGATATGCCGAGGGGCTGTCCATTGGCTTTGCCGCCTTGTGTATAAGGATTAGGCTCGCTATTTTCCACTCAGGGGGGAATTTCTGTTCTTTTAGCAGGTTGTTATAGATTTCTGCCATGTACTCCGGCAGACAATCTACTACTACCTTTACCACCTCCGGAGGGATGTGGTCTGGTCCTGCGGCTTTCCCGTCTTTCATTCTTTCTGCGGCAGTTTTTATTTCTTCTACTGTGAATAGGTCCAGTTCTCTTGTCGTTTGTATTGTTTCCCACTGGTCTCTTCTCCTCGGGAAAAGGGCTTCTATTGTCTCTTTTTTCCTTTCCATAGTCATGCTATATTGTGGCAATTGTGGTTTCAGTGTTTTAATAACTATTTCATAGCCTTTTCCCCATACGTCGTTATCTAGTTCGTTGCAGAGGTCTTTCCAACATTCTCTCTTTCTGTCCCTTATCATTTTCTTAAGTTTTTTCTTGTCTTCTTTGTATTGTTCGTACAGTCTTTCATCCACGCCTCTTGTTCTCATTCTGGTGTATGTTCTCCTTAGGGTGTTGCATCTTATTCTTTGTATATTTATTTCATCCGTCCACCAGAACGGAAGTTCGCTGTGTCTGGCTTGTCTTGTCTGGGTATTCTTGTAGGCCTTGTCTAGTATTTTTATACAGTCGGTGTGTGTTGCAGTTATCTCTCTCGCCACGTGGTTATCTTGTAGATACTGTTTTATCTGGTCTTTTTGAACCCTAGGTTTTGTTCCTGTGTTTTTTTGTCTTTTTGTTTCGTCTTTTACCTCAAACCATATATAACGGTGGTCACGTCTGTTATTTTCCAATTTGTTATTTTCCTTGCTAGGTTTTGGGTGGTAATTGTTACGTCTATAAATGAACTTGCATTTCTTCTTACAAAAGTTGGGCCTCCCCCATTGTTGTGAGTCACCATGTTTAGCTTAGCTAGCCATTCGGTTAGGTGCTGTCCTCGTTGGTCTGTTATGGGGGAGCCCCATTCCCTTGCTTTGGCATTTAAGTCCCCGACTATAAGTGTTTATTTCCTTTAGTTTTGTATGTCAGTCATAAGTCTTGTCAAATATTCGTCGTATTCTGTTATGTTAATGTTTGGTGATACGTAACACACGTAGATGGTATAATGGATCAGAGTCACCCTTACGTATCCTTCCCTTTTTGTGATTTTCGCAACCTCTACGTCTTTGTTACAGAATTTCACCGCGACATCCTGCCTGTTGTCGGTAATCCATCCGTGTTTCTTAGTCGTGTTCTTATTTGGCTCGCTTATTAATATTATGTCTGCTTTTAGTTGTTTGGCCGTGGCGAGCGCCATATCGTGTGCCGCGTAGGACCTATTTGTATTTATTTGTAGACACCGCATTTTGGTTTTTGTTCGTATCTTCCTTTTGGGCTCTCTTTAATGTCTCGCATGCCCTGTCTCCTGCCCTGTGTCCCTTGGCCTTACACAGGGGGCAGGCTGCTTCTTGTTTGCATTCCATCGCCTTGTGCCCCTCTTCCCCACACTTGAGACAGCAATTTGTCCTGTCCGGTCCTTTGCAGTTGGCTGAGGTATGGCCGTACGACCAGCACCTATAGCATTTGTTTGTGTTGATTCTCAGTTGTGCTCTGCAGTATTCCCATCCAATTTTGATTTTTCCCATGTTGGTTAGTTTGTGCGCCTGTTCTTTTTTTAGCTTTAGGGTTGCGTTTTGGCTTCCCCCAGTGGCTGGTCTGACTGAGGTGACCTTTACATCATCTATTTCTATTTGTAGTATATTTGCAATGTCTTTTTTAATTTCGTCTGCCGTTGTGATCTCATCCATTCCTCTCAGGTGGACCACTTCCATAAAGTCCTTGGAGTTTTCTACCTCCGCGCCTTTTACCTTTTCTCTTACTACTACTACTACTACTACTACTACTACTAATACTACTACTACTACTACTACTGCTACTGCTACTACTACTGCTGCTACTGCTACTACTGCTGCTACTCCTACTACTACTACTACTACTACTACTACTACTACTACTGCTACTGCTACTGCTACTGCTACTGCTACTGCTACTGCTACTGCTATTGCTACTGCTACTACTACTACTACTACTACTACTACTACTACTACTACTACTACTACTACTACTACTACTACTGCTACTACTACTACTACTGCTGCTACTGCTACTACTACTACTACTACTACTACCACTACTGCTACTCTCAACTGAGCAGTATGGCTTCCAAGAGGGGAAGTCAACAATGGATGCACTCGATAAAATTCAAGAGATGGCGAGCGAAGCAAATCAAAGGACCGCAAGAGAACGATGCATCCTTATAACCGTGGACGTACAAAATGCTTTCAACTCAGCACCTTGGGATGGAATACTCGGTGAGATGAGGAAAAGGGAGATGGCACCATACCTATATAACATAGTGGCCAGCTATCTGGAAGAACGAACAATAATCGTAGGTGAAAACATTAAAATGGAAATGACCTGCGGTGTTCCGCAGGGCTCGGTACTGGGCCCCACCCTGTGGAACCTGTATTACGACGGCGTATTGATGCTGCCTGTCCCTAGGGGGGTTGGTCTCATTGCATACGCTGATGATTTGGGAATTGTCATCGCAGCAAAACAGGCCCACCAAATGGAAGCAACAGCTAACAAAATGCTTGAAAATGTGACTGAGTGGATGCACAAAAAAAAGCTTAAACTTGCCCCCCAAAAAACAGAAGCGGTGTTGCTTGCTGGTGGAAGAAAAACAAAAATGGCCACGGTTACAATACAAGGAATAACTATCAACACACAAGATGATATAAAATATCTGGGAGTGTATTTGAACCGGAACATGACCATGGGAACCCATATAAAGAAAACTGTAGAAAAAGCGAGCAAGGCAATAGGAAACCTGAACAGACTAATGCCGAAAATTGGAGGTCCCAAAGAAAACGCCAGAAGAATTATGTGCAGCGTAGACGTGCAACCGTTAGACAGCACTCCGAAGAGGCCATTATTCTTGGCGACTTAAACATAAAATCACCTCGATGGGGATCACATATAACTGATTCTAGGGCGGAGTTTTTCATTGAATGGATGGACACATTGGACCTAATAATACACAACAAGGGGGACAAACCAACGTTTGTAAAAAGTGCAAGCAGGTCCTTCATCGATATCACCTGCTCCACCCAAAACTTAGCAAAAACCATCTCAAACTGGAAAGTACTTGACGATGAATGATCACTGTTTTATCTCTTTCGAAGTTGGACAAAAGACAAGACTAAAAAGACAATATGAACGACAGAAAACGTACTTCGACAAGAACATTCTCAAAGAGGAGCTGCAAGAAATAACAAATGCGACAGGACAAGAAAACGAAATTACCGTAGACCACTGTATGAAAGCGCTTACCCAAGCGTATAAAAAAAGTTGTACATTCCGCACTAGAAGAAGAACCAAGCAGGTACCATCTGGTGGAATGAAAACATCGAATCTCAACGAAACCAATGCACGATGTCTAGAAGAATCCTTTCACGTCAAAAAACAAGAAGAAATATACATAACCTTGAACTAAACGTACTCAACGAAGACTATAAGACCAAGAGAAAAGAACTCAAAAAACTCATAAAAAAGGCAAAAGCGCAGCATTGGCGGGACCTGTGCAAAGAACTTGACACGAATTTATGGGGAAATCGATACACGATTGCGACAAAGCACTTAAAAAGTCCCTCGACTCCTTATAATATCTCCAAAGAAAGAAAAGCGGAAATACTAAAAGAACTTTTCCCTAGCCGAGAAGACACCTGGGTCAGAGGAGAGAAGATCGAGAATCCAGACTTGTTTAGCGTCGAAGAGGTTATAGCAGCAGGTGCAAAAATAAAAAGCGGGAAAGCAGCCGGCCCGGACACAATCCCACCAGAGGCAGTAAAAGAATTAATTAAAGTGGCACCAAATTTCGTACTTGCGACGCTGAACCAAACCAAGACTTTCCCGAAAGATGGAAGATCGCCCGAGTCTGCCTTTTGCTAAAAAATGGAAAATCTCCTGAGAACACGTCAGCGTTTAGACCAATATGCCTCCTAGACATAATGGGAAAGCTATACGAAACCATGATTAAGAGAAGGCCTGAACAAGAACTGGAAGAAACAGGAGGACTCTCAGAAAACCAGTACGGTTTTTGAAAAGGGCAATCTACAGTACAAGCGGTGGAAAGCGTTGTAAATCATGTGGAGGAAACGAGAGAGAGGTGGTGTGTCTTAGTAACTTTGGACGTGAAAAACGCTTTCAATTCCGCCACATGGAGATACATTATCCGGGAACTTCGACGAAGAGGAACATCGCAATATTTAATTGACTGTGTCGAAAGTTACTTTAGGGGCAGAAAGTTCACCATAGCAGGCATTGAACAGGACATGACAATGGGAGTTCCACAGGGTTCAGTAATCGGGCCATTGCTATGGAACATCATCTACGATGGGGTACTTAGACTGGACCTTGGAGAAAATGCAAGGACGATAGCTTTTGCAGATGAACTGGCCATCTTGGTGAATGCTGACGACATTGAAATGCTTATTCTCAGAACAAACGAGACCTTGTGGAGGATTAACAGATGGCTCCAGATGCATAAACTGGAACTGGCACCCGAAAAGTCAGAGGCTGTGGTTCTTAAAGGAGGAAAACGCACGGACAACATAATTTTTAATTTAATGAATAAACAAATAGAGCCAAGTCAGTCAATAAAGTACCTTGGAATAGTGATCGGAAAGCATCTTACTTTTAGGGACCACGTCAATACGATAACCAAGAAGGCAGAAGAGAGAACAGCGGCATTAGCAAAACTGATGCCAAACATCGGGGGTCCACGGGGTCAAAAAAGGGCAGATCTAAGTGGAGTGGTCCATTCAATATTGCTGTATGGGTGCCCCGTTTGGCATAAAGTTACACAAATGAAAATATATAAAGACAAAATGGAGAGGGCACAAAGAAAAATATTATTAAGGGTAGCTAGCGCATATCGCACGGCATCCACCAAGGCATTACAGGTCATAACCGGAATACCGCCCATCGAGCTGCAGGTACTAGAGAGGACATCCATATACAGAACATTAGGAGATAAAGGACAAGCCAAGAGGGACGAAAGACACAGAACTCTAGACAAATGGCAAGACATATGGACAAACAACACGACAAAGGGACAATGGACCAAAAAATTGATTCCAGACATAAGACAGTGGATAAACTGTAAACACAGAAGAATTGACTATTATACCACACAAGTACTGACAGGACACGGGTCGTTTTTTGTTTACCTTTAAAGAATTGGGGCCGCAGAGAGCACTCGGTGTATGTATTGCGAGGAAGAGGATACCGTGGGGCACACACTATTTCACTGTGAAAGGTTTGAACGACAAAGACAGCATACTCACCTTACGCTTGGACAGAATCTGGACGAAGACAACTTCGTAACACATATGTTAGAAAGTGAGGAAAAGTGGAATATCGTGCAAGATATGATAAGAAAGATAATGAATATAAAAGAAAAAGAAAGGAACGAAAGACAACGGAGGAATGAAAGATAGAGGACAGAGGCTGCTATCTGAAGTATACCCAGCCACGGTAGTGCCAGATAGTAGTAGACGAACAGGAAGGGGAAGTTTTTTAGTCGGTAAGAATCCGACATACTCCGGCTACACAAGATAAATCGGTCGGAAGTCTTTCGAAGATTTTTTTACCCCTACAAAAAAAAAAAAAAACTACTACCCTCAGGGCCTCACATCTAGTGAGTACGGGGATGGCGCTCCCGAGGTACCCGAGCTGGATTCTCACTTTTCTTCATCTTGTCTAGGGTGAGATCCCTTTCTTTATTCTTTCCTGTCAGACCTCTCTTGGTCAACTCTTGTTTTTTCTGACCCCGACGCTATTAGAGCGTTCGAGGGCTAGGGGTCATTATTATTTTTTCCCAACTATCTATCTACTTCTACTACATGGAACCCTAAGCTCAAGATGTAGCACCATCGCGTCGAGGAGCTGCATGACACAAGGGAGAAAGTGTGTCTCTAGCGATGCCCGGAGGAACAGGCGGACCAAAGGGGAATATTCTCGCCTTAGCACGGTAGGGGCGCACTGCCGTGCCGGACCAAAAAATCGTCTTAACTCGTGGGAACAACATGGAATATGATGAAAACAAAGAAAACAAAGAAAAACATCAAGACAGCCATAGTACAAAGGAAATAGAAATGGAATTAGAAAAAAGGGAGGATGAAGTATTCAGCTCAATTGAGAAAGAAGCAAGACCGACGCAAGAAACTCTTGACAAAGGGGAAATTAGCACACTGGATGTGGCCGATGGATATTTCAAGAGGAGAGACTCAATATGCAGAACACCCCCGCGAAATAGAACTCTGTCACTACCTGATTTGAAAATGAGAATGGCAGAACGCAGCACGGAAAAAAGCGAACAGTACGATGAAAAAAGCAGCAGAGATCTAAAAAGAAAAAGGGTGGAAATAGCAGAAGACGCTGACATAAATGAAGAGAATTACGAACAGAGAATAAGAAATGTGGAAAAAGAATATCTCAAATTGAAAGAAATATTTAAAAAAATCACAGACGAGACTAAAAAGCTAAACAAAGTAATAATAGAAATCCCTAATACTAAGAAGGACATAAAAAACGCAGCTATTAAAATGGACAGATATACCAAGGACCTACAAACTTTCACAGGATATTTCGATAAAATACTTATAGACACACCGGTATTTATCACCATGAAAAGAGAATTCCCTGAAGGCAAAACAGAAAAACAAACTACAAACATGAGCACACAGACAATTAGCAAACAGCAAGAAGAAATACAAGAACAAATACAGGAAATTGAACATGCGCTAAGCAAAACCCTGAACCACGAAGAGTTGCAGGCACTGATAGATAGGAAGTGGCCTGAAGAAACGTACAAGAAGTGCCAACCTTCCCACGGAGAGCCAAATAAGGGCGAGAATGATCTATTTATAATACTAAGAGAAGGACAAGAGAAGGATCATAAACTACTCCAAAAATTTATGGAAAGGAATTCGCAACTGGCGACGCTTATAGTAAACAGACAACTAAAAACGGGGAAAATGATCTGTAGCAGAACATCCAACCATATTATTGCCGATGACTTCGGACCCAAAGAAGATATGGATACATATACATACCTCGTCATGACCGAAAACGGTGGAGAAACCATTGATGACAGTAAAGACTTGATATCAAACCTAAATAAAACTATAGACATTGCCATCAAAATGGGAAGACCAATAAAAGCATGCACTGCAGATACGAGTATAAACATAACTAAAGTAAGGAAGATACTCGAGTATATAGGTAGAGCAAAAAACAAGGAGATACATTTGCTCATGAACGAAACAAGAAAACCAAACGGGGCGCGGGGGAAGGAAGAAGACCAGTATTCAAAAAAGACCAAGACAAGAAGGAACTTACATGAGGAAACAATCGTTATAAAACCCAAGGCGGGAAATTCGTACGCAAAAGTAATGAAAAGCATGAAAAGCGATGTGAACCCAGAAGGCGTAACAATAGATAGAAAAAGCAAAACAAACGATGGTAGCATACACATCAAAATAAAGGGCAAGGAGGAAAAGAAAAGACATGACTTCAAAGAGCTGTTGGGTACCAAACTAAGCAACAAGGCGAATATAGAAACAAAAAGGAAAAATGCCGCATTAATTATCGTAGACATAGACGAGACAACACACATTGATGAAGTAAGAGAAGCCATCAGGAAAGAATTCAACCCACACCAGAGAGAAGTAGTAAGAGAGCTATTTCCTACTATATAAGACACATGGACTAAGAGTCAGACCGTGGATGAAATACAGCCATTTACTGTTATGGAAATGATAAAGGCAGCAGAGAAAATGAAAATCGGGAAGGCGCCTGGGATTGATAAAATACCAGTGGAAGTGGTCAAAGAAGTGGTAAAACAATGGCCCGAATGGCTAGTGGGAATATTGAATGAGCTGCTCATGAAGAAAGAGTTTCCAGATGAGTGGAAAATAGGCAAAGTGATTCTGTTACCAAAGAGCGAGAAAACGTTGGAAAACTTGAAGACATTTCGACCAATATGTCTACTTAACTCAATCAGTAAGCTGTTCGAAGAAATGACCAGGAAAAGACTTCTCGAGGATATAGAAACAAAAGAAGATCTACATGCACATCAATATGGGTTTCGAAAAGGGCGGTCTACGGTACAGGCCATCGAGCGAATATACGAAGCAGTGGGAGGAGCAAACAAAAATTGGAGTGTCTTAGTTCTATTGGATGTAAAAAATGCTTTTAACTCAGCAAGGCACAGTCTAATAATACAGGAGCTGCGGCGGAGAAACATCAAGGGATACTTGGTAAATATGATATCTAGTTATTTGTCCAGTAGAAAGATATCATACAGTAAGGGAGAAGAGATGGATATCACAGCTGAAGTCCCACAAGGATCAGTATTGGGGCCCACGCTTTGGAATATACTGTATGATGGAGTTCTCAAACTACCACTAATGGGACAAGCTGAAACAATCGCTTTTGCTGATGACTTAGCGCTGATAATTTCAGCAGACGATAAAGAAAGCCTAATATTATGTGCGAACAAATGTCTGTATAGGATAAATAGATGGATGAGAATGCAAAAATTATCATAAGCACCAAGCAAAACTGAGGCAATAATATTAAAAGGCCCAAAAAAAAGAGAAGGAATAACATTGAGGCTCTGCGACACGGAAGTGCGAACAGGAAAGAAGGTTAGATATTTGGGAGTGTACTTGGATGATAGAGGATCTTTTGGCGAACATGTAATGGAAATTGCGACAAAGGTTGAGATTAAACTAGCAGTGTTAACTAGACTCATGCCCAATGTAAATGGACCGAACAGTGCGAAAAGGGAGATGCTCTGGTCAATGGTGCATAATATAATACTGTATGGAGCACCAATTTGGTATCGGGCCCTAAATATAAAAAAATATGCACATATCTTGAATAGCCTTCAAAGAAGAATATTACTTAGGGTGGCAGGACAGTGTCAGCGGTAGCGCTAAATGTAATAACAGGAGTTCCACCCATAGATCTACTGATAATGGAAAGAAAAGAACTGCAGCAGTCCTTGGAGGAGGAAAATAAAGAATTGTTAAAAACAGTGTTAAGATCTAATACAATGGAGAACTGGCAACAGAGGTGGGAAGAAAATGAAGAAAAAGGACAATGGACGAAGAAATGGATAAGAAACATATCAGAATGGGTGGATTGTAAGCACAGGCGGCTAGATTATTGGCATACTCAGGCATTAACGGGACATGGGTGTTTTGGGTCGTATATGAAAAGGATGAATATAACTGAGGAAGATACATGCAAGTACTGTAATGAATTGGACGATCCGGAGCATACGATCTTTGGGTGTACGAGATGGTTAGATGCTAGAGAGAGTGCGGAAAGAAAAATGGGATGCGAAATAGGTATAAATAACGTATCTGCCAAAATGATAGAGTCTAAACAGAAATGGGATATTGTGAGTGAAATGATAAGAACCATTTTGCAAAGTAAACGGGAAGAATGGGATACTCTCTAAGTAGAAGATACTAGAAGAAAAACTGCCTGCCCTCCTGATGTTATGTCCGTATGGACGGTCCCGGGATGGCACGAAATGAGGCAATAAAGAGAGGTTTTAGTGGGTAGGCGCTAGCAGGAGATATCGAGTCCCACACTACCATGTGCGATAGAAGAAACCCCGCACTTGGTGAGCATGAGCGTTCCTTTCGGAAAAAAAAAGAAAAAAAAAACTACTACTACTACTACTACTGAACTGACAAGCAGGGGTGAAATGGAGGAAAGAGCAAGGTATATATATCTACTACCCCTTAAGGCAAACGAAAATTGCGATGATAAAATGGAAAAGTACTATAAGGTTCTAAATAGTCTCGGAGACCTAGTTCAGATACACGGTAGGAAAAATGTCGCTATAGCTACCACGGATGTTCTGGATAGGGAGTATGTAAAAAAGCTGCTAGAGTGTGTATTTCGCAAAATAAATGCAAAAATTAAGTATTATGTTCCTGGTAATGCAAAAAAGAAGTCATATGAACGACAGAAGTCTAGACAAGAATTCCGTCAGAACTACGAGACGGTGGTAATAAAAACTGGAGGAAAATCTTACTCGGAACTATTAAAGGGGATTAAAAAAGATTTGGATATAAACAAGATAGGAGTCACGGTTAAAAATATACGCAAATCCAGAGCAGGTGACGTAGTTCTTACGGTGCAAGGGGATGAAAAGAATGCGAATGTTCTCGGGGAGGAAATAAAGAGTAAAACAGGTACGGAAGTAATCAGGAAAAGAAAAACAGGAACCACTTATATTTTTGGCATCGATGCGGCTATTACGGAAGAAGAGGTGAAAGAGGAAATAGGAAAACACTTCAATTTGGACAGGGAAAAAATATCAATAACGTCGTTGAGACCGAACAAATACGAGCAGCTCACAGCTGTGGAAGAACTACCGAAGGAATACGCCATGAAAACCAGTGAAGGCGGAAAAATAAAAATTGGGTGGTTAAATTGTACCGTAAAAGAAAGGGTACAAATAGCAAGATGCTATAGATGCTTAGAATATGGACACATTTCAAGAGAGTGTAAAGGCGAAAATCATGGCGAAACATGTATAAAGTGTGGGCAAAATGGGCACAGAGCTAAGGAATGTCAAAATGAGACATTCTGTACAAAGTGCAAGATAAAGGGGCACAGACCAGATCAAATGAAATGCCCTCATTACAAAAAAATGATCGAGCAAGAAAAAAACGGAGAAATCAAAAGTGGGTAGGCGCTAGCAGGAGCTATCGAGTCCCACACTACCATGTGCGATAGAAGAAACCCCTCACTTGGTGAGCATGAGCGTTCCTCTCGGAAAAAAAAAAAAAAAACTACTGAACTGACATTAGAACAGGACGAACTAAAAGTAAACGACCTTCTTGAACGCAGGTGGCCTGAAGAAGTCTACAAGGAATGCCAAACGCTATACCTATATTATTATGACAGACAAGGGTGGCGGAACGCCAAGAGATAAAATCGATCTAATATCTAACCTTTTGAAAGTTATTAGAACCGTAAACTCAAAACGAAGAAATATGCCGATTTGCCTTGTGAATACAAACATAAATAAAATAAGAATAAGGAAAATACTAGAATACACGTGCAGAAAGGAGGAAGTAAAAGCTCAAATCTTGATGCACAAAGCCAGGAACCAAAGCACGGCCAATGATGATAGGCTGGTACCTACTAACAGAAAGAATAGAAGGAATGACGAAACGATCATACTGTCACAAAGGGAATAATCAAAAAGAATATTTTCTCAAAATAATTCAAAACCTAAAATCAATATTTCATAAATCCACTTTAGTAAAGAAACACTCAGTAAAGAAATTAACTTCCCATCATTTATTACTAAATGTATAAACACGCCAATAAAGCCGATTCAGCAAGTCAGCAGGAAACAGAGGTGCTCGACCTATACATTGACCGTAGTACATCGTTTACCTAAAATAGATTAAAAGATACCTAGTAAAAAGAGTGCTGACTTGACGAACCGTTAAAAAGGTATAAAGTCAAATTTGATCAATGGCGAGGGGACAGTTGTTGGCCGACAAGGTAACTGATCGATTCTACCCCGATTCTCCCCTTTGCGAGACGCCGCTCGAAAGCAGCCCCACGATGGTTATTTTCAAAGTTAATCTTTTATTGTAAGTATGAAACAATAGTTTACCTCACCTATAAGGAAATGTAACCAAGGGCAATATTTAACCATAACGTAATTGAAGTGTAAAATAATTGTAATGATTTATTTGAAACAGACTAACAGTAAATAAATTAATTTGTTATTGTTATATAAAATTTAGTGTTTTATTCCGATCTTAGGTCAACGTCCCCAGTCACACCCGCAGGGCGTGACAACTTGGTGGAGGTGCCGTGTTTATATTTTTATTTTTTGCAAAATAACTGGTAAAGTAATAATAACCCTGGTTACAATTTCTTAAAGGAAAAAATTTATTTCCTTTTGGTTTTACTTTAGTGTGATTTTTAGGTATTAATTATTTCTAGGTATTAATATTGCATACTGGTCTATTCCTATTTTTTTTTTGGTAGTTTTAAAAAAATTTTTTTTTAAAAGATTTTCTGGTTCATTCTCGTTTTGAATTTTTTTTTATAATATTAAATACTTAGTATGATCATTAAATCTTAGGGCATGTTTTTTTTTTTAAAGAAAAAGGTTATATTATCCATAAAAAGTTTGACATAGTCCTGTCTCGTGCCAGTTCACGCTGGCGAGATTAGTACTATACAGACGTGTACCGGTAGTAATCTTACTTTGTGTCCGTTAACGCTGGCGAAGCTAAGATTGCTATCTCGATTGCTATTCTGTGACTGATATTAAATTCTACCTTGTGCCTAGTTCACGCTGGCGAGGTTTTAGAGTTTCTATCGGCAGCAGTATACAGATTTTTATTTCTGTGCCAGTTACCCGCTGGCGGAAATAATACACTCTGCATTAAAGGCGCTTGCAAAAATCACTTTCTTCTAAGTCAAATAGTTATTTATGCACCTTTATGGCCCGCAAAAAATTGAATAAAAATCAACGAGAACGAAAAAGACTCGAAAAAATAAATTTAGTAATCACAGATATAAAGGAACATAAGGAAACAGGCCTCCCTGTCACACCCACATTTAAAGGGCCCCAACATATATGATGATCGCACGGCTCGATTAATGGCAAAATTTCTTATATTATTTGGGGATGATGAACTGTAAATCTGCCAAAGTTTAAACAAAAATAATTATATCCTTTTTTTTTGAATTTTTTTACCATTTCACATATTATCAGTACCTATATATCTTTATCACCTACTACCTAATAGCACGCAAGCACAAGTACATTACAATATACATTCTAAGCAAAAAACATGTTTCATATCCTGTACCGATATTTTCCGAGAAAATGGCGTTGGAAATTGTCAAATTTGCCACACGTTCTATTGTTTTTACAAGAAACGAACAAACAATGTAAAAATGTATTACTATTCTTTTACTTCTTTTTTGGTATTCTGTATGAGGGAGTCACAACTATTTCTCTTCCGGTTTAACCTGAAGTACTGCAAACATTGGTATTCAAATACAAATTTCTTCAATAATATTAATGGCACTCCCCCTTTTAAATCTAATTTTCAAAATTATCTTAATTTTCTAAATATTTTTTTGTTTGTGCTTGCCTCTATGTCTAAATTTATTAGTTTTTAAGATATAAGCAATTGAAAATGGCGCCTGCCATATTACGCTGTAACACAAAAATACAAAAATACTTAGCTATAAAAACATATTTAATGAGGCAAATAGCAACGGTGTAATAATAATCATAGAAAGCACATTTTAATATTAAGGTATCTATTGGCTCGGATAATAGCCATATTATCCACTTGGGGTTTATATTAATATAACATTATGTAATAAATAATAAAATAAATGAATCATAAAATTATCTTATGAAAAGTTCTGTTATATCTATCTATAGAAAGGGAAGAATATAAAATTATAAATAATTTTTTTTAATTTATGTGTAAAATAAAGGAAAAAATTATTACCGACAGTATCTACTGTACTATAAAATTAAGTATACTACTTATAAAATTGAATTAATAATTATTAAGTAAATTTTTAATGAAATAGGTACCTACTACTTATACCTATTAGATTATACAAGCATAAAAAATTTATAAATTATGGCAAATTATAACCTGCATTTCTTTACAAAATATCTAGGTACTTAAAATAAAATTGAGCTAGGTACAAAAAATATAATTGAATTTCGTTATAAAAAACAAATTGTATTAAATAGGTCAGCGTCTAGACAGTCTCAGAGGTGCAAAAGGAGAAAAACTACCCAGATACAGCTATTTCAATATTTTTTTTATTATCAGATCACTGTCACCATTAACAAGTGGAACTATGCAGAATACTCACAGTGCTGGAGTTTTTGGAAGCCCCTCCCAGAAGCCTTTCTATCCTTTTGCTGTATCTAGCATATCGCATCATATGTCATTATTGCACAAAAAAAACAACAATTCAAATGATAATACCAATTCACCACAAAATGGCGAAGGAATCGAAATGTCGGAAATTCCTCCGTCAAACTCGCAACACAACTGTGTAAAAAGATATTCTTTGAAAATACATGAGCACAAAAATTTCCTATCACTGTCTCCTTGAGAAAGAAAAGCTTAATGCACAAATTCAATGTGTAGAAATATAAATATTTCCCCTAAGCAAAAGGTATCGCTAAGTATGCCCTAGCATCCTTAAATAAGTTTAAAAAAAATTTTTTTTCTTCGTCAAGTAAGTGTTTTTACCTTTTTATTTAAGTCAAGAATACAGCTAGCTACAAAAAGTAATTCTTGGATAAATATCATCGTAAATCACGAATAAGTTCCGGAACAACGACGAATAACTATGAATAATAATTAACATAACATATCCTTAGATATTATAAAAATGATACATTTTATATCAAGAATATAAGTACTTACAAGTATTAATTGAAGTAAATATGAAAAATATTGAACGTAGGTAGGAGACAGGGGTATACAACTCGATAGTTGATCTTCATGTATTTTCACAAATCCTACGTAATTTAACAATGCAACTAATTTATAATTTTGTAAACAAAGATTTACTCAAAGACAAATTTGGTATTGAATATAAAATTTTTGATATATATTATAACTTGGAGCACACTAAAGTAATCACTACTTATATCATAGACAGTCTAAAGGACAATAAAGTCAGAATATATTACAATAATTAGTTCACTTCGAACTGTAAAGAAAGTGCAGAATCATATATTTATTTTTTTTGAAAATTGCAAATATTTCAACAAGTTCAACAGTGGAATTTGTTACATATGTACGCATTTCTTGGTAGTATATGTATTTTTTACCCCATCTTAATGCTTTTTACAAGGCAATTTAATAAAATTATTACTAGAAATTATCAATAAAAATTATTAGAAAAATATAAAAATATATCAATATCGCTATTTTTTATGCTACTAACAGTAAATAATCAATTCAAGGTAATGGAAAAATAAGTTAAGAATAGATATATAAGCTAGAAATAAGAGGCACATACTTACACTTTATTTCTTTTCATGTTATCACACACACGATGGAACGCACTTCAAAGCCTGGTTCAACCAAGGACCCATCGAAGCCATCCTAATCCAACAGTCCAGCTTGCTTGATCATTGTTGGACAGCCACTCAAACGCTGTGATACCTTCACAGGATACCTCTGGTTCCCAGCCAATACTTCGCACCCACAAAGTATTTGTACCAGCTCACGAGGAAGACAACTGATGCTAAAACCTCATGCCATGAATGGAGTCCTCACGCACAACAAACACTATAAGAGGACCGTCATCACGTGAACTTTTGGCACGGTTAAATGCAAGGCAGAAACGAACAACGATCATCCCAGTAATGCATATCCTAGAGGAACAACACAACAACAAAACAAACACCTCACCGCACTGAAAACACACACATTCAGTTGCCAATGGGGATGATTTCACATGAGAACACGACAGAGACACCGACAATTCCCAGCCCTGCAACGAAAACTGCTAAATTTGCAAATATTTTGAATCTGCTAATTTTGCAGCATCTGCCGCAAGCCGTTAGGTGTAAAGTTAGCTTGGATTGGCAACAAGTACATAGGTCGCAACACGACAAAGGTTGCAGCCTTGAGCAGTAGAAACGGAACCAAGGAACCAAAAAATGAAAAACTAAAGCAGTATGGAAAATGGAGGACACACTTCCAATAGTTTTGGAAAACTCACCCCAATAGTTTTGGAAAACTCCCAAGCTCTACGCCCACGACAAACGACATGCTAATAAGCAACCACAATTAGCATAGGGATAGGCTGCGAACACAAGAGGCCTTGACACAAAGGTACCGGCATGGCACTTCGATAGCCGATGGACAGCCCGCGCATCCGCGCTACTATTTTGCCAAGACGACAGGACCGTACCCACACACCGAATGTGTTCCATAGTGGAGTGTGTGTATAAACATTGTAAATTTTACCTTTCATTTTTTTTCTATCTTTTATTTTATTTTTGATTGCAAAATCATTATGTCTTATTGTTATTACTCTTATTTATAAAATGAAAATAAATCTTAACTAGGTACGTAGTTTATAAAAGGATTAAAGTAGAGACGTTCAACCATTTTTTTTTTAATAGGTACATACGATATTAAAATTTTAACAATCGCGAACCAAAGAGAGATTTAGAATCTCTTTACTGTACTCTTTTCGAGTTTATAGCTGGGGGCCAGCTCTCGTAGGACCGGGGAATGTGTCACAAAGGGAATAATCAAAAAGAATATTTTCTCAAAATAATTCAAAACCTAAAATCAATATTTCATAAATCCACTTTAGTAAAGAAACACTCAGTAAAGAAATTAACTTCCCATCATTTATTACTAAATGTATAAACACGCCAATAAAGCCGATTCAGCAAGTCAGCAGGAAACAGAGGTGCTTGACCTATGCATTGACCGTAGTACATCGTTTACCTAAAATAGATTAAAAGATACCTAGTAAAAAGAGTGCTGACTTGACGAACCGTTAAAAAGGTATAAAGTCAAATTTGATCAATGGCGAGGGGACAGTTGTTGGCCGACAAGGTAACTGATCGATTCTACCCCGATTCTCCCCTTTGCGAGACGCCGAAACTATAGTTTACCTCACCTATAAGGAAATGTAACCAAGGGCAATATTTAACCATAACGTAATTTAAGTGTAAAATAATTGTAATGATTTATTTGAAACAGACAAACAGTAAATAAATTAATTTGTTATTGTTATATAAAATTTAGTGTTTTATTCCGATCTTAGGTCACGTCCCCAGTCGCACCCCTAGGGCGTGACAATACTAAAACCAGTGGAGGGAATATCATATGCAGATACCATCAGAAGTATGAAAAAACTAGTCGACACAAAAGGAATCGTCGTAGAAAAAATGAACACAAAAAAATGGAGAAGTACGGGTTAGGATAAAAGGGAACGAAGAAAAAAACAGACTTGAATTTAAAGAACATTTAAAAGCAAAGATGGAGACAGTGGCAGAAGTTGGAACAAGGAAAAAAAAATCAAACCATCATCATACGTAGAAAAATCTCGTGTAAACATCGTACGTGTGTGAGATCGCTCTTAGAATAATTGCTTTTATACGGGGTTGTAGTTCAAATTAATTTACGAAATTTATATCACACTGACTAGTGGAGATTCCAGTTTATAATCCTCAAAGTGATTTAGAAAAATATTAAGAATTTAACTAATTATGAGCAATAAAATCTGCAAATATTGCGATGAGTCGGTTAATCGCAAAAAACCCGGAATTCAGTGCAGTGGTTTTTGTGCCCGCTACATTCACGGTGAATGTGTAAACATCGTCGGCCAAAGTCTCGAGGCCATCCGCATGAAAGGTGTCCGATGGGAGTGTGAGGACTGCCGCTCAGCAACCGCCAATACTGCGAGACCGCGTGCTTCTTTTGGAGGTCCAAGTATGACAGCACCCATTCTAAGCACACCAGCCTATTCCAGTGAGGTCTTAGATGCAATAAAGGATATGCAGGAACAGCTAAGACAAGTGCATAGTCAACAGAGCGCCCTTATGATCTCGGTTGATTTCTGTAGCAGCAAGATATCCGAATTTGAGCAAAAACTTTCCAAGTTCGATGAGTATATAAAAAAGATGGATAAATTAGCTACCGAAAATAAAAAGCTTACTAAGGAGGTTCAAGATCTTGAAAGCAGGATAAATGACATAGAACAATTATCAAGATCCCAAAACATAGAAATTCAGAGCGTTCCCGACAGGGAGAATGAGAATCTTTTAACTGTGCTCGACAAAATTGGGAGCTACATTAACTACACAGTGGCCCACGATAAAGTTGAGTATATTCACAGAGTTCAACTGAATAAAAATTCTACGAATAAGATTAAAAATATTATCGTTCGTTTTGCCAGCGCCAAGGAAAAAGAAAAAGTCTTATCTGCTGCAAAAGCAAAAAGATTGCAAAAAGAAAATGGTACCCCCCGAATGAAAGTTGAGGGCCTGTCGGAAAATCTCTTTCTTAACGAACACCTTACTCTCGCAAATAAAATTCTGTACAAGGAGGTAAGAACTGCCGCTAGAACCAAAAATTATAAGTTTTTCTGGACGAAGAACGGCTCTATATTCGTTAGAAAGACTGAAACATCTCGTGTTCTACTTATAAAGAATATGGAATCAATTACCAATATTATGTAACCCTTTTGGACTCCAAACTGTTTTTTTGTTTTCCCAATTTAACTATTGATATTTAGTCGTACCAATGGAGAATAAACTTCACATTTTTTATCAAAACACGCGAGGCCTTCGTACAAAGACATTAAGCTTTTTCCACAATTTAGCGTCCACTAATTTTGATGTTGTTTGTTTGACTGAAACGTGGTTGAGGAGTGGAGTGTCATCGTCAGAGCTTTTTACCAGTGATTACGATGTATTTCGGCGTGACCGAGAAAATACTGGTTCTATTAAAAAGGACGGGGGTGGAGTGCTTGTGGCAGTTAAACATGAATTTAAGGCGACCAGATGCATGGAACTGGAATCCGAGGCAGAGGAACTATGGATATCCCTAAATACTTCTTCAGGTAATAGAGTATACATATGCTGTGTATATATTCCGCCGAGTGATAATAATGCTTTTCTGACATTTATAAGCAACTTATATAGACATGAAAATTTATTTTCCGAGGGATCGGTGATCATGGTGGGCGATTTCAACATGGCTAATATAGAATGGTTAAGAGTGAAAAATGAAAATTTCTCTTATGCAGCACATGTTGATGAGAGATCGTCCTCTATGGTTGACGCTTTTTCTTATTTAGGTTTTATGCAATTTAACAATATATGTAATGTCAACAATAAGATTCTAGATTTGGTACTGGGTAACAGGGCATTAATATCTGAGGTATTACGTTCTGACTGCTGCTTGGTCAATGAGGACTCCCACCACCCTGCTCTGGAATTTTACGTTAATGGAGCAATACTTAAATCACTTGTACACCAAAGCTGTAAGGTATTCTTTAAAAAAGCGGACTATGGGTCTATCAACCAGGACTTGGCGTCCGCAAACTGGGAGAACTTATTTTCGGGAAGATCATTGGAGGATGTCGTTAGTATATTCTACTTGAAATTGCAAAAAGCTATTGAAACTTACGTACCATCTTTTAAAATCACAGGAAATTATCCAGTCTACTTTAAATCGCAAACAATAAAAACAATTATTGAGAAAAACAAGTATCACAAAAAATATAAAAGATTTAACGATAGAGAGTCATATCTAATGTTCTCCCAATTGCGTCGTCGATCAAAGCAGCTAATGAACCGCGATTTTAATGATTTCATCCGGACTACGGAAGCACAGATTATTACCAATTCTAATAAATTTTGGAACTATGTTTCCAGCAAAAGAAAATCTTACGTCACCATTCCTCAAAATCTCCATTTCGAGGGACGTGCTGCTTCCGATGGTCAGGGTGTTAGCAATCTCTTCGCCGATTTTTTTAGGGGTGTATACCGGTTGCCAGAACAGAACAATATTAAAGTAGATTTAAAAGGTAGAAGCGGTTATGGAAGCGCTATTCAGGTTACTGAGGAGAAAGTACTTGAGCTTGTTAAGGGACTTGATTTACGCAAGGGGGCAGGGCCAGATGGAATACCACCAATATTTATAAAAAATTGTATGCACACTCTGTCTACACCATTGTGCTATATTTACAATGTATCCCTACAAAGCGGCATTTTTCCGAGTAAGTGGAAATTATCACATATTATACCAATTCACAAGAGTGGCGACAGGACCAATGTTCAAAATTACCGGCCCATAAGTAAAATTTCTATTTTTGCAAAGATGTTAGAAAAAGTAGTATATGCCGATATCTTAAATACCGTAAAAAACTTAATCATCGAAGAACAACATGGCTTCTGTCCCCACAGATCTTTGGAAACTAATCTACTCTGTCTCTCCCATTACATTTGTGAATGAATCGATAACCAGGATCAGATAGACTGCGTGTACACCGATTTCAGCAAAGCATTCGATAAAATCAGCCACACCAGGTTGATTGACAGGCTTGCTGAGGTCGGTGTGTGCGATGGGCTGCTGGGGTGGGTTTGGTCCTATGTTTGTCATCGGAAACAGGTTGTTGCTGTGAACGGCTATGACTCCGCTCAATACATCGTAATCACTGGTAAAAAGCCACTTGGGGCCGTTATTTTTCATTATTTATATCAAAAATATAACACAGTGCTTTCACAATAGTAAATTCCTCTTGTACGCTGATGACTTAAAAATCTATCGTACCATTAACGAACCCGACGATTGCCTTAAACTTCAACACGATTTAGATAGATTATCTCAATACTGCAAAAACAATAGCCTTTTTTTAAATGAAACAAAATGCTACGTTATAACATTTTCCAAAAAGACAAATTTGCTTAACTTTATCTACACCATTAATCGTAACCCCTTAGAAAGGGTTAACAAGATTAGAGACCTCGGCGTCATTCTGGATAGCCAATGGACCTTTCGTTTCCACTTTGAAAAGCTTATAGCTTAGGCAAATAAAATGTTAGGATTTATAAATAGAACTTGTAAAGAATTTAGAAACCCACGTAGCATTCTTGCCCTATATTATTCATTCGTATACAGTAAGCTTTCTTTTGCATCGGTCATATGGAAACCTCACTATAACATACACTCAAAAAGAATTGAATCAGTTCAGAGAAGGTTTCTTAAAACATTAGCTTTTAAAGCTGGTTGCTCGGTTGAACGGGCTGCTCGGGACTTCAACGTGCTGCCACTAAAGCATAGATGGATTATTTCAGACCTCTGTACTATAGTTAAATTAATTATTGGCTCCATAGATTCCCCCTTTCTTCTGTCATGTTTGAATTTCAGGGTTCCCGGAAGGGATCTAAGAAATTATGATTTATTCAGTATTCCATTCCATAGAACAAACCTAGGACAGAACACACCAATAATTTAATTAGAATGCAAGTTGAATTTAACCAATATTGTAATAATTTGGATGTTACTTACACTAGCCTCAGTGTGTTTAAAATAGCAATAAAAAAATATTTTTTTAACTTGAATTATGTAAACCCATTAGTTTAGTAGAATATTTCAATATTAAATTTTTTTTCTTTTTTCATGTAAATTGTTAAACGTTACGATGTGTAATTACTGTAAATTTATCAGGTAAATAGTGGTTGCTTTTTTGGAGCATTTGCTCTGTTGCATCCTAAATTGTAAATAAATAAATAAATAAATAAATAAATAAATAAATAAATAAATAAATAAATAAATAAATAAATAAATAAATAAATAAATAAATAAATAAATAAATAAATAAATAAATAAATAAATAAATAAATAAATAAATAAATAAATAAATAAATAAATAAATAAATAAATAAATAAATAAATAAATAAATAAATAAATAAATAAATAAATAAATAAATAAATAAATAAATAAATAAATAAATAAATAAATAAATAAATCATCCTCGATATGGATGAAACAGCCCATATAGACGATGTTAAAGAGGTCGTACGAAAAGAACTGGAGAAAAATGGCCAGCGGCCCATGGATATGCAAATAAAAATGACTAATACTATAAACGAAAGGGGGCAAAAACATGCTTTTCTAACGATAGAAGCAGATACAGCCATGCGACTTATCCCAAGAAAGGTAATAGGTGACGGATGGAACAGGTGGACAGTTAGAGAGATGCAGACTCTTCCCAAATGCTTTAAATGCCATAGAGTGGGACACATGGCAAATAAATGTAACACGGAGGACACGGACCAGTACTGTCATAAATGTGGACAACAAGGTCACCACAAGAAAGATTGCACAAATGAACAGAAATGGTATTTGTGCAATGAAAAAGGGCATAAAGACGAGACAATGAAATGTCCTGAATACAGACAGCTGTACAGAAACAGAGGAAGGAGAAAAGGGCGAGGTCACAGAACATGCTATGAAGGTCATCCAGGGTAACATAGACAGAGGAAGGGAAGCGATGGATCTAATGCACAGAACGGCAGAAGATGAAAAAGCAGATATCATAATCATGGAAGAACCTAATCGGAAAAAAGCCATACAAGGAAAGCTGTATACTGATAATAGGTTGAATGTGGCAATTGTAATACGAAACACGCAGCTAAAGATTAAAAAAACAGGGACCGGAGACAGGTACATATGGGTAGAACTGGACGAAGCGGTCATCTTTGGATGCTACATATCTCCAAACATGGACATACAAACATTTACAGACTTCCTGACATCACTACGTACAGATATGAAAAGACAAACAAAAGAAATACTTATAGGAGGAGACTTTAACTCAAAATCATACCTGTGGGGCTCCAGGATAGAGGACAATAGAGGAGAAATACTATCAGAATGGCTAGCTGAAGGAAATCTTGTAATACTCAACCATGGAGGAGTACCAACCTTTGTAAGAGGAGACAGCAAGCCCCATATAGACATAACGTTTTGTACTAAAAATATCAGTAAATATATTCTCAACTGGAAAGTCCTGGAAGAAGAAACACTTAGCTGCCACCAACATATTATCTACGAAATAAGGGAAAAGGACAAAAATCAGCAAAACACCATTAAAGGACACAGGGGATGGGTGTCTAATAAAGACCGAATCCAGAAAATGGTCCAGGAAGTTGGAAGAAAATTTGAGCAGAGTGATGACAGGGAAATAAACGCAAAGGACCTGAGGGAAATAATTACGTCATCGTGTAATAAGTGTCTTAAAAGAAAATCAACTCCCGGGAACAAGAAACCTGTGTATTGGTGGACGGAAGAGGTAGCAGAAAAAAGAAGAATCTGTATAAAAGCGAAAAGAGACGCAACCAGAGAAAATAAGAGGACTGACCAGAACCAAAAAAGAGTAACCCATGAAAAATATAGCGAAGCCTGCGCCGCTCTAAAGAATGCTATTACCACGGCCAAAAAAGAACGCCTGGAAGAAAGTCATAATAGAAGTCGATCAAGATCTGTGGGGTACGGGATATAATATCGTCATGGACAAACTCAAAACAGCTCCACAAATTAGCCTTGACGATAACCAACAAATGAAGGTGGCAGAAGAACTCTTTCTCAAGCATCCAGTAAGCAGGTGGGACAGAATGCCGACTGTCCAAGCAGAAATACCACTTTTTACTAAAGAGGAACTCTTAGCGGCCAACCACAAAATCAAAGAAAAAAAAGCCCCAGGGCCAGATAATCTGTCTCCTGAAATAATCAAGGCAGTAGTAAAGAGGCACCCAGATAACATACTGGAATTGTTAAACAGAATGCTGGTGGAAAAAAATATTCCCTAAATAATGGAAAGTGGCTAAGCTGGTACTCATAGAAAAAGTAAAACAAGGCCAAAATACTAAAACATACAGACACATTTGCTTGCTGAATGTTCTGGGAAAACTCCTGGAACAACTCGTGCTTAAAAGGTTAAAAAAGGAAATTGAAAGGACTGGCGTACTATCTGTAGAACAATATGGGTTTCTAGAAAAAAGATCTACGGTTCATGCGCTACAGAGAGTACAAGAAATTGCCGATGAAGCCAATGAAAGGGGAGCAAGAAAACGTTCCATACTGGTCACAGTAGACGTCCGAAATGTTTTTAACTCGGTCCCATGGCGGGGAATAATGGAAGAACTAAGAAGACGACAGATAGCCCCCTACTTGTTTAACATGGTAGCAAGCTACCTTGAAGAAATGTGGCTTTACATAGAAGAAAGTGGAAAAATGAAAATGACGTGTGGAGTACCTCAAGGGTCCGTCTTAGGTCCAACGCTTTGGAACATCTACTATCATGGTATCCTGAGAATCCCTGTACCTCGAGGCGTAAAACTGATAGGATACGCAGACGACCTTGGAATTGTTGTGGTAGAAAAAGATTAAAGGAAAATCATAAATACGGCAAATGACATACTGGAGGACATAACACATTGGCTGCAGACGAAACAACTGAGCCTAGCGCCTCAAAAAACGGAGCTTGTAATCCTTGCAGGGGGACGCACAGTGAAAGAAATCGAAATCCAAGTTGAAAACGTGACAATCAGAAGTCAAGAAAAATTAAAATACCTAGGCGTCCACCTAGATAGAAATATGCGAATGGGACAACATGTTAGAATTGTCGCTGAAAAAGCAACCAAGGCGATTAAAAACATTACCAGATTAATGCCAAACATAGGAGGCCCCCGAGGAGGAAATAGACGGATACTTTTCACCGTTATCCAATCGATAATACTTTATGGTGCAGTCATATGGAAAAGAGCTATGAAAAGGAAAATATACAGAAATATCCTACTAAGCGTTCAAAGAAAAGCTGCAATACGAATTACCAGTGCCTACAGGACCATTTCGACAAAGGCTCTATTAGTCATCGCTAGGACACCACCAATACATCTATTGGTGGAAGAGAGATGCGCTATACAAGACGGTACTGACAAAAAGGCTGCGAGTGAACTCACCCTGCAAAAGTGGCAACAAGAGTGACAGGAAAACACAAACAAAGGCCTATGGACTCAACGTCTTATCCCAAACTTAGAACCATGGGTTAAGAGAAAACATGGGAGGTAACCTATCACCTCACACAGCTCATTGGTGGACACGGATGCTTCCAGTCTTACAGACAAAGATTTGCAAAAGCGGAAAGCGACGAATATATATACTGTGATATGACAGATACCGTGGAACATACATTCTTTGAATGCTGTAGGTGGGATATAGACAGAACGGTGGTAGAAAATGACATAGGACCGATAATCCCACAAAACATCATAGAAAAAATGCTCCTAACCTATGGAAACTGGATAGCTGTAAGCAAATTTGCTACTAAAATTATAGACCAAAAAGAAAAAGACATCAGACTAAGAGACGCACAGGACAGATAAAACAGACAAGGGAAAGTACTATAACATCAATTTAAGGACCCTCTTTGAGGTAATACCGGAAGGTAGTCCCAAAGAGGAAAGCAACAGCGTCCATAGAGGGAAGGGTTTAGTCGGTAAGAATCCGACACTCTACAGGCACATAAGATCCACTCGCCTGCAAGTCTTTTGAAGATTCCTAATCCTCGTTAAAAAAAAAAAACTACTACTAAAGCATCTAGTCGACCTTCAATAACTGAAAAACGTTCTGTAAACAGTGCAAGATAATCCTCAAACATCAATTACGGAAACTGCTTCTAATGTTCATTTGGCGCGATCTGCTACAGATAAAGTACTCAAGGAAGCAAAGTTTCATCCCTACAAGATACTCCTAGTTCAGGAGCTACCGGAAGATGATTTTGCTTGGCGAACTGAATTTTGGGAACAAATGCAGCAGTTTTGTAAAGGTAACGAAGACTGTGAAAAGAATAATTTTTCTGATGAAGCGACATTTACATAAACGGTTATATGAACAGACAAAATTGTCGTTATTGGGCAAGCGAAACTCCTCATAGGTTCTCAGAATGTCATATACAACACCCTTAAAAAGTGAACGGGTGGTGCGGTATAGTTGACAGAACCTTTTATTGTGGATATTTCATTTAGGAAAAACAACTTATGGATTTTGCGATGAGTGACAAATGTTGTGACATCCTACAGAATAATTTTTTTCCATTCTCTTGTTTGGGCTCATTGATTATATTCTATTTCGCCATTTTCTTGATGCTTTCAGAACCCTTAACAAAATAATTGAGGAAAGTTTCAGTGGGTAATTTTACGAGCTACCATGTAACTTCCACCTGGCCAACCAGAGAAAACCACATGGGGCCGTCCTGATCGATTGATCGAATACAGAGTGGTATAAAAGTGATCTAAATGCTATTTTTATAATTTAATTAATGTTCTCCGTCACCATAGCGTCACCATAAGACATTTCAGATTATTACTATTTTGTTTCAATTAATTAATTAAAATTTAATTTATAACTTTTTAATGTAAAGCTATCCTGGCAAGAGGTAACACTCTTATACCCGTACCTAAAAGGTTCTAGAATCTTTGTAGGTTATACCTCATTTTATTTTAAATACTTGCTTCCGGAAAGGCTGTCCTTCACTCATTCCTCTTTCTTTAATAATTCAAGCTAAATTTTAAACCATCTATCTAATCATAAAATTAACCTAAAACCCCTTTTTTTACTTAATAAAATGTTTGAGGTTTGTGTGGGAAAATTTGAGTTTAATTTGTTGAATAGATTTCCAATAGTACCTAGTAACTGACATTCGGTATATTTTTCCTAGTTTAAACTTCTGTTAAACCAGGTGGCGCCCAAGGCAAACCAACGACGGAGGGAAGGTATAAGTATAACAGGCCACGACCTAGTGCCTCCACATAAAGAGCGAACGGCAGCAGATAATGACAACCTGTTGTCCATGACAAAAGGTTGCCACTGTAATAATGTTACGACTCTGAAGAACAGACTTACTACGTTTAAATAAATGTCTTGCATGCAACTTCAGAAAAGGTATACAGTATGTCCACGGATGGGGTTTACAAGAGGACAAATGGACTAAAAATTGAAAGATACGAAAAAAAGTCAATCTAAATAAACGTTTTTGCTTGTCTAGAAAATACGATTCACCATAAGAAACTTCAGTTTTTTTATACAGGGTGGGTAAAAGCTGCAAAAATGTTATTTTGCTTAAGAGTACCTAAACATACTTTATTTTGAAAGATACGAAAAAAAAGTCACTCTTAATAAACGTTTTTGCTTGTCTAGAAAATACGATTCATCATAAGAAACTTCAGTTTTTTTATCCAGGGTGGGTAAAAACTGCAAAAATGTTATCTTGCTTAAAAGTAAACACACTTTATTTTGAAAGATACGAAAAAAAGTCACTCTTAATAAACGTTTTTACTTGAATAATGAATAGGTGATACTTGTTGTCAATGTCTTTATTTAATGAAGTAATTATAATAATAATAATAATAATACGAACATTTTTATTAACATGAAAAGAATACGATAACGATTTCAGAATTCAAAAGCTCCACCCCCATACTTGACACATTTTTCTAATTGCTTTCTCAAATAAGTGAAAAAAATTCTGATTTCTTCCTGAGATATCGATTGGACAGCCTGGATAATTCTGCCCTTCAGCACTTCAATATCATTTGGTACTGCGGTAGCAAAAACAATTGGTTTTAAACGGCCCCATAAAAACATATCCGCCAAGGTTAAGTCGGGGCTTCTTGGGGGCCACAAAACTGGGTCGTTCTTGCCAATCCACCTTGGACCAAATCTGCTGTCAAGCCATTCTCTAACCTCACGAGCGAAATGGGCTGGACAACCATCTTGCTGAAAATACATATTTTGTCGAAAATTGAATGGTAGACTTTCGAGTTCATCATTGAAAAATGTATCCAGCATTTCTAAATATGATAATCTATTGCACGTGTTATCAAAAAGATATGGCCCTATGATGCCATGGATGGATATCGCGCACCACACGTTCACTTTTGTGAAATATTGTCTTCTCGTCATAATTCTGAATTCGGGATTTTCTAAGGACCAGTACCTAAAGTGCTGGGTTGCAACGGTTCCATTGGTAGAAAATGTACTTTCATCAGAAAACATGATACATTTATAAAAATCAACATTTCCGCTTAAAATTTTGTCTCCTATCCACAAGCAAAAATAAAGTCGTTTCGCGTCATCTCCCTCTTCCAATCTTTGATTAAAGTGCGGTTTATACGGATACAATTTATTTGCTTTAAGGATCTTCTGAATTTGACTTTTTTCACAACTTTCAACTGAGTAACACGATTTCTAAGGGACGTCATAGGATTTTCTTCAACAGATTGAAGAACTAAGACTGTAGCAGCATCATCATGGTCGTATTTCTTCTTTTTTTTTTGAGATCCAAAACCGAACCAGTTCTCTGGAATTTTTTTATTAACTTGCAGATTGTAATCCTAGTTATTGGGATTCCTACAAATTTCTCGGTAAATTGTTCCCTGACGAAGCGGTATGAAACTTGACCATCCCCATAACAGTGTATTATAAAAACTCTTTGTTCAGTAGATAGCATTTCTGCTTAAATAATAACTTCATTAAATAAAGACATTGATAACAAGTACCTATCATCTTAAGTGTCATTATTATTTTAACTAGGTTCACCAGTCAGAGGTGTGCTAGCGAATACTTTTTGGGAAATAATTTTTACATAATATATTACCTTTTAACGAATTGTTCTACTTTAGTTTGTTGTGTAGAAAACACATTCATTAAGAGTGGATTTTTTTTTGTATCTTTCAAAATAAAGTATGTTTACTCCTAAGCAAAATAACATTTTTGCAGTTTTTACCCACCCTGTATAAAAAAATTGAAGTTTCTTATGGTGAATCGTATTTTCTAGACAAGCAAAAACGTTTATTAAGAGTGACTTTTTTCGTATCTTTCAATTTTTAGTCCATTTGTCCTCTTGTAAACCCCATCCGTGGACATATTGTATACTCACAGGGATCGGGTACGTTTTCTAAAAGTACGTTGGCCGGATCTGTTCCGTTTGATTTTTAACATGCCTTGCTTCCATTACATAGCATACGTCATTATTGTCATTTTCAAGTCGAACGTCGCCTTGTCATTTTGGTCGGTTAACGTTTTGTTAATTTGGTCCAGTTAAGTTTATTGGAACTAGTAATATATGGATCGCAAAGTAAGTACTACCTACTTAGTTTTAATCATTCACATTATCACTATATCATGGAAAAGGTTCCCCTTATTTTATTAAATATCTGATAATATACACCCACCACGCCAAAATTAACGAGTTTCCAGAAATGATGATTAAGAAGGAATAAGTATCTCAAAAACTAAGCGTCATTCCTGAAAAATCATTAATTTTGGCGTGTTGAGCGTATACGCCGAACTAAACTCAGCGCCGGTTTAACCAGGGGTCTTTTGGGTGCTGTAGCACCGGGCGGCAAAATCTTAGGGGCGGCGCGCGAAGCGCGTAACGACCCTTAAAATGTTAATGTATCTTCTTTATTATTACTTTTTTAATTATTAAACCATAACATGAAAAAAGCTACAAGTTAGTTTAGAGATTACTATCAATTACCCATACTCTTAAGAGAGTTAAAACTTACTTACGAAACGTTAATGTCTTGATTTCGCATTTTCAGTACTAAATTAATGTAATATTTGTTATAGCGCTTAACTAAACCTTATTGTGCCTACTCAAAAAGACACATGCGAAGAATGAAGAATAATAAAAAATTCCACAGAAAGTAAATCCAGTGGTTTTTCAGTGCAAGGTAAAAACCAGCGAGTGAGAATTTTCTTTACATTATAAATTATCTACTCAATATTTTTGAATAAAGATTAAAATAATAATAGGATGTGTTTACTGCTCAAGTGATTATTTAAAATTATACTATTAAAAAAGCTATAGCCACTCCAAGTGTGAAAAATACAACAAAGAGCAATTTTTCATAGATGATAGACCTATACACCTTTAATTTATATATTTACTTTTTCTTTGTGTGTATAACAAATCGGGTACTGGCTACTTACTTTTGATTCACTCATTTATTTTTAATTCAATATTTCACTAATCGACCAGCACTCACTTTTTGATTTATAAGTTATTAGAAACAAACAAAAAATATGGTAAATTTTGACGAAATTGAATTTTCGCTACACAGTAAAAATATCCACCTGGTAAAAATCGTTTCAGGAGTGGTAAAAAAAAAGTAGTGTTAATGTTAACACCCGGATCAACATAATTTACCATATTTTTACACTCATATGGGACCAAAGTTGTTATATTAAATTTGTCTATGAATTTAATTCTCTAAAAAGTTAATTTTGTTCAATGGGTGTTATTTATTCCATTTTACACTCTATCAGGAAAATTAAATACAATGACAATTAATAACACTATATTAGCGTGTAA
Organism: Polydrusus tereticollis; assembly: GCA_963920685.1. Lineage (NCBI taxonomy): Eukaryota > Metazoa > Arthropoda > Insecta > Coleoptera > Curculionidae > Polydrusus > Polydrusus tereticollis. Next base: position 42,589,624 of record OY987332.1, on the reverse strand, counting down.
ATAAACCCCGCTAGAATGTTATTTTAACACGTTGAGTGTAAAACTTATTCTTTAATTGTTTTTATGCACGGCGCCGTGTAAAAATACCTAAACCCGTATTACCGAAAAGACAGGCAGCAACAAGTGGTGTGAAATTTTAGGAATTGACACATGGCGCCGATGCTACATGCAAATTCAACTTTCAAGTCAGTCTAATTGTGCTCTTTAAACGTGATATAGAATAATGTTATATTTAAATTAAAATATTCTGTAAAGTGCCAAATGAGAGTACCTCTTATAAGGATCTTGTTAAATTACGTAATCATATTAACGAAATTTAATAGAAAGCTTACTTATAAGTACGCCGTTTTTAAGAAACTATAAGTAGGTATTTACATTTTACACACCCTTTAGCTTTTAGATTATTCTGGTTAAGCTTATAATATAATTTAATCATTTTAAATTATTCTGGTTAAGCTTATAATATATAAGTATTTCCTTTTTATATAAATGCTTAGGTAGGTACCTACTTACATATTTTACTTCATATTGAAATTGTTAAAATATACATGATGTCCGGAAAATATGTGTACAACGTTTGACGACAGATTCTGGACGTCAAAATAGGTCTATCTAAGCCGACTTAGTTATATCCAAAATTGTCTCGTTTAGCCGGTAAAGGGGGTCAAAAATTTGTAAAAATATTGGTTTTTCCTAAATTATGTGAAAACCCGCTAAACGATTTTAATGATTTTTAGTATGTAAACTAATACCTACTATAAAATGACGTTTTCCAGTAGTATAGTCACCGGCTGTAAATAAGTGGTAGTGTTATAAAAGTGATATAATACGTCAACATTTCTCCTGATTTTCTTTATCAACGGCGTTATGACAACCCAGATGTTTTTGTCGAGTGACTGGATGTATTTGGAAGCCATTTTACCTCTTCAATATTTTTCCTTGTATGATCTGTTTTGCCAGAAAAAAAATATTTATAATTACCTGCATACCTACATTATTTATTAACAAAGTTGGAGGTATATATTAAAAATATTGTAAGAAACTAAGTAAAACGAAAACATTACTTAAGCAAATGTGTAAAATGACCGCCATCTTGCTGAATACACTTATTAACGCTCCTTAAAAAATGATATTGGACCCTATTTAATGTCTCGGGGTTATTTTAATGGTTGCCTGCATTTAAAATCTGCGTCAAAAAATTATGGCGTGTGTATACCGGAGTCTTGTAAATTTCTATTTTAATAGCGCCCCACAAAAAGAAGTCACACATATTTAACTCCGGAGAACGTGGTGGCCATTTTACTGGTGCATCATTGCTCCTTCCAATCCATCGGTTGGGATATTGATGGTGTAAGTATTGCCGAACGGCAACGGAAAAATGAGGCGGGGCACCATCATGCATATATCACATTTCCCTCCGAAGTAAAAGGGGAAAATTTTCCAGAAGAATTGTTAATGTGTCTTGCAAAAAATTTAAATAAATATTTCCGTCTAACCTGTCTGGAATAGCAATAGGACCAATAAGGTAGCGATCAATAATACCTGACCAAATATTTAATTTAAATTGATGCTGATGATGTGCAACTTTAATGGCATGTGGATTTTCATTGGAATAAATATGTTCGTTGTGCAGATTGGTTACTCCAGATCTTGTAAAGCACGCCTCGTCAGTAAACAATATTTTTCTACATAAATTTGCATCACGGATCCTTTTGTTTCTAATAAATTGACAAAATGTAAGCCTTATGGGTGGATCAGTCGGTAAAAGTTCCTGGACTTTTTGCACGTGATATAGATGTAACAACTGTTCTTTTAAAACCTCACGTTCTAAGCGACGGTTACTGGTACTTGGTTCTTTTTCAACTCTTTCCAGAATGTTCTCTTCTATTTCCTCAGTTCAAGTTGTTCGCATACGACCCCTGCCTTCAAATTTTTTCTCAAAGCTGCCCGTTTCCCGAGATGACGCTCGATATTGGCATATGTTTGGTGGTTTGGTATTCGACGGTTAGGAAATCTCTCCATGTAAACCCTAACACTCTGACGCCCATTTTCTTGACAAAACCCTTATACCAGGAGCATGTCAACCTCCTCAGAGTTCGTATAATTTTCCATGTTTAATGGAAAAATGAACTTGGTATTCAAGAATGTTGATCGGTGACTTTAGTCAATTTCATAGACTGGTGACAATTTGTCAATAATTGTCAAATTATTAAATGTCATAGCAACAAGGTCACTAAAAAAATTATTGTTACAGGTAATTTGATTTTAATTTTATTACTAATGTTAATAATTGATGTATGCAGGTAATTGTAAATATTTTTTTTCTGGCAAAATAGCTCATCCAACGAAAAATATTGAACAGGTTAAATGGCTTCCAAATACATCCAGTCACTCGACAAAAACATCTGAGTTTTCATAACGCCGTTGATATAAAAAATCAGGAGAAATGTTGACGTATTCTATCACTTTTATAACACTTCCACTTACTTACAGCCGGTGACTATACTACTAGAAAACGTAATTTTATAGTATCAGTCTACATACTAAAAATCATTAAAATCGATTAGCAGGTTTTCACGTAATTTATAAAAAAAACAATAATTTTACAATTTTTTGACGCCCTTTACCGGCTAAACGAGATAATTTTGGCTATAACTAAGTCGGCTTAGATCGACCTATTTTGACGTCAGGAGTCTGTCGTCAAACGTTGTACACGTATTTTCCGGACACCCTGAATAAAAGGTGTGTCATTTTGTTGAACTAGTTATAATAATAAGTGTAAAAAAATCACAGGGTTTTCCAGTTCTGTTGTAACCATCAATTTATTTATAAATAAACGATAAATAATACTTAATAATATTTTCATTCATTTAACAAACCTTTTCCAGGCGATCTAAAGATTATTAGGGGCTACTACTTTCGGCTTTAATTAAGTCATTCCATAATGTATCAAACTAAGCAGAGGTTAATAATGTTAAAGATCTTGAAGGCATAATTTTTTACATTTTAATTATAAACGCTCGGTTGGTTTAGTACGGGATTAAATGACTTAAACAAAGTGGAAATTATTCTAGCCCTGGGTAGATTATTTTATTACACTCACTATAGTAAAGTCACTCCCAAATAAAATAAAATTTACACTACAACAATATGATATTTACACTAATTAATCACAATTTACCATTAAAAAATGGTTTACTTACACCTCTCGTTATTATTACACCCTAGAAGGATAGGTTTACAATCTGTGAGTTTAATTTACACACGATAGTGTAAATGTACCTACCCATAAACTAGAAGAATTAACACTTATCAAAAAGTAAAAAAACTATTCAAATATGTCTTTTTTACAAGATATACTGATTGGCTAATATACCCTATTGAGCGTGGTCCTATATGTACCACCATTGAGTGTTAAATTTAAAACTCAATTTTTACTGTGTAGTATTAATTATTAGACTCAAAGTTTCGAACAGAAAATTGTTACTTACTGTTCCCTACAGACCAATATTTGACCTACTGTTGGATAAAATAAAGTATCGAGGTTGATTGTAGAAGTGTCTTCAATAAACGGTATTGATTAAAAAAAAAATGAAACGGCTAGTGCCTCACTAACCTTTCGTAAAACAGCTCGTACATCACCCAAAATACCATCCTTATGACGTAAACAAAATAACGTAAATGTTACAGAACTATATCTACTAATCAAAACCACCAATCTAATGCTCCGTAACACTCTTTTTTACGTTAACTACATAACGCAAATGGTACGTTAAGTACCTTCGTTATAACAAATGCAAGATACGTAAGAGAACTGTTTAAATTACATGACCGAAACGTTTTCTTCTTAACGTAGCAGCGATTTTGTTGAGTTGAAGGACATATGAGGCTATGAGTGCAATAACGGACTAACCCACACTAATTCCGAAAACGGTTTTTAGCAAAACATTAATCGTCATGTTGATATTCATCAACTGCAAAGTAGACCAACCGACCTTTTTCTTCCTATGACTAGGTGACAGCACTTAACTAGTTTTGCCATTTTAAATTATGTGGAAATACAAAGAGGCAAAGTGGACTAAGCGCAGTTAGTCCACTTTGCTGATAAAAGTTTGATGGTTAGGTATGTATTGCTGTGGTTGATCGACTGATCGTTAAACCTTTTTGTGGAATATCTAGAGTTTTAATTGCTTATAAGTTGTAGCGATATGGATGTCAATGAAGATGTCACAAATGGAAGTAAGTACATCATTTGTATTAGTTGGACCTAAATGCATAGGAGATTAAAAAAATTGGAATTAATTTTAGGTTAAGTAAGACTATTTTTAGCTTAATAAAATAGGTCTAGAGACTTTGTTTTTGTCTCCGTGCAACAACTATACTAATATTAACTCACCATTAAAACCATAGCAATTTTACTACGTAATTATAATTGTCTCATAATTAATATCATAAAACAGTAGGTATTCTTGAATAAATGTTCAAGTGGGTTAGTCCACTCTCGCATTGAAATTTTGCGAGTACTAATCTTAGAAAATAATGGTGATCTTTAAAACAATATCTGGTTGCTTTTTTGTTTAAAATAATAAAAAAAAAACAATCTTATCGTCATATCATTTCCTTGCAGGAACCTCTGAATTAGAGACATTTAAGGATTTTGGATCGGAGTACTTGCCCTCTGATGAAGAGTTGTCGAAAAATACAATAATTGAAGGAGGCAAGAAATTACAAGGGCGCACATCGAGGAAGATGGGCCGACAACATCCAAATGTTTATTATATCGGGTATCAGAGGTAGAACATAAATGTACCATATTTAGAATGTTTTTTTTTGCTTAGGTAGCGTAGGTTAGTTACTTAGTCTCCAGTCCTGTCCAGGTGTAAAATGTAGCATCCAGATAAAATACGTAGCCTCCAGGTTAAAATGTCATAGCCAGGTCGTCCCCTCAGTGGTATAGTGTTCTATATCCACTTTTGGTGAAAATATTTTTGATTGTATTATTTTGTGTACCATATTCAGCAATATAGATGCGATTATCTAGTTCAATATCCAAGTTTTCAGTGAATATTTGTTCTATAAGTCCAATTAAAACCGCTGAGTGTTTAAAATTATAATATTCCATATCCAAGCCTAAGAAAAAATCGTACGCTATTGTTTTACACCCTCTATTCTTGCGCTCCAGTTGCAACAAAATTATGGTGTTCTATGTTGTACATCCAGTGTGTTGTCATTTGCTTTTCGCAGGTAATTGAGTTGGCTTACTATCGTAAAAATGAGTGATTTTTCGTCAGACGACCCTATGAAACGTTCTGAAAGCCCACCAACATAATATGGCAGTAAGTTATTCAGATATTCTTATTTTATCAGGCGTAGAACTTTTGTAAGAATTATTTATAACCTCACTTTTTTCGAATTTTTAAATATTAAACTGTTAAGTAGAACTCACATAAAATATTCTTGGTTTTAGGGATTTAGACTCGCCCTTACTTCAATTTGTTAATAAAATCCCAACTTTTAGTGAAAATACCAAAGTTTCGCTACATGGTAGCTTTTTTCTAACGAATGTAAATTAACAGAAACTTGTTAAAGTGCTTATGTGCAGTCTTTACAATAGTAATAGCATGAAAATGGGGTGGTCTAAATACATACTAAATTAACTAAATCCATCAAGTAAAAGCCGAATCAAGTAGTATATTGTTACAAAATAATAAATAAAATAATAATATCTTGAATTATAACGGTGTTCTTTATCAAGTTTTTGTTCTATATCCATCGCTTTTTTTCTGAAAACCAAAAAAAAGGTTCTGCATCCAGAATTATAGAAATTACGTTGTATGATTCTAAATATAAAATATATATGCACACGAATTATTTGTATGTAGCTTAACCATACAATATAACCAAATTGTTCTGACAGAACACAATTATGGTAAGGTAAGTAGTGTAGAAAATACATGTACTTAAACATTTAAAGTTAATTTACTCAAAACTAGGTTATTTGGACGTAAAACACTATAACACTGTGGCTACGACTGCATGCTGCATCCAATTTAATGGTCACATTTGGGTATTTGGGCTTTACTAGTACCTAGTTCATGCAATTGAAACAAACTTAAATGATTAGTACGGACATGACCAGTTAGAGTGATGACGCACACAGCACACGAAATAAATATGAAATTTTACATGTAATATTTCATCGAGAATATTTATAAAATTCTGTTATTCTTGTTCATTTGTTTAATGGATAAAATAATTGTTTACGGCAATTTGGCTGAGGGGGGGAGGGTATGTAATATTTTCGGACTGGACCCTCATATAATTACGATCGAACTTCAGGTAAGTTTTTTTGATCGATTAATTATATTTCAGGTCCAGTCCTCAATATTACATAATTGTCCACAAAGTAGATTTTTAAAGATTCTGCCGTAAAAGTAACTTAGACAAAAGAAAATTAAATGTCTGGCAAAAGGAATTTACAAAATATATTTTTGTTTGGATACGTAGGTATGAAATATGAACAAAACCTAGAGTCATTTCATACCAAAGGAAGTATCTTATTTAACAAAACAGAACTTATAGAGCTAAAAATAGTAAAGCAAAATAAATGATACACCCTGTGATTTGGTTGGCCTGACTGGTCTGTAACGCTGTGATTTGGTCTGTAACGAACACCCTGTCATTCCACCAAACTACTATAAAAGTGTATAGTTTAGCGATTTTAATGTTCTTTGGTTAACGAAAATATTGTTTTGAATATTGTGGTTGTGTAGTTTGTGCTAAAATGGATGCTGAATTTGATATTGATTTGCTCTTAAATATTGTGTCGCAGTTCGACTATGTGGAGTGTAAGAAGCAATAATATTATCATTGTGGGGCTGAATGGCGATGAAAACTGCAAGGCTGACGTTATGAAGACGTTTCACGCACTGGATGTCAACGTGTCGGAGGACGACTTTACTATCAAAATTTTACCTAGTCAAAGACTTCAGAAACCGGTACTTGTCTCTTTTATCGACCACAACTTAAAGGAGAACATATTAAAAAAACGCAAGCAGCTTCCTCTTGATACTGCAAAGTGTGGTATTTTCGCTGAAACTAAAAGAAATATATATATCAATCCGGACCTGTCTAAAAATACCCGCGACCTTCTCTTCAAGGCCAAAGAACTTAAAATGCATGGTTTTAAATATGTATGGTGCAAGGACGAGAACGTGTTGGTGAGAAAGGACGATGGAGGCCCCATAATTCGACTTATCACTGCGGCACAAATCGATGGCATAAAAAATGAACATTAAACAGTCCTTATCTTCAAACTAAAAATTTATATTTCTTTTAGGAATCGTTTATATTTCTCTACAAAGGTCAATGGCTATTAATGTAAACAAAAATAACAATAACGATTTGCTCTTAAATATTGTGTCGCAGTTCGACTATGTGGAGTGTAAGAAGCAATAATATTATCATTGTGGGGCTGAATGGCGATGAAAACTGCAAGGCTGACGTTATGAAGACGTTTCACGCACTGGATGTCAACGTGTCGGAGGACGACTTTACTATCAAAATTTTACCTAGTCAAAGACTTCAGAAACCGGTACTTGTCTCTTTTATCGACCACAACTTAAAGGAGAACATATTAAAAAAACGCAAGCAGCTTCCTCTTGATACTGCAAAGTGTGGTATTTTCGCTGAAACTAAAAGAAATATATATATCAATCCGGACCTGTCTAAAAATACCCGCGACCTTCTCTTCAAGGCCAAAGAACTTAAAATGCATGGTTTTAAATATGTATGGTGCAAGGACGAGAACGTGTTGGTGAGAAAGGACGATGGAGGCCCCATAATTCGACTTATCACTGCGGCACAAATCGATGGCATAAAAAATGAACATTAAACAGTCCTTATCTTCAAACTAAAAATTTATATTTCTTTTAGGAATCGTTTATATTTCTCTACAAAGGTCAATGGCTATTAATGTAAACAAAAATAACAATAACAACAATAATCTGAATATAGGTCATATTAACATTAGGTCAATTGTACCAAAAATTAACGATATAAGAAATTGCATTTCATTTAATAACTTTGATATTCTGGCAGTTACAGAGACTTGGTTAACACACATAATTGCTGATGAGGTGGTAGGCATTGATGGCTACAGGTTAATTAGACGTGATCGTGAACTAAGAGGAGGATTGGGACGTGGCGGAGGAGTTCTCCTGTACATACGCAATACAATCAAATGCTCTATATTAAATGATGTTTATTCTAATTTTGCTGAACAGGTATGGATCCAATCTGTGATCAACTCTGTAAAAACCATTGTGGGTGTTGTCTACAGACCTCCCAGCAATCTAAACTTTAATCAATTTCTAGATGAGTTTGAATGTAATATTTCTAAAAACCTACTACTGTGTGCGAATCTTGTTTGCCTTGGGGACTTTAACATTAACATACTTAACCTTGATTCTATATATACTCAACGGTTTGTCTCCCTGCTTCATGCATATAATGTAAGTCAGGTCATAAATGAGCCTACTAGGCGGAGTCATAATAGTGCAACCCTCATAGACCTCATCCTTTGCTCCAATACTAATCTTTTATTAAGTAGTACTGTAGACCATACTTTTGATGCATCAGATCACTATCTTATTAAGTGCCTATTACAGATAAAGGTCTTAAAACCGAAACCGATTGTCATTAACTATAGGGATTTCAAACATTTTGATCATGAGGCATTCTATGGAGATCTTCAGAATGTACCTTTTTACAGCTTGCTACATTTACGGGATGTCAATGATAAACTCAAGATGTTTAATACATATATTCTAAATTTATTCAACAAACATGCTCCCATCAGAAATGCTCGCATAACAAAGAGAAAGGCTCCATGGATTACTGCCAATATCAGGTTTTTAATAAAACTTCGTGATAGGGCTTTATCTAAGTTTAAGCAAAGAAGAACACCAGAAACCTGGGAACGATATCGACAGCTACGCAATCGAATTACCAACGAGATTGTAACTGAAAAGAGAGCGTATCTTGAGTTTAATCTAAATAATAATACACAAAAAAATAACTGGAAATTACTTAGGGAACTTGGTGTTTACTCAAGAGATGCGAAATCCATTCCCGAACACCTTGGTAATGTGGATGATATTAACCCCTTCTTCAGTAATAATACGCAATCTTTAATTCCTGATCCTGACTTGTTAAATTTTTACACATATAATAAAAAGCAAGATGCTGGCGCTTTTCAGTTCAGACTCGTAACTCTTGAGGAAGTACGAGCAGCTCTGTTCTCTATTAGGTCTCAGGCTGTGGGTACTGATGAAATTGGATTATCTATGCTATGCCGTTGCTGCCCGTTCATTCTCCCGTTTATTTTACATATTGTCAATTCCTGCATAGAGACGTCCTCTTTCCCTGAAATCTGGAAAAGTTCTTTTCTACTACCGTTACCTAAAGTTTCGGTCCCCAATGACCAAAAGGACCTCAGACCTATAAGCATACTACCTACCCTGTCGAAGGTCTTGGAAAGGGTGTTGGAGGGTCAGATTCGTGAGTATATTCAAGCTCACATGTTATTGCCAGATGTCCAATCTGGCTTTCGTAGAGATCATAGTTGCGCCACAGCTCTTCTTAAGGTTACTGATGATGTTCTGGAGGCGGCAGATCGTGGAGAACTTACTGCCTTGGCTTTGCTCGACTACTCTAAGGCCTTTGACAGACTAAACCATCAGCTCCTATTGGCTATCCTGAGGTTTCTTGGCTTTGATGATAGTGCATGTCAACTAATTCAAAGTTACCTTACAAGAAGAACACAGTCTGTAAAACTCAACTCGGAACTCTCGGGTCGTGTAGTGGTCTCATGTGGTGTTCCCCAGGGATCAATACTGGGCCCCTTATTTTTCACTCTATATACCTCTCAACTTATCGATAATTTGGGATACGCCACTGCACACATGTATGCGGATGATACCCAGCTGTACTTATCCTTTCGACCTGAAAACATTCTTGAGGCTATTGACAGGCTTTCAGCTGACCTAGATCGTCTGCTAAAAATCTCTACGCAACATTGTCTCGAACTAAATCCTAAAAAGTGTGAGTTACTTCTGTTTGGTTCTGCTCAGAGCAGGGAGCAATGTCGAGACATGTTTCGCTTTGTTCTTGGTGGTCAAACCTTATCCTGTTCAGCCATCGCTAGAAACCTTGGATTGCTACTTGACGTGAACCTGAGGTTTACCGACCATGTCAATAACTGCATAAAAAAGGCATTTGCAAATTTAAAACTTATATACTACCAAAGGCACCTTCTGAATGCTGATCTCAAAAAATCGTTATGTGATAGCCTGGTCTTATCTCAATTCACTTTTTGTGATGCACTGTACGGCCCGTGTCTCTTGCAGAGGGATGCCAGGCGTATTCAGATGATTCAGAACTGTTGTATACGTATGATAGGTGGAATAAGAAAGTATGATAGAGGGGTGAGTGCTACAATGAGAGAAATAGGATGGCTTAACATGAGAGAGAGAAGAATGTTCCATAGCCTAATAATGTTTAATAAAATAATCGTCAAAAAATGCCCGGACTATTTATATCAAAAAATAAAATTCAGATATGACTCTCATGCCTTGGACCTTCGGCATAAATATACTATCACTCCTCCGTTGCACAAAACCACTCTGTTCGAAAGATCATTCAGTTATCAAGTCTCCTTAATCTACAACAAAGTTCCCATTTGTTTAAAATCTGCTTCAACTAATCTATTTAAAAATGCAATTCGTCCTCTTATCAGACAAATATGTTCCGGTACACAATAAAAAGTCAGTCTTGATGTATGGTGCTGTCCCTCAGTGGCCTCCACCTTGCCAGCTATAGTCAACTTATATTTACTTATAATACTTCAATTAGGTAAATTGCGTGTTCTTACACATTAACTGTAAATTTTTTGTTAGTCTATGTCTTATAAATTCAGTCAATTTATTGTTCTCTTAGCGATTACTACTTACGTCATAGAATATTAGGTTATAGATATTATATTATAGAATATTAGGTTAAGTGAGGAAGCTTTGCTTCAACTTCGCCTTTTGTAATTTTCTTTTTCTTAAATTACAATAAAGACATTATTATTATTATTATTATTATTATAACTTTGACTCTACGCTGACCAATTTGTTGCAAGGGGATATCAACAATTCGGCGATTGTGGAAGTGGAATCTGGAGACGAAGACCTAGACCTAGACATGGAAGACGACATGGCTAGGATGAATATCAGTCTAGTCAATTCGCCGCAAGAACAAAACTATCTGGATGTTGTTTTTTGTGTAACGCAAAGTTATGTTATAGTGCAAACTGCAAGAACTAATACATTGTGCCATTTTTGTTACTATATTCACCAATACTATTTAAATTCACAGGCGACACATAACCATGTTAATACCCATGTAAAGAGAAGGTTGAGGTATTCCAACCTCGATGTGCATTGTGTGCTGTGTTTAAGACCATTGTACCAAATTATTTTGCCCGAAGTTTGTTTACAATGTAATGTTGGGACTCGGCTCATTGAAGTTGATTGGGATAGCAATATCCCAATCATCCCATAAATATGCTTTACTAAAGATTTTATTTTATTTTGCAAATAAACACATTCCAAACAAATAATTTCGTTTTAATTTACTTTCAAGATATTGTCTTTAACTAGTTTTATTGTGACTTGAATTTGTAGTTTTTATTGATTGGTATTTGAAGCACACATCTATTTAATAATAAACGTGATGTCATCATTGTATTCCAGTTTAAAGTAAATCGACATACAAGCTGCTCCCCTCCACTTGGTTTGCTAGACTTACGCCACAGAAAACGCAGTTCTCTGGGCTTACTCTGTTAAAAGTATTAACTTCTATGATTAACTAGATTAACATGATGTGGGAAATATATAACATTGCCTAAAACCTTGTAAAAAATCTGTAGTGTGGCAACGCAACAATAACGGATCCGCCCAGATTTCATCATTTTCGTGGCCAGCCGCATCGACTCGATAATACTCGGCATAGCGGATGTTGTTTTCCTGGGTTTTGTCGCATGCATATGTAAAGTCAGCGTAATCACCACTCTCGGCCCCACCTAGCTCCTCGCAGCGTCTCGCCCACAAACGATTTTGGCATCACAATTTTATAGCATTTATGAATAGCGTGTCGGATCTATAGTTACGATGCCTATGAAAAAACATAATTCATTAAAGCTTATTTTTCTAATTTGAAATAATTGTTTTTCAGAAACTCCCGACATCTTGTAGTGGCCTATTATAAAATTTAGCAAATGTTCTAGATTCTGCACTCCACCCTGCTGATTTTCTAATAATGCCCACTGAAAGGCCCTTTCTTAACGCAGCAGAACTTGCGGCATGCCTAGTGGAGTGTGCCTTGAAGGGTAGGTCTACACACGCTGCCTCAAGAGTGTTCTTTATCCAACGGCTTAATGTCTATTTGGACGCTGCCCTATGAGGTTTCTTGAATGTAATAAATAAATTATCCATATGTGATACTCTGAATAAATTAGTCATGGACAAATATTTTTTTATTGTTAGTGCTACACACAAATGAGGATTTTCGACAAGAAAGGGTAAGTCCAAACATGGTTGCACAGAGTTAGGTCTTGATGTTTTTATTATTTGCGGTATGAAGATTTTTACTTTTGAGTCGAAAAAATGTATGTTTGTATCCTTTGAGCTGTTGCTAATGCTAATAAGGTTATAAGTTTGCAGGACAATGACTTTGCTACGCTTTTATTTGCCCAAAGATTAATGTTGAATTATCAATGACTTAAAATAATTTAATTGTAAATAAAAAAAAAATTAGAATTTAATTTTAATTAAAAAAAAAAGAAATTGATAACGAAGTTCAGCTGAGGGTAAGAGGCCTTGAGCGAGCGAGCAAATGCCCTAGCCCAAATGCCGAAGAGTAGGGGGGGTAATAAGGGGCGGCACCGTTTTGTAGTCAGGCCAAAACGGAAGCCTCCGCGATCTCGGTGAGACCTCACTCTCCACTGAACTTAATAATGAATAAAAAAAAAACAATTAACAAAAAGCAAATTACGGAGGTTGTGTTGTGGGACGTCTCAAATAAAACTAAAAATTTTAAAAACACACTATAGCCGTTTATTAACATGCAAAAAAAAAATTATTGATTAGGTTTCACACCCAAGAAAAATTAGTTTCCAATGACAGTTCCAATTTACAGCATGGAACAACCATCAATAAAAATATTCATATATATCCGCTCTGCGGCTATAACGTTCACAAAAAAAGTAACCCCAAAACCTGTGTCACTTCATCGGGATGGTATCACCGATACTGCCGTGGCTGCTTGGCACTAGGCCTGGTGGGCAACTCTAGGTACACCCTAGTTTAAAACTGGTAGCGCCTCTGGATGAAACCCCAGATGAACGGTGTCCAAGTAAAAGGACCTGGGTAGAAGCGACCCGGTAAGAGGACCCCGATGACAATGGGGTCTCACACGTTTTCACGTTTCCTGACCTGCACTCCGTCGCTTTATATCCGGCTATGCCGTAAAAAAAAGCTTCCAATCTAAATCAGCAACCAATGCCACAGCAATCAGGAAGTTTTAATTTGAAAACGGTATCCAAAATCCACTCACGTGCAAAAAAAATTGGCTGGACACACGTTTTCACGACGGAGACAGGTCAGTAAGTAAATAAGGAAGGCCGTAACAATCGCGCACGACCTCCCGGAAAAGCTGCAATCGTACCAACAAAATAGAAAGCTTCCTGTCAATAAAAAGGGCGCTAGAATTCAAAACCTCGTACCTACACAAAAACCTACTGAACTAACCTAGCCGAAGCGAACCCGTACAAATAATTAAATAACCAAAGAGCGGAGACAATAGAATCCTGGGTTACCCTTGTACCCCCTCCTGCGCGACGGTGAAACTAAAGAAATTCGTTTTAATTAACTAATAAATGGGCAATATAAATTATTACCAAACACGGTCACCCGTATACAACCAACGGTACATCAGATAAATATTTCCCACATCTAAGGAATAAGCGATATAATCGATCTCGCAAAGGTCGATAGATGTCAACCTAGAAACTAAATGATTTTACACCAATTACCAGCTTTAAATAAACACCCAAGTGGCTCCTAAATTACATAACGATAAACAGATTACAATACAATGCAATTGGCTGGTAAAAATCACCCGATAGCAGTCAATACCATATCAATAAGTTAGGTCGATCGAAGGGATTAAAATCGATATTGACGCCCACTTCTATTCATATAAATTAAAGGAACAGGGTTTATTTATAACCAACAAATTGAAATGTACCTAACGATCAGATTGTCACACCATTCTAGAACCAAACAAAGGAAAATATAATACGGAAAATCAACTGTATTTCCCTCGAAAATGTATTTGACACAACCATAGCGGTAAGTCCTATAACTTACTCTATTTACACCGTCTGTAGCTGACTGTTTTTAGGCTACTAACTTAGGACATGGTCTGTCATTTAACAAGGGAGGAAAATCGACTTTCCACCCCTAAGCCAAGGGAGATATGGAATCAAGATGAAAGATAAGGTAAGGCTCCGCTTTATTAACCAGGCATTCGCAGCCAGAGACCGTTTTAGCAAATCTTACGTACCTATATAACCTTACGTACCATCGAAGACAAAATTACCTAAGATCTCGGTCTGCGGTTACAGAATTCAGACGGTTATCTGCATTTTAGATAAGACACAAGCTGGATCAACTAATCGAGGTAACAGGCATTGTAAAAAGATAAAGAAGAAACCAGGTAATCAACAAATGTCATAAGAAAGGAAAGCAACCTCTACACACCGAGAGAGAGAGATATGTAACAGTACAATGTTACGAGTAATATATATATATATACATGCAATCCGACTTTATCAAGCCCAAAACGTTACATTTTACAGTGACACGAAGCCCACTTGGTACTTACGAAGCCCGACTTCGGGCTTCCTAAAAACAACGTGTATAAATTGTTTTTAGAGACATGTGGCACCATCTATATCGTTTGCACGAAAACCGGGGGGCTTCATAAAGTCGGAAAAAATCTCAAAATATACACCATTAGTTCCGATGCCTTAGCGGTAGGAGGCGCAAAAGTAAAACACGAATATAAACGGTATTATATATGTGTCTCCAACAACATGAAGCCCGCTAGATCTGGCAACACCATAGTCTAAAAATTAATAGATAATTTACCATTTTAGAAGGATTGTTCGGTTATTATTAAAATGCCAAAATTCTGATATTATTTTAAATTGAAGTAAGGCGAAAAAAGACAATCGATCATAGATTTTTGGACACTGCATTTGATAGTAGTCAAGATATTAATGTAATAATGTAAGAAATAACCTAAGGATATAGTCCCAGCAATCGTGGAACACATTTGTAATTTTGTAATTTAAGATCGAATGCTAAAGTTAATATCTAAAATCTTGACACGTATCGTATCAATTTATAATTTTTAAAAACAGAACACTATACAGGGTTTTTGTAAATAAAAGTTCTTTTTTAAAACCTTCCACATATTTCTTAAACCAAAATGTATAACGATCCAGCGCATCGTTAACCCAGAAGTTGACATTTTCCGAAATCCGAAAGAGTAAAGAGAAAGAATATTTTTTAACACTTTATTTCCGTACACCCTGAATACAACTTGTTCCACCAAAAAAGTTGCGTCTCCTCGACCCAGACACACATAGCACAGAGATTTTCTTCAAATTCATAAACAAAAATTAGAGAGCTTGGACCAGTCCTAAGCCTAGTTTTCGGGACACATATTTTGAACAGAAGATGATTTGTATTAAGAATTTATTTTTAGAAATGAATACACCGTGACACACAAAAGTTATTACGCTTATTTAGATGTATGCAAAGTGGTGTTAGTGGAGTCCTTTGTGAGGTACATCAAGACTATTATCAGATCTCGATTTCGCATCGAAAATAGTTAACAAAAACAATAACTTTCGGAAATTATCAACTCTTGGACAAAGATCCGGCCACTTTATTAATGTCCTCTTAACACCAACTACAAGATAATTTCCAAGGATACCATTGTTGTGATAATTGTTGGCATGCAAGATTTATTGTTGTTATCGCTAACAGGACATTTATGAAATGGGCAGGTAAGTTGGGCTAGATCGTCATATTTTTTATTTAGGATTTTGTGGGAGCATATTGTAAAGAGCTTTTATTAAACCCTGTGTAGGTATGCCATCAGTTCCTGATTTTTAATGCATTAATTTGTTTTCTAACAAGCACATAAAAGTAAAAGTACTTTTAAATCGATTTTTAACAGCCTAACCTGAACTAAGCTGTCTTAAATAGAATGACTTGTAACTTGACTCTAAAAGTTTAGGTAGACACCCTTAATAAGAACCACATTAAATTATTTTGAATTTTTTGTTGTATTTTGGAGTTTTTATTAAAAATACCTGAAATATTAATTTCGTAGACAAGTGTGACACGTTGTTTTATTATGGACACCAAAAGTTCTTAAAATCCAAAATAAAAAATACTAACGTATAATAAAAAAAAAGGCTTATAATGGTTTGAAAAATCGAAACCTTTTATTAAATTTAAGACTAGTATGTTATATAGTGTGTATCTCGCGAAAGTATCTTTGTTTAGTTTTTATTCTCAGTAATAAACAAAATTATATAATTTGGAAATTTTTTGTTTAATTTCTAAAAGCTGACTTGACAAGTACGTAAAAGCATAGTGTTACCTAAATTTATTTATTGCTGTATTTATACCTATGTCTTATAGCTTTCAAATTCATGATGATGAGCCTCGAATTTAGAACACCCGATACATATTCACATAGAAATAAAACATTAAAAACGATTTAGCAATACATTTATTTACTAAAACAGTGTTAAAATCCGAAACTTTGTAAAACAAAATAAACAAACCAACATACAATAAAAATCAAATATAAAATAAAAAAAGATTATGCCATAGAAGTCGACTGCGATTATTTTTTTAGTCTAAATGTATTGTACACAAATGTCTTAATTTTGACCCAGTCTTTTATTTTCATTTCATCTCCATGTGTAGAGAGAAATTGGTTGCATTCGTGCAATTTCGGTGTTATTCTATTTTTTATATGTTTCCGAAAATAGTGCTCAACGAGTTTCTTTTCTGCTGGCGTCCATCGACTACGCCCGACAATTGGCTTTAGACGTAACGTAGCTTCATTTTTTGTTCGAGATTTAGCAGTTTTCTCTCTTAAATCCTCCGTAATATCATTTTGTCTTTCCTCTTCGTTACCACCAATCCCTTTTTTATCTTCTCTTTGAATTTTAGTTGTCTCTTCTTTTAAAGTCAGTGTATTAGCATCTTCGGTTTTCTCTTCTCTTATTTTGCTGCCATTCTCATCCATCCTACATATTACCTTACCTGTGCTACCGTTAAATAATCTTTTGTTTTTAGTGGTAATATCTACTTCATGTTCATCTTCTTCGTCACTCGCGTCCGAGTTGTAACAGTCTTTATCCAAATTAATCTGTTCTAAGTTTTTGCCCCGAAATTCTTTTCCTTTTCCTTTTTCTAGCAGAAGCAGCAACTTTAATATGAAATGATGAGAACAATAAGTAGGTACTTGGTCAAATTTGTTTTTTATGAAAATAGTCTTATCAAATATCTTACCGAAGATGTTTTGGGGGTAATATCAGTATTTTCTTCTTTAGTAGATTCTATTTGTTTTGACGATTTTTTAACCAACTTGTTTGTATCCAGATAAGAGGATTTATGATCCTTTTGTAGGGTATCCTGAAAGGGTGAAAGCGAAATAGTGATAATAAATTTAGCCACTGTAAGACTGTATAATTATTTAGTTTATGCTTGTCATTTTTTTTTACCTTAGCATCGGTTTGTCCTTCTTCGTCTATATTCAGTATACTGCTACCCTCTTGGATATGTTTTAAATATGTTTTATGAACATCTCCAATGTCTATTTCGGGTTCACTGTCAGACGAAAATCCATCAGTATCACTGGGTGGTACATATTCGTCCCCAGAACTTATGTACACATCATCAGGGTCAGAAGGCAAAATATTTTCTACTTCTAGCGGAGAAGTTGATGGCTCTGCCGCCAATTTATTTTCTAATAGTGTGATTTGTCTATTTTCGGATTCTTTATTACCGGGCCAAATATCGAATCCGTCAGTATTTTCTCTTAATGTTCCAAAACATGGAAGGTGTTCAGTAAAGTTTTGCTGTGATGCCGCTGGGGACAAAGTTGTATATTTACTATCATCTGAAACTATATATTTCGAAAAGTCCTTATTTCTGATTTTTATTTCCATCTGATCACATTCTTTATCAGTAAAATTGTATACATCATATTCGATTGGCACATTGGAAGTTAAATCGCTCGTATATTGTTCAGAAGTTGTTTCCCCAGATGCAGCTGGTTTTAAAATAACGTCAGAAATTATATTCACACCATTTTTTTTGGAAGATTCCGCTGGGGTAAAGTGTAGACTTTGTTCGGTTGTTGTATAGCTCGTGTATGAATGAGAGCTATTCTTTTGTGGTGGTACTTGTTCTACATTAGTAGTTGGTAGTGTAAGAGCATTTTTCTGATCATACTGCGGACTTAATTCTAAATGATCATCGCATTCTAGTCTTTCATAATGGTCCAGAGAATCACCTGGAAGCCGAGTAACATCGATTGTTTCTGAAACGTACGCAAACTTTTTTTCGACTGCTAGACGTAATAGAAATTCGTTTCGCCTCATTTTCAAATACGTTTCTTCTAACCATGTGAAACTAGAACTGTCAAAAGAAAGAAGTTTAGTCTGAAAAAGCTATCTATTTGTTAAAATGCCTCGACACGTCAATTTCAGTATTTTAATTATTCTGTTACAAAGGGTGTTTCTAAAATGTGTGGCACGAGGTGTGGCACAACTTCAACAGCTTTTACATTCCCCTGTACAACAGATGTGTCATTTATTTTATTATTTTGTCATTGGTTGTGTCGACTTTTGCTTGATGAAAATATATTTATGATAAAATTACACTTTAATTAGAAACGAATGGAAACGACGTTTTTGTACATTTTCACTATTTTGTATTTTGAACACATGACATGTGCATCAGAGTGACTTCTTCGGATACTAAATTACTAATCTGACATGATTGCACTAGTGGCTTAAAACTATTATATATTTAATGTTGGAAAAATACCTAAATTAGGAAGTTTCCTCAGGTAATAAAATAATAACATGTGGGTTGAATCTATGTTCTGGTTAGGTTCCTAAACAGATTATGCAAGGGCAAAGAATTAATTTCCATTTGGCCATTTAACATAATAACTGATTTTTTAATTTATTTAATTCTGGGGATTCTACACGTTATAAGTTTGTTACCTGAGAAACACCCTTTATAATTTAGGTATTTACCTAATCAACGATTATCATTAAGAAGTCCGTCAAATCTTAAACGCAAGTCGAAGCCCGATTGTCTGGGGCCTCTAAAACAATTTATACACGGCGTTTTTAAGAAGCCCTAAGCCGGGTCTCATAAGTACTTATTTGGGCTTCGTGTCACTGTCTAATGTAACGTTTTGGGCTTGGTAAAGTCGGAATACATCTGTACAATAGTTAAGCCACCTGTTGTACAATTATGTTAGATTAGTAATTAGTAATTTAGTTTATACTCAACATCGGAAGAAGCCACTTTGATGGCGAAACATGTGTTTAAAATAAAAATAGTGAAAACCTGCAAAAACGTTGTTTCAATTCAATTTTAATAAAAGTGTTGGTATCTATCAGTGTTTAAAATTACATAAAATACTATAGTTGGTAGGTATCCCTTTATGATGGGCTTCAGAAACAATAAAGATATTTACTTACCTATTTTATACATTCGGTTTGAAAAAATTACTACAATTAAATTGTGGCAACACCGCGAGGCTTCTTTTAACTGTGAAATATGTCTCCTGTCGCATATACACCACGAAACTGATTAAATTTTATAACCGTATGTTAATTCGCGAGTCATCCTCTCCTCCCGCACAACCAGGCTTCGACTTGTCTTTGTGATGTGACGGGCTTCGTAATGATAGCCGTGCATGTATATATATATATGTATAGCCTTATTTTTACTAGTAAAATGTGTTATAAATCTCTATGTATATTAAATAATCACCGAAACAAATATATTAAAAGGTTCTTGACAAAAAGGTGAAGGCAACATAATAATAAACTTTAAATAAAATTTTGGTTTGTTTCAATTAACCACATACTAATGATTTTTCATAGAGCACATTGTACTACCCTAATGATTATTTCTCACACCTTAGCAAAAATAGGCTTTAACCCCTAGTACTAAAAATAAACCGTTACAACTCCCCTCTTCTTCGGCAGAAGAAAAACTTCCACTAAGAAGTTTTACGACGATAATTCAACTAAGTAATAACCAAACAAAAAAAAAATTATACTCGCGCCAACACAAGAGAACACAAGGTACCCAGTTATGTAGTATCCAATGGAGTTAACAGAAATATTCAGATAGGCAAGCTTACTCTAAACACGGAATCATATATCAGTTATATGTACAAAATAATCACACGAGTTATCAATCAACTCCTAGACCAAAAAAAAAATTGACGCTACTGACGTAGCCACTAAAATATAGCAATCAATCACTAAAAGCAATACAATAAAAATAATAGAAACCAAAAATCATTTCAAGCACTGTTGCACATCCGACGACCCATGGAGACTCCGAGAGAGGAAAGGATGCAACCCCGAGCTGTTTGTATGGTATAGAGGTCAAAAAAGCGAACTTGATGGATATCGGACTTAAGTTAGCATTGCGTTGCAACCAAATGTGACTTGGCGTACCTCGTGTACTAACCTCATACAAACAAACTCGCGGTACAACCCCGCACCCACAAGAAAGACCCAAGGAAAGCAAATACACAGCTGTACTTGAAAGGTGGAAAACTCAAGATAATCAATATCAACAAAAAAAAATAACAGTTGTAACCCAGATGTTCCACCAATCAAAGGGAGTATGTTGTAGTACACACTAAACTTAAAGATACAAACGTGTCGATGACAACTAAATGTACCACAGCCTTCAACGGAAAATTTAATTAGGGTGTTCCGAAAGGCGGCTCTGCTCCTGGCCTGGCGTATCACACGAGACCTGCGGACGAGGTCATACGCAGTAGTTTCGCCCTCCCCTGTGCTGCAGCGATGTACAGACTTAATCAGGGGTCAGACAGCCACCCCCCCACAATACAACTCTGCCCGCAAATCTGCCTTCAGCAGAACGAACATTCCACAAAAGACGGCAAAGCGCCATCCAGGATCACCAAACGCCCCTCGGCCTTTTCTATAGCAAAAAAAAACGAAGGCTGTATATAAATAGGACAAAATCGGTAAATATAAAGTCGGGCTATACCCGAACCAAGACAAAATCGGTAAGTATAAAGCGTCTAAATGACGAAGTCAAAATCAATCAATAATCAATAAATCGCACCTGAGCGACATCAATAACGAAATTACTCCGTTACTTACAATTCAGTTCCAACAGCGGCTTAAATCCCCAAATGGGTTATCTCACTCTAACTATAAAGCAACGTAAATCAATCAAAAATAACTCAAAGTCCAACAAAGTAAATCAAGCAAATGTATCAACAACGCAAATCAAGCAAAAACAGAGAGAGAAATTACGTTCTCGTTGCAAATATCCCGTACTCAACACGGTTTACAAAAAAATTACAACGAAAACCTACCACTAAAACTAAAAGGAAGAACGAAGCACCAAAAAAAAGGTCATCATGAATAAATAACGTCTTTAAGACGAGCGACAGCAAGGATCAACCGGCGTTAGCCAATCCATCCAAGCTAACCAAATAACTAAAGAGACAAATCAAGGTAAAAGTAAAATACTAAGTCCAAATCAGGGTAATCACTAAAGAAAATCCGGCAAAGCCAAATTTCCACGGAATCAAGTCAAAATCGGTAGGTACTGAAATCGAAAGTAAAGATAGAATGAAAGGAAGAAAAATAACGAAAAGTAAAACCTAAAAGACGAAAAGAAAGTCAACTCCTAGAGAAAACAAAGTCGTACCCACTCCTGTCTTGTTTCACGCCAAGACAACAGCGTACACAACCACAGGCTGAATTGAGTTACCTTCAATTAAGTAATAAAGTAAATAAAAACATTAGGAAGAAACAAGCAAGAATAAAGGTTCTACTAAATGAACGCCATAAAACTAATACTATAAAATGTTAACTGCTGGAGTGGCAACCTAAAGACATAATCGATAAGCAAGAAACTATTGTACAAAAAAAAATCTACGAAAAAGCTAATAATACACCGAAGGTGCTGAAGGCGAAGATTCATATAACAGGTTTGCCACAACATTTACAAGTGAAGTGAGAAGCCAACTGAAGGTTAACAACTCAGATACCCATTGTAGTAAACCGCTGAGGGCCTGATTCACTACTAACGACACAAACCGGCTGAAGGCGATTGGTCTGTCTCCGTACTCTTGATATGATTTCTACTATCACGGGTACGCCGTGCGGAGTATTTCTAACCAACTACATTCGGCCTGTCAAGTTTCACGCCGAGACAGAAACCGAACTTCATTAGAACTCCACGTCCGCTGGAGGTAATGTAAAAATATTTGGAACAAAAAAAAAGAAAGAAGCGAAACTTTATTCGTTACTCACACACAAAAGAAATTAATAAAGTTTAAAGTAATGAAGTAACAGAAAAGATAAGTAAAGATAAATAACTCAATTTATTCATTGTCCGAACTCTCACTTGCAATCGACGGATTGTACAACTTGAGGTCCTGTACATGCCAAACACCTTTATTTTGACCGGTCTGATCTTGAAGCTCGTATGTGCAAGTACCAGTCTTCCTTTTAATAATAAAAGGTCCTAAGTATGTTGGTGCTAATTTGGCACTGTAGTATTTCGTGGCATCCGAGAGACTTTTATTTTTACGCCAAACTCTCTGTCCAGGTGTATATTCGACTGGTCGCCTACGTAAATTGTAACGTCGTTGGCTGATAAGGCGAGAAGCCTTGATCTTTTCCTGAACTTCCACATAGAGTTTTGGAAATGCGGCTTGTCTCTTTTTGACATAATCTTGAGGATCCAAATCGATCTTGTGAATATCTTCGACGAAGTCTTGTCCATAAAGTTTATGCTCTCTTCCAAAATTCAGATAGTAAGGACTAAATCCAGTTGTTTCGTGTCGTGAAGTTCTCATAGCACAACCAATAGCGGCTAAATTTTCGTCCCATGTACGGTGATTATTGTTCTGAATGTATGAACGAATCATAGTTTTTGCCACTCGGTTTGCACGTTCAGTAGGATCAGCCTGAGGATGGTAAGAAGCTGTATAGAAAATTTTGCTTTTATAACGCTGACAAAGTCCTTGGAACTCTTTAGATTTCATTTGAGCTCCTTGGTCGCACATTAAAAATTGCGGAGATCCAAACATCAGGAAAATACCTTCTTCGACTTGCTTAGTAAGCGATTTGGCTGTCGCAGAACGCGATGGGAACATGACGATGAACTTGGTGAAATAATCATTAACCACAAGAACATACTGATTTCCTGATCTTGAGCGAGGAAACGGGCCGATGAAATCCAAGCTGATACATTGCCAAGGTTGATTAATGTTTGGTCGATTTCCCATTAGACCTGCCGGTGCTCTTTGTTCCACTTTGTTCTGGGCACAAATCCTACATGCTTTCACGTATCTGGTTACGTCACTCCTCATTTTAGGCCAATAGTAACGTTGACATACTTTCCAATAAGTTTTAAATATGCCTACATGACCTGCAGCTGGTATATCATGGCAACGGAAAAGTACTTCGCGCCTCTTATCTTTAGGAACGACGAGTTTCCAGCAGCTGGATGGAATTGCTAATTCAGAAGGACTGGATTTCACATATTTGTACAGCATTTTATTCTCTACACGCCACGTGGGAAATTTGTGAGGATGCTCTTCGAGTCTGGAGAACATGTTTTTATACCATTTGTCGGTGGTTGATGAGAATGCGTCTTCTTTGACTTCGGCATCTATAGTGTCAACAGAATTAGGAACTGATCTCGAGAGAAAATCGGGAACTACGTGGTCTTTTCCAGGTCGATGAATTAAAGTAAAGTCGTAAGGTTGAAGACGAAGTGCCCATCGTGCTAGTCTCCCTTGTGGGTCTTTTAATCGATGTAGCCACAGCAACGAGTGATGATCAGTTATCACGGTGAAGTGAACTCCTTCCAGGTAATGACGCAATTTCTCAACGCTCCAAATCACTGCCAAACATTCTTTCTCAGTCACAGTCAATTTCATTTCCTGCCTAGATAGTGAGCGCGATAGGAAACATATTACTTTCTCACCTTCATCAAAGGTTTGAGACAAGACGGCTCCAAGGCCAAAGCCACTCGCATCAGTTTGAAGAACGAATGGACGACTGAAATCGGGGCAAGTAAGAATGGGTGCTGTAATCAGGGCTTCTTTGATGGTTCTAAAAGCAGCGTCGCAATCGAATGTCCATGACCACTTAACGTTTTTCTTGGTCAGGTTGGTTAGCGGAGATATTTTGGAGGAGAAATTCGGTACAAATCGTCGGTACCAAGACGCTGTTCCTATAAATCGACGAATCTCTGTCACATTTTTCGGCGGTGGTATATTTACAATAGCCTCTACTTTCGATGGATCTGGCCGAAGTCCTTGACGGTCCACTACATAGCCTAGATATTTTAATTCTGGTCGGCAAAATTGGCACTTTTCTAATGAAACAACTAATCCTGCTTCAAGAAGGCGGTCGAACACTAAGTCTAGAAGTCGCAAATGTTCATCAAAGTCCTGAGAGATAAGGATAATGTCGTCTAGGTAAACCATTACTGAAGGCTGAAGGTCAGCTCCAAGCACGGTATCGACAATTCGCTGCCACGTGGCCGGAGAATTGGTCAATCCGAACGGCATTCGGCGAAACTGAAACAATCCTCTTCCAGGAACAGTAAAAGCGGTGTATTCACGCGAAGACTCTGACAAAGGGACGGTCCAAAAAGCAGACTTAATATCGATAGAGCTGAGGTATTTAGCATCTCTTAAGCGGTCCAGGATTGAAGAGATATATGGAATGGGGTACGCATCCTTGTTGGTTACCTCGTTCAGCAGCCTATAATCGACGCAGAAGCGATAGGAATCATCCTTTTTCCGAACTAGGCACATTGGGCTAGACCAAGCACTTTTGGAAGGTTCTATCACACCGTCTTTTAACATTGTCTTTAACTCCTCATCTATGATCTTTTGTTTAAAAGGAGACACGGGGTAGTATCGTTGTTTGACGGGTTTTGTACCTGGTTTAACTTCAATAGTATGTTCTGCTACGTTACAACATCCCAATCCAGAACTCATAGTTGAAAGCTTTATTTTTATTAAATTGTCATGTTGTATTCGCTGATCTCTTGTGAGCGTGCTTTCGTCTTGAATGCTATTAATGAACATCGGATCGGTGCTATCTGCAAAATGCCAAATATCTTGTCTCAGATCGGGGACTATTTCCATATTTTTCCAAAAATCTATTCCTAGGATAAGGGTATGAGTAAGTTCTGGTAAGACGAGCACATCAATGATTCTGGTTTTGCCCATTAAACAGAATGGAACCTGCATACAACCGATGCTGGAACAGCTCTGTCCATTGGCGACTGTGCATTTTGTTTCTTTCGCCAAAAGTTTTAATCCTAACCGTTGTAATAGTTCATATCCATGAAGACCGACGATGGTTCTTGTAGCGCCGGAATCTAATAATCCTCGAATTGGAGTGCCTAAGATAGTAACTTCTAAATATGGACGTTGATCACCATGAGCGTGACTAATAATGTAGTCTAAGAGAAATTTTGCAGGAAAGCCAGTATCGTTGTTGGTCGAAGTGGTATCGATTTTGGGAGACATCTCACGACCTATTGATTCCCCCGGGAAGCGTTTCCCGAATTCGTGCATTTGGGGCAATTTCTGGTAGTAAAGTCAGGGGTTCCGCAACGATAACAGTGCATTTTCCGAGGACTAGTGCAATCTCGGTTATAATGCCCGGCCTTTTGACAATTAAAGCAGACCACTTCTCTGGGACGTCGATCGTTCGTAGGCATTTCTCTAGGACGTCTGTCATTTATAGGCATTTCTCTAGGGCGTCTATCGTTCATAGGCATTTCCCTGGGACGTCTATCGTTTGTAGTTGGGTTAAAGTGACGAATTTCCTGTACGTACTCGTCCGAATGATTGCTAGGAAGGGCTTCTTGCATATCTGACACAAAGGCGAAATCAGGCTCGACAAATCCTTGCCTCCTTCTAGAAGGTGGCACGTAGTGCTCTGCACGGTATTTCTTGGCTTCCAAAGATAAGCAGCACTCCTCCAATTCTTCCAATGTATTTACTAGTGGAAGTTGAGTTGTATAAAAGGGAGCTAAGTTTCGGGAAATAACGTCCAGCTTCACGTCATCGGACATTCCACCGTAACGTCTACATAAAGCATGCATACTTGACAGGTAATCTACGATGCTTTCGGACGGATCTTGCGTTCTATCTAAGATCTCCCTAAAGAGTCGAGCTCTGTAATCTGGCGGTTCGAAATGTCGTCGAAGTAGGTCTGATAGTTCTCCCCAGTCAGTAAATCTGGATCGGTTCGATCTAAACCAATTAAGAGCCTTTCCCTCAAACAGGTCTATGGCGGACTCAAATACTTCTCGTTCAGTCACGTGACGGGCTACTCTAAGTTCTGAAACTCGCTCTAAAAAGCCGTGAACTGACATACTTTTGGTGTCTCCAGTAAATTTAATTCCCCATTTATCCATTTTAGGACCCTTGAAATATGAAGGTTGTCTATTTGGGGTAGAAACAGGTAGCGAGACACCTTGAACGCCGGCCGGACGAATCATCGGAATCCGAATCTTCAGTTTGAGCAGCAGCTAACATAGCACTAAGGTTGGGATCTTGCTTTGACACGGTTTCTAAATGGTCCAGAGTGGCCAAAATATCGACCATAAGCTTCGCTCTCGTATCCACATTCTCAGCAGTCAAGCTACTAGGTGGTGCGCGATCTACGCGATTGAGTAGGTGTACTAGACGAGATTGATAGCGCTCAAATCTGGCCCTAGCATTTTCTCCAGTCACTGATTTCAGTGCAGATTTAATTCTCTGCAGCGCATCATGCACGAGAACTTTCTCGTCGTCGAAGTCGAGAGAATAGGGTGGATGACTCAAAGATTTGTTCCTCTTCTCCAGTTGGAGTAACGGACGCAGTGTCGCTCTCAGCGAATCGACGGTTTTGGAATCGTCAGCGGGAATTCCACGGACAGTCAGTTCATGTATTAGCATGTCCTTCTTCAGGTAGTTGATCCTCATATTGTAATCCATTTTTTTTTCAAGTCGAACAATGACAGAATAAAGTAATAATAACACTATTCACTGTAAAGCAACACAAACTCACTCACTTATAGTAACACTACGCAAATAAAATCACTAGATTTCACTTCACTTACGTAAGCAATAACAAATTCAAATTCAAAATATCAAGTGAGCAGCAGTGGTAGTATTTTAAATAGACAATTTTAATGAAAGTCAAGTAATTAACGTAGTAAGCCAATCAATTAGGTAATACTAAAAGGTCACCAATATCGCAAAACGAAGTAAGTCAAAAATAAAAAAAAATAAATCAGTACCAAATCAATACGCTCTCTGCGAGCACGAAAATCAAAAAAAATATAACCACCGAAGGCCACGATTGATTCAAAGCAATTGCAGGTAAAATCAGGGCAAGGTATAATACTGTAAATTTAAGGTCAACCAATATAAATATGTAACAAGGTATGCAAAATCAATTCAAAATTCAATAAAGTTATTACAGTCCTTAAGGGTAGGCGCAATACAATGACATCACTAATCAAAATATATAGTTAAGTAAATTGCTCTACCTGAGAACGCCCAACAACACTTTTTTTTAAAAAGATTTACCAAAACATGGCCCCAAACGTTGAGCGCCAAAATTTGCTACGCTTTTATTTGCCCAAAGATTAATGTTGAATTATCAATGACACAAAAGATCTTAATTGTAAATAAAAAAAAAATTAGAATTTAATTTTAATTAAAAAAAAAGAAATTGATAACGAAGTTCAGCTGAGGGTGAGAGGCCTTGAGCGAGCGAGCAAATGCCCTAGCCCAAATGCCGAAGAGTAGGGGGGGTAATAAGGGGCGTCACCGTTTTGTAGCCAGGCCAAAACGGAAGCCTCCGCGATCTCGGTGGGACCTCACTCTCCACTGAACTTAATAATGAATAAAAAAAAAAAAAATTAACAAAAAGCAAATTACGGAGGTTGTGTTGTGGGACGTCTCAAATAAAACTAAAAATTTTAAAAACACACTAATGCCGTTTATTAACATGCAAAAAAAAAAATTATTGATTAGGTTTCACACCCAAGAAAAATTAGTTTCCAATGACAGTTCCAATTTACAGCATGGAACAACCATCAATAAAAATATTCATATATATCCGCTCTGCGGCTATAACGTTCACAAAAAAAGTAACCCCAAAACATGTGTCACTTCATCGGGATGGTATCACCGATACTGCCGTGGCTGCTTGGCACTAGGCCTGGTGGGCAACTCTAGGTACACCCTAGTTTAAAACTGGTAGCGCCTCTGGATGAAACCCCAGATGAACGGTGTCCAAGTAAAAGGACCTGGGTAGAAGCGACCCGGTAAGAGGACCCCGATGACAATGGGGTCTCACACGTTTTCACGTTTCCTGACCTGCACTCCGTCGCTTTATATCCGGCTATGCCGTAAAAAAAAAGCTTCCAATCTAAATCAGCAACCAATGCCACAGCAATCAGGAAGTTTTAATTTGAAAACGGTATCCAAAATCCACTCACGTGCAAAAAAAATTGGCTGGACACACGTTTTCACGACGGAGACAGGTCAGTAAGTAAATAAGGAAGGCCGTAACAATCGCGCACGACCTCCCGGAAAAGCTGCAATCGTACCAACAAAATAGAAAGCTTCCTGTCAATAAAAAGGGCGCTAGAATTCAAAACCTCGTACCTACACAAAAACCTACTGAACTAACCTAGCCGAAGCGAACCCGTACAAATAATTAAATAACCAAAGAGCGGAGACAATAGAATCCTGGGTTACCCTTGTACCCCCTCCTGCGCGACGGTGAAACTAAAGAAATTCGTTTTAATTAACTAATAAATGGGCAATATAAATTATTACCAAACACGGTCACCCGTATACAACCAACGGTACATCAGATAAATATTTCCCACATCTAAGGAATAAGCGATATAATCGATCTCGCAAAGGTCGATAGATGTCAACCTAGAAACTAAATGATTTTACACCAATTTCCAGCTTTAAATAAACACCCAAGTGGCTCCTAAATTACATAACGATAAACAGATTACAATACAATGCAATTGGCTGGTAAAAATCACCCGATAGCAGTCAATACCATATCAATAAGTTAGGTCGATCGAAGGGATTAAAATCGATATTGACGCCCACTTCTATTCATATAAATTAAAGGAGCAGGGTTTATTTATAACCAACAAATTGAAATGTACCTAACGATCAGATTGTCACACCATTCTAGAACCAAACAAAGGAAAATATAATACGGAAAATCCACTGTATTTCCCTCGAAAATGTATTTGACACAACCATAGCGGTAAGTCCTATAACTTACTCTATTTACACCGTCTGTAGCTGACTGTTTTTAGGCTACTAACTTAGGACATGGTCTGTCATTTAACAAGGGAGGAAAATCGACTTTCCACCCCTAAGCCAAGGGAGATATGGAATCAAGATGAAAGATAAGGTAAGGCTCCGCTTTATTAACCAGGCATTCGCAGCCAGAGACCGTTTTAGCAACTCTTACGTACCTATATAACCTTACGTACCATCGAAGACAAAATTACCTAAGATCTCGGTCTGCGGTTGCAGAATTCAGGCGGTTATCTGCATTTTAGATAAGACACAAGCTGGATCAACTAATCGAGGTAACAGGCATTGTAAAAAGATAAAGAAGAAACTAGGTAATCAACAAATGTCATAAGAAAGGAAAGCAACCTCTACACACCGAGAGAGAGAGAGATATGTAACAATACAATGTTACGAGTAATATATATATATATAAAGAAGGGTAGTCGTTGCTGGACTAGTTAGGAACAACAAGTCTTTTTGTGGGGAAGCAGCAAATGAAAGTGCACTCTTTTAAGTTAAACCGAGCTTTCGGAAATGTTTATTTCCATCTTCAGGGTCTGAAAAACAATTCGATGCAATATTAAAATGTATAAAATGCAGTCACTGATTGTTACTTACATCTTAGATGAGTTTGTTCATAGTTGATGTTATCGCATTGTTTTTCAGGAGATATATATACAGCATTACAAGATGAAGCTTCTAGTTCAGTTTAAACACAATAAAATCTATAGATGGTCTAACATAACAACAATAGATTAAAATTATTAAAATTTACACGTACTACATCGTGATGTCGGCAGTTGAATATGTCAGATGACAAATAAATGAGGTTAGGGTGAGTTTGAAATTGGAAGTGGGTATTTCCTCTTCGGACGGAGGTTTGTATACGATGCACTCTCCCTTGTAATTGAACGTTACTGCTGTTCTGTCCAGTCAAAATTTAAAAAAATATAAATTGTGAATCAACTTGACCATAGCCTCAGCCCTTCCACTGCATTCTCTCCATATGATGTTCTGATCGTTTGGTAAAACCCCATACCTGTATTTATAAAGAAGGGTAGTCGTTGCTGGACTAGTTAGGAACAACAAGTCTTTTTGTGGGGAAGCAGCAAATGAAAGTGCACTCTTTTAAGTTAAACCGAGCTTTCGGAAATGTTTATTTCCATCTTCAGGGTCTGAAAAACAATTCGATGCAATATTAAAATGTATAAAATGCAGTCACTGATTGTTACTTACATCTTAGATGAGTTTGTTCATAGTTGATGTTATCGCATTGTTTTTCAGGAGATATATATACAGCATTACAAGATGAAGCTTCTAGTTCAGTTTAAACACAATAAAATCTATAGATGGTCTAACAATACAACAATAGATTAAAATTATTAAAATTTACACGTACTACATCGTGATGTCGGCAGTTGAATATGTCAGATGACAAATAAATGAGGTTAGGGTGAGTTTGAAATTGGAAGTGGGTATTTCCTCTTCGGACGGAGGTTTGTATACGATGCACTCTCCCTTGTAATTGAACGTTACTGCTGTTCTGTCCAGTCAAAATTTAAAAAAATATAAATTGTGAATCAACTTGACCATAGCCTCAGCCCTTCCACTGCATTCTCTCCATATGATGTTCTGATCGTTTGGTAAAACCCCATACCTGTATTTATAAAGAAGGGTAGTCGTTGCTGGACTAGTTAGGAACAACAAGTCTTTTTGTGGGGAAGCAGCAAATGAAAGTGCACTCTTTTAAGTTAAACCGAGCTTTCGGAAATGTTTATTTCCATCTTCAGGGTCTGAAAAACAATTTGATGCAATATTAAAATGTATAAAATGCAGTCACTGATTGTTACTTACATCTTAGATGAGTTTGTTCATAGTTGATGTTATCGCATTGTTTTTCAGGAGATATATATACAGCATTACAAGATGAAGCTTCTAGTTCAGTTTAAACACAATAAAATCTATAGATGGTCTAACATAACAACAATAGATTAAAATTATTAAAATTTACACGTACTACATCGTGATGTCGGCAGTTGAATATGTCAGATGACAAATAAATGAGGTTAGGGTGAGTTTGAAATTGGAAGTGGGTATTTCCTCTTCGGACGGAGGTTTGTATACGATGCACTCTCCCTTGTAATTGAACGTTACTGCTGTTCTGTCCAGTCAAAATTTAAAAAAATATAAATTGTGAATCAACTTGACCATAGCCTCAGCCCTTCCACTGCATTCTCTCCATATGATGTTCTGATCGTTTGGTAAAACCCCATACCTGTATTTATAAAGAAGGGTAGTCGTTGCTGGACTAGTTAGGAACAACAAGTCTTTTTGTGGGGAAGCAGCAAATGAAAGTGCACTCTTTTAAGTTAAACCGAGCTTTCGGAAATGTTTATTTCCATCTTCAGGGTCTGAAAAACAATTCGATGCAATATTAAAATGTATAAAATGCAGTCACTGATTGTTACTTACATCTTAGATGAGTTTGTTCATAGTTGATGTTATCGCATTGTTTTTCAGGAGATATATATACAGCATTACAAGATGAAGCTTCTAGTTCAGTTTAAACACAATAAAATCTATAGATGGTCTAACATAACAACAATAGATTAAAATTATTAAAATTTACACGTACTACATCGTGATGTCGGCAGTTGAATATGTCAGATGACAAATAAATGAGGTTAGGGTGAGTTTGAAATTGGAAGTGGGTATTTCCTCTTCGGACGGAGGTTTGTATACGATGCACTCTCCCTTGTAATTGAACGTTACTGCTGTTCTGTCCAGTCAAAATTTAAAAAAATATAAATTGTGAATCAACTTGACCATAGCCTCAGCCCTTCCACTGCATTCTCTCCATATGATGTTCTGATCGTTTGGTAAAACCCCATACCTGTATTTATAAAGAAGGGTAGTCGTTGCTGGACTAGTTAGGAACAACAAGTCTTTTTGTGGGGAAGCAGCAAATGAAAGTGCACTCTTTTAAGTTAAACCGAGCTTTCGGAAATGTTTATTTCCATCTTCAGGGTCTGAAAAACAATTCGATGCAATATTAAAATGTATAAAATGCAGTCACTGATTGTTACTTACATCTTAGATGAGTTTGTTCATAGTTGATGTTATCGCATTGTTTTTCAGGAGATATATATACAGCATTACAAGATGAAGCTTCTAGTTCAGTTTAAACACAATAAAATCTATAGATGGTCTAACATAACAACAATAGATTAAAATTATTAAAATTTACACGTACTACATCGTGATGTCGGCAGTTGAATATGTCAGATGACAAATAAATGAGGTTAGGGTGAGTTTGAAATTGGAAGTGGGTATTTCCTCTTCGGACGGAGGTTTGTATACGATGCACTCTCCCTTGTAATTGAACGTTACTGCTGTTCTGTCCAGTCAAAATTTAAAAAAATATAAATTGTGAATCAACTTGACCATAGCCTCAGCCCTTCCACTGCATTCTCTCCATATGATGTTCTGATCGTTTGGTAAAACCCCATACCTGTATTTATAAAGAAGGGTAGTCGTTGCTGGACTAGTTAGGAACAACAAGTCTTTTTGTGGGGAAGCAGCAAATGAAAGTGCACTCTTTTAAGTTAAACCGAGCTTTCGGAAATGTTTATTTCCATCTTCAGGGTCTGAAAAACAATTCGATGCAATATTAAAATGTATAAAATGCAGTCACTGATTGTTACTTACATCTTAGATGAGTTTGTTCATAGTTGATGTTATCGCATTGTTTTTCAGGAGATATATATACAGCATTACAAGATGAAGCTTCTAGTTCAGTTTAAACACAATAAAATCTATAGATGGTCTAACATAACAACAATAGATTAAAATTATTAAAATTTACACGTACTACATCGTGATGTCGGCAGTTGAATATGTCAGATGACAAATAAATGAGGTTAGGGTGAGTTTGAAATTGGAAGTGGGTATTTCCTCTTCGGACGGAGGTTTGTATACGATGCACTCTCCCTTGTAATTGAACGTTACTGCTGTTCTGTCCAGTCAAAATTTAAAAAAATATAAATTGTGAATCAACTTGACTTTTACCAAACGATCAGAACATCATATGGAGAGAATGCAGTGGAAGGGCTGAGGCTATGGTCAAGTTGATTCACAATTTATATTTTTTTAAATTTTGACTGGACAGAACAGCAGTAACGTTCAATTACAAGGGAGAGTGCATCGTATACAAACCTCCGTCCGAAGAGGAAATACCCACTTCCAATTTCAAACTCACCCTAACCTCATTTATTTGTCATCTGACATATTCAACTGCCGACATCACGATGTAGTACGTGTAAATTTTAATAATTTTAATCTATTGTTGTTATGTTAGACCATCTATAGATTTTATTGTGTTTAAACTGAACTAGAAGCTTCATCTTGTAATGCTGTATATATATCTCCTGAAAAACAATGCGATAACATCAACTATGAACAAACTCATCTAAGATGTAAGTAACAATCAGTGACTGCATTTTATACATTTTAATATTGCATCGAATTGTTTTTCAGACCCTGAAGATGGAAATAAACATTTCCGAAAGCTCGGTTTAACTTAAAAGAGTGCACTTTCATTTGCTGCTTCCCCACAAAAAGACTTGTTGTTCCTAACTAGTCCAGCAACGACTACCCTTCTTTATAAATACAGGTATGGGGTTTTACCAAACGATCAGAACATCATATGGAGAGAATGCAGTGGAAGGGCTGAGGCTATGGTCAAGTTGATTCACAATTTATATTTTTTTAAATTTTGACTGGACAGAACAGCAGTAACGTTCAATTACAAGGGAGAGTGCATCGTATACAAACCTCCGTCCGAAGAGGAAATACCCACTTCCAATTTCAAACTCACCCTAACCTCATTTATTTGTCATCTGACATATTCAACTGCCGACATCACGATGTAGTACGTGTAAATTTTAATAATTTTAATCTATTGTTGTTATGTTAGACCATCTATAGATTTTATTGTGTTTAAACTGAACTAGAAGCTTCATCTTGTAATGCTGTATATATATCTCCTGAAAAACAATGCGATAACATCAACTATGAACAAACTCATCTAAGATGTAAGTAACAATCAGTGACTGCATTTTATACATTTAATATTGCATCGAATTGTTTTTCAGACCCTGAAGATGGAAATAAACATTTCCGAAAGCTCGGTTTAACTTAAAAGAGTGCACTTTCATTTGCTGCTTCCCCACAAAAAGACTTGTTGTTCCTAACTAGTCCAGCAACGACTACCCTTCTTTATAAATACAGGTATGGGGTTTTACCAAACGATCAGAACATCATATGGAGAGAATGCAGTGGAAGGGCTGAGGCTATGGTCAAGTTGATTCACAATTTATATTTTTTTAAATTTTGACTGGACAGAACAGCAGTAACGTTCAATTACAAGGGAGAGTGCATCGTATACAAACCTCCGTCCGAAGAGGAAATACCCACTTCCAATTTCAAACTCACCCTAACCTCATTTATTTGTCATCTGACATATTCAACTGCCGACATCACGATGTAGTACGTGTAAATTTTAATAATTTTAATCTATTGTTGTTATGTTAGACCATCTATAGATTTTATTGTGTTTAAACTGAACTAGAAGCTTCATCTTGTAATGCTGTATATATATCTCCTGAAAAACAATGCGATAACATCAACTATGAACAAACTCATCTAAGATGTAAGTAACAATCAGTGACTGCATTTTATACATTTTAATATTGCATCGAATTGTTTTTCAGACCCTGAAGATGGAAATAAACATTTCCGAAAGCTCGGTTTAACTTAAAAGAGTGCACTTTCATTTGCTGCTTCCCCACAAAAAGACTTGTTGTTCCTAACTAGTCCAGCAACGACTACCCTTCTTTATAAATACAGGTATGGGGTTTTACCAAACGATCAGAACATCATATGGAGAGAATGCAGTGGAAGGGCTGAGGCTATGGTCAAGTTGATTCACAATTTATATTTTTTTAAATTTTGACTGGACAGAACAGCAGTAACGTTCAATTACAAGGGAGAGTGCATCGTATACAAACCTCCGTCCGAAGAGGAAATACCCACTTCCAATTTCAAACTCACCCTAACCTCATTTATTTGTCATCTGACATATTCAACTGCCGACATCACGATGTAGTACGTGTAAATTTTAATAATTTTAATCTATTGTTGTTATGTTAGACCATCTATAGATTTTATTGTGTTTAAACTGAACTAGAAGCTTCATCTTGTAATGCTGTATATATATCTCCTGAAAAACAATGCGATAACATCAACTATGAACAAACTCATCTAAGATGTAAGTAACAATCAGTGACTGCATTTTATACATTTTAATATTGCATCGAATTGTTTTTCAGACCCTGAAGATGGAAATAAACATTTCCGAAAGCTCGGTTTAACTTAAAAGAGTGCACTTTCATTTGCTGCTTCCCCACAAAAAGACTTGTTGTTCCTAACTAGTCCAGCAACGACTACCCTTCTTTATAAATACAGGTATGGGGTTTTACCAAACGATCAGAACATCATATGGAGAGAATGCAGTGGAAGGGCTGAGGCTATGGTCAAGTTGATTCACAATTTATATTTTTTTAAATTTTGACTGGACAGAACAGCAGTAACGTTCAATTACAAGGGAGAGTGCATCGTATACAAACCTCCGTCCGAAGAGGAAATACCCACTTCCAATTTCAAACTCACCCTAACCTCATTTATTTGTCATCTGACATATTCAACTGCCGACATCACGATGTAGTACGTGTAAATTTTAATAATTTTAATCTATTGTTGTTATGTTAGACCATCTATAGATTTTATTGTGTTTAAACTGAACTAGAAGCTTCATCTTGTAATGCTGTATATATATCTCCTGAAAAACAATGCGATAACATCAACTATGAACAAACTCATCTAAGATGTAAGTAACAATCAGTGACTGCATTTTATACATTTTAATATTGCATCGAATTGTTTTTCAGACCCTGAAGATGGAAATAAACATTTCCGAAAGCTCGGTTTAACTTAAAAGAGTGCACTTTCATTTGCTGCTTCCCCACAAAAAGACTTGTTGTTCCTAACTAGTCCAGCAACGACTACCCTTCTTTATAAATACAGGTATGGGGTTTTACCAAACGATCAGAACATCATATGGAGAGAATGCAGTGGAAGGGCTGAGGCTATGGTCAAGTTGATTCACAATTTATATTTTTTTAAATTTTGACTGGACAGAACAGCAGTAACGTTCAATTACAAGGGAGAGTGCATCGTATACAAACCTTTGTCCGAAGAGGAAATACCCACTTCCAATTTCAAACTCACCCTAACCTCATTTATTTGTCATCTGACATATTCAACTGCCGACATCACGATGTAGTACGTGTAAATTTTAATAATTTTAATCTATTGTTGTTATGTTAGACCATCTATAGATTTTATTGTGTTTAAACTGAACTAGAAGCTTCATCTTGTAATGCTGTATATATATCTCCTGAAAAACAATGCGATAACATCAACTATGAACAAACTCATCTAAGATGTAAGTAACAATCAGTGACTGCATTTTATACATTTTAATATTGCATCGAATTGTTTTTCAGACCCTGAAGATGGAAATAAACATTTCCGAAAGCTCGGTTTAACTTAAAAGAGTGCACTTTCATTTGCTGCTTCCCCACAAAAAGACTTGTTGTTCCTAACTAGTCCAGCAACGACTACCCTTCTTTATAAATACAGGTATGGGGTTTTACCAAACGATCAGAACATCATATGGAGAGAATGCAGTGGAAGGGCTGAGGCTATGGTCAAGTTGATTCACAATTTATATTTTTTTAAATTTTGACTGGACAGAACAGCAGTAACGTTCAATTACAAGGGAGAGTGCATCGTATACAAACCTCCGTCCGAAGAGGAAATACCCACTTCCAATTTCAAACTCACCCTAACCTCATTTATTTGTCATCTGACATATTCAACTGCCGACATCACGATGTAGTACGTGTAAATTTTAATAATTTTAATCTATTGTTGTTATGTTAGACCATCTATAGATTTTATTGTGTTTAAACTGAACTAGAAGCTTCATCTTGTAATGCTGTATATATATCTCCTGAAAAACAATGCGATAACATCAACTATGAACAAACTCATCTAAGATGTAAGTAACAATCAGTGACTGCATTTTATACATTTTAATATTGCATCGAATTGTTTTTCAGACCCTGAAGATGGAAATAAACATTTCCGAAAGCTCGGTTTAACTTAAAAGAGTGCACTTTCATTTGCTGCTTCCCCACAAAAAGACTTGTTGTTCCTAACTAGTCCAGCAACGACTACCCTTCTTTATAAATACAGGTATGGGGTTTTACCAAACGATCAGAACATCATATGGAGAGAATGCAGTGGAAGGGCTGAGGCTATGGTCAAGTTGATTCACAATTTATATTTTTTTAAATTTTGACTGGACAGAACAGCAGTAACGTTCAATTACAAGGGAGAGTGCATCGTATACAAACCTCCGTCCGAAGAGGAAATACCCACTTCCAATTTCAAACTCACCCTAACCTCATTTATTTGTCATCTGACATATTCAACTGCCGACATCACGATGTAGTACGTGTAAATTTTAATAATTTTAATCTATTGTTGTTATGTTAGACCATCTATAGATTTTATTGTGTTTAAACTGAACTAGAATCTTCATCTTGTAATGCTGTATATATATCTCCTGAAAAACAATGCGATAACATCAACTATGAACAAACTCATCTAAGATGTAAGTAACAATCAGTGACTGCATTTTATACATTTTAATATTGCATCGAATTGTTTTTCAGACCCTGAAGATGGAAATAAACATTTCCGAAAGCTCGGTTTAACTTAAAAGAGTGCACTTTCATTTGCTGCTTCCCCACAAAAAGACTTGTTGTTCCTAACTAGTCCAGCAACGACTACCCTTCTTTATAAATACAGGTATGGGGTTTTACCAAACGATCAGAACATCATATGGAGAGAATGCAGTGGAAGGGCTGAGGCTATGGTCAAGTTGATTCACAATTTATATTTTTTTAAATTTTGACTGGACAGAACAGCAGTAACGTTCAATTACAAGGGAGAGTGCATCGTATACAAACCTCCGTCCGAAGAGGAAATACCCACTTCCAATTTCAAACTCACCCTAACCTCATTTATTTGTCATCTGACATATTCAACTGCCGACATCACGATGTAGTACGTGTAAATTTTAATAATTTTAATCTATTGTTGTTATGTTAGACCATCTATAGATTTTATTGTGTTTAAACTGAACTAGAAGCTTCATCTTGTAATGCTGTATATATATCTCCTGAAAAACAATGCGATAACATCAACTATGAACAAACTCATCTAAGATGTAAGTAACAATCAGTGACTGCATTTTATACATTTTAATATTGCATCGAATTGTTTTTCAGACCCTGAAGATGGAAATAAACATTTCCGAAAGCTCGGTTTAACTTAAAAGAGTGCACTTTCATTTGCTGCTTCCCCACAAAAAGACTTGTTGTTATATATATATATATATATAATAATATAATGATTAAATTAATGTAAATTAAGTAAAAGTAATAGTTACAATATAATCAACAATTAAATATCTGTTTTTTTCTATATTGACATTGAAATGTTACTAACACAACCCAGCTTGCTCAACCCAAATATGCCAACAATTTCATTCAATAAATAATAACCATTTAATTTTCGATTTTCTTCAGTAATTATTCATTTCTTACTGCTGAAATTGTCGTATCTTTTTGTGGCAAAAATTCTATATTTTTTGATTACTGAATCCAATATAATATAACATAAATTCAACGAATGAATAGGGGTGGAGGGTAGCAGAGGGGTGGAGGAAGGGGTAAATAGGTGATAGTTATGTATTGAAACGTTTTTTAGGTCATCAAACATCATCGTCATACATTGTTTTACTTTTAAGTCCATTTGGAACAGCAATATTGAGCCATTATAAAAAAGTCCAAAATCAGAAAATTTTCAAAGTATGGCCAAATTGAAAATATTCGAGGAAAATGTCAGTCGTTTGTGATTTCTACTTAATTGGATGTCTAAAAATCAGGAAAAATGATTGACTGATGATTTTGGTTGAATTTCTGAAAAAGCCATGCTAAAGACTGAAAAATTGGATTTTTCGAGATTTTGTAGGTCACCCAGGGAAGAACGTCGTGATTCGATTTGTCAGTCAAGTGCATTTTTGCTGTCATTTTATCCAAACGAAGAGGTAGAAACAAGTTTTGGAGGGGCTCTTTACTATGGCCAACAAAATGGCGGTCAAAAAACAAATTATAATCTTCCATTTGGCCTAATTCACGATCTAGTGGTTAGATCGCAACGAAATTTTAGATACATGATCTTGGCAACCTACAGAACCTAATTTTCAACCTGACTGACGGGTTCCTCACTATGGCCAATCGCCCTATGTCATTATTGCCAATAAATCTTAAAGTTGATGGGTAAAAGCAAAACTTCAAGCACCAGGGTGTTCAGTGGAGTAATGGCAACGTTTTTTCAAACTCGACTGACGGGCAGCCAACTATGGCGTTTTTTTGCACGCTAGCTCCTTAACTACATGGATTAAAAATCTACTATTTCTTGAAATTGTATACATTATGTTAGATAATTAAGGAATAAAAAAGATGAAAATAGCAATTATAATTAGAAAAAAATATTTTAATGTTATTAAGACCTGTAAATATCTGTAAAAACTGTACTGAATTGTGTTATTTTCTTAAAAAGTGTATACTGAGTGTTTAAAATTTAGTAAAAATTAAAAAAATGTTTTAATGTTATTAAAAGCATGTGAAAAATTTGTAAAACTGTACTAAATTAAATTATTTTCTTAAAAAGTGTATACTGAGTGTTTAGAATTTAGTAAAAATAAAAAAAATGTTTTTATGTTATTAAGACCTGTAAATATCTGTAAACTGTACTGAATTGTGTTATTTTCTTAAAAAGTGTATACTGAGTGTTTAAAATTTAGTAAAAATTGAAAAACTGCTTTAATATTTCGAAAAAAGTGATCTAATATTTTAAAAAATGTTAAATCATGCGAAATCTTGTATAAAACGACTAAAAAAGTTCTAAATCCTGTCATTTCTGAAAATTGTATACTGAGTGTTTAGAATTTAGTAAAAAATTAAAAAAATGTTTTAATGTTATTAAGACCTGTGAAAATTTGTAAAAATGACTAAAACAGTCACAAATCGTCCTATTTTCTTAAAAAGTGTATACTGAGTGTTTAGAATTTAGTAAAAATAAAAAAAAATGTTTTTATATTAATAAGACCTGTAAATATCTGTAAACTGTACTGAATTGTGTTATTTTCTTAAAAAGTGTATACTGAGTGTTTAAAATTTAGTAAAAATTGAAAAACTGCTTTAATATTTCGAAAAAGTGATCTAATATTTTACAAAATGTTAAATCATGCGAAATCTTGTATAAAACGACTAAAAAGTTCTAAATCCTGTCATTTCTGAAAATTGTATACTGAGTGTTTAGAATTTAGTAAAAAATTAAAAAAAAATGTTTTAATGTTATTAAGACCTGTGAAAATTTGTAAAAAATGACTAAAACAGTCGCAAATCGTTCTATTTTCTTAAAAGTGTATACTGAGTGTTTCGAATTTAGTAAAAATTAAAAAAAATGTTTTAAATTTGTTAAATCATGCGAAATCTTGTATAAAACGACTAAAAAAGTTCTAAATCATGTCATTTCTGAAAATTGTATACTAAGTGTTAAGTATTTAGTGAAATGGTGGCTATTTAGTTAATTCGTGACTTGTTTTGTACAGATTCTTTAGCATTTCTTAAGAACCGAAAAAGAAAACAGAAAAGAAAAAAATAAAAGAAAAAACAACTTTTATTTGTTAAAGTTGTATGAAACCTTGTAATTAAATATGCATAAATTACAAAAAAAAGACTATCATGTGGGTCGTTCAAATTTGAAACGATTATGGATTACTATAAGAATAACAGAAAAATAGCTGAAAAGAACCAATTCCCTTAGTGTTTTTGTGGCTTCGGAGAACTTTTCTTTAAGTTTAAGTGTGGTACTTAAATGGCTGGATAATATTTTCAAACTATTTAAATTATAAGTGTCTTTGTAAAAATAAAAACATATTTTTTTAATATGTACATAA
This sequence comes from Polydrusus tereticollis, assembly GCA_963920685.1. Taxonomy (NCBI): domain Eukaryota; kingdom Metazoa; phylum Arthropoda; class Insecta; order Coleoptera; family Curculionidae; genus Polydrusus; species Polydrusus tereticollis. The sequence goes on along the minus strand of OY987332.1, from coordinate 42,547,602 downwards.
TTACTTATTTAAATACTTTGAAAACTCTTACTGCTAAAGAAAAAATAAAACCAAAATGGATATTTTAAATTGTTTATTACTTAATTTACATTTTTAAACTCCATAGCGGTTCTAGATATACAATATTTATAATATATTTTATATACAATACATACAAAATATACAATATATTTTATTTTCAATGGGTTTTTCTTTTTCTATATCCATATGGTTCGGAGCTTCCATCCGATAGAAATTTTCTCTTTCTTGAAATAGGTCTATAGAGTCTGACTTCAGTACAAGTTGTCACAATGTGCTCCTTGCTACGCCGTATGCTTCTGGATATGATGGGGATCGGTTCGGATTTTTGAAGAACCATGTGTTTGATTGCATCAAAATTTATTACTTGTGATGCGGCATAGTTGAGAGTTATACCTTTAACTTTACAGACCGTTTCTTCTAAATTACTTTTCGTCGAGTGAACCTTAAATGCATAATTCTTGGGGCCTCCAGAAACAAACTTAGTTATATGTATGAGTTAGAGCCATAACTCTCCAACTCGTCTGTCATGTCTCCAATAAATTGCCCCGTTGGTATATCGGGGTCATTATTTTTTGAAACATAAATCACGGAATCTGTATCATAGTTTAAGACTCTTTTATCAAGAGCTTCAAGATAGGAGTATAATTTAAGGCGCGCGCTTGCGCTGTTACGTAAGCCGCTATAACAACATTAACAGTCGGCAACGGATCGCTGGCTTCTTCTATATATTCATAATTGACAAGTAATGTTTTATCGTTGACTGGTATAACCCCATTGATATAAATTGCAGGGTTAATAAACATTGCAAATAAATCTGCTGGTTTATTTACAATTTTCGTCTTTGGTTGATTCTCTCTTTGACCGAATTTTCCCCAAAACGAGTTAAGTATTAATTTCGCCAGTGATCTTAGCCCTGGATTTTCAATAATTTTGGTATACTCTAGTTTAACATCTTCCTTTTCAAAGAACTGGTCAATGTATTTAACTTTGTCTTCCTCTATTTCACAATCTTTAGGCCAGCCTGATGCTTCCTGTTTGATTTTAATGAATTTATTCATCATGGATGTGAATAATCCTTCCTCACCGTTTTCTTTATTAAACTTTCGTACGTTATATTTTCAGATTTCATGTATTTTTTGTATTTTATATCCTTTTTCTAGGGCTTTAAGTACCTCGTCCAGAACCCATGTTCCTTCAAGTACCCTTTCTTCGCTGGTATGCTTACATTCGTTGTAATTCATGTCTTGACCGCATGTTCGACAAAGAATAAACATCAATTTATTGTTTATTTTTTGAGGGAGTACTGGATGGTACAACTCTTCTGGTGGGAGAATTGTGCATTTAATTAAACCATCTATATTATTTAGGTTTAATTTGTTACACGCATCTCCTACATACACTTCTGGATGTGATAGTGGAAATTTAGAACTCTTACAGATGTACGGATAGAGGGAACAAACATCGGCGTATTTAATTTTTTCCGTATCTTTTATTTCATAGTATTCGCATGTATTTCCTGTTCGTCCTCCATAAAAAGCATCTCTTGGATTTAGTTTTGTCAAAATTTTATTGTAATGGGTATTAGTATAGGATTTTATCTCTGGATTATTTTTTAATAAATTTCTAAAATCACACTCCCACATTTCATTAACTAAAAAACCGAAATCTTTTAGTCTCATAATTTTTGCCTTTGTGGTTTCATATCTTAAATTTAGCGTTTCTGAGGGGTCCTCGGAAAGAGGATCGTTCCTGCCGAACTTGTAGCATACAGTACATCCATGGAAATAACATCCTTGAAATTCAAATACCTCATTTGTTTCGGAGCAGTAACCATCAACTTTTACACCATTTAAAACAGCTTCTTTACCATTAGCAGCATGTAAGATGTTGATTTTTCTGTGATTCTCGGTCCAAAGTAACCAATCTATGGCAATTTTGCTCTGCCTGTTTCTCCATCGGTATCCATTTTTTGGTATGATTCCTATAGTATTAGGCTTCAAAAAATTTCTTCTAAAAATTTTATTGCATGCTGAAGCAATAGTTGTAGCTTCAGTAAATGGACATACATTGGTAGTTTGTATAAGTTGTTCTCTAAACTTTGAACATGATTGCGCAAGAATTTCGACATCCGATACGCAGTAGTCTACCAGATCTCTTTGCATATCGAAACCATCATTTTCATGCTCTACAAACCATTTAAGAAATTTGGCTCTGTCTTCTTCTTTCATACTATCTGGGGAGTAATATTCAATTGATGGTAGAGGTCCTATATAGTTTTTATTTGCCTTTGTATTTTTAAAAATATCATCAAGTCCAAATGCCTTTGGTAGTTTGGCTAAAGGCATAGGGAAATAGTTAAGTGAGTCGATAAATTTTACATTTTCAAGTTGCATCGTAATTATTTTGGTACCTCTCATGATTAACTCAGGTGTAAAATCTGTCTTTGTCATAATGTAGTTTAATATAAACTGGTGATCAAAAGCCTGACCATTATGGGCTATTACAATAATTTCTTTAAAGTTTTTCCTCATTTGTAACTAATGGTTAGTAAATATTCCCGCTGGGTCTATACCTCTGAGTTTTTGTAACTTTAGGCCGCATTTTTTACAAGTATCTGCTTCAGAATCCATGCACTCATCGCAGTATTGTTTGAAAACACAGAGATTGACTTCATGTAAAAACGTTGAATTTTCCAATAGTTTGTCTTGGCTCGTCTCTAAATCGTAGAATACAAAAAGAACATCTTTAATCTTAGGTTTTCCCTTATCAGGCCGAATATAACATAGATGATCCTCGGGTGCATGTTTATTACAAATTTTACAATAAATTTCACCACATACATGTGCTCTTTTGGCTTTAATGGTTTTTAAACAAATAGAACATAGTTTAATTTGTTCGCATACTGTAAATTTGCCTGACGAATAATCCTTTTTATGATTTTCGTAACAGTTTTGACTTCTAAAAAATCGTAGACAGTCCTGGCATTTAATTTTTATTGCTATTTCACAAGCAGGGGCTTGCTGACATGCCTGACAGGTTCCACCACATCGGTGATCATTTTTGTGATCATATGGGACGTAACACTTTTTCACAAACATAGTTAGAACAAAAAGCTGCTGTCAGCGATGTAATTACATTAAAATGGCTTTTGTAATGTAATAAGTTCAGCCGTTTATTGCTTTCAGTTGAACCTTCAAATATAATATTTCGTCCTTTTGATCCATAGCTATAAACAACTAATTTATATTCTTTTAGATGATTTTGAAATTGTATTAACTCGGGAATTCCACCTCCTGCCTCAGGAATGCTAATTTTAGCTCTCTATAACAATGATCTTGTTCTTTCGGTTTGAATTTTACTAATATCTCTTCTAACCTTACTGAATTCGGGATCTCTTTTATTATGGGCAATGGCGACTACCAAAGCACGTGGTAAACACAGGTTATCGGTATATTTAATACTTATAATACCTCGTCGCTTGTCGCATTCCTCGTGAAAGCTGTTATAATTTTTTCCTCTGCCCCCACCAACAAGTAATCTAACAGTTGTCACACTAAGACAAAATGATTCTGTATTAAGACCTGCTGAGTTTGACTGATAAATGCCACTTATAACACTCCAAACATCTTGAAAGGTTATGTCTTTAGCTGCTTTAAAGCGAATCCAACCTTCTCCTCGGTTGAAGTCTTTAGAGCAAAAACTAAAACCCACACGATCTAAGGGTTGTAGGCCTTCTGTAGCGTTTTGAATAATTTGATTAATTCCTTTTTCCACCCAACCAACTGGTTCAACTCCCTGTGGAACAGGTTTTAACTTAAACTCTAGAGTGTATCCTGTAAGGTTAAATTCTCGTAACTTTTTAACAACGTCTTTAACAATAATAAACTTCTCCATCTTTCTGTAAATTTCTACAAGATGCGTCTGTCCGGTTGCCTGTCTAAAGTAGATATGACAAGGTCTTTCTGCAGTCGCCTAGTTATAATGTAGGATCTGTCGAGATTGGAGTGGGGGTAGTTAATTGTAGGGGTGGGGGAAAAGAATATATTGGGTTACTCAAAAATGAAGCGGGAGGGGATAATTAATTCGCGAGATTGAATTAATGAGGTAATGAACTAAAAGTAAATTATACTGGGAGTGTAGGGTCATTGAAGTGATATCTTCTTGGAATCAGCCATGCTTGGTTAGAAGGTGATTTTACCCTAATCTTAGTTTTTGTAGTATTTTTTACTGGACCTAGTTCTTACATGTTATTACTTTTCAGGTGGTTATTTTAAACAGCTACATGTTTAAACATGCAAATTGTTAGTTGAATTGAAATATGTCTTGAATTCATAATTAAAAATGCATAAAATGCAGTGGCCTTATTTAACGCTATAGCAAACTAATGATAGACAAATACTAATACTGTATAATAATAGTAAAATAAAATAATTCAGAAAATCCACTTTTTTGGAATACAAAGAACTCACCATAGTTACAAAATAATAAAAATATCTATACATACTTAAAGTATAAATAGTACAATTTTAATAAAAACAATATACTTTTTTGTAGTTTAAATTAATATTGTCTTAAATAAGCGTATAATGTTTAAGGGCAAACCTTCTCCTTAAACCTTTTATATTTAGAAAACTTTTTGTCTATGCGTTTGCGAGCTCATCATCATCAGGGTCGTAATGTGAAGAAATTTTGAAAACGATTACAAAGTCAGGCTAACAGGTAAAACGTAAATATCAATCAGCACCACTGATCATCAATGATATTTGCCTCGTCAATCAACACATCAAATAAATCCGAAATTAACAAAAGACCACTATACTGCCGTTTTTGTGTCAATATCCGTTACAAAAAAAAAAAAAAGACAACGGTCCCTAAGAACGTTTGCAGAAAAGGTTAGTCTATTTTTATTTTATAAACACTGTCAACAGCCAATTACTCTGTGTTATCGCAACCAGAACTACAACACTGACATCGAGTGATATTTGAAAAAAGTGAGTCGTTAATAGCATATGAGTGGAACCCTCGTAGATCGCATACAAAACTATGATAAATCATCGAATCATTGTACACAACAATAATAGGTCCATTTACTAGTAAAATATGCTGATTAGAGTTCAGCGTCCGCATGTGGGTATTTTTTTATTTATTGAAGAGAAAAAAAAAATCTATGTTGCCTTCGGCCATCCAATAGAAGGTCCACTCTAGGTAAGTGTGAAAATCATTCAATTCGATGAATATAATATAAAGGTTTGTGTATGTTACACTATATATTTCATAAGAATATTTCATTGATATAATAATTATTTTTAAAATCAGAACGGTTAAATCCAGATAAAACCAATGCCTTTTTTTAACTAACTACAACTTGATTGGTAAACACATTTTGCGATCAGGTACAAGCAACTGCTATTTAATCTACCTAGACATCTAGGTCGGTTCCCTGTGAAATACCCTAAAATTATCCCAACTACTTGAATACTTTTCTCGATTTCGTTCCATCCTTTTGATCTAGCTTTATCCTTGACATACACGTATGTTTAACTTTAATATTAAAACGTAAAACCCCTTTTTATGTAACTTGTTTAATGATTTAATGTAAATACAAGGAGATTGTCTAATCCTAAATCTAAAAATATTATTCTACGTAAAATATACCATGTAACATTAACAACATAATATACAATTAAATTAAAAATGGTCGTTCTTAATCAAGAGGCTTATGATTATAACACCGATTAATTATACCAATTACTTATAAACAAAGTTTTGTGCCTTAAATTTAATAAATAATTTTAAAATAATAATATTTTTAATCCACACTGCATCAGTCAACAGAGTCCTAAACAGGTTTGTACAGGAACTTTAAAGTATATCTACAATTACTATATCAATTACGCACGTCACAAAAAGGAAAAAAGTACATTATAATGTTTGTGTTGAAATGGATGCCATCATAACGGAATGCGCATGGCTGCATAATGGAAATTTCTCCATAAGAAAATACATGTGTTTTAGGAGATACCGTCTCAAGTAAGGCAATACCTACCAACTCATTCAGTTACAATACAACACGCTTTCAATCAGAATTATCGGTAATTTTGATGCACTAGTGGTATTATACCCGATAATCTTTGAGTAAGTCTTGCATTTTTTGACATACCAATCACAGCTTTAAAAGTCAAAATGACAGCTGGGTCCGCTTTTGGAATATTCTTTTAAATGGAAAGGGAGTTCCAATGACACCTCATTTTGAAGGTCTTTTAATGCTTAAAACATTCTCCAATTTAAAAAGCATTTGGTTCAGTATTTTCTAAATAGAAATCAATAATATCGGTTTCTACGTTATGACTACCACTGTTTATAGCACACTTTTTTACCTATTAGTTGTCTATTGATTGTTGCTGTCATACTGTTTTTAAATGTCTGATTGACAGAAAATATTCTTAGCTCGAATTTGTCTTAAATGGCTCGTTCTTTACAAGATAAATTTGAAGCGATTATTTTTTTGGCGAAGCTAACCGAAATTACCATGCTGCTGTTCTTATGTTCAATGAACGATATCCGGAACGCCAAATATGCAGAAAATTTTTGCGAAAACTAATCTTAAAATTTGAAGAAACTGGTACGGTGAAAGACGCTCCAAGGTCTGGAAGGCCAAAAATCGTGGAAGATGTAAAAGTCCAAGTCTTAGCTAAAATGGTTGTTACTCCCCAACAGCCAACGAAACACGTGGCTGAGGCATGCAATGTTTCTCGTTGTTCTGTCAAAAGAATTTTGAAAAGCCATAAATATTACCCATATAAAATGAAAATTATACACGAATTAACAGAAGATGATCCAGATAGACGACTAGAATTTTGCGAAATTATGTGAGAAAGAATCGTACGGAATAATAACTATTTGCGGAATTTTTGTTTTAGCGACGAAAGTACTTTTTTTTTACATGGAAGAGTTAATACCCAAAACTGTAGGTACTGGAGTGATGAAAACTCCTATGTTTTTCGGGAGGGACAAACTCAGTTTCCCCAGAAAATAAATGTTTGGGCAGGCATTTTGGGTAATCACATTATAGGTCCCGTTTTTCTGGAATATAATCTTAATGGCCCCAGGTACCTGGATACGTTGCAACATACAATTACTCCACTTATTAATGATGTTGTTGCCCAAAATCCAAATGAGTTTCAAGAGGTTATATTTCAACAAGACGGTGCCCCGCCACACTATTTCAGGCAAGTCAGAAATTACCTGGACGAATCTTATGAAAATAGGTGGATTGGTCGTCGAGGTCCGACAGAATGGCCAGCTAGATCGCCAGACTTAACGCCTCTATATTTTTTTCTTTGAGGATACTTCAAAACTGAGGTTTATAAAACGGCTCCAGGCTCATTAGATGAACTTAGGCAACGAATTACAGATGTTTGTTCAAGAATAACGCCACGCCACAGGTGCTTCACAATGTCCGAGGGGAATTTACCAATAGAATATTTATTTGTCAGGAGGTCCATGGTGGTTATTTTCAACAATTGTTGAAGTAACCACTGTTTTGTAGATGTGTGCCTTTATCTTTTATTTAAAATACTTATAATTAATAAATTTCATTTAATACTGAACCAAATGTTTTTTAAATTGGAGGATGTTTTAAGCATTAAAAGACCTTCAAAATGAGGTGTTATTAGAACCCCCTTTCCATTTAAAAAAATATTCCAAAAGCGGACCCAGCTGTCATCTATATGATAAATGTAAAAAATTTTCTTCTACCAGTTTATGTTAGTTTTTTTGATTTTCTATTTCCACGCTTTGCACTACTGAAAGAAAACCTAACACACACTGAAACAAAATTTGACCAACCATTTAATTATTCATCCTCAGTCATCAAAGCTATAATATTTTTATCTTCCGTACGAAATTTAGTCCTACAGGCTTGAAGCCACATTTTCTTCTTCATCTTTTCTTTTTCATTTTGTACGGTACAAAAAACATAATCCTTGTGATATTTCTTTCTGCATGGGGGTTGGGAGTGGGGCTTGCCCTTTTTCCGCATTTCTTTCAATAGTCCTTTTTGGTGTTTTTCGAGAATCTGGAGAAATGGAAACACGCATTCGCTTTCGAAAAATTTTCATGCCATCGATAATTCTTATCGAAGGAACAACACCATCACAAAGTTTATTATTATTTTTAGGTTCTATGGAATCCGTCCTTCGAAAGTGTCTACTGCAAAGTCGACTGTAGGTCCTCAAGTTTGTAGTGCACAACTTCTGTAGACATTCCAAAAGTTTCTAATTATTTATCTAATTTCTCTTTATTATTCGGATGTCTTTAAAAAAATTTCATTTTCCGCGAATAGCTTAAGTTATAACCTATCTAAGACATTCCTGATTCTACGGCAGGAATATTTGTTTTAGGTTTTCCCAGGAAATTTACCGTTAAATGTTAAGAGAATAGTTGTGCCGGTAAGTTTGCTTCCTCTTAGGCTTTTATCAAAATAGTACCATCAGGTCGTGTTGGAGCTGGAATGGTTTACTTGGTAAAGTTCTAGCGCCCTTAGCTACCGACCAAAACGATCGATTTGATTTATCGTTTGCTTGCATTGGTTTCGAGCGTTAAGAAATATGGTAGTATTTTCAGCGGAAGAGTTTTTACGGTATTGTCGATATGAAGAATTTTTTGAACTACCAGCTCGCTCGAAAGCAAAGTTTGCCGTCTCAAGGGTACTTGTTCGATGAATGGTTTCATGTCAGTAAGGATGACACACGATCCTTCATTAGAATAGATTGATGGATCATCGTCAAAGTAAGTAAGGTAAGTAAAATAAACGTTTCGTCAAGGAAAGATTTGGAACTGGACCATTCCGTCATCCGACCGAACCGATTTATAATGCTAGATCTTGCGTGGTTTAGGAGGCTGTTCGGCACTTATTGGTAATTTGTTAAGTGTGGAAATAATGCTATGGTCGCTTTATTAGATTTTGAAGTTAGAAAAATATTCAACCAACCAGCAAAATCACTATCTCTGTCTGGAGTTGGCACTTCTAGAAGTTGAGTGAGGCCAAAGCTGATGGTAAAGGATTGAGCTTTACGAACTTGCACCTCGCTTGTATTTGAGTAGTTGGTATTATGAACGTTAAAATCGCCAAGAATGACAATTGCAAAATCGAAATGGTGGGTTTGCAAAAAAATCGACATTAGATGAACTATGTAATTTTCTGCGTCAATATTCGAAACCACATAATATCGAAGTCCTTAGGCTCGAGTGTCTTCTTCCGTCGACAAAAAATATCACTGCGAACTAAGAGATAAAGACCAAAGTTGCGCGTAAATCGTTGATAGAGGTCGAATACAGAATATATATAACTTATCGATGATCCGACATTTGCTTCTCTTAGTGAGAGTACATGCGATTGTAAATATTAATAGGGCACATTGATATTCGAGTTCAGTCTTTTTATATCGCAGAAGTCAATTTAGAAGTTGCTGATTTTGGGTTTTTTAACAACTTCAGGTGTCACGCTACTTCCAATCAGGGCCGTAACTAGGTGATATTTTATTATGGGCAAGGTTTATTTTTTGCGCCCCCTAAAGAAATGCGCTGCGGGATACTTTAACATTTTTTTTAAGAACACACAAAATTTATATGTATAACTTTTTGTACTTTTTATTAAACAAGTTATAAGTTTATTATTATTCTTTGGTTTAAAAAATTTTTTTTATGAGTTAACTATTAAGCTTACTTAATAATAAGAGACATTATTGCGCTTAAACTTTAAAACTTTCTGCTTCCTGAATAAATTCGTTACAATTGAACTCGTTTAGGTATTTAGCGCACAAATCATTAATGAATTTTTCAGTATTAGAAAAACTCATTTCGGAAAGAATTGCTCCATTAAGAAAACTGAAATCACTGCAAATCTCATGTAAACCTTTATATCTGTTACTTAACTGCGTCATTATTGAATCGATGACTTGAAATAATAGTTGTTTTTGTTTTATTTTTGGGTCTAAATAAAAAAACTCACTAGCAAGCTCACCGCTCTTTTTTTTAATTTTTCTTTTTCGGACTTCCGTGTATTCAGTTGAAATATTGCAATCTTGACAAATCTGCAAAGAATTTTTTTCAGATTTTTTAAAATAACCATCTCTACATATATGCTTTGATTTCTTCCAGTTTTATTGTGTTTGCATGCAGTATCTAATGTTAACTCCTTTTTCTGAAGTAAGAGATTTACTTTATTAATTTTATCTAATAAAGATGACCAAAAAACTAAAATAATTACAAAGTTCAATTAGATACTGGTTCACCAGAATATATTGAAACATCAGTCATCTCTTCTAAAAGATCCAAAACCAATTTAAATTGAGTGATAAGAACGTTCAACGCTATTTCTTTGGATGACCATCTTGTCTCGCTAAAGCCTTTTAAAGTAATATTTATTGTATTTTTTAATTTACTCCAGCGTACCGTGGAATGCGCAAAAAAATTAAATAAATTTTGAATAATTCCAAAAAAGGTTATTATTTCGGGACTAACTGAAGCACTGTGTAATGCCACTAAATTTAAACTATGTGCAGAGCATGGGACCAATCTTGCAGTAGGATTTTCTAGCAATATCCTAGCTTGTACGCCTTGATATTGACCTGCCATATTAGAGTCATTGTCATAGGCCCGTCCCCTAATATTTTGAATATTAAGATCTAATTCCTTTTATACTATTTGAAGGATATTGACCAATGTATAACCAGTTTTTCCTGTTACCTCAATAAACATCAGAAATCGTTCCTTAATAAAATTAAACATGTTATCGCATTTTTCTCTACATATCTTACTACTAATGACAATTGCTCTGATTTCGTATGAATTGTATCCAAAATACCCGTAAAATATTTTGCATGTTTTATTCTTGTAACAATTTAATTTTTAACAGCATTACCAGCTATTGCAATGAGTTCGTTTTGGATCTTTGGCAAAAAGTATTTTTTTTTTTATTTCCGGCGTCTATATGCTGCTTAAGTATAGGGTCGTAATGACTTGACACAGAATAAAATTGCATCTAAGATACATTTTAAAATATGTTCCCATCTTTCAGTTTCACACATAATCATTTTTTGAATTTCATAAATATAAACATTTTAATATTATTTATCATTATTCAGAATAATTTTATTTATGATTTTTGCGCCCCTTGTGGCTTGCGCCCATAGGCATGGGCCCCTCTGCCTATACCTAGTTACGGCCCTGCTTCCAATGCGAATATTTTTCGAAGAATCCGCCTGGCTCTCAGAAATAGTGAGTGTTGGATTAATTTCGCTATATAGAGTCAGAACTAGCCCCCACCCGAAAATCCGATCGGTGGACGAGGTTAGTTTTGTAACATTTAGATCCTGGATTCATTATCATAGCAAAAAAAAAATGCGCTTGGTTTCCTATAAGATCTCGCTGATCTGGTTGGGTGGATAGCTTGATTGCCACGAGATGTCAACCACGTGCAACATCTCGCATACGTATCTTTACATTATGTATTAAAATGCACTGTTAGGTCCCTTTCCTTCTCGTCAGACTCTAGAGCCTTGCCGATGAGCCGTAATACGGCGAAACGCGTCGAAGAGTTGGGTCTAATGGAAAGAAAGGGAAAAACATCTTCTTTTATATCGCGTTTACGGTTAGCAGGAACCAACAATTGGCTTTACATTAGATACCTGCTTATACGGGTTCCATTCCAGCGTTTGGTTTTCTCTAAGACCTCGCTGGTCTGGTTCGGTGGATAGCTCGATTGCCACGAGATGTCGTCACGTGCCACATTTCGCATAATATGTATCTTTACATTATGTGTCGAATTCCACTTTCCTTCCCTGTAAGCCGGTGACATCGACACAGTGACGAAACATTAACTCAAAGAGCAACTTCACGCCACCTAAGTCGATGCGATGGTATGTCAGAGGCCATCTTCTTATAAACATTTATTGGCCTTCAATTGGTGATTGGTAATCTTTAAACATACCCTGAAGCTAAAAAATCTACTGGATTAAGATAATGTTATTTTAGGAATTAGTCTGGACATCAAAGTTACAAAGATGTCTACATCATTATGTACTGTTACATCATTTACTGTTACAACATAACATTATTAGAGTCGGTGTTTTTACAATATAAACTAACGCAGTGTGTGTAATGGAATTGCGATTTAACTAAATAGAAAAGGTGAGAATATAATACGAGCTTAGTGTTCTTTGAACTTTTGTTAGTTCTTTTGACCTTGTTCCTTAAATATTATTTAGGAGCAGACTATGATTTTAAACTTGAAGTACTTAGACAGGTACGTAAAAAAAATCAAAGAAACAACCGGCTCAAGAGCATTAACTTAGGATATTTAATTATTATCAAATTTTAAATTGTAGATAACACTTTAGCCCGGAAATAGACAATTCAGTTTTATCTAACATTTCAAAGAGTATTAAATTCTCGATTAGAATCACACATATATATACTGATATGCATAATATACCTGCTTATTTCAAGTTAATAAAGGCAAAAAAATGTTTACGTGTCTCATTTTGACATTTTTGGCAGTTGCTTTCGGTAAGTAAATTAAATTTTCTATTGTGTTACCTGGAAAACCCCCATGAAAGGTTGTATTTGATTTAGATACAAAGATGCAGTAAGGGTACCTACTTAAAAATTATCCAAAAAACTCGGTACTCTGGGCATTTAGTAAAAATAAGATGTTAAAGTAATTTAGTAATTAACACTTAAGATGTACAGAAATTTTCGAGATATTACCCCTTAATTTCGACGCAGTTTTGTGTGCCTTTCATGGTGGATCCAAAAGTGCTATAATATTATTAAAGCAATTGAACTGTTGTATAACATTGTATACAGTGTGTATCAGCCAAATGGAATAAATTCGATAATAAATACATGGGGGCGTGTCCGAAAAAACACTCGGACACGTCGATTGGTATTTCTAGTTGGGCATTTTTTTCAATAAGAACTTTATATACAGGGTGTGTCGTGTAACAGTGGCCAATACTAACTCTTTTATTTTAAATGCAACACCCTGCATATTATTCAATTTTTGGATTCTTCAGAAAATGTTAGACATATTTCATGTACAATATCCTATACCTATCTTTTTTGATGTCTCAAAGGCATTCGATAAAGTCTGGCACAACGGCTTGATACTAAAATTAATAGGATTAGGTATACCAAACGTTTTAGTCAATGTAATTATCCCTTACCTTGAAGATAGAACATTCGTGGTGTCATCAGAGAACACAATATCTGAAAAGACTCGGATCAGGGCTGATGTCCCACAGGGTTCACCATTGGCTGCTATTTTGTACAATATATACACAAGCGACATCCCTAAACTACCACACACACAACTTTATCTCTTCGCTGATGATACTGCGATAACTACAACTTCAAGGGCGCCCTGGTTAGTAGTTTCACGCCTGCAACGTCATATCATGCTCCTTCAGAGCTGGTTGGACAACTGGAAGCTTTGTTTGAATGCAGACGAAACCCAGGCCATCTTTTTTTCGAAAGCAAGAATCAATTTACCTGAAACCAAGGTAAGGGTTAACAATAAATTAATAGAATGGTCAAACAAGATAAAATATCTTGGATTGACTTTTGATAAAAAGATGGCATGGGGAGACAATGCAGATGAGCGAGTGGCAAAAGCCCAAAAACAGTTTCACGCTATATATCCCCTAATAAATAAAAATAGTAAATTAAATTTTAAAGTAAAAACAACGTTGTACAAAACACTAGTACGCCCGGTACTTACTTACGGTATACCGACGTGGTGTACCGTAAATAAGACCAAAATGTTAAAAGTACAAAGAGTATAAAATAAAATTCTAAAAGTAATGGTGGGGGCACCAATGTACATGATGAACAATGCATTGCATCTAGACCTAAAAATTGACACACTCAAACAATTTACAGACAAAATAATAACAAAATACTATAGCAGAACAGACAATTCACCAAATAGACTAATTGCAGAATCTCACATAAACTCGCACGAAAACGATAAACATAAATACCCAAGAGATTGGCTCCCTCCTTAACAGATTTAAACACAACTCAATTTCTGAATTTATTCAATCAAAATCTTTTCAAAATTCATAAAAATACAAAAATCAAAAATCTTGAAGACAGCAATAAAATAAACACAAACAAATAAAAGAGTTCAAACAAAAAACTTCCAACCAAGTAATCGAAAAGAAATCCCTACAACTAAAAAGAAGTAAAGGAAAAGGATTCCAACTTAAGAAATTACCATTACTATATATACAGGGTGTTATGGAAATGACTTATTATTTTTTAACCCGTAAATCTATAGGTCGAGCCGAATTGGGGAAAAATTGCGTTAAATGGCGCTCGAAGCTAGAAATTCGAGAAAAATGCCTTCAAAAATTTAGCTCAAAACACCTACGCGCCAATGATCAAACAGCTGATTCGTACTACTTGTCAAAAAAAAAAATTGTTGACAAAAATCTGACAGTTACTGTCAGATAGTCTTTAGATATCGTCAGCCCAAAACATGTGTTTTGAGCAGTGTTGCCACATTTACTACATCAGTTTCATCAGATAACCTTTTTTGAATATTTAATTTTTTCTACTTAACTTTAATATGCTTTAGTTTCTACCCTATTACACGAAAAATTGTCTACGTATTGCTCTAGTTTTATTTGTACATACCTTGAAATAAAAAACATATCGGCAAGAAATCCACGTTATACCGTTACCATTTCAAATGATTCTAGCGGGACATTTATTCACTTTAACAACACATTAACTGTTCGGGACATTATCAAGTTATTAGCTCTTTAATTCTGTGTTATTAATACAAGAAATTACTAGTTATAGACTTAGAAATACTTTATAACAAAATCCGGATTGAAAACAACGCGACACACGTTTGATACGGTTATGTTCTTTCTCTTCTTCTGTGACTTCTGTTCTTCTTGGTAATGATAATAGCTGGCTCATTGTCGTCAAGACAGGTGGCCATTGCAATTAAGAATAATAATTACGGTATCCAATCCAGTCCTCTTAACTGGACACACAACATTTAAACACGATAGTCCAGGGGGCGGGAAATGTGATTTGTTGCTGTTCTGTGATTGGGTACTGAGCAGTTCAAAGTTCAAAGTCAATGAGCGCATTCGGGAGACGAAACTGCTCCGGAGCAGTTCCTAAATCGTCTTGTTGTGTCGACCGCTACTTTTACGACACTTTCCAACATGTTACGGAACGGTCGCCATTTTGGGTAGCATCTTTCACTTCCGCTGCTTGGAGAGAGCGGTTCGTTATGTCAATGGGGAAATGACGTATGCAACAAAAGTTTGGTTACGAAGAACGTAGTAAATAGAATGGAGGAACAAAACATATACATTAAACAGGAAAACGTACTTTTTAACTGCCACCAAAGAGTTTCAACCAAGGGATGAGTATATTGGTAAGCTTCGCAAAACAAGAAAGGTTAATGTTTGTTACGCACAGCTGATATGGATTTGACATTTGAACCAAACGTGATGATCTTTTGGTCGAAATAGTCGAAATCCATGGAAGCCGACGAATCGGTAGCGGTTGGATCATAACCGGTAACCACTGCGGAGCAGTTTCGTCTCTCGAATGCGCCCAAATGGCTTCATATGTGGCTTCATAAATTTGTTTTTAATATCATTTCTTATTATTCATTTACTTGCAACGGCATAAAATTTGTTTGCGTTTTGCTGCTGGAGTGTATAGTTGTTGAATAATGTGATACACATGTGATGGGAATGTTTTGTGATGTGATAGTTTATCTGTGTAAATTTCCAGACATAGGGCTTGTTGTTGGTATCTACGATTTTTACTCAGCGAAGTATTATGATAGCAATACAATTTCATGGGGTGAGTAAAAACTATACCTATTGAATAAGGCTTGTTTAATTGAAATCGCAGTATAGTTTTTGATTTAATCTTTTTTAAAAAACCTAAAAAAAAGATTTTCCCGAATACTTGGCAACGTCGCAAGGTAATCAGCTGTCTGTAGAAATTCCGCCAATTTGTCATGTCAAAAACACGTGTTTAGGGGTAATGAACTTTCATAGAGGCACAGATGGTCCGGTTTTAAGGTATTTTACAAAATTCAAAATACTTCCGATTTTAGAAAAAAAAACTATCAAGTGTAACTCTAGGCCACCCCAGGAGTGGCCCCTTAAAATATAATAAGTCATTTCCATAACACCCTGTATATACCTATCTTCAACTGTTTCGGAAATATTAAGTGTTTTCAGATTTATTGCAAGAATTAACAACACACTAAAAAACTAATAAGTAATACTGTTTATTTCTTGATAATGTAAAAAACGAAAAAAAAACATTAATGTAGCAGATGTTGAAATTGATGTTAAAATGTCTTTACTGAAATGAAATAAAAAAAAGGTATAAATAGTTTTGTTTACTTGTGTTTAAAACGCCTGACCTTAGCAAATTGTTGTCAGTCTGCATGACTTGTCAGTTCTATAGTCGTTTGAATTTCGTTAACTGCATATCAGAAAAATAGTTAATTTTATAGAAATGCACAAAATAACAATTCTACAGATGATTGGTTATGGAGATAAAACACGGACACAACTGGAAGTTGCTCGCTTATTTCATGAAAAATTTCCAAATTTGCCGCCTATAACTTTTTTTTTTTTTTTTTTTTATGATAAGGCACAGCACTACAGGATAAATCCTTTATGGCGCTCTAGGAGCGGTGCGTGTGCGCAGAAAACGATTCACGTTGGTCTTGAATCTTTGGAGACTATACTCGTTGGGGAAGACGATCTCAGGGAGGTCGTTCCAGAGTGATGACGTTCTCCAGATGAAAGAATTTTGAAACAGTGTCGTTCGAGGGACACTAAGCTGAACCACGTACTGGTGGGCTGCAGTGGCTCGTCGTGTATTTCTACCATGCACCGCTCTGGGTGGTATTAAGCGGGCAACCTCAGTTGAACACTTGCCATGAAAATATTTGTAAAATAGACTCAAGTCGCCAACCTGCCTTCGATGTTCAAGGCTTTCCAGGTTGTTTGTCAGACTATGGTCACCGATCAAGCGAATGGCTCTTCTTTGAATGGAATCTAGCAATCTCAGGGTATGTTTAGGAGCAGAGCCCCAAATATGCGAACAGTACTCCAGTGATGGTCGAATTTGGGCTTTATAGAGCATCAAAAGTTGTTGGGGTGTATAGAGGTTCTTTGTTCGGAAAAGTACTCCAAGCTTTTGCGAGGCTGCCTTAGCAATGGCCGCAACGTGGCCATGCCAAGACATATGACTATCCAGATTAACGCCCAATAAATGAATTGATGAAGCCAAGGTAATTGAGTGTCCCGCCATAACTATATCCGGTTCTTCAACATTAACTTTTTTAGAAAAAACTGCCGCCTGGGTCTTTTTAGCGTTAAATTCTACTTGGTTACTGTCACCCCAAGACAAAATTTCTTCCAGGTCTTTGTTGAGATGTGAGACCTCTTGCTGCCTATAGAGATGTGCATTAGCAGCCGATGTCCGAGCATCCAAAGTAAAAGTTGAAAAAAGTGTGCTGTCATCAGCGAAGCTATATATAGGATTTTTAGTTTTTTCCAAAAGATCGTTAATGTATAGTAAGAAAAGGGACAATTAGTAAAATAGAAAAGCAGTTTCGCCATCTTGGACATGTAAAGCAGATAAAAAAAAGTAGCTGCGAATGCAATAAGTGATAATACCAAATTAGATAGTATGCTTGAGTTTCAGTAAAACCCACATACTTCTAGTTGAAAAACAGTCCCAATGTTCGATATTTGCCATTCATCAATTATTCGAACATTACAAAAAAATAAAATGTATCCCTATAAAATTATACCTACTCATGAGCTCATGGAAGACGATTTTAATAGGAGAACGTATTTTTGTGAACAAATGATGGCAATGTTAGATAACAATGTGATCCAATTAGAACATGTTTTGTTTTCTGATGAGTGCAGCTTTACACTTCACGGTCATGCTAATCGTCAGAATTGCCGCTATTGGTCCAGGGAAAATCCTCACTGGATGAGAAAAGAACATACGCAATATCCTGAAAAGGTTAATGTTTGGGCAGGAATTGCTGGAGATCATATCATAGGTCCCTTTTCATTAATGACAATTTAAATGGCGATAATTATTTATTTTATTTACGGCAAAAAATCCATTACAAGCACTGCTCCAAAATAATATCTTGCCAACTTTGACAAACTCATATCTTGATCCAGCAAACCCACAACTTCCAGCGAATATGATATAATTTCAGAAAGATGGAGCACCGCCCCATTACCAAATCAATGTCCGGCAGTACCTCAACCGAGTATTTCCAAATCGGTGGATAGGGAGGCGTGGTTCGATGGAATGGCCAGCACGATCCCCTGATCTGGCGCCATTAGACTTCTTTTTATGGGGTTATGTCAAAAATATTGTATACAAAACTAAACCCCTCGACTTAGCTGACTTAAGAAGACGAATAACGCTTGCGATTAGATCGGCCACGCCTGAGATGTTCAGTAGCGTTAGAAGAAATTTCTATTTAAGATTAGGATGTTGCCAAGACGTTCGCGGCGAGCATTTTCAACATCTCCTACATTAATGCTTTCATTTGTCTTTTACATTAACAAGAAATAAACAGTATTACTTATTAGTTTTTTAGTGTGTTGTTAATTCTTGCAATAAATCTGAAAACACTTAATATTTCCGAAACAGTTGAAGATAGGTATAGGATATTGTACATGAAATATGTCTAACATTTTCTGAAGAATCCAAAAACTAAATAATATACAGGGTGTTGTATTTAAAATAAGAAAGTTAGTATTGGCCACTGTTACATGACATACCCTGCATAAAAAGTTTTTATAAAAAAATATGCGCAACTTGAAATACCAAACGACTTGTTTGAGCGTTTTTTAGAACACGCCTCCATGTATCTATTATCGAATTTATTCCATTTGGCTGATACACACTGTATACTAAGTAATATTGGGTAGTTATAGTAAAAAAGTATATTCAACGAAATGATATCTTATTATCGATATAATATCTATTTAAGGAAGAAAAGGATGGTTGTGCATCAAATAGTTTTTAATATTTTTAAAATTAGAATCAGCTTAACTAATGACCCGCGAGCTCATATTTTAGTTTATTAAAATCTCATGAATAAGATTAATGCAAATTGATTCGAACTATATGCTACAAAATGTGTTAACAATATCGTTTGTGGACAAGACGACGCGACGTGACGAGTTAGATAGGGCCGGGAGTGCGTATTACACTGCATTCGCCTTAAGGCGGTCCCAGACAATGCGTGCATTCGGCGAATATTCGCCATTCGTTATCCTTCGCGTAGTGTGTGGGAGCTCTACTACGGCCAAACATTCGGCATTTGCCGCTATCGGTGGTCTTGTCGGTAGCACGACGCGAATCAAAGGATGGCGAAGTAACTTCGCGCCTCTTCGTCTCCGCTCCCATATGATGCGCAGAGCTACGCTTAGTTAATTTCGTTGTTCAGTGTCGCGCCAAGGCGATTGAAGTGAAGTGCACCCTGTTTGGAAAAATGGAATGGTCGAACGAATTAGTTCTACAATTCTTGGATCTTTACCAAAGATATCCGATAATATGGGATCCGAAACATATGGATCACAAAAAAGAAACAAAGTGGCTGATGCCTGGAAGGAGTTAGAATTATCCTTTCCTGGCAGGAATTTAACGGTGGCAGATTAAAAAAAAAAAAAGGACTCACTAATGGCGATATACCGCCAGCTATTAAATAAGGTGAAATCCAGCAGCAAATCAGGTGCTGGTTCAGAAGACATTACAAATGTAAAAAACCATTGAAAAAAAGTATTCATAATTTATTAAACTAAGAAGAAAAAACAATCCCACATATATAGCTACTACAAATTGAAACCATGCAGAAGTTTCTAAACTCCATATATACTCCGGGAGAAACTGTGAACTCAGAGGTAAATACATATATTAGGTCAGCTTTAAGAGCAGGCTATTGCTTAGAATTATTGAAAGTGCTGCAACAGCAGCTGCTTCCTCATCCTCACTATCCATGAAATATATTTATAATAAATATTATTATAAATAATTTACCGCTCTCCGTCTGTGTTCTACACTAAACAAGCTACGGCGAATAATCGTCAATTGGAAGCAGTAGCCGAACATTTGCCAAATACTGTAGCGTGTGGGAGGGTAGCCGAAAACGTAGTACGAGCTCGAATGTTCGCGCATTCGCCGAATGCACGCATTGTCTGAGACCGCCTTTAGGATGTGACAATGCTAAACCTAACCTATAACCCAACTTTCTGTTTACTCACCTATGAAAAGTAACTGAAGGTTTATTATACTTTCATTTGTCGCATACAGTCCATACCTTGCCGGTGCGTGACGGATAAACGATCAAGAGTCAACGTGATTTACAACACCCCATCTTTATTTATTATGGTGTTAGAACAAAAACATAATATTATAGCGTTTCCGGGATTGCGCAATACGTCTCGAATTCAAATTATTTATCTTATTTCAATTTTTTTTCTATGATAAGGCAGAGCACTGCAGGATTAATCCTGTATGGCGCTCTGCGAGAGGCGCGAGTGCGCAGGAAACGATTAACGTTGGCTTTGAATCTTTGAAGTTTATACTCGTTGAGGAACACGGCCTCACGGAGGTCGCTCCAGAGTCATGACCTTCTCTAGATGAAAGAATATCTAAACACTGTTATTCGGAGGGTACTAAGCTGAACCACATACGGGTAGGCTGCAGTGGCTCGTCGCGTATTTCTAGCATGCACTGCTCTGGGTGGAATCAAGCGGGCAACCTCAGTTGAGCACTTTCCGTGAAATAATTTGCAAAATAGACTCAACTCGCCAACCTGCCTTCGATGATCAAGGATTTCCAGGCCCTTCTTTGAATGGAATCTAGCAATCTCAGTGTATGTTAAGGAACAGAGCAGAGCGAACGGTACTCCAGCGATGGTCGAATTTGGACTTTATAGAACATTAAAATTGTTGAGGTCTATAGAGGTCCTTAGTTTGAAAGAGGCTGCATTAGTAATGGCCGCAACGTGAGTATACCAAGACATATGACCACCCAAATTGACGCCTAATAAATTAATTGATGAAGTCAAGAAGATCGAGTGTCCCGCCATGACTAGATCCGGTTCTTCAACAAAAAAAAAAGAAAAAACTGCCGCCTGGGTTTAATTTTACCTGGTTACTGTCACCCCAAGACAGAATTTCTTCCAGGTCCTTGTTGAGATGTGAGAGCTCTTGTTGCCTATAGAGATGTGCATTGGCAGTCGATGTCCGAGCATCAAAAGTAAAAGATAAAACCAGTGTGCTGTCATCAGCGAAGCTATATATAAGATTTTTAATTTTTTCTAAACCATCGTCAATGCATAATAAAAGGATGGTGTGCTAGACAGAGACAAATGATATTTGGGGAGTTTTCTATTGATGTCAAAGTCATCGTTTTGACCGAATGCTAGCCACGAAAGCTTTGCCGTTTATAATCTTGTTTTGACTTTTGATCCTCGTGATTTTAATCTTGGGTTACTTATGGGGAATTAATCGCGCAACGCAAAGAACGACCGTCTCGACTGTACTTGAAACTTGTGAGTCATTTTAATTAGTTTCCAAATAATAATCTCACGCAACACCAAAAACAGCAATAATTTCACAAAACCGGTAAACACTCGCAACTCCAGAAAAACCAACCGATAATCGCTGTCAAAAATGAATAAAATATCGTCACGCTGAGTTTGCCTAGTCGGTTGGTAAACCAAGTGGAGGGGCGCAACTTGCATGTTGACTCGCTTTGAACTGGAATATATCGATGTCAATATCTTTATTTGTAATTGTTATATCTATAGTTATAAAATCATTGGGCCGGGGCTTAGGATTACGCTGCCTTCACCTGAGAAGGTGACAATGCTAAACCCAACCTATAACCCAACTTTCTGTTCACTTATCTGCAGGATTGATATACTCAGATTTGTCGACATTTGCTACTCATTTTAATAAGTCTCCATATAAATATATCACAAAAACACAGCAATAATTTCACAAAACCGGTAAACACTCGAAACTCGATTGACACGCTGTCAATGGAACAGGGGCTGAACATGGGCGGTCAGAGCCTAGATATTCTTCTGTGGCCTGGGTCCCTCCTGCCTTCGATTTTGCCGTATATGACCAGCTGCAGTGGATCATATTATTTTTCGTTGCGCATGATGTGTCCAAAATATTCTATCTTTCGTTTTTCAACAGTGTATCCGACTTTTGTATGTTTGTTTGTTAAAGCGATGTATAATAGTGGTGTTTCGGATTCTATCCATTCATAGTACGCGCAGTAGTTGGGGCAAAAAGTACTGCTTTTATTTTCAGAAAAGCTTGCTTGGCTTGTTCTTCTCGTGAGAAAGCTGTAGAGTATTATCAGCATATCGCAAGATGTTGAGCACTCTGCCGGTAATAACTATGACCTGTTGTCTTCTCTCTAAAGCTTCTTGGAAAAGTATTCTCGGAGTTGAGATTAAGAAAAGCGACAACAACTTGCATCCCTGTCGCGCTCCTCTCTTGAGTTAATTGATTGATTATTTGCTTTTGGAAGACACAGGTACCCAGGGCGTCGAAGGAGTCGCAATAAGGTAATTTTTAAAAAATGCTTTCCTAAATTGGGATATGAAATTGGGAATGGTTTTACCGGGTGCAAATAATGGCATAAACAAACAGGTATGGTTCGGGCAAGATGGAGCACCTGCGCATTATGCGGCAAATGTTAGACAATACATAAGCGAACTATTTCCAGGACGTTGAATAGGCAGAAGGGGGTGCTATTGACTGGCCAGCGCGATCCCCGGACTTAACCCTGCTCGACTTCCTTTTGTGGGGATACCTAAAGAACAAAGTCTACCTTAACGGTCTGTAGGCTCAGGAAACACATGAGCAACATGGGTCTGGCAGAAGAAGTTGAATGCCGGTTCTGCAACGAAGAAGAAGAGACCCCTATACATATCCTATGCAAATGCGAAGGACTAGCTAGAGTGAGACTAGCACAGACAGGCCTAACTCACCCCGATGCAGGAAGCTACGTAACGCAGCCGCTGACAAGGCTGTTAGGTCTAATTAGGAGGATAAAGCTAGAGCACGTCCTCTAAATGTAACAGGGAACCGCAATAGATCTGAAAAAATCGCAGTGGACGAGGCGAAGGCCACCCTATCATACATATCTATCTATCTATCTATCTACCTTAACGGTTCAAATAACTTAGAATCTTTAAAAGTTAGAATTAGTGCTGAAAATTGGACCATTCCATTGTAGACATGTTCAGGGATCGACTGGTGCTCTGCTTGTTTGCTTGTTTGCTTGTTTAATATTCCGATGTTAGGTTGTTCAATTTTCTAGGCTATTTATTTTGTTATTATAAAGTTTGTTACAACTTTAAATAAAGAAAATTTAGAAAAAAGTAAGTTGGTCTCTATGGCAACCAAACCAGAAATAACAGAAAAAATTAATACAGCTAGAACGGTGGGGAATAAGTTACTGAACAACTTTCATGAAAGTCACTTTTTCGTATACGAGGTAATTCAAAAGTTACAGGCATTATGCGCGACTTTTTTGCCACTCTCTATATTGTTTAAAACGTTTTAAAATTAGGTTATTTTTAGGAAGTCCACTGACTTCTGGCCATCCGAAGCCCATCATTCGTATTTCTAATGGACAAGATGCTGATATCAAAAATTACCCCTACCAAGTGGCCGTGGAGAAGGACAATGAACAAGATTGTGGGGGATCCATTTTAAGTGACACAATTATTTTAACTGCAGCTCACTGTTTTTTAGGGTAAGCTACATGCAATTTAAGGGGCATTCAATGGTAGATATAAGAAAAAATTGTATACTATTTGATTGCAAATCGAAATTTACCGGATTGAAAAACATTTGTAAAGATTGATCGAATTGTAGCTTAAAACTAACAGAAAAATTGAAAAATAAAAAAAAATGTGAAGCGTTTCACTTGATAAAAATTTGGAAGTGAGTATAAAAATTGTTCGTAAAACAAAATTGGTTCTAATTGCATATTAATTTAATCAGATTGTTTAACCAACATCTTTTTATTTCCATTTTTTACAGATTTTTAATATTTTACCCAAACTAATTATTTATCCATCCTTGCATATAATAACTACACATGCACGAAATAATAAATTATATAAACACCTACGAACAACCTTGCTGAGCCAGCACGTCTCGGTACCGGCAATAGACCGGGTAAGGTTGCATGCTTGAAGTCCAAGTTCATATGTTAATATAAATAGGAACAGTTTTTTATTAATAAACCAGTATTCAACTATCTACGGTTATACTCATTTACCCTAACCAACCCCCCACAATAGTGGCACATCCAGATGCACTATTGTACAAAAATGAGCACCTCGAACTTTAATACACCGTCTTATTCTAAGATTTTTTTTTTAAATTTTTCAATCCTTTTTTAAAAATTTAAGCTTTAACAGCTAAACGTAAAATAAAAAAGAAAACTTTTCTTCTCCAGATGTTATAATCAGTTTATTGTCTTATCCAACAAATATTTTTTAACTAATCCAAATTTCACAATTTAATGAAAACTTCATTTATACCTCAATTTCAATACAACTAACCAGTTCTTACACCAAATCTTCAACCTTTACATGTGTTATCCTATGAGTTGTACTCATTAATTTGAGACAACTTACATTTATGTTAAACTCGATGTTAGGTAAGTCTTTCTTAATCTTTGATTTATATTCATTGTTCGTTCTCAACTTTCTACTGTCCTTTTGGTATTCCCTGGGGATGAGTGCTTAAGCGCTCGAAACATGTCGGGAACTTGGAATTTATGTCAATCATTAAACTGTGGAGGAAGACTGCATTGCTTTATGTACATTACGTTGACTCTACTGAAAGTATGGACTATTTTTTTCAATTTCAAATAAGTGTATAATATTAAAACTGTGATAGTTTAGATAATTACCAAAAATAACCTGAACTAACCTTATTAGTTTTTTTTTGGAAGACAGTGGTTCATTCAACGATTTATTGAACACATTAAGTTCCATTTGAGGCAAGCCTATCAAAAAATCCAAAAAAGTTACGAAATTTGATCTGACCTAAAACGTATAAGAACCTGACAATAAAATTGTGTATCTAAATACCCGCCAAATAAATAGTTCGTAAGCAAACCTTAAAAATATAATGTTTTTGTGGCGTGGTTACTTTAACCAGATTTGTCTCAATCCTGTGGCTTATTAAGAAAATCGTTAATATTACTAAATGTTTAAATGATAACTTGCACTATGGAGAGTTTAATACGTTCAAAATAGAATTCCAATTCGATTCCAGAGGTTTGTCATTTAAAGAATAATAATTCAAAAAATATATGAATTTTTGTTTATTATTATAATATATTTACATTAACTGTAATAAATATAATATTATAAATTAAACTGAAAAATAAATTAATTTTTTACATTTGGTGATCTAATGAAGTAATTAGAGAAACTAAATTACTCAGGTATAAAATCCAAAAAGAATAATAAAGGAACGGTATATGTTATTTTCATAATGTTTTTATTATAATATTTAATAATAGAAAGAAATAGTAGTTGATTAAGGGCAAAACCAAAACCTAAATTATTAATGTTTATACATTTCCTAACTATTGTTACCTACTATTGACAAATTATATTCCACGCCGACATAAAAAAGTGTTATAATGACAATACGTTACAATTTTAAATTCATTATTACCATTAGAGCGATTATTCACTTTCTGACGATAAAAACATTTCATTACTGTCGCTACTGCCATCATCTGCAGGATTTACAATAATAGGTTATACCATGACTTCAACGCGTACTTCTAAGTCCCACATTTTTTTTTCGACGCCCTCGACATGTAATACGCACTTATGCCAATCTGCTGCTTGTACATTCGCTATTGCCGTTTTTAAAATCTTTTTTTAATTTAAAAGTTCTATTTTCACGCGCCACTTCACCTTTTATCTGTGCCCATATAAGCTCGATTGGATTTAGTTCATAATGGTAAGGCGGTAAACGATATATTGTAACACCTCGTTCACGACCCATTTCAACCACAAGATCGAGCAACAACTGCACTTTTACCATTATTTCGCCAAATACAATATTTTTTTCCTAAACCCAGTCAACCACGTTCAATACGCGGTAAAATGGATTTCAACCAATCTTCAAACACTCCCGAGTTCATATCCTCATGATAATCACCGGTTTCACGAGATTCAAACACGTTTAACTCACTTTCAAGAAAACCAGAATCACTCCCGATGTGGGTTATAATTAACCGACGACCTTTTCCTGAAGGAGCTTTCAATCCAGTGGAGAGTCCATTGATAAAAGCGTTACGTGCATCTTTAATGTTGAGATCTGGCCAAATGTAATTCACAGTATGTCCTTCGTTTAACCATGTCTCGTTCGTAAAGTAAGTTCTTTTCCCTGCACAGCGATATTGTTGTATTTGTTCTAGATACTTTCTACGCTACAATACGGTTTTTTCCTTTTCCACCAAAATACTTTTGCGGTTTCGTTTGAAGAATCAAAAACTCAATTCTCGTGGTGTACGCATTAGAACTCTTCGTGAAATTTTTTGCATATTTTCATCCCTTTCAATTTCGGCAGAATTTTTTTTTTAATTCGGAAGTTCATTTCGAAAAAAAAAAATGCATGCATTTTCCGACAAGGCTAACTTTGTTTGCTGATCAATAAAAAATATTTTTCCGTCCTCTTGTATCGTTCTGATCCAGACACTTTAGTATTCCTATTATTGTCCTTGATAGTTCTATAAACAGTACGGCATTATGTCTTAGTCAATGTGGCACAAAGTTCTGCTGCATCAATAAATAATATTCCACTGTGTGTACTTAGAATTCCCTCATATACATTTTTTACCATTGTACGCTCCCCAAGTTTTAAATGACGTCGCGTTATAACTTGTTGGTTACTATCACTTGAAGAACTCGCCTGCATTATAATATTTGCTGTTTTGAATAACCACCAAAATAACAACAAAATAATAAAACTGAATTGCTAATATCCTCTTGATTGAAACTTGTCTACGACACTGAACGTTTGTTAGAGGCAATAAGAAAGCGTGCGAGCGCCTTTAGACATGGGTTTTTCCTACCTGCGTTGCCAAATTAAGTAAAACAGGTACCGTAGGGTGAAAATGCCCTTAATGAAATGCCGATTTTGGTACATTTCATGAGAATTTAAATGAAATATTTTAAAATCTGGCAACATGTAACGACTTATTAATGCACAATATTCCCAAGCGGTTTTGAATGGTTTTATTTCAGTTAAAAGTGTGTGAATCGATGTTAATTATTTTCTCCGCACTGTCAATGGTGATAAGAACAGTTTTGCCAACTATTTTGGGATCGTAGTATAGCTCGCAAACTAACTAACGGATTTTACTTTTCTTGGAACGGGTGGATAGGCCATTTAATGCCCTCCGCAACGATGTATCACTCGATCGGTAGTTCCATTTAACATTTCAAAGTGAGGTTCGCTTAAGGTGTGAAGGTCAATAGTAAAGTTCTATTAAATGTGTAATTAAACTTCCCCTCGATATTAAAATCGACGTGTTTTTGTCAAATCTTATTTCCTTTAAAATCAAGAGATATTTAGGTTGGTTCGTTTTGAAATGAAAGACCTGTATAATATATATCTACTAGTATAATAATTTTGCGTTGGGAAGTTACTTCATGTTTTATGTCTAGAAGGTTTTTAGTATTTTTATCTTTCTCCCATTAGCAACATATTTCTGCTTCTTACTGGACTATGGCTACGAAAAATCACAAAGACGAATAATGAAGTAGACAATACTTTCTGACATTACAGGTCTTGTGACATTACGGGGGGTCGACATCAGCGCTTGCGGTGGTTGGACTTATCCCTAACATATTTTAGTGGGCTCCCATTTAAAAAAAGTCTTCATAGGATATGCATTCACCGGGATGCTCTTGTCTAGGCACTTTATATCTGAACCAGTTGTAACCTCCCTAATTTTGTGGGCATACTCTGCAGTAAACAGTATAGCTCCAACATGACTACAAACTTTTCTGTTTCCTGCCATGCATGAACAGTGAGCCGTACATATACTTCCATCCCTTCAAATAATTGTCTACACATCCCAGGGTTTTAAACTGGCTCTCTAAGAATGCTTTACCTAGAACGAAGCCTTTGATAATTAGTCAAAAAGCCAGAAAATCAAATGGCATACTTTTCTGACTGAAACAAAAAAGCCCTGAACTGACTTTGTGCCCACTTTTAAAACAAATCCTGCCTCAAAATAGTTATAGTATTGTAGACTTTTAAAAGCTTTCATTTCTTCCTTGGTGTAATAGTTATGGCTTATTACTAAATACGAAATAGTATCCATATTAGACACTGGTGGCACTCCCTCGATAGAAAAACTAAATTCACTGTCCTCAATATTAAAAGCATCGCTGTTCCAAATAATGCTCACCTTCTGTGGGTACCTAAAATCACGAAACACCTAACTAACATCCATTATAAACAGACAAGTCACATTTCAGTCACTTTTAAACACTGAGAATTTTAAAACAAAAACCATAAACACTTTTAAATTACCATTTACAAACTTCACGGCCTTCCCTTAATAAATTGTGTTGACATACACTTGTCATTGTTAACATCACCGACTTTAAGTGTTGTTAAATATAAATAACAAAAAAAAAACACACATTAAACAACAATAACTTAATAAAATACACAAAAACGAAATCGCTGTTTACACGTCAAACTGTCGTTAACACAAAAATAAAGGTTAGTTTCTTTCAGTCATATTGGAAACACGTTGTGATTCCAATATGACCGTGGTGGGTAAATATCACGTGGCTTGGATTGCCTAATATACAACAACTTGATAGTAGAAATTTCAAAGCTAAACAAGATTTGGCAATCCTGCCTGGGTCAAGAAATTCAAAGCAAATCATTTATTGACCAACACAAATTTCATTTTTACATCTTGTTCAGGAAAGAAAAATCTAATTTTAGGCTGACTGAAGCTAATGTAACCATAAGAGCTGGATCTTCAGTGAGAAACATTGGTGGTCAAAAAGTTGCCGTTACGAAACTTAATTTACATCCAAAATTTGACTACAATGTGGGGCTTGAACATGATATTGCGGTGGTGGAATTATCTAGTCCATTGGTAAGAACGGATGAAATTTTCTTAGATATCATGAATTGCTTAAGAGTTATTTTTGAAGCTTTATTAAGAAATCCTTGTCAAATTTCAAAAACTGAATATTGTGCTAATTAGACTTTTGGCGAAGGTGTCCAACCAATCCAACTTCCCATCAACTCTTCAGGACTAGTTGACGGTCTTAATTCTACCATGACTGGATGGGGTTTAACTTCTGATGATAGTAAACTATCGCAACAGTTGCAGGTAACATAGTATACACAAAATGTATTAAATTGGAAGGAGACTAAGTTGAGAATTAATAGCTCTTTATGTTAAGAGTGGTATTGTGCAGGGCAAGTCAGTAAGACCGAAATGCTTGGGATCCCTATTAGAACGCACTAAATGTATCCTAAATAATAGTTTCTTGGTCTATTCATCGCGTTAGAATACATAACCTGTTCGCGTCGTCTTTGTTACCTATTGATTGACCATTAGGTTAATACGCTAGTTATGGATATTACAACTTTATTTACTGAATTATATTTTATTGGGATCTTTTCTAGGTTATGTTCGTACCTCTGGTTACATATTTAACATGTCAGCGCAAGTATTATGGAGATATTATAACTTCCACGATTGTATGCGCCGGTGGAATTGGACAGGACGGTTGTGCAGTAAGTTTAAATGGAGATCAAGGGGTCTAAAAACGTAAAAAACATGTTATTTTTAGGGTGACTCTGGCGGGCCTCTCGTTATCGATGGAGTTCAATTTGGAGTCCTCGCGTTTGCACTCTACATTTGCGGTAACTCTCCCTTTCCAGCAGGGTATGCCAATGTTGCTGAATATTTAGATTTCATTAATCCATTTTTGAATACGAAAGTAAATTAATTATTGGTGTATTTAGATTTTATTAATCCATTTTTGAATATGAAAATAAACTAATTATTGGTGTAAGTGTTTTCGTAAAAAAGCAATAAAAACAGCTAATAGCAAATTAGCATTGTTTGTTTTTATGAATATGACTGAGATTAAACAGAACGAGAATTGCAGCACGTGGCTACATCTCCTGACAACCACACGCGTCAACTCAACTAGGACAGCGAGAATCCATATAGGTTCAAACGCTGGCAAGGCGGCCAATCGCGAGCAAACTACGTTGGGTGGCGCTGGAAGCCAATGTGTCGGTTAAACAACCGACAGCTAAATACTGACAATCAACAAACTTAAAATAAGGTCGTGTACAGAGTTATCCCTGTCTGTTGGGGCGTTTATTTGCAAAACAACACATATCTTTGATTATATTAAGTTGTTTTTATGATTAAATGTGGAGCAAAGAAACAATTTTTGACTTTAGTTTTTGTTTGTTTTGCACACAATACCAGAAAATGTTAAAAAATTAAAAAATATTGGTAAGAGTAACGCTTGTCCCAACGTTGACATCACCGTTTTTGTGTATTTTGGACCCCAATTTTATTCGCCTCCACTGCTATTATCATCACTCATAATTTCGGCACTTTTGATGTCTTTCGAGGTATCCTGCTGTACCTCCGTCTTGGGTCGTTTAACTCCTTGTTACAAGAATTTTTAAGATATTTGGTTCCATCAAATCCAAGAAATTTTTTGAATTTATTTCATGTGTACGTTGGTTAGGTATCAGTGCTATTTCTTTAGGCTTTTCTTTCCTGCAATAGTATGGTATGTCCAAGGACCATTATAACTTTGGCGTATTAGCACTTGTCCAGGATACTCTTCAGATATTTGGTACATTCGCGCTGGTTACAGCAAAATTTTTGGTTTGGGATATTTTAAAAATAGGTCTTTAAAACTTTCATCCATAAGAAACCATTGGAAATCTTTTCCAGTATTCACAACAATAAATGGAGATAGTTTGGAACTTGCTTTCCAAATAAGATCATTCCATTCTTCTTCTTTTGGAATGGACAGTGTGGACCGCCATCAGATAAGAACCAGATTTCATAACTTCGGCTTGATCAATGTTCCTTAAGATAATGAAGTATCATGGAAGCTCATTCTGACCACGTTTGGGCGGGCCCTCATGATATGTGTACATATTGACATCATTGCTTCCAATCTCGTGTATTCCAAACACATAATGCCAAAGTTGTCTACTATAAAACACTTTGTTGGCCGTTTAATTAGGTAGTGGAAGATTTTGCATAAAATCAAAAGCAATGGCTGTTACTTTAGGATCACTTTGCAGTTTCTGATTTCTCCAAACATTGTAAACAACAATTATGAAACATGTCATATGGCTGAAATCATTAGATTAAGAAATTATTTGAGTTAAAGAACATAAACACAACAGGTAAGATATTACCTACATTTTGCATTTTTACAAGCTGGTACCAGAATGTTTTGCTTCACTGTCATATTAACTTCTGAAAATGTCTCTCAACGAAAGGGAACGTATAAATTTACTAATGATCAGAGGTTTTGGAGACCGACAAAGATCATTTACCGAGTCAAAGAAATTTTTCAATATAACTTTTCCGAACCGACAGCCTATATCAAAATCTGCAGTTGTGAGAATAGTTCAAAGATTCGAGGAAACCGGGTGTTGCAGAGATAAAGTTCGTTCCGGAAGACCAAAATCGGCAACTGGTGATGAAAAAAAAATTAGAGACATTACTTCATTTTGTTCAGGATTTACATTAATTTGTCGTTGAGAAAAACTGCTACCCAAGTTGATGTATGTTTTAAATCAGTTAAAATTATTTTAAAAATCAGTAATTTTTACCCCCTATAAAATAACTTTAGTTCAGGAATTATCAGAAGACGATTTCGAATGTAGAATGGAATTTTGCGAAGTAACTATGCAAAAACGGGAAGAAAATAACAATTTTTGTAATCAAATAGTTTTTTCGGATGAGGCAACATTCATATTAAACGGGAATGTCAATCGATATAATTGTCGTTACTGGGCTGATCAGAACCCACACTGGATGAGAGAAACACATACTTAACACCCCCAGAAAGTAAATGTGTGGGCCGGTATAATTGGCATTACATTAGTGGGACCTTTCTTTATAGAGGGGAATTTGAATGCAGAATATTATCTCCACATGCTGCAAAATCAAATTGTGCCAGCAATGACCAATACAGTAGGACCACTATTACGACATACGTGGTTTCAGCAGGACGGAGCTCCTCCTCATTTTGAGCGAGCTGTAAGAGTTTACTTAAATAAAACTTTACCTAACCGCTGGTTAGGGGCCCCATAGAATGGCTTGCTAGGTCGCCAGACTTAACGTCCCTTGATTATTTTCTCTAGGGACAACTGAAAAATAAAGTGTATGTGACAAAACCTGCAGATCTAAACAAATTGAGAAGAAGAATTATTCAAGAATATGAATCTATTAACCAAGAACGGAGTCTCGAGTGCACGGGTCTGATGCTGTTCCGGATGGTTCGAGGGTCTCCGCGACATACTTAACTCTCTTAGCTGCACACAAGGACGTTTAAGGGCCGGCTCGTCGAGGTCTGTGGTTAGCAAATATACGTTAATAATAACAAGACCGTAAAAATACTGTGCCGAGAATAACATCTGTCGGTTATATTGTGGTTCGGAACCCACGTTAAAGTGTAGGTCCCGTCTGGCTGACATCACCCAGACGTTAAAACGGGGTTGGCAAAAAGGGTCAAAACTGGCCTACTTGCTTGGGGTCAAAGCTTCCCCGTTTGCTACTACTACTACTACTACTAATTAAATAACGACTTACTTAAATTTATTTTTGTTCTTGTAATTTTGTTATTAATGTTACTGATTCTATTTAATTAAATTGTTATTAAATTTTTGACAAAACTTGCGTGGGTACATTTAGTACAATTTTTATGTTTTTTTACAGTTTTAATGCAAAACATTCTGGTACCAGCTTGTAAAAATGCAAAATGTAGGTAATATCTTACCTCTTGTATTTATGTCTTTAACTCAAATTATTTCTTAAACTAATAAGTTTAGCTATATGACATGTTTCATAATTATTGTTGTTCAGAATATTTAGAGGAATCAGAAAACGTGATTAAAGAGGGGTCATTTCATTTAAATAAACCAAAGTTTTGTTTACCATGACTGTTTGAGGCACCCTGTATAATTACAGGTATCCTAGTTTTATAGATTTTTTTAAGGCCTACTACGTTTATACCAAAAGTTTTTAATATTGTGCGCCATTTTCTAAATGATTGACCGGTCCGGGCTTTTTACACACTGTGTATATGTTAGTATGCACGTGCAGTATAAACATATTGGCAAATTGGCTTCATCTCATTTAATTTTAGTTCTGAAAAATTTAAACAAACATATTTAAAATTATTTACATATATTATATGTAGATACTTATTAATAAACAAACACTGTAAAATGCAGACCAGTTGTTTTAATTTTTCTCTATTAACCGACCCACCCCTGTTAACCGACCAACATTTGATTCCCCGAGGGTGGTCGCTATTGACAGATTTGACTATATCTTTATTTTCCTCCATATCCTGTCTAAAAAAAGTTGCTTTTGTCATTAAAATTAATTTGTTTAGTTTATTTTTATAGGCTTTATATTTTCATTGATTTTCGTTAATAGAAGTATCGTGATTAAGATTTTTTTTAAGTCTACCCTAAACCATAAAAAAGGAGCGTGCTTCACGTTTGCATTGTTGGGTACAATGAAAATAAAATAATAAGAATAAAACAATTATGTCCACTGATAGCAATGTGCTATATATTATATATCATCTGGACGCAATAAAATTTCAATTTCATAAGAACACCAGCATAAAATCCTGAGGTAAATCGAGTGTTAAAATCCAAAATGGTGAAAGTGACTGTGATTATTTTTATGGTGGTGATCCTCGCTGTGTTTGGTTAGTATTTTTTTTATTCCGATTTAGTATAATATACAATATGTGATATTTTATTTATTTATTTATTTTATTTATTTATTTGCTTATAGTACACACATTATACGATTAGGTACATTAAATTTATATTCTAAACACTAGGTTATATACGTCAAATAGTTATGTTAATTAATTATTTGTTCAATTTGAATGCATATATTATAAGTAAGCACCTAAGTGATTAAACACTTGTGTTGTGCTATACCTTAGTAAGAAGGCAAATTTATCTAAACTAAATCTAAGAAAAAAACTAACTAAAATAAAATTATAAAGTTATTATTACACATATACAATAATATACATATTTATCTAATAAAAGAACGGTCAATTTTCTATTATATTTACAAATTCACGGTAATTTCCAAAGATATATTTTTTTGATAGTTTGGAGAATACTTTTAGGTTATTTAACTGTTTAATATGTAAAGGTAAGATATTGCAGGTTTTAGGTAAAGTATAATTTATAAATCTATGGCTAATATTTCTGTTAAATCTGGGCGTAGATAGAAGCCTAAGGTTATTACTACGTGTGTTGAAAGTGGAAATTGTATAATTTTGAAAACAATTGTTTTTAAAGGCGTATATACAGATGCTATGAAAGTACAATGTTCTTATATTACAAATTTCCTCTGTATACAAAAGGTCAGTAGGGAACAGCCTCGTCTTTTTAAATATTATTGTTAATATGTAATTTTGCATAATATTTAACTTTTGTAGTGAATTCTTATACATTCCCCCCCATATTAGAACACCATAACGGAAGAGTGATTCGGCCAGAGTTTTGTATACAGTTACTAATAATTTTCGAGATAGTATTTCACGCAGTTGATAAAATTTATAAATAAGTTTTCGTACCTTCTTTGTTAAATAATTTATATGATTAGTCCATTTTAAGTTTTCGTCAATAATTATGCCCAGGTATTTTATTTCACTTGTTTCTTTGATTTCATCTACCATATTATTTATTTTAATACTAGCAAATTCAGGTTTGTTTATTCCTGTTAAGGTAAAGGCTATATAATGAGTTTTACTTGCATTCAAAGAGAGTTGATACATATCTAGCCAATTTTTTATCTTTTCCATACCCTGTTGGCAGGCTATTTTTGTTTCATTCCAGGAATTTTCACAAAATATAGCAACTGTATCATCAGCATCTGACACAACTTTCGCCCGGGCCTTTATGGATAAGAGTGAGTTTATATAAGCTAAAAAAAGTATCGGACCAAGGACAGTTCCTTGAGGAACCCCGATTTTTACTACTCTGGGTTCGCTGATTGTATCATTGATTTTTACCCGTTGTTCCCTGTTTGTTAAGTAGCTATCAAAAATATCCAGCACTATACCACGAATACCACACCTTTCTAGAACGACAAGGAGCTTCTTGTGGCTAACAGTGTCAAACGCCTTGGCAAGGTCTAAGAAAACTGCAATGCATTTATTGTTCGTATCCAAGCCTTCCGTGATCTTTTTAATTACTGTATACATGGCATCAGTTGTCGCCTTACCAGCCCGGAAACCAAATTGGTTCTCGTGTAAAATATTATTTTGATTAAAAAATTTAACTAGTCGAGTTTTTAGGCACTTTTCAAAAATCTTTCCAAAATTATTTATTACACTGCTCGGTCTATAATTGCATATTTTTGTTTTGTCCCCAGCTTTATGTATTGGCGTGACAATGGACGTTTTAAACTGAGAAGGGATGAGTCTTTTTTCAAAAATTAAATTAATTATATGCTTTAGAGGTTGCAAGAGGTGCAAGTGACTTTGTTTTATCATTTGGGCAGATATTCCGTCTATGCCGGGAGAACTATTATTTTTTAATGTAAATATGTGCTCTATCAATTTTCTGTTACGGCATTAATATAAATAGAATTAGAATTTATAGGTATATTTTCATTAAATGGTACTGCGGTATTAATACCTTTAACCATATTTAATCCCACCGTAGTAAAGTAAGCGTTGCAAAAGTAAGACATTTCCTTATTATCATCAATTAGATTTCCTTCGTCATTAATAATCTTTAACTTTTCATTGAAATTGGTTTGCTCATTGGTAGCTTCGGAGATTAACTGATATACCTCTTTTAAATTATTTTTGTTTTCTTCAATTTGCGTTAGGTAGTGATTGTTTTTTGATTTATTTAATAATTTGTTAAGCCTATTTCTTTAATCCTTGTACTCTCGTTTAGTTTCTGGTGTAAAGTGTTTATTTAACCCTTTTTTTAATTTATCCCTATATTTTATTGATGTAATTAGACCTTGTGTTATCCAGGGTTTTATTTTTTGATGTTTTTTTGTGTTTGTCTTATACGTCTTTGATTTTTCTAGACATCTGTCAAAAATATTCATAAAAAGATCTATAATCTGATATAATTATTTTGATTTTGCCTAATCTAATCTGAACTAATAAAATCATTATTATTACTTATTTAAATACAGTAAAATCTGTCACTCTCGGGAATCAAATGTTGGTCGGTTAACAGGGGTGGTCGGTTAAAGGCCTCCACACACCGACGCGGCCACGGCCACGGTAGCGGTGGCGGCCGCGGTGGCGGCCAATCTAAACACATGGAAATAAATGAATGAAATCATACCAGCGCGGGCAGGTCTAGATCAAGCGGCCTAGGGCAGCGTTCTGATATGCGGTGACGGTCAAATACAACGTGTCAACTTTGACTGCGGGAAATGACAGTAGTAATGGCAAATAATATAATAGAATTATTAATAGAAACTGTTTATTATATACTATACTTATATATTATATACCATACTTTTGATTCAAGACATCTAACTCATAAAAATATAAGGGCTAAAAACAAAGCGTGGGACAAAGAGCTAATAGTAACAAAGTCTCGATCTCCTTCCACATCATCTATCATAATATCAAATAATAGAAATAAAAATGAAACCTGGACGTTTAAAAATATAGTTTCGTATACATAAAATCTGTAAACGGCAACTACCTTACAGCTCCACTCACCGCTTTGGTGTGAATACGTTCGACCGCTAATATGATCGCTACCGCGGCCGCCACCGCTACCGTGGGGCGGTGGCCGCGTCGGTGTCTGGAAGCCTTAATAGAGAAAAATTAAAACAACTGGTCTGCGTTTTACACTGTTTGTTTATTAATAAGTATCTACATATATATACTGATAAGCATATATACCTGCTTATTTCCACTTAATCAAGGCAAAAAAATGTTTACGTGTCTGTGAAGAAACTGACGCGTCTCTGACATAACCAAATCGCCCGAAATGTCCTGTAAAAATGCCAAGGGTGATTCAAGTTAACTAAAAACTACCCCTTAAATATTATATAAATAAATTGGGTATATTACTGTATCTTCCGTGTATTTAATGAAATTTACATTAAGTATTAACATTGAGCCGCAAGTTACAATATTTAAATTCAATACTATAAACTAATAAAATTGTGCGAGATAAACAGGTTTAGAGTAAAATTTAGAACTAAATAGTAAAAGTTATACTCTTTGATACCACGAATCAAAAGAAAAATAAAACATCTGTCACGTCGCATAACAAAAATACTAACGTTGTTAATTAACCGGATTAGTGACATCTGGAATGGAAAATAATAAAAATGAGAGTTTCTGTAACTTAGCAATTTAAATAAATTAGCCTAAATTAAACAATGTTCTTGAGTTAAGTAGATTTAATTTTTGATTCCAAATAAATCAAGTAGGGGTTTAAAACACCAAGATATATTGGCGTTCAATATGCCTGCGAGAATCTGCTTGTCCTTTAATATTTTAGATCCTACCTTGCTCTGCGAACTTCTTATCTTTAAATGTTCCAATTCAACAGTCGGCAACTGGTTTCACGAACACGAATTATATTATATATAAGGAGAGTGTGAGCTTCACTGAGTACACGATCACTGTCAGCAATAAAATATGTAAAAATCAGAGATTAGACTTTACTTAAAAACACATTTTTTGAGAATCAAAAAAAGTACAGCGAGATAGCTCAATCGCAAGAAAGTGACAAGTTTTAATCTGACAACCGTAGTCATAACAACGCATTTCATTTGTTTCGTTACAATATCGACTCAACCTCGATAGGCTGTACCAGTGGTATTTTAAGTTTTATTTGTGCTTGTAAAAAGAAAAAAATGATAAATTAAATAGTATATTATTAACCAAGGTTTAGACAGCCATCATTATTGCCCGAGCGGCGAGTTTAAATCACGAGGAGCGAAGCGACGAGGGATTTAAGACGCGAGGGCTATAATAAGCTGTCTAAACCGTGGTTAATATATTATTTTTTCCACAACTACAAACTTTTATATGAGATTTATCTTTATAGTATTAATAATTATAAAAAATTATAGGTAGGTATAAGTATATTTTTTAATCAAGTCACCTGCGATTTGGAATTGGCAAAATATTTTGTTGTTTTGTCAGGTGGCTTTGTCAATGTCAATTTGTGTTCATTTGTGTCATCAGATTTCACGAGTTTTGCGTTTTTTTAAAAAATGAGCGAAGAAAATGTTATTGATAATATTATGTGTACACCTCCCGAATTAAGGATGGAAGCAGAAAAAATGTTGATTGTATCGATATTTTACAATATCAAGTAATCTAATATGTATTGATAATTATCTGGTTGCCTAACCACAATGAATTGATGTTGTAGAATTAAAAAATCAAGTTACCTGCGTTCAAACAAAATTCGGTTAAGGTCAAAGATCGGTCAATAAAGGATTTCAATGGCTTATTATTGACCATGGTCAATAATAACTTATAAGGTAGAGAAAAACGATTTCTAACGTTAATAATCGGTCAATAATGGCGATGTTATAGGTTAGTAGTGGAAAAAATATATTCTGGTGTTGGAACTAGTATTCCAACAGTGTCTCATTTTGACGTTTTTGGCAGTTGCTTTCGGTAAGTAAATCGAATTTTTTATTGTGTTACCTGGAGAACCCCCATAAAAGGTTTAATTTGATTTAGATACAAAGATGCAGTGTAGGTACTTAAAAATTATTCAAAAAACTCTGTACTCTGGGCATGTAGTAAAAATAAGATATGAAAGTAATTTAGTTATTAACACTTAAGATGTACAGAAATGTTCGAGTTATTAACCCTCAATTTTGACGCAGTTTCGTGTGCCTTTCATGGAGGATCTAAAAATGCTATAATATTTCAAAAGCAATCGAACTGTTGTAGGTACTACATTCAACGAAATGATTTCTTCTTATCGATATAATATCTATTTAAGAAAGAAAATGATGGTTGTGCATCAACTGGAGGTTTATTATACTCCGATTTGTCCATACGGTGGTTGTTTGCCGGTGCGTCATGGATAAACGATCAAGAGTCAACGTGATTTACAACACCCCATCTTTATTTATTATGGCGTTAAAACTGAATAAAAATATAATAGAGGGTTTCCGGGGTTGCGCAATACGTCTCGAATTCAAATTATTTATATTATTTCTACTTTTTTTTCTATGAGAAGGAACAGCACTGCAGGATTAATCCTGTATTGCACTCTGCGAGCGGCGCGTGTGCGCAGAAAACGATTTACGTTGGTTTTGAATCTTTGGAGAGTATACTCGTTGGGGAACACAGCCTCAGGGAGGTCGTTCCAGAGTGATGAACGTTCTCCAGATGAAAGAATATCTAAACAGTGTCGTTTGAGGGACACTAAGCTAAACCACATGCAGGTAGGCTGCAACGGCTCATCGTGTATAAGCGGTCAACCTCGTTGAGCACTTGCCATAAAAATTTTTGTAAAATAGACTGAAGTCGCCAACCTGCCTTCGATGTTCAAGGCTTTTCAGGTTGTTTGTCAGATCATGGTCACCGATCAAGCGAATGGCTCTTCTTTGAATGGAATCTAGCAATCTCAGTGTATATTTAGAAGCAGTGCAGAGCGAACGGTATATACTCCAGCGATGGTCGAATTTGGGCTTTTTAGGTCATCAAAATTTGTCGAGGTCTATAGAGGTCCTTAGTTCGAAAAAGTATTTCAAGCATCTGCAAGACTGCCTTAGCATTGGCCGCAACGTGACTATGCCAAGACATAGGACTAGCCAAATTGACGCCTAATAAATTAATTGATGAAGCCAAGGAAATCGAGTGTCCCGCCATGACTATATCCGGTTCTTCAACATTAACTTTTTTAGAAAAAACTGCCGCCTGGGTTTATTTAGCGTTTAATTCTACTTGGTTACTGTCACCCCAAGACAGAATTTCTTCCAGGTCTTTGTTAAGATGTTAGACCTCTTGTTGCCTATAGAGATGTGCATTGGCAGCCGATGTCCGAGCATCCAAAGTAAAAGATGAAACAAGTGTGCTGTCATCAGCGAAGCTATATATAAGATTTTTAGTTTTTTTCAGGATATATAGTAAAAGGAGGGTGTGCTAGACAGGGACAAACGATATTTGGAGAGTTGTCTATTAATGTCAAAGTCATCATTTTGACCGAATGCTAGCCACGAAAGTTTTGCCGTTTATGAACTTGTTTTGACTTTTGATCCTCGTGATTTTAAATATATTCATATGGTTTTACTCATGGGGAATTAATGGCGCAACGCAAAGAACGACCGTCTCGACTGTACTTGACTCTTTTGACTCATTTTAATTAGTTTCCAAATAAAAATATCACGCAACACCAAAAACAGTAATAATTTTACAAAACCGGTAAACACTTAAAACCCCAGAAAAACCAACCGAAAACCGAAATGAATAGAATATCGTCACGCTTAGTTTGCCTGGTCGGTTGGTAAACCAAGTCGAGGGGCGCAACTTACATGTTGATTCACTTTAGACTGGAATACGTCGATGTCAATATCTTTATTTGTTATTGTTATATATATAGTTATTAAATCATTGGGCCGGGGGTTAGGATTACGCAGCCTTCACCTGAGAAGGTGACAATGCTAAACCCAACCTATAACCCAACTTTCTGTTCACTCACCTGCAGGATTTTTAACTAGTCCCCAAATAAAAATATCACACACCACTGAAAACACAGCAATAATTCCACAAAACCGGTAAATACTCGAAACTCGATTAATACGTTGTCAAAGAAACAGGGACTGTACATGGGCGGTCAAAGTCAAGACATTCTTCTGTGGCCTGAGTCCTTTCTGCCTTTGATTTTGCCCAGTATGACCTACCGCAGTAGATCATATTATTTTTCGTTGCGTATGATGTGCCCAAAATATTCTATTTTTCGCTTTTTAATAGTGTAACCGACTTTTGTATGTTTGTCTGTTAAAGCGTTGTATTAATAGTGGTGTTTTGGATTCTATCCATTCATAATATGCGCAGTAGTTGAAGGACAAAGTACTGCTTTCATTTCCAGATAAGCTTGCTTTTCTTGTTCTACTCGTGACAAAGCTGTAGGGCGTAGGGTATTATCAGCTTATCGCAAGCTGTTGACTACTCTGCTGGTAATAATTATGCCCCGTTGTCTTCCCTCTGAAGCTCCTTGGAAAAGTATTCTCGGACTTGAGATTAAAAAAAGCGATAACAGCATGCATCTCTGTCGCGCTCCTCTCTTAAGTTAACTGATTGATTACATTGGGGAACAGCAAAAATGTTTTCGAGAACAAAATAGCAAAATCTTACTTATTTTATTATACTAAATAACAATCTGTCTGGCAAAAGTCTCAGTTGGCTCCGGTTTTATAGATCCATGCTAATTATGATAATTACCTACCTGCCCGTAATGTATGGGAAAATTCGACTATTAAATGGGAAATACCTGGATTTATTATAGCAGGTGTACTTTATAAGGGGCTTAAATACATATAACATAAATCCTTAATTGTTAGTTAGATGTATTTCAAACACCAGTTGATTGAGAACTGTTCGTATTTGAGAAATTTGAGAGTTTTGAGCAACATGTCGCTAGTTTGTTTAAAAAGGCCGGACCATTTTTGTTATATATGTGATGAAGTGACGTTTGTGGAACAAAAACGTACAATTAGCCCTTTAATGCAAAAGGCTTACCACTTGTATTTTGGCTGTAAAAATGAAGGCCAGGATAAAAATTCGCTTCCCATGTCTGCTGCTACAAATGTGCGTTCAACATTCGTGGCTGGCTAAGTGGAAAAAAGTGTAAGATGCCCTTTGCTGTTCCTGTAATCTGTCGAGAACCGAAAGACCACGTTACTGACTGTTACTTTTGTTTGACACCTCCCATCAAAAAAGGTTTTTTGGAGAAAAAAAGGTCTGTGATACAGTATCCAAATTTACAATCCGCCATACGCCCGGTGCCTCTGATTCTGATGATGATCCAATGGATTCAAACGGTAGTGTGTATCACCGGC
Source organism: Polydrusus tereticollis (assembly GCA_963920685.1). Taxonomy (NCBI): domain Eukaryota; kingdom Metazoa; phylum Arthropoda; class Insecta; order Coleoptera; family Curculionidae; genus Polydrusus; species Polydrusus tereticollis. The sequence continues at coordinate 42,505,098 of OY987332.1, read as the reverse complement.
CCATTGACCTCGAAAGACTCCAATTTTGTCTGTGAGTTTGTTTCCCAGTGTTATTTGCTTTTGGGAAACGCAGGTGCCCAGGGCGTCGAAGGAGTCGCAATAAGGTAATTTTTAAAAAATGCTTCTCTAAATTGGGATATGGAATTGGAAATGGTTTTACCGGGTGTAAATAATGGCATAAACGAACGAGTATGGTTCCAGCAAGATGTAGCACCTGCGTATTATGCGGCAAATGTTAGACAATACATAAGCGAACTATTTCCAGGACGTTGAATAGGCAGAATAGGTGCTATTGACTGGCCAGCGCGATCCCCGGACTTAACCCCGCTCGACTTCTTCTTGTGGCGGACACTTAAAGAACAAAGTCTACCTTAACCGTTCAAATAACTTCAAATCTTTAAAAGTTAGAATTGGTGCTGAAATTCGGGCCATTCCAGAGGACTTCGTTTTATACGTTGTAGACGGGTTCAGGGATCGACTGGCGCTCTGCTTAGCAGAAATTGGTGGTCATTTTGAACACCTGACCCACTGAAAAGGTTTCACTTGTTTAATATTCCGATGTTAAGTTGTTCAATTTTCTGGGCTATTTATTTTGTTATTATAAAGAATCTGTCAAGTTTTATTTTAATGACATGTAGAAATTAGTATTGTCTTATATGCCTTTGATAATGATCCGCAAGGGTTAAAACACGTGTCAGGAAACTGAATTAAATTGTGAAATATAACAAGTACGACTTTAATTTCCTCTACTATGGAATAATCCATTTCACCAAGCATGTAGCCCATTATTTCTGAGGTACCCAATCAAAGGTGATACTTAAAGGTATACCTACAAAATCAAAAGTACACCTACCAAACTTTTCAGTGAAATGTTAATTTAATGCAAAAGTGTGATTGCTATCCAAACCTAATGAAAACAATTATATATATAATACAATTAAATTACAAAGATTCTTACAATTTTAAATATCAGAATTTTTCTAGTATAATCCAAATATGCAATCATATGCAGGGTGTTTTTAAAAAAAGTAAGTTGGTCTCTACGGCAACCAAACCAGAAATGACAGAAAAAATTCGTGCATGTAGAACGATGGGGAATAATTTACTGAACAACTTTCATAAAGGTCACTTTTTTGTATATATCGGTAACAGCAACTTTTTTGGAACTCTCTATATTGTTTAAAACGTTTTAAATTTAAGTAATTTTTAGGAAGTCCACTGACGTCTGGCCATCCGAAGCCCATCATTCGTATTTCTAATGGACAAGATGCTGATATCAAAAATTACCCCTACCAAGTGGCCGTGGAGAAGGACAATGAACAAGATTGTGGAGGATCCATTTTAAGTGACACAATTATTTTAACTGCAGCTCACTGTTTTTTAGGGTAAGCTACATGCAATTTAAGGGGCATTCAATGGTAGATATAAGAAAAAATTGTATACTTCTTGATTGCAAATCGAAATTTACCGGATTAAAAAACATTTGTAAGGATTAATCGAATTGTAACTTAAGACTACCAGAAAAATTGAAAAAAAAAATAATAATAAAAATTACGTCAGTCAGTATAAAAATTGCTCGTAAAACAAGTTTGGTTCTAATTGCATATTAATTTCATCAGATGTCATAAATGAGTACCTCAAACTTTAATACACTATCTTATTCTAAGATCTTTTTGTCGCTGTACTTGGAACGACATTGCAGGTTCGTTTCGTACTTGTTCGAAAAAATGGATCATCCTTTCCTCTTCCCTAGTATTTAGTAGAGTTGAGTAAACTGGTTTTTTCAGGGGACCCCAAAATCAAAAATCCAAAGGATTTAGGTCTGGAGACCTAGGTGGCCATAGAATAGGTCCGCCGCGACCTATACAATTATTACCAAAATTATCAGACAAATCACAAAACACTAAGCTGCTAACATGTGACGGCGCACCATCAAGCAGAAACCATATTTTTTGTGCTCTAGCTTGCAAGGGGACATTTTCCAATAATTATTTAATTATATTGCAAAAACTGTAAATACAAAGCACTATTTAGATTTCCTTCTAAAACGAAGGGTTCAATGAACCCCGCCCACACATCCGCGAAAGAAATAATTGCAATTGCATTTCTACACTGGACTTACGTGGGTTAAAAGGGCGCTAACCGGTTTCTACGTCGTTATTTTGTTTCAAATTCACGATGTAAAATGTTTGTGACAGTTTTCGTTTCTTTTAACAAATAAGTGTATAATATTATGACTTCTACAAGTGATATTTTAGTGGAAATGTAAAAATTTTGAGGATACTTGCCAAATATCGTACCTGTAATTAAAAAAAAATTTTAATATTCTTCTTCTCAAAAACTACTAATTTTGGACAAAAATGACTACGGATTCATGATCGGCGATCCCAAATTAGGCTTTATAAAAAATTAGCCTAAAATTTGTTAAGGTACCAAGCTTTTCAAATAATTACCTAAAAATAACCTGAACTAACCTTTATAGTTTTTTTTGGAAGATTCATTCAACGATTTTTTGAACACATTAAGTTCTATTTGAGGCAAGCCTATCAAAAAATCCAAAAAAGTTACGATATTCGATCTGACCTATAAGGCACAAGAACCTGACAATTGTGTATTTGGTGAATTTGCTACTTTCAAAATGGAAAGACAATTACGCCAAATTACTTTTTATTGTTTTAATAGGCTTTTCGCCTAACTCGCAAACCGACTAACGGATTCCAATTTTTTTTGGAACGGTTGGATAGGTAATTTAATGCCCTTTACAACGATGTATCACTCGATAGGTAGTGCTATTTGACATTTCAAAGTGAGGTTAGCTGGATGTGTGAAGGTTAATAGTAAAATTCTGTCCTATGTGGAATTAAACTTCCCCTCGATATTAAAGTCGACGTGTTTATATCAAATCTTATTTCCCTTGGGATCAAGAGATATTTAGGGTGGTTCTTTCTTGTATCCATTAGTGATTTTGAGTATAGGCAGGGTCTCTTACTTTCATTTGTTTGTAGTGTATATAGCTTTCGCTTTAATTAAATGAAATTAGTTTGAGATCCTGTCGATTTCGTTTTTGCTTCTCATGAGAAAAGGAATATTTACTGTGTAAGCCAGTCGCGCGGCCATTTGTAAGTGCGAGGGAAGGAGGAACGTGTATGGGATTGTGTGATTAGGGCATTGCTTTAAAGGTCTTTGGTTTTATAGTAGTTTGTAAGAAGTTTGTGTAGGTTGGTTTATATGGTGTCTATTTTTAGGTCTCTGAGCAAAGGTCTTGTTGGGGTGAAAAAGGGCGCATTGGTGATCATTCTAAGAATTCTGTTTTGGAAAATTTAATATTTTTTGTGATTAGTCATATACATCGTGCACCACTTGGGTGCGCCATATAAGAAAGCAGGCCTGATCATCGTTTTCTAGAAGTTAAGTTTAGTTATTAGCTTAACTTTGCTGTTTCTATTAAGGAGGGGGTACAGCGTAGTTGTTTGTGCGTTCGCGTTTTTGAGTCTATTTGGTCGCACTGAGACTCCAGGTTCATCTTTCTGTCAAAATATAGCTTAGATAATTAATACTGTCACTCCATTTGATGGGTGCCTTTTTGACTGTGACCCTAGTATAGTCTATTCGAAGTAAATTCGAACAGCTAAAAAAAAGCCAAGTGGCGAGTTTTCCAATAAGCTTTAAATAAAAATAATCTAATTTTATTATGATTAGACCGCGTATGAATTTTTTCTCGCCCACGCGTTCCTAGCCGGCCGCTTCTAGTTGATTAAATAATTTTGGTGGACAAGAAAATAAAATAATGCCTAAGAAATGTCTGTTCCACTGTGTTCTTTTACCTGTTGCCACTGACAGTGGTGTAGTTTAATTATTAATATAGGGGGAAGTAAATTTAGTTCATTATTTTATTCGGTATTGGAAATTTTAGCTTAAGGGTATACCCCGAGTGTAGTGTTTTCTGAGTTATTTTGTTGTTGTTGCCGTTGTTGTTTCCGTTGCTATTGCTACTGTTGTTGTTAAGTGACGTGTTTTCCAATTGTTTTGTTGTTGTTACCGTTCTTGTTGTTATTTAATAATTTAATCAAGATGGCGTTGTGGTGACCTTTTAATATTTTTGATAATGAAACGAACACTGTGGAAGCCGATTCCATGGCGGAGCTGTCGAAATTTTGTAATAAAGACTTACATGTTCAAACCCAGAGACTTATTTTAAACATTTGCACCTGCTTAAAATGTAAAAGTTCTGAGGCCTCTCAAAACGAAATATTAAAAAGATTTGTGAGCTCACTAAACTTGCCCGAGCTACAATTTACATAATCATTAGAGCAGGAATTATCATCGACCATTCCGTAAAGCGAAAAAGAGCTAATCAGAAGCTTAAAAAAAGTTGATAATGGTTACAAAGAAGTTATACGCCGAGTCGTATACCAGTTTGACGAGGAAAACAAAGTCCCGACATCATATATGATTTGGGATAAGTTACGGGATTATCTTGGTTAGAAATATAAATCTCTGGACACCTTACGTCTAGATTATGGCTTCAAGTACAAAAAATTGAACAAAATAATGGTAAAATGGAATCGTCTCGTAACGTAGCATAGCGGCAAGAATATTTACGTGAAATTAAGGCATATCGCCAATTAGAAAGGGAGATAGTGTATATGGTTGGGTGTATGATGGTAATAAGTGCACACTAAATAGACCTTCTTCTCGCGGTAAACGAGTTATCATACTACACGCAGGCAGTAATCAGGGTTTTCTTCCTAACGGTTTATTATTGTTGGCTAAAAATATAAAGCACTCATCGGCTGACTACCGTAAAGATATGACCGCCAGTCTATTCTAAAAGTGGTTTATTGAACAATTGCTGCCAAATCTATCTCCCAACTCTGTCATTGATCTGGACAATGCATCCTATCATTCGCGTCTACTACAAGCTATAAAAAAAGAGAACTTTAAAAAGGAATATGTAATCGACAAAGTATGCGAAGCACATGGTCATACTATTTTATGCCTTCCCCCCTATTACTGTATATTTAATACAAACTGAGAAAATGTAACCAATTCCCAATTGACAATGCTTTTGTACTTAGAAATATAAGCACAGTTGTTGATGAAGTAAACGACGAGAGTGGTATATGGATGAAATATATCCAGCATGTCATACAGAAGGAGGATGAATATTGTATTTTACCGGCAATTAATCCCCAAATACGCCTTCAAGCTCTGGAAATTCGGATAGTGAATTTTAACTCTTTATTAAATTTACAGCAAATAAAATATAATGATAAACGGGTGTTAAGTGTTTTCTTATCATCACTATACAGGGCTGCCCAGAAGTCCGGAATAAAATTAATATAGCCTTAACCTGTAATTTTTGGGGAAAATGCTGGGATACGTCAATTTAGTTTTATATATGCTCACATTTTGACGGTATTCGTTTGTTTTTTTATAGACATTTGTCAAAGATAAGACGACATTGATCTTTTTTTTTAAATGGAAACATACAGCTTGTGATACATCCTTTGAAAGCAAATATCTTGTACAGTATGCCCATAAATTTTGACGCGATTCTGTTAAGCTATTTTAAAATGGCGACTGTTAAAAGTTTTTAAAAAATCCCTATTTGAATAAGCGGAAATGATAAATCATTGATGTTTTTTTTACCTTTTAAGGTAAGAAATCTTCATTGTTTCACGTTCTGACATTTTGCGACATTGTGAACTTGTAAAATTAATTTAGGTATTTCCGAAGTATTATTTTACAATTTTTTAAACAAAAATGGTTTTATCGGAAAGGCAGCGTATTGAAGTCTTGATATTGTTAGGATGTGGAGATAAGATAAGAAGTCAAAGTAAAGTGTGCACTTTATTTAATGCTAAATATCCGGAAAATCAAATTTCACAGGGCACTGTTAGTAAAGTATTCCACAAATTTGATGAACATGGCACAGTAAAGGACTTGCCTAGGAATGGACGGCCACGTGCTTTAGGCGACGATGAAAAATTGGATATTGCATTATCTCTGCAGGATATTCCGCATGTTTCAACAGTTTTATTGGCTCAAAATCATGATACATCTAGAGGTACTATTGGAAGATTTTTAAAAGCAGAAAAATACCACCCTTATAAAGTATGTCTTGTCCAAGTGCTTTTAGAAGATGACTATGATAGGCGTTTGCAATTTTGCGAAGAAATGATGAGACGGTGTGATGAGAATAATAGGTTTCCACAGAACATATTATTTTCGGATGAAGCTACTTTCTATTTAAACGGGATGGTTAACAGACATAATTATCATTTCTGGAGTCAAGAATATCCACGATGGATATTTGAAGCGCATACTCAGCAGCCCCAGAAAGTAAATGTATGGGCAGGTATCAATAATAACCGAATTTCAGGGCCATTTTTTTGGAAGGAAACCTCACAGCTGAACAGTACCTGGACTTCTTAACCTTCGAGTTGAGGCCTGCTCTACCTGTTATTTTTCCCAACGAAGTAGATCCAGATATACTTAATGAAATAATTTGGTTTTAGCAAGATGGTACTCCCCCGCATTTTGGTGTCAATGTGAGAAGATATTTAGATCAGATATTTCCAGGTTGCTGGATTGGACGACGTAGTTCAATTGAATGGCCACCGAGGTCCCTAGACTTAACGCCTCTAGACTATTTTCTTTGGGGATATTTAAAAGAAAAAGTTTACCAAAATAGGCCAAATAATATTGAAAATTTGAAAAACAAAATTAGATTGGAGACACATAACATACCGGCTGAAGCCATTCGAAATTTCGTCGACGGATTTTACCATCGTCTGGGAGCATGCCAATTAGAGGGTGGAGGACATTTCCAGCATTTGCCACGTTAAACCACCTTTTTGTTGTGTTTTGTTTTGCTTCGTTACGTTTTTATTTTTTAAATATATATATAAAATAAATAACAAATAAACCATAACTACTGTCAAGTCACAATGTCACAAAATGTCAACAATGAAGATTTCTTACCTTGAAAGGAAAAAAAAACATCAATGATTTATCATTTCCGCTTATTTAAATAGGGTTTTTTTTTAAACTTTTAACAGTCGCCATTTTGAAATAGCCCAACAGAATCGCGTCAAAATATATGAGCATACTGTACAAGATATTAGCTTTTAAATAATGTTTCACAAGATGTATGTTACCATTTAAAAAAAGATCGATGTCGTCATATCCTTGACAAATGCCTATAAAAAAACAAACGAATAACGCCAAAATGTCAGCATATATAAAGCTAAATTGACGTGTCCGACCATTTTCCCCAAAAGTTACAGGTTAAGGCTATATTAATTTTATTCCGGACTTCTGGGCAGCCCTGTATATAATAAATAAATAAATAAATAAATAAATAAATAAATAAATATAGTCTTTATTATCTCCATCCAACAAATTTCTAATTACAAAACTTACAGTAATTAAATTGAAGACAACGGCGAAGTCTAGTTGCATATTAAGCTAACTATGCAACTATTCAAACTTAACCTGTTTTATTATTTAATTATATTACTTGACGACCAGCTAGTTTAGGTACATATAAAATAAATTATTTACATTACAACCACTCATTCTTGACGTTGTAGCAAAATTTTTTTTAGTTTTGTCTTGAATAATCCCACATGACATCCCTTAAGCTCCCTTCCAATTCCGTTATATACACTGCCAATTTGATACCGGAAAGACCGTTTAAACATTTCTGTCTGATGCGCTGGAGGAGTTAGCAGACCCTTAAATCTAATATTAACGTTGTGTACGTCTGTTCTAAATGAAATTTTTCTGTAAGACTAAAGACTCTTAGCTTTATCCAGTTTAGGCAATTCAGTGTTTTCTATAAAAATAGTAAGGGCATTTTTTACAACGTGTTTTATTCGTTTTGGCCCGAATATTTCAACGTTTGACTTTGCAGCATTAATTTGAAGACAGTGATCCTTTGCATTATTGATAAAGTTTTCGAGATCTTCATTTATTGCAGCTAATGCCGTATCCACTTCATGATGATGAAACGATGCATAAAGCTACTGATCATCGGCATACAAATGGGGTTTACAGAACTTAAGACAGTCCACAAGCTGTCTGGTGTAAACAGTAAATAATAAAGGACCCAGGATTGAGCCCTGGGGCACTCCAGACCGCAACTCGAGCAGATCAGAAGTCCCATCAACCGTACGCACTCTCTGAAATCTATTGCTAATATATTCCTCAAACAATTTTGACTGCATTATTTGACAGACCTATTGACCTCAAGATAGACAACAAAATTTTATGATTTATTGTATCAAATGCTCGACTGAAATCAAGCATTATCAACACTGTACATAACCCTCTGTCAGTAGCGCCAAGTATATCGTCTACAATATGAAGAAGCGCCGTTGTGCAGCTGTGACCAGATCTAAAGCCCGATTGTATTTCCGGTATGATGTCATTTTCACTTAAGTACTCACGTAATCGAGATTCCATCACTCTTTTAAGAATTTTCGATAAAGTAGGCAGTATACTTATGGCCCTAAGATCTCTGTACTCTTGCGGATTGGATTTTTTCGGCAACACCGTCACAACAGCACTCTTCCACGCTGAAGGAAACACCGCATTCGACAGACAAAAATTTACTATATGCGATATGTACAAAGTTAAATGGGGCATAAAAAGATTAATATATTTCAGATTTAAGCCGTCACACCCTATAGCGTTCGTTTTTATGTTATATATAATCTTACTGATATCAATCTTACTAACCTGCCTATAAGAAAATTGAGAATTATTAGTGCTGTGATTATTATAAATATCTATTATCCTGTCGGGTGCTGTTACGGCTGAAATGGAGTTTATAAAAAAATCATTTATTTTATTAGGATCCCTTAATTGCTCGGGAATATTTTTATTATTAGTCTTATTTGGAATAATATTATTTTTTCTTAAGAAATGCCATGCTTCATTATTTCTTATTGCTTTTGTTAAAAGATTACGTAGCGATTTGTAGTATTCCCAATGAGGTATTCTTTTCGTATTTTTATATCGCGTTAATGATTTTCTTTTAAGACCTATCATGCGCTTAATATTTTCTGTCAACCACGGTGCTTGGCCTTTTGTAAACCCTCGCGGTATAAATGATGCATGTACATCAAGTAAGAATGTCAAATTCTGAACCAAAAATAATACCTTTTCATCTGCATCATTCAAATCAAACATCTTATACCATTCAATAGAAAAAAAACGCGCAGTAACAAATCATAGTCAACATTCTTTAAATCTCGGTAAGTTAGAGTAACTGGCCTATCATGTTTTATATTAAAATCCAATACGCAGTATGTCATAAGGTGATCAGAAAGAGTATGATCAATTATACCCACCTCCAAAAGCTCTCTGTCTTTTGGTATACATATTAGATCTATGAGTGAGGAACTAGTTCCCGATATCCTGGTAGGATCCTCTATTACCTGCCTGAGATTAAAGCTATCAAAAAGAGAAGACAATCGCTCTACATTTTTGTTAGTGAAAGCAAGTAAATTTAAATTAAAATTCCCTGTACATATTAGATTATCGTGAGAAGTACTAATTAAACTTAACGAGTCCTCCAACTCCCCCAGAAAAGTGTCATTATCAAAATTTGGCGGCTTGTAGAGAACGCCAATGGCAACAGACACCTTACCTAATTTAAAACTTACCCAGAGTTGTTCTATAGCACGAGATGCAGGTAAAAATGTTATATTGTTAAATATTTCCTTAATATATAGGCATACTCCGCCACCCCTCCCCTGGCGATCCAATCTAAACAATAAAAATCCATCTATGTTTAATATTTCATTAGATATTTCATCATTTAACCAAGTTTCTGAAACAGTTAGTATGTCGCAGTTTTGTTCAGAAATAATATTCTTGAGTTCATGAAGGGATGGTAAAATAGACCGAATATTTAAACTATTGATTTTTAGTTTTTTAATAGACATTGAGTATTCTTTATAAAAAAAACAGTGACCCTTAAATAAGTAGACAAAATGTAAACAATTAAAGTATAAATCAAAATATAATATCCTTTTTTTATAGTGTCTACCTCAACGAGACAAAAAATCTAAAATACTCTGACCTGCCCAAATATACAAATATCCACTGTTTAGCTGAACTGCTTTAATTTTACACAAAAAAAAAACAAAAATAAATCAAAATAAATGTAAACGTATGCGCTATTATCCGTTGCAAATATATATTATCCTAAAGAACAAAATATTTCAAATTATTGGAATTCTTTAGAGTAGCTTTTCGGATAATTAGTTTTCCTTTCACTTATATTAAACCCTGCAACATACACTTAAAACTTTTCACAATCTTTTTTGGTGTTGCTGCGAACAATTTCTTCCATATCAGAATGTTTCACAAATATTCTTCCGTTATTGGTCCACACCTGACCATTTTCTCCGACTTTTGCCAATACCAATCTCAATATGCCAAGTTTCTCATCTGTTAAGTATTCTCTTATAACTATGCCTGATCCTTTAAGAGCCTTCTTGTTAGCATACATTTTCTCTTTTACGTCAAGCCGAGTAAATGTGACAATAATTGGAGGCGGTTTTCCGTCTTTCTCCTTTCCAAATCTGTAGCAGGATTCTATTTTACTTTCCTTAAGATCCAATTTCAGTTTATTTCTTGCCAGATCTAGCAGGACCCTAGAGGTTTTTTCGTTTCTGGAATCTTTTACACCATAAATTCGTAAGGTCTTGTTCCGGTAGTTTTGCTCCAAACGATCTTGTTTTCCAATCAATTTGTAGATGGTTTCTTCTTGATCTTTTACTTTGGTTTTCAAGCATAAGTTTTCCTTTTCGAGTTTTTCGATCGATTCCTTATATTTATGGGATATAGTGTTGGCAATAGTTTTCGATATTTGCGTTATAAACTCATCAGAAGAACATATTTTTAAACCAATGTTTTTATGGTGGATTGTAAGTCTGTTTCTTCCTTGGTATTCTTACCCATTTCGTTTATAACCAAAATATATTTGCTATAATTCTTGTAGATATGAAACAGCACAAAATATCCGTTAAAATTGTCGTAATACACACTTTTTACACTTTAGATTTAATTATTTTGAAGCATTCACATTAATATTCGACATCGTATCGCAGCTCAAATAAACGCGTCTACCTGCCAGGCGCCATTACTCTCGACGGCGCCATTACTCTTGATAATGCTTATTTAAGAAAAAAATAGATCCGTGTAGTCAGGGCCGTAGCTAGGCATTACCCATGGGGGGGGGTTTAGGTAAGAAAACTCTGGCAATTTATTAGAATTATTATTAAAATTTACGGTGGTTAACAAGGTAGAACTGAACATTCGTTGTTATGGGGGGGGGGGTTTGAACCCCCTAAACCCCCCCTTATCTACGGCCCTGCGTGTAGTTATATGAAAATTATTGGGAATAAGTTTTTATAACTATAACTTAAATGGTACGCCACAATGCCGACCTCAATAGTTTTCATGCTCTTCCAATTGGTTTTGTATATACAGAATAAAATCAATTAATGCGGTAATAGTAGATTCTGTAACGAGGTTGGAATACTCTAATAAATACTCGTGGTTCCTCACGCTCGCTACGCTCGCGTTCAGAATCTTCCACTCGGATCGAATTTTCATTCTAACCGAGTAGCAGACAATATTTTCTCCACTACCAAAAAGTACAAATAAAAACAAATAAAATCTGTACAAAGCAATTAAGTTATTTATTCGCAATATTCGTAATTTCAGGTGGAGTATTATCCAGTTCCATATCTGATTCATCCGATTTTTCACTCATTTTTTGACTTGCACTAAAATTTGTCTGAAAATAATTATTACAACGCGGCCATTTTTATCTGACACTGACAGTTTCGAAATTCATGGCAACCTATGTCGTTTAGATCAATTACAGAATATTCATTCCGTATCTTATTATGGAATGAAAATACACGCAAAACGCATAAGAAGCAAGTGTTTCAGAATAAATATTCCAACTCAAGAGCGAGAATTTTTACATTCTATTATCAAAAATGATTTTGGAATTATTGCATTCAGTAATGGTCGTGGAGAAAATATTTTCCATTTCTAACGTTCCACGCCACCCATACTTCAAAAAAAAGTTGCCGCCTATAACCCGAATTCCAGTTTTTTGCTGTTCGGATTGATTTCGTATATACTTTACTTGGGATGTTTGTTCTAGCCTTTTACAGAAGGATGACTTGAGTTTTGGCGTCGGTCGTTTTGAAATGAAATCCATGTATACCTACTAATAAAATAATTTTGCGTTGAGAACTTACTTCATGTTCTATGTCTAGAAGTTTTTCAGTGTTTTTATGTTTCTTCCGCTAGCAAAATATTTCTTCTTCTTACTGGACTATGGATACGAAAAATCACAAAGATGAAAAATGAAGTAGACAATAATTTCTTACATTACTGGTCTCGTGACATCACGAGCGGGTCGACATCAGCGCTTGCGGTAGATGAACTTATCCCTAACATATTTTGGCAGGCTCCCATTAAAAAAAAGTCTCCATAGGATATGCTTCACGATTTGTAATAAGGATTTCACAACCCTTAATTTTAATTTGTAAGATGACATAATGATTTCCATGCCGTCAGTCTTTAGACGGCTACAATTTATTATACTTTATCGAAGTGTATTAATAAATTTAAAAGAAGTTCCTGCTCAAAATCAAAAATTTTTTTAATGTTAATTTATGGGTTAAATAATCAAATTAGGCAAGCCAACAATGTGTCAAATTCCCTATTTACCCCTCACGGCCATATTGAATTCGTTCCACAGAACTCAAAGGCATTCAACGAACAATTAAATGTGACTGTGGAAGGGAAATATGTGGTAAATATACACGGATTCAATGCTTAGTTTACAGTCGAGTTGTGTGCGGTTCAAAATTCTAAAAATCGATTAGCCGCCAAATTGATCAAATTTTTGGTTAGACCCTATAGACATCATATTGAAAAATCAGAGTTTGCAGCAAGCATTTCACAATAAGTAAAGGCATTTGGCACCTATGCCATGAGGCTTGCAAGTTTATTTCATTTTAATATAATTTTGTATTTTCTGTGAATACGACCTAAGTTTATAATGAAAAAAATAATTCAGAAAATGAGTTGTATTGTCACGTACTGCTCTGCTTACAACTGGATGGTATGGCTACTATTGTGTTTATTGAGTAATTAAAATTAAATTTGTTTATTAACAATGAAAACAAAGTTTACATTTATTTACTAAAGCCTTATAATTTCTCTAGTTAATGCACTCATAATACCTTCCGTTTATATTGTCCTATTTTTGTTACTGTTACATTTGTCATGAGGTTTTTAGAGTGTGTAAATCTGCTTTAACATAAATAATGATAAATTAATAAAATTTTCATAGAAAATTGTCATTTCCTACAAGTGTCTTTTAACCCAACACATGTAATATGAAACCATTTGATTTTACACTCATCCCGATCATATTTTATCATAGGCACCGTTAACACCTTCACAACATCACCAATATTGCACTTTCGCAGTCCCAGCCTTTCTAGTAAAGTATCTACACAACAGTTATGGCATAATAGGTTCAAAACAGAACAAAATTTTAGGGCAATTTCACAATTTTTCTTAAAAAAATTTGATAAAGAACTCTCTTGATATATGCCTGACAATAAAGGTAAATTTTCAGCAGTTGATACTGATATTTTAAAAGCAAAAGGCTCCACAGCTCTCATTAGTTGAGAGCTGTAACCAAGCTTTTCACTCACATACCGTCTATTTCTATACGAGACATCGCTGGAATTTCTTTCACTTCTTGTTCAGCGGTCTTTCCAAAGTGCCACTAGCTGGACCAATAGAAATATTCACCGGGGATGGTCTTGGTCAGTCAGATTTTATCTCTGAACCAGTTGTAACCCTCCTAATTTAGTGGGCATACTCTGCAGGAAACAGTATAGCTATAACATGACTACAAACTTTACTGTTTCCTGCTATGCATGAACAGTGAGCCGTACATATACTTCCATCCCTTAAAATAATTAGCTACACATCCAAGGGTTTTAAACTGGCTCTCTAAGAATGCTTTACCTAGAACGAAGCCTTTAATAAATAGTTAGTCAAAAAGCCAGAAAATAAAATGGCATACTTTCTGACTAAAACAAAGAAGCCCTGAACTGATTTTGTGCCTACTTTAAAAACAAATCCTTGCTTAAAATATTTATAGGATTTTAGACTCTTAAAAGCTTTAATTTCTTTCTTGGTGTAATAGTTGTGGCTTAGTACTAAATACGAAATGCTATCCATATTAGACACTGATGTCACCCCTCGATAGAAGAATTCAATTCACTGTCCTCAAGAGTAGGAGGATCGCTGTTCCTAATAATGCTCACCTTCTATAGTTACCTAAAATCACGAAGAACCTAATTAACATCCATTATAAACACACAAGCCACATTTTATTTCCTTTTAAACACTGAAGATTTTAAAACAAATAGCATAAACGCTTTTAAATTACCTTTCACCAACTTCTCGGCTTTCCCTTAATAAATCGTGTAGACATACACTTGCCATTGTTAACATCACCAACTTTAAGTGTTATTAAATATAAATAACACACATTGAATAACAATAACCTCATAAAATACACGGAACCGCAATCGCTGTTTACACGTCCAACTCACGTTCACACAAAAATAAAGGTCAGTTTTTCTCAGTCACATTAGAAGCACGTTGTGATTCCAATATGACCGTATTGATAGTAGAAACTTCAAAGCTAAACAAGATTGGGCAATCCAGCCTGGGTCAAAAAATTCAAAGCACATCATTTATTGACCAACTCAAATTTCGTTTTTACATCTTGTTCAGGAAAGAAAAATCTAATTTTAGGCAGACTGAAGCTAATGTAACCATAAGAGCTGGATCTTCAGTGAGAAACATTGGTGGTCAAAAAGTTGCCGTAACAAAACTTAATTTACATCCAAAATTTAACTTGAATGTAGGATTCGAACATGATATTGCGGTGGTGGAATTAGCTACTTCATTGGTAAGAACGGATGAAATTTTCTTAGACATTAAGAAATTATTTAAGAGTTATTTCTGAAGCTTTATTAAGAAATCCTTGTTAAATTTCAAAAACTAAATAATGTGTTAATTAGACTTTTGGCGAAGGTGTCCAACCAATCCAACTTCCCATCCACTCTTCAGGACTAGTTGACGGTCTCAATTCCACCATGACTGGATGGGGCCTAACTTCTGCTGATAGTTACCCATCGGACCAGTTGCAGGTAACGTATACACAAAATGTATTGAATTGGAATAAGACTAAGTTGAGAACTAATAGCTCTTTATGAAAAAAATTGTTATTGCGCAATGTGCAGGGCAAGTTAGCAAGATTTGGTAAGGCGCCGTAGGCGGAGACCAAAATGCTTGGGAGCCCTATCAGAACACACTAAATTTATCCTTATCGTTCTGGGGTCCCATATCATATAAACTGAAAAATATTCTTCAATCTTTTGGCTTTGACATAAGCTTTAAAACCAAACATACCTTGGGATCATTCGTTTGCAATGTCAAGGACGTCATCCCACCGATGGATAGATCTGATGTATATCAGGTTATGTGTTCGACCGCTGGCTGCTTTACAGCGTATATTGGGCAGACTGGCAGAGAATTCAAGACTGGTATAAATAAACATTGCAAGGAGTCGAAAGAGCATCAAAGCTTAATTTATCACCATCTAATATTAAATCTAACTTTCGAAACACGTATCAGCTAATAACCATACTTTTATATCCAGTATTAAACACTAAACTTTTACACTTTTGCAATAAAGGTAAAAGCTTTACCTACTTGAAATTGTCGAAATAAATAAAAATTTTAATAACGCTAATAAAAATTGCGTCAATCATCAAATTATTCATTATAGCACAAGTTTGTTTAACTTTCTAAATTTAAGAAAGCATCACGAACGTGTCTCCTCTTGGGGGGTTGCGTGGGCCTATCATCCGCTCGCGGTGGATAATTGGGGCGTTTTGGACCTCTACATCAGCTACTTACGGATCCGTGCTCCGGCTATTTATTAGTCTCACGGATTTGTTTCATCTTGCAGATGGGATATTGCTGCTGTGGGGTCGATGGACGATTCCTTGTGTTTTCTGTTGGCATTCTTAGTGGGGCCGCGCTCCCTCCCGTGGAGGATACAACGTTCTTATTTTCTTTGTTGACATTCCGTTACTCTTTCCATCCTCATTGTACATCACTCAACCTTCAAAGACAATTATTTTTTATTATACCGTACTTAAGCTAGTCTGGCAACATTTTTATTTCAGTTTGTTATGTTTGGTTTTGATTTTGTATTGTAAGGATTTTCCCTATAATATTATTATCATTTTCGATTTAAATTCTAAAATGTCCACCTAGTGTAAGTGCAGTGAACCTTAACTCAAAGCGCATGTTTCGGTGCAGCGATACCTGCCCTCCTATAAACTTTTATAACTCCCTTATTTTAAAGAAATTTTTTTTAAAATTTATTAAAATGGTTACCAACCGTTAGTTTAGCCATTCATTCGCAGATGTCACAATCTTTTCTGTATTCAGGTACTTTATATGTTTAACAATTACAACTATCAACCATCAGATAATCTGTCGCTTATAGACTTTGTAAACCTAATATCGAGTTACTCCAAATTGTACCGCCACTTCAACTTTTAAGATTTCTACAATCCGAGACATGCCATGCCATATGGCAAATCTCTAGTGATTCGCACATTAACCATATTTCTCTTTAAAATTTTTTTCACGTTGTATGTGATAGTGGTTAGCACTAAACTTAATTCTCTCAATTTTTTTTTAAAGATATTTACCATTAAAATGCTTATATATTTAAGCCCAATAGGGCCTGAGCCCCCATCCAACTAAAACTAAGTTTGACAATTTCTTAAACATGAAATTTCAAGGGTTTTAACTAAATAAAAAAAAACAAATTTTTTCCTTTTTTTTTAATTTCTCCACATCAACTATATCATATTTAAAAACTATTCATATGGTAATCATCAGGTTTTGATTAATATCATGCTTAATACATATAACTAATTTTTCTTGCTTTAACTAATAAATATAAAATAAAAAATAATTTAAAAATGTGCTTATCTACAAATCCACAACGTTGAGTAAAGTCAAGTTAGTCTTCAACTATAAAATTTCACTCGAATCTTAAAAGTTGTACTAATTAATTTAAGGCAACTACTATAACTTAAACTAAACTCGATTTAGGAAAGTCCCTTCTGGTGCCTGCTTTTGTTGTACTTTCATACATTCCTTTTAGTTCCCCTGAGGATGACTATATATGTGGTCGAAACATGTAGGAACAATCGCTGAAATATATAATTTGAAAAATATATTATTTGTGGAGGAAGACAGAAGACAGAAGTGTTGATTTAATTTACATTACCTACACTCCACTGCAAATATGGACTACATCTTCAAATCCTAAATAATAGTTTATCGGTCTATTCATTGCTTAAGAATACGTAACTTCTTCGCGTCGTCATTGTTATCTACTGATTGACCAAGTTAATTCGCTAGTTATAGATTATTACAACTGTATTTACTAAATTTTATTTTATTGGGATCTTTTCTAGGTTATGTACGTACCTCTGGTTACATATTTAACATGTCAGAGAGACTATTATGGAGATATTATAACTTCTACGATGGTATGCGCCGGTGGAAATAGACAGGGCGCTTGCACCGTAAGTTTGAATTGAGATCAAGTGGTCTAAAAATGTTAAAAACACGTTATTTTTAGGGTGACTCTGGCGGGCCTCTTGTTATCGATGGAGTTCAATTTGGAGTCGTCTCGGTTTCACGCTACATGTGCAATAACCCTCCCTTTCCAGCAGTATATACCAATGTTGCTGAATATTTAGATTTCATTAATCCATTTTTGAATACGAAAGTAAATTAATTATTGGTGTATTTAGATTTCATTAATCCATTTTTGAATACGAAAGTAAACTAATTATTGGTGTAAGTGTATAAAAGAAATAAAAACAGCTAATAGCAAATTAGCACTGTTTGTTTTTATAAATATAACTGAGATTAAACAGACGAGAGTTGCAGCACGTGGCTACATTTCGTGGCAACCACACGCATCAACCCAACCAGGACAGCGATAAGCCTTATAGGTTCAAACGCTGGCAGGGCGGCCTATCGCGAGCAAACTACGTACATTGGGTGGCGCTGGAACTTAAAATAAGTTCGTGTACAGAGTTGTCCCCAAAGACCTGTTGTCCCTGTCTGTTGAGGCGTTCATTCGCAAAACAACACATGTCCAAAAAAAAAAAAATTTGGAGATAATCAAGAAAAAGTGCCTGGCTTTATACTGTTAAGGATTTTGATTTTATTAAGGTATTTTTATGATTAAAAATGTGGAATAAAGAAACAATTTTTGACTTTAATTTTTGTTTATTTTGCACACAAAACCAGGAAATGTTAAAAATTTAAAAAATATTTTAAAAGTAACGCTTGTACTGTTTTTGTGTATTTTGGACCCCAATTTTATTTGCCTCCACTGCTATTATCATCACTCATAATTTAGGCAATTTGGATGTCTTTCGAGGTATCCTGCTATACCTCCGTCTTTGGTCCTATGTTAACATATAACTCCTTGTTACGAGTATTCTTAAGATATTTGGTAAGTTCCATCAAATTTAGGAACTCTTTTGGATTTATTTCATGTGTACGTTGGTTAGGTATCAGTGCTATTTCTTTAGGCTTTTTTATTCCCGCAATAGTATGGTGTGACCAAGGACCCTAATAACTTTGGCGTATTAGCATTTGTCCAGGATACTCTTTAGATATTTGGTATATTCGCGCTGGTTTCAGCAAATTTTTTGGTTTGGGATTTTTTAAAAATGGGTATTTTATCTATAAGAAACCATTGAGAATCTATTCCTGCATTCACAACAATATATGGAGATGGTTTGGACCTTGCTTTCCGAATAAGATCATTCCATTCTTCTGGAACGTCCAGAACTACTTTTTTTGCAGTCGAAAATAAGACTACAGTCGCTATCACACGGTAAGTATAAATGCCCCCGCATGGGATATACGTGTGTCACTTTAGATGCCAGCTTTAGTACATGCACAAGGATATATGAAAAGCGAATGAACACATAGTTCTTGTTCTGGCCTGGACAATGTGGACAGCCATCAGAAAAGAACCAGATTTCATTAGATCGGCTTGGTAAATGTTCTTTAAGATAATGAAGTATCATGGAAGTTCATTTTGACCACGTTTGGGCGGGCCCTCATGATTTGTATATATATTGACATCATTGCTTCCAATCTCGTGTATTCCAAACATATAATGCCAAGGTTGCCTACTATAAAACAGTTTGTTGGTTGTTAAATTAGGTAGTGGAAGATTTTGCATAAAATCAAAAGCAATGGCCGTTACTTTAAGATCACTTTGGCATTTAGCTTTACCCTTTCGTTTTAGATCGTAAAAAGCTTTTGCTTTAGGCTGATGGATATGTCTTTGCTGAATTAGCTATTTTTTCTTGGATTCCTCAATATCTTTTTTTTAAGTAGTGTCTCTGTTTCGTCACAAAACGTACAAGTGTCACATGTTGGGTAGGCAAAAGATATATTAAATCGATTTCGAAATACGTCATAATAAACAAAAGTAAGACACTTTTGATGTTGGGTGAAGTTCCAGAAATGCTTTGTGCATCTTTTTCACATTTAACTCTGATGGAAGGTAAATTTTCTTCTTGTCCAGTCTTCGTGTGTAGTGACTTTGTCGACCTTTAAAAGAGGAAATGTGCTTCATTACTGCTTCAACATCGGAGGTCTTTGTCTTATTTGGTTTATTTATATGTTTTCCACGACCATCTTTTGGAGAAAATCCAGTCGCAGCTAAGCTGTTTCTAATACGGCGAACTCGCATTTCACTAACACCAAAAATACTAGGAAATGCTTTAGCACACACCTCCACTTCTTGTCCAGGTACTCGAATTTTATATTCAAATGCTGCTATATGCGGTGGACCTTCTTGATCATGATATTCAAACTCAAACTCAAACTCAAACTCAAAAATAATTTATTTACCCAATAAACATATGTGACAGGATATTCAAATTCATACATATTTCTTAATACTAAGGGTAAATAGGGCAATACCGCGATTATAAAAACCGATAGCACAAAGCACAGAAGAACTGTGCCTGTGTGGTAAAGCCCTTGAACTAAAACTAAAAAAAGAAAATATCAAATAATTCATTGGTACATTGGTACATTGGTTCATTGGTATGGCGACGCGAGGACCAACCCAGGGGCAGGGAAGAGAAGAGGGGAAGGAGGGTACATATTAAAAAAAATAGGTATATAAAAAAATAAATAAATAGGTGCAAGCAGCCCAGCAAGGTAGTAACATAGTATTTATATACTCTAAGCATATGCGGGAATACAACAAAAAAAAAAAAAAAATAGATAAATGAAAGGTGGCTAAACTTCACTTCTCTGGGTCTCTAAAAGATGTTTTTTTATATAATCCCTAAATCTAATAGGGGAAAAATCCTTAACGTTATTAGGTAAGCTATTCCAAGTTTGAACTGCTTTAAAACTAAATGATTTTTGAACATTTGCTGTACGATGCTGAGGTATTCTAAAGTAATTCAAATTTCTTGTCTGATGAGGGTGATTATATGACTGAAAATTTGTTCTTAAATATGAAGGTTCTCCATTTTTTAACAGTCGAAACACAAATTGACACATATGGTATTTTCTGCGGTTTCTCATATTTAAAATATATTTGTCATTTAGATAGGGAGTTATATGTTCTCTAAAAGGAATATTAAATGAATATCGCATACAAGAATTCTGAATCTTTTGTATAGAGAAAGATATTTTTTCTGTCAATGAGTCGCCATATACTACATCTCCATAGTCAAATAAAGACAAAACAAGTGTATTACACAGATAATATTTAGTCTTAGAGGGAAGACAATGTTTGAGATGGTACAATTTTTTCAAGCGCATGTACGCAATTTTAAGTTTATTTTTTACATGTGCCTGAAATGTGAGACCAGTATCAAAATAAATACCCAAATTCCTTGCCTCCTTAACCAATGGTAAGGGGTCATTGCTAATATTTATGTGAAAATTATCGGAGATGAAGGAAAGAGCATTGTTATTATTACTGAAAAAAATAATGCAAGACTTAGCAGCATTCAACTTTAAATTATGTTCTTCTGCATAGGAGTTGACACTCACCAAATCCTCATTAAATTGTACTTGAGCAGTCTGCAAATTTTGAGTGGGAAAAGATATATATAACTGTGAATCGTCAGCATATTGCTGTAGTTTTGTGTATTTTAAAATGTCAATCATATCCGCAACATATAAAGAAAATAACAAAGGCCCTAAGATGGAACCCTGTGGTACTCCTGTTCTCATTGGTATGTAACTGGACTTTTGTGTAGTAGATTCTGATTTTAGAATAACACAGTGAGCTCGATCATGGAGATATGATTCAAAAAATTTTACTGCATTAGGTGATAGTCCGAAGTAGTGAAGCTTAGCCAATAACATTTTGTGATTTATAGTGTCGAAAGCCTTACTAAAATCTAGTAAACCTAAACATGTGTGCTCTTTTCTTTCTATATTTAACCGGACTTCATTAAGGAGATGAACAAGACTAGTAGTTGTACTAAAATTCTTACGAAAACCTGATTGACAATCTGGAATTACTTTAATTGAGTTAGCAAAGCCACATAATTCTTAATAGATATGTTTTCTATTATTTTGGATACTACTGGCAGGATACTAATAGGTCTTAAGTCTTTAAGTTCTTTGGGATTAGAAATTTTACCTAATGGATTTATGATTGCCCGTTTCCATAGTGTAGGATAAAAATTCTCTAGAATACAACTATTTATTATGTTTAATAGTGGCTTTAGACGAAAAGGTAGACAAAATCTTACGTCTCTTATTGATAATGAATCCTCACCGATAGCATTCGTATTTATGGTGTTTAAGAGTTTTTTGAAATCTAACTCATCCAACAATTTAAAATTCAGTTGTGATGTTGCATTTTTATGCCTACTTAATTTATAAAATTCTATTTTTTTCCTCTGATGTAGAGTCTAATACAGCGTTACAACTTGCAAAATAGTTATTGAGAATTGTTGCATCAGAAAACTCCTCAGGCAAGCTAAAATTTTTGTCGCGAGTTAAATTTAATCTATTAGCATGAGTCCAAAAGTCCTTTCCATTTTTTTGAGACTTTAAATTAAAATATGATATTTTTTCCCTAGTAATAGCGTGTTTAGTAAAATTTCTAATTTGTCTATAATACTGGAGGTGTCCTTCTGTTTTTTGCTTCAGGTATTTCCTATGAGCTTTATCTCTTAATTTCATTAAAAGCTTAATATTATTAGTAATCCACGGTGTAAAAGGTTTTTCTTTGATTCTTCTTTGCTGCATAGGTGCATATTTGTCAATTAAAAACAAAATATTGTCAATAAAAATCTTAAGTTTATTGTTGATATCTTGAGAATAATATATTTGATCCCACTGTAATTGTTGGGCATCATTTTCAAAATCTGCAAAATTTATGTTATTGTAATCTCGAAATTGAACTAATTTATATCTATTTTGACTTTTGGGTAAATTTGCAATCGAATAAACTAAGTTATGATCGGACACCTCCTCCGATATAATGATAGAAGCATTTTCCTTAACATCCAAATTGTTGTTTGTTATAATAATATCAATGAGAGAACTACTATTACTAGAGATATTTATTCGTGTTGGGTCTTTAATTAATTGCTTTAAATTAAAAGTGTCAATTAGCTTTTCAAGGTTAGTTTTAGGAGCATAATCTTTTAAAAGGTCTATGTTCAGGTCTCCCGTAAATATAACATGATCATAGAATGGTACAGTCAAGGCAAAAAAAATTTCCAGCCAGTCAGTAAAATTGTTGATATTGGAGGAGGGAGGCCGATAAATATTTGTGAACAGCATATTTTTATTATTAAGAGAAAGATTAATACTTATATACTCACAGTCAGGTGTGGCAATATTAAAATCAACCAGTTTAAATTTATACTTTTTTCCAACATAAAAACCCACCCCACCTCCTCTAGAGCTCTATCTTTTCTCACAAAATTGTATCCTGAGATTTTAAAATTACAGTTCTCATAATCGGATGACAACCAGGTTTCAGACACACCTAGTAAGTCAAAACCATAATCAATTACATAATTAACAAACTCGTCAAAGCCGGTATTCAATGAACGTATATTAAGATGTGCGACCATAAAATTGTTAATATTATTAAATTTTTCATTAGCAAGTCCACCATGCTGGATAACTGCTCACATACCACCATGATTATCCTCCATAATCCCCACACTCCCCTCGCCTGCTTCGTCACTGTCACTTAAGTTTCCATCACTATTTTCAGTAAGAGAAAGTCGGCTGCGACGCCTCTAAACAGGTATTACGGTAATAAGTCCAGATAACTCTGAATCCTGTTTATTTTTCGATTTCATATTGCTAAAAACGTTTAGTAACTCAAGCCGCTCTTCCGGGGATATCACTTGAAAGAACGGTATTATATTTAGTAAAATCACTACAAAAACGAATAAACTTAAACATGCACTAAAATCACTAGCTTATCTAACAATACCTGCAGTCCAGTCCTGTTTCGCGGGGTAAAACATCTTTGTCCCCTTTATGTGTTTGGTGGGCTAATCTACTCACTTGTTTTGCTATTTCTCGACGGTAAAACTTTCTTGATCTTTTTCGTGGTATATCTGTTGAGAAAATCTCACAAATTTTATCACCTTCAACTCCAGAGGTCCTAGCTTGAGCAAAATCTGCCATTTTAAAAGTTTAATGAGAAGTATTATTCTCGGTATTATTGGTAATAAAAAAATGCAATATTCCACTACCTATTTGCCGCCCACGATAAATAATAACACAGTCACTAATAAACAAACTGAAAAAGACTGAGTAGCCGGTGCCGTTCAAGAGGATACGTTGAATATATTCGGACAAGTGTTGTTTTTACAACAAAGCGTGAGGACATCTGTTGTTTTTCCAAAACATGCCGAATTTCGGCATTGATTCTAATTTGGACAACTGAGGTTTTTACACTATTTAATGTTTGGAACGCGTGTATATGGTACTTTACAATGTAAATCTGCATAAGGTCCATTTTCGGTTAAAATGGACACAAGTGTTGTTTTTCAAATAAGCGCCTTAAGCCGCAAACACACTGAGCTCACGTCACGTCATATTACGTAAGCTCACGTGCTATTACGTTAAAGACAAAAAGTGTGAAGCGCTGTTTTACATAGTATGTTAATACATCAGAACCACACTGAAGTCATCTCATGCGTATTACGTTACATCCCCAACGGCACGCGTGCTAGCATGTGCTTATTTTCTGCAAATCCACACTTTTCGTCTCACGTGAGCACTCGTTTAGGCGGTTTTGTAGAGAGCTAGTGTGTGGTTGGTGAATTTATTTTTAAAAATGGAGGAGGTTTTGATAGAAAAAGTAAGAGAACATGCTGTTTTATATAATCACGGATTGCCTGAATATCGTGATCAACATATTCGCCAAGCCGCTTGGGAGGAAATTGGAAAGGAGTTAGAAATACCAGGTAAGCACATTATTTTCTTGGTTTTTGCTGTTGTTTTATTGAGTGAAGGCCAAGTTTACAGAATAAAATATATATGACATATAAATGTATATATTATATGTGAGAACTTTGTTCTCTAGCCACTTGCTGAGACCTTATACAATAAGTAATAACCAAATTATGCTAAAACAGCTATTCTCTGGGCTATATGTCCCAACAAGCGCTGAATTACATAGCAAAATTTGGCGTATTTTGACTAACGCTGTTAGTACTAAAATACAAACTCAGTTTGCAGAAACTACCGGAAAAGAAAGGAATAAATCTTCATTTCCATATTTATAAAATACATGTGAAAGCGTTTTGGGTCATTTTTTAATTCCTGAACCAAACGATGAAATTCGCCCAATTCTTTTCTTTTCATGTTTATGTCATGGGCCCATGCTTTCCTCGTTTTTTTATTTTCCTCCTTGAGAACGATAAAGGCAGCCACAGTTTCTATTTCCTCTTCCCAGTCCGAAGAACTGATTGAGCTGGCGCTTTCCATAATTTAAAATTTACGCAAAATAAACAAACAACACAAACACAGTGAAATCAAAGAAAGACTGCCCGAATTCATATGTCAATTTGTATAGCACATCATAAAACGTGATGGTAGTGTGTTTCTAGTATGCTCTAACGGTTAAATCATGACAACATGATAGCACGTAGCCTCACATGACGTGAGCTCAGTGTGTTTGCGGCTTTAGTTGCATTTCTGTGTCAAAAGCACTTTAAGGTCTCTTACCTTTTCGTCAGACCCGGAACCTTGCCGATGAGCCGTAGACGGCGAAACACGTCCAAGAATTGGGTCTGACGGAAGGATAAGGGACAACTCTATAGTTTTTCAATAACTGAATTTCTTTGTTACTATTCCATTCCAGATCAATATAATTCACGCGATACCCAGGAAATACGAGTACAAAGTTAACGACAAACTTTTGACGTCGAAATATGTCGATTTAAGGCCGATTCGCAATATAAAGACGTTCACGCTCAAGTCACGTTCCGCGCGAATATTTTTCAGTTGGTTGCAATGGAACCGTTTCCACTAACGCTCACGCTCAAGTCACAATACGGTCACTTGAGTGCAGGAATTATCGAAAAGAATATTTGAGCTGAGCGTGTCTGTGTCTTGAGCGGTCAGTGTAAATACAAAAGTGGGATTTTTGTTCATCACCCATGGATACGGATAAAATATTAATAGAAAATAAATGGTTCGTAACCACACTGAACTGTTTGATATGAGGGTTTCACCCCCTCAAAAGTAATAAGATGGAAGCGTGCAGATGGTTCTGCCATGCCTCTAGTTCTTGTTCTACTGCCAAAATCAGAAGAAAAAATATACCAGTTAAGAGACCTTGATCACATTCGTGTCCGTGTGGAAGCACAAAGAGCCAAGCCGCAAACAACGCAATGCCATCGCTGTCAGCTGTTTGGACACGCGCAGTTTAAGTGTACATCTAAAGTTAAATGCATGAAGTGTTCTAAAGAGCATTTCTCTGCAGCGTGCCCAAACACTGACCCATTGAAATGCGCCAACTGCAACGGTGGACATGCAGCTAATTCTAAAGATTGCCCAAAACATCCGGAAGTGATCAGTAGTCGTTTTGGAAGCGAAAATACGAATACAGGTCTTTTCAACAATGTTCCGAAACCAACTTTTATATGGGGTCAACAAAACAATAATGCTTTAAGAAATAATCAAAACCAAAACAAATTTTCAAATAGCAATCGAGGCACAGAGGCATGGCAGAACATTCTGCAAAGATCTATGCAGTCGCTCTTGGAGCAGTTTCAAAGTAAAATGCAAGAGCAAGTTCAAATCATGATGACTACTCTTATGAATAGTGGTCGTTGATGGCCTTGCAGGCAGAGACCGCGTTCCTTTGCTTGGTAACGATCAACATAAATGGGATTAAGTGGAACAAGCTTGAAATTATTGATTTCCTTGAGAGCATTGACATTTTGCTTGTGCAAGAGACATGGTTAAAGGGTGATTGCTTCACGTGCCCGAACTACAATGTTTTTCGCATTGATCGACAGGGTCGGCCGTTGGGTGGAACCATGATTCTTGCAAAGAAAAATGTTATTGTACAAGTTGTGCCAGGTTTGTCTAACGTGCTCACATGGAGGGTACATTTATTAAAGTAAGCACCAAGTATGGGTGGTTAAAACTGGGTTCTGTTTACTGCAGTCCCTCAGTCAATTTTGGCAGAGATTGCCTGACAAAGATTTTTGGCAGCGATCATGCGGTAATAATAGGGGGAGACCTCAATGCAAAACATCGCATTTGGGGTTGTAGAGTCCAAAATTCGAGAGGTCTCACCCTATTTATTCATTTACTCGAGTTAAATTTTCATATATTACCGCCGGTGGAGCCGACACATTTTCAAGCGCGCTCACAACCGGAAATCTTGGACGTTTTCGTTGTAAAAAATACGGGTCAGCTCTCGCAGCCAACTGTTTTATCAGAGCTGACGTCGGATCATAGACTGGTTATGGTAGAGTATGGCAATCCGGCGGAAAAGGGGCACGGTTTTGTCACGCGTACCATAACTAACTGGGAAATGTTCAAAAGAATTATAGATAATTTCGAACAGTTGCCCCTGATTTGTCAGGATAATCGAATTGCGAACTCAGCTAGACAAATGACGTCTAATATAAACTCTGCTATGGCCGAGTCTTCTACAACGACGGCGTCCAGATTTTCGAGGCAGGGCGTTTTTGGAGGCAAACTTCTTCGAAGAATTAAAGTTAAAAATAAAACGTTGCGTTTGGCCTACAGAACTGGTGACCCGCGCATCAAAGCGCAAGCAAACAGGGAAACCACTGAAATTAAAGCAATGCTAAGAGAAAAAGAATTACAAACTTGGTCTGATAAAATCAAGAACTTAAGAATTGTAAACAATTCAGTTTACAAATTCATCAGATTTCTGATAAAGGGTGCTAAAAAGCCAATGTCGTATGTTAGGGACCTGGTTAACAATAATATCCTTACAGATCCTATTGAAAAAGTAGAATTATTTCCGGACAGTTTGTGCGAACAGTTCAGCGAGTTTCCCTCGACTAATCCTGATAGAGATGTACGAGTCACCAGGACTGAACAAATTTATAAAAATATGCCTCACATTATTCAGAATATTCCGAGAGTAACTCTGGAGGAAGTTCGTTCTCTTGTAAATGCAATAAATCCAAAAAAGGCGCTTGGTTTCGACGGCATCAAAAGTGAAGCTGTCAAAAATCTACCAGAAAAGGCAATGATAGACGTAGTAAACATAGCCAAAGCTATACTTGAAAGAGGTTGCTTTCCAAAAGACTGGAAAAAGGCTAAAGTGGTGTTAATACCGGAGACTGGTAAAGATTTAACGTTGGCTGTCAGCTATAGGCCGATAAGTATATTATCATGCCTTGGCAAAGTAGTTGAAAAACTAATATTTAATATAAAAACGAAAAGTTTTGTATTAAGTGTATAATCTTAACTTCAATGCAGAGCGCTTTCGGCCTTAAGCCATCATCAGTGCCTCCTGAAAGTGAGGAAAAAACCTTTGGAGACATCTGAGTAAGTTTGAATGTAGTAAAAAATTTTTAAAAAATATTCTATAATTTTATATTATATAATTAGGTTGAATGTATTGAAATTTTTAATTTTTGACTAAAGCATGGTGTTCTTAGGGTTATGTACTCACTTTGTCAGGAACCAGGAAGGAAATACTGCCGAACAAACTTTAGTGGACATTTTCTTTAAAACTATTACAAAGAACACTACATAAAACACATTAAAATACTTGTATATGGGACGAAACTTTGGGGATGAACCACTAAGAGGTCATTTTAATTTTTATTGTAACATTTTAGCCGAAGTATTTTGGCGGTATGGTTTCTGATTTCTATTGTAACAAGTGACAGCACTGACTTTGACATTGTTGAGAGTGTCGAAATCGAAAGAGCGGGTTATTTAAATTTGAATTAAGGTTGAAAGTATTTTCGGTTTATAAATTTAGATTAAGGTTGGGTGAAAATTGATTTTAAAATTTGAGTTTAATTTAATTTTATTAGGTTTAGTTTTTAGTTGAGGAGGCGTCTATGTAATGGGACGTAACTTCTATTCAGGCTTACTTGTGTGTTCAGACAAGAGCAGTTGCCCTGCAATTCTTTGTTAATTTCTATATCTTCTAGGAAATCAAGTCTATTGAAATTTTTGGAAGAGATGCTGTGGATAATTTTAGAGTTCGAAGTTGGGCTAAAGTTGTGATTCGATGCTTTAAGGTGTTCACCAAACGCAGATGAGGATCTAGAAAGATGTTCTTTTATTCGTGTTTTAAGGGGTCTACATGTGCGACCTATATAAGTGCTGTTACATGAGTTGCAATTGAGTTTATAAATACCACTCTTTGAAAGGTGACTGATTCTGTCTTTAGAATTGGTGATGTGAGATGACAGACTATTCTTAGTTTTAAAAGAAATACCCAGGTTATTGACAGATTGGCGTAGTACTTGTGTAACACTGGAGTTGGTGTCTTGATCAAGAAATGGTATGGCAATGTATCTATTATTGTTGGGTTGAATAGGAGGGTAAATTTCTTTTTTGATTCTCCTGCATTTTGTTTTTGAGATCATGGTGTCAATCATGTTGGGGTCATAGTCGTTGTTGTAAGCTATTTGTTTTAGTATGTTGACTTCGTCATGATAGTTCTTTTTTGATAGAGGGATATTAAGCAATCTGTTTATGTAAGAATGAAAAGAAGCTAGTTTTTGTTGTTGAGGGTGATTTGAATTATATGGGATGACATGGTCAGTTTGGGTTGGTTTCCTGTATATTTGAAATTGTAAATTGTTAGTTATTTTTGATATGGAAATGTCTAAGAAGTTGATTTAATTATTGGTTTCTATTTCTAGGGTAAAAGATATGTTTGGGTGTATGCTATTAAGTTTATTAAGTAGTTCGTTGGCTCCATGAGTATCACAATTTAAAAAACACAAGCAATCGTCTACGTACCTGTACCATTTGATGATCTCTGGGTTATTTGCTGAGATAATATGATTATTTTCCAAAGCATCCATGAACACGTCAGCCAAAAATGGAGATAGGCAACTTCCCATGGCGAGTCCGTCTGGTTGTTGGTAGTATTTATCGTTGAAGCAAAAGTAGTTTTGGGATAGGCAAAAATTAAGTAATGATAGAACATCGACAACCAAGCTCTCATCTGGGTTTTTTGATCTAAGAAGGCTTCCAATTATATCAACTGTTTCAGACTTAGGGACAGTGGTAAATAGGTTTGTCACGTCGAAGGAGACCAGTAAAGAGTTTTGTGGTAAGTTTAAATTTTTTAAATTATTGACTAGATCTGATGTATTAAGAATTGTGTGTTTGGGTTTAAAGTTTGTAATGGATTTGATTAGATTAAGTGTGAAAACAGAGAGTATGGAGATTGGGGTATTAGTAAAACTTACCACAGGTCGTATAGGAGTGTCAGGTTTGTGGATCTTTGGTAATCCGTATAGGCGTGGCATGGTAGGATTGCTGGAAATAATCTGTCTAGGTGCATCGTTCTCTTCCAAAAATGTACTAAAATGTTTTAA
The DNA here is from genome assembly GCA_963920685.1 of Polydrusus tereticollis. NCBI lineage: Eukaryota > Metazoa > Arthropoda > Insecta > Coleoptera > Curculionidae > Polydrusus > Polydrusus tereticollis. The sequence goes on along the minus strand of OY987332.1, from coordinate 42,474,823 downwards.
GAATCTATTTGGCTTCCTAATAAATCTATCGTGAGGATTGTCCCTCAGAATTTTAAAATTGTTCTCCTGTAAAAAACTTTCTACTTTAGATATGTAATCTTGTTTAGTTAATATAACAACACAGCTGCCCTTGTCTGCCTTGCTGATGATTAGATTTTGGTTTTTTATTTTGGATTTGAGACTTTTGTGTCTGAAAGAAGATACTGAAAAATTGGCCTTTGGGAGATTTTTCTTTGTATTATATAAAATGTTATGGATGTCATTCCTTACAGATTTTTTGAGATTAGGATCATTTGTGATTTGTTCTATAATGACATCCATCTCTACAGCATATTGTAGGATGTCATCATCTGACAACGGTGTTTTAAGACAATATTTTAAGCCCATATTTAGTAGTTCTATTTCGCCTTCCTCAAAAACTGTATCAGAAAGGTTTTTAATTCTGTCGTGAAATTTAAAGTTTGAGAATTTATTACCCTTTTTGAGTCTGTCATTGTTAAAAGAACTTTTTTGTTTAATGAGTGATGTTAATTTAGAGTTAAGTTTATCGAATTTGGTTTTTTAATGTTAGTGATTTCGTCAGTTATTTCATTAAAGAAGTTTTGAAATTGTTCATACCCAAGGTTAGTCGTTAATTGATTGAAAATTAATTTTAGTTGACAATTCAGAAAATCTAACTTAGCGTAATGTTTACAGATATGTGACCTGATGATTTTATGTTCTAAATCTAATTTTTGATGATAAGAGACGTTTTTTGAAATTTTAACCCTTGCGAAAACTGGGGTGACGCCTTCTTTTATGCAGTTATTCAGGAACCAAATGTCTACGTGTAAAGTTGCTCTCCTCAATGAGATCCTCCTGTATTTTTCAGCCAAGTCTGCCATACTGCAGTAGAAATAAAAAGGGGGAGTGTGGCTGTGTACACTTTGGAAAATTTAGAAACGAAAAGTTTTGTATTAAGTGTATAATCTTAACTTCAATGCAGAGCGCTTTCGGCCTTAAGCCATCATCAGTGCCTCCTGAAAGTGAGGAAAAACCTTTGGAGACATCTGAGTAAGTTTGAATGTAGTAAAAAATTTTTAAAAAATATTCTATAATTTTATATTATATAATTAGGTTGAATGTATTGAAATTTTTAATTTTTGACTAAAGCATGGTGTTCTTAGGGTTATGTACTCACTTTGTCAGGAACCAGGAAGGAAATACTGCCGAACAAACTTTAGTGGACATTTTCTTTAAAACTATTACAAAGAACACTACATAAAACACATTAAAATACTTGTATATGGGACGAAACTTTGGGGATGAACCACTAAGAGGTCATTTTAATTTTTATTGTAACATTTTAGCCGAAGTATTTTGGCGGTATGGTTTCTGATTTCAAGTGACAGCACTGACTTTGACATTGTTGAGAGTGTCGAAATCGAAAGAGCGGGTTATTTAAATTTGAATTAAGTTTGAAAGTATTTTCGGTTTATAAATTTAGATTAAGGTTGGGTGAAAATTGATTTTAAAATTTGAGTTTAATTTAATTTTATTAGGTTTAGTTTTTAGTTGAGGAGGCGTCTATGTAATGGGACGTAACTTCTATTCAGGCTTACTTGTGTGTTCAGACAAGAGCAGTTGCCCTGCAATTCTTTGTTAATTTCTATATCTTCTAGGAAATCAAGTCTATTGAAATTTTTGGAAGAGATGCAGTGGATAATTTTAGAGTTCGAAGTTGGGCTAAAGTTGTGATTCGATGCTTTAAGGTGTTCACCAACCGCAGATGAGGATCTAGAAAGATGTTCTTTTATTCGTGTTTTAAGGGGTCTACATGTGCGACCTATATAAGTGCTGTTACATGAGTTGCAATTGAGTTTATAAATACCACTCTTTGAAAGGTGACTGATTCTGTCTTTAGAATTGGTGATGTGAGATGACAGACTATTCTTAGTTTTAAAAGAAATACCCAGGTTATTGACAGATTGGCGTAGTACTTGTGTAACGCTGGAGTTGGTGTCTTGATCAAGAAATGGTATGGCAATGTATCTATTATTGTTGGGTTGAATAAGAGGGTAAATTTCTTTTTTGATTCTCCTGTATTTTGTTTTTGAGATCATGGTGTCAATCATGTTGGGGTCATAGTCGTTGTTGTAAGCTATTTGTTGTAGTAGGTTGACTTCGTCATGATAGTTCTTTTTTGATAGAGGGATATTAAGCAATCTGTTTATGTAACAATGAAAATAAGCTAGTTTTTGTTGTTGAGGGTGATTTGAATTATATGGGATGACATGGTCAGTTTGGGTTGGTTTCCTGTATATTTGAAATTGTAAATTGTTAGTTATTTTTGATATGGAAATGTCTAAGAAGTTGATTTTATTATTGGTTTCTATTTCTAGGGTGAAAGATATGTTTGGGTGTATGGTATTAAGTTTATTAAGTAGTTCGTTGGCTCCATGAGTATCACAATTTAAAAAACACAAGCAATCGTCTACGTACCTGTACCATTTGATGATCTCTGGGTTATTTGCTGAGATAATATGATTATTTTCCAAAGCATCCATGAACACGTCAGCCAAAAATGGAGATAGGCAACTTCCCATGGCGAGTCCGTCTGGTTGTTAATAGTATTTATCGTTGAAGCAAAAGTAGTTTTGGGATAGGCAAAAATTAAGTAATGATAGAACATCGACAACCAAGCTCTCATCTTATATCCAGATCAATAGGTACAGTGCATTGTGGAAACAATCGAACATTTGTTTGCCTTGATTTGTATTGGAAAAGTTAAGATACTAGTATGTGCCGTATATATACCACCGCAGTCACCAGTAAAGATATATGAGGAATTCTGTGCCTCTATAGAAAATGTTTTTAACAATTGTAAATATGATCATGTGTCGAGTAGGTATGTACTCGATTACTGCTCGAGTACTGCATATATGTGTGTGTGTAATATGATTTAGCTGATTTTAATTTGTATAGATGTGATAGATCTAAAAAAACAAGTAACTGTGATAGAGGTGGAGGAGTAATGATAGCGGTTAAGTCTAATCTTATATCCAGATCAATAGGTACAGTGCATTGTGGAAACAATCGAACTTTTGTTTGTCTTGATTTGTATTGGAAAAGTTAAGATATTAGTATGTGCCGTATATATACCACCGCAGTCACCAGTACAGATATATGAGGAATTCTGTGCCTCTATAGAAAATATTTTTAACAATTGTAAATTATCCACAGCATCTCTTCCAAAAATTTCAATAGACTTGATTTCCTAGAAGATATAGAAATTAACAAAGAATTGCAGGGCAACTGCTCTTGTCTGAACACACAAGTAAGCCTGAATAGAAGTTACGTCCCATTACATAGACGCCTCCTCAACTAAAAACTAAACCTAATAAAATTAAATTAAACTCAAATTTTAAAATCAATTTTCACCCAACCTTAATCTAAATTTATAAACCGAAAATACTTTCAACCTTAATTCAAATTTAAATAACCCGCTCTTTCGATTTCGACACTCTCAATAATGTCAAAGTCAGTGCTGTCACTTGTTACAATAGAAATCAGAAACCATACCGCCAAAATACTTCGGCTAAAATGTTACAATAAAAATTAAAATGACCTCTTAGTGGTTCATCCCCAAAGTTTCGTCCCATATACAAGTATTTTAATGTGTTTTATGTAGTGTTCTTTGTAATAGTTTTAAAGAAAATGTCCACTAAAGTTTGTTCGGCAGTATTTCCTTCCTGGTTCCTGACAAAGTGAGTACATAACCCTAAGAACACCATGCTTTAGTCAAAAATTAAAAATTTCAATACATTCAACCTAATTATATAATATAAAATTATAGAATATTTTTTAAAATTTTTTTACTACATTCAAACTTCCTCAGATGTCTCCAAAGGTTTTTTCCTCACTTTCAGGAGGCACTGATGATGGCTTAAGGCCGAAAGCGCTCTGCATTGAAGTTAAGAATATACACTTAATACAAAACTTTTCGTTTCTAAATTTTCCAAAGTGTACACAGCCACACTCCCCCTTTTTAATATTTAATAGTGTGACCGATTTCGTATTAGACAACGACGTTTTACCACCTGAGCAGTTCCGATTTAGAGCTGCTCATTGCACGGTGCGCCAGACAATACGACTGGCAACCAATATACTATAAGGTTTTAATAGCCGCATGTCGACTGGTGCAGTCTTTTTCGACGTTTCTAAGGCATTCGACAAAGTCTGGCACGACGGTCTCACACTTAAATTGATAAGGCTAGGCATGCCGAACTGACTAGTTCGAGTTATCATATCATTCCTTGAGGACAGGAAGTTCATGGTGTCGTCTGAAAATGCTACATCTTTTACAAGAGTAGTGAGGGCGTGGGTCTCGCAAGGGTCAGCTATTGCCCCCATACTGTATAATATTTATACATCTGATATTCCGCATCATCCACAAACGGAACTATATCTGTTCGCTGGTGACACTACGATTACTGCCACCTCAATGGGACCCGAAGTCGTGGTCTCGCGTCTGCAGCGCCACATTTTTATCCTCCAAGAGTGCATGGCTAGATAAATGGAAGTTGAGGTTAAATGAAGATAAGACTCAAGCCATCTTTTTCTCGAAGCGGAGGACAAGGCTACCAAGATCGCGAGTAAAAGTTAACAATAGGCAGATAGTTTGGAGTGACAAAATTAAATATTGTCAACAAAATGGCGGGCTCTACATTTTTAATTATAATTTTCACACTTCTAGACCACTGTGCGTTGAGGTCGCGGACCACTGTGCCATCCAATGTCAAGTTCAATTAAACAAGACTCAGCACTTTCGGTGTATAAATACCCGAACATTGGATGGACACGGTACCTTCGTCTCAACGACTGGTCAACCACCCTGCGACAGGAGTGCCCATAGTGTCAACATTGATTCGAGGCCCCTCTCCTGCTCGATTTAAAAGCATTCCCCAAGAGTCCCCCTGGTCAACTACCCTGCGACAGGAGTGCCCAAAGTGTCAAAGTGTCAACATAGACTCGAGGCCCCTCTCCTGATCGTACTATAAGTACTCCCCGAGAGCCCCCATCGACAGTGCCGAACTGGTCCGCACCCCCCGGAGACATGCTGGGTTTTGCTCCGAGCTGCCTGGTACAGTTTATAACAAAGTATTAATAAAGGCTGTATTGTTTTTTAGTCCAAGTGGTTTACATTCACGCCCCGTTAGGGAAACAACCCCCAGTTGTGACAATATCTTGGCCTCATCTTCGACAAAAAGATGGCTTGGAATGAGTGCGTGAATGATTGGCTTGCTAAGGCATAAAAGGAGATGTGTGCAGTATACCCGCTGCTTTGTGCCAATAGCAAAATTAATTACAAACCTAAGACTAATACAAAACAATTATCAGACCAATTTTACTTTACGGTGTACAGACCTGGTGCACCGTAAATAATACTAGACGTAACAAGACACAACTTTTTCAAAACAAAGTACTACGAATTATTACGAATTCGCCAAGATTCGTGTCAATAGACGTATTACATAGAGACATGCGCATGGGCAGGATCGACGAGTACTTTACAAAATTACTGACAAAATACTTTCAAAGAACTGACGTCTCGCTAAATCAACTCATCATCAACTCAATTATACTACAAAAGCATAAATACCCAAAAGACTGGCTCCTACCCTAAAATCTGTGCAGAATTAAATTAAAGCAGTAAATTTTAAATCAAATTAAATTTCTAAAATCTCACTAAAATCGCCAGAATCAATAATTCATTCCGACCCAATTAAATCTTCAAATTCAAAATTATAATCAATAAACCAAGCAACTTCCAATAGTCATCGATAAGATAATCACAATAAATAATAGGAGTGAAAGTTTAATCTGACTAACTCAAGAAACTAACCATACGATGATAATGAGTTCGAGAAAGTGAAACAGGAAAAGAAGAGCTGCTAATAAACTTGTTTTGGAATTCGAAAGACCTGATAAAATTTCAGCTCGTCATCTAATACAATGGGGAACAAATTTCAACTTTTTTTTTATTTCCTGAACAGAGCCTAATTTTTTTTTAACTACACCCAAGTAACTGAAAAATACCTAATAAAGATATTAGTAAGGTCACAAAAAAAACTGAATTATTTGTTACAAAATTTTAATTTATAGGCATTTACAATGAACATACAACCAAATTGAATAGCAGTTTAGACACTCATTTTAAGCTTCTTAGCCTGTCTTTTGAAAGCAGCCTCGGGGGCATCTCTCTTAATAGTCCAACAGTAGTCGGCTCACAGTTTTATTTTCTCTAATACCTTCTTTCCATGTTTGAAATATCCTGGCAAAACCTCTCACCGTGCTTGTCACTTACAGCACCACAATTTTCCGGATAGTAATCCAGATGAGGATCCAGGAAATGAATTTTCAACGACATATTAAACCCTAGGTTTTGGTAACATAAAAGAAGTTGGGCAAGCAGGACTTAAAATTTTTTCCCAAAAAATTTATGGTAACCATTTTAAAGGCATTCCAAGCATCCTTTTCCTTGCCTTTAAGTATGGAATCGAATTGCGCATCTCCGAAAAGTTTCCTAATCTGAGGACCCACTTTAATTTAAGTGTCACTGATTCTAGGGAACTTTCCTTTTAAACAACTAAAGCACGGCCTTATTTGTCCATAGCCTTTACAAAATTTTTCATAAGTCCCAATTTTATATGAAGTGGCGGTAGTAAAATCTTTTCTAGGGGAACTAAAGGCGCGCTGGCTACATTTTTCTTTTAGGGTGGCCAAATTTTCTTTATGTAGTGATCCGATCGTGCTTGACTGTGCGATTTGCAGAGGAAGCAGCGGTATTTTGTATCTGCATTCCAAGCAATCTCGCAACAAGTTTTAAAATCCCACAATTTTGCCAATCATATCTTTCATATTGTATGGTCTCCAGTAACAATTTCAAATCGCTATACGTTTCTTTCATGTGGACTGCATGACCAATTGGGACTGAAGGCAACTTGTTTTCATTATTGAGTAACACCGCTTTAAGACTTTCTTTTGAGAAATCAATGAAAAGTCTCCAGGCTTTTGGATCATAGTCGAAATTTAATGATGCCATTAGTCCCTCAAGGTCCCTACAGGCTACCAAATTGTTTTCCATGTCAAAAAATGGTGTTAGTTTTTTTGTAAAAACTTTTGCTTCATCTTGAAGTAAGTTCCATTGTCGCAATCGAGAGGCCAAGAGTTCGGATTTTTTTTTAGGCAATTCCAAATCCCTTATAACTAAGGTCACTTAATTTACTTTGACTTATTTTGTGAGACTTTTTACTGGGAAGTTCACATACAAAATCGGAGTCTTGTGAGGTTGATGGGCCAGCGACATTTTCCAGTACACTACCGTTTGATTCCATTGGATCATCATCAAAATTAGGGCTACATTCCTGAGGTGGATTAGATACAGGCAACTCGTCACTATGAGGCACCGGGCGTATAGCGGACTGTAAATTTGGATACTGTATCGCAGACCTTTTTTTTCTCCGAAAATCCTTTTTTAATGGGAGGTGTCAAACAAAAGTAACAGTCAGTAACGTGGTCTTTCGGTTTTCGCCAGATCATAGGAACAGCAAAGGGCATCTTACGCTTTTTCCACTTAGCCAGCCGCGAATGTTAGACGCACATTTGTGGCAGCAGATATGGGGAGCCTAATTTTTTTTTATCCTGGTAAGCCTTTTGTATTAAAGGGCTAATTGTATGTTTTTGTTTCACAAAAGTCATTTCGCTACATATATAACAAAAATGATTCGGCTTATTTAAATAAACTCGCAACATGTTGCTCAAAACTTTCTAATTTCTCAAATACGAACAGCTCTTAATCAACTGGTGGTTGAAATACAACGAACTAGCAATTTGGGATTTATGTTATATGTATTTAAACCCCTTATAGAGTACACCTGGTGTAATAAACCCAGGTACTTCTCATTTAATAGTCGAATTTTCACATACATTGCGGGCAGGTAGGTAATTATTAGCATGGATCTATAAAACCGGAGACAACTGAGACTTTTGCAAGCCAGATTGTTAGTTAGTATAATAAAATAAGTAAGATTTTGCTATTTTGGTCTCGGAAACATTTTTGCTGTTCCCCTGCGTAATAGGTCCTTATACAAGGTGTGAAATTTTCCTCAACTTTTACGCTTTAATAAATTTGGATATACCCAGATTTTCCGTTTACGTGTAATTTTCAAGTTGCTCTTTTCTTCCTCATCTAATGATATCGCCATCATCGCCAACTCGGTAATTCAAAATATTTTAAATATGATGAAAGCGTTGTATGTGGACACTAAACTAAAATCAAGGGAGTGACACTTAAGCATGCCTTGAGCGTGAGCGTCCCCATAATGCGAATAGGCCTTTAAGTTTACTTATAGTACGTTTAGGTGCTCATGCAATTTATACAAACTGTGGATGCAACTTTGCACAAGTAGCTAGAAAGCTTAGCTTAAGTAAAACCTATTCTGCCAGAAAATATTATTTTGTCTTAATTACAGAAACTGTAAAATAGGCTAAACGTTTCAACAGAATACAAAGACAGTAGATGCTTTTGGATAGTTCTGCAAGTGCAGTGAAGCTTTATATTTTCAGAATCAATAGACCTACGCAGCTTCTTCAAACAGGTTTTGAAATTGTTTTGTTGGCGTTGTGCTGCAGTTGTCTATGTATGTCTCTCTTAGACCGAGCCGTTTAAACAGGTCTGTTTTAAACACAGGGTCAATTAGTTTATAGTTAATACCTAATAAATAGGGCTTAATATTTAGGCGTGTCTTAAACAGATCTTGTCTAAAACAGACATACATTGAAGTGATAATTTTTAAAAACTTGTTTTCAAATATTTATCCTTATGGTAAATAAAACAATGCAGTCTTTCTCCACAGTTTAATAATGATGATGGTGACTAAGAAGGTTCCCTACATGTTTCGAGCGCTTAAGCACTCATCATCAGGGGATACTATAAGGAATGTACAAAGTTAGAACGACCAATAAATATAAAATAAAGTTTAAGGACTTACCTAACATCGAGTTTAGAAGAAAAAACGGTGTCTCAAATTAATGAGTACAGCTCATAGTAACTTTATAGGTTGTAGACTTGGTATGTGAGATGTTCATTCATCTTTAGATATGAGTAAAGTTCTGGTTAAAGGATTTTCGGATTTTAAAAAATGTTAAAAAATTATGTTTTTAAAAAAAGGACAACTTGTTCTCAGTCACTATCGCGAAACTGTCGCAACGTGGAGGCTGAAGTGGGGTTACTTCGAGAAGAGAAATGCCTTAAACGACACATAACCAAGTTCAAATATTAGAAATATTAAAATACAAAAATAATTATTATTGAAATGAAAGTATTGGATTTCAACCAACTCGATTTTAAGTTTAAAAATCTATACCGGATAGATTAGTCAATGGTATTTGTCATCACTGGACCTATATGGTACTTAAGAATTGGCAGAAAATAGACATATGTCAAAAAATGATCAAATTATTTGGTTATGTTATGGTAAAAGGGGGTTGTAAATGTCTGTCGGAGGGTGATAAAGCACTGCACTAAACCAAAAATACACTTTTCAGGGCTGGTGATAATACTAAACCTAACTGGCACAGTAACTATGGGAAATATAGATTTTTAAATTAATATAAAAGAACATTGAAGAATGATGAAGAACTTTCAAACTTAAAAATAATAGGTGGATACAATCAAATTTGCAAAGGGGAGCTAAAAAATATTTTATACAGATAGTAAGAGGTATGTATTATGTAAGAGGGACTATATTGTTCCATTCCATTACATTCACCACTGAATTAGAACTAAATAATTCACTTCCCTTCTTAGATTTAATACTCACTAGATCAAACAATCAAATAGAATTCAGCACATACCGTAAACCCACTAATACAGACTGTATAATCCCATACTCATCTAATCATCCACACACTCAAAAGTAACGTTTCAGTCATTGTTTTCACGCCTATTTTCCATACCACTTAACCAAACCAACTTCAAATCTGAATTAAACATAATAAACCAAATCGGTACAAACAATGGCTACCCCAAAAGATTAATTAATAAAATTTACTATAAACATTTAAATGAATACATCAACAAACAACTTATTTATAAAGAACCAACAAACAAGAAGTTCTACTCTCTTTCTTTCTGTGGTCCCATTTCATATAAATTAAAAAAACATTTTTCAATCGTTTAATTTCAATATCAGCTTCAAAACCAAACATTCCCTGGGCTCATTCATTTGTAACTCCAAAGACCATATCCCTCCCTCTGATAGATCTGATGTGTACCAAGTAAGTTGCTCGACTGAGGGTTGTTCTACTTCTTACGTGGGACAAACTGGGAGGAAATTTAAAATCCGCATAAATGAACACTGTAAAGGGATAGTAAGAGCTTCTAATCTTAGCTTATTCCCTTCTAAAATCAAGTTCAACTTTTCCTAGGCATGTATCTATAAATAAACATAACTTTAATCTAGATACAAACACTAAATTTCTTCACTTTTGTAATAAAAGTAATAAACTAGACCTACTTGAAATAATGTAAATAAACAAAATAATAAAGAACCCAAACATAGACCGTGTAAATGACCAAATCATTCATAGCAGTACTAATTTTTTCAATGCTTTGAACCTTGACAGATTATAAGCACAATATGGTCCCTCTTACATAATACATACCTCTTACTATCTCTATAAAATATTTTTTAGCTCCCCTTTGCAAATTTGATTGTATCCACCTATTATTTTTAAGTTTGAAAGTTCTTCATCATTCTCCCATGTTCTTTTATATTAATTTAAAAATCTATATTTCCCATAGTTACTGTGCCAGTTAGGTTTAGTATTATCACCAGCCCTGAAAAGTGTATTTTTGGTTTAGTGCAGTGCTTCATCGCCCTCCGATAGACATTTACAGCCCCCTTTTACCATAACATAACCAAATAATTTGATCATTTTTTGACATATTATTATGTCTATTTTCTGCCAATTTTTAAGTACTGTATACGTCCAGTGATGACAAATACCATTGATTAATCTATCCGGTATAGATTTTTAAACTTGATATCGAGTTGGTTAAAATCCTATACTTTCATTTCAATAATTATTTTTTTATTTTAATATTTCTAATATTTGAACTTGGTTGTGTCGTTTAAGTCATTTCTCTTCTCGAAGTAACCTCACTTCAGCCTCCACGTTGCGACAGTTTTGCGGTAGTGGCTGAGAACAAGTTGTCCTTTTTTTAATAACATAATTTTTTAACACTATTAAATAATGATTACTTTCTATAAATTTTCAAAAGTATGGGGCATAGTCCCATATTACATCAGCTAACTGGGCATGGTTTTGCTGAAATAAAACAATGATTTTATTTTATTTAATTTTTTTACATCAAATTTAATTTAAAATTTTCAATTAAAAATTAAAAAAAAAAAATTTCTCCTTCATTGGGTTTAAACTATTCCATTGTCTTACTCAAAATGTTTTTTCTTTCATCAGAAAATCCAAATTTAACCAGAACTTTACTCATCTAAAGATGATTAAACATCTCGCATACCAAGTCTTCAACCTTTAAAGTTACTATGAGTTGTACTCATTAATTTGAGACAACGTTTTTTCTACTAAACTCGATGTTAGGTAAGTCCCTAAACTTTATTTTATATTTATTGGTCGTTCTAACTTTGTACTTTCCTTATAGTATCCCCTGATGTTGAATGCTTAACCGCTCGAAACATGTAGGGAACATTTTTATTCACCATCATCATTATTAAACTGTGGAGAAAGACTGCATTGTTTTATTTACTTTACATTAACTCCACTGAAAGCATGGACTATTTGTTCAATTTATCCTTATGATAGCAGAATTGGCATGAATTTTGGTAGTGTAGCACAATAAAGCCGTACCACAGTGCCTATACGGCAGTAGTACCGAAGCGCGCCGCTACTACCCTCTCAAAGCGCCACCAGTATTCTGCCAAGCAGCCCTTCTACGCGCCCTTCCATCCAACGCATCTCAAGCGAGCCCCGGACTGTATAAAAGACGCCAGTGTTCTGGTATTGGATTTTACTATAAATAGCCGACAAATTCGTATGCTATTCAGTCATTCACGGGGGTTCAAACAGATAAGATCAAATTAGCTGCAGTCATCATATGACGTCATAACTCGAGATGATGAGTTATTTTCACAAGATTTAATTGTAAATACGTAGTTTCAGTGGAAAGTTCCTAAAGCATAATCTGGGACTTTCTTGGGTGTTGTCCAAATAAAAGTCGGACCAATAAAATAATTATTAAAGTTCCGAAGTTGTTTAATTTTGTGTTTTTAAGTTGAATAAATACTTAGACATAAAAAGTGTTAATAGTCAGATATTATAAAGGGTCAGAATAAGACCATTATAATATACAGAGTTAGGGAAAAGTTTTAAAACATTTTATTTACGTTTCAACAAGACTGTTGTGATTTAGACACATGGCCTTAAATTACGCAGCAGTCTTTGACAGAATGCAAGACGTGCTGCTACCGTCTTCGCCGTGCGGCTTTCTGGAGGCCTGGATCAATGATGCCATGGCCGCATACTCGCCCAATGGACAAACAGAACTCCAGGAAGTTCGCTACGACTTGTCCGTCAACGTTACGGAGGTGGCGAAGGGCCCAGACCGAGATGCCACATCTGCACCTGGTGTCCAGGACCTGTTAGGGTTCTCTAAACCTCCGTCCGACTGCCGGCCGAGTGGCGAGGAAGTGGCAAGCGACCCAAACCCCGTGGGTGACTCACCGCAGGCAATAACAACTAAGCCTGAAGAAGAGGATCTCTGGTCGTGGTGCGAAGAAATACAGCCGTGGGGAATACTGGGTGAAGAGGAAGAGTTCAAACCAGTTTATGTTGAACTAGCTGAACGACAGCATATTAGAAACTGTGGTGCGCATGCGTCCGAGCTACCTGGGAAGGTGGGCGTAAGCGAACACTACATGGCGCCCGAGCAAAAGACCGTTGAAGGCGGGAAGGACGCAAAACCCTTCGATGCGCCTAGGTCAAAGACCCATTTTCAAGAAGTTAAAGAAGTTTTAAAGTTCAAAGAAGTTAAAGAAGTTGAAGAAGTATTAAAGTATAAAGAAGTCGAAGAAGTTTTGAAGTATAAAGCATTTAAAGAAGTTTTGAAATATGACATGCCTGAAGTGGTGCCACATCAAACAGGAATAGATGAGGAAACCGTCTTGTGGCTACATGGCAAGTTGAAGGCTGAGGCCCCAAGTGATGGGCGATGGATCACCGCACTCCTAGGGATCGTTGGAACGCAAGCAATGGACCCGGCTGCCAGGGACCTACGTGAAAGTATCCGAAAAGGAGCTGGGGTGCCGCTGGTAGACCGCTTTGGAGTTGTGGGGCGTCAGGAGGACGACGGAGCAGTAGCGGTTTGGTGTCCGAGGAAGTATAGGAGTAATATTCTCAACTTAGCACATGGAATACGCCACAACACGAGACAAGGAATGAAAGAGATTATCACGAAATGGTTATGGTGGCCGACGATAGAGAAGGATGTGGACACGCACTTTAGTCAGTGTTTGTGTTGCCAACACTTTAAGGAAGATGACCTGTGCCACGGAATGTTAAAACCGTGGGGCGCAGTTTTAATTACAATCATTGAAGATTTGCCAAGGACCAGACACAGTAGATTTACAACACTGTACTGTGCTGTTGATGTATTTAGTGGATTCATAGAAGCAAGACCACACAGAAGTATTCACCCAGCCTCGCTAATAGAATTTGTACAAGCCGAAGTGATCAGCAGATGGGGAACACCCAGTTTGTTGATGCTAGCACCAGATGTGGCCAAGTACAGGGAGAAGATAGCCCATGCAACCAACATAACAACGGTTGGCACGGCAGAGAGTTTAGTAGCCGCCACGATGATACCATTCCAACGAATGAAGACAAGAATTTTAAGTATGACCAGAGAAGAATGGCCTCTACAGCTGCAGTCCTTGCTGAACCAAGCCAGGAGCCGCAGAGATGACTTCAACGGAGCCACAGCCAGAGAGATGGTGATGAACACCAAGACGATCCTCCAGACTCGAATGTTCTAAAGCGTAGCATAGAGTAGAAATGGAGCTACGGCCAGAGGGATGGCGATCAACACCAGGACAATCCTCGAAGAAACAGATGAAGACAAGTGTATATATTAATTAGGTAAATTGTAACTGTAAATATTTGTTGTTGTTGTTCATTCGACGACAACTAATTTGATCTCTTCAGGGGGGTGGTGTTCTGGTATTGGATTTTACTATAAATAGCCGACAAATTCGTATGCTATTCAGTCATTCACGGGGGTTCAAACAGATAAGATCAAATTAGCTGCAGTCATCATATGACGTCATAACTCGAGATGATGAGTTATTTTCACAAGATTTAATTGTAAATACGTAGTTTCAGTGGAAAGTTCCTAAAGCATAATCTGGGACTTTCTTGGGTGTTGTCCAAATAAAAGTCGGACCAATAAAATAATTATTAAAGTTCCGAAGTTGTTTAATTTTGTGTTTTTAAGTTGAATAAATACTTAGACATAAAAAGTGTTAATAGTCAGATATTATAAAGGGTCAGAATAAGACCATTATAATATACAGAGTTAGGGAAAGTTTTAAAACATTTTATTTACGTTTCAACAAGACTGTTGTGATTTAGACACATGGCCTTAAATTACGCAGCAGTCTTTGACAGAATGCAAGACGTGCTGCTACCGTCTTCGCCGTGCGGCTTTCTGGAGGCCTGGATCAATGATGCCATGGCCGCATACTCGCCCAATGGACAAACAGAACTCCAGGAAGTTCGCTACGACTTGTCCGTCAACGTTACGGAGGTGGCGAAGGGCCCAGACCGAGATGCCACATCTGCACCTGGTGTCCAGGACCTGTTAGGGTTCTCTAAACCTCCGTCCGACTGCCGGCCGAGTAGCGAGGAAGTGGCAAGCGACCCAAACCCCGTGGGTGACTCACCGCAGGCAATAACAACTAAGCCTGAAGAAGAGGATCTCTGGTCGTGGTGCGAAGAAATACAGCCGTGGGGAATACTGGGTGAAGAGGAAGAGTTCAAACCAGTTTATGTTGAACTAGCTGAACGACAGCATATTAGAAACTGTGGTGCGCATGCGTCCGAGCTACCTGGGAAGGTGGGCGTAAGCGAACACTACACCAGCCGCCCTAAGACCAGCAGAGTTCGCCGCCGACTCTCGACCAGCCCTTCTTGCTCTGCTTGACTGCTTCCTTAGGGGACTTTCGCCTGTGGACAAGATTGACGACCGAGAATCTACGGAGTACCAGTGCTTCCGATCGGAACGCTGACGCCGCGCCCTTATTGTCATTCACTATACTGTATATCGGACATTGTAAATAAATACTGTTGTACGTTGATCGCCTTATTCTTCGTGCTGAAAATAACATCATCAAACCCACCTTAAAGTGGCAGCCCAACGTGTGAGCCCGAAGTAAGTGCGAAAACCAACGTGTGAGCCCGAAGTAAGTGCGGAAATTAACCACACGGAATATACATTTTTGTCGCGAGTGTTACGATAGAAATTGGACTTATCGCAGTGTGCCGCTTTGTAAACTCATATCCGTTAGTGTCGAGAAAACAACATTTTTCTCAAATTCTTTGGTCCAAGTAGTAATAGTGCGTAAACATACCGCGGACAAGGAGCCAAACCCGTGCCATGGAGCTATCAGCCAACGACCTGGAAGCCATTCTAAGAAGAATGCAGCCACCCACTCCAGTGAAACACTTCACGCAATGCACCGCCCGTTTTGCCGGAACACGATCCTTGGAAGCTGTAGACGACTTCGTTACAAGCGCCGACTTCTTTAAGGAAAGTGAAGGCATAACCGACGCCCTGGCTGGACTAACATTACTATTGGAAGGACCAGCACATACATGGTGGTCAGGGGTAAAAGCCGCAGCCAGGACATGGAATGATGCGAAACAAATGATTCGAGATGAGTTTGCACCCACATTACCAGCTTATCAGATTTACCAGGAGATATTCAGATCACCGCAGGACAACCGCACGCCTACTGGAACATTCATCGCAGGAAAACGAGCCTTGTTTGCCCAACTTCCGACGCCACCAGATGAAAATGCCCAACTCGACATGCTGTATGGACTACTACGCCCCTACATCAAGGACCGAATAAACCGCGAGTCCGTCGCGACACTGGCTCAACTACTGGCCAAATGTCGGATTATAGAAGCAAGCACACCAGAAGAAAAGGAGAACACCCACAGGGGGCCGTCGCCTAACAGAAAACCTAGGAACCGATGCACCCACTGCCGTGCACCCGGACATGACGCCACCGTCTGTCGTAAACGACTAGCAAGTTTAGGGAACAGTGGAGCAACCCGTGGTACGACCGTTGAGCCAACGGGCGCTAATACCCTACGATGCTATGGATGCCAGAAGCCTGGAGTTATTCGTAGGAACTGTCAAAACTGTAGCACTAAACACTCTCCACCTATTCCGGAAACGGGATTTTGCGCAGTCAGCACGCAGGATCGAGCCCGACCCGCTGTAAAAATCACCGTTGCCGGCATCACCAGGACCGCCTACCTGGATACAGGAGCCCGAACCAGTATAGCCAGCCCGGACTTACACGCAGTACTAAAAAAGAATGGCCACACTTTCTGTTACCAAAAGATGTATGTCACTTTCGCAGATGGCCGCCGGCAACTTCAAAATGTCCAAGTAACCACCGTGCCGGTACAACTGCAGGAAAGGATCGTGGGAGCGACGTTTGTTATCCTGCCAGATACACCAGACGCCAAAACGCTCCTAGGTATCGACTTTATCCAGGATGCCGGCCTCGTTCTTGACTTCTTCCACAGACGATGGTTCTTTGCAGAAGCTCCAACACGAAAGCATGCCTTTATCATTAAGGACTCATTCCCTGCAGCCCAGGAAACAGATGCCTACCCCCGTAAGGAGATGGCCGCTTTCTACCAAATACCGAAGCTCCTATCACCACTATCACCAGCTCCAACCCAGAGGCATGCATTTGATATCAGGGACTCGCTCCCAGTATCCCATGACGCGGACGTCTACCCCTGTGAAGAGATGACCGCTTTCTACCAAATACCAAACGTCCTATCGCCATTGGAGGAATCCCCAGTACGTCCTATGGAGTGCGACCACATCTCCGGACTAATCGCGGGATATGGCCCTGACCTCTCGACTGGAAATCCTAACAGAGATGAATCGTTTATAGGACCCGAAATTTCAGGACCTCCATCCATACCGAACCCTTTCTCTCGCCAGGACTACGTCATGCATGATGCAGCAGGACAAGTGGAAGAGATGTGGGCCGAACTAGATGAACTACCACCCCTCTACCCGGACGTAACCTTCGCCATCATAGACCTACAACTGCGTCCCAACGATGAAGCAACCACACTGACGGCGCCTGAGCGAGAAGAATTTAACAACTTATTGGAAGCCCACAGTAAGCTGTTCCAAGATAGTGGCCCGCCGACACCTTACGCTGAGCACCGTATCGACACCGGCAACCACGCACCCATTAGTAGCCCCCCATACCGATTGACGCCGACCCGACGGGATGCCCTGGCCAAGGAAGTAAGTGCACTACTGGCAGACGGCATCATCGAAGAATGTGAAAGTGCATGGGCGGCTCCAGTGGTACTCGTGCCCAAGCAAGGTGGGGGCATTCGCTTATGCATAGACTACAGGAAGCTGAACGCTATTACCGTTCCTGATGCATATCCACTCCCCAGGCTAGATGACTTACTCCAGCTAACTGGAGGAACCTCGTACATCTCTACAATGGACCACACGAAGCCATTCATTTTACGCACTGATGCAAGCGCCTACGCCTTAGGGGCGGTTTTACTCCAGGGGGAGGGACACGAGGAACACCCGATTGAATACGCCAGTCGCCTATTGTCGCCCGCCGAACAAAATTACTCGACCACCGAACGAGAAGCATTGGCAGTAGTATGGGCCGTAGCCAAATTCAGAGGCTATATCGAGGAAACCTCGGTTATAATCCTGACCGACCACCAACCACTAAAATGGCTAATGTCATTAAAAACACCCAGTGGCCGGTTAGCCCGGTGGGCCCTGCAACTACAACCCTTCAATCTACAGATAAATTACATCCCAGGAAAAGCCAACATCGTCGCCGATATGCTCTCTCAATTGGCATGAATTTTGGTAGTGTTTTTTTTTTGGTGATGCGAAATCCAGATATGATGGCAGTCCTGCAGGTTAGTTTAGGTTAGTTTCTTTATCGTCATAATTTTTTTTGCCTCAGTGTATTAAATTTTTAATAATAAATTTCTATTCCAGGCATAAGAAATAATGCGATGAGATGGTTTTTGATAATTATATTTGTAAGACCATCATTATTCCGGAATAACTAAATTTAGGTGTTTAAGAAGTATTGATCAATACTCCTAAAGCATAACTGTTCCACATAAATATCAATATCTTATCACAAAACATTTCGTGCCATTAATTATTAATTATTAATAAGATAATAAGATAGGAATATTTAACAGGAAAGAGAAATCCAAAATTCTTCACAAATATTTAATATTTCGCTCTACGCGTTTCGGTTTCTTAAACCATTTTCAAGAGCTATATAATATAAACACAAACTTTACATCAAGGACACAAACAAGCTCACAATGGCGAGCACAGGTTAACTGTTAACCTGTGCTAAGAAAAATCTTAAAAAAAAAGAAAACGATAAGAGAAAGAAATTAAAAACTCAAAAAATTACAAAAAAACAAAGCAAGACTGATTGTTGGTTGGTTCTACTTTAAAAAGGAGAAGATAAATTAATCAGAATAACATACAAAAATTCAAAGTTGACCAAACCATATCGAAAGCGGTTAAAAATTTAAAACACCCTAAAAATTTAAAACACCCTGTACAATAAAAAAAAATTAATCTGAATAGCTTGCACCTTAGACTAAAAAAAAAGGAACTTGTTTATTGTCGATGAAATAAACCGTTTTCGAGAAAAATAATAATGAACGAATAGTTGTAGAAGACCTATGTTCGCAAAAAATGTGCGTTTTATTTATTTATCGACACAAAAAAAAACTTATTGTTGTTGCAAACGTTACTATGATACGAAATAAATAAAATATCCTGTATTTTAGAATTTTTCATTTTTCACATAGCTGACACATTGATCCTTTACTTCGATATTAATTTACTGATTTTTGGATTTCGTGGTGAATTTAACAGTGAACTAATTCGAACTATGAAATATACGTTTATTGGGTACGCAGATTTGCATCTGATGTATGGTCTTGCCTCTTGCAATGCTTTATAAGCCAGAATGTTATATCACAAAAGATTTCCTAATAGTACTATGCCAATCCAGAAGATATTTTAATGAGTTGACCAACGTCTAAAGGAGAATGGTGGGCACAGTTTAATACATCGAAAACAATAGTACATGAAATTCTTCAAGAATAGCTGTTATATCCATATCATTTGCAAAAAGTACATGAACTGATGCCTGAAGATTTTCCTCGTAAAATGCAGTTTAAAAAGTGGCTATTGGATCAGCAACGAAATAATGTAAACTTCATTAGCATTATTCTTTTCACGGATGAAGCAAGGTTTACCAAAAATGGTATCACCACTTTGCACAACATACATGTCTGCGCTGATGAAAATCCTTATGCCACTATTATTTCGCATCAATACCATCAGCGTCAGTAAATTAATATCCAGGGAGGAATCATTGTAAATTTTTTAATTGAACCATTCGTATTGCCGAAACGCTTCAATGCACAAGTTTATTTAAAGTTTCTCCAGAACGCTTTTCAGGGTTTTCTAGAGCACTTTCCACTTAAAACCAGCCGAAACATGTACTTAATGCACGATGGGGAACCACCTTATTTCAGCGTTGTTGTGTGGGAGCACCTGAATAACGTCTATCCAAACCGTTGGATAGATAGAGGAGGACCTATTGCCTGGCCTCCTCGATCTCCCGACTTAACGCCGTTACCTTTTTACCTGTGGGGATACCTGAATACTTGGTGTTTTCCACTCCGGTCGGCACTAGGGAGGAACTTCTACAGAGAATCAAATTTCATTGTGACTTGATAAGGGCCAAGGTTGGGTTATTGTGGTGGGTACAGCAGTCTTTAATGTGTCGTTCCCGCAAGTATATCAGACTTTACGGAGCCGATGTTGAACCTTCTTATGAAGTTTTTCAATAATTTCGTTAAGGTGCCTTCGATTACATCACTGCGTTTTTTAAAATTTTTGAATTTTCGCGGATTACTTAAAATGAAACTTTTCTGTTGCTTTAATGACTTTCGTATCACAGTTTGTTGTAAAGAAACAAAATAGAAATCATTGTCCTTTTTATTAAAAATAAACCATGAATTCGTTTATTATTATTTTTCTCGTGTAAAAAATTGGGGCTTTCAGCTTAAAAGGTCTATTTAATATAGGGGTGAGACACTTAAGAGACCAAATGGATGAAAGCAATTTAGGAACTCCCTATTTCCGAAAGGGCTGAAAATAAGTATTAAGAACTATATGCTCTTGAAATAAGATCGCGAAAAATAATTCACTCTTGTCGTCATTGATAAGGGCTGCTTTTTAAAAAGATTCAGTCAAATTTGTGAACTTATATATTTTTTGACATTATATTTGGTTCCTTGTAGAAAATCATTGAGGAAAGTGTAATTTCTTTTTTATTATAGTCAGCAGGAAAATGGCCAATCGGTTAAGACACTTAAAAAAGTGTCCCTGTACAGGGTGGTCCACGTAAGATGACCCAGTACCTTTTCTTAGAAACTGTAAGAGTTATAGAAAAAAGTTCAACAGAAAAATTAATTGATTGTACTAAGATTTTTAGATAATAACAAACTAAGATAGAGACATGTAAGCTGTTTTACTCTAAGACTTACCGTTAGAAAGCTAGAAGCTGTCAAAGTTCAAAAATGTCAAAAGTCGATATCTCGCAAACTATTAGGTTTAGGCTTATAACGCACTTATTAAAAAATAATTGTTGTTTTATGTAGAATCCAAAAGTATTGTAAGATATGGCGTGTTCTATATAAAATCAAAAGTTGGTACCAACTCCAGTCAAACGACTTAGCCTGTATACAGTAAAATATAATAAAATAAAAATTTCTTTACAATCAATTAATTCTTCTATTGAACTTTTTTTTTATAACTCTTACAGTTTCCGAAAGAAGATACAGGGTCACATTACGTGGACCACCCTCTACATTAAAACAACGGCATTAAACAAAAATTAGTTAGTTGGTAATGAGAAATAACATTTATTACCATGTTCTCATTAAAACAACGTTTTTTCTCAAAATATGTCAAGTGGGATATTTATTTAATTTTATTGGTTTCATACTTGTAATTTGAAGTAGTTTGTAACTTGGATTTAAGTTGTTAGTCAATGATATTTAAATCGTTGACTAGCATGAGTTATCATTTAGTACTCATCATTGAAACCTATTTTTGGATCTCGAGTACATCACCCACCTATTATGTGAACACTAACAAAGGTAGTGCTCGAATGTTTATTATTATCTTTCATAATTTTGTAACCTTTAAAAATTGAATAAATATCTTGGGCGGCGGAACTTTCGGCCCCATATTGGGTAAGGTACCTGCTAGAAATTTTAGGTCAAGTAATCTTGCAAGAAATTTCGGCCCCAAACATTGCAGGTAATGCGAATTGAACCAAAAAGGTGGATTAGATGCCGTGTTAGCGCTGTTTAACCAATATAAGTCTATAAAAGGGGCAAACAATTAATAATAATATTCCCCGGTGAACTTGAAAAAGGCGAATTGGAACCAAAAAGGTGGATTAGATGCCGTGTTAGCGCTGTTTAACCAATATAAGTCTATAAAACCGCATTAGCCGAGTTGCAGGTCAAAAATTGAGTTAGTTCAGGTTAGTTGCATTTTCATTTTATAAATGATTTAAAACACAAAAGATCATAAAAAAATTAAAATGTTATAACGTTAGACCATTGGGGCCGAAAATGCCTGTAATAAAAACAAGACCCTTCCATCCCGGGCCCGAAAGTTCCTGTCAAAATCGGGCTGCTACATGGCCGGGGACGAAATTTCCTACGCCCGTCAACGCCGAATATCTTACGGTTATAAAGTTACTTGTTATTTTATTTGTTTTTCTACTTTTAAGACTTAGAGAAATAACTTATAGTATATCTTTAAATAGCGCGAAGTAATAAATGCTTATTACCGGGGTATCAAGGACAATTTAAGCACAATTCCTTAAAATCTATTGTGTTGTCCACCCTGAATTTAACGCGAGCTATTGTTATATTTTAGATATTACCATTGTTATTGAGAAAATCCCTTAGCCAGGAGCGTGTATTTGGGAAGTTTTTAAATTGAAAATCTTAAACATGCCTATTCTCCTAAAATTGTATTATATTATATTCGTAGGTATTTATAACATATGGAACCATTTAAGAAATCGTATTAACTAAGAAATAACAATAGGTGGTACTATTTTACATAATACCTATAATTACAAAACCAAGATACAGTATAGAATCTTACAAACAAAGCATTTTTAAAAATGGAATAATAATAATAATAATAATAAAGGTCTTTATTTGTACATTTATAACATTTTACATATTATAACAATTAGTTGTTATTATATACTTAATAATGTACAAAAAGGCGAGGTTCAGTTTGACAGATAAAATCTGCCATCTGTTGAACTAACCCGAAATTAACCTAAATTTTGTGAAATTTTAACTGAGCAACATAAAAATGGTATTTAAATTAACCTAATCGAACGCAATTGCATTGTTCATTATTATATAATTAACCCTAAGAACCAGAATGAAAAAGAAAATATATCAAAAAACTAGAAGAACAGAAAAAAGGGACACATCTGATTAGTTCAGAGCTGATCAGTAATTATTACATTTAAGTAAACAAGATGAACTAAGTAATTACTTACTAAATTCAATACTCACAGTACAATAATTGCTTAAACCAAAAGGAATAACTCAGAAGACAAGGCCAGATCAGTGATTGCGCGCCATGAGATGATTTGTTATGTTTTGTTTAAATAAATTGACAGATGTTTTCATAATAGTTTCCGGCAGATTATTGGTGTATTTTGCAATCAAGTAGGAGAAGGACCGTTCAAACAGAGTCGTATTATGAGCTGGAATAGTAAGTTTGCCCTTAAATCTAATATTAATATTGTGAACGTCAGTTCGAAAGCATATTTTATTGTATAAATATGGTGGTGATTTGTTAGTTAAAATTTTGTGATACAAACAGAGCAGATGAAGGTAACGACGATCGCCCATCATTAGCCAACCAGACTGTCTATAAGCATAGCTGATTCTATCATATTTACGTATCCCAAATATAAGGCGTATGCAAGAGTTTTGTAATTTTTGAATGCGACCAGCAACATGTGCTGTTATGCAGGGTCCATAAACAACATCACAAAAATTTAAATGCGACAAGACCAGCGCATTACATAAAATAGATTTTAAATTTCTAGTCAGTACATGCCTATGTTGAAATAAAAGTTTTAGATTGATATACGCTTTTTGCAAACATAAGTTTATATGATCTGCAAATCTAAGATCCGGATCCATAAGAAGTTCCAAATTTTTTGCCGAACTCTTTATTTGTAACGTGGAGTCGTTAATTTTTACAGAATCAGAAAAATTTGTTTGAAAATACTGTCTGTCGCCAGTGGTGCCAAAAAGTAACACCACTGATTTTCCAGAGTTTAGCAGAAGGCTATGCCCAGTTGCAAAATTACTAAAGTTAAGTAAATCAAAATTGAGAGCTGTAACTGCTTGGGTGGTTTCTTCTCTGGAAAAGGACAGATATACATGTGTATCATCAGCGTAAAAATGATATTTTGAGGAAAGAAATGCAGTAGGAAATCTAGACGTATATAAACTAAACAAAAGGGGTCCCAGGATTGAGCCCTGTGGCACACCAGTCGCGACATTCTTAAAAGAAGATATATCGCCTCTATAGCAGACAGCCTAACTTCTTCCTGCCAGATACTCTGCCATCAGTCGAAGTGCTGCATCTGATAGACCAATATACCGAAATATAGCGTTGATAATATCGTGGTTAAGCGTATCAAATGCTTTGCTAAAATCCAATAAAACCAACAATGTTAACCTGCCCTTATCCCAAGCTCCCAATATATCATCCGTAATATTTAATAGTGCAGTAGCACATCCATGGCCCTTTTTAAAACCTGATTGATTTACAGAAATAACCCTCTCAGCCGAACAAAAATCAGAAAGTTGGTTATGTAATATTCTCTCTAAAATTTTGGAAAATGTAGGCAGAATGCTTATGGGTCGTAGCTGACCCAAAGAATCGACTGAGGATGACTTAGGAAGTGGTATCACCAATGCCTCCTTCCATTGGCTTGGAAAAACAGATTTAGTAATACAATAGTTAATAACATGAGTTATGTAAGGCAAAAGGAAGGGTATGCACAATTCCAAGGACAAAATATTAATTCCGTCTACCCCACAAGCTGTTGTTTTTATAAGCGAGATCGCCTTAAGTATGTCTATTTCTGTCACTCTGTGAAACTCAAAAACTGAATCGGAAAGTTTGTTTTGAGTATAAAACGAAACCATGCTGTTATCAACCGTAAGCCGAGGAACAGAATTTATAAAATGATTATTAATGGATTCGACATTAGCAAGTTGTTGTGGTATATCATTATTCTTTTTCGAATTCAGATCAAGGCGTTTTAAATGAGACCATAATTCTTTATGATTGTGATTATTATATTTTTGCACGAAGAAAGTCTTTTTTTCCCGCTTAACGGCCACAGTGAACATGTTTCTCATATTTTTGTAGGTATTCCAATCGGTTTGAAGTTTAGTTTTTTTGTATTTGCTTAGAGACTTATCTCTATCCCTTTTCATTGCTCGCAGAGTATCTGTAAACCAAGGCGCATATTTTTTCGTAATACGATGTGTAACAAAAGGAGCATGTAAATCTAAAAGTATATTAATATTTTCATTAAAGAACTTAACCTTATCGTCTACATTATCTATGAAAAACATGCCATTCCATGGAATTGATCGCAGATCCGACTGAAACTGCTCATAGTTTAAAGATTTAAAATTTCTTACTGTCTTGTACTCGTGGTCACTAAAATCAATCGGAGACACACCCCTTTCAATTATTATTTTATTATCAGATGTCAGAATGTAGTCGATTAAGGACGATGTTGTGTCAGTTTTTCTGGTTGGACAATCAATTAACTGTGTGAGTCCCAGACCCTCAAGAAATTCAAACACAAACTTGGTTTCTAAACTATCGGTATTTAATAAATTTATATTGAAGTCACCAAGACAGAAGACGTGATCGACCAAAGGAATAGTCTGAGAAACAGACTCCTCTAAGCAATTGAAAAAGTCTATATAATTAGTGTTAGGAGATCTATAAGTTATGCCGACTGAAAGTGATACACCCTGTAATTTGATTTTTACCCATAACTGTTCTATATTCAGGCTAGATGGCAACAATGAGCAACTAAACTCGTTTTTTAACATAAACTGCTACTCCACCCCCTCTGCCCTGTCGATCACGACGCTCAACTCTGTAACCCTCAATTTTTACAATGTTATTAGAAATTGAACTATTGAGCCAGGTCTCCGTGACTCCTATTATATCATATTTCTTATTAATAACTATGTTTTTAAAATCATCAAGGTGCGCAATCAAGGATCTGACATTAATATACATACAAAATCAGTGTCTTATAGTTTTTTAATACCGGGGAAAAATAATATAAAGTAGATTCGCAATTAGAATCATCAACCCTCTCAATACAATCTTAAGTGTTTCCTTATAGGAAGATCTGCAAAATGAAAATACAGTTTTATTTATTCCAATAAGGAGATAAAATCACTGTTTATGTAAGTGTATTACAGTATTAAATATATTTAAACTAGAGGCAAATGAAAAATGGAGGTGTGTACCTTAATTCTAGCAAAAAAAGTATTTAATCAATTTCTATCGACTATAAAAATACAGTTTTATTTATTCCAATAAGAAATGAAATCACTGTTTATGTAAATGTATTACAATATTAAAAATATTTAAACCACATGAAAGTGAAAAATGAAGGTGTGTTTAACCGTAATTCTGTCTAAAAAAAACAAAAAAAGAAAAGTTTTTAATCAATTTCTATCGCTAATTTCTTAATTTGCCTAATGAATATCATTTTCCGAGGTGATATGAACCTTATTGTTATTTATTATAGAATACACATTACCTCTCCATGTCCAACAATTCCTAATACCATATTTTGAGACTGATTTTTTAAACAAATTTAATTTTTCCATTGTGAGCAATTCACTGATCACGACACCACTGCCTTTAAGGTTTTTTTTGGCACCGAACACCTTATCCCGTTTCCAGCGATTCGTAAAGAAAACAGCAACAGGTCGCGGTTTTTCACGTTGGTCATCGCGTTTTCCCAATCGGTAACAATAGTTTATATCTTGAGACGAAAGACTAATTCTAAGCTTAGAATTTACAATATTAACAACACTTTCTACGATGTCGTTGCCCACTGCGGTATTCTCGGACAGGCCGCTTATCATGATACTGTTTTGATATGATAACTGTTTTTGTTCCTGTATCCTTTTTTCGGCCGTGCTTGTTTGCTGCTGAAGTTTAGATAGTTCGATTTTTAAACTATTTATTGATTTTTGGGTCTCATCTCTGAACGAATTTAATTTAGCTAATAATTCTTCAGGATCGTAGCTGTCATTCTTGGTGTTTTTAGCGGCAGTACCAGTAATAAGTTGCTTTAACTCACTTATGCTATTATGTACATGCTCCTCCAAGGAATTCACTTGGTTAGCCAGATCGTTTTTAGGGGTAGTAGAGCTTCCCCCTTGATTTTGCCTGGTAAACCTTGTCATTATATTATATGCACTACACACAGAAAAACACTTTTTACTTTTAGTAACACATCGATTTTAAACCAAAATTAGAGAGCCGATCGAACGTGACTTTACTCGAACAGCGCCATCTTCTATCTACTTTCTCATTATGGCTTAATCTTAGTCCGAGTCGAAAGATGAACTTTTATTAACATCGTTTATCTTAAGGATTTGTGGCCTTCATTTAGCCATGTTTCGTCTAGGTAAAACATGTTTTTGTTTTCTTCTCTGGCTTTTCAGCTACTTCCTGAGTAATTTCTTGTCCAGCAGACGATATCGCTTCTGCCTATTAAAATCGATTGCCTATTATGTTTTTTTCCACTAAAACCCTGATTTTTTAATAGTTTCCAAAGCGTATTTCTACAAATAAATGGGTAGTCCTGGTCTTCTCGGATTGCGGTAGAAATAGATATATTTATAGACTAGGTTATCGCCGGAAGATACAGCTACTAATAATGAAAAAGCTATTTACAGTAGCAGATATAATAGAAAATAAAAAAATAAAATAAAGATAAGGACCGTGTCCACGAAACTAACAATAGTCAGTATATTATTATATCAAATCAAAACATTAACTTTTATTTAGGATTTTGCAAATCATTAACATTTTTTATGCACACCGTTTTGTTGTTTATAGACACAAAGACATCACCCCGAATTGTCCAAGCGTTGTTTTTATAAATTTCCCGGGTTTTAAGAAATAAGTCAAATTGGTCTTTAATAAGCATTTCGCTCACTAGTATTCCGGTATTTTTGAACTTTTTTTTTGCGTAAAACACTTCGTCGCGTTTCCACTGTGTTGTGAACTCGACCACAACTGGTCGAATTTTATTTTGATTTTGCGGTTGATTGTTTGTTATTGAACGGTATTTACCGATACGGGCACAGGAACTGATATCGTTTTTTGTTATGTTAAAATTTAAATACGTCGCGACTACGTCACAAACGTCATCAAGTAATAAGTTTTGTTGATTTTTTTCTGGGATCCCATGAAAAAGCAACTTATTAAAATTTTTTTGTTTTTTAAGTTTTTGTACTTTGTTCCGCATAATATCAACACCAGTGCAAAGGGCGAGAACCTCTTTTTTTAGTTGAGCAAGAGACTCCTTCGTATTATTTTCGAATTCTTTAAACTTTTGAGCGAAATTGCCGAATCCCTGATCATCGTTTGGTTGGACAAACTCACTGCGAAGTTGCTCCAAACCTTTTTTAAAGTTGGCCTCCATTTCTTCCATTTTAGAAACAAGATCGGTTTGCACCTGCGCCTCAGCACTAGTTTGACCGACCTGATTTTTACTTCTTAAATTTTTCATTTTGAGGTTTCTGGAAAATTTTGAACTTTACTCACAACGATTTTCACAAGTTGTTGACCCTTGTATGATTTTACGTAAAATACACTTTTAAATCTTAGACAATTTACAAAAATACTGACACGGTCTTCACAACGTGTTTCTACTCCCGATGCGCCATCTACTCTCTTCAGCAGGCGATATTCTTATAAACATTTATTGACCTTCAATTGGTAATCTTTAAACATACCCTAAAGCTAAAAATTTACTGGATTAACATAATGTTATTTCAGGAATTAGTCTGGACATCAAAGTTACAAAGATGTCTACATTAGTTACTGTTACAACATAACATATTAGAGTCGGTGTTTTTACAATATAAACACTGCGTTGCGTAATGGAATTGCGATTTAACTAAATAGAAAAGGTGAGAACATAGTACGAGCTTAGTGTTCTTTGAATTTTTGTCAGCTGTTTTGATCAACCGTTCCTTAAATATTATGGAGGAGCAGACTATGATTTCAAATATGAAATACTTAGATAGGTACGTAAAAAAATAAAAAAAAACGTCCGGCTCAAGAGCATACACTTAAAACTTTTAATTATTATCAATTTTTAAATTATAGATAATACTTTAGGCACGGAAATAGTCAATTCAGTTTTATCTAACATTTCAAATGGTATTGAATTCTGGATCAGAATTATACGTATATATACTGATATGCATAACAAACCCACTTATTTCAACTTAACCAAGGAAAAGAAATGTTGGCTTGTCTCATTTTGACGTTCTTTGCAGTTACTTTCGGTAAGTAAATTAAATTTCTAACTGTGTTACCTGGAAAACCCACTTGAAAGGTTGTTTTTGATTTAGATACAAAAATGCAGTGTAGGTACTTAAAACTTCTCCAAGAAACTCGCTACTCTGGGCAAGATGTTAAAGTAATTTCGTTATTAACACTAAACAGTCGAGATGTTGCCCCCTCAGTGTTGAAGCAGGATTCAACAGTGCTATAATATTATAAAAGCAATCGAACTGTTTCATATGCTAAGTAATATTGGGTAATAATAGTAAAAACGTATACTCAACGAAATGATGTATTATTATCGACATAATACTATTTAAGCAAGAAAAGGATGGTTGTGCATCAAATAGTTTTTAATATTAGCTCATATTTCAGTTTACTAAAATATCATGCAAAAGAATAATGCAAATTAATTGAAACCTTTAAAAACTAGAAATTATTTAACGTTTCAACCAAGGAGGAGTTTGAAGTTTCAGTCGAACCCAATGATCTACTATTACCATAAATGGAACAACTCATTCATAAGTGCTACAAAAACATGTTAACAAAATCGCTGTGGACAAGACGACGTGAGGAGTTCGATGGGGCTGGGAGTACGGATTACACTGCATTCACCTTAAGATGTAGATCATATTATTTTTCATTGTGCATGATGTGTCCAAAATATTTTAACTTTCGATTTTTAATAGTGTAGCCGACTTTTGAAATCCCAAAATTACACTGGATAATGTCAAACTTATTCTTCTTCCACCCAATACTACCTTACATTGCCAACCATCGAACCAAGGCATTATCCAGAATAATAAAATGCGCCTGTAATAAAGTAATTAGTGTATGTAAAGCCCGTCCAAAGACATAAGAAAGTTACACTTTGCCCTTGAATGGCCATAAACAAACAATGAATAAATGAGTTAATGCAGGTAAACTATAGTCCGTACTTAAAAATGTCTTAAAGTAAACTGCAAATCCGGAAGACGTAATTTCATTATTGAAGTAATAGTTTTGTGATTTAAAACCGATTTTTACCTGATTCAAAATGAGAGGGTTATTCCCATAAAACAAATTAAGTTCTAAAGACTGTTATAGCCACTCTAGTTACTTTTAAGCTTAGTAGTTATTCTTACTTCGTGTGTAATACAGCGTTTGTTTAATCATGGGTGAGTCATGAAGAATATGTGTGAGCCCAATGTATCACAGGAGATAACCCCGTCGAAAAGCAGAAAACACTTTCTGTGGAATCTAAGGAAGTTGTAAACAATGTTTATTCAACTCTCATTGAACGTGCGGTCAGCAAGCAAGCAGCGTTAGAAGAAACGGTCACATTACCAAAAACTCCAACATCAACTGCATGGAAAATTGTGAATAATCCCATTCGAACATGTTTGGCATCAACTGAAATCTGCCATTCGTCGTAACAATATTTGCCCTACTATTAACT
Source organism: Polydrusus tereticollis (assembly GCA_963920685.1). Lineage (NCBI taxonomy): Eukaryota > Metazoa > Arthropoda > Insecta > Coleoptera > Curculionidae > Polydrusus > Polydrusus tereticollis. Next base: position 42,444,269 of record OY987332.1, on the reverse strand, counting down.
TCAGTGTACTTGAGGTTATAGAAACTGAAGTTTTTAATATCCCTTCACAAAGTTGGGCAAATTCTGTTACACATGTTGAAAAAGTGGAAAAATCCTATATTCATATAAACAATGTAGCACAAATAATAATTAGAACAAATGATGATAGCGATAGTGATATCGATATGTTAAGTGAATAATTATTATAAGTCCCAAATTAATAATTTGTATATTTTTGTAATCATACATATAATTTTGAATAATAAAATAACTTAAAATTTCACATTAAAAAAATAAAATATTATTTAATGTCTTACTTATTTTTATTACAAACCATGATTAAATTGTAAGCAAAATACGGACCTGTTCGGCCAAATTTCAATTTTACAGCTGGCCCGAGTCTTTCCTAATAGGAATCAGTTAGTCACTTTCTTATATCTCTGAACAGACTTTACCTATATTTCTTGAGACATGTCGGGTCGGGTTTTACTGCCCGATGAAGAGCGCCCGCGATCGTTTAACAAATGGGTCGGTAAGAAGGAGTATAAAATAACGGGATTTCCATTTTTAAATATGGGGAATTCATAACCGATGGCTTAACGCAGGTGGTTACTTTATAGAGACGGTCGCAAACAGAGGTTGTACTGTACAAACAGTGCAGGTTTGTTTGTCTTAAGATTTTCCAACTAAAGTTAATTTTTGTAACTGGTTCCAAGAAAAGTCTTTAGGAGTCCTACATTTTTCGAAAAAACCTTATTTACAGATGGAGCAGATTTTTCGCAAAAGAGCATTATAATTTTTTGTTAAAATCATGATGAAAAAATATTCCTCATGCTATTATCGATGGACGTCGTCACCAGCATAGACTTACAGTTAATTTGTGGGCAGGTTAGTCTTATGACGTGTACAATCAAATTGAATCGGTCATTTCGAAAACAACCTAAGTCCATATCTGGGCTAAAACAAGATTTCGGCACCATGATGTTTTATACCTTAAAACCCATCAGTCTGAGCGAAAACAACACAAGTTACTATTTCATAGCATAGGTGCAAGGCCAATTTATTTTCTATTCATTTCGAAAACAACACAAGTTCTTTACTTGTGTGGTTTTCGGAATGAACGGGTAGTGTTTACAACATGGCGGAAAGTGTGATGGAGCATGAAAATATCTCTTACCGACACGAAAAGGTTCAATAAGATTGTCCAGTACTTTCCAGTCCGCGGGCATTCGTTTTTGCCTTGTGATAGGCATTTTGGGCGAATAAAACGGATATTGAAAAAACACGATGGAATCTATGTTCCCGACGAGTACTATACCTTGGTTCCAAAAGCAAGTATCAGTTTTAAATACTCTGTTAAAATAATATCTAAGCCAAGCCGGGAAATTCAGGATTACAAAAGTTGTGGCCTATATGGTATAAGAAAAACACAGTATCTATAGAATCGGCAAAACTGAAGATACCAAAGGCCGAAAAAACCCAGTTCACGATATCAAAATTTAACCAGCTAATATTTTCTTCAGAATATACTGGTAGTATCAAAGCGTATGATTATATAGATGGTTTGACGTCCCATATTTTCGTTGGAAGCTCGTCTCAACAACCTACTATGCTCCAAAATCCAGCGTACACATCAGATAGAATACCAATAAACATTAACAAAATTAAGGATATTAAAAAGGTCATGCAATATATTCCTGATGAGCATGCCGAATTTTGGAATGATATATGCAACTGGCATACAACAACTTCTGATGCGGATGGATAACCTGTGAGTCCAAATAATAATATTTAGCTTTTTTCAAGTTTATATTATATATTATATCCAAGTTTAATGTATTTTTGTTATTTTGTTGTACTTTCCAAATGTTTCAAATAAAAGGGTTTATCAAAAACTTTAAAAATTATGCTTCATTTCGAAAACAACATAAGTTCCACAGTTTAAAAAATTAATAACAAAAAATCTAAATGATCTCTATCCGCCTTTTGTCTTCCAAAAGTACATAGTTATAACCTACAATACGTATATAAAATAGCATTGCCTCAAAATACCCACCTAGTTAAATGAAATGTTTTTTATGTCTCCTGAAAAAAAAACATTTTGTGACTTAGGTTGTTTTCGAAATGACCGATTCAATTATTTTTTACTCGAAAACTGTAAGAGATACGAGAAAAATGCAAATAACTTAATTTGCTTAGAATTAATTTCTTAATAAAACAAAATAATAATTTTCAGTGTTTAATATGCCCGTATTATTTATTTTTGCGAAATTTTAGTAGTCGTTACACGGATCTCCCCCCGATCAAACCCCTTATTATGTGTGGCAAATATTATTCGAATATTGTTTTCATTAAATGTTAAAAAAAAGAAAGTATGAACAAAAATTTTTTTAAACACCCTGTATTTCGAAAGCAAAGCGACATTCGAAAAATTGTATACAACATTTTCGTCTTACAATTACGTGGGGATTCACCAGTTTCAATCTTTGACCGAGGTTAGGAAACACCCTGTATATTGTTTAAAACGTTTTAAATTTAAATAATTTTTAGGAAGTCCACTGGCATATGTCCATCCGAAACCCATCATCGGTATTTCTAATGGACAAGATGCTGATATTAAAGATTACCCCTACCAAGTGGCCGTGGAGAAGGACAATGAACAAGATTGTGGGGGATCCATTTTAAGCGACACACTTGTTTTGACTGCAGCTCACTGTTTTATAGGGTAAGCCATATGCAATTTAACGGGCATCCAATGGTAGATATTTTAAAAAAAATGTATACCTTTTGATTGCAAATCGCAATTGCAATTGACCGGATCGAAAAGATTTGTAAGGATTGATTGTAGCTGAAGGGGAACAGAAAAATTGAAATATAAAAAAAATGGGAAGTATTTCTTTTGATAAAAATCTGAAAGTCGGTATAAAAATTGCCCGTAAAATAAGTTTTGTTCTAATTGCTTATTCCTGTTCAATGAGCACCTTCACCGTCAATACACTTTCTTATTCTAAGTAAAGACTTTTTCATAGAGCCCCATGTGACATGGGTTGCCATTTTAAAAAAATGTTGGGGTAGCTACAGGTTAAGGGGTTGAGGGTATGGGGCTGAACATGTAACAAAAAGATGAAAAACAATTCAAATCCAAAACCGTGGTTCAGCGTTTTTCTTAAAAATAGCTAAAATATTAAAATATGTTTTATGCAGGACTTCTGAACAACCCAGTATATTGTTACAGAATACCTATAATAACTTTAACCTCGCCAGCGTTGATGGGCAATAAGCAGGGTTATTTGTAGTATAAAGGTCTGTATAAACCTATTCTCGCCAGCGGTAACTGGCTCAAGATAGGATTTATATCAGTCCTTCCAGTAAAATTAATTGCAGCAAGAAAAAAAAATTAGTTAAAAAATACCCTAAAATAATTACTTGACAGGCTAGGAACAAAACACCAACGAGAACGAACCAGGCGCATCCACCAAATATGTCACGCTAAAAAATGGATTTAGACAAAAAGGGGGTTTTAAAAGTGTGACACGAATAAAAAGACACAGGTCTAAAAAACAAAGCTCTTTATTCTTGCCATAAGCACTTGATAGGAACACTGTGGGAATCAAGTTTTATTTTTAACTCCCAACATTAAACGGTGAGGCTTTGTATATTCCTCGAGTTAGGTTATTTCACTGGTTCGTTTTATATATTGGTTAAGTGAATTAGACAGTTAGATCCCATTTAATTTGGCGTTTATTCATCCAATTCGGCACTTGTTTACAAGATAACACTTTAAAACATGATTAATTACTAAGTTATAACATTACTAACTGTTTATAACATTACTACACTTATAACTTGATGCTTTTATTTCAGCGAATGCAATATTGTCATGTCCGTCGGACGATGACCCACTTTAATTTTGACGTACGTGTTGACCTTTCAATATTTTAATCCGCAGTGGCTCGCGAGGAACCGTCAGTGTGCTCTTGTTGCTAAAATATTATGCCGCTGTCAAACCGACCAATCATAAGGCAACATATTTCGCGCGTTGTGTTCTAATTGGCTATCTACTGTTCCGCCATGTTTTCTTTGGACCAATGGTTAATTTTCGCGCTTTGTGTACTGCGGTGAGCTTGATCTCTTAGCGGCAGAGCATATATACGTTTTTACAATCTTCAAAAATAGACTTTTCAACACTGAATTGTATTGAGAATAATTTTTTGCTTAAATAAAGGTAGCGACAGGCCGCTGTTTTAGGATAACATTTGCAAATTTTGCTGCTTGTCCGGGCGACAATATTATTTGTTCTGAAACCATTAAATGCATTTTGTTTTTCTGTTTTTCTGACCGTTAGGGAATTGTGTTGTAATGGAATATTTGAAAAGCAGTTATTTTATCTAGACATAAAGTAGTATTGATTTTGGAAACATTGGTTGCATTTAATTCGATTATTTTTATTGCATTTGAGCAATCGTTTCCCCAACATTCTCCCCCGCGTTGGAGCATTCATGCTTCAACGGATATTCCAATAACAGCAGCTCCCCTACTAAAGTATGTACAAACCTATTGCTTATATTTATCCTGCTTTGGTATCCAACAGTACAATTTTCACAACGGGTACAATTAGTACTTTTGTTTGCGCATTTTTTAACGTAAAATGTTTTTATACAGGGTGTCGCACGTATGAGGTATGAGGTCATCAATAAATGTGTTTAAAATAAATTTTCAAACGTCAATATTTCGGAAACCGTGATTTCCAGAGGTGCTAAGTGTTCATCATAGAATTCAAAATTGATATAATATAGTGTAGTAATTTGGAGACAGTTCAACGATTTTTTGAACACATTATCAAAAACAAAATAGTCAGTCGAAAAGCCAGAAAATATAAGGGCATACTTTTTCGACCAAAATAAAGAGGTCCTGAACTAACTTTGTACCCACTTCAAAAACAAATCCTGCCTCAAATTAATTATTTATAGGATTATAGACTCTTAAAAGCTTTCGTTCCTTTCTTGGTGTAATAATTGTGGCTTAGCACTAAATTCGAAAGAATATCCATATTAGGCACTGGTGGCATTCCCTCAATAGAAAACTAAATTCACTGTCCTCAAGAGTAAAAAAATCGCTGTTCCCAATAATGCTCACCTTCTGTAGGTACCTAAAATCACCTAATTAAAATCCAATATCAACACACAAGGCATATTTCAGTCAGTTTTAAACAGTGAGGATTTTAAAACATATACCATGAACACTTTCAAATTACCTTTTACCAACTTCACGGCTTTCCCTCAATAAACTGTGTAAATATACACTTTCCATTGTTAACATTAGCAACTTTAAGTGTTATTAAATTTAAATAACCGAGAAAAATACATATTGAACAGCAATAACTTAATAAAATACGCAAAACCAAAATCGCTGTTTACACGTCAAACTGACGTTAACCCGAAATTAAAGGTTAGATTTTCTGACGTTTGCCGTCGACGGTCATATTGAAAGCACGTTGTGATTCCAATATGACCGTGGTGGGCAAATATCACGTAGTTTAGATTGCCTAAAATACAACAACTTGACAGTAGAAACTTCAAAACTAAACAAGATTTGGCAATCCTGCCTTTGTCAAAAAATTCAAAGCACATCATTTATTGACCAACTTAAAATTTGGTTTTACATGTTGTTCAGGAAAGGAAAATCTAATTTTAGGTTGACCGAAGCTAATATAACCATAAGAGCTGGATCCTCAGTGAGAAACAATGGTGGTCAAAAAGTTGCCGTAACGAAACTTAATTTACATCCACAATTTGACTTCAATGTGGGATTTGATAATGACATTGCGGTGGTGGAATTATCTAGTCCATTGGTAAGAAAGGAAGAGATTTTCTTAAACATCATGTTTAAATTTGTTCAAGAGTTATTTCTGAAGCTTTAGAGGAACACTTGTCAAACTGCAAAAACTAAATAATTTGTTTATTAGACTTTTGGCGAAGGTGTCCAACCAATCCAACTTCCCATCAACTCTTCAGGATTAGTTGACGGTCTTAATTCCACCATGACTGGATGGGGTATAACTTCTGATGATAGTGACCTATCGGAACAGCTGCAGGTAACGTATACACAAAATGTATTGAATTGGAAGGAGGCACTAAGTTGAGAAATAATTGTTCTTTATGTAAAGAGTGTTATTGTGCATGGCGAGCCAGCAAAATTTGGAAAGGCGCCGTAGGCCGCGTAGGCGGAGACTTGAATGCTTGGGAACCCTATAAGAATAGACTAAATTTATCCTAAATAATAGCTTCTCGGTCTATTTACCCCTTAAGAATACATTACCTCTACGCGTCGTCATTGTAATCCATTGATTGATCATTTAGTTTAATACGGTAGTTATACTGAGGGCCACTATAACAGAAGATTATATTTATAGATATTACAACTGTATTTACTGAATTTTATTTTATTAGGATCTTTTCTAGGTTATGTTTGTACCTTTGGTTACATATTTAACATGTCAGAGCGAGTATTATGGAGATATTGTAACTTCCACGGTTGTATGCGCCGGTGGAAATGGACAGGACGGTTGTGCCGTAAGTTTAAATGGAGATGAAGTGGTCTAAGAATGTAAAAAACATGTTATTTTTAGGGTGACTCTGGTGGGCCTCTTGTTATCGATGGAGTTCAATTTGGAGTCCTCTCGTTTGCATTAAACATCTGCGGTAACTCTTCCTTTCCAGCAGGATATGCCAATGTTGCTGAATTTTTAGATTTTATTAATCCATTTTTGAATACCAAAGTAAATTAAATATTGGTGTAAGTGTTTTTGTATAGAAAAATATAAATAGCTAATAGCAAATTAGTATTGTTTGTTTTAATGAATAAAACTGAGTTTAAACAGAGGAGAGTTGCAGCACGTGGATACATCTCGTGGCAACCACACGAATCAACCCAACCAGGGCACCAATAATCCATATAGGTTCAAACGTTGGAAAGGCGGCCCATCGCGGGCAAACTACGTCGGGTGGCGCTGCCGCGCTGGAAGCCAATGTGTTACAATTTATTTTCAGTTAGGCAATTATTAATTAAATTAGAAAACTAGTTAAAGTCTAGGAAAGGTTTGAAGAAAGGAATAGTAACTTATCTTATGTCGAGTCCATTGGCTGCATAAGGTACACGTTATGACCATGTATTGTTGAACCACTTCGTTCCCTCTTTTAATTTGTTTTAGTTTGTTTATTTAGGTACATCCTAAAAAACATAATTCTTAATTACTTGGTTGCTGAAGATGACTTTGACTAAAGTCGAAACTAGTTCAACCTAATGTCAAATTAAATTTTGTATACTCTTTAACCCTTATTTCACCCTAAAAGGACAAATATATTTTATTTTGGTGGTATAGACAGACCTTATTTCTTTCATAATCTCGCCACAGAAAATGGACTACTTCTTGAATCTAGTAACTTTTTGTTTTACCAAGACGGTAATTGTTTTCCAGTGAATAGTAAAACCGTTGTCATTTATTTTGGGTGAAATATTAATTTTAGTCAGCAGCACAAAGGAAAGGGGTAAAGGCTTGGGAATTTTAGCAGTTAACTATGAAACGAACTTTTGTGGCACGCTACGCTGAGAAAATCACCGTTAATAGTGAGTACTATATCGATTGATGCGTAGGGTCGCTAATTAACTCATTAATCACGAAATAAACTTAGTTGGGGCATCGGAGAAATTTGGAATTTAATGAATTAATTCTATGTAAGTTGTATTCTGGGGCTGGCAATATGTTTTATGGTAACTTCCCTAATAATGAGGTTGCATTTCTATGTGGAATTTTGAATCTGAATGTTCCTGCCCGCGTCACATACATGACCTGTGGACCTGAACGGAATGTTTTTGAAACTTTTTGGGCTGATAGATCGCCATTACGGTAGCAGTCGAATTGAGTTTGCTAATTTAATTCTTAATAATATATCGGGCTTGCGATTGCGGTCAGCATTGGGATTTAATATTGAGAATTAAGTGCTATGGTTGTGCTGTTAGTGATCGGGCTTTTGTCCAGGATACTACACAATTTGTCGAAATTTTTTATATTTTTGATACTTCATCGACCGCCATTTTCCACGAATTGATGTGTGGAAATCAACCAATAAGCCACCCGACACCCACGTAAGTTTCTTCATATTTTTATGGGGCCGTATAATCTTAACGATTCCATTCGTTTCACCTAGTAGTACTTCGTATTCTGGAGTTTAACCGAAGGCATTTTGAAGCCTTCCTTATTCTGGAGCTCAGTCTGGAGCAGTTGGACAGATTGGAGACGACTACTTTTTCGGCAGCCAAGAGGCCGCTGCAGCCTTTCTTGTGATCAAAACAGCGAATGCAGATAAGCCAGTAGATCTAATTAATATTAACCTAAATTAATTTTGAAAGTTTGTTCATTACCAGAGATAAATTACATTGATTAATTAATTCATTAACCTTTATTATATGGTTTGATTAAAACCATAGCGATCACGATGGTAACCATTATCGCGTAAGTGAGTTATTATTGATTATTGAATATTGGTTGAATGGTTTGCTCTGCTTTTCACCGAATTTTCATAAAATAACCAGTAAAATTTTATCTTTTAATAGCACTGTCTTTATTTGCTAAACTTGGATTGTGGTGGGGTGTGCTGGATATTAGTAGGCTTCTGGCTTAACTGCTTAAGTCAGTGACGCCGGGCCCACCCCCTTAAACTAGCTAGGTACTTGCTGCACTTTGGCAACCGTAGACCAGTGTCTTCTAGATTTTCTCAGGAGTGTAGCAAATGTGTCGGTTAAGCAACCGAAAGCTAAATATTGTAAACAACAGACTTAAAATAGGTTCATGTACAGAGTTGTCCCTGTCTGTTTAATTGCATTTCTCTGTTAAAAGCACTTTGAGGTCCCTTACCTTTTAGTTAGACCCGGAGCCTTATCGATGAGCGGTAGACGGTGAAACGCGTCCAAGGATTGGGTCTGACGGAAGGATAAGGGACAACTCTCTTCACGAGCTCAATACGATTTTTTTTTTTTTTTTTAAGTAACTGAGTTTTCTTGTTACTATTCTATTCCATATCAAAATAGTACACGCGGTACCCAGGAAATACGTATACAAAGTTTAACGACAGACTTTTGACATCAAAATAGGTCGATTTAAAGCCGATTCGCATTATAAAGACGTTCGCTCTGAAGGCACGCTCGAGTCACGTTCCGCGCAAATATTTTTTGTTGGTTGCAAAGAAAGTGTTCTCACTAACGCTTATGCTCAAGTCACGATTTGGTCACTTGAGCGCAGGAATTCTCGAAAAGAATATTTGAGCCGAGCATGAACGTACCTGTCTGTGTCTTGAGCGGTCAGTGTGAATACAAAAGTGGAATTTTTATTCATCAACCATGGACATGGATGAAATATTAATGGAAAATAAATGCTTCATAAGTAGTGGTGGGTCGTTCGCGACTGATCCGGTTCAGGGATCCGGATCCTTACTGGGACCCGAGCGACCCGGTTCTTTTCTCCGATCTTAACCGGGTCACAGATCCAGCGGAAACGACCTGACGTCTGGGTCAGGTGCGCATTGCTTTTTCCGATCATATCTCGATCTCAGTCCATCGCGTTGAGTGAAGAGCAACTTGAACAGCGAACTATTGGGCCGCGAGCCGCGACGCTCACCGCCCGAATCGCTTGCAGGTTACAGGCTATAATGTATTGTATTACCGTGGTATTTCCCTGTAGTACGAGAAATCCCAGTAATTCCCCGAGAAATAAACAAAGCGTTATCCTTTTCTATTACATCTTAACAACGGTTGCGACATGCATTGCGGCTTGCGGCTTACTCCATTCTGCAAATCTGCAGTTCCTGTCAGTGGCGGATTTAGGGGGGGGGGGGGCGAAGGGGGTTTCGCCCCCCCCTGAGCAATCTTGTTTTCACGGAATTTAAACAATTGCTAAGATAACCACCGTAAATCTTCAACCAGTAACAAAAATAGGGCGAGTTTACTGAAGCCGTCTCACAATATCCAAACACCTGTATTATAAGTTATCTAATTCAAGGCGTCCGCGTCGCGTCCGTTTTCATTCATATTATCTAATAGATATTGTTGTGATATTATTATAGGTTAGTTTTCGGTGTTTTTCGGTTTTCGGCGTTCGTTTCGTATGGTCGATATTAATTTCTTGATTCTTGCTGTTGCTAAGTTGATTTTTGATTTAATAAGTGGTTAGTTTATTATATTATATGGGTGGCTGATCATAGTACTATACTATAATAGATACTAGCAATGAGTTTTAAGAGCAAGGAGGGAAAACGTAAATTAGGCTTGTTAGATAATTTTGTAAAACGTGTGAAATCAAATTCTAGTGGTGATGCTGGTGATGATAATAAGGTAGGTATACATACCTTATACTACCTGCGAATCCTGCGATTAGTACCAGTTGGGGTAGGGATGTAGAAATTTTAAAAATGTTTAATCATAATGGCATAGGTAATGTTGAATGTAAAACTCATGCATTGATATGTTTAATTACTTAGGGCCATTTGTACCGTTTGGAACACATGCAGGCAGGTTTTTTAGTATATAATAAGTCTAGAGAGTCAGAGAGTGGTGCATCAAATATCTATAACGTGCGCCCCACGTTTATCAAAATTTAAAAATTATTTTGATTGCATTTAAAATTAAGTATTTTATATTTTTTAGTCCTTTATAAAAACGCTGTACCTATATTAAAAAAGCTTTTTTTACCTAAATTATTTGTTATTCTGTAATTTGTAATTTATTTTTATATTATTGTCTATTGTAGGCAAATAATGAAGGCGACGAAGGTAATGAATGTATTGATGTAGATAAAAGTGATAAAATTTCAAATCGTCCTTCTCCAACTCCAACTGCATGTTCATCAACTTGTCCCCCAAAAGATAAAAATAAGTGTTTTTCTAGTTTTAAATTGGACATTGGCAACTATGTTACTGTGGGTGAAACCAATAAAAAAGGTTTAAATCTGGATGACTTTACTAAATATGAATTATTGGTCAATCATTGGCAACCCCCCAAAGATTACGTTTTCCCACATTCCCTTCACATTAAAAAGGGCAAAAAAGAGAAACGAAAGATCAGCTATGATATGTTGTCTAAATTTCCCTGGTTAGTATACTCAGAAAGTAGTCAGGGCCTTTATTGCAAGCTGTGCGTTATATTTATATCTGGATGTAAGGTTGGAGGACAAAAAACTCTTCAACCTCAAAAATTCGTTACACGCCCCCTTCAATCGTATGCGAAACTTACTGGTAAAGATGGTGATTTAATCAAACATCAATCTAATCTCTACCATCTTCGAGCGGAAGAAAAAGGTAACAAAAAAGGTTTTTTTTTTGTACTAAAAAATTAATTAGAATAAAATCATTTTATTTCAGCTAAATTATTCATAGCAATCCATAAAAATAAAAGTTTGGAAGTAGGCAATATGTTAGATAAAGAAAGGAAAACTCAAATAGAAGAAAATCGCAAGAGGCTATACCCCATAATTAAAACCATCCTTTTACATGGTAGACAAAATATACCATTACGTGGACACAGGGACGATACTCAAATATTTGAAGCGAACAGCGAGGGAGATTTAAGTTTACCACACTTAAATGATGGCAACTTTAAAGCATTTCTTCGTTTTCGAGTTGAAAGTGGTGACAAAGATCTTGAAAATCATCTCAAAACTGCTAAGTCAAACGCCACCTACATTAGTAAAACTACTTGTAATTCCCTAATTAACTGTTGTGGAGAGGAAATTTTAAATAATATTGTGAGGCAGGTTAACGAAAGTCAATATTATAGCGTCCTTTTCGACGAAACTACAGACATATCACACCACTCGCAACTTAGTGTTTCCATACGATATTTTAGTAATAGTTTAGGTTTAGTTAGGGAAGATTTTGTAGGCTTTACAGATCTTCACTTAGATAACTTTGACCCCTCTAAAAACGAAGATCTTAATATGCCCGTTGAACCTAAAATTGATGGTAAAACTTTAGGCAAAAGTGTTGTTAGAAAACTTCAAAGTCTAGGTTTGGATTTAAAAAATTGTGTTGGTATTGGGTGTGATGGCTGTAGTGTAAATGTATCAGCTGTTCGTGGAGCCGTTTCTGAAATTCAGAAGACTGCGATAAACGCAGTTTTAAGTTCATGTTTTAATCACAGGCTTAATCTCTCTATATCAAAAACTATGAATGTGAAATGTGTTAAAAACGCCATGGGCATTATACAGGAAGTTGTGGCATTCTTTAACGCATCGGCAAAGAGGCACTTTGTTTTAAAAAAATATTTAAAAACAAATTTAAATAGTCCATGCGAGACCCGGTGGATTGAGAGGCACGACTCTATTTTGCAGTTCAAAGTAGATTTGTTCAAAATATGTGATGCATTAAATGAAATTTCTGAATGGAATGAAGGAAATTCGTCAAGTAAGGCAAATATACTTTTAAAAGCAATATGTGACTGCGAATTCATTTTGACCGTGCATATACTTTCAGAAATTTTTAACGTGACCTTGCCATTAAGTAAGTTTTTCCAGGGAAAAAATATCGGGTTGGACAATGCTGTTTCTTATGTTAAAAATGTCATTGACGTCTTAAAACAAAAAAGAGCTAACTCGGAAAATGAGTTCTCATCAATAATCCAAAGTGCTTCCAATCTCTTAGAAACTTTTGGTCTAGAATTACAGGTTCCTCGCTTAACATCTCGACAAACCCAGCGGGTCAATATTCCAGCGTCAAACGCGGTAGATTATTGGAGGAAAGCAAGTTTTATTCCTATTTTAGACTACATTATATTAGATTTAACCGAAAGATTTTCTGACAAAACGTTACATTGCTTTTCACTTAATGTATTGCTTCCCATAAATTTACTGCTTTTGACGGACTACAGCATCCTTAAAGAAAATATTACATTAATATGTAATCAGTTTTTAGGATTAACTGAAAGTGTTGAAAATGAAATAGCAAAATTGTTAGGGGAAGTACAAATTTATCAAAAAACCATTGAACAAAATGCTTCATGTCAAACTGCTATTGAGACACTCGTCAAAATAGATCAAAACTTTTATCCCATTATCGCAAAATATTTAAAAGTTTTGGTAACGTTGCCAATATCAGTGGCAACTTCTGAAAGAAGCTTTTCCACATTACGAAGGGTTAAGAGTTGGATGCGTTCTCGTATGACACAAGATCGTTTGGATGGATTGGCCTTGTTGCATGTTCATAGAGACATAGATATTGATGTTGACAGGGTGATTGATAGATTTGCTAAGGCATCTAGAAAGTTGCAATTTGTTTTATAGTAATAATTATTATCATAAAGCAATTTGAAATTGCTCTACTATTTTTTTTGTTTGTTTTGGTTACTTTACTTTTTAGTATTATTTATTTAACTAAGATACCCTAAGTTTACTTATCTTTATTTTTAGTTTAACTAAGATTCCCCAAGTTTGCTTATCCTTATTTTTAGTCAGACTGCTCCATTACATGTTTTTTTTTTTAATTATTATGAAACTATTGTTATTTTGTCTGTTATGTGTTATGTTTGCTTAAAAGTAAAATATAAGGTAAAATTAAATTTTGTCATTAAGTTTTTTAATATACTCTTTGAGGCGTCAAAATAATTTTCCCAACATTGCGTGTATAAGTATGTATTTTTAAAATCGCCCCTCCCTCAGAGAAATTCTGGATCCGCCCCTGGTTCCTGTTGCCTACCCTACGTTCGATAGATTTCGCCAGACCTGGCAACGGCGCGGGCCACACGGTTAAATTTATTATATTCAGTCGCAAGCGGAATCCGGGTCTAGGCGAACGATTCGACGGCGACCCACCCGATTGGAAACGAAACGTGCGAATCGGACGAACTGCTTATAAGCTGCAGATCCGCGACCCGGTTCAGGGATCCGGATCTTGGTACTGATCTGGATCTCGAGATCCGGATCCCAAAAAAGACCCGGATTGCCCACCACTATTCATAAGCACACTGTACTGAATGATATGAGTTCGAAAAAGTGCAGTGATAATGTATTTAAATAGAAACCTGGGCTGAAACAAGAAAAGAAAGCTCCCAATAAACTTGTTTTGGAATTCGAAAGACCTGATAAAGTTTTAGTTGGTCATCTAGTAATAGGCCCTTATACAAGGTATGAAATTCTCCTTAACTTTTATGCTTTAATAAACTCGAATGTACAGTAACGGAAATAAAATTTCGTACACTTATTTTTTCCTGATGTGATGTCGGCTTTTGTATACCTAGATCACCTGGAAATTCACTTTACTTTTTGACAAATTGTTATCGGTATCATCAAATTTGAAAATTATATTATTTCATTTTGCTTTCTTCGAAGACGGTGTTTCTATACAAAGCCTCAGAACTAAATGGGAAAATGCAGGATCATTGAAAAGAAGGGCTGGAAGTGGCAGAAGAAAAATTTGAAACGAAAATCAAGATAATGATCTAATATATTTTTTGCGAAACAATCCATTTCAGACGGCTGTAGAAGCACACAACCAAACTAATTTTCCTGGGACAGTAAGAACGGCGAGAAATCGTAGGGTAAACTACCCAATGATTGGCACCTTAAGGTCATTAGTTGTTTGTTATGAAAATAATAAATTATATATGAGACTTTTGCCACATTTTTGCACTTTAGCATATCAAGTAGTCCTATTTAAACAACAATTAAACATATTTTACCTTGTGAGTGTGTTGCTACTATAAAATATGTCTTTTAATATCATAATTTTTGAAACAGCTAATTATTGGCATTCGTTGTCTATATGTTGGCACTCCAATTATTGGCACTGTTATTAAAAATAAATAAAAAGCTGGTAGGTACCTAGGTACCTATACACACCTAAGCTGTTATGTAGATATCTAAGTAGAGATTGGATGTTTTAAAATATTATATTTTTACAAACAAAAAAGTCAAATCTAAAGTATAAAAACACATAATTTAAATCTTAATAATTATTGTTCATGCAAGTTTTACATACAAAAAAATCCTTATACAGGTCTTTTTTTCTTTAAGCAATGTACATGATAAGTTCTAGTGCATTTTTTGCATTTAACCCCTATATTTGTCAAGTAAATGTTGTGTGTGCAGATATAGCATAAACCTTTTTGTATTGAAATATTATTTTTAGTTACATCTGCTTGCGTCTTAGTGGGAGAATCTTTGAACAAATTTTTAACGCGGGATTCCTTAACATGCGAATCTTGAGATAAATGTTTAAAGTGTGATTCTTCCCTATATATGAAGTTATTTGACTTTTCTTTTTGAGACTCTCGAAACAAATTCCTCACATGAGATTCTTTTAAGCTTTTAACATCAGTCTTTAAAGGCTTTATCAAATTTGGTTCATTTGGGATGCTAATAGTCTTATTTCTGTTGTTACTTTGATTGAGACCAGTTTTTGTTTCTTTTTGTGAGAATTTTGTTAATCGTTTTTGTTTAGTTTCTAACTTCTTTTTTTCCTTTTCCTCCTTAAGTTTTTCTTTCTCTTCGATAATGTTTTTGTATTGTGTAGAAGTGATCACAAATGGAATCCTTTCAGTTTGTCTTTTTCCTGCTCTTTATGGAGTTTTTGTATGTGGTAAATATAGTTTTATTTTGGGACTTTCCTTTCCTAGTTGAAATTTCTCTATAAGTTCTGTACCTGGGATTTTATCTACTTCTTTCTTATTATTGCCATTTTCACTTTCAAGCTGTATCTCAAAATCTACTTCTGTATTTTTATTATTTTTAGTTTTATAATATTCTTCTCCAGTGTTTAAACTTTTAGCATCGGTATCATCAGTCCTTATTTTTACCTCATACTCTGTTTCCTCATTTTCCTTATTTGTCATTGTTGTCATGGTTTCCTCTTTATTCCAAGCAGGATTGAACTTAGTACGTTGTAAATTGTCATTGAGTACAATATTCTGCTGAATAATAATTTTGTTCCCGTCTCTGTTTTGATTTGTAACTGAATTATTATTAGTATTATTACGGCAATTTCCATCATCACCAACAAAAATAATAGGCATTGATTCAAAGTCATCATTAGTAAAGAATGAGATATCATTCTGATAATCAGAACTTTCGTTCTGCTTATGCTGATCAGATTCCATTAAGTCGTTCATATCATCTTGCATATTATGGACACCAGTTTCAAAAACATTTAAAAAATTAAATATCTTTTTTAGGCCCTCGTAGCTTTTACAAAAATCGAGGGTACATGAAGGGATTTCTTTTAATTGTAACTGTTGAACCAGCTCCTTTCCAACTAAGTTATTAAACATTTTCAAATTTATTTCCTTTTTAACATAACCAGGTTCTTCTTCTAAACTATCTCTGAATTGTGTAGTGTCTTCTAAAACATTGTCTACTTTGTTTTCTCAAACACTTTGAAAAGTCAATTGCATTGGAATTCCAGGGTTGCAATCCACATGCTCTAAATCCGTTAATAATGGTTTGGCTTTTTAGGTGAGGTAAGGATTCTTTTAAAATTGGGGCAAAATGGTTCTTTCCGAATTTGCAGTAGGGATTACTTTTACGCCAGTTAACTACTGCTTTTTGCCACAAGATCTTTAGAGGGCGGAAGCATGAAACATCTGCTGGCTGTAATATTCTTGTGGAGTTTGGGTATAAACAAACCAATATGATGGATAATTCTTAGGTGACAATATTTAGCAAATAAAATATTTATGATAACATCCAAATGTTGGCATGAATGCCAATAATTAAACATAATGTAATTTTCTAGTTCAAATGTTGGCACTATTTAAAAATGAATATATAAAAAAAAAATTAAAACATTAATGTTCTAATAATCTAAGTATACTTCAATCTAAAGATATACACAATTAATTTATTTAAAAAAGTTTAAAGAGAACTATACAAACTAAAAATCAGTAAACGCTGTCAAGAATTAAAATTTGTGTGTGCCAATAATTAGCCAAATTTCTTTCCCGCCAAATTCGATCATTGGCAGTGTGTCAATAATTGAATGTACAGGTTTTCTAATTCCAAATGTTGGCACTATTAAAAATAAAGAAAAATCGAAGAAAAATTTGTATTTCGGTTAAAATATTTAAATATTATGGTATTCCCAATGATATTATAACAAAAAAATCATGCTTTGTTCCATATTCACCAAATAAATCAATAACTTGACCACTGCATCCCTTAACAAAATAACAACTTTTTTACCTAAATTAATACTAAAGTGAGATGTTACAGCCTATTTTTAAAGGAACGAAGAATGTTGCCAAATCTAGTTCAATTTATAATATCCTATGACTTTTTATTATTTTTCCTAAAAAATAGAAATTAAGCAGGTAGGTGCCAATGGATAAACGAGTGCCAACATTTAGGAGGGTTACCCTATAAGGAAAAATTTGGAATTGAGAAATAAGGTAGCTGCTAAAAAACCGTTTTTGACAGATATGAATAAAGAGCAAAGAATGGGGTTTGAGCTAGAATATTTAACGCAAGGTATGGATTTTTGGGAAAAGATAGTACTTACCGTCGAGAAGACTCTTCAGTCTTATTATAACGGGCAGATTAGAGTGTATAGGCCTCCAAATATACGGTACGAGGAAAGACATACCCAACATGTTAGAACAATATGAACTAGGAATATGCCACCGAATTCGAGGAAGATTTAATACTCAAGCTTATATACACATCCTTCAAAATGTTATGTTACCATCGGTAAACAATATATTTCAACAAAAAAATTTTATATACCAGCATGACAACTGCGCCGTCCATACAGCAAGGAGAGTTTTGGACTGGCCCTTAAGTAGCCCGGATATCAATCCAATCGAAAACGTTTGGGGATATATCGTGAAAGAAATTAACAAAAACAATGATTTCCATCCACAAAACAGTGATGATTTGTGGAATAAAGTTGAAGACACCTGGAATACCTACAATTTACACGACGCCCAAATGCTGGTGGCATCAATACCCAGACGTTTAAGCTTATTAGTGGAAAAAAATGTTGCCGCTTTAAAATATTAAATCAATGTTTTTTTTTTTAATATTTGAATAATCTGTTTTATATTTAATTTTGAAGTCATGTATTGTATATTAATATCTTGATTTTCGTTTGAAATTTTTCTTCTGCTACTTCCAGCTCTTCCATCCAATGATCCTGTATTTTCGCATTTAGTTCTGAGGCTTTGTATAGTGCTTGTTGGTTTCCCAACTTGCTGAACTATCTAGGAATACTTTCTTCGAATAAATAATTTTATATATAGCCCTTTTTCTATCATTACTGAAATAAGAAACGCAAGGTATTAGGTAAGATAATTGTAAAAAGCCCAGTTTACCAAAATATTTAAAAATGGGATAAAATGTTAACCTCAGTGTAGGAAATTTTATTTCCGTCACTGTACGCACATTTTCTGTTTACCTGTAATTTTCAATTTGCTTTTTTCTTCCTCATCTAATGATATCGCCATCATCGTCAGATGAAAGCGTTATATGTCAACATTGAACAAAATCAAACGAGTGTGACTTGAGCCTGCCTTGACCATGAGGGTCCCTCGTTATGTAAACACAGAACAAAATCAAAGGAGTGTGACTTGAGCAGGAGCGTCCTCATCATGCGAATTTAACCTATAGTACGTTTAAACGCTCATGCAGTGTATACGAACTGTGCATGCGAATTTGCACAAGTAGGTACATGGTCACATTATGTAAACGGAAGATTGAAGCTTGCTCAAGCCAGAAAGTTTAGCTTAAGTAAAACCTATTCTGCCTTATAAGCCAATCTTGTTTTAATAACAGAGGCCGCAGCGCTCGCGACAAGTAATTCCTTATAAATATTTTTCATTTTTGATGTCAACTGTGTTGTCATGCAAAGACCAACACTATTAAGTTAACTGCAAGGTAGGCTGAACGTTTAAACAAAATACAAAGACAGTAGATGCTTTTGGACAGTTCTGCAGGTCCAGTGAAGCTTAATGTTTCCAGAGCCAATAGACCTACGCAGCTTCTTCAAACAGGTTTTGAAATTGTGTTGTTGTCATTGTTATACTGTTGTTTATGTATATATGTTTTAGACAGAGCCGTTTAAACAGTTTTGTTTCAAACAGAGGATCTTTTATTTTGGGTTGGTTCATAGTTAATAATAAATACGGTTTGATATTTAAGTGTGTCTAAAACAGATCCTGTCTTAAACAGACATACATTCAAGTTATAATTTTTAATAACTTATTTCCCTATATTTATCCTTATGATAGCAGAATTGGCACGAATTTTGGTAGTAAGGGTTTTGTTGGTATGCGAAATCCAGATCTGATGACAGTTTTGATATACCTTGCATAGCTTCATAACCTCTTTTACCGTAGTGTATTGAACTTTTAATAATAAATTTCTATTCCAAGGCATAAGAAACAATTCGATGAAATAGTTTTTGGTAATTATACTTGTAAGAACGTCATTATTCCAGAATAATTAAATTTAGGTGTTTAAAAATGTATTGATCAATATCAATAATTAATCAAGCCAAAATTCCACAGAGTTTGTTGCCGCGTGCCGTATTGGCGGAGCGGTGACACATATCTTGGTGTCATAATAGACAACAGACTCTTGTGGAAAAAAACACATACTGGAAGTCACTAACAAGTTAAGAAAAATAATATATAAATTTTGAATTCTGAGAAATATCCCAAATCGAAAAACAATTAAAACTGTTTATAATGCGATAGTTCAAAGTATTCTACAATACTGTATTGTGATCTGGGGTTCTGCATACAGGACCACTATAAGTGTATTAGAAAAGACACAGAAAGGGATTATAAAAAATCAAAAAGATATCCTTCCGCTGAAGTTTTTAAGGAATTCAAAGTCTTGTCTATCGTACAGTTATACGTAAAAGATCTATTGGTTTATATGTTTAAAAAGAAAAACAACTTTGCACTAATCAGATATCCCAATATGGCTACTAGAGCAGTAAGTAGCATGAGAGCTAGAGTTCCTACTTTTAGATATAAGACAACAAGATATACGTTTACACGCCTAGGTACCAAGTTATATAACTTATTAAATATAGATATTAGACTTAATCGATATATAAAGTCTTATACATTACAAATAATACAATTGATAATTGACAATAATGATTTAATCCAAAAAGCAATCTATGGGAATTGAATTCAGAAACAAAGAGTGTATGTGTAAATGATCTTTGTGTGTTTGTTTGATAATTTATTTGTGGCAGTGTTTTGTGTGCAAGCAGTTGAGAATCTTTTGATTTCTTATCACACAATTGAAGAACTATTTACATCTTTTCTTTTCTGTTAATAAGGGTTAAGTAATATTTTTACATTTTTTAGTATCTTTATTGTTTTACAAGTTAGCTACACACAAGGTTCACAAGCTTTGTAGCTTATTTTATTAGCAGTATACTGATTATAATGTGTAACCAATTTTGGTACAAATTGAAACGATTTATTTTTAAAAAAAATTTTGAATCGATTGTACAAATGAACATTTGTTAATAAAGCATTTTTGAATTTGAGTTTAAATTTGACTGCAAAAATAGTAAAAGAATTTATGCAAATTGTTAATGACCACCCACAAACCCCTCCCTAGTGGTCGTTGAAACCAGTTCGTAATCGATGTAGCAGGTTAATTTTTCATTCTTGTCTTGATAAGCGCATAAGACGTATAGAGTGCCTTATTTACCATTACGTATCTACCCCAATTGTGAAAAATAATTACAAATAAGGTAAGTAATTGATTAAGTAAATTAATTAACAGGGATGCAAATAATTGTTTTTCTTCTAATAACTTTTGTTTATGAAACAAATAAGACTTTTATGTGTGTTTAATATTTTTTATTTATTTTATTTAGATGGCCAGAGAAGAAAAAAAGAAGTTGTCTGGTTACCAATATTTGCTTAACAAGCGAAAACGGGAGGAAGATCTGGAGAGAACCAATTTCAAAATTAGTAACATTTTTCGAAAGACCACACAATACAATACTTCTGATATTAGTGATTTTCTACATTCAACGAAATCAAACTTGCCATCAGAACTAGAAAAGCAAGCTAATGACGATGAAGATCCAAAAGAATAAGATCCTGATACGCTTCAGTCAGTGTCGGCACCATCATGTTCGAGTAAGCAAGACGAATTATCCGAAGAAGCGCCCTTTCTAACGTTCCAGGTCTTTGGCCAAGTGTATTGTTTCCAATCCAGGTTCAAGAACTTATCGAAAAAGGTCCCATGCATTATCAAAATAAAACTATGTATCCTAAAGATAAAAGTGGACGCAAGTTATCCGATATATATTTTACTCGAATTTTGTTAAATGGTGAAAAGGTTCAGCGTCATTGGTTGCTATATTCTATTGAAAAAAATGCAGTTTTCTGCTTCTGCTGTAAAATATTCAATGACCCTAACCCCAACAATCCATTGAGTTTTAAAAACACTAAATTAAGTAACCAAGACGGTTTTAATGATTGACATAATTTAAGCCAACATTTGAAAATCCACGAAAAAAGTAAATCTCATTTTTAAAATTTACGTGTCTTGTCAGATTTGCCAGAAAGATTAAAAACTAATCAAACCGTTGATTTGGAAATGCAATATTTATTAAAAAATTAAACTAAACATTGGCGCAGTGTCATTGAAAGAATAATTTATACGATTAAATTTTGGCTGAACAAAACTTGACTTTTCGTGGTCCTAGTAACAAATTTCTTGAAAGAAATAATGGAAATGTATAGAAATGATAGCATAATTTGATCCAGTCATGTCTGCACATATTAATAGATCTCAAAAAAAATATTTCACTTTACGTTGGAGATAAAATTTAAAACGAAACCATTAAATTAATAGGTGACAATATAAGAAGTAATATTTTAAACGAAGTTAAAGAAGCAAAATATTTTTCTATATTATTTGATTGTACTCCTGATGTGAGCCGCCAGGAGCAGATTTCTGTTTGCTTAAGATACGTTAATTTAAAAAACAATAAATTTAGTGTCGAAGAACGTTTTTTTAACATTTTGTCCTATAAGTCATACAACAGGTGAAGGTTTAACCAACTTTTTACTAAAAACTTTGGAAAAATATGGTTTAGACATTTATAATATGTGCGGCCAAGGTTATCATAGTAGGTATTCCCTTACTTGAGACCGTATCTCCTAAAACACATGTATTTTCTTATGGAGAAATTTCCATTATTCAGCCATGCGCATTCCGTTATGATGGCATCCATTTCAACACAAACATTATAATGTACTTTTTTCCTTTTTGTGACATGCGTAATTGATATAGTAATTGTAGATATACTTTAAAGTTCCTGTACAAACCTGTTTAGGACTCTGTTGACTGATGCAGTGTGGATTAAAAATATTATTATTTTAAAATTATTTATTAAATTTAAGGCACAAAACTTTGTTTATAAGTAATTGGTATAATTAATCGGTGTTATAATCATAAGCCTCTTGATTAAGAACGACCATTTTAATTTAATTGTATATTATGTTGTTAATGTTACATGGTATATTTTACGTAGAATAATAGTTTTAGATTTAGGATTAGACAATCTCCTTGTATTTACATCAAATCATTAAACAAGTTACATAAAAAGGGGGGGTTTTACGTTTTAATATTTAAGTTAAACATACGTGTATGTCAAGGATAAAGCTAGATCAAAAGGATGGAACGAAATCGAGAAAAGTATTCAAGTAGTTGGGATAATTTTAGGGTTTTTCACAGGGAACCGACCTAGATGTCTAGGTAGATTAAATAGCAGTTGCTTGTACCTGATCGCAAAATGTGTTTACCAATCAAGTTGTAGTTAGTTAAAAAAAGGCATTGGTTTTATCTGGATTAAACCGTTCTGATTTAAAAATAATTATTATATCAATGAAATATTCTTATGAAATATATAGTGTAACATACACAAACCTTTATATTATATTCATCGAATTGAATGATTTTCACACTTACCTAGAGTGGACCTTCTATTGGATGGCCGAAGGCAACATAGATTTTTTTCTCTTCAATAAATAAAAAAAAGAACCACATGCGGACGCTGAACTCTAATCAGCATATTTTACTAGTAAATGGACCTATTATTGTTGTGTACAATGATTCGATGATTTATCATAGTTTTGTATGCGATCTACGAGGGTTCCACCCATATGCTATTAACGACTCACTTTTTCAAATATCACTCGATGTCAGTGTTGTAGTTCTGGTTGCGATAACACAGAGTAATTGGCTGTTGACAGTGTTTATAAAATAAAAATAGACTAACCTTTTCTGCAAACGTTCTTAGGGACCGTTGTCTTCTTTTTTTTTTTATAACGGATATTGACACAAAAACGGCAGTATAGTGGTCTTTTGTTAATTTCGGATTTATTTGATGTGTTGATTGACGAGGCAAATATCATTGATGATCAGTGGTGATGATTGATATTTACGTTTTACCTGTTAGCCTGACTTTGTAATCGTTTTCAAAATTTCTTCACATTACGACCCTGATGATGAGCTCGCAAACGCATAGACAAAAAGTTTTTTAAATATAAAAGGTTTAAGGAGAACGTTTGCCCTTAAACATTATACGCTTATTTAAGACAATATTAATTTAAACTACAAAAAAGTATATTGTTTTTATTAAAATTGTACTATTTATACTTTAAGTATGTATAGATATTTTTATTATTTTGTAACTATGGTGAGTTCTTTGTATTCCAAAAAAGTGGATTTTCTGAATTATTTTATTTTACTATTATTATACAGTATTAGTATTTGTCTATCATTAGTTTGCTATAGCGTTAAATAAGGCCACTGCATTTTATGCATTTTTAATTATGAATTCAAGACATATTTCAATTCAACTAACAATTTGCATGTTTAAACATGTAACTGTTTAAAATAACCACCTGAAAAGTAATAACATGTAAGAACTAGGTCCAGTAAAAAATACTACAAAAACTAAGATTAGGGTAAAATCACCTTCTAACCAAGTATGGCTGATTCCAAGAAGATATCACTTCAATGACCCTACACTCCCAGTATAATTTACTTTTAGTTCATTACCTCATTAATTCAATCTCGCGAATTAATTATCCCCTCCCGCTTCATTTTTGAGTAACCCAATAAGTTCTTTTCCCCCACCCCTACAATTCACTACCCCCACTCCAATCTCGACAGATCCTACATTATAACTAGGCGTCTGCAGAAAGACCTTGTCATATCTACTTTAGATAGGCAACCGGGCAGACACATCTTGTAGAAATTTACAGAAAGATGGAGAAGTTTATTATTGTTAAAGACGTTGTTAAAAAGTTACGAGAATTTAACCTTACAGGACGCACTCTAGAGTTTAAGTTAAAACCTGTTCCACAGGGAGTTGAACCAGTTGGTTGGGTGGAAAAAGGAATTAATCAAATTATTCAAAACGCTACAGTAGGCCTACAACCCTTAGATCGTGTGGGTTTTAGTTTTTGCTCTAAAGACTTCAACCGAGGTGAAGGTTGGATTCGCTTCAAAGCAGCTAAAGACATAACCTTTCAAGATGTTTGGAGTGTTATAAGTGGCATTTATCAGTCAAACTCAGCAGGTCTTAATACAGAATCATTTTGTCTTAGTGTGACAACTGTTAGATTACCTGTTGGTGGGGGCAGAGGAAAAAATTATAACAGCTTTCACGAGGAATGTGACAAGCGACGAGGTATTATAAGTATTAATAATACCGATAACCTGTGTTTACCACGTGCTTTGGTAGTCGCCATTGCCCATAATAAAAGAGATCCCGAATTCAGTAAGGTTAGAAGAGATATTAGTAAAATTCAAACCGAAAGAACAAGATCATTGTTGGAGAGAGCTAAAATTAGCATTCCTGAGGCAGGAGGTGGAATTCCCGAGTTAATACAATTTCAAAATCATCTAAAAGAATATAAATTAGTTGTTTATAGCTATGGATCAAAAGGACGAAATATTATATTTGAAGGTTCAACTGAAAGCAATAAACGGCTGAACTTATTACATTACAAAAGCCATTTTAATGTAATTACATCGCTGACAGCAGCTTTTTGTTCTAACTATTTTTGTGAAAAGTGTTACGTCCCATATGATCACAAAAATGAGCACCGATGTGGTGGAACCTGTCAGGCATGTCAGCAAGCCCCTGCTTGTGAAATAGCAATAAAAATTAAATGCCAGGACTGTCTACGATTTTTTAGAAGTCAAAATTGTTACGAAAATCATAAAAAGGATTATTCGTCAGGCAAATTTACAGTATGCGAACAAATTAAACTATGTTCTATTTGTTTAAAAACCATTAAAGCCAAAAGAGCACATGTATGTGGTGAAATTTATTGTAAAATTTGTAATAAACATGCACCCGAGGATCATCTATGTTATATTCGGCCTGATAAGGGAAAACCTAAGATTAAAGATGTTCTTTTTGTATTCTACGATTTAGAGACGAGCCAAGACAAACTATTGGAAAATTCAACGTTTTTACATGAAGTCAATCTCTGTGTTTTCAAACAATACTGCGATGAGTGCATGGATTCTGAAGCAGATACTTGTAAAAAATGCGGTCTAAAGTTACAAAAAGTCAGAGGTATAGACCCAGCGGGGACATTTACTAACCATTTGTTACAAATGAGGAAAAACTTTAAAGAAATTATTGTAATAGCCCATAATGGTCAGGCTTTTGATCACCAGTTTATATTAAACTACATTATGACAAAGACAGATTTTACACCTGAGTTAATCATGAGAGGTACCAAAATAATTACGATGCAACTTGAAAATGTAAAATTTATCGACTCACTTAACTATTTCCCTATGCCTTTAGCCAAACTACCAAAGGCATTTGGACGATGATATTTTTAAAAAAGGCTACTTCCCGCACCTATTTAATACAAAGGCAAATGAAAACTATATAGGACCTCTACCATCAATTGAATATTACTCCCCAGATAGTATGAAAGAAGAAGACAGAGCCAAATTTCTTAAATGGTTTGTTGAGCATGAAAATGATGGTTTCGATATGCAAAGAGATCTGGTAGACTACTGCGTATGTCGGATGTCGAAATTCTTGCGCAATCATGTTTAAAGTTTAGAGAACAACTTATACAAACTACCAATGTATGTCCATTTACTGAAGCCACAACTATTGCTTCAGCATGCAATAAAATTTTTAGAAGAAATTTTTTGAAGCCTAATACTATAGGAATCATACCAAAAAATGGATACCGATGGAGAAACAGGCAGAGCAAAATTGCCATAGATTGGTTACTTTGGACCGAGAATCACAGAAAAATCAACATCTTACATGCTGCTAATGGTAAAGAAGCTGTTTTAAATGGTGTAAAAGTCGATGGTTACTGCTCCGAAACAAATGAGGTATTTGAATTTCAAGAATGTTATTTCCATGGATGTACTGTATGCTACAAGTTCGGCAGGAACGATCCTCTTTCCGAGGACCCCTCAGAAACGCTAAATTTAAGATATGAAACCACAAAGGCAAAAATTATTAGACTAAAAGATTTCGGTTTTTTAGTTAATGAAATGTGGGGGTGTGATTTTAGAAATTTATTAAAAAATAATACTAATACCCATTACAATGAAATTTTGACAAAACTAAATCCAAGAGATGCTTTTTATGGAGGACGAACAGGAAATACATGCGAATACTATGAAATAAAAGATACGGAAAAAATTAAATACGCCGATGTTTGTTCCCTCTATCCGTACATCTGTAAGAGTTCTAAATTTCCACTATCACATCCAGAAGTGTATGTAGGAGATGCGTGTAACAAATTAAACCTAAATAATATAGATGGTTTAATTAAATGCACAATTCTCCCACCAGAAGAGTTGTACCATCCAGTACTCCCTCAAAAAATAAACAATAAATTGATGTTTATTCTTTGTCGAACATGTGGTCAAGACATGAATTACAACGAATGTAAGCATACCAGCGAAGAAAGGGTACTTGAAGGAACATGGGTTCTGGACGAGGTACTTAAAGCCCTAGAAAAAGGATATAAAATACAAAAAATACATGAAATCTGGAAATATAACGTACGAAAGTTTAATAAAGAAAACGGTGAGGAAGGATTATTCACATCCATGATGAATAAATTCATTAAAATCAAACAGGAAGCATCAGGCTGGCCTAAAAATTGTGAAATAGAGGAAGACAAAGTTAAATACATTGATCAGTTCTTTGAAAAGGAAGATGTTAAACTAGAGTATACCAAAATTATTGAAAATCCAGGGCTAAGATCACTGGCGAAATTAATACTTAACTCGTTTTGGGGAAAATTCGGTCAAAGAGAGAATCAACCAAAGACGAAAATTGTAAATAAACCAGCAGATTTATTTGCAATGTTTATTAACCCTGCAATTTATATCAATGGGGTTATACCCGTCAACGATAAAACATTACTTGTCAATTATGAATATATAGAAGAAGCCAGCGATCCGTTGCCGACTGTTAATGTTGTTATAGCGGCTTACGTAACAGCGCAAGCGCGCCTTAAATTATACTCCTATCTTGAAGCTCTTGATAAAAGAGTCTTATACTATGATACAGATTCCGTGATTTATGTTTCAAAAAATAATGACCCCGATATATCAACGGGGCAATTTATTGGAGACATGACAGACAAGTTGGAAAGTTATGGCTCTAACTCATACATAACTAAGTTTGTTTCTGGAGGCCCCAAGAATTATGCATTTAAGGTTCACTCGACGAAAAGTAATTTAGAAGAAACGGTCTGTAAAGTTAAAGGTATAACTCTCAACTATGCCGCATCACAAGTAATAAATTTTGATGCAATCAAACACATGATTCTTCAAAAATCCGAACCGATCACCATCATATCCAGAAGCATACGGCGTAGCAAGGAGCACATTGTGACAACTTGTACTGAAGTCAAACTCTATAGACCTATTTCAACAAAGAGAAAATTTCAATCGGATGGAAGCTCCGAACCATATGGATATAGAAAAAGAAAAACCCATTGAAAATAAAATATATTGTATATTTTGTATGTATTGTATATAAAATATATTATAAATATTGTATATCTAGAACCGCTATGGAGTTTAAAAATGTAAATTAAGTAATAAACAATTTAAAATATCCATTTTGGTTTTATTTTTTTCTTTAACAGTAAGAGTTTTCAAAAAGTATTTAAATAAGTAATTATGTACATATTAAAAAAATATGTTTTTATTTTTACAAAGACATTTATAATTTAAATAGTTTGAAAATATTATTCAGTCATTTAAGTACTACACTTAAACTTAAAGAAAAGTTCTCCGAAGCCACAAAAAACACTAAGGGAATTGGTTCTTTTCAGCTATTTTTCTGTTATTCTTATAGTAATCCATAATCGTTTCAAATTTGAACGACCCACATGATAGTCTTTTTTTTTTTTTTGTAATTTATGCATATTTAATTACAAGGTTTCATACAACTTTAACAAATAAAAGTTGTTTTTTTCTTTTATTTTTTTCTTTTCTGTTTTCTTTTTCGGTTCTTAAGAAATGCTAAAGAATCTGTACAAAACAAGTCACGAATTAACTAAATAGCCACCATTTCACTAAATACTTAACACTCAGTATACAATTTTCAGAAATGTCATGATTAAGAACGGTTCTAGTCATTTTATACAAGATTTCACATGATTTAACAAATTTAAAACATTTTTTTTAATTTTTACTAAATTCTAAACACTCAGTATACACTTTTAAGAAAATCGTCCTATTTTCTTAAAAGTGTATACTGAGTGTTTAGAATTTAGTAAAAATTAAAAAAAATGTTTTAAATTTGTTAAATCATGTGAAATCTTGTATAAAATGACTAGAACCGTTCTTAATCATGGCATTTCTGAAAATTGTATACTGAGTGTTTAGAATTTAGTAAAAAATTAAAAAAAATGTTTTAACGTTATTAAGCCCTGTGAAACTTTGTAAAAAATGACTAAAACAGTCGCAAATCGTCCTATTTTCTTAAAAGTGTATACTGAGTGTTTAGAATTTAGTAAAAATTAAAAAAAATGTTTTAAATTTGTTAAATCATGTGAAATCTTGTATAAAATGACTAGAACCGTTCTTAATCATGACATTTCTGAAAATTGTATACTGAGTGTTAAGTATTTAGTGAAATGGTGGCTATTTAGTTAATTCGTGACTTGTTTTGTACAGATTCTTTAGCATTTCTTAAGAACCGAAAAAGAAAACAGAAAAGAAAAAAATAAAAGAAAAAAACAACTTTTATTTGTTAAAGTTGTATGAAACCTTGTAATTAAATATGCATAAATTACAAAAAAAAAAAAAAGACTATCATGTGGGTCGTTCAAATTTGAAACGATTATGGATTACTATAAGAATAACAGAAAAATAGCTGAAAAGAACCAATTCCCTTAGTGTTTTTTGTGGCTTCGGAGAACTTTTCTTTAAGTTTAAGTGTAGTACTTAAATGACTGGATAATATTTTCAAACTATTTAAATTATAAATGTCTTTGTAAAAATAAAAACATATTTTTTTAATATGTACATAATTACTTATTTAAATACTTTTTGAAAACTCTTACTGTTAAAGAAAAAAATAAAACCAAAATGGATATTTTAAATTGTTTATTACTTAATTTACATTTTTAAACTCCATAGCGGTTCTAGATATACAATATTTATAATATATTTTATATACAATACATACAAAATATACAATATATTTTATTTTCAATGGGTTTTTCTTTTTCTATATCCATATGGTTCGGAGCTTCCATCCGATAGAAATTTTCTCTTTGTTGAAATAGGTCTATAGAGTTTGACTTCAGTACAAGTTGTCACAATGTGCTCCTTGCTACGCCGTATGCTTCTGGATATGATGGGGATCGGTTCGGATTTTTGAAGAATCATGTGTTTGATTGCATCAAAATTTATTACTTGTGATGCGGCATAGTTGAGAGTTATACCTTTAACTTTACAGACCGTTTCTTCTAAATTACTTTTCGTCGAGTGAACCTTAAATGCATAATTCTTGGGGCCTCCAGAAACAAACTTAGTTATGTATGAGTTAGAGCCATAACTCTCCAACTCGTCTGTCATGTCTCCAATAAATTGCCCCGTTGATATATCGGGGTCATTATTTTTTGAAACATAAATCACGGAATCTGTATCATAGTATAAGACTCTTTTATCAAGAGCTTCAAGATAGGAGTATAATTTAAGGCGCGCTTGCGCTGTTACGTAAGCCGCTATAACAACATTAACAGTCGGCAACGGATCGCTGGCTTCTTCTATATATTCATAATTGACAAGTAATGTTTTATCGTTGACGGGTATAACCGCCAGTGATCTTAGCCCTGGATTTTCAATAATTTTGGTATACTCTAGTTTAACATCTTCCTTTTCAAAGAACTGATCAATGTATTTAACTTTGTCTTCCTCTATTTCACAATTTTTAGGCCAGCCTGATGCTTCCTGTTTGATTTTAATGAATTTATTCATCATGGATGTGAATAATCCTTCCTCACCGTTTTCTTTATTAAACTTTCGTACGTTATATTTCCAGATTTCATGTATTTTTTGTATTTTATATCCTTTTTCTAGGGCTTTAAGTACCTCGTCCAGAACCCATGTTCCTTCAAGTACCCTTTCTTCGCTGGTATGCTTACATTCGTTGTAATTCATGTCTTGACCACATGTTCGACAAAGAATAAACATCAATTTATTGTTTATTTTTTGAGGGAGTACTGGATGGTACAACTCTTCTGGTGGGAGAATTGTGCATTTAATTAAACCATCTATATTATTTAGGTTTAATTTGTTACACGCATCTCCTACATACACTTCTGGATGTGATAGTGGAAATTTAGAACTCTTACAGATGTACGGATAGAGGGAACAAACATCGGCGTATTTAATTTTTTCCGTATCTTTTATTTCATAGTATTCGCATGTATTTCCTGTTCGTCCTCCATAAAAAGCATCTCTTGGATTTAGTTTTGTCAAAATTTTATTGTAATGGGTATTAGTATAGGATTTTATCTCTGGATTATTTTTTAATAAATTTCTAAAATCACACCCCCACATTTCATTAACTAAAAAACCGAAATCTTTTAGTCTAATAATTTTTGCCTTTGTGGTTTCATATCTTAAATTTAGCGTTTCTGAGGGGTCCTCGGAAAGAGGATCGTTCCTGCCGAACTTGTAGCATACAGTACATCCATGGAAATAACATTCTTGAAATTCAAATACCTCATTTGTTTCGGAGCAGTAACCATCGACTTTTACACCATTTAAAACAGCTTCTTTACCATTAGCAGCATGTAAGATGTTGATTTTTCTGTGATTCTCGGTCCAAAGTAACCAATCTATGGCAATTTTGCTCTGCCTGTTTCTCCATCGGTATCCATTTTTTGGTATGATTCCTATAGTATTAGGCTTCAAAAAATTTCTTCTAAAAATTTTATTGCATGCTGAAGCAATAGTTGTGGCTTCAGTAAATGGACATACATTGGTAGTTTGTATAAGTTGTTCTCTAAACTTTAAACATGATTGCGCAAGAATTTCGACATCCGATACGCAGTAGTCTACCAGATCTCTTTGCATATCGAAACCATCATTTTCATGCTCAACAAACCATTTAAGAAATTTGGCTCTGTCTTCTTCTTTCATACTATCTGGGGAGTAATATTCAATTGATGGTAGAGGTCCTATATAGTTTTCATTTGCCTTTGTATTAAATAGGTGCGGGAAGTAGCCTTTTTTAAAAATATCATCAAGTCCAAATGCCTTTGGTAGTTTGGCTAAAGGCATAGGGAAATAGTTAAGTGAGTCGATAAATTTTACATTTTCAAGTTGCATCGTAATTATTTTGGTACCTCTCATGATTAACTCAGGTGTAAAATCTGTCTTTGTCATAATGTAGTTTAATATAAACTGGTGATCAAAAGCCTGACCATTATGGGCTATTACAATAATTTCTTTAAAGTTTTTCCTCATTTGTAACAAATGGTTAGTAAATGTCCCCGCTGGGTCTATACCTCTGACTTTTTGTAACTTTAGACCGCATTTTTTACAAGTATCTGCTTCAGAATCCATGCACTCATCGCAGTATTGTTTGAAAACACAGAGATTGACTTCATGTAAAAACGTTGAATTTTCCAATAGTTTGTCTTGGCTCGTCTCTAAATCGTAGAATACAAAAAGAACATCTTTAATCTTAGGTTTTCCCTTATCAGGCCGAATATAACATAGATGATCCTCGGGTGCATGTTTATTACAAATTTTACAATAAATTTCACCACATACATGTGCTCTTTTGGCTTTAATGGTTTTTAAACAAATAGAACATAGTTTAATTTGTTCGCATACTGTAAATTTGCCTGACGAATAATCCTTTTTATGATTTTCGTAACAGTTTTGACTTCTAAAAAATCGTAGACAGTCCTGGCATTTAATTTTTATTGCTATTTCACAAGCAGGGGCTTGCTGACATGCCTGACAGGTTCCACCACATCGGTGCTCATTTTTGTGATCATATGGGACGTAACACTTTTCACAAAAATAGTTAGAACAAAAAGCTGCTATCAGCGATGTAATTACATTAAAATGGCTTTTGTAATGTAATAAGTTCAGCCGTTTATTGCTTTCAGTTGAACCTTCAAATATAATATTTCGTCCTTTTGATCCATAGCTATAAACAACTAATTTATATTCTTTTAGATGATTTTGAAATTGTATTAACTCGGGAATTCCACCTCCTGCCTCAGGAATGCTAATTTTAGCTCTCTCCAACAATGATCTTGTTCTTTCGGTTTGAATTTTACTAATATCTCTTCTAACCTTACTGAATTCGGGATCTCTTTTATTATGGGCAATGGCGACTACCAAAGCACGTGGTAAACACAGGTTATCGGTATTATTAATACTTATAATACCTCGTCGCTTGTCACATTCCTCGTGAAAGCTGTTATAATTTTTTCCTCTGCCCCCACCAACAGGTAATCTAACAGTTGTCACACTAAGACAAAATGATTCTGTATTAAGACCTGCTGAGTTTGACTGATAAATGCCACTTATAACACTCCAAACATCTTGAAAGGTTATGTCTTTAGCTGCTTTGAAGCGAATCCAACCTTCACCTCGGTTGAAGTCTTTAGAGCAAAAACTAAAACCCACACGATCTAAGGGTTGTAGGCCTACTGTAGCGTTTTGAATAATTTGATTAATTCCTTTTTCCACCCAACCAACTGGTTCAACTCCCTGTGGAACAGGTTTTAACTTAAACTCTAGAGTGCGTCCTGTAAGGTTAAATTCTCGTAACTTTTTAACAACGTCTTTAACAATAATAAACTTCTCCATCTTTCTGTAAATTTCTACAAGATGTGTCTGCCCGGTTGCCTGTCTAAAGTAGATATGACAAGGTCTTTCTGCAGACGCCTAGTTATAATGTAGGATCTGTCGAGATTGGAGTGGGGGTAGTGAATTGTAGGGGTGGGGGAAAAGAACTTATTGGGTTACTCAAAAATGAAGCGGGAGGGGATAATTAATTCGCGAGATTGAATTAATGAGGTAATGAACTAAAAGTAAATTATACTGGGAGTGTAGGGTCATTGAAGTGATATCTTCTTGGAATCAGCCATACTTGGTTAGAAGGTGATTTTACCCTAATCTTAGTTTTTGTAGTATTTTTTACTGGACCTAGTTCTTACATGTTATTACTTTTCAGGTGGTTATTTTAAACAGTTACATGTTTAAACATGCAAATTGTTAGTTGAATTGAAATATGTCTTGAATTCATAATTAAAAATGCATAAAATGCAGTGGCCTTATTTAACGCTATAGCAAACTAATGATAGACAAATACTAATACTGTATAATAATAGTAAAATAAAATAATTCAGAAAATCCACTTTTTTGGAATACAAAGAACCAACCATAGTTACAAAATAATAAAAATATCTATACATACTTAAAGTATAAATAGTACAATTTTAATAAAAACAATATACTTTTTTGTAGTTTAAATTAATATTGTCTTAAATAAGCGTATAATGTTTAAGGGCAAACGTTCTCCTTAAACCTTTTATATTTAAAAAACTTTTTGTCTATGCGTTTGCGAGCTCATCATCAGGGTCGTAATGTGAAGAAATTTTGAAAACGATTACAAAGTCAGGCTAACAGGTAAAACGTAAATATCAATCATCACCACTGATCATCAATGATATTTGCCTCGTCAATCAACACATCAAATAAATCCGAAATTAACAAAAGACCACTATACTGCCGTTTTTGTGTCAATATCCGTTATAAAAAAAAAAAGAAGACAACGGTCCCTAAGAACGTTTGCAGAAAAGGTTAGTCTATTTTTATTTTATAAACACTGTCAACAGCCAATTACTCTGTGTTATCGCAACCAGAACTACAACACTGACATCGAGTGATATTTGAAAAAGTGAGTCGTTAATAGGATATGGGTGGAACCCTCGTAGATCGCATACAAAACTATGATAAATCATCGAATCATTGTACACAACAATAATAGGTCCATTTACTAGTAAAATATGCTGATTAGAGTTCAGCGTCCGCATGTGGTTCTTTTTTTTATTTATTGAAGAGAAAAAAATCTATGTTGCCTTCGGCCATCCAATAGAAGGTCCACTCTAGGTAAGTGTGAAAATCATTCAATTCGATGAATATAATATAAAGGTTTGTGTATGTTACACTATATATTTCATAAGAATATTTCATTGATATAATAATTATTTTTAAATCAGAACGGTTTAATCCAGATAAAACCAATGCCTTTTTTTAACTAACTACAACTTGATTGGTAAACACATTTTGCGATCAGGTACAAGCAACTGCTATTTAATCTACCTAGACATCTAGGTCGGTTCCCTGTGAAAAACCCTAAAATTATCCCAACTACTTGAATACTTTTCTCGATTTCGTTCCATCCTTTTGATCTAGCTTTATCCTTGACATACACGTATGTTTAACTTAAATATTAAAACGTAAAACCCCCCCTTTTTATGTAACTTGTTTAATGATTTAATGTAAATACAAGGAGATTGTCTAATCCTAAATCTAAAACTATTATTCTACGTAAAATATACCATGTAACATTAACAACATAATATACAATTAAATTAAAATGGTCGTTCTTAATCAAGAGGCTTATGATTATAACACCGATTAATTATACCAATTACTTATAAACAAAGTTTTGTGCCTTAAATTTAATAAATAATTTTAAAATAATAATATTTTTAATCCACACTGCATCAGTCAACAGAGTCCTAAACAGGTTTGTACAGGAACTTTAAAGTATATCTACAATTACTATATCAATTACGCATGTCACAAAAAGAAAAAAAGTACATTATAATGTTTGTGTTGAAATGGATGCCATCATAACGGAATGCGCATGGCTGAATAATGGAAATTTCTCCATAAGAAAATACATGTGTTTTAGGAGATACGGTCTCAAGTAAGGGAATACCTACTTATCATGATGGTTCAAATATGAAGGGTAAACATCAGTGTGTACAAAAAAGAATTTTAGAAATTAATCCACAAGCAATGTTAGTACCTTGTTGTAACCACAGTTTGAACCTTGTCATAAACGATGCTGTGAAATCCAATATTTCGAGTATAAATTTTATTTCAACTGTTCAAGAATTATATAATTTTTTTTCTACCTCAACCAATCGGTGGTCTGTTTTGAAAAGTAACATTTCAAGTCTGACATTAAAGCCTTTGTCAGATACTAGATGGTCTAGCAGAATTGATGCAATAACCCCTCTAAGATTTCAGTTGGTTGAAATTTACGATGCTCTTTATGAAATTTTATCCGGAAATAATTTTGACAATACTACAAAATATCTAGCTACCTCCCTAGGTAAAAAATAAAAAATTATGAGCTTGTGTGTGTGGTACTCTTGTGGTACAAGATTCTAAGTGAAGTAGATGTTGGTACTAAGATTCTGCAATCAACAATATTTAATATTTCCCAGGCTTGCGAACGTTTAAATAACCTCAATGAATTTCTAAAACAATATCGATCTGACAAAGGCTTCAGTGATTTATTTGTAGATGACAAAGAACTCTTAGAAGTGGATGCAAAATTTATGCAGAAATTTTAAGGCCACGAAAGATTAAAAACCAATTTTCTTACGAAAGTGACAACCAGCCGATTGAAAATCAAGAAATGAAATTTTAAGTAAATTGCTTTTTCGGAATGCTAGGCATAACTCTTTCATCCGTACATGAAAGATTTACACTATTATCGTGTCATTCTGATGTTTTTAATTTTTTGTAGAATGTTGAGGATTTCAGCGAATATTCTGACCAAGATCAGTTTAATTTTTGTAAAAATTTGGAAGAAACCTTAACTGACAAAGATCGAAACGAGAAAGATATAGACGGAACAGAACTTTTACACGAATTACAATTTCCGCCAAATGGCGTCAAAAGCGCGACGTCCGTAGTAGAAACAATTAATTATAATGCAATAAATAACCTAACCCACTCATTTCCAAGCATTCCGATTGCATTGCGCATATTATTAACCATTTCAATTTCTGTAGCTACAGCCGAGAGGTCATTCTCTAAATTAAAGTTGGTTAAAAATTATTTACGATCTAGAATGGGACAAGAGCGGTTAGAAAATTTTGCTATAATTTCTATAGAGTCTGACTTTTTAAAGCAACTTGAAATGGAAAATCTTGTTAATGAATTTGCAAAAAGTAAAGCTAGAAAAGTCCAATTTTTGTAAGACCTCTCCATCATGTACCATGATCATGTATTATCTGTTTCAAAACAATCGCTATTTTATTTCTTTATTTTTTTTTAATATTTTGAATAAATGTCTTGTAACTTTGATACTGTTTTTGTTTTGTTACTGTTGTCTCGTATTCTTTTAATATTTTTTGTGTACTTTCTATTTGTCACAAATAAATATAGACATTAGTACTAAAAAGTATAAAGCTTTCTTCAAAAATTTCAACGATCAACTATGAGAGAAAGGTGGTAATTTTAGCTCAATATTATATTATTGGTTAAAGGCGCCTTTCATTATTTCGCACGACGGCGCCGAAAATACTTGGCGCGTCCCTGCATTCCTTTAATGATCCGAGTTGAACCACAAAAAATACACTGGATCATGCTGTCTTTTCCCCAAAGTATGATACTATATCTAAGGATTGGTTCAAAATTTGCGCAATACAAAATCCTCGGAGAGTTGTAATTCATATACTTGCTAACGACTCTAATGCCGTTACAAATTGAGTTTAGCTTTTACAGTAAATGTGGCATAATGAATCTAGATGTGACATGAAGTTTGGACATAATAATGAAAAACAGCAACAAATTAAAATCGGTATACAATAATGCTCTTTGATAAATTTCAAAATTAGCTTTACTACTTGTAATAGCTTTTGTAAAATTTTGATTTTTCAGTCTCTGGAGTTTATCTTCACGACTTGATGCAATTTTACAGTTTAATATTTTTCTTTTTATTATATGGCACAAGACTGATCCTTTATGGCGTTCTGCGAGCGGTGCGTGTGCACAGGAAACGATTCACGTTGGTCTTGAATCTTTGGAGATTATACTCGTTGGGGAACACGGCCTCAGGGAGTTCATTTCAGAGTGATGAACAGTGTCGGTTAAGGCTGCAGTGGCTCGTCGTGTATTTCTACCATGCAGCACTCTGGGTGGAATCAAGCGAGCAACCTCAGTTGAGCACTTGCCCTCGATGTTCAACTTTCCAAGTCAAGCGAATGATTCTTCTTTGGATGGAATCTAGCAATCTCAGGGTATGTTTAGGAGCAGAGCCCCAAATATGCGAACAGTACTCCAGCGATAGTTTAATTTGGGCTTTATAGAGCATCAAAAGTTGTTGGGGTATATATAGGGTTCTTACTTTGGAAATAATTCCAAGCTTCTGCGAGGCTTCCTTAGCAATGGCCGCAACGTGACTATGTCAAGACATATGACTATCCAAATTGACGCCCAATAAATGAATTGATGAAGCCAAGGGAATCGAGTGTCCCGCCATGATTATATGCAATTCTTCAAAATTAACTTCCTTAGACAGGATTGCCGCCTGGGTTTTTTAGCGTTAAATTCTACTTGGTTACTGTCACCCCAAGACAGAATTTCTTCCAGGTCCTTGTTGAGATGTGAGACCCTTGCTGTCTATAGAGATGTGCATTGGCAGCCGATGTCCGAGCATCCAAAGTGAAAGATGAAAAAAGTTTGCTGTCCTCATCAGAAAAGCTATACCGGGTGTTGCATCGTCGAGCGAGACATAGGAAATCCCATGTAATTTTAAATGGGGTCAATTATTGGCTTCCCTAATTATTTTAGAGAAAAATTCTATTTAGGTTTATTAAAGAGCACTAAAACCCACATTCAAAAGAATAACTTTAGATATTTTTGATAAGCCCGTTTACGGGTTATCGCCGATTTCTTTTTAACTATTTTTCCTTTTTATGGCCCCGTATTTGCGGGCACCAGTCAAGGTAAAAGATGACTGTCAAATAAAGTTGTCATTTTGAAATGTGTGCTTTATTGTTATAAAAACTCGTACATCGAAAATATTAGCCATGAATTACACTTCTGAAGAAAAAATATTGATGATTAAATGGTATTATCAAGGAAATAGTTATCAAAATGTGTCAGACCTGTTTGCTGCTCTGTATTCGAATAGACCGATACCTGCAAAATCTACAGTCGAAAGGACTATCAAGAAACTTGAGACAAAAGGCACTGTAATAAATAACTGCAGATGTGAAGAAAGGCAGGAACAAAGAAGAGATGCAAGAAATGATAGGGACTTGCAAGTTTTATTGTGCGTGGAAGAAAATGATGGGAAGATCAGCACAAGGAAACTTGAGGATGACATAGGATTAGATCACACCACAGCGTTACGAGCTTTGAAACGACATAAATATTATTCATACAAATATGAAAAGCACCAAGAGCTAAGAGATAGGGACGAAATACGACGACAGGAGTTTTGTTTTGGTATGATGGAAAGAGCAAACATGGATAGGGAATTGTTAAAAAACATTTGTTTCACTGACGAATGCACATTTACCTTAAACAATGAACCCAATGTTCAAAATTATCGATATTGGAGCAAAGAAAACCAACACAGGTTTGTGGAAACAAGGACGCAATATCCACAAAAAGTTAATGTATGGGCTGGGATTTTCGGAGAAAATATTATCGGGCCATTATTTCTTACACGAAATTTAAATGCAGAATATTTTTTGGAACTACTTGAAGATCATATTTTACCTACTTTACATGATGCCGCCAGGGAAAATCAGGAAGTTTGGTACCAAATGGATGGCTGCCCGGCACATAGTACCCTGGCTGTCCGGGAATATTTAAACCGTGCTTTTAATGGAAATGTTATTGGCTTAAATCATACAGTAAATTGGTCAGCCAGGTCTCCTGATTTATCTTTAAATGATTTCTTTCTCTGGGGCCATTTAAAAAACAGGATATACAAAGATAAAAAATACCCAAATCTAGACGAGTTAAAAAATGCTATTTCTGCCGAATGCAATAGAATTTCAGTTTACCAACTAGCGAATATAAGAAGAGAATTTTATGATCGCCTCGGTTATTGTCTAGCAGTCAATGGAGGAATATTTGAACATCTTCTTAAATCCTAAAGTTCTAACAATTTAATAGTACCTACCTATTAATTAGTAAAATATTGAAACATGTAAAATGTCATAATTAACCTTGTAATTGGATACTTTATTTTAGTTTTATTCAGATTAATTTGTACTCATAAATACACCTTTCATATTTTCGATGTACGAGTTTTTATAACAATAAAGCACACATTTCAAAATGACAACTTTATTTGACAGTCATCTTTTACCTTGACTGGTGCCCGCAAATACGGGGCCATAAAAAGGAGAAATAGTTAAAAAGAAATCGGCGATAACCCGTAAACGGGCTCATCAAAAATATCTAAAGTTATTCTTTTGAATGTGGGTTTTAGTGCTCTTTAATAAACCTAAATAGAATTTTTCTCTAAAATAATTAGGGAAGCCAATAATTGACCCCATTTAAAAATACATGGGATTTCCTATGTCCCGCTCGACGATGCAACACCCGGTATATAGGATTTTTAGTTTCTTTCAAAAGATCGTTAATGTATAGTAAAAAGAGGGTGGGCGACAATATAGAACTTTGAGGGACTTGTGTCTGAAAAAAATTCGTCCATCGCCACTCGCAGAGAACGGTCTTTAAGAATGCTTAACAGCTATGAACAAAATTCGACCGACATTCCGTATGCCCTCACTTGAGTAAGCCAATCCATCCTCTACCAAAGGCTTTGGACATGTCTAGTGCTATTGATAAGATAAATAAGAGGGACAGTTGGGGTATTTAACCGGTTTAAAACGTGAGTTGCAAACCAGTCAAATCGTGTGGGGATGGCCTGAAAGACCGTTAACAAGAAAATTATAAACAATAACATTTATTATTAATTACTTGCCAATTAAAAAAGTGTGATTTTTTTAAGTATATTTAAATGTTGACAATATCCGTATTATTACATATTTTAAATAAAAGTGATGCATGTATATGCGCATATTTTGATTGAATTTGAGTGCATAACTTACGCCCTCTAACTGATTAGGATTACGAAAACATTTATTTGTTAGACTAAAATTTAAAAAATTAAGTTTATCAGTGTGGTCATGGGTGCAATCATAAATTTGAAATGCACCTCGTAACACTTTTCTGCGATATACCGGCTTAATGGAATATGAATATTTTAAA
The DNA here is from genome assembly GCA_963920685.1 of Polydrusus tereticollis. Classification (NCBI taxonomy): domain Eukaryota; kingdom Metazoa; phylum Arthropoda; class Insecta; order Coleoptera; family Curculionidae; genus Polydrusus; species Polydrusus tereticollis. The sequence goes on along the minus strand of OY987332.1, from coordinate 42,403,456 downwards.
AACCGTTGGATTAAGGTATAAGTAGAATTCAAAAATTGAAGAATATAATAAGGTTTTAAGAAAATGTATATTTATATAACATCTTGTTTATGAAATGACTATGGGAATTTGTGAACAACCCTGCAAACAATATTACAAATACCCTATATTGTAATGTTAATTTTTATTTTTACCTACCATCAAAAATAAAAAAGTTAAGCAGCGGATACATTTTGGTGTACAGTATGCTTCCGGATGGAGAACTGCGCTCTAGTATAGACTTTCTTAACTCTAGGATTAAACGCGTTTATAGACTTGTCAGTATTCAGAAACATGGGAGAGTAACTACTGCCTCAGATAAAGCCACACCAGATAACAAAGAATGTGCATTTGCTCACACGCATACTTTGTCTTTGAAGCGGGAGTTACCGATGGCCAACACCAAAAAAACATGTGCATCAACCGTGTAATTGTTAGATGTATATGCGAGATGTTGCACGTGGTGACATCTCGTGGCAATCGAACTATCCACCTAACTAGACCAGGGAGGTCTTAGAGAAGACCAAACGCTTTAATGGAACCCGTATAAGCAGGTAAAGAATTTTTCACAATAAATGGTTGACTCCGTTTAACTGCCTGGGACGTTTTGCAAGAGCTCGGTCATAAAAATGCAAATAAACTGTCGGTCAGGGTCGGATTATAATTTGTAATTATAGCAGGTAATATTTAACTATCTTGTGCTTGCGATAACATCTTTCAGTCTTTGTGTTTCTTAGGAAGTGTTCAAGTTGTGCTACGGTTACGATACAATAATTTTAAATTATTTACCAAAAATTTATACGTATAGAAACAGATAATATGTGGCGTCCGTGGGTAAAATTAATGGTGGTTCTTCTAGTGTTCCGTTGAAGAAAAACCACTTATCTCTTGATGCTAAAAACATTATAAAAAATGTATATAGTTCTTTACTTGACCAAGGACTTGAGGCGAGTGCTGCCGCAAGTGTAACAGGTGATATGACTAAGGTGCCTCTTACTACTTACAGTAAGACGAATTGCAGTAAATCCCGTCAAATCAAGAAAGAGGCGTGTAGATACCGGTTTCAAAAAAAGTATCGATGAAGGCGATAAGGACCTAATAAGACGAAAAATCTACACCATGTACGAAGAGCAACGTGTCCCTACATTAAAGAGTGTAAAAACAGCGGCTCACTAATGACGAAACCCAAATAAACTGTAGCATCACTAGTCTTTGGAGAATTTTGTCTAAATGGGCTTCAGATATCGTAAAATTGATAAAAGACAAGTACTGATGGAATCTGCCCGTTTAAGAAAATGGCGTTACGAATATATAACATCCATAAGAAAATACCGATCTGAAAATCGTCCAATAATTTACCTCGACGAGACGTGGTTTGACCCCCCACGAAACACCTTCCAAAGGATGGTCTGATTCATCAGGCAAGTGCACAATAAAAGCTCCGTCAAATAAAGGGAAAATATTTACTATCTTACATGCAGGATCAGAAAACGGTTGGGTCCCAAATGCCTTGTGGCTTTCTGCGAAAAACATTAAAAACTCCTGTGTAAATTACCATGAGGATACGACGGCAGAGCTGTTTAAAGAATGGTTCCAGAATTGTCTTTTGCCTAACATTCCTCCGAATAGCATGATAGTAATGGACAACGCACGCTATCAAAGTCGACAATTACGGAAGATTCCATGCTCAAATAACACAAAATTAGAAATTCAAAACTTTATGGCGGCGAATGACATATATTTCGAAGAGAATTATACAAAAAATGAACTTTTACAAGTTTTAAATGCATTTTCTATCAAGAAAACATATGTTTGTGACACAATGGCAGCGGAAATGGGACATACAGTGCTACGGCTCCCTCCTTATTATTGTATTTTTAATCCCATAAAGCAAATGTGACACCAATTAAAATCAAAGGTTCGGTCACAAAATATTTCTCCGACCTTAAGTTGTAGTGGGGTAGAATTAATAAAAAACGGTGTTCCTGATTCAGTTCGTCATGTTATAACTATTGAAAATTCATATGTTACTCTAGACACAATTAAACCGATTATAGTTCATTTGGATGATAGCTATAGCGACACAGAACTAAATATAGAATAGCATTGTATAGCATACATATATATGTGTAATATAATTTAAGTTTAACTACTAGGTATTGCGGCTTTTCAGTGTAAAATATTTTTTGTTGTAGGTAGGTATACCTACATATGATATTTTTTTTATATATCATACCACTGACAAATGTAATTATTTCTTTACTTTTTGCAAGATTTGTATACTAAGTATGTATAAGGATTTATATTTTAATTTATTTGTAAGATTTTGTGTCTAATACACAGTGGCGTAGCCAGCCTTGCAGGGCGGGAAGGGCAAACATACATGGGGGCGCTTTATGATTTTTTAGGATCACTATTAGTATTAAAAATATGGTGTTTGTTTTTCAAAATATGTTACCAAATATTTTTCAATTTCAATAAATATGTTACAGGGTGTAATAAAAGTATCTTTTTATTGTGTATACGGGCGCCAAGCTAGGTGGGCGGGGGCACCCCTGGCCCCTACCTGGCTACGCCACTGCTAATACAATAATTGCAAAATTGACAATAAATGATTTTTGATTTGATATGTATTATTTATTTAGGATATTTCATGTCATTAAATAATATATTATTAAAACGTAGCAATGTGTGCAAAATTACTTGTTCCCTAAAAACCCCAATAATTTTAATTAGATTGCATAATTACCTTCATATTATATTATATACCGAATTAAATATCTAAAGTCCTACCCTGTAGTGTATTTGCTTGTTGATTGTGTATAACAATGGGATTAAACCGGTAGTTTTATTGCAGTCAACAAGTCGATACCATTTAGGGTGAAAAATACTGTATCTAATATCCGGTGGCGCCGAAAGCCAATAATTGTCAGTTTCTGCGAACCCAAAACGCGATATAAAAGAAAAGAACTTTGTCTCTTCATATATATATAGAGTCTGACGAAAAGGCAAGGGACCTTACAGTCCATTTCAGTACATAATGTAAAGATACATATACGAAATGTTGCACGTGGCGACATCTCCTGGCAATCAAGCTATCCACTTAACCAGGCCAGCGGGATCTTAGAGAAGACTAAGTGTAATTGTTACTAAAAAACTTCAAAAATTAATATCCGCACCAATACAATAAAAACATATTTAATGTGTCCGTATTTTTCTTTTGGATCTTTCTTGAATTTGAATCAGACTTCATGCCTTTAACTTCCTTTCTTTATTCAGATGCCGAACTTCGTATAAACAATTTGGGTTGGGCAAAGTTCTAGTTAATTGGAGTTATTCGAGAGCGTATTTTAGCTTGTTCATGTTCATTGTTCATTCATGTCGCTTTTTTGTTAACAAATTCCGAAATTTCTTGATTTTCCTCGATGTGAAGCCCTCGAGTTAAGTGCCTTGCCACTATGACTGGAGGTAGCTAATTTTTTGGGTATTTATAGGTGTAGCCTGGCGAAGATTGTACAGGGTGTCCAGTTTTCGTGTGTTTTCATATACCAGCAGTGGCGTAACTACCGGTGTTCCATGTGTTCCAGGAACACAGGCCCCCCAGCTATGGGGGCCCCCAAGAGGCCCCCAAAAGTCGGGGACCTGGGAAATTTCAGAGAGCTGCACAAATTTTTGTGATCAGCGCCTTTTTGAAAACAATAAATTCTGCTGCGCAAATTCTTGATTTCATGCCCCTAAAAAATTATTTCTCGAGCAGTAGTTTTTCTGAAATAGTTACAGCCTGCTGTCTGTATTTGACCATCCCAGTTACCGTCGCAAAAGCAGAAAGATCATTTTCGAAATTAAAGATAATAAAAAATTATCTTCACAATACGATGGGACAAGAAAGATTGGAAAGAAAACTTGGTGACAGCATTTGCAAATGCAAAAATCGAGAAAAATCTTTTTAATTGTAATCAAGTATGTAATGTGACGGTCGGCTGTAAATAAACTCATGTTCTACGCTCAAAAATGTCTTTTTTTTATATAAATAAGGGAGGGGGGCCCCTTTTCTCGCCGAACACAAGTTTTCTCAACGTAGTTACGCCACTGTATACCAGCTCCCTTATAAAAGATAGAAAGATTGGGTTTACGGCTATACTTTTTTATTATTTTATGAAACTTTTATTGCCCTAAACGAAATTTTCATAGCCCTCTCAGATTCAGATATACAGAGCGATTTTGAAAATTTGTCATTTTTGACGCTCCCATGTATCTTGATTATTTGATAACTTATCGATAAGGTAAAAATGGTTTATTATAGAGTTTTTAATATAGAACTCAGTGGCCTAGTTAGTTTTTCTTTACAAAGTTTTGTTTTTGAGTTATGACCCAAACTTGTGTTTTTTTAAATAGGGCACCCAATATATTATTTCTTTGTCTTATCGCTCTTTTTTTAAGAGTTTTTCAAAAATATATAATCTACATTTTTTTTTTTTTAAAGGACAATTTTAACATTTTTTGTAAAATTCATCGTTTTTTGTATAGAAGGCTATACCCGTAAATAAAAAACAAAATTAACAACATTATTTTTATTATACAACTTTACATTGTTACATATATTCAAACCAATAATAAAACAAATATATTAATTTATTAAATTACAAAAATTGCTCGAATTGAGCTACGTTGTGTACTAAATACATTGGACATACCGTTTCGATTCTTCGCGATGCACTTTGCACACGATTGTGGTATTGTCTCTTATATAACTGATTTTCTATATTCTTCCATAAAAAAGAAATCCAACACCGAAAGAGCATGTAATTTTTTAGGTCACTTCACAGATTCATTGGTACCAATCCATTTATCGGGAAATGTGGTTTCTAGATATTCTCTCTTTTCTCACTACATGAGAATTGTGACTCGGAGCGCCATCTTGCTGGTAATAAATATTATTTAAATCGGCCACAAGAACATTCTTCAAAATTTCTATTAGTGCATCTCGCATTAAATCGAGGTGTCTATTTGCGGTTAAAGTCCTTTCAGAGATAAAATACTTAATTTTAGTGCCACAAACAAAGCATGACACGCTAAATCAAAACTGACCTTGATGTTCTCGTGGAAATATTATGTGTTGGTTCTCTTGGAACCAGTACCTTGAATTGTTTCGGGTTAAGATACCAGAACTTGTAAAATAAGCCTCGTCGGACCATACCACCTTTCTTTCAAAATTTGCGTTGTCCTGAACATTTGTAGGTACCAGTTGCAAAAAACTATCCTACGTTTTGAGTCACCGGGATGCAAATATTATACAAGATGGTATTTATATGGTTTAAATTTATAGTTTTCTTTTTGGCTATTAACTGCGTTCTTGATTTTTTTATCCCAACTTCATCATACACTTTTCTGCATGATGTGGATGGTTGTACCGTGACAGAGGCCAAAACATCTATTTCTTTTTCTTCCTTGTTGTAAAAATTAGGCTTTGGTTTCTCAAAAGATCCGTGCTTGATACGATTGGCTTGGATTTTTTGAAATATTCTTTTATCGGGTTGATGTCTTTCTGGATATCTACGAAAAATCTAAATATATAACAAAAAGCTAATACTAGATAACAATAATGATTAAAACTTTCTTATTTTCATTACGAATATTAGTGGTAACCAACAAATGATTTTGAAACTTATTTATTAAAATACATACATGTCGTGTTTTTCACAATTTTCCTATTTATTATTTTGTGTCATGTTGAACAATTTTTCACAGAAATAAATAATAAACCTACAAAATCAAACAAATACCAGTAATATTTGACAACAATTCCATAACGGCGAATTTAGAATTTGGTTTTCTGACAAAGAAATAATGTACGGTTTATTCTATTTAAAGAACTACAAATTTGGATCATAATCAGTGAATATTTTACATTCTTGGTTGGAATTTATATCTTGATCCTTTTCTGTTCTTGCTTCTTGTTTTTTTTTTGCTGGTGGGCAATGTAAACCTATTCTTCAATATTTTGTGTTTTATAGAGAATGCATAAGTCGCATTGGTCCTTTTTCGGCGCAAAAAGGCTTAAGTTAAGATTCGAGACCATGTGAGGAAATATGTCTACAGGTAATGTTTTCTCATCGTTATGGTTTGGGAAATAACATTTTTTGTAAAGTTCGTACATTTAACTCTAAGATTTCCAATTAGGTTCTAAATATTGCTTACTGCTAGAACTTCGGCAAGCTCCATTGTTGGTAAGAGATAAAAAAATTCTTGTAAATGTCTTCTCCTCAGATCTCTAATATTTTCAGTCAAATCATTTTGGATATTTCTTTCTTTTGCAGTTTGCTCTTCCTCGATATTTTGTTGAGATGTGTTGAGTTTTGGCTTCAATCAGTTATTAATGGTTCACTGTTTAATAGCTGAAATATTGGCAAACAGTCAAGGGTGGACCGTGTGGGGCCTTGGACTAACACTACTAATTAATCAAACTAATTGCCATTTTGTCAAAAAACTGTTCTATACATAAAATATGTATACGGTATAGGAAAAAAATTAAGACAATAAAATGTTTTATTTATTTATTATAACTTAGGTACACAAATAGCAACAGTAAGGCATTATTGTAAAAGAAATTAACAGGCTATGTGTAGTTACGTAATATAAATCATAAAGCGACCTTTCTGAATTTCTACCCTGCAAATTCCTTTATTTGCTCATGACATTTCTTGAGAGATTGTTCGACATTGTTGTCCTATATTTGTTTTCTATATACGACATCCTGAAGAAAGAGCGCTCCGCTTCACTGCTATTAATTAGCAATGTTAAAAAAAATCTTTGAGATAAAATAGCAATTTGGGAGAGCATTAACCAGTTTCTTTTCATAAGTTAGCATAGACATTTCACTGCAATGGGTGTAAGACTCTGGCTTATACTGTAGTAAGTAAGATTTTAACTGAATGCAGTCATGCACTAAAGGTTCGTTTACGTCATCTGGATAATAAACAATAATACGTACACTTTCCAGATCTATGTTTTTCATATAATGGTCTTGCAAATCGGCAACAAACTTGCATTTTCGTATTATATGTCTCATAGATTTGGCTTCTTCTATTTAAATCCATAATCAGCTTATCTAACGCAACGTTTAGCGTGTCTCTTTTAAATTTTTCTGCGACATCTCTTGCTTATGTCACTATATTCTGTTCCCACACTAGTGCTTAACTTTCTCTTCGTATTCCTTTAGTTTCTGATCTGATTGGTGTCGCATGTTGCTCATGAACTTTTTTAATGACATAATTAACTTGTTGCCTTCACATGTATCTAAACCAGGGCTCTGTAAATTTTTTGTTAACCAAATTGAATCTCTCTAATATTTCTTCCCAAAAACGAAATAAAATTACAGTATCTAGCTTCGTCAGTTTATGAAATAAATTTCGTGTCTCCTTTCGAAAATCGACTTTCTCATCCTCATTCTTACTAAAACTTTTGAAAACTTTTATTATACCATCAAAATTATTTTTTAAAGCTTTGACAGCATCATAGTGACAAGACCATCTGGTTTGGCTTAAACCCTTAAACGTAAATTTTAGTTTTGTTTCCCGATTGAGCAGTTCACACCAATGGGTCGATGCAAAAAAGAAAACGTTTATTTTTGCATTATTCTAAACAAGTTCATTATTTCGATTGCAACCTTAACGGATTCCTTACCAACTAGGCTAAGGTAATAGTTTTATAGTGCTTGTACATCATTGTAGCGACCTGCTTTATTACCCGCGTTGTCAAAAGACTACCCTTACAAATCTATTAACTTTAAACATGAAAAAGACTAGGTATGTATGTTTTAGCATCTATGATATATATCAACCATATCCTAACGAACTGAAAATTCATTCATTTGATTGCATTCAAAATAAAAAACAAAATTGCTAATGCAAACAGCTATAAGCAAAATCAATAAAATAAAATACTTAGGTATAATTGTTGATCAAAATATGAGGTGGGAGGAACATATTAAGCAATTAAATGCTAAAATTCGAAAACTTGTCTGGAAGTTCTATAGCATTAGAAATGTTATGCCTACAAAGATATTGCGGACGTTGTATATCGTTTTGGCTGAATCTATCATTAGTTACGGCATTTCGATTTGGGGTGGAACTTTTCTCTCAAACATGAATGTTTTAAACACCACTCAAAAATTTCTCTTAAAGGTTCTTCTACAGAAGCAAAAACGATATCCATCTGATTTATTGTTTAAAGAGGCAAATGTATTTAGTGTTCCTCAACTTTATGTTAAATCAGTAATTTTATTTACTTATAAAAACCCAGTACTAAAAAAGTCAATTTTTACGTATGAAACTAGAAGCAATACTCGGCAGGCCCTGAATGTGCCACGCCTCGCAAAGACCACCACACAGAGATTTCTTAATTATTTTGCCACTAAATTTTACAATTTGTTGCCGATTGAAGTAAGGCGTATAAATAGAATCTCTCTCTTTAGTAAGAAAATTAAGCAGGTTATCAGAACAAAAGAAGCTGATTTAATAAAAATTCTAAGATTTGATTGAACGTAAATTTTAATACTCTAATTAAAACAGTATCTTTTCTTGTTGCATTTTTTGTGATTTCATGCCTTTCGTTACCTATATGGAATGGTTTATTTTTCTCATTTATTTGCTGCATTCTATGCATATATTATACATGTAAACTACTATTATACACTACTTGCATTCTTATATTATATAAGCTTAATCTTGCGCATAAAGTAAAGTACACACACGGACATTACAGTTTAGGTGTACTTTGATAACCAATTGTTATTTACATTGTAATTTATCTTAATTATGTAATATATTTCATTTCATTTCATTTCATTTCATATTTCATTTCATTTCACAATATATAGAGTAGGGTGGCCCATTTTTATATAGGTTTTTATTGTTTTTGAATTTCTGTCTTCTCACCCTTCAAAAGTGTTTGTTTGGCTACAAAAATAATATCATATGAACCGAATTTATTTAAAATAAAAGTAAGGGCTGCCCCCAAGAACCGAATGCATGATGCGTAAAAAAATTATCTTAGCTAATTTTATCACGCTTTCTACTGTTTTGTTTCTTAACAATAGGGGTCTAAAGTAGATATTTAGTCTTATTCTTAAAATTGTACCCCTTATTTAAACTATTTTATTACACACATAATTTGAATTTAAGCGGTTGGATCATTATTTTCATAAATGACAAGAACATTATGATGCATAATAAAGTATTTAGATGTTTATGGTTATGTGGTGAAACATTACCAAGGTTAACGACTTTTTTAGGGATATCTGGGGTTTTCAAAAGATTTTTATTATTTCGCTTACCTGCCGATGTGCCTGTTTTTCTTAGAGCGGGTCAGAAATTCCCTCGAGCTGTCATTACTGCTTAGTTTCAATTCATATTTCAAAACAAGGTTTAGTTTTAATCTATCTTTCGAAAAGAGAACGTTAAATTTTTGATTTAAAGTGATTTGTGTAAGCTGTGTTTTTCTCTTCCGTCACGTCGGCTACTCCAAGTTTAGGAAAAGATACTTGGGTGCCCCTGATTGGCAATTACACCTCACAAATTATTAGAAATACACTTCATTCCAATAAAGATGTATTATGTACTGTTAAGTGTTGTTTAACTTACTTCAAGTAAAGTTAAATCTTCATCAAAGTGCTAAGTTAGTAAGTAAGGCTTTTAAATATCATAAATTTGTGGCTCCTGTAGTTCACTGAGAGGGAAAATTATTTGCTGACCTAGGTGTATCTGAAAAGCACTACAGACTAGCAGTTATAGTTACAAGTGGCGATGCAGAACAAATCCTAAGGATACCAGTTTTACATACTTCAACAGGGAGAGAGCAAGGTACTGCAGTTTATGAAGCACTATTGGACTAGAATTTCCAAGATACAGTAGTTGCACTATGCTGCGACACTACTGCCTCCAACTTGGGTCGTCTAAATGATGCAAGTGTTTTATTAGAAGAGTTGTTAGAACGAGATTTAATTTATTTACCTTGTAGGCACCATATTTGTGAACTTATTTTAAAAAGTGCTTTTGATGTAAAAATGCTTTCTTCTAGTGGTCCCAACGTATCATTGTTTAAACGTTTTAGAGAATCCTGGTCGGAAATCAATAATTTAAATAATAAATCGGCATTAGAAGATGTAAATATAAATACATTATTAAAACTTGAAGATTTTGAAATGGTTGGTATTCCTAACTTTGTGGAACGGGCCTTAGATTCCCAGCATCCTCGCAAGGACCTTAAAGAATTTTTAAAATTGGAGCCAGTTGTTTTGAGGAAAGGCCAATGTGGAATTTACCATTCGTGCTCCTGGGGCGTTCCATCACGCACGCTGGATGGCGAAAGTTATTTATTGCTTAAAAATATATCTTTATAGGGACAAGTTTACATTTACAGTCACGGAAAGGAAAAGTATCAGAGATGTATGCATTTTTATCGTCAGTTTATGTTAAGGCTTGGTTCACCGCTCCCCGTCCATACAAAGCTCTATACCAATTCTTTAATTTTCCAGAAATATTTTTAAATATAAAACTGTTGATCCACAGATATTTGAAGCTGCTGTTGAAAAAACTAAAAATCACCTGCAGTACTTGTCCTCTGAGATTTGGCCAGTATCATTCTTTGATAATGAAATCCCTGCTGGAATTGAAAGAAATATGATAAAAGCTCTAGAAAAAGTTAAATTAAGTAATGTATACGAAATAGAACATAAAGAACTTTGGGAATTTATATGTAAAAATACTATGAGGTTTTTTGAAAGGTTAGGTTTATGCACGAATTTGTTAAAAGAGAATCCAGGAAACTAGGAAAGTAATGATGATTACATAAGTAATTTTAATTTAATAAAGAAGCTTAAAGTAGTACATGATGCAACAGAAAGGGGTATTAAACTCATAGACGAATATAATAAAATAATAACACAAGATGAAGAACAACGTCAATGTATATCGCAAATTGTAGGCGAATACAAAAAAAAATTGAAGATGTCAGTAAGACGACACTTTTAAAAAGTGATTAAAACAAACTATTTGTGTAAATACATAATAGGACTAGTTCTTAGGTACAATTAATTAATATTATAAACCTATAATACCCATATAATATATATATCGAGAGGGTAGTCGTTGCTGACTGGTTGAGAAATACACTAGTAAATATTGGGGACTGCAGCAAATGAAAGAGTACTCTTTAAAGTTATTCCAAGCTTTCGGAAATCGTAAATTTTATTTCCATCTTCAGGGAGAAACTTTGGTGAGATTGTTCATATAGATGTTAATATAATAATTATTAATAAAAGACATTCGAACAGAAAACGTGTTAAAAATACAAGTCAATCATAAATACAACTACAGTTCAGAAATAATATTAAAAACATTGTATATGGACGAAGAAACACACAATTTAAAATAAAATCAAACTTAGTTGTTCACATTTTTAAAAAATTCGTTAATTATTTGAAATTATGGAAATATTAAGCGGGAAAACATGACTTGCGTGTCACCATCTTAAGTGACTTAAGATGGTGACACGCAAGTCATGTTTTCCCGCTTAATATTTCCATAATTTCAAATAATTAACGAATTTTTTAAAAAATGTGAACAACTAAGTTTGATTTTATTTTAAATTGTGTGTTTCTTCGTCCATATACAATGTTTTTAATATTATTTCTGAACTGTAGTTGTATTTATGATTGACTTGTATTTTCAACACGTTTTCTGTTCGAATGTCTTTTATTAATAATTATTATATTAACATCTATATGAACAATCTCACCAAAGTTTCTCCCTGAAGATGGAAATAAAATTTACGATTTCCGAAAGCTTGGAATAACTTTAAAGAGTACTCTTTCATTTGCTGCAGTCCCCAATATTTACTAGTGTAATATATATATATATATATACTCGTGAACAAACAAGCTCTAACCCCAAAAGAAAACGCGGCAAAAAAATTATACCCGGCAAAGAAGTTTATTGTGAAGAAAATGGAGACAGGCAAGACGAGGAAAATAAAATAATTGAAGATGAAAATAGTAACAACCAAAATACGGTTAAGGAAAAAAGGAAAGTCAAAGCAAAAACAAAAATTTTAAAAATTTCGACAACAGAAGACATTAATCAACCATGATCTTCAAGAAGCAGAAATGATGACGAATGTGGAATTTGTGCTGCTGATTGGTCTGATTACACTGGACCAGACTGGATTCTATGCATTGCTTGTTCTAAGTGGATCTGCGGTATTTGCAACGGAGGATCCAAAAACAAATATTATACTTGTGGGGAATGTGAATATGATTATTAATATTCATGTCAATTTGACAAGGCGTTGGCGGGTGGGTGTATTTTTATTTTTTACCAAGAATGTTGTTTTAGTTCCTTTTACAGTGCCAAATGTTAAGAATATAATTTTTTAGTTTGTTTAAAGTGTTTTGTTCATTTATATTTATTTTAATATTTAAAGAGTCTGACATCTTATATTGATAAGACTGAATTTTGTGCCTTAAGAATGTTCCAGAAATATGTCATTTTTTGTAGTTTAAAAAAAGATATTCAGCCCTATGATCAAATGCTCACTTTAACTTTTAACGTGAGTGTTTCCATGACAACAACCGAAAACAGCCTACTTGTTGGTTTTTCACTGTGGTGGAGAAACAGCTGAGCCGTTAAAGTTATCGGATGTGATTGTCAGATTTAAGTGTCAGAATTCTTAACCTAAAAATAGTATAGATTTTAGAGAGAAAGTTTTATAGTGTGCGTTCGAGATACGTTATTTTATGTCGTAAGTACCTATTTATATATTTCAATTGAATGCTTGTTTACATATTTACAGCCGTTTTTTTTAGAATATGGATTAAAATCAAAGTATTAACCAGTAAAGAACACAGACACGAGACAAAGTTTATTTCAATTGGTAACTGTGACAAGTTTTCACCAAGAAAATGGTAAAAGAAAATATTTGATACCTAAAGAGGCTAGTTATTAAACAATTATATGTATTTACCTACTACTTCATATAAATATACTTTTAATTACTTTAGGGCTCCTAGTGGGAATAAAGATTATTAGTATTTGTATTTGTAGTCCGGCTTACACTTATGTATTAACATCAGTAGAATGTGATTGCTGCATGAAAATTAAATTAGGTACTCAATAATTTATCTGCTTAACAGAAATTGAGAACAACTTGTGTCAGAAAACTCACTTAGAAAAAAAGAGATTATGGTATGAGATGCTTTTCAACTAGACAGATAACTCGAGAGATTATTCGCAGTGACAGCAAAGTATGTATTGTATAATTTTAGTTTTTTTTTTAATTTTAGCCTTTTTCTCAGTGATATAATGTGATGTTATAGGATATGACCAACCTAAAATTACCAGCACATATCAGGACTGAAGAAGATTCCAATGTGATTAAACTCGATTCAATTTTATTCACTATAAAAGGATCATTATCTAATAATGTGAAGGTAGGTCCCGAGGTAGGTCCTGTCTTAAAATATAGTACCTACCTAATTTTTTATTAGTATTGCTCAAACTTCTCTACTAGCACAGCTGCTTACGATCTCTTGGAATATATTTATAAAACAATAGATTCTAATTACTATACTATAGCTCTATTTTTCGATTAAATACAATACAATACAATAGTATTTATTTGTTCAATAATAAGATGCTTACATTTACTATAAACATAATAAAAAAAAAACCAATAGGGGCTGTTGAACAATGTCTGGAGAGATTTTTGTAAATAACCATTTTAAATTTGTAATTACATTACATTTAGACAATGACAATTTTGATAAAATTACACATGCTTAAAATTGTAACAAACATTTAAAATTTAACACTGAATTATTCCTTTATCAGGATCATCAAAGAATTTTTTAAGGTTGTAGAAGGCCTTACTGACTAGATATTTTGTTAAGGTATATTTAAGTTTATTCTTTGGCAGGTTTCTAATTTCGTCTGAGAAACAATTAAAAATTTTTATGATGCAGTATTTTACATTTTTTTTGGAGGTATGTAAGTATAGTTATAATTTTCTGGTACTAAATTACTTTTATGGCGAGTATCATAATCAATGTTTCACATTAAAATCGAGAAAAAGATCCCTATTATCACATACAAATATTACAGAGTCCAAAATGTACATTCCTATTACCGTCAGAATATTTTTTCTACAAAAACAGACCTACAACTTTCCTGCTGCTTCATCCTAAAAATATTTCGGATGCACCTTTTTTGCATGACTATAATTCTGTGTATTGCCGTTGAACTACCCCAAAATATCACTCCATATCTTAGCCCAGCGTTTGACTGCGTCGACACTGCCATCTTGCTCAGAAAGTTGCATGCTATGGGAATACGTGGTAATATTTCTGACTGGCTGGAATCATTTTTCTCTAATCGCCAAATAAGAGTAAAACTTTGGGGCTCCTATTCGGAGAAACTAAATATCAGAGGGCGTTCCCTAAAGAGCCGTAATCTCTCCCTTGCTTTTTGCATTATTTATAAACGATTTGAAAAAATGATGCAACATTAGTCATACCTGCTTCTACACTTAATCAACTACTTGAAATAACTTATACAATTCTGCTTAGATTTTCTGTTTGGTGCCAAACAAATCATCTAGTTGTTAACACAAATAAAACCCATTACATGGCATTCTATAAAAAGCAGCAGGTTCCTGATTTATACTTAAAATTGAATAATAATTTTATTACAAGAGTAGAACAATGCTAGTTTCTGGGTCTTCACCTAGACTTACAATTAAAGTAAACAGCCCTTATTATGCCTTTGTCAACTTAAAAACCTTTATGAACCCCAAACAATTGTTAAATATATATTATTCTTTGGCCTACAGCCACTTAACTCTTCTTGTGCTTTACTGAGGACAAACTACTCAGAACTTCAAAGATTATTTATTCTTAAAAAAAAAATTATTCGTAAAATCTACTCCTTAAGCCCACTTGAGTCATGCAAAGAAACCTTTCGGCAGCATTAGATTCTCACACTTCCAGGTATTCTGATTCTTAGTGCACTGATGTTTGTTAAAAAACACTTGTACAAGTTTTAATATACTTCAGATATAACACTAGAAACTCAAATAAAATCTATATTTCAGGCTACAAAAGATCATCATATCCGAAAAGCCCTTTCTGCTGTTGCAGTTCTAAACTGTTCGTATTTGGATGTCTATTTGTGTCCTTTAGCAGGCAGCATTTGACAATATTATTTTGCAGTCATTTAGAAATAGGTAAAATCTTGAAGATTATTTTAAAGACGAAATGACAAAGGTCGAAATTTGTCGAATCCTTATGCGTTTTATTTTGATTTGAACACAACGTTTCGGTTTACTAACCTGACCTAATCGTTTGCTAGTGTAAACTTAAAATTGATAAAAAAAAGTGCTAAGGCTTATCATTAATAATTGGCTGTAGTCAACCCTACATAAAAAGTCTCGCTTTCATCTACTATAAACTACATAGTATATTATTCGACGTTAGTAATGTGTAGACATTTTAGTTTTTGCTTTCTGCCATGGGGATAATTACTATACAATTTAAAAATATGTTAAAATAAACTTGATTTATTTTTGAATTTCATTCCAAAATTCTCATTCAACAAACCTTTTTTGAGCAATCATAAAAGTAGGTTTGTCAAATGGGAAACTTCAGGAGTGACATTCCAGGATGCCCTGTAGCTAGGTAAAAAATTAATTTGTAAAAAGCTGTTAACAATTTTAGGTTTTTGGAATATCTAGTTGCAGTAGATAGAGAAAACCCCACCACATGAAACACAAAGCCATGAGACATGACACTAGTTTGCTGCTTCCAGTTGTAATTTTAAGTTATAAAATGTAAATTTGGTTTAACAATTAAGTTACTCCTGTAATTTTAGATATTAATTTAGTAAAACCATTATATAAACTATTTTCGTTGTTACTTATTTATTTATTAGCGAGCAAAATCACATTTACAATTTTTACAAAATCTGGTAGGTAGGTACTGCTAATAATATTCAACACGATTGTCAAGACTAAAATAATATCGTATCAAGAACTTGCTAAATTTTTTTTGTATTTTGGTTTCACGATAAAGCTATAATATTTTTCAGTTTAAAAAGAAGTTAGTTAACGTTAGAATTTTATATGTGTCACTTTCTGCTTACTAAAAAAAGTAACACAAAACTCAAAAGAAACTTGTTCAAAGCAAAATCGTATTCGAGGGTATTTTATTTATTATTTGATAATTATTATAAAACTGTAACCTTGATTGTTTAATCCTTTTGGTGATGTTTTGAGACAGCTTCTTTATGTAATATTAAAATTAGTGTGAAAACTAGAAAATTTTCGATTAGGAAATCATAAGTATACTGTTCCCTGTACCTCCGGAAAAACGTGGTAATTTAACCAATTAATATTTTAAAACCCCTTAACATGTCTTTAATAATTTAGAGTTGACCTTGTTCGTTACTGACCTCGTCGTATTTTAATTAATATAAAAAAAATATATATTAAATCCGGTCCTAAATCAACATATATCTCCACCTAAAATAAAAGTAACTAGAATGTGATACATGCCATAAAAATGTAAACTCAACTACTTTCTAAACCGAAAGATACTATACCTACTGTTTTTGCGATAAAATTTTAAGGAAGTCTCAGAGATACCTTCATACAGGAAATATAAAAAGAGTCATGTTTTTAAACAATGCTGTTACGTTAAGCGATTCTTTTAGAATTTTAGTATACCTACCTAAAGTTATCTAAAAGTAATTTCTATAATTTAATATTTTTATTATAAATATGGCTGTACCCTGTTCCTGTCGCGACTTTACTGCAGTCTAAAGTTTATCCATTGTCCATGTTTCTGACACTAATTGCTTTAATAATTTTTGCACCTCAGAATATTTGAGGTATTTTTAAATCCAACTTCATTGGCATTCTTTCCTTCTACATCTCAATTTCTAATCTTGCCCATTCTATACTAGTTCTTCGTATTGCATCCAGCTGCTTCTGCCTCATTTGCCTACGTACCTACAAAAAATAGTAAAATAACATTCGAACTTATTTAAATATTTTTAGTATTAACTTTGCTCTAGGCAACCATTCCTCGATAGTAATATTTTAGTTTCTGAATTTTACAGGTGGATATGTTCTTTGTTAGGATACTGGTAGGTATAAAAATAGGACTGAATGTTTTTTTTTTAAATACTAGTAGACATCATCTCGATCTAATCAGACTATTAATAAAATGCGAGATAAAATGGTAAAAAAAAGGTTTAATAAGATAGAATACTGATATTTTTATTAAAAATAAACAAAGGAATACTCTGCATAGGATAGATATACCTGAATCCTTACCTTACGAGATATTTTTACAAGCATTTAGGTAAGTAAGCAACAAAAATATCTACTATCTATTCTATCTCTAACTTTATAACTGTTGTAAATGTTTTAGAAAAATTAATCAAAGCCCAACGAATACCAAGAGGCAAAGCCTAATTTTCTAGTATCTAGCTACATAGTTTAAAAACGTACCTCTATTAAGTATAAATTGTTGCCAAAGATGAATTAAACTGTAACATCATGTATTTTTCAGCTTGTAAATTCTAGGAAACTATTTGAAGGCTTCAACAAATATTAGAAAATGGTATAATTCTTATATTTTATTCACTTCTGTACGTGTAATTCAGTAGCTGGTATGGATTTAGGTAAATAGAAGGAAATCTGCTCAAAATTCTCTCCTCTCATGTTTTGTTATGATCTAAAAGGTATAAAAGTCACTATAAAGGAGTCGTAAATCAAATCAAATCAACTTTGTTCAGTAATTTCAAGATTTTTACACTAAAATAATCTGAAAGTAAAATCCTTTGTAAAAATCTATACCAACAATGTACTTAAAATTGTGCTTTTAACTTACCGTTATATAAATATATTTCCATTTCTTTATAAAAAACGAGCTAATACATCGAACAAACGTTGGATTTTTCACCAAAAACTATTCGATTACTAATTTTTGAAGCAAAAATCGCCCAAAATATGTGAATAAAACCCAGCTGTGGCCGTCAACCGCTGCAAAAGTTCATTGACCGCTCGACATTTCCAAACAATCTTCAAAATTTCCGCGATTGACAACCGAACTCGTCCCTGATTGGTTCAAATATGGTAAAGTACTCACTTTAAGGATTGCGTCACTCCTGTTTAGGATGACGAGATCGAGAATTAACACGACCGTTAACTGTAGTTACATCATACCAAAATGGAAAATAGCATTGGATTTTAACCCACTCACTTTAATTTTGAAATTAACGGCTCGTGTTAACTTGTGAGTTTGATCATAGGTCTGATTATGATGTTATAATTTTGATAGAAAATGATTATATTATTATATACAGGGTGTCCGGATAAGGATACGGAGCGGCCATATCTCGGAAACGATACGTCCCACAGATCTGAAAAAAAACCTCTCATCATAAAAACTGCCAAGAGAAGTTCATTCAAAATAATTTTAAGTTTCGGAAATTGCCGCAAGAGGGCGTAACGGCTTATTTATTTTTTAAAGTTCATTTTACGGCAAAAAATGCCACTTAACCGTAGAAAAGCAAATAAATAATTAAAATCAGTAGATTGTTTACTACAACTTTTGTTATTGTTATTTTTTTGAATCTCGCCTAATAAAAGAGTGGGGGAAGCCTTTAGGACATTTTTCAAAAACTGTCATTATGTCGTTATCCTTTAACGGATTTTCTATAACTTGGACTTGTTTGAAAGGGAATTCCTTGGAGTTTAAATAAATGATTCAGGAATTGTCACAAGTTTCCTGATACAATTTTAAGATGGCGCTGTTATTCAATCTAACTTATTTTTTTATTTTTCTCGGTATTTGCAAATTGGATGGTATAATTTTTTTCGGTAGTAATAGGAGACAATTTGCATAGGGAACGATTAGTCCAAACCGCAAATCGATATCACCAGGGGTTTAAAAGTTATTTTGATTTTTCTTTAAAAAATGATACAGTTTCCATTTACCGGTACCCGGTTTACCCCTAATAAGCAAGATAACAACTAATTTCATGGCCTACTATTTAATAAACTATAAAATTTATAATAAAAGTTTAACGAGTCAAAGAAACATCAATAACACTGAATAAAATATGAATATTATGATATGAGATTATGAAAAAGTGCACAAATCTTAAATCTAGAAACAATTAGCAATTAGCAAGACAATAATAATTACAAATGTTTAAAATATTTTCCGTCACTTCCTAAGCTCTTAGTTATTCTTTTTTCAGTGAAAAACACACTTGCCTCTTGCCTCAATTTCAGCCGTGGATAAGCTTCGAACGGCATTTCATATCCTTTCCATCATGTTTTCGCCTAAATTACAAGTTCCAAGTTGGCCATGGAAAAAAACAAATTAATAATTTATTGTGACAAGCTGTTGATGAGTTTTAAACGTCAAGCATCTTATAATATTAAGCATTGTTTTTTACATTTATATTGCATTTTTCTACAAACAGTATGCCGTTTACTAACGCAGAAGCGTATGATATGTTGAATATGTATTTTCAATCTCTTGAAAATGCTGTAATAGCGTCGCGAGAGTATGCAATGCGATTTCCACAAAGAAGACACTATTCTCGAGAAGTATTCTCAAGACTAGCTCGACGATTAAGAGAAACTGGTAATGTGCAGCCCATTCAACGACCCTTACGCATTCGTAGGACACGTAATGAGGTAAATATTATCAACGTTTTGGCTTACGTTCAATACGATCCCACTTTAAGCACCAGAAAAATTTCCCTTGACTTGGGGGTTCCAAAAACAAATGTCCACGAGATTTTACAAACTAATAGTATGCACCCTTACCACATTGTTTTACACCAGGCATTGAACGATACTGATTATGATCGTCGATTGGATTTCTGTCACTGGCTATTAAATATGATTAGGGAAAATCCAAATTTTCTTGCACGGATATTATGGACAGACGAGGCCACTTTCACTAACGCTGGGGGTGTGAATTTGCATTATATCAAATAATACGCACTATTGGTCTGAGCAAAACCCTCATTGGATGAGGCAAGTAGATTTTCAAAACCGCTGGAGTTTAAATGTTTGGTATGGGATCTTGGAAGGAAAAATTATCGGTCCCAATTTTTTTGACCAAACCCTTAATGGAACAAGATTTTTAGATTTCTTGGCCACTTTCCTTCCACCTCTTTTGGAAGAAGTCTCCTTACAAACGAGAACAAACATGTGGATCCAACTTGATGGTTGTCCGGCGCATTACTATCGTAACGTACGCCAATACCTAGAAGAGCAATTTGCGCATCGTGTAATTGGAAGAGGAAGCTTGTTTCCCTGGCCGGCTCGTTTACCGGATCTTACTTGTCTTGATTTTTACCTATGGGGTAGGTTAAAAGATCTGGTTTTCCAAGAGAGACCAACAACAAGGGAAAACATGATGGTAAGGATAACAAATGCCGTTAGAAACTTATCCACGGCTGAAATTGAGGCAGCCGTATTATCAACTAACAGAAGAATAATTAAGTGCTTACAAAATGACGGAAAACATTTTGAACATTTGTAATTATTATTGTTGTCTCGCTAAATTGCTAATAAAATTGTTTCTAGTTCTAAGATTTGTGCACTTTTTCATAGTCTAAGTCTCATAATATGATATTATCATAATATTCATATTTTATTCAATGTTATTGATGTTTCTTTGACTCGTTAAACTTTTGTTATAAATTTTATAGTTTATTAAACAGTAGGCCATGAAATTAGTTGTTATCTTGCTTATTAGGGGTATACCGGGTACCGGTAAATGGAAACTGTATCATTTTTTAAAGAAAAATCAAAATGCTTTTAAACCCCTGGTGATATCGATTTGCGGTTTGGACTAATCGTTCCCTATGCAAATTGTCTCCTATTACTACCGAAAAAAATTATACCATCCAATTTGCAAATACCGAGAAAAATAAAAAAATAAGTTAGATTGAATAACAGCGTCATCTTACAATTGTATCAGGAAACTTGTGACAATTCCTGAATCATTTATTTAAACTCCAAGGAATTCCCTTTCAAACAAGTCCAAGTTATAGAAAATCCGTTAAAGGATAACGACATAATGACAGTTTTTGAAAAATGTCCTAAAGGCTTCCCCCACTCCTTTATTAGGCGAGATTCAAAAAAATAACAATAACAAAAGTTGTAGCAAACAATCTACTGATTTTAATTATTTATTTGCTTTTCTATGGTTAAGTGGCATTTTTTGCCGTAAAATGAACTTTAAAAAATAAATAAGCCGTTACGCCCTCTTGCGGCAATTTCCGAAACTTAAAATTATTTTGAATGAATTTCTCTTAGCAGTTTTTATGATGAGAGCTTTTTTTTCAGATCTGTGGGACGTATCGTTTCCGAGATATGGCCGCTCCGTATCCTTATCCGGACACCCTACAGGGTGTTTCAGAATAAGATGCTGATCCTTAACGGTGTGAATCCTTAGGTGATTTTAAGAAGAAAAGTTAAAATTAACATATATCCTTAACCTATCAACTTTCGAACTACAGGGCGTTAAAGTTTTAGGAAAAAAATCGTTTTTCTATCATAACTTTAACAACTTTCTAGCTATTTTTATGAATTTTTCACACATGCCCTCTAAGCATCAATAGTCACTTTTTGGTGTAGAAAAATTTTAAAATTTTTTAACCAGTGGCGTCCTGAAAGGGTTTGGACTAGACATTTTGGAAAAATATTATGTACGCCACTGCTTTTTCTCAAGATAAAAATTATTTTTAAAATACTCACTCATTTTAGGCCAAATTTAATATCTTGCCTTTTTATCGTCCGACAAACAGTTTCCGACAAAAAAAATAAAAAGCATTAAATGCGCATTTGCTATGTGTATGGTTTATTTTTTAACATTAAATTAAAACAACTAACATTAAATAACGTGTGAACAAAAACGAAAATAATTTAGATTAGCTGTTGAAAGTGGCCACCACCTGCAAGAATGCATGCTTCAGCTCTCCTCCTCATTGAGTCTCGTACCCTTTGAAAAATTCCTGGAGTATTCCTGATAGTGTCGAAACAAACTATTATGCGGTTTCTCAACTCCTCTTCAGTATTTATTGGGATTCTGTAAACCAACGTTTTCAGATGTCCTCATAGGAAAAAATCTAGACTGTTTAGATCAGGGGATCTAGGTGGCCACGATTGTGTTCCTCTGCGCCCTATCCATCGATTACTATAATGTTGATTTAAAAACTCTCGTGCTACGAGACTGAAATGGGCAGGTGCACCATCGCGCATAAACCACATATGATGTCGGGTTAAAATAGGGACGTCGCGTCGTCTAGCAAATTTGGTAAAGTGTGTTCAAGAAATTGGCGATAATTGATTCCGTTCAATCTGGCTGGTAAAAAATAAGGCCCAATTAAATAATCACCAATAATTCCAGCCCGAACATTTACAGAAAATTGCTCTTGATGGTGGGATTCCGTAATGGCATGTGGGTTTTCTTCTGCCCAAAAGTGATTGTTATGAAAATTTTGTATGGCGTTCCTGGAAAAATTCGCTTCGTCCGTGAACAAAATTCTGGCATCAAATTGGGGATTTTCGGTAACCATTTGAATAAACCATTGGCAGAAATTGATGCGTAATTGAAAATCGCTAGGAAGTAGGGCCTGGACCCGTTGAATATGGTACGGATATAACAAATAACTTTAAAGAATTCTCCAGACTAGGATATGAGTAATATTTAAAATATTCCCAATTTTTCTGGTACTTATATTATTGTTTTGTTCCACTAAATTTAAAACAGCTTCTTCGGTTTCCGGTGTTCGTGTAGTTTGGTGTGCCCCTTTTAAGTAGTTTTTGTTTCAAAAGATCCCGTTTCACATAACTTTCTGTGAGTTCCTGAAATCGTTCGTGCATCCGGAACTATTCTATTTGGATAACGCTCTTGGTATAATCGTCTGGCTTCGAATGCATTGCCGTCAGCAAGCCCGTACAGGTAATGCATATCCGCAAACTCGACATTTGTAAAATTTACCATGATACTTATACGTTTAAAAAGTATTACGTTTTTAAAATTTAAGTTAAGTGAAAAGCCGTGTACATAAATAAATAGCTGTCAAAACTATTTGGCATTAAATATTTCGTTATTGTCATTGTTTCCTTAACAAAGTTCATAGCCTACTTGTCAGAAACCATAGGCACATAGCGAATGTGCATTTAATGCTTTTTATTTTTTTTGTCGGAAACTGTTTGTCGGACGATAAAAAGGCAAGATATTAAAATTGGCCTAAAATGAATGAGTATTTTAAAAATAATTTTTATCTTGAGAAAAAGCAGTGGCGTACATAATATTTTTCCAAAATGTCTAGTCCATACTGGTTAAACATTTTTAAAAATTTTCTACACCAAAAAATGGCTATTGATGCTTAGAGGGCATGTGTGAAAAATTCATAAAAATAGCTAGAAAGTTGTTAAAGCTATGATAGAAAAACGATTTTTTTCTTAAAACTTTAACGCCCACTAGTTCGAAAGTTGATAGGTTAAGGATATATGTTAATTTGAAATGTTCT
Source organism: Polydrusus tereticollis (assembly GCA_963920685.1). Classification (NCBI taxonomy): domain Eukaryota; kingdom Metazoa; phylum Arthropoda; class Insecta; order Coleoptera; family Curculionidae; genus Polydrusus; species Polydrusus tereticollis. The sequence continues at coordinate 42,379,817 of OY987332.1, read as the reverse complement.
TCTTAAAATTACCTAAGGATTCACACCGTTAAGGATCAGCATCATATTCTGAAACACCCTGTATATTTTTATTAACAATATTGAATCTTTCATTTAAAACCTTAAAAAAACGTTAAAGTGGTCCCACAATCGGTCTACATTATTTTTTCACTTTTCTGCTTGGGTGTCAATGTAACCCTATATACGGGGCTATGGACTTTTTATGGTAGGCGATAGGTATGACCTGTATTGCTACCCTTGATTTCTTTTGAGTCGATTCCACTACAACAGCGCCTAGGATCAAAAATACATCAAAACCTACACAAGTTTTACACCGTTTCACATGGGGTTGGTCCGACGTAACAAGAAGACCTTACGTACAACTTTATTTTGCCATATTCGTATTCAGATAGGTTTATTCTATTTTATTTATTTTATTCAGCACAAAAAATTTTGTCGCCAAGTGTTATTATCAATTATTGTTAAATTGTAGATAATAGTCTGGCACGGAAATAGTCAATTCAGTTTTATCTTACATTTCAAAAAGTATTGACTTTTCGATCAAAATTATACATAATATTATATAAATACTGATATTCATAATACACCTACTTATTTCAATTCCAACAAGGCAATAGAAATGTTGACGTTTTTCATTTTGACGCTCTTTGCAGTTGTTTTCGGTAAGTAAATAAAAGTTTCAATTGTGTTACCCTGGAAACCCCACTCGATAGGTGGCATTTCATTTAGATACAAATAGGCCGGTGCAGATATAAAATTTTATATGGTAGGATAGTTTCCAATTTCGGCTAAGTGCCAAATTTAACAAAGTGGAAAAAGATGCAAATCCATATTTAACAAAAGATGAAGAAGATGCATTGGTGCAATGAATTTTAGACAGCCATTGCAATGGCGTTCCAAGAAGAAAGGTTGATGTTCACTTAAGCGTTAAAGCCTTCCTGGATGCTGATCAACGTGATACTCCTTTCAAGAATAACATTCCAGGTGTTAGAATTCATTTCTAAGAAGACATCCAATTCTATGTCACAGAACACCAGAAGCCGTGACCACAGCATCATCAAATATCTCTGAGAATGACGTACCATTGCGATCAAAATAAAGTAGTACAACAAAATATAATTTAATCTGCTGGTCTATTATAAAATATTTTCTTTCAAACTGATAACTCAGTGTCACCAGAATTCTTGTGTCAGTGTCATGTAATTTTTAAAAAATGCCTTTAACTTCAGAGCAAAAATCGATCATATTTACGCGAATAAGGGATGGCGTTCCCATAAGGGACATTGCAGGCGCATTAGGGATAAACAAAAAAACAGTGTTGTTGGCTAAATCCAAAATTCGAGAACATGGAAGTATTGTGAGAAACCCAGGTTCTGGTCGCCCAAAAGTTTCCACCGATGACGAAGATACAACTTTAATTAATTATTTAAGGGACAACCCATTCGGGACCGCTATTAAGGCTAAAGAAGAAACCCATTTTCCTGGATCTTCAATTACAGCTCGAAGAAGAATTCGGGGGTCTGAACTCAAAAATAGGTGTTCTGCAAACAAAATATATTTAACAGAACTAAATAAGCAAAGACGAGTACAATTTGCTCACGAATACCAAAACCAACTGTGGGAGTCTGTAGTTTTTTCAGATGAGAAAACGTTCCAGTCCTGTAACAATGGAAAAGTCCGAGTATATAGACCCATAAACACAAGGTATGATGAAAGATATACGCACAAGACAAATCAAAGTGGACGTTTTTCCGTAAATGTGTGGGGTTGGATTAGTGCTAGAGGCCCAGGAGTTTGTCAATTTGTGCAAGGGCGGCTAACTGCAGGAACATATTGCAACATATTAAATAATGTTATGGTGCCATCGGTTGAAGCCATATTCGGTGATCAAAATTATATTTTCCAACAAGATAATGCTCCCATTCATACTGCCCGCATAGTAAAAGATTACTTTCGACAAAATAACATCCAAGTTTTACCATGACCTTCGAAGAGCCCCGACCTCAATCCCATAGAAAATGTCTGGGGAGAAATGACCAAGTTCATGTATAAACATGACTTTCATCCAAGAAATGAAGAAGAACTGCGCCAGGAGATAAACGCAGCATGGGATAATATAACCCAAGAGTATACAAGAAGCTTAGTCTTAAGTATGCCGCGTCGGTTACAAAAAGTAATTGAAAACAACGGCGCAATGACTAAATATTAAACAGCTGCTTTTAAGTATATATTATTTTAGGATGTTGCATTTAGAAATGTTTACTTTTGGTTAAAATTTTGTATTTTTACTGTTTTTCCACTTTTGGCTTTTGTTGTTTTTGGATTTTTTTTATATTCAATATATAAATCGATAGTTGTTATACATACTCTATTATTTTATTTAAAAACTTGAAAAATTGCCCATTTTTAAAAGGTAGGTAAATTTTTTAAAGCACCTTTATTACAATACTTTTATTTCGCCACGTATATAGTAGATTACCAAATTCATGGTAACGCCTAAAAAGTTAGGTGGCATAATTATATTGTTTTCATAGTGACGACGATATCCACTTCTCGATATCCTTATAGACCAAGAGTTCTATCTGGGACTACTAATTCTTGTACTACTTTTTTTTTATCGCAATGGTACAAAAATAGTTCTCTGAAACTAAAAACTCTTTCCGAGTGGAGACCGCGCTCGGATAAGAGAAGCAGGGGAAAACCCCCTTCGCGTTGGACCCACGATCTAAGGAGATGGGCAGGCAATTGGAGATACAGAGAGCTCAAGACAGGAGGGAATGGGCAGAAATGGGGGAGGCTTATGTCCAGCAGTGGACGCAGAGAGCTGAATGATGATTAGTTATTCAAGAAAAAACGATTTCAAGCGGCGTCCTTCAGGGAAGCATATCTCCGGAGGGAGGGCCTGTAATAAATAATTTTATAGGAACTTGTCATCTTATTTTTCCATGTTCTATTCGAATCCGAGAGATTTCCCACTTTTTCCCGGACACCCTGTATATTATAGGTTTTTAACGTTATAATGTTTCATACCTTGAAATTATATACAATAAATGAAATTGAATTGAAAGTAAGGAAATTCTTATGTAATAAACGTTACTTTTGGAATACAATGTACACTGTTTAAAACGTTCTCAATTTAAGTAATTTTTAGGAAGTCCCCTGGCGTCTGGCTATCCGAAACCCATCATCGGTATTTCAAATGGAAAAGATGCTGATATTAAAGATTACCCCTATCAAGTGGCCGTGGAGAAAAACAATGAGCAAGATTGTGGGGGATCCATTTTAAGTGACACGATGATTTTGACTGCAGCTCACTGTTTTATAGGGTAAGCTGTATGCAACTTAAGGTGCATCCAATTGAATTTGAAGAAAGACTTCTAAGGATTGATCGTAGCTAAACAGGAACAAAATAATTAAAAAATAGAAAAATTTGAAGTATTTCTCTTCATAAAAATCTGGAAATCGGTATAGAAATTACTCGTAAAATAATATCTGCTTAATTGGCTTATTTCTCTTCGATGAGCACCTCCACCTTTAATACAATTTCGTATTCTAAGTGAAGACCTTTTGTGTGACCTAGTTTGCCATTTAAAAAAGGGGTTGGGGTAGCTACAGGTTAAGGGATTGAAGGTAGGGGATCGAACATATAAAAACAATATGAATAACAAATTAAATCAATTACCGTGGCTCATCGTCTTTGTTAAAAGTAACTTAAAAATTAAAATATGAGTTTATGCAGGACTTTTGAACAACCCAGTATATCAACAATCCTTAGGTCTGAATATGCTTCATCAGGAGCGAAATATGTAACCAATAAAGAAAAATTAGTTTAAGGCCGAGACAGTATTTTATTACTTATAAATTGTAACCATGCCGCTTTGAGAATAATGGCCGATTTCTCTCGACTCTCTGACAGGTAATGCATAGTGGGAAAGAGCTCGATCTTGCTAAAAAAGTAAATCTTCTTCATTGAGTTCCAGGGTGCCATTTTCATCCACTTGATTTTCCAAGTATTGTACAATAAGAGGATCTATAATATTTTCAAAAAGGTTTAAATACAATTGTTCGGGTAAATGGTCTTCTAGAAATTGGCCCAATAATTGGGTCTGCAAGAATGCCTACACCAAAGTTGATTTTCTGCGGGAATCGAGTGTGGCCCTCTCAAAATACTTGCGCATATTCATTGTCACAATATCTACAATTGGGTTTGTTAACAAACCCATTCAAGAAAAAAGTTGACTCGTCGCTACAACAAATATTTATTTTTTATTGAGGTGTGACCTTTTGGCACATTAATTCACACAATTTGACCCTTCTATCGTAATCGTCTTCGTTCAGTTCGTGTAAAGTTTGTATTTTGTATGGTGTAGGGGAAACGTCACGGTGCAAGAGTTTGCTTCTCCGTTTCTGACTGATATTTGTTAGACGGGCCAGGTGATACATTTGATTGCTACGAGATGTCGCTTAAAAGCAAGATCTACCATTAAACATATTAAATTCGTTCCACAGAACTTAAAAGCATTCAACGAAAAATGCAATATGGCCGTGGAAGGCAAATATGAGGCAAATACACACGGATTCAATGCTTAGTTAACAGTCGAGTTCTGTGCGGTTCAAAATCCTGAAAATCGATTAGCCGCCAAATTGATTAAATTATTGGTTATACCCGTTAGACCGATTGCTTTGCTTTTTAACGGCCCGTAAGCGCATCTCCCTTGTCTAACGGGTTTTATGTGTCTGTTTAAAACTGTTTTTATCGGAACGTGTTGGTTTTTTACTGTGTAGTCTGAGTGTCTATTTCTGAAACAATATGGCTACGACTTGTCTAGTTGTCGGCTGTAAAAGTCGCTTCAACAATGCTTTTCATAAGTTTAGTCGTATATCTACTATCTTAAACTATAAGTTTTTGACACGCCTGAATGATTTATTCAGAAAGCAGAGGGATGAATGGCTGGCTGCTCTACATAGAGAGGATCTCACAGACCCCATATTGAAAAATCAGAGTTTGTTGTAAGCACTTCATGGTAAGTAAAAGCACTTGGCACCAATAATTTTAATTTATAATGATGCAATGTTTGTAACTTTAGAAAATCCTCCTAGCTTAGAGGAAGAAAATCACCCCGATTACGTTCCTTCACAAATTATGGTATATACATTTAGGAACATCCAGTCAGGAGGAATTACTACAGATCAAGGTTAATGAAGGTGCCACGAGGCTAGCACTTTGGGAGTTTATTTCATTTTCATATAATTTTGTATTTTCTTTGAATACGACCTAAATTTATAATAAAAAAAATAATTCAGAAAATGAGTTGTATGCATGCCTATAACGCACTGCTTGAAACTGGATAGTATGACTACTATTGTGTTTATTTAGTAACTAAAATTGAATCAATCTTAAAAACAATAAAAAAAAAATTGCACTTATTTACTAATTTGAACTACAAAATAGCGCCGCTTCTCTAGCAAATACGCTCATAATACCTTTCGTTAATATTGTCCAATTTTTGTTACTGTTACGTTTGTCATGAGGTCTTTACAGTGTGATAATGATGAACTAATAACATTTTTATAAAAAAAATAATACATTGTCATTTCCTACAAGTGTCTTTTAACCCAACACATGTAATATGAAACCATTATAAATGCACCAATAATATACTAGAAGTCTCAGCTTTTCTAGTAAAGTATCTACACAACAGTTCTAGCATAGTTACTTCAGAACAGAATGAAATTTTTAAGGCAATTTCACAATTCTTCTAAAAAAACTTTTCGTCGGGAGAAAATTTGATAAATAACTCTCCTGATATAATGTCTAACACCAGAGATCAATTTTCAACAGTTGATGCTGATATTTTGAAAGCAAGAGGCTCCACAATTCTCATTAGCGCAAAACTGTAACCAAGCTCTTCGCTCTCTTTAACATACCGTCTATTTCTATACTAGACATCGCTGGAATTTCCTTTACTTCTTATATAGTGGTCTTTCCAAAGTCCATACCACTAGCTAGACTAATAGAAACATTCACCGGGGATAGTCTTGGCCAAGCAGACTTTATGTCTGTACAAGTTGCAACCTCCCTAATTTTGTGGGCATATTCTGCAGCAAGCAGTATAACTCCAACATGACCACAAACTTTACTGTTTCCTGCAATGCATGAACATTGAGCCATACATATACTTCCATCCCTTGAAGAAATCGTCCACACATCCAAGGGGTTCAAATTGACTCTCTGGGAATGTTTTACGTAGAACGAGACTTTTCATAAATAGTCAGTCAAAAAGCCAGAAAGTAAAAGGGCATACTTTTCCGACCAAATAAAGAAATCATGAACTTACTTTGTGCCCACTTTAAAAACAAATCCTGCTTCAAAATATTTATAGGACTGTAGACTCTTAAAATCTTTCATCACATCAATATTAGAGACTGGTGGCACTCTTTTGATAGACAAATTTAATTCACTGTCCTCAATAGTAAAATGTTCGCTGTTCCTAATAATGCTCGCCTTCGGTAGGTACCTAAAATCATGAAACACCTAATTAACATCCAATATAAACAGACAAGCTACAATTCAGTCAATTTTATGCACTTAGGATTTAAAAACAAATACCATAACCACTTTCAAGTTATCTTTCACGGCTTTCCCTCAATAAATTTTGTAGATATATACTTCCCATTATTAATATTACCAACTTTAAGTGTTATTAAATATTAATAACCGTAAAAAACACATATTGAGCAACAATAACTTAATAAAATACACAAAACCAAGATCGCTGTTTACACGTCAAACTGACAACAACTTGACAGTAGAAACTTTAAAACTAAACAAGATTTGGCAGTCCTGCCCTGGTCAAAAAATTTTAAGCCCATTACTTATTGACCAATTAAAATTTCGTTTTGATATCTTGTTCAGGAAAGAAAAATCTAATTTTAGGCTGACCGAAGCTAATGTAACCATAAGAGCTGGATCTTCAGTGAGAAACAATGGTGGTCAAAAAATTGCCGTAGCTAAACTTAATATACATCCAAAATTTAACCTGAATGTGGGATTTGAAAATGACATTGCGGTGGTGGAATTATCTAGTCCATTGGTAAGAAAGGACAAAATTTTCTTAGACATCATGTTTGAATTTGTTCAAGAGTTATTTCTAAAGCTTTATTAAGGAACTCTTGTCAAACTGCAAAAACTGAATAAAGTATTTATTAGACTTTTGGCGAAGGTGTCCAACCAATCCAACTTCCCATCAACTCTTCAGGATTAGTTGACGGTCTCAATTCCACCATGACTGGGTGGGGTAAAACTTCTGATGATAGTAACCTATCGGAACAGTTGCAGGTAAGAAGACTAAGTTGAGAAATAATAGTTCTTTACGTAAAGAGTGTTATTGTGCCTGGCGAGCCAGCAATATTTGGAAAGGCGCCGTAGACGGAGATTTGAATACTTGGGAGCCCTATAAGAACACACTAAATTTATCCTAAATAATAGTTTCTCGATCTATTCACCGCTTAAGAATGCATAACCTCTTCGCGTCGTCATTGTAGTCCATTGATTCACCATTTAGTTCAATACGCTGGTTAAACTGAGGTCCACTTTAACATAAGATTACAGCCATAGATATTACAACTGTATTTACTAAATTTTATTTCATAAGGATCTTTTCTAGGTTATGTACATACCTCTGGTTACATATTTAACATGTCAGAGCGACTATTATGGAGATATATCTTCCATGATTGTATGCGCCGGTGGAAAGGGACAGGATGCTTGTTCCGTAAGTTTGAATGGAAATTAAGTGATCTAAAAATGAAAAAATACGTTATTTTTAGGGTGACTCTGGTGGGCCTCTTGTTATCAATGGAGTTCAATTTGGAGTTCTCTCGTTTTCACTAATCATTTGCAGTAACTCTTCCTATCCAGCAGGATATGCCAATGTTGCTGAATATTTAGATTTTATTAATCCATTTTTGAATACGAATGTAAATTAAATATTTTTGTATAAAAAAAATAAAAACAGCTAATAGCAAATTAGCATTGTTTGCTTTTATGAATATAACTAAGTTTGAACAGACGAGAGTTGCATCACGTGGCTCCATCTCGTGGCAACCACACGCATCAATCCAGCCAGGAAAGCGATAATTCATAGATATAGGTTTAAACGCTGGCAAAGCGGCCTATCGCGGGCAAACTATATTGGGTGGCGCTGAAAGCCAATGTGTCGGTTTAGCAACCGAGAGCTAAATATTGAAAAAAAAAACTTAAAATAACTTCGTGTATAGAGTTGTCCCTTATCCTTTCGTCAGACCAAATCCTTGGACGCGTTTCGCCGTCTACGGCTCATCGGCAAGGCTCTGGGTCTGACGAAAAGGTAAGGGATCTCAAAGTGCTTTAACACAGAAATGCAATTAGATAGATGCGAATTGCTGCACGCGAGACGCGTCCAGGGGTTGAGTCTGACAAAAGGATAAGGGACAACTCTGTATACGAACTTATTTTAAGTTTGTTGTTTTTCAGTATTTAGCTTTCGGTTGCAAAACCGACATATTGACTTCCAGCGCCACCCAACGTAGTTTGCCAGCGACGGGCTGCCTTGCCAGCCTTTGAACCTATATGGATTCTCGCTATCCTGGCTGGGTTGATGAATGTGGTTGCCACGAGATATAGCCACGTGCTGCAACTTTCATCAGTTCAACTGCATTTCTGTGTTAAGAACACTTTGAGATCCCTTACCCCCAGACCCGGAGCCTTGCTGAGGAGCCGTAGACGGCGAAATGCGTCCAATGACTGGGTCTGACGGAAGGACAAGGGACAACTCTTTATACGAACTTATTTTGTTGGTTTTCAATATCTGAGTTTTTGTTATTATTTCGTTTTAAATCAAATTAATGTACGCGGTACCCGAGAAATACTTGTAAAAAGTTTAGCGACAAACACCTCTGTAGTGATTCAATATTATTTGCCATATGGTTTTAGCAGGATTAGATGAATGTGTTATTAGGTTATGGTTGGCATTCCTCTTTGCAGAGCCAATTGCCCGTTGATGGGATGATTTGTTTATGATAAGATTTGATGAGGTTTTTTAATTCATCACTTGGAAATTAACTATGATGTTCTGTAAGGAAGTGGAGGGTATCATGCAGATAACTTAGTTTATTATTGGATGCAATCAATAGGGTCAATATTATTAGAGCTAAGTTGTTTTAAAAATTTCTGCCCACTTTCCGTCCTCGGGAAGGAAACGATTTAAGGCCGATTGGTTGCAATGGAAGTGTTCTCACTTACGCTCACGCTTAAGTCACGATACGGTTACTTGAGCGCAGGAATTCTCGAAAAGAATATTTGAGCGGAGCCACTGCCGTCTCCATGAACAGACCGTCATACTCCCGCCCACATACTTAAATCAGCTGTTTCTAGTCGATTCACGTTTTGACATGTTCGCATTGTTGTGACAGATCAACACAAAGTACACTGACCCAACAACAAACCAACCCAGAAAAAAAGTTAGAGGTCACAGACACTGACCAGGCGGACAATGAAGGATTTCAATTAGTGCGGGCAAGACCACGTAGGAAACCAAGATATATTGAAGGTACAAATTCAAGCAATGCCCTAAAGGCCATAGAAAAAAAAAACTTGGGTATATGTCACGAGGCTGGACGTTTCAACAACACCAGAGCAGGTAGAAAAAACTCTGTCCCGAATTTGCAAAGTTCAATGCAAAAAACTTAGCTTGAGACACAAAAATTACTGGAGCTCCTTTAAGATTTGCGTACCATTCCAATTCGAAGATACTATCATGGATGGCAAGGTTTGGCCAGTGGGAGCCCAACTCGGTCGATATTTTTTTCCTAAGCGAGCAGTCTTAAATACCAGCAATGGATCAAAGAGCAACGATTTTTTAAGCAGCACAATCCGGAATCTAACAGATTCATAGTCATGAATCTTAACTTACAGGGAGGACTTCTAAATAAGAAGGAATATCTGCAGATATTGGAAGAGCACAACGTGGACCTGATATGTATATCGGAGCATCATCAATCGCTCAAATCTAGACATCCTTCTATCAGAACCGCCTCTATGATGACTGATGAATACAGTATGAAGGAACAATGGACATCAAGATGGCTGCCTACAACAGTATCTGATTACACCCAAATAACCAACCCTGAACTCGGCTTCAATGGCTCAAACCTTCCACGTTCCACTTGGTCAAAGCTGAATCGAATACGGACAGGTCAGGGTAAATGTGCCGACTCCCTCCACCGATGGGGCCTCGCCGACAGTCCGCAGTGCGACTGTGGTTCACCGAGACAAACGATCCACCATATCGTTTCAAACTGCCCAAACCGTGCTTATGGCGGAAACCCGCAGGACTTCGCAGAGTGCTCCCAAGACGCAATCGAATGGCTATGCAATTTGGACATCAATGTGTAGTTTGTCAAGAGGACTTATATTGTGACATGTGATATATCTTAGTAGAGTTTTGTACATATTTAGTTTCTTCCTATCGTATTGTAAAAAATCCATACGCTAAATAAATAAATAAATAATCAATCTAATGACATACAACACTTTAGTGTTGGCAAATATGGAGTTTTTCATTACTTTTCTAGGTCTCACTTTGAAAGGGGGGGGGGCGTTTGTATAATCGGTAAAAATAATTTAAACATAACCAAAATAACATTTAACAACTCGATAGAAAAAACATTCGAAATGTGTGCTGTTAAACTGCAGCTATCCGATAATGAATCTATTGTAATCTGTTCCATATATCGATCGCCAAATGGGGTTATAGCATTTATGGATGAGCTTGCAGTGATGTTGGAAAACATATACGAGCCAAATAATAAACATATCCTATGTGGAGACTTTAATATAAATTTTTTGGAACCTAGTAAAGATTCACAAAATTTAAATAATTTACTTTTACAATATAACATCGTTGCTACCATAACAGAACCCACAAGAATAACTAAAGTTTCAAAAACCGGTATTGATAACATCTGTGTCGATTTTGCCGGACTAGGGACACGAGTCGTAGACTGCCCTATATCGGACCATACTTATCAGCTGTTCTACTTTGAAACATCCCAACCGCACGTTTCTTATGTTGATCGATTATCGAGAAAATTTAATAAACTTAATATAGGAAATTTTCAAAACGACATATATTTAATAGACTGGAATGATGTATTTAATAATTTAAGTGACAATGATATTAACACCCATTTTAATGCTTTTTACGCAAAAATACTACACTCCTTTGAATGTAACTTCCCCCTAACTATACAAACAAATAAAACAAAAGAATCCAGGAAATGGATGACCACCGAACTGAAACAACTCTCCCGCATGCTTCAGGAAATGCATCAAATTAATAAAAGAATAAATAATACTTTTTATAGCACTAGGTATAAAGAATTAAAATCATACTACAACAAAAAACTAAAATATGCTAAATCAACATTTAATGATGGTCGTTTAAAGAATGCCACTAATATTAATAGGGAGAGCTGGTCGACAGTAAGAGAAAGCTTTAATCGACAGCAAAATCGCTGTAACTTATCAAAAATAATCTATGAAGATCGAGAAATCTCAGAATCTGCAGAGATCTGCGAAGTATTCAACAAGTATTTTGCTGAATTTGCCAACAGTAGTGAACCACCCCATAATCTAAATCCAAGTCAAACCATCCTGGCTCAACTTAAATCTATTTTTCTCTATCCTACTACCCCCCAGGAAATTTGTAATGTGATATCTAGAGTGTGTGTTAAAAAGTCATCTGGTATAAACTCGCCATTGGATAGTGCTCTTCAACATATTTACAGTTGCCTCAATAACAAACAGGCAGTCCTAGGTTTGTTTTTTGATATGAGCCGGGCGTTTGACACTGTCGACCATAGCTTGATTTTAAAAAAACTTGACATTATGGGTGTCAGAGGCCCAGCTAATTTATGGGTTAAATCTTACCTCTCGGATAGAACACAACAAGTTGTGATTGACAGTGTGAAATCGACGACTCAAACTGTGAATAGGGGAACGCCTCAAGGCTCTTGTATCTCTCCCACGCTATTCAATTGCTATATTAACGATCTCCCTAGCAACGAAATTTCCAACACTTCGTTTGTATTGTATGCGGACGATACAAACATACTAGTTACTGGTGACTCCAGAACAGAGCTCCCTCAAAATTCAAGCGCAGGCATTGAGTATGTAAATAATTGGTGCAAGGACACTGGCATCAAATTAAATAAAAACAAATCTGTTGCAATGCAGATTACTACAAAAAACATAAGTATAAATGCCAGCCTGCTCGTGAAAGTTGAGGGATGCTCCATTGCAAATATGGAGTCAACCAAATTTTTGGGTTTGTACCTCGACTCAAAATTAACCTGGAGTCAACACATAGCACAACTTCTTCCTAAATTTAGTACTTGCTCTTTTTTAATACGCAGTATACAGAGCACGGTGTCATTGGAGGTTTTGAAACTTGTGTATTTCGGCCTTTTTCAATCGGTACTTGCTTACAGAATAATTCATTGGGGTTTAGCCGCTGACGCGGGACGTGTGTTTGTGGCCCAGAAACGCGCAATACGAAATATGACGAATGCGAGGGCTAGAGAATCTTGCTCTAACTTATTTAGAAAATTAAAAATAATGTCGTTTCCATCCTTATACATATACTGACTTTTAATATACAAAAAACAAAATAGCAGCATGTGGCAAAAGCGATCCGCCATACATACACATAATACCCGCTATAGCGAGGCTCTTGAGCTGCCGTTCTCTAGATTGAGCATCGGGCAGCAGAACCCGCGATATATAGGAATTAAAGCTTTTAATCATGCTTTGTACGTCCATAAATGCTTCAATGAAAATGATGACTTAAATAGTGTTAAGAAAAAGGTTAAGATGTTTCTTATGGAAAGGTGCATCTACTCAATAGAAGACTTTTTTTCAAGGTGATACTACATAGACTGAATTTTATTGTTTATTTTATTTTTATAGCTTATATTTTATATACAATTGCATAAATATTTATATATATATACATTTTTTAAAAAAAAAAACTTACAGTGACGTGCTTACAATATTGACCATTGTATATCAAATCAAATCAAATCAAAATATGCTTTATTGTCATAAAAAATTATTTTTATCGACAAAGCCTTTTTTTAAAATTAAATTAACAATAAAATATAATAATATAATAAAACTTAAAATATCGGAATAAACAAAAAAAATGCAAATAATTATGACAGAGTATCACCAAAATATTCATCTAGAGTATAATAAGCTTTTTCCAATAATATATTTTTAACATTTTTTTTAAACATTTTAAAATTTGACATTTTCTTAATAAAAACTGGAAGAAAATTAAAAATTTTTTTAGAATCATAAATTATGGATTTTTTTACAAGACTTGAAGAAGGAATTGGTAAACATATATTAAAGGTTTCTCTTGTATTATAAGTATGTGAATTAATACTATTTCTATGCTTTTTATGAATTAAACAAACTGTTTCCAATATAAAAATTGAATTTTATGGAAGTAGTCCATCTCACAGTGGAGTAATATTTTAAGTGAGGAATGAAACTCAACATCTGCTCCACTAATTTAATAAATAAGTTCAGATTAAAATCCCATACATGTTTCAAAGGTATAAACCTTCATCTTCAGTGGGTAATTATTAAGATGTTGTTATTTATGAAGAGACCAATGACATTGTTAAATTTTAAACTGAAAAGGGAAGGAAAAAAAACAAATTTGTTTTTTTTCCTTCCACATGTATGGGATTTTAATCTGAACTTATTTATTAAATTAGTGGAGCAGACTTTGAGTTTCATTCCTCACATAAAAATTGAAGTTAGTGTTAAAATTTTTTGTGAGATAAATAGAGTTTTACAAGAATCTCTAGATCTAGCTTTGCACAAATATCTGATAGCTCTTTTTTGTAAAATAAAAATTGAATTTAGAAGATACTGGCTTGAATTTCCCCAGAAACAAATTCCATATCTCAAAAGAGATTCTATTAAAGCAAAATAAACATTTCAAAGAACCGCCATATTCATTTCATGAGAAAGTACTCTCAGGGCATAATATCCTGAAGCTAATTTTCTACATAACTTTTTGATATGTTCATTAAAAGAAAGATTTTGAGTAATATAGATTCCTAAAAACTTGATAAATTTGGGGTTATTAATTATTAGATTGTCAAAAATTATATTATTAAGTGTATATAAATCAATGTTTGTAATATTATAAAGCGAAATAATATACTTTACTTTACTTTACTTTACTTTACTTTACTTTACTTTACTTTACTTTACTTTACTTTACTTTACTTTACTTTACTTTACCGTTCTGGTGGTTCCTTTACGTTTGTAGTTATTTTTAGAAGTTTAATGTGATTATTTTAGAAAACCTATAACAATAATTTAACGTAGTTTTGACCTTTATGTGTAAAACCATCAATGATTTGATTAGGTTGCTGTGAAATACCGAGAAATGCCAAATTCAAGATTCCGGGTCCAACTCCGAACTATAATGTTTTCCACTGAAAAAATTATATTTGTTGATAAAAAAAGGTGATCCCAAGAGACGATTTAGTATTGCAAAAATATACCAGCGCTTGCATAAAGCACTTTGAGGAAAGGCTTTTTGTCAGGGAACTCAGGGCAACCAGAAGACTTAATGGTAGGTATCACTGGAATTATGCAGTGCAGGTTAGTTCAGGTTAGTTCAGGTTTGTTTACCTTTTCTTTTACAATATTTGGTATATTGGTTAAATTGTTATTAGGCATTAACTTAAATAAAATATATGAATCACTGATTTCAGAAACAACCCAAGTCACACATAACGACTTTTGAGATAATTAAGAAAAATTAATTAGCTGCTTAGAGACATTTTTGCGAGGGGGATTTTACTGGGGATATTTGGTGTACAGGGTTATCCAACCAAGACTGGACAAGGCGATTTTTTGACTTTTCCTGTACTTTTATAAAAAAACTGAAATAGCCATCTTAAGTCATTTTCTCCCGCGAATTCGAATATCTTCAGCAAAAAACAATTGAACATCAAACAAAAGTACTAGGGGTCACTTTGATATTTTTTTAAATGGGATGCCGTATTTTTAATGAGCTTATCCGATTTCTCATATAAATTTTGATCTAAAATGTTGGATTTTTAATTCAAAAACGCCTTTTTTCTTCAGTTTTAAATTCGGAAAATGTTAAAAATAAAAAAAAAAATAAATAAATAAATTAAAAATCCAACATTTTAGATCAAAATTTATATGAGAAATCGGATAAGCTCATTAAAAATACGGCATCCCATTTAAAAAAATATCAAAGTGACCCCTAGTACTTTTGTTTGATGTTCAATTGTTTTTTGCTGAAGATATTCGAATTCGCGGGAGAAAATGACTTAAGATGGCTATTTCAGTTTTTTTATAAAAGTACAGAAAAAGTCAAAAAATCGCCTTGTCTAGTCTTGGTTGGATAACCCTGTACATGGCCGGGGATAACTAAGGATATCTGGGGATAATTGGGGATAACTGGGGATAATTAGGGATAACCGAGGAAAACCAGGGAAAATCGGGGATAACCAAAGGATAACCGGGGATAACCAGGGCATAACTGCCACATTTGGCAACGGTGGACATGTATTTGGGCGCGAATTATTAATTAGACATAATAGTCAAACACGTGGCTAAAGAACATAAAAAGTTTGGTTAGAAATACATACCATTATTTTGAAAACGGTTAAATAGTGAAAATATAGCTTATTACTTTTATAATACATAATAATAATACGCAAAGTGACTGTGTTTAAAAAAAAAGTAGCGTACAAATGATGAACGAGAAAAAGGTAAGTAAAATTGGCATATTTACATACTACAGCTGCCTGTTTGCTATTTGTTGTTTTTTTTCTGGTAAAATCAACTATACAGTACTATTGAACGGAGCATGGATTCTCATAAATCCTTCCACTAAATGTCCAGTGTTTAGTGTGAACCCAAATGCAAAGATAAGTAAAAAAAATAGAAACGACTACGAAAAAATTATTTGGGATGGTGCGGCGTTGCCATTGTGACATTTGTTTCATATAATATATAATCTTTTGGTTTTCAATTGTATTTTATAAAAAGTTAAACTGGTTTAGCCAGTTTTAAGCAGTGTTGCATTACGATAATTTCTCTGACTCTTTGACAGCTCACGAGGCGCCACTGATACATAATATTGTCAAGATTACTTTATTTTCGGTCAATTAAATTTAGTTATTTACTTTTTTTATTGTTTTTATCGGGGTTTTTATGTTATCGTTTTTAAAGAAGTTTAATAAAAATAATATCATTCATTACACGTCCAGAAATAGAAAATCTTCTTATTTCTGGACTCCTAATGAAATACTAATAAATTGGTTAGAGGATTAGACATTGCGCTTGATAATGAATTCACTATTTCTCTTTTTCTGGGCTTTTCAGATGGAGTCCGACAAAACCGAGAATATAACTCAAGATGTATTTGAACAGGCAGAATATGCCTTAAAAATTACAATACCCAAGTATATTAAAAATCTTTTAACCTAAGTGGTTTTAATACCGGACCCGTCATAGCAACTATAACAGAAGTAGACCTAAAAGATTTCGAAACTTTTGCCAAGGTTGAATTAATTAATAATATCTCAGTTGAGCAATATTCCGAATATTTTGGTCCGTTATATGAAAATAGAGCTGCTGACTTTCAAATTGTACCGGGCCATAAACGACTTATTTTATTATTAAGAGATTATTTTTTAAAGCAAGTAAATCATATACAGATTGTTCAACGATGACCGAAGTTGAATATATAGCGCCAACTTCTAACAAGAAACAAATTAGAAACATACAAAGCTGTTTAGCTGGCTCTGGTGTGGAAAATATCACGGAAAATACCAATTCGAGCTTCAGTTCATCCCTCGGTTCAACTTCAGATATTAACTCTGGTGTATTGTCTTTATCCAACGTTAATTTAACAGAACAAAATGCAGATATTTTCCGGGCACTGAAAAAATGGGCCAAGGGAAAATGTAGTATACAGGATTGGTCTCAGTTAAGATTTGATGATATAAAAATACAAACATACGTAAGTTCAGATAAAGACTTGTTTTGTAAAGTAACTTGTTTTTGCGGCCAAACTTACACATTATCACAAGCTTCAAAAAAGGCAACGTGTAAACCTCGTTGGATATATTCAAATTTCCATAAACACTTTTTAAAAGCACATCATCAGATGAAAGATCCTATCGTTTCAAATAATATTGAAGATAACGTTGTCGATAACAGTCAACAGCTAAATACGAAAACTAAATGTCAATGCTGTGGCTGAACCAGAAAATGTTGAGCTTGACGACTATGAAGAAGAAATAATCGATAATGAATTTATTATAGTTGACGAGAAAGAGAAAACGTGTGATGAGAAAGATTTATTTAAAGATTTTGTAGAGAATGATAAGGAGTTGGTTCCTCCAACTCTGGAAGAACATAACATTGAAACTGATTTGGACCTAAAAGATTATTCAAACAAAAATGTAGACCTATCGGAAAATGGATCGTACTTGAAACTTACCTTGCCAAATTCCAAAACCATTGTTGTAAAGAAGTCATCTTATTGTTGGCTATTGGACGAGGGCAACGGCCGAGTTAGTACAGACAGATTAAAGCGGTTTATTATTTCCAGTAAAAGAAAACCAAGTAAGATCATGAAGCCTAAGACCAAAAAAGGTAAATTCTCTGGTAAAAGAAGCATAAGGAAAGTTGTAAAGAAAAAAAAAGATGAATATGCTGATTCTTCGACTGATTTAAATTCTGATTCAGACTCGGATTCAGACAAAGTCAAGGAATGTGTTACATATTATGATGATTCAACAGACACGGAAACATTTGATTCTGATGCTGACAAAACTCCAACAGAAGAGGAAAGTAAGGTAGAAATTATTGTAGACAAATATTATGCAGTACAGTATAATCAAAAATGGTACATTGGAAAAATCATGCAAAAACTCAGTGAAGAAAATTACTTAATGAAGTTTTTAAAAGAGACTGCGAACCTGTTTAAATGGCCAACTAAAGACGACATTGCTGAAGTAAAGTCGGAATATATATTCTATGGACCTATAGAGCTAAGTGGATGTGGGCCATTCCAGATGAAACGAAAAGACACTTTAAATATTAAAAAAATATTTAATCCTATTTAACATGTGTTCCAAATTTTTGATTCTAGTTACATTTTTATTTTGTAATTTTTGTACAACTATTTTATTTATTCTTTTATGTGTTTAGATGTATACCTACTTTAATAAATCGTTTAAAATGAAAATGTTTAAAAACTGGTTCATTAAACCCGAGATTAAACCTATGAGATCAGCTACTCACCTAATTAATTGTTAGGAAAAATTTGGGTTTAAAGAACGCGCCACGTTTTTATACATATTTTATTAACTTAATTTTAATTTTTCTTAACATATATCAGTTTCATTAACAATGAATGCGTCATTTTCCATTTTCCAGTTAGGGATAACAATGATAACTAGGGATAACCGAGGATAACAGGGGATATCCGGAGGTAGCCGGGGATATCTGCGGGATAACCGGGGATATCTGCGGGATAACTGGGGATGACCAGGGAAAACTGGGGATAACCAGGGATAACTTGCAGTTGGGGGAAGTTTGGTGTACTCAATTTTGCAATCGAAACACCCCTCGCATTTTTGTATCAATTATAAAATAACCCACAACTTATATCAGCATTAAAGCTAAGTAAGTATGATAAAACAGAAGACTATCGGTCATGTCACGAAAGGTCAAAAGGTCAAATGTTACGTGGACTTAGGTTGTTTCTGCAGTCAGTGAAAACCAGCAATGTAATTTTTTAAATTCTTATTATTAAAAGTAGAAAAACAGGAATAATAAATAAAAATTAATTAAAGTGAAGATTAATTAAATAAAATACTTCCAGAAATTTACTTCTTTTTGTCTTTTTGAACAGTGGGCCACTCTAAAATGTATTTCCAAAAGTTCTGGGTTTCTTCATTTTGGTCTACGAACTTATAACATTTTCTGATATGTTCCATTTTCTTCGCAGAAATAGGATTTTTTCCGTCGGGGATGGCGTCTTCTACTGGAAAGTTGATTGTAGTAACATCTGGCAATAACAACGAAAACGTATGAGTGCTTATCCCTCCAATGTATTCCTTAGCAACAATAACACCTTTGCCATTTTCCGAACTGAATAAAAAGTAGTGCAATTTTGAAATATTAAAGTACTCTTTTGCCTTTCTGGGTATTGATTTAGCTGATGTTTCTACTGAAATTGCGTCCTTCTTAAAATATTTGCACCACCAATTGCGGAAATTTTTGATATGTGAAGTTTCTACTACATGAACTGTAAATTTACGTTTAATGGAAGAACTTACTATCGCTTCAACAAATTCCATTATGGTATATATCCTATCTGTTTTCTTTAACTTGCGCTTTATTACACCAAAGTTTCTGTCACATGGCAGAAACGAATGGCCACGAATGGGGAAAAATATTTCCACCTTTTGAAATCGTCCTGAGTGGACAAGAGCTGTAATTCTTCAATATTATTATCAACATAACTATTAATATTAGGAGTTAAAAAACTCAAAGTCTTGGTCTCAAATTTTTATAAAAGTTTTTTATTATACTGTCAATAAGTTTGTGTAGGTTACATGTTTCGCCTTCTTGGGCATCATCGGACCTAAAATAATTGAAAACCCAATGTACAAGAGGATCTCTAGGCTCTACGAGTAAGGAAAGTGAGGTTAAAAATATATAAAAATACAAAAATACAAAAAATGTATAAAAAACTAAACAAAATAAAAACGAAAAACACAGAAAACACAAAAACAATCAGTTTACCTAATCTAACAGTAAAAATGGTTAACCTCACTTTTCTTACTCGTAGAGCCTAGAGATCCTCTTGTACATTGGGTTTTCATTATTTTAGGTCTGATGATGCCCGAGAAGGCGAAACATGTAACCTACACAAACTTATTGACAGTATATTAAAAAACTTTTATAAAAATTTGAGACCAAGACTTTGGGTTTTTTAACTCCTAATATTTATATCAGGTCTCTTTGGGAACTATGGACCGACTCTTTATTCTTTATTCATAACTATTAATGTACTCTAACAAAAACGTACACACTTCATTAGGGCTTTTTTTTTGCTTGGCCTTCATGATACATAAAGAAAACTGCATCATCTGTTTTCATATTGTGCACCCCAAAGACACTAACAGTTAGTTGAGATAAATAAAATAGGTCTTGAGCAGGACATCAGGGTAACTGCAAATTCTGCATGTAGTCAAACGAAAGGGCGACCATATTATCCTGTCTACGACATAGCTCTTTTGAGTCCTTTAATGTATTATAAAATTTTTTTGATCGACGTTTATGAACCAGAAGTTCTGCTGCAGCAACTCTTTTAGCTGTATCGTTAAGATATTTATTCTTTAGCTTTAAAGACAAGGTTTCACAATCGTTACACACATCTACTTGTGGCCTTCCAAAAGACAAATTAAAATTTTCGCTGAAAACTTTATTATAATATTCATACTTCACATTTGATGTAGGGTACTTTTTTAAAAATAAAGAATACATTATTTTAACATTCAATTCTGCATCCAAATAATATTGGTTGCGTGTACCATAATGTGTTTCTTTAGTTGGAAATGACGAAATATGCTCATTAATAGAAATAATTTCTGAAGGCTTCAAAGAGTTGCCACTTTTTTGCTTTCCTCTTTTGTCATCCGGAGTGCGGCCCATTTGTAACAAACGTCTTATACGCTTTACTCGTTCATTAGAAACACCATGTAGACCAAAAAAGGCATCCCTACAAACTTCTCTTCTACTGCTGCCAACTATAACGTTATAGGAAAAAAAATTGTTTCTTCTTTGTGTTCCTTCTTTCCGTGCTCGTCTACGATTAACTTTTTTACTTATTATTAAACCTTGTAAAAATATGTCTTGCTCATTTTTAGAAGGAATGTTATAAAAGTTATTGAACATATCTGCCTTTTCTACGTCTAGTATTTTTTTGCAGCATTTTTTTTACAGAGACATACTGCCTGAGACAAGCCTATTTTTATAATCTGTGTAGGCTTCACCTTTTATTCGAGCTGTTTTAATTTTATTCCTTTGATAGCCTTCATTATTCCGTGTCCGTTTCTTAGATGTCGCAGGTTTAGCCGATTGTTCAGTGTCACTCATATTCTAAAAAAACAAGTTATTGCAAAATTCAAAAAAGAGTTAATCTAGTACCTATTAACTGGTACTAACCTGAACTAACCTGAACTAACCTGAACTAACCTAAACACAAGAAACTTAGCTACTAACTAAACACAAGAAACTTAGTAACTAAACACAAGAAACATACTTTCTTACATTTTTATTCGTATTTATGTACCACCTGACAAGTACTGGATTTATTGGTTGTAGAACTTTGCGATGGCTTAATTTTATTAATAATTTTTAATTTAGTTGAAAAATACGGCAAATTGTGCTTAGGTATAGCATGATTTCTTTAGTCCTTATCGTAAAATGCTTTTATCCGGTGGTTAAGAAAAGTACATTTTCTTACATTTTTATTTGTATTGCAAAGTTACCATAAATACCAAAAATACCAGAATTTAAACAACAAAATGAATACTTACGTCCTATAGTCAACGTTCAGCATTTAAAAATTACACATTTACCAAGAAAATGACACGAACACTGTTGTATAGTTGCAATAACTTTACTATACTGTTAACGCTTTTAACTGCTAAACTAAAATGAAATATTATAATAAAACAGCTGATATTCGTTTAGACTACAGACACAGTATAACAGTTATACTGTGCTACAGAGCCATCTATCTATGGGCAGTATGCTTGGCTGAGCGCAGAAACAACCTAAATCCAGGACTTGGGTTGTTTCTGCTCTTACTGCATATTTTCAGCCTGTTTAAAATGCATTAGAGGTATTGGACAAAAGTTGTTTCTGCACTCAGTTGATGAGACTATGTCTTGTAAATGTTATTTCATGCATAATTCAAAAAATGATAAAAGTGGACTTAGGGTGTTTCTGAAATCAGTGATTCATATGTATATTAGTTAACTATAAAACAGATATAATAATAATGAAGATTAAGCATGTCCTACTTAAGTTATGTTAGGACAAAAATTTAGTAACAAAACAATACCTACCTACGTTGTACATTTTTTTTTAGTTTTTCATACAATACAAGTTTCTCTTAGTGAAAATATGAGTCAAAATTAAAAGATACCCACAAGTTTAAAGCTGTTGTCCGAACCAATACAATATAAACATATTTAGTATGTACGTATTTTTCTTTAGGACCATTCTTGGTTTTGAGTCAGGCTTCTTTTCTTGCCTTTGACTTCTTTTCTTTATTCGGTGACTCTAATCAGCCAAAATTCGAAAAAACAATTTAGGTTGGCAAAAGCCCTAGTTCGTTGGAATCATTCAAGGGCGCATTTAAGCTTGGTCATGTTCATGTCGCTTTTCTGTTAACAGATATGAAATTTCTTGATTTTCCTTGATGTCGAACCGCCAAGTTTAGTGCCTCTCCACTACGACTGGATGTAGCCAGTTTTCTTTGTATTTGAAGGAGCTTGGCGAAGATTGTACAGGGTTTTCAGAGATATTTTCGGTCATATCTACAGGGTTCCCTATAAGAAATACAAAGAAGCTTTAAATGTAGGAGTTGTGGGGTTGTATCTGAACCGCCAGATAATTTAAAAAAAATAAACTTTGGTATGTATGCCAGATTTCTGACATTTAACAAATTTTTACAAATATTCAAGTCCAAGAAATGATATTTTTGACTCCTCGTTAGATGTTCGGTTTGAAAAATATGCCACCCGCCGTTCGTTCTTATATCGCTGAAATAATATACCGCCATAACCTAGCGAACTCGTATCGGTGTGCAGCGTCGTCTCGAATTTTAGATCCAAAATGGCTTATAACGGTCTTTGACTAAGAAATGCAGACACAAATACTCCTTAGCAATTTTTTTAATCCTCTCCCCACTGAAATTTTTCATTGTTCCTAGTAAGTTTATTAATGCAAGCTGTTCGGGCGGCCACTTCTGGAATGAATTTACTAAAAAAGACGATCTGAAAGCTAAGAAAAACTCACAAATTGGGTTTTGTTCTAATTTAACACCCTGTATGGTTTTTATTTCTATAAAGGACCTTCCTTTCCCGATTCCAACAATATAAGGGTGTCTCACTGGGAACCGCTTCGATCTAAAGATGGAAAACTACACATAAAATTTTTTTGAAAATTTGACAATATGCTAATGTTGCTAGGGACAACCCGACCAAAATATTTTAAATAGGTTGACATTTCCGGTTATACCGGAAGTAGGTGTCAACTTGCTTATTTTAAATAGAACACCCTATATTATATAAGTGTATTTTTAAATTCTTCGGAAGATTCTGGGTAGAATTTATATATCATAATAATATCCTATACCCAAGTCTAAGCGTTTTTGACATATTTAAGGTTTTATATCAAAAAATGACGTTTAAAGGCGAAATCTTTGTAGACCACGCCCAAATTTCGTTTTGGTCTAATATTCTAATATTTGCCTTGAATAGAATGCTTGATAAATTATTTAATTTCACGTCCATGTCCTTTCTATTTCTATGAAAAAGTAGGGATGGGAAAATGCAAATTACATATTCTTTACTCATGATAATGATATTATATGTAGTATCACGTTTTCACTTCCCATGACCCTACCCCTCCCCTTCCCCAGTTCCGCGCCTGGTTCGGTATTGTTTTGTATTTCTTTAGACACCATAACTACTAGTTTTATAAAAATAAAGTTAGGTAGTTATGTAATTCATCCCAAAATTTTCCTTCAGATTAAAAATCAGACAAAAGATATTTTTTGGAGGTTTTGAAACGTGTTAAACTAATTCTATATGGCGACAAAATGGCGAATTATGTCATAAAATTCAGAGCTCTGATGCAGATTTTTTTAGAATTTCGTTTTCTATTAAGTACTTACCAATAATTATTGTGACAAACTTGACAGAATCGTTCTTGGTTAATTGTATTACCTGAAAAAAATAAAATTTCTAAAAGTACAGTGTGCTTTTAATCGTTCTCAAATACCGACCAGACTAAATAATATGTTAAAAATATATAGCGCAATCACTGCCCACACAGCACACGACGTCTCTTTCAAGTCCATTTTATGTCTGAAGACCTAAAATAGAAATCTTATGGACGTCTTTTGAAGGACGGAATAAGTTTGAGGTTATGTTATTGCTGTTTACGTTATGTTTATTAAGACTTAATTGTTACTTTTTTGTAAAATGAAGCTTATGGTAGTGCTTATTTGTTAATAAAAAGTAAACCTATCTTCATTATAGATTCAATATCTGCTAAAGTATGTGTTTTGACACCTGATTGCAATCATAGCGAACAGAAAATTTGCAAGTTTCTTGGATTTCCTGCAAAGATAGAAGAAAGGGAAGCCTGGATATCACATAGAGTAAAATACGGATAGATGCCCTATTTTTGAATAAATCCTATTTAAATTGTTGTTGTATAAAATAGTTAGGTACTTTTATACGCATATGGTTACGTTGCCTTCCATGTCCATTCTACCAACCATTTACTTTTATACGGCTGATAGATAGATAACTAGAACTAAGATTTTATTACGTTATAATTCGGCATCTATCTTACTGGGCTGGGATAGATGTCTTACGGAGTACGGATAGATTCCGATACATAAATCTGACTAATGGCACAATTGTTGTCGTGCTACAACTATGATGCATGATGAAGCGAAAACTCACATTCTTTTATGAAACATTATCTATTGAGAAAAATAAACATTTTTGTTCTATAGTAGAAAAACAATTTCTTTGAGCTTTTTGGTTATAATATATTTTGAACAAACTAATCATCCTCCGAACTATCGTTGCGACCACATTTGTTGCAATAATCTTTGCAAGCAGTGCAGTCTTCATGCAGCCATGTCTTGCATGAGACGCACTGAATCCAATCAACTGCTGATCTGGTCGTAGCGTATGCATCTTTGCACTCACAGCACGTACAATCTTTATCGTTTTTTATCTTCCCTTTTACAGTCTTTTTTCTCGTTGTTTTTCTTTTTTATTGTCTGCCATTTTCATCTTGGTATTTTCTTTTTCTTTTTGCAATTTCAAAGCTTCAAGTAATTTGTTTCGCCTTGTGGCTCGAACTTTCTTTGGATTTTGATTATATTGCATCCCACTCTCGTCCATAGTAAATATATGTACTGGTTTTCCAAACAGGTCATTATCTCCAAGTACTTTTTGTAGAAGTTGGAAAAAAACCGTCTATTTCTTCTCTATTACATTTTAGTGCTCGTGCCCATAACATCTCCTCCGCTTGTCTGACGCCGAGATCCTTATGTCGTTCTAAAAAGCTCTGCAGCCACTGCTTCCCCGCCATTTCATTCATAGTATCGAAGTTGTACTTGACATTGAATTTTTCAGCGACTTGATAAGCCATTCTCCAAATATCCACACGTGTAGCGGGTGTCCAAATAAGACAAGACGCCGGCTATATCTCAGGAACTATTAGTCCCAGAGCTTTAAGGTAAAATTTTTTTGTACAAAATAGGCCATAAAAAATTGCTGCCAATAATTTTTAAGTTTGGTAGTCGTCCGCTAGGGGAGCAACGAACACTCGAAAACATAATTCTGTGCTTATCTCCAAAAAGACATACTAATGGTATCCTAAAAACACAATATTTGAAATCTTCATGAGATTACGAAAAAATTTTGTTTGGGACTTTTTGCCATTATTCTTCAAATAACGGGGGATGGTTCAAACCTGCTATTAACAAATGTCATACAACTTTTTTGTTTTTTAACCGATTTTAATGATTTTGGCATCCTTTAAAAGAGCTTTTCCTGTTTAATAAAATTCATAGTAAAAATAACAAAATTAAATGATTTTGTCGCCGCTAGGGGGCGATATTTCAAGAAGTCGACAATTTTCCCATTTTCCTAGGAAATTTCAAATGTAATGAGGCATTCTTTTACATTCAGATTGAGAAAGGATAAAAAATAAGGAATCTAGTGGAAACTCCAAGTCGATATCTTAATCCTATCCCAAGATATACAAGATAAACAAGAATATTTTGGGAAAAATATTTTTGTCTTGCGTTTTGGGTAAGTAGGTCTGGAAATGCAAAAATTAAACAAAACCCCTGTAGTTGTCATAAGGCTTATTTATTCAACGCCATTTTTTGTCGTTGTTGTGGTATTGCAATTAAGCTTAAAACAATGAGGGTTCCCAATGAAATAATATTTAATATGCTAGCCGTTTAATTTGAATGCTACCAGAACACAACAATAGCATCAAGAATATCCGCGAGAGGTATCCTGGACAGAAACGATATAATAACAAAACCTTTACAAGATTGGTTAAACGGCTACGAGAAAATGACATTACCAAATTTAACATAAAAACAAAATTAAACACAGAAGATTTGGGACTAAAATCAAATATGTAAAAAAAAATAAATCAGCTAATGTCTTTCAAGATGTTCAAAATGTCCACCATCACATTTAATACAATCTCGCACTTTTCGTTCCGTTACATTACCAGCGGCTTCCATTTCGGCAATAGATATGCTTCTAATGGCATTTCTGATCCTTAAGATCATATTTTCCCTGGTAGTGGGCCTTATTTGATATACGATGTCCTTTAGTCTGCCCCATAAATAAAAATCCAAACAAATTAAGTCGGGGGATCGTGGTGGCCAAGGAAATAAGCTGGCCCGACCAATCCACATATCAGGGAAGATCATATCCAAATAGTTTCGCAAGTTTAAGGAAAAATGCGCAGGACATCCGTCGTGCTGGAAAAACATCTTAGCACGAGTAAGGAGAGGAATGTTTTGGAGCAACACAGGTAAGTTGTTTTGTATAAAATGTAAATAAGTATTTCCATTGAGGGGCTCGTCAAATAGAAATGGTCCAATAATTCTTCCCCCTATTATCCCGCACCAGACGTTAACAGACCACCGACCTTGGTATTGAACCTCTCGCATCCAGTGAGGATTTGTTGCTGCCCAATAATGCATGTTATGTAGGTTAACATTACCAACACTGGTGAACATTGCCTCGTCTGTCAACAAAATGTTTGAGGGAAATTGGGGATCTTCTTCCATCACGTTAATAAACCAGTGACAGTAGTTCAGACGGTTATCAAAGTCTGTTTCCTTTAATTCTTGATGGAAAACAATGTGATATGGATGCATCCTAAAATAATAATAAAGTTTTATTACACAAAAAACTTGATCAAAACTCATGTCTAAAGTACCTTTTTTTCATTCATGGGATTGCCTCATGCGATAATAATTATAAAAAAGGGTTACTTTACGCACTTGTTGCATAAATACCTAATAATATTTAGTGTTTTTATATTTATTTTTCACAGCTAAATATTCAATTTTTGCACAAACCTGTGGTCTTTTAAGATGTTATGCACGGTTGATCTAGTAATGTCCAAACCCAGTGAAATTTGACGAATTCCCTTATGAGGATATATCCCAACATATTTTGTTTTTATGTTAAATTTGGTACTGTCATTTTCTCGTAGCGGTTTGGCCAATCTTGTAAAGGTTCTGTTATTATATCGTCTCTGTCCAGGATACCTCATCGCATATATTCTTGATGCTATACTAATTGTTGTGTTCTGGTAGCATTCAAAATAAACGGCTAGCATATTAAATATTATTTCATTGGGAATTCTCATTGTTTTAAGCTTAATTGCAATACCACAACAACGACACGGAATGGCGTCGGATAAATAAGGCTTAGTGACAACTACAGGTGTTTTGTTTAATTTTGGCATTTCCAGGCCTACTTTATCCTCTTTCCGTCTAAATGTAAAAAAATAGCTCATTACATTTGAAATTTCCTAGGAAAAACGGAAAATTGTCGACTTCTTGAAAAAGCGCCCTCTAGCGGCAACAAAATCATTTAATTTTGTTATTTTTACTATAAGTTTTATTAAGTAGGAAAATATCTTTTAAATGATGCCAAAATCATTGAAATCGGTTAAAAAACAAAAAAGTTGTATGACATTTGTTAATAGCATGTTTGAACCTTCCCCCACCCGTTATTTGAAGAATAATGGCAAAAAGTCCCAAACTAAATTTTTTCATAATATCATCAAGATTATAAATGTTGTGTTTTTGGGATACATTTAGTATGTCTTTTTGGAGATAAGCACAGAATTATGTTTTCGAGTGTTCGTTGCTCCCCCTGGCGGACGACTACCAAACTTAAAAATTATTTCCAGCAATTTTTTATGGCCTATTTTGTACAAAAAATGTTTGCCTGAAAGCTCTGGGACTAATTAAATAGTTCCTAAGATATAGCCAGCGTCCTTTCTTACTTGGGCACCCGGTACAAGAAAACCCAGATTTTTTAAATTTTTGTATGTGGAAAACCAGTTTTTCTTCATTTTTATAAAACAAGATAGGAGTCTTTCCAAGACCACCTTTCGTAAACTAATTTTTTTCGATACGTCTTCGAAGTGTACGAGATGGAATACCGTACGTCCGAGCTGCTTCATTTAAACCCATTGTCTCTGAGCCAGCGGCGCCGGCGTCTGCAGCACTTTTTAACGCCTGTTCTGTCTAGGTTGCTCATTCTGGAGTTCCCCCTTTGGGTATGTAACGTCTCGGCATCGTGTAACAAAAATTCAATTAACTACTAAAGAAGATGACTGCACTTACAAGCAAATAAGAGCAAAGGCATCTATTCGTACCCACACTGCAACTATTTCGGCATCTATCCTCTATGGGCATCTATCCGTACGTTGAACTGTCTATCTAACTTCAAAGTTTCTTCGTAATGTGGCAGACTGTTCGAAGATGAAAAAGCTTTCGTACTGATTTTTACACAACGTCGTTCTATAAATTGTGATAAAACGGACGTACACACTTCGCGCCGATCGCTCGTTACTGAGACGTAAGCGCAAGCTGTGTCTACACGGGTCTACACACAATATTATGCAGTTGATATTACCGATGCAGCTGATTTCGTTATGTAGTGATGAGAAATGGGGCAACTATCCGTACTTTACCCTATAATGTACCTAATAAAGCTAATATTATTATGATAATATTTGCTTTACAACAGTAGCAGAAAATATTTTTGTGAACAATGACAGATAAAATAAGGCTCCGATATTTGAGGGTGGCGTTAAAAGAAACTTTGGCTTTACATCTCCAGAGAAAAAGATGTGTTGTAATTTGTTTGTTACAAGATATATTGACGTTTCTAAAAAACAAATTCAAATATGTGCACATTTAATATTTTTTTTTTAATAGAAAAGCAAAGCCAACTAACCATCCCGACCCGACTATTTTACTGCATTTGTGATAAAATGATTTGATGGTAAAATAAACTAAAACTAACGGCACAATAAAAGACAAATATTTTTAGAATCCTCTGAAGCTACAAGTCACCATTACAATAAACAACAAGTACTCAAAGGACGCTGAGGCGGCAAGCCAGATGTGGCTTCGAAGAGCCTTAGATAGAAGACTCGACTCACTCCTGGGAGAGTAATTTTTTTTAATGTATAATTGGTTATATTATAACAAAGTATTTTTTTAATTAGTGTTTCATTACAGGGTTAAGGACCTGTTAGATAATGGGAATGGGGTAATCATATATTTATAATTAGTATATGGCGCTTGGCCCATTTAACCAATGTAAACGTAGTGAAGCAGGTGCCTTGTCTGGTTAAGGTCATTTGGCACAGTGCGTATGCGCGTGAATAAATAAATAGACTTCTGTCTTTACGGAAAAATATGATCAGGTTTTTACACCTGTTGCAAATAATCTAAAACATTTTGTGTTGCCTCGGCATCGTCTTAAAATTTTCACACTTCACACACAATCAAAATTGGCAGAAAAGTAAAGATAAACAGTAAAGTTCGTCTATCTATCTTACAAACTCATTATGAATGCTAATCTCTTACTGTCATAATAACCTATTGTGTGAGGTGTGAAATTCGGTCACCTGATCTGGGGACTTCAGGTACGGATCTATTTAAAGACTATTATATTATTATATTTTCTGAGAAATCCTCTTAAATAATGAGTGTAAAATAAAATAGGTTTATTTTAGTTATTTAAATATGCTGATTTTTGGTTTTAACATTCAGTTAGACGTTTGTATTTGTTTAGACAAGAAGTTATTTGTTGACAAATAAACGTGATATCTAAAAATGGTTCATCCGTGGGAAGAAACCAGTACGCCAAATGGATCTACGGGTCCATTTATCAGTTGACACAAAAAAAGTAATCTTCGACATTTACACCACCCTTCTTAAACGTGGTTTTTCAAAATTTGGTGCAGTGAAGGAAGCAGCAGCTTTGACACACAGGCCAGTGAGCACAGTGTGGTTTGTTGTAAATAAACCTATAGTGGAGAGAAAAAAGTGGAAAGACTCTTTTACTTTTAAGAAACTGGACGCGACGGATGTCGATATAATTCGTAGAAAAATATATGCCATGTACAGGGAATAAATGATCCCTACTTTAAAAAGCCTATTGCAAAGATTTAAAAAGGATGGGACAGGAATAGAGTGTTGTCTTGAGAGTCTTAGGAAATGTACTTTAAGAAACGATTTCAAAATGAAAAAAATTAACAAACGACAAGTAATTATGGAATCGGCCCGGTTAAAAAGATGGAGGATGGAATACCTAATTACAGTCCATGAATATAGACAGGATGGAAGGGATATTATTTATTTGGACGAGACGTGGTATGACACACACGAAGTTCCAGATAAAGGTTGGGTAGATTTATCGGGTCAATGCAGAACCAAAGCTCTATGAAATAAAGGTAAGCGTATAACAATAATTCATGTTGGGACAAAAAACGGATTTATTCCAAACGCTTTGGCCGGGTCATACCGTGATAAGACCTCCTCCTTATCATTGCATGTTCAACCCAATTGAACATATATGGCACCAGCTGAAAGCATCGGTAAGGAGGAATAATGTTTAGCTAACCTTATATTCTTCTGTGACAGCTTTAGTATAGTCAGAGATGCAAAATATTCCAAACAAAAACTGGGAAAATTGTGTAGCGCATATTTAAAAAGTAGAAAAATCATATGTTAATATGGATCTGTTGCCCAGAGAAACAATTATTGTGAACTTGGATGACGAAAGTGATAGTGAAACTGACTTGGGTTAAAATGTAATAATTATTTTTCTGACACGGTACTTTTTTGTAGGTATATGTATATTTTGTTTAAATTAATAACCGTCCTATAATTTTAATTGTATTGTATCTTATATACTGTTATATTATTATTTTATTATTATTAAATTACGTTTAAAATATATTTTTGCGTTTTCTTTCTAACATAAAAAAATCAGTACGACACTTTTGTTGCCTACAGGTAGATAAAAAAAAATATTTTTTGCTACGTTTTTATATAAGTGTATTATTATCTTAAAGCAGCGCAACCTTTTATTCAATAAGCAACGAGTTCGTCCCTGCTTTCATTCGATCATCCGGTGGGTCTTATCGGCATTAGGGATTAGCATTTATGATGAGTTTGTAAGATAGATAGACGGACTTTACATAAAAGCCGTTGACAATAATAAAAACAAAGCCAGCTGTTAACCAAATCAATACTTGCTAGAGATTTCGTGGTTATGTCAAGTAAAAATGCGACGTTGTCACGTTGACGGCCTCCAGTTATATGAAATCTTTATTAGACGCGTATTAGTTTACAAATGGAATTAAATAATATGAAAACCATTAAATTTCGACTCGAAACCACGTTCTTACGTGGAACGGAAAGTTGAAAAAGAAAAAGGAAAAGAGATGGTTACTGATTGAAATTTAAAAGTGGCTCGTCCCAGTTGTTCGTCATTTACAATTTTACGTGTTAATTGTTTTATGTAATCAGTTTTTACATTGTGGTGTTGATGACCCACTTATTAAACAAAAGTTTTTTTTATCAATGAAGTTTCCTGTTTCCTGACTAAGAGGCACTAAAGATGGCCGAAAGTGCTCTGCTAATTATTAACTTAAGATCATACACACTTAATACACAAAAACGATTGTTGTTTCCATCTTAATTCAAAAAAGTGTACACAGCCCCACCTTATCAAAGGTTCATTTGGCAATGGTCTTCCGGAGCATGCGCAGAACTCAAAATGACCCTTGATATTCCATCTTAGTTGCTGCTTCAACTTATTCAGGGTAATAGCCATATAGTACTAATATATTTATGGGGGTAACAGAGTCAAAAGCTAATAAAAGCTTAGTTGTATAAAGCCAACCATTGTAAATCCGGTATTAAGCATACAATATTATTATCATCTTATAGACGTCTTAAAGATGTCTTGTGGGCGTACAAAGACGTCTTCAATATCTGTGTCAGACGTCTAATAGATATCTTATGTATGTCGTTGTACTATCTGGGTAAAAGGTTAGTCACGCAAGAAGTTGAGTTCCTTCTTAGACCCAAGAACTCCCAATCTTGGGAACGTCTTATTTTCGAAACGATCTCACTCAAAAGCGCCCTAATTTTCCTGCCGTACTTAATAATAAATAAATGGGTAAATCTCCATAAATATCATGCGCCCATAAACATAAACGTGTTCAATAAACCATGCTAAAACCCCATTATCTCTCACCATTGTTCTGCATGTTCACGGAAACAACAATTATTAATACATAATATACATCATCATGCACGACACCATTTATGTGTGACCCATTTTATGATTTTAATGGTACCATTCGTTATAGTACCCACTGCTATCATGGGGTCCTTTTCCGCGATCTGTTTTCGCAGTCATGATATGGTTTATAGTCAGTTGGTTGGCTTGTCTTGGTTTTGGTACGTTTCAAATCGCATCAAAGACGTATCGAATTTTTAAAATCGACTAACTAAAGATGCTGTTGAATTTTTAGTTGCATCAACGCCTCTCAGCCTTCAACAATCGAACATCACTGCAGGCGCATCTACTGTAAGGATTGTTGGCGGGTCTATAGCAGACATCAAAAGCTATCCATACCAGCTGTCAATGCAATATAGAGGTCGCCATATTTGTGGAGCATCCATTCTAAGTACCAAATATGCTGTAACGGCTGCCCATTGCACAGATAAGTACGTATTAATAGTAATAATTGTTATTGGTTCTAATGTAAAGTGTGTAGTAAACCTTAAAGAAAAGTACTCCCGTAGTTTTCTTTAAGGTTGAGCAATAACCATATTTTATATTTATTTTTTTTTTTGATTTATGATTACGGCTATCTATACTCGCTTCTTTTTGAGAGGCTATGAATTTATCTGTTTTGTTAAATTCAACGCGACTGATTCTTTAATAAATGATATTTTGTAATATGTACGCACTTTAAAACTTTTGTCTTCGTAAAAGTCGTTTTATTTTACAAAATGCCGGTACAATTTTTGGTTTGACTTAATTCTCATGAACACTTTTTCTTGTTGACATTTTTATTGCCACATACATACAGAAGGACTGATGTACACACAATCATACTACTAACTTAACCACACATACACGCACTTATACAGGGTGAGTCAACCACAAAGTAAAGTTTATTATCTCATTTGTCTCGGCACTTACCAAAAAGCGTTAAATGCAAAAGTTTTAGAGAATGTTAAGCTATACAGTTTAAAATTATTTTTGGGTATACAGGGTGGTTCAAAAAAGCGTGGCGAATATAAAATAGGTTTTTTTTAAATGGGAGTTGAGCCATAATATTAGTTAACCCTATTAACGCAAATTCTATACAATTATGAAGATGGCTTTTAGAGTTTTCGTGTCTTTTTACCTTCAAACTCAAGTGCTCTAGATCGGTGACCCCTATTTCCGTCCAAGCTTTATCGCCACCAAAAAGTACCTAAGCAGGGAAAACGGTATAAAACATTTTTGTTGTTACATCCACAAGTCCATTCATTTTTAAATAAATGTCTCAATTAAATTTAGACGTATAGATTTTTCCTCTACTTATACTAGATTTTTCAATAATAATATCTAGTAATGGTCTACCTTTTGCTTTTAATTCTATCTTTTCTTGGTATATTTAAAAAATCTCTTCACATTAATTAAATTGGAGGCCACTTCCATAGTACACTACACAGGTAATAATTGTTACAGCAATACACAAAAACAGTCGCGTAAAAATTCGTTTGATCCTATTCAATATTGTATCGCGCGACCCGCACTGCGCTGTACTAAATGCAGCGAACTCTCCAGTTAAATCACGGCTTTATTTTAGACCGTTACGGGGGAAGCGGAGTGCCGCGCGGGTTTTCAAAGGAGCTCACCGACCCCGATCGTGTTGCCCAGATCAAAAATAATTCAGCGACAGGGAGAGTCGGTAGTGTCGGTAGTCGGTACGACATTCCATTGGTCGACTTTACTTAGGCGATCGCCGCGGTATGTACAGTCCGCCACACACACGAGTCTAGAGCTGGCAAAACAATCCGAGCAAAAATTAATACAATTGAAATGAAATATTTTTTATAGATTATATAATTAGTATTATTTTACTTCATTTTTTTGGGTGCTCTGCAGCACTGCAGCGCTTATGCACCAGCCGCCACTGCATAGTAGTTGTTCTAATACTTTAATTTTTCTAGAAAAATATAAGTTTTTACTATTATAAAAATTGACAGTTTCGCCATTGCTTCTAAAGGTATTTGGAACAAACGTTTTGAATGACAAAAAAAGAACATGTAACTAAATTTGAGTTAGATGCTGCAGGGCGTTTAAAATAAATTTACATATTTCGAATAATTTAAACTGATAAATATCAACTTTTTTAAATGTCACATCATGTATATTATTATTTTTTCTGATAAAATAAAACTCTTTAACTTTCATTAAGTATGTCATATACCTATTTTTAATAGCGTGCGATTTGTTATGATTTTTCTCATTTTTACCCTTGTTTTTCTTACACTAACGGGATTAACGCTATAAAATAAGTTGGCCATGGCAAAACAAAATTATAGGCATTGCTAAATTTTGAATTGTCAATTAAGCAAGTAAAAATAGTTTAATTTATAGTCGTAAGTGACGTACCTACAAAAGTAAAATAGTTGTGGATTTTCCTAAAAAGGAATTAATTGACATGATTTAATATATTATTATACTGGGCGAGGTGGAAAGAAATTGTCTTTGGCAGTAAGGATTTACATTGCGAAGTACCCTAATAGACGCATACCAACTGGACAATCTTCTCAATGCTTAATGGAACGGTTCGATGGTAATGGTAGCGTTGAATATGAGAAACGAAAAGTGGTAAACCGGAATGTTAAGAATGAAGAAAAAGAAATTGAGAATTTACTTCATGTTGAAGATAATCCCCAGGTCAGTAGCCGTCACTTAGCTAACTTATGTGACACAACCCAAACTACCGCTAATCGCACCACGAGAAAATTCAAATATCATCCCTTCCATGTGGAACTATACCAAGAACTTCTTGACCGTGATTTTGAACAAAGAGAAAACTTTGTACCATCATGAATGAAGCTATAGAGGCCGATCCAAATTTTCTGTTCAAATAAATGTTTTCTGATGAAGCTACCTTTCACAATAATGTAGCAGTTAACTGCCATAATATGCACTACTATTCGACAGTTAATCCATTCTGAGTCCCGGAAATTCAAAATCAAAACCATTCGCTTAATGTATGGTGTGGTATTAAGAATTTTTGAGTTATTGGTTCATAATTTTTTCGCAAAAAACTTAACGAGCATAGATATTTAAACTTTTTGCAAAATGAATTACCACATCTCCCTAAAGACGTTGATGATATTGAAAGGAAACAAATGTGTATTCAACAAGACAAAGCTCCTGCTCATTACCATCGGAAAGATCGGGAATTTTTAAACAATCATTACCTACAAAAGTGAATCGGTAGGGATAGATTCACTAGGTGGCCCCCTCGATCATGTACCTTAACACCTTTAAATTTCTTACTATGAGGCTACAATAAAGATTGCGTTTATGTAAACCTCCCTACAACACCAAAAGATATGGAAAATAGGATACGAGATGCCTGCAGGATAATACCACCATTTATGTTAAGGAACGTGTAGGGAAATATAGTAAAAAGACTAAACATGTGTATCCAAGTTTAGTAGACCGGTATATTTTTGAACATTATTACATTACTTACGTTACATTACATTTATTACGTCATAACCATTAGAAATTAAGTAAGTGAGTTAGTTAGCAGAAAAAATATTGTTATTTATTTTATAGTCCCGTAAGTGTAATAAAAACAAGGGTAAAAATAAGAAAAATCAAAATAAATCGCAAACTATTAAAATAGGTATATGACATACTTAATAAAAGTTGAAGAGTTTTATAAAATCTGTCAGAAAAAATAATGATATACAGGGTACGCCGTTTGAACCAGTTGATATTTTTCAATTTAAATTAGTCGAAATGTATAAATTTATTTTGAACGCCCTGTAGCATCTAACTCAAATTTCGTCACATGTTTTTTTCTGTCATCCCAATAGAACGTTTCTATCAAATATAAGTTTTACACCTTCAGAAACAATGGCGGAATTGTAACTTTTTTATAAGAGTAAAAACTAATATTTTTCTAGAAAAATCAAAATATTAGAATAACTACTAGGTTTAGGTATATAACATTATTAACAAAAAAGGTATAGAATAAAAAAAAATAGGCTCTTCCATTTAAAAAAACTTATATTATATTCGCCACGCTTTCTTGAACCACTCTGTATATTCAAAAATAATTTTAGACTGTGTACCCTAACATTCTCTAAAACTTTTGTATTTAAGGTTTTTTGGTAATTCCCGAAACAAATGAGATAATGAACTTTGCTCTATGGTTGATTCTGCACCCCTTACGAAAGCAATTATCAATATCAAGAATACCGGTTATCTCCATAGAAAGTTAATAAACAAGAAAGAACAAAAATGTACAGGGTTTTCAGAGATATTTTCGGTCATATCTACAAGGTTCCCAATAAGAGATACAAAAAAACTTTAAATGTAGAAGTTGTGGGGCTTTATCTAAACCGCCAGAGAATTAAAAAAAAAATAGACAAGTTTGTTTAATTCATAAAAAGCATAGAAATAATATTAATTCTCATACTTATAATACAAGAGAAACCTTTAATATATGTCTACCTATTCCTTCTTCAAGTCTTGTAAAAAAATCCATAATTTATAATTGTAAAAAAATTTTTAATTTCCTTCCAGTTTTTATTAAGAAAATGTTAAATTTTAAAATGTTTAAAAAAAATGTTAAAATATATTATTGGAAAAAGCTTATTATACTCTAGATGCATATTTTGGTGATACTCTGTCATAATTATTTGCATTTTTTTTTGTTTATTCCGATATTTTAAGTTTTACTATATTATTATATTTTATTGTTAATTTAATTTTAAATAAGGCTTTGTCGATAAAAATAATACTTTATGACAATAAAGCATATTTTGATTTGATTTGATTTGATAAACTAAATTAACTAATAGCTGTAATACAAGGGTGTATTTTACTGGTTCTCAATATAACCTCCTCCATTTCTGATACATTTATGAATTTTTGTGCTCAATTTGCTATTAATTGTATCTACTATAAAATTCGGATGATCCCTATTTAAAACTCGGATTTCATCACGAATTCTATCTTCGAGAATTTGGATATTTCGCGTCCTATTATAATAAATGCGATTTTTTAAATAGCCCCACAAAAATATGTCCAGGGGGTGAAATGTCGGGGCTGTTGGCTGGCCATGGAATAAGACCCCTTCTTCCTATCCATAAATTATATCTGTCCTTAAGGTAATTGGTGACAGCTATGACATTATGGGCCGGTGCGCCATCTTGCTGCCAAATTAGACTATTATAATCATAAAAGGAAAGTTCCTCTAAAAGATGTTCTATATCATTTTCCAGGAAATAAAGATACTGTGCACCTGTTAAGCTACCTCGGAAAATGATTGGACCAATAATTCTGCCAGCAAACAGACCGCACCAAACATTTACGCTACTGCGACCTTGAATTTTTACTTCTTGGATTTTGTGCGGATTTGTTGACGACCAAAAGTGTTTATTTTTGCGATTAAACGTTCCACTTGTGGTAAATGTGGCTTCGTCCGTAAAAATTATTTTATTTAGAAAATCTGCATTTCCATCTAGTCTTCTAGTAATATTGACACAAAATTCTAATCTCTGCTGGATATTATTTTCGGTTAGCCCTTGGACTGGCAAAAACTTAAAAGGATGATATTTGTTCTTTTTTAAAATATCATGAATTTTCCTCCATGATTTATTAAATAAATTGCAGCATCAGGAATGGACCGTTCAGGCATTTCTATAAAAAGTAACCAAAGTATTTTACCCATAAAAAGGAATTTAAAATTTACCTTCAAAAAAGAGTAAGACATCTAAATCTTCTTCAAAATTTCTTGTTCTACGTTCAAGACTGTGTCTCAACTCAAATTGCCGCACTACGTATCTTATTGTGTCAACGCATGGCGTGGGTCTTCCTGGATAGGTAATGCGGTATTGGGCGTTGAGTTCTTGGTCCATTATTAGCATGCTTATAGAATAAACGGATCATATCTGATTTTTCTTCAGTGGAATAACCCATTTAAAAAATATGCGAATGTTTTTTCCTCTATACTATAGATTCTTACACTGACAGTAGTTCCTTATTGAAAACTAAATTGTGCCATACAATTGTTTTCCAAGGCACTCTACTCATAATAATTTTTATCGTATGGTGCCGCTTACAATAATAACGAATCGAATATAATAAAATGACGGT
This sequence comes from Polydrusus tereticollis, assembly GCA_963920685.1. NCBI lineage: Eukaryota > Metazoa > Arthropoda > Insecta > Coleoptera > Curculionidae > Polydrusus > Polydrusus tereticollis. Next base: position 42,340,886 of record OY987332.1, on the reverse strand, counting down.
TCGTGCAAATATAGACAAACTATATATTTTTGGAATCAGTAATGAAAGATCTTACAAAATATACAGGGTGTTTTATTAAAAAAAAAACAATTTTTAAATTTTTCTTAGCTTTTAGAACGTCACTTGTCTATTTTTTTTTTAATTTTCTGGCGGTTCAGATGAAACCCCACAACTTCTACATTTAAATTTTTTTTGTATCTCCTATAGGGAACCCTGTAGATAGGACCGAAAATATTTCTGAAAACCCTGTACCAAAAAGTGTTACTTAATAAATATCCGATATTTTACAGGACCATTCCTCAGTTATTTACAAGGTGAAAAGTATATATAAGCATGGGTCCGCAAGCCCTTCATTTTTGAGATACAGGGCGTTAAAAATTTATTTTTGTTTTGGTTTTTTGTAAATAATTTTTAAAATAATGTTTATATTTGGACGAGAATTGGTATCTAGGGGTTATTTGAAATGCAAAATTCGAATATGATGTAACTGTGCCTCCTACTTGTGGAGGGCGCCACCTACGTGTCTCTTTACTCTTATAGGGAGTCATAACTTTTTTATACGTACTTGTATTACTTTTCTAAGCAAAAAAATAGATTTCTTCATCATTTTTACATGAAGAAGGCATACTTGGTAGAAGTCGCTACGAGCAATCGTTCTCGAGAAAAAGAATAATAAAAGTACTTTGCATTAGCCAATAAAGTGCCTACATAACAGTGTTATAAAAAGAGAAAACGGCAGTGGCGTACATACTTTTGTTCCTATTAAAAACTGTAACACCCTGTATCTCAAAAATAAAGGGCTTGCGAACCCATGTTTATATTAACTTTCACCTTATAAATAACTGATGAATCGTCCTGTAAAATATCGGACACTTATTAAATAACACCCTGTATATCAGCAAAAATCACAAAACAAAAGATCAATCAAAATCAATAAAAAAAAAATCCATCAATAAGCATCAACTCTCTAGATTAGATATTCTAAACAAGAAGCAAAACTAACAAAACGCAGTGAAAGATAGTAGCAGACTGCATCTATCTATTCAACTGTACTCTATAGAAATTGAAAAAATAGTCCATACTTTCAGTGGAGTCAGTGTAATGTAAATGAAACAATGCAGTCTTTCTCCACAGTTTAATCATTAACGTAAATTATAAGCTCCCGATTTCTGCTAAACTCGATGTTAGGTAAGTCCTTCTCAAACTTTAATTTATATTCATTGTTCGTTCTCAACTTTGTACTATCCTTTTTAGTATCCCCTGATGATGAGTGCTTAAGCACTTGAAACATGTCAGGAGCTTATAATTTACGTTAATCATTAAACTGTGGAGGAAGACTGCATTGTTTCATTTACTGTACCATATAAGATCAATTTAATAAGTATACACTTTATGTAATTTTAGATTATCTTCTTCAGCAATATCCTTAAGAGCTGGCGCCTCGATAAGACAACAAGGAGGTCAAGTTGTTTCAGTTAAAACCGTCAGTCAGCATCCAAAATATAACTTCGGTACCGTTGACTATGACGTCAGCATCTTGGAAGTAGCAACAAAATTTATTTTCAACGATAACGTCAAAAATATAGCCATTGGGAATACCGCCCCTCAAGATGGTATGTTTATCAACAACATTTACTTTAATTTAATATCAATACGGGGTGTTACTTAATAATAGGCCGTAATTCCAAAGGCGCATTCCTAAATCAAATTCAAGTAGAAAAGTTTATATAAACATGTGTCCTAAAAAGTCTGGTGGTCAAGATATAGGGTGTCAAAGTTTAAAAAAAAAATCGTTTTTTTATTAATATCTCAAAGATTCTTTTCTCGATTCTGATGAAATTTGGCAGTGTTGTTCGTTGTAAAAAGACACTAAGTTAGCACTATATATTGATGATAATTATGAGTTCCAGTGACGTCCCGGCGAGCAGTCTCACGAATAATATTCAGAAAAAAAATGTTTGCCACTGACTTGTTTAAAAGTTTAGAAAAAAATAGAAGCAAAATTGCATGTTGAAAAATTGATAATACAAAATCAAGTTAACTTTGATCGTTGCTAGGAAATTTTGTTTTGTTGTTATGAACATAATGTTTTTGACTTTCCGTGACTATTTGAAATTATTTTTTTTCTGGTCAAAATGTGGATTGAGCTATTAAAAAAATGGTGAATAATTATTCTAATTTGGAGATGACACAAATGCATTATTATTTATTTACGATTGAACTTAAAATATATACTGTACAGGGTGGCCAACTAAGAATGCGAGGTACTGTATCTGCCATCGTAGAGGCTTGCGTCAAAAAAAATTATTACTAAAACGGCCAAGAGAAAAACCTGGAAAATATTTTCAAGTTTCCGAAATTGCCGCTAGGGGGCGTAACTGCAATCTTGAATCTAAAAAGTGATGTTTCTGTAAATTCCGCTATATTAACCTAATAAAAAAAATCCTGATCTTTAAAGTCGAGGATAATCTGAACCTATTTTGTTTGACACTTTTTGCAGTGTCTCTAAAAATAAAGTAGTGGGGGTATTCAAACATTTCCGTAAATAACATCCTGTATCTTCGAAATGGCTAAGCCGATTTGAACAAGCTTCGGGCTACCAACATCATTATATTTGAAGTTTTGTAAGTTTCACATATCGCCGCTAGAGGGCTCTTTTCGACATTCTAACAGAAGTGGTTAATTTTCTTAACAAAATAAAATGCATTGGTATGATTTTTTTTCATGAAAAAGTAGCTAAATGATGCCTAAACCAGCTCGCCGAAACCGCATCTCGATATCTTGTTCCTAACCCAATATATCGGCAATAGAAAATGTTATACGAAAATCACTTAAATTTTCATTTCATTGTAACTATATTTTTGTGGAATTCTTTCTATTATGTAAGTTGTGGCCCTAAAAAGGACCGATTTATAAAAGGAAGATTTTTAGTGCCCCCGCAAATGCTCGAAATGCTGACCATCACGTTCTATGTACAAAAAAGACAATTAATAGAAGCAGGCCATGGAAACAAAACAAATACCTAATCAAAACATAAATAATCCAAATTTTCAATAGTTGTCAAAGTTTTGCGTTACTTTGAGTAATTCTTGTGTTTACAAAATGCATTTTACGAATGATAAAGCTGTTGATATGCTTGCGATTTATTTTGAATGTCTTCAGAATGCCGCAGTAGCTAAAAGAGTTTACGCCGCTCGATATCCAAATCGGCGTCCTTGCGATGTGAGAGTTTTTCCCCGATTACTGGCGAGTTTACGAGCCAATGGTTGTTTTCGGCCTAAGTTTTAACGGCAAAGAATTGGGAGAACACAAAAAAATATTAACTACGTACTGGGGTATATTGAAGGAAATCCGCATGTTGGCACAAAAGCATTTATCCCTTGAGTTGGACATATCACAAACAACGGTTCAAAATATTTTGAAGGACCATAGGTAAGTTTTAATGGCCATCAAAGTTAGGTAGGTATTCGTTTAAACTTTTTTTAATTACTTTTTGAATGCACCCATATCATGTCGTTTTGCATCAGGCCTTGAAAGGGGAAGATTTTGATCGGAGGTTGGACTATTGCCATTCGATGTTAGGTATGATACGCCAAAATTGAGAATTTTTATTTCAAATTCTTTGGACCGATGAAGCCTCCTTTAGTAGTGACGGGAGAGTCAATCTACATAATATGCACTATTGGTCTGCAGAAAATCCGCATTGGTTGCGTGAAGTTAAGCACCAAGGACGTTGGAGTTTAAATGTGTGGTGTGGCATACTGGAAGGCAGAATTATTGGGCCATATTTTTTTGAGCAGTCCCCAAATGGTAATATCTTTCTTGACTTTTTGGCCAATCAATTACCGTTGTTGTTGGAAGATGTGCATTTGGAAACAAGGCAAAACTTGGTTTTGCAGTTGGATGGTTGCCCAGCACATTTTGCCGTTAATATGCCAGAGCATATTAATGCAGTATTTCAACTGCGGTGGATTGGAAGAGGAAGTCTGTTTCCATGGCCTCCGCGATCACCAGACCTAACTTGCCTGGATTTTTATTTATAGGGGCGGTTAAAGGACATCGTGTTTCAGACTCAACCTACGACCAGAGAAGATTTGAAAAACCGGATTCGTAATGCAATACGTAACATACCGAGAGCCGAAATTGAAAGTGCAGTTTTGTCTACCCATGGGAGGCTTCAGCAATGCATAGAACGTGATGGTCAGCATTTCGAGCATTCGCGGGGGCATTAAAAATCTTCCTTTAAATCGGTCTTTTTTAGGGCCACAACTTACATAATAGAAAGAATAGCTTCTTTTAACGAGCCCAAGTTTGTTCAAATCGGCTTAGCCATTTCGAAGATACAGGATGTTATTTACGGAGACGTTTGAATACCCCCCACCACTTTATTTTTAGAGATACTGCAAAAAGTGTCAAACAAGAAGGGTTCCGATTATGCTCGACTTTAAAGATCAGTATTTTTTTATTAGGTTAATACAGCGGAATTTACAGAAACATCACTTTTTTAGATTCAAGATTGCAGTTACGCCCTCTAGCGGCCATTTCAGAAACTTGAAAATATTTTCCAGGTTTTTCTCTTGGCCGTTTTAGTAATAATTTTTTTTGCCGCAAGCCTTTACGATGGATAGTTTCCCAGATACAGTACCTCGCATTCTTAGTTGGCCACCCTATACAGTGTGTCCAAAAAAGTATGCAACTTATGGGAAACTTCTATATTGTTAAGAGAGAGAACCAGTAGATTTTGTGTACTAAGTGTATATTCTTCCAAATTTAATGCACTTAATACACCTAATACACAGAATCTACTGGTTCTCTCTCTTAATTCAAAAAGTGTATATAGCCCTACCCTATCAATTTCTTTATCATTGGTAAATATTTGCTATAAATTGGTATGGAAAATTTTAAAAGAATCTTTGTTGTATTCCTACCATGCACAAAGCATTCAGGCACTTCTTCCAAGAGATTTTAAACTGCGTACGAGGACTTGCAGAAAATCCTCACTTTGATTCCATCATTACGTTTACAGACGAAACGCATTATTCCAGAAATGCAATATTTAATTTCCATAATAATCGTGACTGTATATGCAAATCCTCATGCCATTACAGAGACACATTTTTAGGAACAGTTTTCTATCAACGTTTCAATCGGTATTATAGGTGACTATTTGATTGGAATATTTTTTTTATTTAAAATGATTTGCCCTTACTTCTTGAAGATGTTGCTTTTCAGTTACCGCAATAACATTAGTTCATACATCATGATGCTCCAGCCCACTTTAGCATATTGACGCGTGAGTGTTTGAATACGGTTTACCAAAATCATTGGATGGGTCGTGGAGGACCACAATTCTGGCCATCTAGATCGCCTGACTTGAACAGCCTAAGTTTTTATTTGTGGGGGCACCTAAAATCATTAGTTTATGTTACACCAATCGAGACAGTAGAACAACTAAGAGACAGATATTGACGGATGTGAAACCGTACGTAAAGCGCATGGAATTTTCAAAAGAGTTCGTCACTCCATGACAAGAAAAGCAGAAGCTTGCATGGAAGCGGGAGGTGGCCATTTCCAACATTTTTTTGTGAATATTGTGTTAAATTGTTATTACTTTTTATTTGTTAGATTTTGAAAAATGGGTTATTAATACATATTGTGCAAGTCAGTGGCGTAGAGGAGGGCGGGTCACAGTGGCCACATTATTGGATATTATTTTTTTTAGTAGTGACTGCTTTTAATGATACATACGTACGACACAGGGTAAGAATAAATACAGTTTTTACTACTTATTGGTGATACAAGATGATTCAAAAACACAATATTTTTAATTCTTTGGAAATATGAAAAAATGGCCACTGTACCCCACAAGCGGGTAACAGTGGCCACATATATGGGACACACTGGCCTCTCAACTAAAAATAACAAAAACAATGTTAAATAAGCGGTAATTACAGCACATTTTAGCCGCTAAGACCAATACAAAACCTATAAGTGGTTTGCAATCTGGAGGTATTGCCAGTATTTAAAGGTGTTGCTTCATCTTTAACATTAGGAAACACAAATTTATTATCAACTTTTCTTAAAAAGTTAATGCTGTATTCTTTAAATGTGGTATTAATATTATCAACTTTCCCAATAAAAAATGTTATGATTTTTTTGGTTGCAAACCTAAATAAAACAAACGATTTAACACAGATATTCGAACAATCAAAATCTAAATCCTCTTCAGAAAAACCAGAACGGTCATCATCAGTAGCATCTGTTACGTCCGCCATCTTATTTTCACTTTCACTGGTGGATTCCATAAGTTCCATAATAGGTTTTCTCTATTGCTTTTCATTAGTCTTTTCCATAATCTTTTTTCACTTTAAACTTTTCTTTCTCATTTTTTCTATGTTTTCCTCTTTCAGCCTCTTAATAACTGGTGAGCTTGTCAAAACTTCTGCTCGCTTTATCTTTCTCGCACCTCTTATAGTGATATTCTATTCTGTACTGGCCTCCGGATATGGACGCACCACCTCCGAGGAGACAAAATTTGAGGCTAGTGCAGCTTGATGTAATATAGGAGGATCGTTACTAGTTGAAGTTATAACTTGCATAAAGGCGTTACTGGTTGCAGTGCCTTGCTCTCCAACCTATCTGAGACACCTGCTGCTAAATACTCATCGTCATTATACACAAATTTGTTTATAGGAAAAATGCCTGTATTTTTAAAGCCAGCTATGCAATTTCTTGTGCAAAAGTAAGGGGATAAGCAGTGCCTAATAATTCAACAATCTCATAAATAGTAATTCGTTTTCCAGGATTAGATGCCAGTCATGATCTACATGCCTCATTATAGTAACTCTTTAGTGGATCATACACACACTTGTCAAGTGGCTGCAACTTATGACTTATATGTAGTGGTATGGTAAATAGAATTACCCCTGAATCCTTTGCCAGCCTCATGACTTCAATGGATAAGTGTGCTTCATGGCTATCCATAAGCAGCAACACAGGAACTTCTGACGAAGGCTTGGCAAACGTAATAAAATAATGCATGCAGTTTTCAAATATTTTAGACGATATTCAACCCGTGGGTGGAGCTGTATCGACTGTCCTATGAAAGCGTTCTTAATCATGGTATCTTTAAAATGAACCCTGGGAAATATTAAATAAGGCGGTATACAATTTCCAACAGCACTAATTGTACCACACATGGTGACCAGAACGCCTCGTTCAGCGGAGGTCACTTATCCAACTTGCCTCTGTCCTTTTTGTGCAATTATTTTACTTGACCCCCTGTACAGTGGTTAAAGCCGTTTCATCCGTATTATCGATTCTACTTGCATTTATTGTTGGGTATTTTTCATATAATTCTCTTAAATCATCATAAAACTAATGAACAATTGGTTTATTAAACGCTACAGATTTTGCTGTAGAGGTGGCTTCTACTGTTCGCCAGGAAACTGTTGGGTTCCTTTTCATAAATGCCGTAAACTACTCTTTGCTTGCAGATTGATCTCGGTGCCAGCTTTCAGGAACATTTTTTTCATTAGCTACTGCAAGGTCGTATGCTAGTTTTCTAGCAGCTTTTGATGATAGACCATCGTGTAGTTTTGTACATTTTATTAGTTATTTACATAACTCCCCCTCTTCTTCATTAGTAAAAAACTTCCTGCACTCATAATTTGGTTTCATTCTAGAAAATTCTGGGTCATCCCATTTGATATTAATTTGAAGGCATTTTTTAAAATATCTGGGGGATGTAGTTCTTGGTATTTTGTACCCAAGTGCAGCCGATCTTGTTGATGAGCCTTTATCCAATACGGATCTAATAGCTGCCTTCATATCATTTTCGTCGGTTAACCCAATAGTGCTTCTGCGTTTTCTGTTGCGGGGCATCATTAAAATTTTATTATCTGAAACAAATAAAACATTTCGGTACTTTAAAAAAATTATAAGAGAAAAACTACTACACGCAAGAAGAAAACAAATACAAGAGGCTCAGTGGCCAAACCAAAAAATTATACCGAGCAGTGGCCACTGTATGCCACCCTGACCTGGCCACCGTGTACAAAATATAACCTCTAACAAAAAAATCCTGTCTAAAATTTCCTTTGCAGCTTTTTTTAATCTTGGCTTGCTTCAATTGTTACCTTAATATATTACTAATATTTTACCCGAAACATAATATCCAAAAATTATTTAATAATAATAATAATAATAATAAATCGTCTTTATTCAGTTTTTTTGAGATATTATAAAAACAAAATTAAATTACTAGAAATATATACTTGTTCTAGCTGAAAAGCCGAAGCCATAATGGGCGTTTTTCTACTTAACCTTAAAATTACCTACACTAAAATTTATATTTATATATTTACACATATAGGTATATATATACTGATACAGACCGCGTTTTCAGTCCCGATACATTTTACAGACAACCTCAGACCCACAAGAAGCAACAAGGTCAGGGGTGTTTAGAAGGTAAAAATATTACTTACTTAATCAAACAAATTCAAGCAACCTGGGAGGGGTAAGAAAATACAAAAAAAAAAAATTGGCATTTCTAATAAACGTTTTTAAACCCACATGTTAATGCCACTCTGTCAGACCTACTCAAAAATAAATAATATAGCTTACCGACGCCGACGTTATCATATCAAGCGACGTTGCCGGTTTCTGGGATTGCAATAATACATTATTTGGCGCGAAAACGTCGAAACCGCATGGGACATGCGTTTAAGTTGCATTTCAGAGTGATTTGTTTTAAGGGTATCGTACAATAATTGTTATTCTTTTAATACTATATTTCAAAATTAACAAATTTATTTAATCTTTTGAGAAGATGCCCACACTTGCTGATGCCGACACTTGTGTCATTTTTTATTACTTGTGTTTTATTTTTAACACGTTTCTATGATATGCGCAACAAGTTTTATAACTACTAAAAGAATCAGGTGAAATATAAAATAGGTGCGAAGAAACTAAAAGGGTCAATTGTATAGGTTTAGTTTAATCTACAGTTTAAACCTAAGTTTAATCATAGGTTTAAGCTAAAGTTTAAACCAAAACTTGCAACTTGTTCCTTGTATACTTTCTGGTTAACTTTATAGAAGTTTGACAATGGCAGTTGACAGTCTCGCATATTTTTGTTAATTTTAAAACCTTGGATTTTTCTAGCGCTTTAAGAAATGTTTTTAAACACGCAAATATTACTGCAATACCACACTAGAATTAAACAAACAAAATAAAAAAAAAAAAACTGCCCTAATTTTAATACTATATTTAATAAAGCTATCTTTGTAGGACTTTTATGCTATTTAATTCTGTTCTGTCATCATATTTTTTTTTAAAGGAACATCTTGAATTTTTTTGACTCTGCACTTTATGCCAAAGGTAGCTATTTTTTTATGAGCAAAGTTCGAACAACGTTCGAAAAACTACATTTAAGTACAGGTTTTTCGCTTAAAGTAAAATATTTTTCGGTGGAAGCAAAATTTAGTTCACATTGTCCTTCACAAAGTTGGCTACATAGCGTATTATTTATTTGAATTAGATTAGCAAAATAATTATTTATTAAATTTTGCCGAATTAGTTTTCCATTTCCCTGGGGCAGATTTTGAACATGATCTTCTATATTATCCTCATTTTGAACAGCATTGTCATCAAGTTGTGCTGGATCATCCGTATTCCAAATGCCATATTGTCTTTCGACAACATTACGTATTCTTATTTGTGATCCGTTATACAAATTTTCAGCCTGTGTACCTAGATTTGCCAGTGGTATCATCACATGCTCGTCTAGAGTATACCCTGACTTACTGAAAATGCCAAACATGCCTTGATTTATTTCGGCTTAGTATTATTATATGATAATCGGTCATTTGTAGAGCCTGGCCATCGAGCCACTATATTTCTTATTCGCAACCTTGAATCTGATAAGGTTTGAACATTTATTGAGAAGAAACGTTTCCTTTTACGATAATTTTCAGCATCTGGACCACCTAAATGAAAAATAAATGGGTTTTATACATTAGATAATAGTTATTTATGGTACAAGTGTGTTATGTTATATATAAGTCACGCTGGAAAATGGTTAGCCCTTGAGGCCGTAGGCCGAGAGGGCTACTTCCCAAGTGACTTATATGACTATACACACGAGTGCCATACAAAATTTTATCCAACACTTGATAGATGTTATTAAAAAATAGAAAATTATATTGTTCCAATGTAAACTGGAAAACCCTGTATTATATTTTAATTGACATACTTTTGAATGACAAATTTGACACGTAAAAGTAGGCAAAGGTGATTTTTGTTGTTATGGAATTGATTAACAACGAAAATTTGAAAGCAGTAAAAGAAATTATTATTTTGCTATTTTCGAGGGTAGTTTTTCAAAATATGGAAGAAACTTCAGCCGAAATTCAAAAAGAGGCTTACCTGGCGTGTTTATTTATTATTCCCTACAAGTCAAGAAATAGTTATGCCAAAACCTTAAAATAGTTTATCGACTTTCGTGAAAGAAGATGTGCCTGCGTGAGTTATAATCATAACTCACTAGTAAGTTATGGATTATAACTCACTAGTGTGTTATTTGATAGTTTACTTGTCTAAAATGACATTGATAATGACAGTCATAACTGTCATTTTGTGTTGGATAAAATATATTTATGTAATAAAAAATACATTTTAGTCTGATATTTTTAAGTAGGTAGTTATTAACCATACTTATTACTATTGGTAGAAACCTATATAGATGATAAAATTTTACCTGCAGATTGTATTCGAATGTGCGTGCAGTCAATTGCACCTATGATATTTGGAAACTTGCAACTCCCTGAAGCTCATTTTTAGTTTCTTTTAATTCTGCGCTGGTAAGAGGCATTTTTATATATATGGGTAATAAATGAGCTACCCCTATTGATACATCAACAACAACGCGTGATGCTGTTCCAGGATCTACGCCTCCAAAATCTCCCACCACCTTCAGCATACTGCCTGTAGCATAGAATCGCAGTGTTACCAATAATTGTGTGGCAGGACTTAAAGCATGATTTCTAGAACACAAAAACCTGTTTTAGGATTTTACATAAAGTAAATTTTCTCCATTCTTCGTTAACAGTCTGAGGTAAACATGTTACATGAAATTTACATTCTTGGTTTACTACTTACTATTCAGTGTTCCTTTGTAGCTGGGGACCAATTTGCTGGAGCAACTCTTCTACTGATGCTCTAGATATTCTAAATACGTTTAAAAATTCTTGGTCTATCTACAAATTCGTATGGATCCGCGGTCTAAACCCTCGAGCTCTTCTCGGATTTTCAATTATGTTAATTACGTCTTCATCATCATTATCAGAAAATTCATAAAAAATTTAAAAAATGTCAATTTTTTCAATTTACAATTAGGTACTATCACAACACCACAGAACTCAACACAAAACTTAACGAGAGTACTTAGCATAAAAATGGCAAAAACTAAAAATTCTAAAATGGCTAGAAAAAAATACAAAAATGTCAAGTTTGAAGTTTAACTGGTGTTCACTCTGTAGTTGATAGTTAAACTCCAGATGGTTGTTACAGTTTATACAAAGGACATTTGACACAAAACTACTGTTTAACCGTAGCTTGCAGTTTAAACGAAACCTATACAACTGGCCCTAAGTGGAACATTAACTAAACTGAGTTTTTTGTTGTAAGTTGTAATACCTACTGTAGGTGCATTGTGGCAGCAAGGTTTATAATTTCACAACTCATCTTAATGACTTTTAGTTTCACCAAAAGATTCCCTGTCTATCTACATCAGGTATTTAATTTAGTCATTGTCAATGAAAGTTTTATATCCCTATTTCCATTAACTAAATTTGTTTATAATACTATATATTACCGTCGATATCAAGCCCACCTAAAACTAGTTTCCCTTCGTCACCCTATACCCCTGACCATCCCTATATAGTTAAACGTTACCAGACACGCAGACGGGTCTGGTAACGTCGATTTTGGTCTGACAACGTCGACTGAATATGGCAAAATGGGTCTGTATCAGCGGCCAAATAAAAGTTTCAAGATAGTTTAAGGTTTATAAGGGGGTTTTAAAATTTTTAGATGACCAGTTCAGTTTTGACATGATTTGCTACTAAGGTAGGTATTATTAAAAAACACCCATTGTATGATTTCTACCATTTGATCTCATTCTAGTAATTTTGTCTACTAAGACATGTTGCATAAATGAATTTTGTTCTATAACTAAAAACAGTCGGTACTTACATATACCTTCCTACCTTCAAACTCTTCTCTTAATAAATTTGAGAAAGAAGCAAAATAAAATTGCAGTAGGTAGGTTCATACCTATAAAACTTAGCTGTCTGATTTTTTCAGTTAGTAGTTTAAACCTCGAAAATTATACTATATTTTCAAGGATATAGTCTATCTGCTTGTTAGAAATATGTAAACTGAATAATTTTTTTACAGTGCCGACTATTTCTGAATTACTACGCATAGGTTCTACATTAAACAAATGTATTACGTTGTGGTTCTGATTAAAGATTTTTTATAGATGCGTCACCTTTAACACCGAATTAGTATAAGAAAAAAATAGGTCGTTTAACTATTTGATTTTTTAACAGATTAATAACATGTTAAAATGTCATTTAAAAATAAAATTAATAAGAATAATCCAAAGGCAATAAAATTCTAAAACGATCCAAAGCGGGCGGAAAACCGGTTATGAGTTCAAAAACATGTATATAAATAATATTTATAGCCAACTTTACTAGTCCACGCGTTGTTGCCATATCTCGGGCTCAACAACATCGGTCACATATAACGTCGGCAAAATCGAATATAAACAAAATCTGTATATTTGCGAGCGCCACCTAGGCGGAGAAAGCATGAACTAAATTCGTTTATAATACCATATTATATTACCGTCGTTATCAAGCCCACCTGAAACTTGTTCCCCTGCGTCCCCCTACACCCCTGACCATCCCTATATAGTTAAACGTTACCAGACCCGCAGCCGGGTCTGATAACATCGATTTTGGTCTGACAACGTCGACTGAATATGGCAAAATGGGTCTGTATCAGCGGCCAAATAAAAGTATAATGATACATACAAACAATACATTTAAACCATATAGAGAACGTAAAGTTCAAAGAGTATATTACAGTGCTATTGATACAATGAAAAATTAAAGTATGATGATAGTATTCCAAGGCGATAGCAGTTGTACAGTCAGCATTGATCCCTGTTAAGAATTTCCGGCCTGTAGCAACAATAGTGCTGTGCAGTGTCTGGGAATGACCATAAGATTTCTGTTTCGCGTGTTTACGTTATTGATGTCTTTAAACTTGGTAAGCTTACGTAAGGTAAGAGGTAGGAAGGCTGATCGTTTAATAGTAAGCGGTGACCCAGAGTGAGGAGATGAAGTTGCCGAAGTTTATTTAGTTTCAATCGGCCTCTATCCAGAATCTTATTACTGACACTTTCATGTCTTCTGATGCCATAGGCAAAGCGATAACATGAGTTCTGGATTTTTTTTACTCTAGCTTTATCGACCGCGGTTAGACAAGGTCCATAGACAGAATCACAATACGACAATTTCGAGATGATCAACGATTCGCAAAGTTTTTTCAATTTCATTGTGGAATTTAGGATTTCACGACTGCTGTATAGTTGTTTTAACATACTATATGATGTTTTGCAGAGCTGACTAACGTGCTTTGTAAAACTTAGGTTGCTATCGAACCAAATACCTAGATTTGTACACTCTGTAACAAACGTGAGAGTTTCCTCATTGACCTTGATTTCAAGTTGGTTAGTAGCAATGCTGCGTGCTTTTTTCGGTCCAAAAAGGATGACTGAGGATTTTAGTGCATTTAATTTAAGGTTATGTGCAAAAGATATGCCAGTCAGGACTTTTAAATCGTTATTAATTTGTTCACTAGCGGAAGCCCACTGTAAGTTTAAGATATCAAGATAGATCTGGATATCATCCGTATAGTGGTGAATTTTACAGTTTTGGACCATTGTGTGAAAGTCAGTCGTGTAAATTGAAAATAACAGTAGCGATAAGATAGAGCCCTGTGGGACTCCAGTATGAATTTGACGAGGCTGGGAAGTAGTAGCGTGGTAAATTACCTGTTGTTTTCTATCGCTTAAGAAGCTTTTTATCAAGGAAACTGAGTGGTTTGAAAATCCAAAATATAGAAGTTTATTGCATAGCGTAGCATGGTCGAGAGTATCAAATGCCTTGCTGTAATCCAAAAGAACCAGGCAGGTAGCTTTACCTCGATCATGATTTCTTAGGATGTCGTCCGTAATATTGATCAGGGCAGTTGTGGTGCTGTGTTGTGGAGAAAAGCCCGATTGTATTTCGGGTATTATCTTATTCGAAAAGACAAATTCGGATATTTGCTTGTGCATAATTCTTTCAAGTATTTTGGAGAGAGTGGGTAAAATACTGATTGGTCGAAGTTGGCCGAAATCCTCTGGGTTAGGAACCATGGCCAATGGAAGTACATTAGCTTGTTTCCAAGCATTAGGGAAAGTAGTTGAGGAGAGTATTTTATTAATAATATATGTTATGTGATCGTTCAAATGTGAAAATATTAAGTGTAGCATTGATAAGGATATTTGATCTGAACCGATAGCGAAGCTTTTAATTAGGCTAAACTGTTTGGCTACTTCATGGCTTGATACTTGAGAGAACTGAAAGGCCACGCGAAGCTGGGGTATGACGTCATATTTTTTCAAAAGATCCAGGTGGTACTGGGTTTTACTAATTACTGGAAAAGTTGTAAAGTTTTCATTTATTTGATCGACATTTTCTAAGTTGGAGGGTAGTTCAGCATTTGTCTTGCTTTTAATGACGTGTAAAGATCTTAGAGGGTTCCATGTTTCTTTAGATGTTTTTCTACGTATTATATATTCGATGTATGCCTTTTTTTCGCGTTTTATAGCTCCCGCAGTGTAATTGCGAAGTTCTTGGTAGTAATTAAAATGAGTAGTACGTTTTGATATTTTATATCGTTTATAGTGCTTATCTCTAAGCTTAATAATTTCTTTAATGTTATCAGTTAGCCACGGTGCGGGTGGTTTGGATACTCGTTTACTACATAGCGGGCCACATATGTCAAAAATATGAATAATTTGGCTAGTAAGATATTCTACCATAAGGTTTACGCATTCGAGACTATATATATAATCCCAGTTAATTTGGTCTAAATAAGCAGAAAAAATGTTCTCGTTAAAATTTTTAAAATTTCTGATAAATTGTACAACTTTTCTCTCTTTATCCTTATTAACCCTGCAAGATGTAACACAATGATCTGATATGTCTTGTAGATCAATTACTGTTATGCCGTTAACCACTGAATTCTCTGAGACTATTATACCATCTAATTAAGAATTTATCGTATTCGTGATTCTGGTGGGTTCTGATACTATCTGATTAAGATTGTAAGCATTTATAAGATTGCTAAATAGTCGAGAGTTGTTAGTATCAGGTGTTAGCATATTGACATTAATATCCCCTTTAAATTATATTGGTACAAAAAACGTAACTCAACATGATTTTGACACGAACCTCACAGTAAATACAAAATAACGACATAACTAATCTAGCGCAAATTACAGAGCTAAAGTATAGCAGACATCGTTCTTTGCATTGTTGGCTGATACCTGCTAGATGGTAGCGTATGGAATGAATGCGTTCGAAAATTATTTATAAGTGACCCCTGTGTTCGGGTCGCCACAGTGACTCGCTCTCTCCTACATTTTTTTATCAATTTTATTTGTGGGACTGCCCCCCCCCCTTTCCCGGACGCCACTCGAACTCATAATTATCATCTAGTTAGTGCTAACCTAGCGTCTTATCACAACGAACATCACCGCCAGATTTTATCAAAATCGTAAAATAAATAAATAAATAAATAAATAAAGTTTTTATTTCTACAGAGTGTTACAAAGTCTGAGAAACAGGTCACAAAGAAAATGCGTTTTACAAGCAAATTAAAATTTAAATTAAGATACTTAGACAAGGTAACATGAAACATTAGAGATAAAAATAATACACCTAACTAAAAAAAGACAAACAAAACTTGCGACTTAATGCCTTCGAGATACATTTGAAACTAACTAAAAACCTCTGGCGACTGGCCGTCTGTGAGATTAGAGCCTCCCTTCGTTATTAGATTGTTGCAGGAACTCATTTATTGTGTATGGTTCAATACTACATAGGTACTGACTCAACTCATTTAAAAACTCACCTTTTGCGTATCTCAGTTCTTTAATGCGTAAAGGAAGCTGATTAAACAGCTTGATTGCTTGATAAAGGGCTCCTTTCTCATAGACGGCTCGTTTATGTATTGGATAGGATAATCAAAATCCCCTTTGTTTCTGGTGTCATACACATGATATCTTTCATAGGGACTAAAGTCCGACGGATGCATTATCAGAAGAAGCCTAATACACTCGTATATGTAGATGCTTGGAAGTGTTGAAAATTTATTCTGCTTAAAAACTCCCCTGCATGACTCCCGAAAATTCATGCCAAATAAAATCCTTATGGCCCTTTTCTGGAGAATAAATACTCTAAAAAAATCAGGTCAGCAACCCCATATTTCAATGCCAAACTTTACCACAGAGTAGAAATTTGCATAATAAACGCACTTCAAAGCATCTAACTCTAAACTACCTGACAAAACCCATAATGCGAACAAAAGAGATGACAACCTTTTACACAAGTAATCAATATGCACTGACCAGTCTAAAGAGTTGCTTATATGAACATCTAGATACTTGGCAGTATCACTGCACTATATACTCCGACACAAGGTAAATGGTCATGACTAACTAATCCCTTTATACTTTATACCTACTTGTCCTTCTATCTTGACAAATAAATCAATTCTGGTCCAGGGTGGTAGTAGGAAGATTGAAACAATGCTTGTATATGTACAAAAATGTATTGTGTATTGCTGACTTTGTCGTAAATTATTAATATGCGTAAAAGTAGTAAGCCGTAATATATAATTTTTATTATACATGGTGTTATACGTAGAAGTTCCAGCCTCGTTTATTTTCTTTAGTTTTTGAGATATCGGAATAAATCTTTTCTTGTTTGAAAACGAATGGTAAAGGCTTTTTTGACATCTGTGTAATTGCCGGGTTGAAAATGCTGAACTTCTACGTGGAACATCCTGTATAAAACTGTATGAATAAAATGAATAATCTTAATGGTTTGAATCTGTACTATCACTATCATCCACTGATACAATTAGAGGTTTTATGTTTTCCCAAAATTTTTTATAATTATTTTCGAATTCAAGTACATGATTAACGCATGCTCTCCAACTGCTCTCTGGTATTAATTCACACTGAGTTTTAACTACTTCATTTACATTAGCGGACAAATCTAAGTGGTATGTTACCGGATGCTTTTATAGCCTCATTTACGCAATATATTTAATCATACGATTTTGTTTTTAGTAAGTACCTCATTTTTTCAATTCGTGTTAAATATTTTTGTCGCCATTCCACTATCCGTTGGGTCCCTTTAATGCAAATGCGCTTGTCAATTTTTTTAAATCGAAATCCAATTTTGTGCAGGAATCGACGTAACGTTTCGCGACTAGCAGCAAATCGACCATTTGCTAATAACTTTTCTTGCAAAGAATCAAGTGACGGAATCTGCTTAAGCTCATACATCGCATATACTTCCCTGCGAATCAACTCTGCAGCACCATTTCCAAACACTTGTCAGATCTGTCATTCCTCTCCAGTGAATTGTTTTGGTCGAGGAACCGACGCAAGGTAGACCTTGAAATGCCGGTCAACTCCACTGTCCTCTTAATGGTAGCTTCTATGCCCTCTGATGTTTTTAGAAGACCTGCAGACAAATATTTTCCGTAAGATTTTGACCTGATATTTTTGTATCACTCTGTGTGGCTACTAGGTCGGTCCAATGAAAGAAAATGCTTATTTCGACTTCCAAAATAACATGCTAAAATTTTTAAAAAATCTGTCCGGAATCCATAAGAAGTTTAATATGTTCTTTCATATCAAAACTAAAAAAAATATAAATTTTACCTTGATATACTCGCAAAACAATCCTGTTGCAGCACATCTGTAAATGGCGCTTTGTTTTTTGCTCGTTTTTGTCCTCAATTCCATTGTCGGATTCACAGTTTTTAACCCACGGTCTGAACATTTTAAAAATTACTAATATTAATAACACCACTGAACACCGTTGAATGACACAGTTCAAATGATTTAATAATAATTCTACAATTTCTAATGTGTCGGCAGGTATAATTAATTATACCTACCTTAAATACGTACATTATCAAAATAGAAATAAAATACGTCCCTGTTACTTAGAAACGCTTACAGACCAGCCCTTAATTTGTTTATGGTGGGTAAAGTCGCCCGATTGTTATAAAGCAGGTACAGTCATGGCCATTTACCTTGTGTCGGATTATACCTCATGGTCGCCCAGTTGTACCGACGCAGGCAGGTTTAAGGCCCTGTTTCTATTAAAGAGGATACAATTTGTTTTTTCCCTGTTCAACAATAATTTATTTTCGCTGAAACACTGCTCAGTCCGATTTATGATCAGATTGCCTCTATCTACTAAATTTTCGAAAGACTATAAAATTGGTATGATCAGCGAAATTCAAAATAAATTCATTGGGAATTATCCAGCATAATATTCTGGCTATCATTAATAAAGATAATGAAAAGCAAAGGCCAAGGATGCTACCCTGCGGAACCCCCATCGACAGCCCCACGAAACCCGACTGCACCTTACCATTGCTGGTCTGTAAGAGTACTGACTGCTGTCAAAATGATCTTTGAGGTATTAATAACAAACCGACTTTCTTTTTACACTTTGACACCCTGTATCTTGAAAGCCAGATTTTTCATTTTTAGGACAGATGTTTATTTGAACTTTTCTACTTTGATTTCGGTACAGGAATGCGCTATTGGAATTACGGCTTATCATTAAGTAGCGCCCTGTATTGTATAATTATATAAATTGACAGACGAGAGTGCTGAAGCTCAAGGTTTCTAATAATGAATAAATGATTTAATGCTTTACTAAGCAAAAGTAAAATTTTTATGTAATATCATAATTTTAGGTAGTGCTGTGACAGTAAGCGGATGGGGTACAACAAGGGAAATTAGTAATCGACTTCCTAGTGAGCTGCGAGCAGTTGAGGTACATGTTCCTATATTTCTACTATACTCTGTTTCTTAATACCAGGGAGTAATAAAATGTAAATTTGCAATGACAGGACCCATTAAGCAGGGTGGACAACTTAAAGGTTGCATTGTAAATTTCAGGTAAATTACAATGATAGTTTTTAAAAATTTCGTATTTCAAATATTTAAGACCTACACACCCGGAATCCGTCACAAATTAGATCACCTTAATTTGTATACAATGGAAAGACGAGTTTGGTGAATGAAAGTAATGTGGCAGTGGCGTTACTACAGGTAGTTTATTAGAAAAATGAATATAATAATAATTATACTTGATTATAATTATAGATATAGAGGCATATAATTGAGATAATTATTCTAATATTAACTAAATTAAAACTTAAATAGAAGTAAGAATAATATGAAAATAGATAAACTGGAATAAATATTAATATTTATAAGAAAAATCTACTACGTACAGGGTGTCCCACATAAGATCCTCTATCCCCTTATCTCGAAAGATATTCGATTTTTGAAAAAAAGTTAAATACAAAGTGTTATTGTTTTTAAGGGAGCTTTTATATTATATACCTTTCACGTATACAGGGTGCTCAGTTTTTCATGATCAGGAATCAAGTCTTAAAAATTAAATGGGACACCCTGTATATTATTTTTTATATGGATTCATCATAAAAAATAAGGGTGACCTTCAATAGGATATTTTATAGGTAACTCTCGTGGTTTAGGATTTAATAGCCGTTTTATTTATTTTATTGTTAAAACGTTTATTTAAGGTAGTAGGAAAAAATATAAGTATATCATATTTGGTGAATTTGCCATTTTTATATTAAAGACAATACCACAGTATAAAATTCTGCTTGTTTACTTTGGCTAAAAATTATACAGGGTGATGTCAGAAATTTATCCGATCGGGATATATTAAATCACCTATAAGTCGATAATTTGAAATAGAACACCCTGTATATCATTGCCGATTTCGATTGTTCACAAAAAATTAAGGTAACTTTGTATAAAATTGCCTTTACCCATCACTAGCCGTTTAGAAAATATTCGCTCTTAAACATTTTTTATGCATTAAAAAATACCTTTCGTTTAAATTTATTTATTTTTATTTATTTATTTTATTTTTATTTATTAATGATTAATAGCTTACGCTAACAGTTTACAAACAATTGTGAACAATATAATGCAATAATAATTTTAAGCAAACTTAAATTGTCAATTAAGTAGTTCTGATAATAGCATATTGTAACTATAAGCCTATATTATCTGTACAGAATATGATACATTTTCTCTTAAATATTTTAACTGAATGTGAGTTCTTTACACTTTGGGGTAGGTTATTGTATTGAATAAGTCCGCTGTGGAAAAGATCATTCTGACTGTAGTTAGTGGTAACCGTTGAAACATAGAAGTCTTCTTTGGCTCGGGTTGGATAGCTATGTACATCTTTTATGTACCTGGTGTTTCTCAATAGATTAATGAGGAAACACGTTATAAATTTTTTTTTAACGGGCTGACTGTAGTAGATTTTCAACAATATACTGTAGTTTATAATTTTAACTAACATATCTGTATTTTCTGAGAAAATAATTCTAAAATAAAAATAAAATACCTATGCTATGCTCGATGTAACAATAATATTTAATCTTTTATTTCAACGACTTACGATATATTAACAAATAAAGAAATGCCTTAACATTTAACAATACGATACGTTTTGTGAACTATTAAGTAAGTAGCAAGAAGTTAAGTTAATAGTAAACATTTAATTACAAAATAATTAATATCTGACAACAAACAAAACAAATACATATTATAACGAAAGAACCAATAAACTATACCTAATACAAAACGGAAAATAAAAGTAAATGTGCTATATGGCCTGGGCAATACAAGTTGTGTAGATGACTTCCAGCTTTCTTAGGGCGTCTCTTACTGCAGCACTTTCATAGATATTTTGAATTTCTTCCCTTCGTCAATTCCTGAGATCGTCAACATCTTGAGGTTTATTTTTATAGACTTTATCCTTTAATGTTCCCCACAGGAAGTAGTCCAGGGAAGTCAAATCTGGACTCCGCGGAGGCCAACGAATATTTCCATTTCGCCAAACGACCTCTGCATAGTTTTCATTTAAATAGTTTCTTACTTGAATGGTGCTATGGCAAGGTGCTCCATCCATTTGGTAAATATTATTATTTATGTTACCATTGAGCTCTAGTAAGGGTCTGATATTGTTAGTCAGTAGCTACAGGTACCTCGCACCATTTAAATGATTATCCAGAAATAGAGGACCTATTATTTGATTCCTGTAAATCGCACACCAGCAATGAACACTACGGCGACCTTGATGTTGTATAGTTTTAAAGTTGTTTTTGTTTTCTTGAGACCAATAGTGAGTATTATTTCTATTAAATATCCCTGAGGTAGTCAATATCGCTTCGTCCGTCCAACAAATTTTGTTAAAAAAATGAAGGTTACGAAAATGACGATCCATCATTAAGTTACAATATTCCAAGCGTAGAATATGATCGTTAGGTTCTAAGTGTTGTAATTTAGAGAACTCAAAGCCCTGTAATTATTTATTTTTAGCGTCCTATGGATATCAGTTTTAGCAATATTTCGCTCCGGTATTCTTCCTTCCGGATACTTTTGACGATATGCTCTAATAATTAGTGCAATGCTTTTGTTATTTTGGAAATAACACTGATATAAATTTAACCTTTCTTCGGCACTATAAGACATTATAAGCTAAAGATAAACTTAACGCACAACAAACCAAAATTATTATTTGAAAATTATTCTTGTTTACGTTGGTTTCCAAAACACTTATTTTTTTATTTCCATGGCAGTTTTGATTTTGCAGCGTTAGTTGGTTTTGATTACATGCAATATTTGAATTAATTTTACGATTTCTAGTGAATTATTTTCTCAGAAAATACAGATATGTTAGTTAAAATTATAAACTACAGTATATTGTTGAAAATCTACTACAGTCAGCTCGTTAAAAAAAAAAAATTGTAACGTGTTTCCTCATTAAATTTAAACGAAAGGTATTTTTTAATGCATAAAAAATGTTTAAGAGCGAATATTTTCTAAACGGCTAGAGATGGGTGAAGGCAGTTTTATACAAAGTTACCTTAATTTTTTGTGAGCAATCAAAATCGGCAATGATATACAGGGTGTTCCATTTCAAATTATCGACTTATAGGTGATTTAGTATATCGCAATCGGATAAATTTCTGACATCACCCTGTATAATTTTTAGCCAAAGTAAACAAGGAGAATTATATATTGTGGTATTGTCTTTAATATAAAAATGGCAGATTCACCAAATATGATATACTTATATTTTTTCCTACTACCTTAAATAAATCCGTTTTTAGCAAAAAAATAAATAAAACGGCAATTGAATCCTAAACCACGAGAGTTAGCTATATAATATATTATTGAAAGTCAGCCTTATTTTTTATGAGGAATCCATATCCAAAATAATATACAGGGTGTCCTATTTAATTTTTAAGAGTTGATTCCTGACCATGTTAAACTGAGCACCTTGTATACGTGAAAGGTATATAATATAAAGGTTTCCTTAAAAACAATAACACTTTGTATTTAACTTTTTTTTAAAAATCTTATATCTTTCGAGATAAGGGGATAGGACACCCTGTACAATACGACGAGCAATACGACCACTTAATTTTTAAATTTTACTCATTATGTTCCGAGTAGTCCGATAAACTATTGTCGTTGGGGTCCAGAGAAATAATAAGGGACTTTAGAGTATTTTCTAGCATGTAATCAGCTTTCCACTTCTTTCTTCTATTCCTTTTTTTAAGTAAGGCGAGTGTATGATTCTTCTCATGGCAGTCTTTTCATCCTCATTTATTACAGTTTCTTTTCTTCCTGTACTTCTCTTTGGTGACCTGATGGGGCCGCGTTTATCCTCGTGCACAAGTCGGTATATTGTTGACTGTCCTACTCCAGTCATATTCGGACACATTTCAACTATTTTTGAAACTCCGAATGTTGAATTTTGGTGGCGAAGAGCGTTGAATACATTGAGAGTAATGGTTTTCTCATTTTTAAAAAGCGCAGTTTAATCAGTTTCTCAGCAACAAATTTAGACACACTAGCCATTTTCAAGAACGGAGTATTTCAACAACTGCCGGAAAGTAACTAAACATTTAACATTTTTGAAACAGTGAGGCACAGGCAGGTAACCTACCTGTGCCTCTACCTACCCGACCTCGGGGCCCCTGACAATGATAATAATAATTGAACCACACCTATGGAATACGGCAAAGACCACTGGGTTTTATAGTTCAATAATAATTTATTACTCTCTCGCATTAAGCAACAGACTATAGTAAATTAACTTACACAGCGAGTTTCTTTAATGACGATCTTACAAGGTAAATTTTTAACCCAATATTAGGCACTGTTCCATTGTAAGTAAAAAGATACTAATTTTGACAGGTAAGCTTAAATAAATACTTAAAATATTCATTTATTTTTAATTAATTCCATTTTAAACTTGTATATTTTAATTGCACGAAATATTAGTTATTATACTGATTTAATAGTGTATATAAAATATTGCGTGATGCGCTCGTAATCCAATTTCCCTTTTA
This sequence comes from Polydrusus tereticollis, assembly GCA_963920685.1. Taxonomy (NCBI): domain Eukaryota; kingdom Metazoa; phylum Arthropoda; class Insecta; order Coleoptera; family Curculionidae; genus Polydrusus; species Polydrusus tereticollis. The sequence continues at coordinate 42,317,033 of OY987332.1, read as the reverse complement.
ACAAAATAAAATTACACTTTTAACACTATCATCATAAATAACTATTCTGGTCACCCAGTAAAATTAAACCGCTTTTTAAATATTCTGCCGTTCTTTTTTTAATATAAACAGCTGCTTGTACAGGGTGTCCCATTTTTGACACTTTTATAGGGTATCTCCGTAATTATTAGTGCTATCAAAAAGTAATATTATAGATGTCTTGTGCTCTTCTTGCGTCAAACCTAAAATGGTAAATTCAAAATTTGAAAATTTTCGCTCGCCTAAGAGATACGGGGAAAAATCAAAAAATTGACAATTTCAAAATTACCCTGTATTTTCTTAGTTAAAAGAGATACAGAAAAATGTTTTATATAAAAGTTTCTTTATAATGATAGTCGAATAATCTGCCGCTTTCAGAATAAGTATACGGGTTCAGGTAAAAAGGTTATCGGTAACCTCATTTTTTTAAATGGAGTACCCTGTATATTTTAATCTTAAAAGATAGCATTTTAAATTCTCTTTTCAAATATATAACACACCATGAATGATATTGGTTTCCTAGGCGATTAATTCAAACTTTATTACTTTAAAACGAAATAAAAGATTCAGATTAAGGTAAAAAATATTGGGAATCATCGCAAATGTTCGAAAGCTCCTCCGTTGTTTTCAATGCACTCTTGACCTCTTTTTCGAACGGATTTTGAGGCATTCATGATGTGTAATGGTTTTATTTCTGCAAAGGACTCATGAATTCTTTGATCAAGTTGTTCTCGGGTTAAAATGACTTCTTTATAAATTTTATTTTCCAACACTCCTCAAAGAAAATAATCTGGAGGTGTTAGATCCGGAGATCGTGGTGACCACCTTATAGGTCCATGTGTTCCTATCCAACGGTTTCTAAAGTGAATATTTAAATACTCTACTATTCGAAGAGCGTTATGGATAGAGGCGCCATCTTGCTGAAAGTAAATCTCTATTACTTCATTTAAAGGAACATCATCAAGGATATCAAAAAGGTTTGATTGAAGTATGTCCAGATATCTATTTGCATTTAAATTTTCTTCAAAAAAGCGATACACCAATTTGTTTTTAAACAAACAACAACTTATATTTACCCCAAATCGACCTTGTTGGTGAACAGCTCGTACCATGTCGGGATTTGTAAAGTTCCAATGTATTTCATTATGTCGGTTATAAATACCGCAACTTGTAATTCGACTTTCATCTGACAAAATTATTTTTTGGTGAAAAGAACGATCCTCGTTAGATTTATTTAAAAACCAGTGACAAAATTCCAATCGTCTCGCATCATCACCAAAATGCAAATGTTGGGTAATTTTAACAACATTGGGAAAATATTTAGTGGACGTCAAAATTCTTTGCGCCTTAAATTTTGTAATTCCAGTTTCAGTTTCTACGTTTCTGACGGACGTAGATTTTTGTTCCTAAAACTACATGTGATTTTAGAGAATAAAATTAGGATCAGCAAATTAGGATCCGCAAATCTCAAATTCAAGACGATAAAATATTCGATTCATAAGAAGTAAATACACTATGCATTTGGTCATATTTTAGTACCTTGCTTTTTTCCCCGACTGCATCATGAGCGTTGCATAGCCGAATCTGACGGCTCAGTCTCATTCAATACCCACTAAAAGTGCTAAACGCGCCTTAAGAAGTTTTCACGTCAGTATAAGTTGAGCTACTACTATCTCTTCATTTTCCTTGTTTTCTTTATTATAAGTTTTTGATCTCGGCATCGTAAAAGAGCCGTATGTTTTTAGAATTATGTTCCAGTCGTCGGAATATGTCCTTAAATGGTTGCCGTCTTTCCGGATAGCAAACAAAATATAAATTTTGCGCCATTTCTTCGTTTTTTTCACTTTCAATATAAACTGATATCAAATTTTAAAAATTTTTCAAAACGTTGATAAATCATTTGCACAAACGAATATTTAAGTCATTTTCACAAACGAATATGTAAAAATAAAATTGACTTTAAATGTTAATAACAACTAGAATGTCAACATAGTTGTTTCTCGGATATTAGCTTTTGTTTCATGGCCTACTGTGGTTTAAAGTAATAAAGTTTAAATAAATCGCCAAGGAAACCAATATCATCCATGGTGTGTTATATATTTGAAAAGAGAATTTAAAATGCTATCTTCTTTTGATTAAAATATACAGGGTGTTACAATTAAAAAAATGAGGTTAGGTTCGATAACTTTTTTACTTGACCCCGCATACTTATTCTGAAAATAGCAGATTATTCAACAATAATCGTAAAGAAACTTTTGTATAAAATACTTTTCTGTATCTGTTTTAACTAAAAAAATATAGGGCAATTTTGAAATTGTCAATTTTTTTTATTTTCCCCCGTACTCTTAAGCGAGCGAAAATTTTCGAATTTTAATTTTACCATTCTAAGTTGGACCCAAAAAGAGCACATGACACCTGTATTACTTTCTTAATAGCACTAACAAATACGGAGATACCCTATAAAAGTGTCGAAAATGGGACACCCTGTACATAAATCCCTCTCCTTGTTTAAGATTTTAGCGGTTTTTGTGCCTTGTAGATCAGCTCATATTTCGTAACTTTTTTGGATTTTTGAAAAGCTTACCTCCAATGGAACATTGGATAAAGTACCGTTTTCAGAGAAAAAAGGTATACAGGGTGTCCGGTAAGTCCATGGTATTCTTTCGGAAGCGTACATGGGATGTCAAAATAGCCCCAATATGTCATTGAGAAAAAATTCCCCATAACGGAGATACAGAGCCCCAAAGAGGTACCCTTTCTTAGTTAGAACGTGTGTTAGACCCCTCTTGTGGATGCCCCAGTGCTTCAGCCGCTTCTGCCCACCTCTAAATCCGGCCCTGAATATTTTGGAGCCGTCACTAGATCCCTTACCCCCGCCTCTCTTCATGCCTTTTCCTCACGATCAGTCTCAAACAAGACACACGGAGAACGAAGTACTTACCTTTTGGGCTCTAACTTTTGAACCGACATTATTCGAATTTTAATATTCTATGTAGGCCATAAAGACTCAGATGTTCTACATCGTCAGGGAAGTCAGGAATGGACTTGCCACCATACTCGTTGGGCCAAAATGTTGACAGGTGTCATGTTACAGGGCTGATGATTTTTCAAAAACTCTGCTCTTTAAAACCCGTACTCTACATTTGTTGCAATAAAAGCTGTTTTCGGTAATGTAAAAGCCACAAGTCTCTATCTTTACTAGTTACCGAGATACCCTGCAATTACATCGAAAAATGGACACCCTGTACTTGAAACAACATTCCAGGATTGTCTCAAATTTCGTTGAAATTGTATCTTATTTTTTTCAGCAGATTTTCCCTGGCGTAAAGTGGCTTCGATTATACCAGCCTCTTTAAATTTCCCTATAAAAAGAAATCCAATCAAGTCATATCGGGCGACCTCGGTGGCCATAAAATAGGCCCACCTCGACCAATCCATCGATTACCAAAAGTATTTGATAAGTGCTGACGAACTAAATTGCTAGAATGTGGCGGTGTACCGTCGTGCATATATCCCATCTGATTTATAATTTCTTAGTACGCAATTTCAATAAACCGTTTAAGTTTGGTTGCAGGAATTGCAAACACGTGGCATCATTTACTCTGCCTTTAATAAAGAACGGTCCAATGAGATGATTCGCAATAATACCCGCCCACATGTTGACCGTGAACTTTTGTTGGTGCTTTGTCTGTACTATTGCATGGGGATTTCGGTTTTGACTTTTGAGCTTCAACCGTGAACGAAACAATACTAGTAAAATTATTATCTTGCATCAATCGTTGAAAAAATCAATTTGCGTAGTTGACTCTTGCAGGATAATCAGCGGGAGACATGGCACGTACCTTCTGGACCTGATAAGGATATAGTCGTTGTTCTCGAAGGGTCTCATGAACAACCCACTTTGTCGCATGGACTTGAGCCTACAGCTTTCTTACACTATTAGAGGGATTTTTAGCAGTCTCATCCACAATTTCCTTCTCCAACGGCTTCCTTTTTTTTCTTAGAGGCCCTTCTCCATCACGATGCGACAAAAAAACTTTCCAAAATGGATTAGCAAAAGATTCGCTACTTTAAGCATTTTTTCTTATTTTACTTGACTTTTTGTTGGTTTTTCTTAAGCTACGATCAACCCTTTCAAAAGTTCTTCGGTGCGGTAAATGTCGATTTGGAAATGTATCAGAATAAATTCTTCTCGCCTCCACACAATTGCCGACTGCTTGTCCATAAATTAGATACATGTTAGCATATTTACTACCGGAATATTGCTCCATCACCTTAGTCTTATGTACTCAATCATCAGACAGTGTGGACGGTAGCTCTTATTGTGGAAGCAATAGATCGTGGTCCGTTTACTATAATAAAACACCAGTCGCTTTTATTTCGTTAACAATGTGTTATTGACACACTTTTCTACATTGTCTGATTGATTGAGTACATAATGCTAAAGTATGAAACAAAAAAAAACAAGCACTCGGCAATTGTGTGGAGGCGAGAAGAATTTATTCTGATATATTTCCAATCAACGTTCCAGTCAAGGAACTTTTAAAAGGCCCAACGTGGGGCGTTTTTAAAAAACTTTAACACCCTGTACATCAAAAACCAGGCAACTCCAGACACATGTTCAAGTGAACTTTTTCTCTTAGACTATCATAAGGAATATCCATCCTAAGTTACGTACCGTACTTCTGAAGCACCCTGTATATGAAACTTTGTTTTTGATGCCTTAATCAGGTATACTGAAAGCCAACGTGATACCGTTGTATGGTCGTATCCATTTTTTAGACGAAATAATGTTAAACATCAGCATGAGAAATAGGGTGTGCCGAATTTTTTTTTCTCGAATGTGATATGTCCTGGGTAACCAAAAGTTGTCAACTTGATATAGTATTTATGATACTAAATTTGGGCTTTCTGGGATAACATCTTCAGGTGCCTACTTGAGGTCAAATTTGGGAAAATTATGAAAATATTCATAAACTTTAAATGAGTGATTTATCTTGACTTTCTCCTCTATATAGCTGTGTTGATAAAAAAATTGCCACTAGTAAACTCATAAATTCATCGAAACATATTCATCTGAGCTCAACCGTGCAAATGCGCAAGTAGTGTCGCGCAGCTATATCAATATCACGTACGCCGCCGCAAGTCTACCTTTTCTGTACCGACAAGATTAGTTGTCTCGACGCATTCGAAGAGTCAACGTCTTACTAACTTATATTTACTCTTTTTAGTGAATGCCGAATACACGTAAAGACATTGAATGCGAGGTGTTTGGAGCACCAACAGAACTTAAGTGCAACATACTTCCGACTTATAGCGATGTCATGAGAGCATATTTGTGGCACAGGCAATTAATAAAAGACCAGAACAATGGCAAAGACCCTAGTGTAAGTGATGTTTCTAAAAAAGTTATATCTGTATTGAAAAACATTTGGCAAAATGCTTCTTTACAAGTGGTGAGTGAATAAGAGATTTATCGATTGATTAAAGACTATGTTGTGAAGTTTCGGAGTTTAAAAAAAAAAATTGCGTCCGTACATAATAAAAAGTGTTTAGAGAAGCTAGAAAAATTCAGACAATCAAGTGAGAAACTTTTTGATATATCGACGTGCAAGTGTAAAGATTTTGACTCATGCAAATGCAAAATTAAAGTCCTTAAAACAGAACAAGAATTTCTACGAGACCAAAGAACAGAAATTAGAATGTTTATTGGAAATATGTTGACATTAAATTGACAAAGGTTTTAGAAAAACGTATGCAAAGAAAATTCAAAGCAAAAAAACAACTAGAGGACCAAAGCCGCCTAGAGCAATTGAAAAATGTAGGAAAAGTGAATGTTCTAGAAACAACTTCCTTCCAACTGAAAGAAAGTGTGTTTCTGGGTGAAAGTTCTACAACAAGCGAGTTTAAACTTCAATTAGATAGTCCATCAACTTCAAAAGCAAGAACAGACCTTCAAAAGGCGGATTTCAGAAATTTAGCAGAGGCTTGCGATCGAACGGGAGTTTCGGATAGATGTGCTTCTTTTTTAGCGAATGCTGTTCTGCAAGATCTTGGCGTTGTCAGTAGAAACGACCCTTCAAAATTATTAAACCGTAGTAAATTGCGGATAGAATGAAAGAGACGAAGAACGGAACTAAAAAAGGAATCAACAGGAAATTTGAAAATTACAGGGATCTATTTTGACGGTAGAAAGGACAGAACACTACTGACGGAGAAAAAAGGAAGCACTTATCATAAGAGATACGCTTTGGAGGAATATATTGTTCTTATTGCAGAACCTGGGTCTGTTTATCTCGGACATGTAACTCCTACTTCAGAAAATGCTAAAGACATCAGATCAAGTATTTTCGATTGTAACTTGGGACCTGTTGAAGAACTTGCTGCTGTTGGCTGTGACGGAACTGTTGTAAATACAGGTTTCATGAATGGAGTTGTTAAGCAATTAGAAGTAGCAATTGGACACTCCTTACAATGGTTGATTTGCCTACTGCACGCCAATGAACTTCCACTTCGCCATTTGATTGAGAAAATGGATGGTAAAACTAACGACTCAAGAGGATTCTCAGGAACGATTGGAAAGCTTCTTCCAACATATCAGAACCTTCCAATAGTTAAATTCGTAAAAATTGATGGGGAACTACCAGAATTCGACCTAAATGACACCAGTACCGATCAAGTTTATTTGTATCAAATGTGTTTGGCAATCGCAAGAGGTGATGTCCCCTCAAATTTATCAAATCGTGATCCTGGAAAAATGTCACACTCAAGATGGCTGATAACGGCAAATAGGATTTTAAGACTTTATGTAGCTTCAGAAAAACCTTCGAACGAATTGAAAACAATAACCGAATTTATATTAAAAGTTTATGCTCCTGTTTGGTTCGATATTAAAATCAGATCATCGTGTACTGAAGGCTCCAGACATTTGTTCTCTCTGATAACAAGATCGAGATATATGCCAAGTACAGTTAAAGATGTGATTGATCCGGTCATACAGAGGAATGCATTTTTCGCTCATCCAGAAAATATTCTATTGACAATGCTTAGAGATGTTCGAAAGCCTATTAGAGAACTTGCGCTAAGAAGAATTCTGAAATGTAGAGTAATGAGTCTTCAGAATAGCAAAATCAGAGAGTTCAAAGTCCCAAAACTGAATTTTGACGCTCAAGACTACACTGAATTGATAAACTGGCAGTCAGTTAGCGTAACTGAACCACCACTCACAAGAACAATTTCAGATACTGCATAGCAAGAGATGATTCTAACAGTTCCTGACGACATCAAAATTTTGAAATACCCTTGTCACACACAATCTATTGAAAGATGTATTAGAACAGTCACTGAAGCCTCTGTTTTAGTAAGCGGAACAGAATCAAGAGATGGCTTGATTCGAACTCGGATTGCCTCCAGAAAAAAAATTCCGAAAACTGAGACAAAACAGCAATTTTTAAAGGCTTTAGATCAATAAATTGATAATTTTCATTAATAAGACGAAGGTCGGGAGGGAGGCGGGGAAGAACTCGACATGCAGCCACCTCCACGTGGTGAGTTCTGGGTTATTTCATTCAATTTTTATTGAGTGAAATAAGCGAAGAGCAGCATATTTCAGTAGTACGCTTTGTGGAAAATTCGAAGCGAACTAGGCACCTGAAGATGGCGCTTGTCAGAGCCGAAACTTTGCATGAATGATCAACAATAGTAGTGACAACGTTCTAGCACCCAGGGTAATTGAGATCTCACACTTTATTTTTTTCCTTATATAGATCGAAATACCCTAATGAGGAACCTTTCTCTCCATTTTTTTTTATTTTTTTTTGAGTATGCAAAATGTGAGAGCCGGCAACTATGCCCAAATTCTTTTACCTGAGACACCAAACATTATAAAAATCCATGTTGCCTGCAGCTGTGTTGGTCCCTTCCCTCCCCCCCCCCCTTCCCGCCGCTCAGCGCGTAGAGGCATCATAGCGCTCGGAATAGTCAGTAGAAAATAATTCTTAGTACATATCGGTTTATTTTATCGTATTCACGTAATATTATTTAAGGTTTCCTGAAGTAACGTATTTTATTTAAACAAAAACGTGGACAATGTCGCTACAAGTGATAAATGTAATGAAGCGAAAACTAAACGAAATGTTGTGTTTGTTTTGTGATAAAACGGGTAATTAAGTGGATAAACCAAACCAAAACCACAATCGCTTATAAATATTCAAAGCGCAGCAGATCGGAGAGAAGATAACATTAGTTAGAAAATAAATCATAGTACAGACTTTACTGAACACAATTGTTCATAGCATCGAACTTGTATGGCAAGTTACATTAGCGAACAAAAAATAAGGCGTCGAGAAATAACATTATTTAAGTTGGAGAATGTCTCTATTTCCACCTCCTCTGCAGAAGCAAGTGTTTCAGGTAGTCAACGTGTTCATCGGCCATCAAAAACTGATTTAAATTGTCATAAAGATCTAAAATGTCTTATTTGTGGTAAACAAACAAAAAATAAAAATACCTTCAGAAGTTGTACCTACATGATTTGAAGAGAGGAGTGCTGTCCGGCAAACGAACGGAAGATAAATTTAATGCAGTGAGCCCCGACTTAGCATTAGAGCAGTCTCAGAACCGATCTTCAGCAGTGACTGGATGTTTGATTGGCATTACTATAAATGAAGAAGCGATGCAGAGATAGCTGCTTCTTTATCCGTTTAAAAACAGCGTTCACGAGGCTCTTTCGTCATATATCGGAATGCAAGGAGACTCTACCAGTGACATTAATTATCACAATGAATGAACGCAATCCAGGATCAATAAAGACAAAAAAGATATTCAAAATATCATAAAGTATATCAATGCTTGCAATCCTTATAATGACAACGTGAACTGCGCGCTTCGAAATGTTTACACTGGTGAACTTGCTGATGAATCTTCTTCGCAATGTTTGCTAAATCTAGTAAAAAATGGAGAAGATCTGTTAGGCACGTACGAAAAAGAGCGATTTGTACTGAAAAGCAAAGTTATCCGACCCTATTAAAAAAATTAAATTTGACAACTTTGTAACTACTTCTAAAAAATCAAGCAAAAGTACTTCTAATAAAAAGTTGCAAGATACAACAGATGTAAGTCCCTTGCAAAAAACCTATATGTTGGCTAATCAACGTGAATTTGACACAAAAATTTTAGCATCTTACGAAATTTTGAATTACTGCAAGTACATTTTTGACGCAGAAGGATTTTACAGCAAATCTCCAAAATCGGAACTCGCTCTTGAAATTGAAAACAATTATAAGTGTGGTACAAACACGCGGCAGGACGTTTTAAATTTACATCTTCCAAAAGTATACATTGTTAATGGTATGGCACTTGTTCATCGAATCCAACTAAAAGATTTCAGCACCTTTGGCAATTTTGCTGAGGCATTCTTCAAAAGAATCCATAATCTTTTCTTGCAGCCAAATGTAAAACGAATAGATATTGTATTTGACACAAATGATGATATTTCGATAAAATACTTGGAGTCAACTTTACGGAGTAAAGGTCAAATGATGAGAAATTTTATAATATCAAATGATCACACAAAAATTCCAGCTAATTGTAAAAATTTCTTTTCAAGCAAAGAAAATAAGTTACAGCTCGTTCGATTTCTCTGTACTGCTGCTCCTAGATATGCACAAGTAGAAGAAGATTGTGAGTTATATATTTGTGGAGGATTTGATGATCCAACAAATTGTTTTAAATTACAAGGCTCTTCATTTTCTGAAGTATCTGACTTAAATTCGAACCATTTAGAAGCCGATTCAAGGCTATTTTGTAACGTAACATATTTCACGCAGTAAAAATCCAATCTGCATATATCATTATCCCTAGCGCTTTTTTTTTTTTATTTTACTTTTTTACGGTTCGTCGGCGTATCTGAGGCCATCTAGAACCGGTCATCGACCGTACGGTTTTTAATCGTGCGGTCTACCGCCTGGGGAGTGTGAGACGGCACCTTCATCCTACGAGATATCCGATCTCATCCGGCCTGTCCGGCGTGAATAGGATGGTTTTGATGTCGATTCATTTTACACTCTTCCCTAAGACAAGAGCACGCGGTGTTTCCCAAGCGGTCACCCATCCAAGTACTAGCCGCGCTCGACACCGCTTAACTTCGGTGATCTGACGGGAACCGGTGCTTTAGGTGTCGCTAGGCCCTTGCATCTTCCCTAGCGCTGATACAGATGTTTTCATATTGGGCATTTTTTTCTGGAATAAGCTAGCACGTCTAGGTTGTTTAGGTGTACGGTTCGACATTTCTTGTAAGAAGAGATACATTTCAGGATATCATTTGGCTGCCCAAGTCCTTGGAGAAAACATTTGCCGTATTTTGCCAGCATTACACCCTCTAAGTGGTTGCGATTCGACTAGCAGATTGGGATAAAAAAATAATGCTTTAAAAGCTACATCGTTGAATTTCGTACAAAAAGCTCTAAGGAATTTAGGAAATCCATACCTAAGTGGCGAACAGTTAACATAATTAGAAACCGTTTGCGCCTATCTTTGTTCCAAAAAAAGTTAACTGCTGATGAACTCCGGTATAAATTAATTTTTCAAAATATCGGCTTCGGCTTAAATTTATTAATAGTAATTTGCACATTAGATGCTTTGCATTTACATATGTTAAGAGCTTCAGCACAAACATATATATGGATAAATGCTGACCAAACATATATATGGATAAATGCTGACCAAACACTACTACGGCCTAATGATTACACCTTATTAGGGTAAGAAAATAAAAATGGTAAATTGTTCCCACGGCAACTGATAAAGCGCCCATTACCAGAATTGTTGAAGCAGCCCTGTAAATGCACATCAAATTGTCTAAGGAAGGCTTGTTTCTGCAAGAAATTACAACTAGATTGTATTTCGTTGTGCAAATGTACTAATAATGATTGTCAAGGTAAATAGGATTGATTATTTGTATTTTTTTTTTGGTGACTTATGTTCAAATTTGCTTTTTCGCATTAAATAATTTTTTTATCAACAATTCTTGTTTTTATTTTCTTTATTTCTTTTTTTCAATTGACTAGCTATAACAATATTTAATCATAATAACCAATTGAATATTGTCACTAAGACAATCATTAGTCCGGCGACATACCTGCGGCGAAGTCGTGCGTCATGGTCGCGGTGGCGACGCCGCATAATTTTTACAAGCTGTTTATATCAGGCGGCGAGTTTCCGGCGATGACGCTAGTTTGGCTCTGCAGATCCACACCGCGCGACTTCGCCGCAGGTAAGTCGCTGGCCTTAAAATGAATCCAAAGCATTTGGTCAGTCCATTTACTTCATATCTAAGGGAATGGGGTGTAAAAAATAAATGGATCAATAATCCCCCTGGCAACATCCATAATCATAATCTACAAGCTTTTCCGAGTACAAAACCATGCACAGAATGCAGTCCTCATATTTTACACACTCAACTTCATCCAGCGCCCGCACTATACTAGAATTTCCTGATTTCTGTTTCTGAACGAAATAATTCCTAAAATCGATCTATCAATAGAAAAGTAAATAATTATCACCTATCTATTAAAATGTAATATACTGTAAGTATGCATTTATTTATACATTTATTTAAATGAAATGAAATGAAATGAATTTTATTAATCCAAGGATCACAAAAAACGGATATAGGACAGGTCATTAACTTATTCCTAAGGTAGAAAATACAAATACAATTATTGCAATGTAGCTAAAAATTTTCATAGTTTAGAAATTCTCCAATTGAATAAAATGCATTTTTTAGTAATATGGTTTTAAGCTTATTGATCACAAGATTAGCACTTGCATTTCTAATGGTAACAGGAATTTTGTTAAAAATCACAGCGCCCATGTAAAAGGGATTTTGTCTGTATAATTCCAATCTATGTTGATCATACTGAAGGTCATTGCCAAATCTCGTATTGTAGTTATGGAAAGCATTTAATGATGTAAACTTATTATAATTTGACTTAACAAACTTCACGATTTCAAGAATATAGAGACTTGGCAATGTCAGTATAGATTCGCTTACAAAAACTTGTTTGCATGATTGCTTAAATCCAAGACCAAACAGACACCTTGCTCTTTTTTGCATCAAAAATACCCTATGGGCAGCAGATGAACCTCCCCAGAGAATAACGCCATATCGAATGATAGATTCGAAATTTGAATAATAGTAAATTTTTACAACCTCCTTGCTCAAAATTTGTTTGAGACGATGTAGAGCGTAACAATTGCTAGCACATCTTTTGCAGAGGTAATTAACATGTTCCTTGAAATTCAGAGACATATCTATATGGATGCCTAAGAGTTTAAATGAAGTAACTTGCGCAATTGATTCACCGTTTAATTTTAATAAATTACTTTTTATGTAATGTGCACCATATGGATGAAACTGCAAAGAAAATGTCTTTTTTTGATTGAGGGTAAGTTTGTTTGAAGAAAAGTAAGTTTGGAGAATATCCAGATTTTGTCCAATATTATTTACTACCGATGATTCATTGGCGTTGCAAGAAAGTAAAGTAATATCGTCGGCAAATTCACAATGGTAAGTTGTCAAAAAGTTAGAGATGTCATTTGTGTAAAGCAGAAATAACAAAGGCCCAATCACACTGCCTTGAGGGACACCAACCTCAACCCGTAACTGTGCAGACTGGTGACTTCCAAACAAGACGTATTGTTTTCGATTGTTTAAATAAGATTTAAGCAGAGAATTACAATTACCACGAATACCGTAAGCCTGAATTTTTTTCAGCAACCGATCATGATCAACACAGTCAAAGGCCCTTGTTAGATCCACAAACAGAGCGACCACTTTATTTCCCTCATCCACGTGCTTATAAACTGTATCTAAAATTGAAGAAAGAGCCGAAATTGTAGATTTGCCACTGCGGAAGCCATGTTGGGATTCAGATATTACATGGTTTGACTCCAAGAAAGATACAATACGTTTGAATATAATTTTTTCAAAAATTTTTGAGAATACAGAGAGGAGCGAAATGGGGCGATAGTTGCCCATTTCGCAACGATTTCCCTTCTTAAACAAGCATAACACCTTTGAGATTTTAAGGAGATTTGGAAATGAACTTTCTGAAAAGCAAATGTTTATAAGGTAAGACAATGGCTTACACAACTCCTGAGCACAAAGTTTTATTAAAGAAGTAGGAATATCATCTGGTCCACTGGAATTTGAATTTTTAAGGTTATTTATAGCATTAATAATTTCGTTTTGAGACACTTTGAATAAATAAATGGATTTATTTAAATGATCTGGCGTGGTAGAAGTAGGTGATATGTCAGATTTATTAAGTTTATTGTGAAGTTGTTTAGGTATATCAGTAAAATATGAATTAAATTCTTTCGCGATGTCAATTGGATTTGTGAATTCTATATTATTTGAAATAATCGAGGAAACCGGCTGGTTTGTTTGATTTTTAATGGTTAAATTAATTAAGCTCCAAACTGTTTTGGATTTATCTTTAGAATAAAGTACCTTGTTATCGTAATATTTTTTTTTCGCAAGTCTTAATAGACGTCTATAAATAGATTTATATTTTTTGTAATACTCGGTAGTTACTAAACCCAGTCTCACCTGACGATGCAAGTCTTTAAGATTCTTGGATGATGTTTTTAAACCCTTAGTCAACCACTTCTTATTGTTAAAATAGTTTGTTTTATTTTTTGAAACAAGCTTAAAAGCTACATTAAAATAATAATCTAATATAGAAATGAAACTAGAGTACTTGTCGTCAATATTGTTTCCTGTGTTATAGACAGCCTTCCAGTCTTCTGTTTTTAGACAATTCATAAAATTATTTTTGTTTTTAAGTGAAAAAGAACGACAGATATACGGGGAGTCCTTGGTTATATCCTCTAGGGGAAGCTCAAAGCTCTGAAAGGAGTGATCTGACAGTCCGTTCTCGGAAACTAAATGTTTGATTAAAATAGAATTAAAATTTGTGCAAATGTAATCGATTGCCGATGAGGTAAAAACTGATATTCTAGATGGTTCATTAAACATCGATTCGAGATTAAACGAATTTAAAAGGTCAATCAGATCAGTTCTCTCATTAGAATTATTCAGGTAATTAATATTGAAGTCTCCAGCGACAACTAACCTACAGAAAGGAAACAAATTACATAAATATGATAAACATTGTTCAAACTGAATAAGAAAATCAAGAACTGGCGATAACGGTTATCGATAAATACACAAAAAACAAGTATTTATATTATTGACATTCAATTTTATACAGCAACACTCAAAAATCAGTTCAACACAGAATTTTGAAACTTCCGATATGTCATGGTATGGTAATGACTTTTTTAAAAGAATAAGAACACCGCCGTGTTTATTTACACTCCTATTATAGAAACTTGCGATATTGTAATTATCTACATTTAAGCAGGATACATTCGCAGCCGAGCACCAACTCTCTGTAAGATATACGAGGTCAAACTTGACCTCACTTAAAAATGTTTCTAATTCCTCAACCTTACTCTTTACTGATTGTATGTTTTGATGCACTGCCTTAAAGGTGTTAGGTTCAATTGACACAGAATCAAATTGCTATTTTGTTATGTCGTATTGTATATTCTGCTTTAATCTAGACACTTGTATTTTGTAAACCGCACATATTTACTTACCTTAATTCTGTTAAAGATGACAACCAGCACACACAGCAATAAAATATTACACACACCAGTTGAGCGATAAGTTGTAATAACGTTGCCAGAAGATGTTATCCGCCTACTACAAAGAAAAGTCACATCAGACATCAGATTTGTCAGATACGAATTTGCTTAATAGTGTAAGAGTTGGCGTAGGATGTGAAGATACTAAAAAGGATGATAACTCAAAATTGGTGCTATTGTCACTTACGACCGTCTTGCTTAAGAGGGCAGTATACTGCATAAAGTTAAAATTGCCAAAAAACAGTGCCACAATAGGGTTCGAAATTTATCATGTGACCTAAACACATATTTAAAATACTGAAATGAATTTTTAATCTGTTGAAGTACCTACGATTAGACGCTTCTGCAATTTGAGCAAACTGTCAAACTGATGTGTACTTACATAGTTGCACAAGTAAAGCTGGATTTATAAACTCGAAATGTTGGCGAGGTTGAGGTTCAGTTGGTGTTGGAAATAGGATTTCAATTTAAACTAAAGGGAACACTTAGTTCCATTTATACACTCGTTCATGTTGTTCATGTAATGCTCGAGAGGTTCGAAAAGTTCCCGGGTAGTTCGAGATAACCAATTATTATGTTCAGTGTTCGGAATATCTAACCTCACCAACTTGATTATAACTTCAACCTCACCAACTTTTCGAGTTTATAAATCCAGCTTAAATCGTTACATTACATTACAAAATTTAGTCAGTCATATTCTTATTGTGTTGACATGCCAAAAACTAACACTATTTATATTATCCTAAACCTTTGCAAGGTAGACTGAACGTCTAAACAGAACAGAACGACTGAATACTGTGAATACACTGAGTCTATTTACTGTAGTCAGAGGTATCTTAGTCAAGTCGCATGTTTCAAGTGCAGCATTACTACCGTTAAGTAAAGAACTATAAACACTTTTTACAATTTTTCTATCATCGAGAGATAAATGCTTTTTCTTCACCGGAACACTACAAGAACAAGAAGCTCCATCAATGTTTCCCCACGAACGATACTTAATGCTGTTTTATACGTATATTATTTATAATATTTCGTAAAATGACATTGCAATACAACTGAACACTTCCTGTGAGAAATAGAGATTGACATTCGATTTTTCAAAATAAGAACAACAAATTTTATTATACCACTATTAATTTACCTGCTATAGAGAAATCCCTATTTTACAAAAATTAAACAGGTTTAATGATTTCTTTACCTAGAAATCATTATAATGCGGTAACCACAACAAATACTGTAAATCTAACGGTACTAACGACCCCACTTAGCACCCATTTTATTGCAGTATTTAAATCATAACCATTTTTTGTGAAAAGAGCTTTACATACTTCCATGATTTGTGACTTTTTTCTTATTTATTTATTTAACTAACATGAGAAACCACCTAGTAAGGGAGACGGATGCGTTTTTAGTACTGCGATCGAGTTATGTGTGTCGAGCCTATTAACAAATTTGTTATTAATTTATTAAAAGTCATTTTCGGCAGGATTGCCGTTTCATGGTTGCACATATGTACACATAACTCGATCGGGGTACTAAAAACGCATCCGTCTCCTGGACTAATAAAAAATATTAAATCTTTGACGCCCTCTATCAGCTAAGCAAACAGTTTCGGATATGACTTAAGGTACATTTAGATTTCAATTATGACTATTGACGCAAAATAATTTGTGCATGCACATTGACACAATTGAACTGAGTCAATGTACTCTGTATACACGTTCAGTCTACCATGCACAGTTAGTATATTAATAGAGTGGTTTTACTTAACTTTAGTAACTTAGTTACTTTGGTAGTTACTTCTTGCTACCTCTGCTGTTTGCTTTTCTAAAAAACACTTAAATTATCTGGTACCTAGAATAGATTTTACTCAAGTCAAACTTTTGGTTCACGCAAACTTCCTGCTTCCGTTTGCTGAATGTAGCGATTTACTTGTGCAAATTTGCAAGCATATATAAGTTTGTGCGAACCGTATGAGCGCCAAGCATACCATTCTATTTTTTTCAGGTTCCTGTTGTTAGTAAAACCAAATGTCAAAGGGCTTATAGGAGAACTGCTGTCATTACTGACAGGATGATATGTGCCGGTACGTATATTAGTCGCTTATGATTTGGCCACTTGTCTCAGCTGAGCTCACATAAACTGTTTTATTTGACCAAGTAAGTCAGATTATCTCAGTCAAATTTCCTCCCCCCTTACCTACGCTAAGGTTGCCAGATTTATAAAGCTGGATTTATAAACTCGAAAAGTTGGCGAGGTTGAAGTTATGTTCAAGTTGGTGAGGTTCGATAGTCGACAGTCCAGAATATGGCATTTATAAAGTCAGTAGAGAAGTTCGAAAAGTTGTTGCTTGATTGGTTGAAATTTTTGTCCAATAGAATGATACAGAGTACTTAAATTAAGTTGAAGTAAGTTGTAGATAAATTCATAATTTTGGATTAACTCAAGTAACAATAAATTAGTGTCATTATTCCCTATACTATCCATTTCTAGTTTTCCAATTTCTGGCATAAAATATAATACTAATCTTACAACAAACAGAAAATCCAAATACAAATGACGGAAAGGCTAGGTAAACAACGAAGAGCGCAAACGCGACAAATAAAAGACATTAGACATTTCGCTGTAACCACATGACTTTTAAACAGCGTCTTCATTAGTCGAAACGAACCTTTCGAACTCCGAACATAACAATTGTTTATCTCAAACTACACGGGAACTTTTCGAAAGTTACGAACTGAGTTTATAAATTAATCTAAGTGTTCCCTTTAGTTTAAATTGAACTCTTATCTCCAACGCCAACTGAACCTCAACCTCGCCAACTTTTCGAGTTTATGAATCCAGCTTTACTGAGATCGTTCTTTTTGACTGACTTATGTGTCAACTGTCAATTTGGCATAAACTCGCAAAATGCTCATTTTATTTGCACCTGCAAATAAACGACTATAATATCCACATTTATTTGGCGTAGCCTCATCCTTGGAAACCTGATAGACCCTAGTATAAAATTAGACAATAATGTTAGAATAATTTTTTTCTCCTCCCTATATTGCAAACAACGCATTTTGACACTGTTTTGAAGGACGTAAGTAACAATTACCAAAAAGGTATCGATTGCCCTTGACGACGGGTTGTAAGTCAACTTACCACCCTTGGGTGGTAATAATTTATGCCATATAAAAACAATGATTTATAAAAATTGAGTAATATTAGGTGATATGAATATTAATGGTACAATTATTACAATTATGAATATTATTTACAAAATTTGGATAAATGTTTTCTCGTTTTTTCTCAATTTGTATGATTTGTTCTGACTCCATAAAATAAATAAGAATAAATTCTGCGGGGAGGAGAAAAAATGTTATATACTTCATGGGACGTAAGTATATTTACTTACATTTCTTGTAGTATAAATAACTATTTTTTTACTTCGAATTATACTGGCGAATCAAAAAATAATCTTGCCAGAATGTTAAAAATAACGTACAATGATTGTTTTTAGATACATTTCGAAGTGAAATGTTTTTCAAATATAACACAGGCGGTCTACTTCCACAATATATATTTAAAGATTAGAATTTCAATTTTTCTCGTTTCTGTTAACCTCATCATTGTGAAAACCGCAACTTTACAACTACGCTTGACAATTACTTATTTGAAGTAAAATCGTCATATAGTTTCTATGGGACTAAACGGTGACAAGTCAATATTAAGAAATACCAGAATTGAAAAAAAAAACACATAATGGAATATTTTGCTCGAATTACAAATAAATCCTCAGAAATACGTTCTTACTTATTGATGTTCAATCGTAATTTTTTCGATAACTGTTGAGTTTAGGTACAGGAGATTGTGCACGGAAGATACTTAGAATTCAGTGTAGAATTCAAAATTGAAATAAAGGATAGATATTTTCGTTTGAAAAAATGAAGTTTATGGTCGTAACTTATTTTTGGGCTACCCTGTATACATGAATTTCCCATAAAAGAAACACATTAAGGAATAAAAATCGACGTGTTCGAGCGTTTTCCAAAAAACAAACCGCTGAATTTTAAATGAATTTATACATTACTTATGGGACTCACGGAATGTATGTTTGCAGATATCACTTTAATGTTCCCAACATGTTTTGAACATATACAGGGTGTCCAAGATAAGAATGGTATAGTATTGGAATCTTGGAAACGGTAGGAATTACGTATGGGACTCACGGAATGTATATTTGCAGATATCACTTCAATTTTCTCAACATGTTTCGAAGGTCTTTCAAAGTGCTTTATTTTGACGTTTGATTTTTTAAAATCGGTCGATTCGTTTTCGAGAAAATTAGAAAAATCTTTATTTATCTTAATTTGTTCGGATAGAAAAAAAAAACACACGAAAATATCACTTTTTATTTCAATAAGTGTTCAAAAACCAACATAAACAGCAATTCGGAAGATTAGACGTGGCAGCAACCAAATAACAACCCGACTCTTTTTCAGCCATCTGTTTATATACACAGATAACATGGGCGAACTGTATTTATTCTTATACCTGTTTAGTTTTTTTATAGTTGCTAAGGAAAAGAAAGAATTTAATTTGCTGTGAGTTACCTTTGTGACAATCTTGGGATAGTGAAAATTAATTCATTGATTCAGATTTTACTTCCAAAATGGTTTACACACTAGCCGAAAGAGTGGAAATGATTCTAATTTATGGTGCCCAAAATCAATGTGCTCGGCAAACTGCCGTCACATTTAACGCCAGACATCCGGAAAAGATAACTTCGCATAGGTATGTTTTGGACCTTGTTACTAAATTTACTCAAACTGGATCTGTTGCAAATAAAAAACGTAATCATCGTAGAGTTTTGGATGAAGCCGCTCAAGTTGAAGTTTTGGGTCATTTTGGCATAAATCCTAATACTTCATTACGCAAAATTGTTGATGCGACTGGTATTTCATTAGGCTCTGTACAGACAGTTACTAAATTACATAAATTTCATCCATTCAAAATTAAAATATTGCAAGAGTTAACCGAAAATGATTTCGATAGGCGAGTTGAGTTTTGTGAACAAATGACTGCAGCGATTAATGATAATACCATTCATGTAAAGAATATCTGCTTCAGTGATGAATGACATTTTATCTAAATGGATTTGTTAATAAGCATAACTGCAGATATTGGAGCAATGAAAATCCTCATGCTTTTGTAGAAGGGCATACTCAGTACCCCCAAAAAATTAATGTATGCATTTTAGGAAACAAAGTGATTGGGCCAACCTGAAAGTTTGGTTGAACTTCGTCAACGCATCATCGAAAGCTGCCATGATCTCCCACAATATGTTTTTGAAAATGTCCGTCAGGAATTTGAACATCGCCTATATCATTGTTTGGCCAATAACGGGCAACATTTTGAACACTTATTGAAATAGAAAGTGATATTTTCGTGTGTTTTTTTTTCTATCTGAACAAATTAAGATAAATAAAGATTTTTCTAATTTTCTCGAAAACGAATCGACCGATTTTAAAAAATCAAACGTCAAAATAAAGCACTTTGAAAGACCTTTCAAACAAGCTATTACTTGATACCCCTTGTCAATTTTTAAGGGGATGACCCTGGGGGGCAGAGGGTAAAAGGGGGTGAAGTAGTTTTTGGTTAAAAAGTTGACCCCTTTGGCAAATCTTTTGACGTGTCTCGGCGTTTTTTCTTTTAATCAGTGGTTTTCGATAAATCCGTGGTGGGAAGTTTTCAAATGAACACCCTGTATATAGGGTCGTTGGTATGTATGGAAACGGTATATTATTTCTTAAAGCACAACAGCTAGCAAAAAATATTCCAGATAAAAGTTTTAGGGTTTTTTATAGTCTATGAGAATTTTAAAAAGTAAAGTATACAGGATGAGTCAGAAAGCCGTAGAGAAATAAAGTTACTTTTTTCTTAATGGAACACCCTCTATCTTAGAATATTTTTGAATTTTACGTAAAATTACAATTATTTTTTATTAAGTGCATTATAAGTCTAAACCAAATAGTTTCCGAGATATCGACTTTTGAAAAATGACATTTTTGAATTTTGACAGCCTCTAGCTTTCTAGCGGTACGTCTTAGAGTAAAACAGCTTACATGCCCCTATCTTAGTTTTTAACTATCTTTCTAAAAGTGTCAACTTTCGGTTAAACCGGATGTAGCTCAAAAACCAGAAATATAGTACTTCCGGTTTAACGGAAGTTGGTATTTTTGAGAAGATAATAAAAAAGTAAGATAGGGACATGTAAGCCGTTTGGCTCTATGGCGTGCCATTAGAAAGCTAGAAGCTGTCAAAGTTCAAAAGTGTCATTTTTCATCCTGTATACTTAATTTTCAAAAATTCTAATAGACAATAAAAAACCCTAATATTATCTGAAATATTTTTTGCTAGCTGTTTTACTTTAAGAAATAATGGACCGCTTCCATACATACCAACCACCCTGTATATGTTCATCACAAGGGGATACAGTGATCTATCAGAGTAGTTTGCTAATTAAAGTTGATATGTAGAAATTTGTGCTGAATTGTGACCGCTGGTTAGAACTTTTAGGTAGGGTTACGGTTAATGGGATAAAAAGGCACGAAACTGGAACAGTTATAAGGCAGGTTAGTTCAGGTTAGTTATATTACAGAGTTTGTAGCCTGACACGTACGCGACAACGTGGTTTCTCTGAATTTCTTTTAAACAATTTTTCTTAATACTCTCACATTATGGGACTCAAGTGACCAAAGTCTAGCCTTTGAACTTTCAACAATTTTTAACTCATATTAAACCTGAAACTTATTAATTATGGCTTTACATTATTGACTACTTAAAAGTTCTAACCAATGCAATGGTCACAGTTCAGCATAAATTTCTATATATTAACTTTAATTAGCAAACTACTCTGGTCGATCACTGTATCCCTTAAGGATGAACATATACAGCGTGTCCAAGATAAGAATGAGATAGCATTGGACTCTTGGAAACGGTATGAATTACAATGTTTGTTAAATTAGGGAAAAGTTGCACAATTTAAATACTTTTTACATGGTGTTTGCAAAATTAAACTATCTTTAACTGATTTCGATATTTTTTAAAAAAATTATTTTTTGCTGTATTATTTTTTATTTATTTGTTGCATTATTTTAACAGATATAAAAAAATGAAAAATACTTTTTCATTGTCACTTTCTAAGCTAAACAAGATACCGTTTACAGATTTTCAGTATGACGTTTCGTTTTCGAAAAAAACATCCTCAACTTTCTTTTTTTGAATACGGTCCTGTGTTTTTTTTTTTAATCGAAGGCTATTTTGAACTCTAAAATAACTGATGTACCACTTGCATTGGTTTAAACATATTTTCAGCTTTTTAGCTATCGTTTAAAAATGTTCAAGAAAAATCTCCATAGTTCGGCACTGAATGCTCGAAAAACATTTATTAACATAATACTAAATTAGAACTTAATTACAAACAGTGTTCAAACAAATGGCCATTATTTTCTAAGCATAGGTAACATCGTCTAACTGTGGAATTCAAAACATTGTTAAGTACATCTGGGGTAATCGTTTGAAATGCTTCTAAAACCAGTTGACGCAATTCTTCCTCCGTTTGAAAATTACGTTGGTGCACATAGTTTTTGATGTACCCCCAGAGATAAAAGTCCAAAGGAGTTAGATCAGGCGATCGTGCAGGCCAAGAAACAGCTGAACGCGTACCTATCCATCTGTCAGGAAATCTATCTGTTAAATATTCTTGGACAATTCTCGAATTATGAGCGGGGACCCCATCTTGTTGAGACCAAAAGTTATTGATTTCTGCTAGTGGTAAGTTGTTATCGAACCATTCTTCCAAATTATGCTGCAGTAAATTGCGATACCGCTCCGAATTTAGTGTTCCGTGGTAAAAAATTGGCCCAATTATCTTTGTTCCCAAAATTCCTACCCACATGTTGAAACCAAAACGATGTTGGTGTCTAGCTATTTTGTACAACCGTGGATTTTCTGTGAACCAATAATGCGTATTTCTTCTGTTACAGATTCCGTTGTTGGTTATCATACTTTCATCAGAAAATAAAATTTTATTGACGAAATTTTTGTCGTTTTGACATTGCCTAGTGTACCATTCGCAAAATACCCTTCGCCTTATGTCGTCTCCCGGTTTTAGTCCTTGGCAGATTCGAAATTTGTACGGGTGATATTTGTTCTTAGTCAAAATAAAATGTGCCGTAGATTTTGGCGTTCCACTTACTTTCTCAAAAACATGAAAACAAATAGAGAACCCAGGCTGGACACTCTGAGGCTTCCGGACGGTACATACACAAGTACCGAGCGGGAGGCCTTGGAGTGTCTAGTAGAGAAACACTTCCCTGGATCTATCGTGCAAGTAAATCCACCGCAAGCTCAGGGGCCTCTCCCGGACCCAGATATGATAAGGGACTGGGAGACGGCTTCTGAGGTTGTAACAGTGGACAGAATCAGATGGGCAGTACAGACCTTTGAGCCATATAAAAGTGCGGGGGTTGATGGAATCTTCCCGGCCCTTCTCCAGGAGGGGCTGGGACATATCATCGGCCATCTGCATAGGGTTCTGACGGCTGTACTGCCGACGGGCTACATCCCCAAGAGTTAGAGAATCGCGAGAGTGGTATTCCTACCAAAGGCAGGCAGGGCCTCATATGATGAAGTGAGTGCCTTTAGGCCAATCAGTCTCACGTCCTTCTTGCTAAAACTGCAGGAGAGATTGGTAGAAAGGCATCTTAGGGAAGGCGTCTTGATGGCCACGAACCTGCACTGGTCACAACACGCATACCAAACAGGCAAATCTACTGAAACAGCACTGCATTCAGTGGTTTGCAAAATAGAAAAATCATTACAGCAGAAAGAGCTCGCTTGCGGGACTTTTCTGGACATTGCAGGGGCCTTTGACAATACGTCATGCGGCTCCATAATCATGGGATTGGAGAGTAAGGGCGTCCACAATACCATCGTAAGATGGATAGGGGCCATGCTCAACAACCGAACAATTACCACCACACTCAATGAGGAAACGGTTAGAGCGCTCGTCGCAAGAGGATGCCCACAGGGGGGAGTTCTGTCCCCTCTATTGTGGTGCGTCGTCCTAGACGGGCTTCTCAGGAGGCTTCATGAGAAAGGTTTTTATACTCAGGCATATGCGGACGATATTGCGGTGGTCATCTCCGGCAAATTCCCGGGGACCATCAGTGGTCTCGTACAGGGTGCTCTGAGACAAATAGAATTATGGTGTACAGACCAAGGGCTATCGGTGAACCCCACTAAGGTGGAACTGGTACTCTTTACGAAAAAAAGAAATATAACTGGGTTTAAGGATCCGGTAATATTCAACACAGCCATCCCGAGAGTATCGTCTGTCAAATACCTGGGTGTTCTCCTGGATCATAAACTGACATGGGGACCCCACGTGGATAGACAGATCCAAAGGGCTACGGCTTCACTCTGGGGATGTAAAAGGCTCCTGGGCAAAACCTGGGGACTTAACCCCAAAGCCACCCTGTGGCTTTGGACAGCGGTAATCAGGCCCATGCTGCTCTATGCTTCGGTAGTATGGTGGCCTGCGGTAGAACTATCAACAGTAAAGACCCGCTTAGCTCGGGTACAACGTCTGGCGTGTACGAGCACGACGGGAGCTATAAGAACGACTCCAACTGCGGCCCTGGAGGCTCTACTTGCGCTTCCGCCTCTTCATATAATAGTGAAAGCGGAGGCCATGAGAGCGTCCTACAGGATAAAACAATGGGGTATGTGGTTAGATAAGGGCCATGGCCTAGGCCATGCCAGCATTCTGGGAACGCTTGTGCGGGGGGAGGGTATGCTGGAATCGCCCAGTGACATTCTTCCTCCCACATACGTGTTCAGAAAATCGTTCAGCACAGAGATACCGACTAGAGACGCCTGGGGCGAGGACCAAAGAGCTCAGACGGAAGGTCAAGGGCTCATCTGGTATACAGACGGGTCTAGGACTGACGGGGGCTCGGGTGCTGGCGTCTGGGGCAGGAGGCTAAGGTGCGAATTAACCTTCGCACTGGGCTCACACGCCTCAATTTTCCAGGCGAAAATATTCGCTATCAACAAGTGCGTACTGGCGAACCTCGACAGAGGTTATAGGAATCAGCAAATCACGATTTGCACCGACAGCCAAGCAGCCATAAAGGCGCTGGCATCAAACAAATTTGTGTCGAAAGGAGCCCTAGACTGTCGAGAAAATCTCAACGTCCTAGGCAACTCCAATAGGGTGCGGCTTATCTGGGTTCCGGGACACAAAAATATACAAGGCAACGGTTTTAATTCAAAAACGCTTTTTTTCTTCAGTTTTAAATTCGGAAAATGTTCGTCTACAAAAAAAAAAAAAAATAAATCTAAAAATCCAACATTTTAGATCAAAATTTATATGAGAAATCGGATAAGCTCATTAAAAATACGGCATCCCATTTAAAAAAATATCAAAGTGACCCCTAGTACTTTTGTTTGATGTTCAATTGTTTTTTGCTCAAGATATTCGAATTCGCGGGAGAAAATGACTTAAGATGGCTGTTTCAGTTTTTTTATAAAGGTACAGGAAAAGTCAAAAAATCGCCTTGTCTAGTCTTGGTTGGATAACCCTGTACAAGAGAGGCTAAATTTAGAGATTTCGATCATCTTAGAGATTGGCTTAAATCTGGTCATCCTGCTCGAGATAAAAACGAACAACTTGACGTTTTGCTTTCCTTGGAAGAAAATCTATGAACTCCTTTGTCGCACATTGGGGCCAATATACACATGCGGAAATTTGTAGTTCACCGAATAGTTCAAAAGCACAAATACCACCCACATACAAAGTGATTCCAGCGCATGAGTTATTTGAAGATGATTTTGATTGGCAAAAAGAGCTTTGTGAACGCATAATAATAATTAAGTAAAAAATATAATTTTTTCCGATGAAGCTACGTTCTGTTTGAATGGTAATGTAAACAGACAAAATTGTCATTATTGGGCAACAGAAAATTCTGCGGGGAAGAGTAACTGGTCTATTTTTCTTTGGACACTCTTTAACTGGAGAAGTATATCTCGAATTTCTCCAACTTAATATAATTTCAGCATTAGTGGCTTTATTTCCGAATCCATTGGACCCAGACTCCCCTAAGAGGAACTGATGTCCCAGCAAGATGGTGCTCCCTGCACACTATGCTGCAACTCTGCGTACATTTTTGGATTAAACCTTTCTTAATCGGTAGATACGATGGAGAGGACCTATCGAATGGCCTGCTAGGTCGCCAGACCTAACTCTGCTGTACTTCTTTCTGTGGGGTTACCTCAAATCAAAAATATTTGTTGACAGGCCAAACAATCTGCAGGAGGTGAAAGAGGGGATCTGAAGAGAAGCGCGTGTCATAACTCCGGAAATGGTTGAAAGCGTGCAAAGAGAGTTTATTGATTGCCTTAGATATTGTCAAGCTGTAAATGGCGCACATTTTCAACATTTTATTTTATTTGTTGTTCTGTTCTTTTTAAATAAACAGGCCTTACTTATTGATATGTTCAATCGTTATTTTTCCAATAACTGTCGAGTTTAGGTATAGGACATGTTACATGAAGCATACTTAAAATTCGATGCAAAATTTAAAAATAAAATAGCAAGTACCTATATGTTTTAATTTGAAAAAATAAAGTTGATGGTCGCAACTAACTTTTGGGCCACCCTGTGTACATGAATTTTCCATTAAGAAAACCACATGAAGAAATGAAAACCGACGGGTTCGAGCGTTTTTCCAAAAAACACACCGCTGAATTTTGAATGAATGACATTACTTCTGGGACTCACTGTATATATTGGAGATAGAGCGCCTGTGTTATATTTAATTATATCGCAGGCATGGTCCACTTCTTCATGTTGAAATATTTTTAATATCAATAGTGATAGGCACCTACGATTTTTAACAAGTTCTTTCAGATTTCATCGACAAGAGTTCGTGTCAATCGTGATTTGTCAATAAAATAGGAACTGTTACATACACGGTATTTATTAAACCCATAATAATTTTAACGTAAAGTAAAACACACAATCTGCTCCACTAGTTTAATATAACAATCGTAAAATTGTCAAACCATACATGTTTCGGAGGTATAAACCTCCATCATCAGTGGGATGCAATTAAGTCAAATTAAAGGGAAAAACACCAGAAACATTGTGAGAACTTATGTCGCAGAAAAAACTGCATCATTTTGTATTAAGTATAGTCGTGAAAATAAAATAGAAAATGGAAAAAGTTGTTATTGTTTTGAAAAAAAAAATTTATTTAGTAGTTTATAGTTAAAAAGCAACTTGATAGGAAAAGATACAAAAGGTATAAATAAATCTTCACTTATATTATTTATTGCACACTATAACAATTGTTTCGACACACAGTGTCTTCGTCGGATAGTAATTAAACAATTAGCAATAAATAATGGTTATCAACCTAATATAATAGACCAAATAATAAACAAAAAACAACACAATAAAGCAATTAGCTTAGCTTATCCAATAGTTAAACAAAATGATACCTTAAGTTATAAAACCCTCACATATACGGGTAAACTTACACTACTTGCTAAAAAACACTTAACGAAACGAAATTTTAAAGTCGCATATAACACTAATAATAAGTTAGGAAAACTAATCAAAAATAACAAAAGCAAAACTAAAAAAGAACATAAATGCGGAGTTTGTAAACTAAAATGTGGCAGTTGTACTAAAATTTACATAGGACAAACTGGCAGAAATTTTGAAAAAAGACTTAAAGAACACAAAACAAGCTATAATAAAAAAACATAACAACTCCCATTACGCGTTACATTTTAATACCGAACAACACAATTTTGACGATAATCTTGAAATATTGCACGTAGAAAACAAATCAATAAAACTAAATTTTTTAGAAAGCATGGAAATAAACAAATGTAAAAAATTAGATATTTTATTAAACGATCAGCTCGACTTAAATAGTTCCCCACTGTTAAATTTATAATCAGCCGGTATTTCCAGATGTAATCATAACAATAGTTCAATAATATAATTTGTAAAAATAATTAGGAAAAGGTGTGTATTCATAATTTAAGTTTTATACCTTATTAAAATAATTCTATTGTTAAGCATAAATTTGGGTACCTAAACTTGGGAGTGTGCTCTATATTGTAAAAGGATAATTTGTTATTCAGTTTCTACTATCCGACGAAGACGCTGTGTGTCGAAACAATTGTTATAGTGTGCAATAAATAATATAAGTGAAGATTTATACATTTTGTATTTTTTCCTATCAAGTTTCTATAATGGATCTTCATCAAGTAACGGCTACATCTATTGAATATTAATTAAAAAGCACATATTTTTTTGAATTTTTCGTTTGTAGAAAAACCCAAAATTTTCGTCCAATGAGGAGGAAACAAAATAAGAGATACGAACATCCTGCTAGAGTTGTATCAAAAAATCTTTTTTTTTTATACAACTCTAGCAGGATGTTCGTATCTCTCGAACGAAAAATTCAAAAAAATATGTGCTTTTTAATTATAAAGTACTAAATAAAAATTTTTTTTTTAAAATAATAACAACTTTTTCCATTTTCTATTTTATTTTCACAACTATACTTAATACAAAATGATGAAGTTTTTTCTGCGACACAAGTTCTCACAATGTTTCTGGTGTTTTTCTCTTTAATTTGACTTAATTGAATCCCACTGATGATGGAGGTTTATACCTCCGAAACATGTATGGTTTGACAATTTTACGATTGTTGTATTAAACTTGTGGAACAGATTGTGTGTTTTACTTTACGTTCAAATATCACTCCACTGAGAGATGGACTTCTTCAATAACATTATAATTTTGCAAAATTTCATTACTTCTGAAATCTTTCAAACATTTCTTTAGGGATTGGTTCACCACCCATAAATAAACACTTAACAAATTGCAAAAATCGATTGAGTGGTTTTGTCGTATCTATGATATCAGGCAAAATATATTATGTAAATAAAAAGAATAACAAAAATAATTAGGAGAATTCTATCATTTATTTGATGATTTGAAAAAGGTCGGAAAAAAGCTTCAGACCCCATCCTTGGACGGACGCGGTTCGCCGTATAACGGCTGTAGAGTCTGAAGGAAAGGACGTCAGTGTTACTTCAACATAAAATGCAAATGAATACTGTGAAATATGGATCATTCGGTTTACATAAACCGATGAACTGGCTTTCGAGTACCTGACGATCCGCTTTCTGGTTTCATTCATGTCGACACATGGCTATATTTCACAATATTCAGTTGAAGATAAGTTCATGAATATGGAAAAACGTCAAATGGCATTCGAATTGTAACTTATTTTTCGGCCAGTCGACCAAACGTTCATCAAAGTATTTTGTTTTGATCTGTCACTGAGCACATATAATATTTTATTGATGATTCATATCTATCTCAACTTAATCCTATTATTTATCATTATTTTTAATTTTAAAAATAATTAATTGATATTCGTCACCTACTCATAATATTATGTATATCATGAACATTTGACACTGACACGGTATCAAAAGCTTAAATTAATATTTTTTTAAAATGTTAAACCATATCGGGCTTTACTCCGAATATTTTCGCCGTTGGCGTCGTTATTTCTCGGAAGACATTATATTATGTATTTGCATTTTGCTTTACACTGATACCGCGTGCCGCACTTATGCCAATTAAAGTCAGCTTTTTAGGCTGAAGGGTTACAATAAGTAAAAAGTCAAAAATATTAAAATATACAAAATATACATAGCTATTTGATAGTATTAAACAATACATATGGATAGCTAGATGCAAGTAGATTAAAATTTCTTTTAAATATTGAATTATTAATTTGGTAAATGTGGATAGGTTAATTTTATTTGTAATACTTTTTAAAATTAAAATATCAAGTTTAAAATCAAAAGAAACATAAAAAAGAACATCGCAAAAAATATCGATGTTAACGAATAATATCGAATAAGAAAACATCGATATCAACATTGAAAATCAAAACACAAAAATCGATGTTTTCAAAACATCGATACATCGTGCGCATTCCTAGAATGCAGCCCACCCATAAGTGGTTTAGCTTAGTGCCCCATGAATGACACTGTTTAAAAATTCTTTAATCTGAAGAACGTCATCCCTCTGGAACGACCTCTCTGAGGCCGTGTTCCTCAGTGAGTATAATCTCCAAAGATTCAAGACCAACGTGAATCATTTCCTGCGCACAGGCACCGCTCGCAGAGTGACATAAAAGGTTAATCCTGCAGTGCTGTACCTTATCATAAAAAAATAAAATAAAATAACAACGCGAGCGTCAGTCCAGCTTTCGTCTGTTGCAGTCGCTGATAAATTCCTTGCTAAACAAAGTGAACTCTTAAATGGGAAAACGTCAAATTGCATTTAAATTGTTACTTATTTTTCGGCCAGCCCTCCAACCAAGGATATTGTTTGAATCCGCTGCCGAGCCCATAGAATATTTTAATTATGATTCATATCTATCCCAACTTAATTCTATCAGTATTGTTTTCGTAACCTACTCATAATATTATGTAGGTATATCATGAACATTTGACACTGACACGGTATTAATAGATTAACAGTAATTTTATATGATTGAGCGTTAACGTTAGTTTATCGCCCTCAGTATCGTAACTAGCTTCTATTGCGCCCGGTGCTAGGTCGTCTTTTGCGCCCCCTTCCCCCCCACCTTACCTCAATAAAATAAAAATCTAACGATAAATGATTTTTTATTCAGCTGCAAACAATATTACAATATGATAAAAATTAAACAGAACTCTTGAATAATAACTCACAGAAATAGGAACTTAAAAACATGTTGAGCAACAAGTCTTATTAAACAACTCAATGTTTACAGAAATAGTCACTCAAGAATTAGTACAGCGTTTCTCAAACTTTTGGTATTCGCGACCCAGTGTCTTGACGCTAAAGTTACCTACTACCTTGATAACAAATAGGTAAATTTATTTAAATTCGGCAACACCGACCGGCTGCATTGATAAAATCAGGATCGATGCCTCTCTGTTGCTCTCTATCTTCTTATGTTTACCATATCGGATATTCTCGCGACTTCGCGATTTCGCGAGAAGTTCCGATTTGTCTCGAACAATCTAGAGCGTCTGCGCGGCGTGTACAAATGCTGCATCTCGTTCAATTCCAGCCAGTCTTAAGCCGGCTACGGACGATGAGCGATAATATAATATATATTATAGCTCGGCAGTGAGCTATAATATTATATTATATTATTACTGCAGCGGACTAGAATATATATATTTTTTATTTTTCAAAATAGTAGACTGATCCAGTGAACTATATGGTGTAGGTGCGAAAATGGCGAAAGTGAAGTTTAATGACTCGTTATTGCTAGATACCATTGATAGCTCATCAGAAGATGAATCAGATGCTGAAAGCGACAATCTATTAGCAATTATGGCATTATGGTTAGTAACCAAAAAGAAACACCAAGATTCTGGTTATCTAACCACATCTTATCAAAACATGTAAACAATGCCGGTTTGCTTTCTTGGCGGGCAGCGCGACGCAAGAGGGGGGAAATATATATCCTAAAAATCGCTCGGAAAGCATATTCGTTCTGACATGAAATATATCGCTTGGTATAGTCAGGATATAGATATATATTATAGCATCAATGCGCGGCGACTTGCACTTCCTAATGCAAAGTGATATTTTTTATAATATGTGAGCTATAATATATATTATATTATAGCTCATCGTCCGTAGCCGGCTTTAGACGAGTCGATCCTTGTGCGCAGTGAATGTATTGTATATGGTGTAATTTGAATGTTATTTGCAATTAACGATAGTCGGGTAGCTCGTAAAATTATACAGAATCATCAACTAACCTGATATAAAATTAAAATTAGATGAAAAGCAAGAATCATTTTTTAAAAAAATTATGTCTGTGAATGAAAAAGCTTTACTTGCCTCTTACAAGGTTTCATATCAGATAGCCAGAAAAAGCCTCACACCATTGGTGAAGAGCTTATTCTGCCAGCTGCAATTGAAATTGTACAAACAATGTTTGGGGATAATTTTGCTAAACAAATGCAGTCGATACCTCTATCAAATAATACTGTTGCCCGTCGAATTGGTGATATAGCTGAAGATGTACAGCATCAGCAATTTGGGAAGTTGCGTGACAATTTTTTTTTTCCAATTCAGCTTGGTGAGGCAACAGCTAGCAATAAGGATGCTCATTTAGTTGCCTATGTTCGATTTTGTAATGGTATGTCAGTAGTAGAAGAACTACTATTCTGCAAAACCAATAAATCTCAAAGTAACAGCACTAACATTATTTGCTATCTTAAAGGAATTTTGAAACGAGACAAACATAGAGTGGAAAGATTGCGTCGGAATATGCATCGATGATGCTCGTATAATGTCTGGAAGATTCCGAAGTGTACAAGCACTTGTGAAACATAAATCTCCAAAGTATACCTGGACACATTGCATGATCCACAGAGAAGCTCTGGCTGCCAAAGAAATGAGTCCTGGTCTGAATGAAAGACATGGGTGCAGTACATTCAGCGTTACTATTTTATTGCGTGGCAAGATGTTAATCACGTGGGACATTTCTGCAACGTGTTTATGAATTAAGAGATGAAATCGCTTTTTTTCTAGAAGAGGAAAACCAACCGGAAGACGAGAACTTTCGAGATGATTTATTGGTGATGAATTTGAGCTATTATATTTGAGAAATTAAATACCTTGAATCTTCAACTCCAAGGAGCAAACACACATATGTTGGATTCGAGCGATAAAGTTAATGCTTTTTGTAGAAAACTGGAATGGTGGAGCAGATGTGTAAAGCAAAAAAGTCTAGAGATGTTTGCAAATGTTTCTTGCTGACTTGAACTTAATAGCAAGTTACGAGTGGGCTAGTACAGAATACTCCAGAAGTTCTCCTAACTGCCGAAGAAGAAATTTTAATTGACTTCACGGCAAGTGGCGGAATCAACAGATAGTTTAGTAGTAAATCACTTTTTGAATTTTAGGCAGGGTTGAATGATGAGTTTTCTGCACTGGAAATAAGACGAATTCGTATACTATTACCATTTTTAACATCATACCTTTGCGAAACTGGATTTTCTGAGGTAGCTGCTTTGAAGACAAAATATAGATCTCAGAAGCTAAATATAGAAAAAGCTTAAAGTGTCGACTTCTAATATTAAACCTTCTTTCAAAAAGCTTTGCTCTGCAAGACAGGCCCAAGAGGATCACTAATTAGTTAGTTATTAAATAAATACATTGTGCAGTACAGATATTTTTTTTTTTAATTTATTTATTACTGACCTCGAAACAGATAAATCTGGTAATGAGGCCTATATATATAATAAAAATACATTTTTAATAAATTCCTTAAATGGTAAAAGTAATAGTTAAAATTCTAATGTTTACATTTTACAGAGAAAGTAAAAAAAATGTCTAAATAGCATGTTTAATTTTTTATATTATATTAGTTTAGTACTGTCTCTTTAATATATTTTTTTAAGTTGGTATGCAGTATTTTTTTTCGGTGTTCATTAAGAAGTTTATCAGGAATATTATTATAGGTTTGAATGCTTCCCTCATATGGAGAGTCTTGTTTTTTCTTTGAGCGAGCAAATGTATTTCTTAAGGCATCTTTTGATCTTATATCATAGTTGTAATAATCTTTGTTTTGTTTAAGGACTGTGTTTGCTTTAATTAATTTATTTTGTACACTATGTATTAATTTGGTTTGTTGATTTATAGTAAGAAATGGGTATGTTCTGTACAAGTCTTCACTGGGTTTATAACAATTTATGGCAAATAAAGCTTTTATTGATTTATTTTGTAGTCTTTGTAGTTTCCTTATTAAATATTCACTAGCATTACCCCAACAAGGTATTATATATCTTTAATGTGGTTCAATAAAACTGTTATACAGAAGGTATCTTGAATTATTGTTGAGTTGGTGGGAGCATTTCCTAAGTGCTCCAACAATAGGTGCCACTTTATTGATAATGTTATTTATTTGAGAATTCCATGTTAAATTGTTGGAAATTATGAGACCAAGATATTTATATTCTGATACTTGTTTTAGCAGTTGATTATTTAATTTTATTTTTGGATTACACGTCTTTTTTCCTTTTTGTTTAATTATCATATATACACTTTTATTTACATTAATAGTCAACTTGTTGTAGCACAGCCATTCATAATATAGGTTTATGTCAGGGTTCACAATCCGTTCCAGTTCTTCTTCGCTCCTTGCAGAAAATACTAACACTGTATAATCCGCGAACATATAATATTTGCATTGGAGTCCTACGAATTTAAGGTTATGCACATATAAAAGGTACTGCAATGGTCCAAGAACTGATCCCTGAGCTACGCCCACTGAAATATCATTTAAACTGCTAGTATTACTATTTACAACTGTGAATTGTTTTCTTCTTGATGAGTATGATTTCAACAAATCTCTACATTTTCCTCGAAAGCCTAAGTTACTTAATTTTTTTTATAAGAAGATCAATGTTGACCGTATCAAAAGCGTTTTGCAGGCCAATAAAGACAGTTAGAACATATTTGTTTTTGTCAATATCGTTAGCTATATAGCTCAGAAGATCCGCCGTGGCTCCTAGTGTATTGCTTCTTTCTTGAAACCCATACTGATTACTATCAAATTGAAATGTGGAGTTAATAAAGCTAATCATTCTTGACTTAATGACCTTTTCAATAATTTTAGAAAATGTACTAAGTAGAGAGATAGGTCTATAATTGTTCAAATCTTCATGGATCCCTTTTTATACACTGGTACTACTTTTGCTATTTTAAGCTCTTCTGGATAAATGCCACATTCCAGAATTTTATTTATAATTTGTACACTTTTTTTCTCAATTGATACCAATATTATAATAAATCTTTTTTGCAATGTTGTCAGGACCTGGTGCACAATTGTTTTTTAGTTCCATTAAGATGTTTTTGATTTCCTCTGGATCTGTTGGATTTAAAAATATAGATTCACTTACTTGTTCTTCTTGGAACTGAGCTGGTCGAGTGTGATCAATTTGTGATGCTAAGTATTGCCCTATGCTTGACAAATGTTCATTGAAAGATGTGGCTATGTCCTTGTCATTATTTATAGTTTGTCCTTTCTTATTTACAACGTGGCCTACAATTATTCTCTGTTTTGAAAACTTCTTGTTACATAGTTCGTTTAGTACAGACCAAGTTTTTCTACAATCGCTACTTGCTTCTCGGAGTTTTTTTTTCTGCATACTCTTTTATTGATAATTATTAATTATAATTCTTTCAGTAAATTAAATACATTTTTAATAATATTTTTTTTCTCGATATGATGCTTGCGGTTGAGAAACGCTGACTTAGTAGCGAAAAAAACTGAAAAATAAACACATATTATGTAACTATAGGATATTATCAAAAAATTATTTTTCTGCCCTTGCGTAATGCAAACTCATGCCTAACGTTATTGTAATCAAGTTGTCTTTCTACGGATTTTTCTATTGATAATATTGCTAGCTCTGACAACCTTTTAACTTGCTGAAACTTCTTTTGCATGATACGGTTGTACCTGATGATAATGGATGGATGGATAATGAATCTGCCAATTGATTGATACGTCGTCGATAAAGAGAGAGTCGTAAGCTTGTTCGTAAGTGTTAATTTTAAAACATTAAGTTGTTTATCTTTTTTATTTTTCACCGCTAAAAAAAATGAAAAAAGAACTAACTCGACGCTGGTTCACATGAACGGCTCATTTAATGATTGATCTGGTATAAGCATGGTCTCCAGAAAATCATATGTTATGGTGGCGGTGAGCGGTGGACGGTGGACGAAGGGAACGAGAACAACATGCCTGGACTAGCCAGAGCCTTAAGCTCTCGTCGCTGTGCATTGGAAGCGTCGAGCGTATCCTTGCGTTTTATTGTTACCAAGGTCATGTTTTTGAGCTGCTTATTCTGACGGCACCACCCAGATTACGGCACTGATCGCCCTATAATTTGTGTTGTGGTTTACGCCCGGAAAGGAGAGATATAACATATTGACACAGTATGACTGCCTGAATTGAGAACTTTTGTTAAAGGAACTAGATTTGTATGAAACTAAGTGATTTGGATCATACTTAAAAGGTATACAGAATACTGTAATAAGGAAGGACAATATTAACTATAAGTCTATATAAGTTTGCGAAATACAATAGGAATCCCACAGGGTAGTATTTTAGGACCAATTCTGTTCATTATTTTTTACCAATGATCTAAATTACGAAATAGCAAATCCTAATGCATTGCTTACTTCCTACGCAGATGATACGAACCTATTAGTGACAGCAAAATACTCAACTGAACTGACTGACAACACAGAAAGAATTTTTTCACAAATCACCTCATGGTTTGAAAAAAACAAACTTATAATCAATAAAGACAAAACAAACTTGTTTAGAACAAAATTAAGCAAGCTAGAAAAACCAGAAACAATTCATATCAATAATACAGATTTTAATTTTCAAAGTAAAACAAAATTCTTAGGCGTTTATATAGATGCATTTTTGGACTGGACAGAACAAATAGAATCGCTGAGAGAAAAATTAAATAGGATAAGTTATGGTATTAAAGTAACATCAAAGTACGTATCGGCTGGTGCTCTGAGGATTCTATATTTTGCCAACTTTGAGGCCGCAGCAAGATATGGGATTATATTTTGGGGAGGAAACTCATTTAGGGAAAGTTGTAGAAATGTTTTTAAAGATAAATTTATTTTGACAATATATGGTCTGTATATACTTGATACTATTATGTTCCTTTTTAAGGATGGACGGAGGCTGCGTATGGGGAGGAGTCGTCATTATAGCACTCGCACAACTAATGCTAATTATTCTGCGCACCGTCTGTCCATCTTTGAAAGAGGACCTTTTTATGAAGGGGTTCGCTTTTTTAATAAACTGCCTAATGAACTTTAAATCTAACAAAGTGCGAATATGTTCAAAAGAAAATTGAAAAAGCTTTTATTGCAACTTGAACCATACAGCCCGAGGGACTACATGGAGAGTTAACGCTCTCACTTTTGGTGACGTCATTTATTTTTATGTTGATCTATGTAATTAGAAATGAAGAAGTTTATTATAATTATTGTTATGCTTCTCAATCTGTGTTTAGTACCATGTGGATTTTTAAAGACATTCCATCACTGTGGAAACATAGATATTCGATAGGCGAAAGACAGTTCAAATTTGTCAGCCGTTCGTCTCAATATTTCAAATCATTATTAAAATTGTATGTATAATCTTATATAACAGTTTAAAACGTGTTTGTTTGAAGGTTTGAGATAATCATTTATCATGGATGAAAAACGAATTTTGGACTTCTATTGCCATTATTTATTTTTGTCACAGCGTTTCGACTGCTAAACATCTCCAGTCGTCTTCAGGTGAACTATGAAGAAGCTACGAAGCTACAAGCGTATTTATACTACCTAGGGGTAGCAGAGCATGATCGAGATGGTTTCAGTCATATGTTACTATATGGTCCTAATCTAAGGTCATCCGAAGGAAACTTGAGGAAGACCAAACCCTTGAGGAACGAACATCACAACCAATCAACACCATAATGGACGTACTGGAATGCTGCCTCAATAATTTCTACTTCCAATCTACAACCAATTGGACGAACTACCGATGGGATCACCCCTCTCTCCAGTGATCGCCAACATTTACATGGAATGGTTTTGAAGTCTCCAGTGATCGCCAACATTTACATGGAATGGTTTTGAAGAACAGGCAATTAAAAAGGCAAAAATAAAACCGAAACTATGAATGCGCTACGTAGACAATACATTGATTATTTGGAATGGATGCGATGACGAACTCCAAGTTTCTGTACATCACATGAATAATGTGGTGCCAACAGTCAAGTTTACCATAAAGGAAGAAGAACCCAACAAACTGCCGTTTCTAGACGTCATTGTACAAGAAAAACGATACCATCTAAAGATCATGATGCGAATAGGGTTATTTCTTAAACGCACATTTAATTTTTGACTAAAGACCAAATTGGCATGCTTTAGTCGGTGTATTTCGTAGGTAACTACTAATTCGTATTATGTTAAACTCAAAGTAAAACAGCTTATATTATAACAAACTGTATATTAATCAACTTTTAATTTTATTACATAAGAGCAGATTTATTAATTTAAATTATAAAGGGCCTCGATTTATCTGAGGTTAAAGTGACGTAGCTCAAGATTAATGGTCTAGAGACTAGTGTCTTGCTAAAGGCGGAAGATGGTGCCAATTGGCGGTTTTCCATTTCTCTCCTGATTGTCGGGCCAATCAGGGTTCGTATACAGGAATCACGTGGGAGCCACATCACTCTAACCCATCCAATGACGATTGATAGCGTACGTGACCCAAGATATGCGCTGTTGCGAGGTGTCAAAGGAACCGCTTCTCGGTACAACACTTTAGACTATGCCAACATTTTAGAAATAGTCACAAGAAATGATTTTAAATAATATTTTATAGGTTTAATTTCTCTCTCGGAATATTATTATTTGAATAGAATTATTTTGAAGATAAAAGTTTCGCATAGCAACAAGGATTTTACAATATGTTTTACTTTTAATAAAAATGAGAATGATTTTGATATATTTTAAATTCGGGATGAATATGAATGGAAAGTTTTAGATTAAAGATATCCAACAATGACTGAAAACTACCGTCCTATCTCTTTGACTTCATGTTTTTCAAAAGTATTTTAATATGCCATGCTAAATAGACTTTTAAAATATCTACATGACAATGATCTTCAATTCAGCACGGGTTTAGAGCTGGAAAATCTACATTTATAGGTATATCAGTATTTTTGGAAGAGGTAGTTGACGGTCTTGAGGCAGGCGAGCGCCCTGTGGGGATATTTTGTGATCTCGAAAGTCTGAAATATAATGGGATTAGAGAAAGACACCTAAGTTGGTATTCTCCACCAAACAGGTAGCGTGCAAAATTTGGTGGTTGACGTTGGTGTAACTTAGGGTTCGGTTTTAGGGCTTGTACTATTCTTATAGTTTGTAAACCCTCTACAAGAAGATCTATTATATGGTAATGTTGTAGCCTTTGCTGATGATACTTCAGCAATCGTTAAAAATCATAATCAGTATGATTTAGTGGAGGTGTCGGCGGATGAAGCCTTGAAGAGTTGAGCAGTTGGTTTATGGACAACAATCTTTTCTGAATCTAACAAGAACTCATTTTATGACTTTTCACACCAATCAGACTAGATTATAAAACGTGAGGCTTCGGTTAAGTTTTTCGGTGTTACCCTTGATGACACGTTATCATGGGAAGTGCACTGCAGGGATTTGTCCACTAGGTTGCATAGTCCTTGTTTTGCGCTTCGGAATTTGAAATCAGTGTTGGATAAACAGCGGCTTTTAGGTGCGTACTACGCTACTCGCACGTTCTATGTGGCGTTCAGTTTTGGGGTACCTCGTCCCATGCTGGGAAAGCGTTTATTGCACAAAAACGAATTATTCGATGAATCGCCGGTGTATCGAGCAAAACTTGTGTGCCATTTTTTATAAATTTTAGAATTCTAACTGTGCCTTCCAGTGTAATTTTTCAAATATGTCTCTTTGTGTTTAACAATAGGGAAATATTTGCAAGAAATAGTGAATTTAAAAATTATAATACGCACTTTCAAAATCAGTTTCAAATTCCAAAGAATAGGTTACTAAATCCGAAATGTTTGTTACGAACACAGGTCCATTACAAATTACCATTAGAAATACAGAACTGCCAAACTGTGATCAGTATTTGAGCCTATTTTGTTTAAGATTGAAGCTGTTAATATTAAGCGTAATTTTACTCTCAATCTATTTATTTGTTTTTGTGATTTTGACGATGTCCATATACTACTGCATCTTTGGAAAAATAAAGTTTGTATCTCCAGGCCATCAAGAAGCATCAAAATCACACCAATAGCGAGAAGGATGACATCGAAGCTGGACCCACTATAAATGTGCCATATGTCGAAGGAATCTCCGAAAAAATTCAAATATTAGGACAACAATACAACATTCGAATAGTATTTGGCTTCAAAATTCCTTAAGAAGCCACCTGACGAAGACAAAGCCTACAAATCAAAAGACATGAAGAATTGTGTGTATAGAATACTTTGCTAGTGCGGACAATCTTACGTTGGTGAACCCTACGACGATCAAAGGACATCCAAACCATACACTGAAGAGAGAGACAAACAAATCCGGTGCAGCAGATCACGCTTGGATCCACGGCCACTACTTGCAATGGTCAGAAGGCAAAATTATACTCAAAGAAGAACATTGGCGAAAGAGGAAATTCAAAGAAGCGGCTTCATATCCCTGAATCCTGACGGTTTTGGTGAATCTCCTTTATATATAAGGAATATTTGGAAATCCTTGTTAAGTAAATGTAACCCTAGATTAAGAACATACAGTAACATATGACTGAAACCATGTTGGTCATGCTCTACTAACCCCTCCTGTAGCTTCGTAGCTTGTTCATTATTAATCGTTGTGAGAAAAATAAAAATAATGACAATAAAAGTCCAAAATACGTTTATCATTAAGTTTAAAACGTGATATGCTAATAACCTTGCTTCCATAACAACCTTGTTTTAGGTATAATCAATCGCGGTGGAAAAGACGCCTGTCAAGGCGATTCGGGGGGCCCCCTAGTCTCCAGTAACAAACTAGTCGGTGTAGTATCCTGGGGATTGGGATGTGGTCGACGTCGATATCCAGGAGTCTACACTAATCTGAACGATAAGGAAATACGAAGTTTTGTGAAAAGAATTTCTGGAATATAATTGAAAAGCATCAAGATATTATAGAGTTTTATTTATTTTCAACTTTAGCTGGCCAGTGGCGCAGTTTTGAATTGATCACTCATTGTTACATCGATGAATTAAAAAATTTAAACAAAGTCTTGTATAATACAACTTTGTTTCTATGGTCTGTAGAATTAAATTTGTTATTTCTTACCGGGATATCATTAGCTTATATCGTCTTGGTTACGCGACTAATAAAGTGGGGCATAACTCCATTGGAATATTATTGAAAAGTAGAGGGAACTAATTCGGCGGATAAACACAATAGAAGACTTGCATACAAGTTAAAATGTGAAAATAACACTAAAAAACTTAAGATAGGTATGTAGCACAACATCTATTTCACAAAAAAAAAACTGTTATTTTATTCCGTCTCTAAGATATTAGCAATTGACACTGCTCTGAATTAACTTTAGCGGGTTCTAAGATGATTGGATGCTTGTTTTCTTGATTTCCGGTTTATTTCTAATACAAATATTACATTACCTGCTTTATTATGCCTGAGGAAGGGATTTTAAAGGGTCACATTCTGATAATTTACCGAATGTAGGTAGATATGTTCCAAGTAGTTACCACGGAAAGTTCTTCACTTGGAGTAAGTTCGCCAAGTAAAGACAGATAAGTATGTGTATCCTAAAATTATACATAATAGTATAGTATATAGTGGTAGTACTCAGTAGTCATATTAAATCAATATTGATCTGTAAATAATGGGTACGAAGTAGGTAATGAAGTCAATTATGCGTAATAGAAAAAAACTTACTGTGCGTTTTAAAAGTCAAATGTCTTTCTACGGATTTTTCTATTGATAATATTGCTAGCTCTGACAAGCTTTTAACTTGCTGAAACTTCTTTTGCATGATACGGTTGTACCTGATGATAATGGATGGATGGATAATGAATCTGCCAATTGATTGATACGTCGTCGATAAAGAGAGAGTCGTAAGCTTGTTCGTAAGTGTTAATTTTAAAACATTAAGTTGTTTATCTTTTTTATTTTTCACCGCTAAAAAAAATGAAAAAAGAACTAACCCGACGCTGGTTCACATGAACGGCTCATTTAATGATTGATCTGGTATAAGCATGGTCTCCAGAAAATCATATGTTATGGTGGCGGTGAGCGGTGGACGGTGGACGAAGGGAACGAGAACAACATGCCTGGACTAGCCAGAGCCTTAAGCTCTCGTCGCTGTGCATTGGAAGCGTCGAGCGTATCCTTGCGTTTTATTGTTACCAAGGTCATGTTTTTGAGCTGCTTATTCTGACGGCACCACCCAGATTACGGCACTGATCGCCCTATAATTTGTGTTGTGGTTTACGCCCGGAAAGGAGAGATATAACATATTGACACAGTATGACTGCCTGAATTGAGAACTTTTGTTAAAGGAACTAGATTTGTATGAAACTAAGTGATTTGGATCATACTTAAAAGGTATA
This sequence comes from Polydrusus tereticollis, assembly GCA_963920685.1. Classification (NCBI taxonomy): domain Eukaryota; kingdom Metazoa; phylum Arthropoda; class Insecta; order Coleoptera; family Curculionidae; genus Polydrusus; species Polydrusus tereticollis. Next base: position 42,274,943 of record OY987332.1, on the reverse strand, counting down.
CAGAATACTGTAATAAGGAAGGACAATATTAACTATAAGTCTATATAAGTTTGCGAAATACAATAGGAATCCCACAGGGTAGTATTTTAGGACCAATTCTGTTCATTATTTTTTACCAATGATCTAAATTACGAAATAGCAAATCCTAATGCATTGCTTACTTCCTACGCAGATGATACGAACCTATTAGTGACAGCAAAATACTCAACTGAACTGACTGACAACACAGAAAGAATTTTTTCACAAATCACCTCATGGTTTGAAAAAAACAAACTTATAATCAATAAAGACAAAACAAACTTGTTTAGAACAAAATTAAGCAAGCTAGAAAAACCAGAAACAATTCATATCAATAATACAGATTTTAATTTTCAAAGTAAAACAAAATTCTTAGGCGTTTATATAGATGCATTTTTGGACTGGACAGAACAAATAGAATCGCTGAGAGAAAAATTAAATAGGATAAGTTATGGTATTAAAGTAACATCAAAGTACGTATCGGCTGGTGCTCTGAGGATTCTATATTTTGCCAACTTTGAGGCCGCAGCAAGATATGGGATTATATTTTGGGGAGGAAACTCATTTAGGGAAAGTTGTAGAAATGTTTTTAAAGATAAATTTATTTTGACAATATATGGTCTGTATATACTTGATACTATTATGTTCCTTTTTAAGGATGGACGGAGGCTGCGTATGGGGAGGAGTCGTCATTATAGCACTCGCACAACTAATGCTAATTATTCTGCGCACCGTCTGTCCATCTTTGAAAGAGGACCTTTTTATGAAGGGGTTCGCTTTTTTAATAAACTGCCTAATGAACTTTAAATCTAACAAAGTGCGAATATGTTCAAAAGAAAATTGAAAAAGCTTTTATTGCAACTTGAACCATACAGCCCGAGGGACTACATGGAGAGTTAACGCTCTCACTTTTGGTGACGTCATTTATTTTTATGTTGATCTATGTAATTAGAAATGAAGAAGTTTATTATAATTATTGTTATGCTTCTCAATCTGTGTTTAGTACCATGTGGATTTTTAAAGACATTCCATCACTGTGGAAACATAGATATTCGATAGGCGAAAGACAGTTCAAATTTGTCAGCCGTTCGTCTCAATATTTCAAATCATTACTAAAATTGTATGTATAATCTTATATAACAGTTTAAAACGTGTTTGTTTGAAGGTTTGAGATAATCATTTATCATGGATGAAAAACGAATTTTGGACTTCTATTGCCATTATTTATTTTTGTCACAGCGTTTCGACTGCTAAACATCTCCAGTCGTCTTCAGGTGAACTATGAAGAAGCTACGAAGCTACAAGCGTATTTATACTACCTAGGGGTAGCAGAGCATGATCGAGATGGTTTCAGTCATATGTTACTATATGGTCCTAATCTAAGGTCATCCGAAGGAAACTTGAGGAAGACCAAACCCTTGAGGAACGAACATCACAACCAATCAACACCATAATGGACGTACTGGAATGCTGCCTCAATAATTTCTACTTCCAATCTACAACCAATTGGACGAACTACCGATGGGATCACCCCTCTCTCCAGTGATCGCCAACATTTACATGGAATGGTTTTGAAGTCTCCAGTGATCGCCAACATTTACATGGAATGGTTTTGAAGAACAGGCAATTAAAAAGGCAAAAATAAAACCGAAACTATGAATGCGCTACGTAGACAATACATTGATTATTTGGAATGGATGCGATGGCGAACTCCAAGTTTCTGTACATCACATGAATAATGTGGTGCCAACAGTCAAGTTTACCATAAAGGAAGAAGAACCCAACAAACTGCCGTTTCTAGACGTCATTGTACAAGAAAAACGATACCATCTAAAGATCATGATGCGAATAGGGTTATTTCTTAAACGCACATTTAATTTTTGACTAAAGACCAAATTGGCATGCTTTAGTCGGTGTATTTCGTAGGTAACTACTAATTCGTATTATGTTAAACTCAAAGTAAAACAGCTTATATTATAACAAACTGTATATTAATCAACTTTTAATTTTATTACATAAGAGCAGATTTATTAATTTAAATTATAAAGGGCCTCGATTTAACTGAGGTTAAAGTGACGTAGCTCAAGATTAATGGTCTAGAGACTAGTGTCTTGCTAAAGGCGGAAGATGGTGCCAATTGGCGGTTTTCCATTTCTCTCCTGATTGTCGGGCCAATCAGGGTTCGTATACAGGAATCACGTGGGAGCCACATCACTCTAACCCATCCAATGACGATTGATAGCGTACGTGACCCAAGATATGCGCTGTTGCGAGGTGTCAAAGGAACCGCTTCTCGGTACAACACTTTAGGCTATGCCAACATTTTAGAAATAGTCACAAGAAATGATTTTAAATAATATTTTATAGGTTTAATTTCTCTCTCGGAATATTATTATTTGAATAGAATTATTTTGAAGATAAAAGTTTCGCATAGCAACAAGGATTTTACAATATGTTTTACTTTTAATAAAAATGAGAATGATTTTGATATATTTTAAATTCGGGATGAATATGAATGGAAAGTTTTAGATTAAAGATATCCAACAATGACTGAAAACTACCGTCCTATCTCTTTGACTTCATGTTTTTCAAAAGTATTTTAATATGCCATGCTAAATAGACTTTTAAAATATCTACATGACAATGATCTTCAATTCAGCACGGGTTTAGAGCTGGAAAATCTACATTTATAGGTATATCAGTATTTTTGGAAGAGGTAGTTGACGGTCTTGAGGCAGGCGAGCGCCCTGTGGGGATATTTTGTGATCTCGAAAGTCTGAAATATAATGGGATTAGAGAAAGACACCTAAGTTGGTATTCTCCACCAAACAGGTAGCGTGCAAAATTTGGTGGTTGACGTTGGTGTAACTTAGGGTTCGGTTTTAGGGCTTGTACTATTCTTATAGTTTGTAAACCCTCTACAAGAAGATCTATTATATGGTAATGTTGTAGCCTTTGCTGATGATACTTCAGCAATCGTTAAAAATCATAATCAGTATGATTTAGTGGAGGTGTCGGCGGATGAAGCCTTGAAGAGTTGAGCAGTTGGTTTATGGACAACAATCTTTTCTGAATCTAACAAGAACTCATTTTATGACTTTTCACACCAATCAGACTAGATTATAAAACGTGAGGCTTCGGTTAAGTTTTTCGGTGTTACCCTTGATGACACGTTATCATGGGAAGTGCACTGCAGGGATTTGTCCACTAGGTTGCATAGTCCTTGTTTTGCGCTTCGGAATTTGAAATCAGTGTTGGATAAACAGCAGCTTTTAGGTGCGTACTACGCTACTCGCACGTTCTATATGACGTTCAGTTTTGGGGTACCTCGTCCCATGCTGGGAAAGCGTTTATTGCACAAAAACGAATTATTCGATGAATCGCCGGTGTATCGAGCAAAACTTGTGTGCCATTTTTTATAAATTTTAGAATTCTAACTGTGCCTTCCAGTGTAATTTTTCAAATATGTCTCTTTGTGTTTAACAATAGGGAAATATTTGCAAGAAATAGTGAATTTAAAAATTATAATACGCACTTTCAAAATCAGTTTCAAATTCCAAAGAATAGGTTACTAAATCCGAAATGTTTGTTACGAACACAGGTCCATTACAAATTACCATTAGAAATACAGAACTGCCAAACTGTGATCAGTATTTGAGCCTATTTTGTTTAAGATTGAAGCTGTTAATATTAAGCGTAATTTTACTCTCAATTTATTTATTTGTTTTTGTGATTTTGACGATGTCCATATACTACTGCATCTTTGGAAAAATAAAGTTTGTATCTCCAGGCCATCAAGAAGCATCAAAATCACACCAATAGCGAGAAGGATGACATCGAAGCTGGACCCACTATAAATGTGCCACATGTCGAAGGAATCTCCGAAAAAATTCAAATATTAGGACAACAATACAACATTCGAATAGTATTTGGCTTCAAAATTCCTTAAGAAGCCACCTGACGAAGACAAAGCCTACAAATCAAAAGACATGAAGAATTGTGTGTATAGAATACTTTGCTAGTGCGGACAATCTTACGTTGGTGAACCCTACGACGATCAAAGGACATCCAAACCATACACTGAAGAGAGAGACAAACAAATCCGGTGCAGCAGATCACGCTTAAATCCACGGCCACTACTTGCAATGGTCAGAAGGCAAAATTATACTCAAAGAAGAACATTGGCGAAAGAGGAAATTCAAAGAAGCGGCTTCATATCCCTGAATCCTGACGGTTTTGGTGAATCTCCTTTATATATAAGGAATATTTGGAAATCCTTGTTAAGTAAATGTAACCCTAGATTAAGAACATACAGTAACATATGACTGAAACCATGTTGGTCATGCTCTACTAACCCCTCCTGTAGCTTCGTAGCTTGTTCATTATTAATCGTTGTGAGAAAAATAAAAATAATGACAATAAAAGTCCAAAATACGTTTATCATTAAGTTTAAAACGTGATATGCTAATAACCTTGCTTCCATAACAACCTTGTTTTAGGTATAATCAATCGCGGTGGAAAAGACGCCTGTCAAGGCGATTCGGGGGGCCCCCTAGTCTCCAGTAACAAACTAGTCGGTGTAGTATCCTGGGGATTGGGATGTGGTCGACGTCGATATCCAGGAGTCTACACTAATCTGAACGATAAGGAAATACGAAGTTTTGTGAAAAGAATTTCTGGAATATAATTGAAAAGCATCAAGATATTATAGAGTTTTATTTATTTTCAACTTTAGCTGGCCAGTGGCGCAGTTTTGAATTGATCACTCATTGTTACATCGATGAATTAAAAAATTTAAACAAAGTCTTGTATAATACAACTTTGTTTCTATGGTCTGTAGAATTAAATTTGTTATTTCTTACCGGGATATCATTAGCTTATATCGTCTTGGTTACGCGACTAATAAAGTGGGGCATAACTCCATTGGAATATTATTGAAAAGTAGAGGGAACTAATTCGGCGGATAAACACAATAGAAGACTTGCATACAAGTTAAAATGTGAAAATAACACTAAAAAACTTAAGATAGGTATGTAGCACAACATCTATTTCACAAAAAAAAAACTGTTATTTTATTCCGTCTCTAAGATATTAGCAATTGACACTGCTCTGAATTAACTTTAGCGGGTTCTAAGATGATTGGATGCTTGTTTTCTTGATTTCCGGTTTATTTCTAATACAAATATTACATTACCTGCTTTATTATGCCTGAGGAAGGGATTTTAAAGGGTCACATTCTGATAATTTACCGAATGTAGGTAGATATGTTCCAAGTAGTTACCACGGAAAGTTCTTCACTTGGAGTAAGTTCGCCAAGTAAAGACAGATAAGTATGTGTATCCTAAAATTATACATAATAGTATAGTATATAGTGGTAGTACTCAGTAGTCATATTAAATCAATATTGATCTGTAAATAATGGGTACGAAGTAGGTAATGAAGTCAATTATGCGTAATAGAAAAAAACTTACTGTGCGTTTTAAAAGTCAAATGTAATTTATTTTGTCAGTTAACTATTGTTATTTTTAAGAAGCACTCCCCGTTCAAATGTAGAATACTATACCAGGAGTGGATGTTAATTATATTTCATTAAATAATATAATACAATTGATAGGGGTTCTAAATACATTCGTGGTTTAAAATCAAAAATCAACATACCTATACTTAATGCAAAACAAAAGTCGATGCACGTCATACCCTTCGGGTGACGTCAGTTATCGACAGTGTTGCCAGCTTGTAACCAAAATATCCGAGTGAGGGAATTACACAGTTTTATTTTTCATACAAACAAGATAAATATACAAAAATTTCCCATAGCTTATATATTTGTTTACTGCATAATACCTTTTACCATCTAGATCTAACACTTCTTTTATTTTCATCTTGCCAAGATCGACCAATGGTACCATTCTGAAAAATCCATGTTTCATCCAAGAAAACGAATTGATACAAGAATGCTTCTTTTTTTTAATATATTCTTTCAAAAATACTAGTCGCTTGAAGGCTACATGGGAAAGTTCCATAAGCCCTCGCCTCGGTTCATCTTTTTTCCATCCGAAGCCTATTTCCTTTAAGAGGCTTCTTAAAGAGTTAAGACAACCATCAAACAGTTGTCTGTCTTTTAATTTCTTACTTAAAGTTGTCAAAGTTTCCTGAGGGTCTAAAAAAAGTTACAGCTTAAGCATAACCAATGTAAAATATTATTTTTTGAATAATACAACTTACTTGTAGAACTTATATCCAATCTTGACACATTTACAACTCTCTTTAAATTAGAACGTTTCCTTTTAGGTGACTCCAATATTTTATTTCGCTTAACGGTTGTTAAAACTGCGCTTACAGTAGACATATTCAAATTTAGGGCACACGCTAAAAATTAGTTAAGTAGATATAAAATAGGTAGACCTTAACACACTCTTTAAATTTACTCCTCTAACTGCTCTCAATGGTAATAATGGGCCATTGTTGTTAAGTTCTTCCTGAAAATAGCTTATTAAAGAAGCCATAAGCCATTTGCACCGGCTATTTAAATGCTTCGGTATTTTTCACAAATAGTAAACAACGTAATCGAGAGAGATATGTATGTGGTTCTTAAAAGAACAGTTTTTTTAATGCTGTTTGTGAAAAGATCTGCAGTTTTTGTTAAAAAATAGACGGCACAGCAACACAGAGGCACAAGTTAGTTTTCCATGAAACGTCAAACAAAGCCAACGAACGAGCTGGCGCCACCCCACCGTTTACAGTTGTGTTGCCAACTATCGGCCAATAAAATTCAAATTATATTAATTTTTAGAAGATTAAATAAACAAAATATTTGCTATCAGTGGGTTCGTATAATTTTCTCGTGTTTTCTTACGGGCTTACAAATATCAGCTGATTGATGGCGTGCATCGGTTTTTGTTTTGCATCAACTATATATAAATTCATTTTAATACAAGAAAAACAAAATCTAATTTGTCCTTAACATTTCTAGCACTGCTTCAACCCTAAGTCCCTGACAGTTTCAAACTGTCAAATACAATCAACCAGCTGTGGGACTTAACAAGGCATCCTGGGATCTACACGCAATATTCATCTGGAAGAATCAATTTCTGATTAAAAACTGGGGGAGTCCCGGACTGTTGATTGGAAGCCTATTGTTTAGTTGCTAACGCGACACAGCACAAAACGGTGGAATTTCCTAATGTTGGTTTTGTTTGTGTTTTTTTTTTACAAAATTATTTTGGGATCGGGGATATGCCTTTCTGACATCTTGGTTGAGAGCCTTGGCGTTTGGCGCACCATGCAGTAACCAGTTCTGAAGTCGAACTGTACTGCTGGTAAAATGTCATTGTTTGTTTGACACAAAGACGTTTATGAAATTAAGTATTATTTTTTTAGATAAAGACAATAAAATTTGAAGTGGGATAGAGCACTAATAACGCTTTAACACCATGGAAAATAGATGGTGTTCCCGCCAATGGCATAGCAATAACATCAACACCCAAACAACCCTGACTAGTAGTAACGAAAATGCAGCGTCAAATAACTCAAAAAATGGCTTTCGGCTTGGAAGATTCGCCGAAATCTTTTCAAGAAGTCGTATCAGACAGCCTGAGGATAGGTTCAGTGCAAACAGGGTTTAAGTGTATTGGTGTCAGGAAGTAAAATACCAGGGACTTATCTTTGACCAAAGACTGAACTAGAAAATAAAATTCAGAAAACAGAATAAAGCTTGCATTGCGCCAATTGAGCTTTATCTATCTCCTGTTTTACAGAAGGAGTAGAATTTGCAATAGAACAAAGGTTAGCCTCTACAAGGTCTTGATCAGGCCGGCTTTAACTTATTTTGTGTTTATTGAATCTAGTAGTGTCAGTGCCTCCCTAATATCAGTGCTTCTTTACTATGGATTAGTACTAACAGGAAGCCAATCGTTCGGTAAATTATATGTGTTGTTTTGCCTGGATCTTATATGAGAGTCTGTGATACATGGTTTAGTCGGTACGTCCGTGCGTTTGTAGTAGTCTATAATAATTTTCATTCGTTTATCATCTGCACATGGAAATCTTGGTGCAGTATCCGGTTCATTGTGTATCTCGATGTTTTTAAAGCCCTATTTAATATTACCTGGAACTTATTAAGCTCCGTTTTGCTTATGTCCCACCATAAGCTAAAACTGGCCTAACCAATACCTTGTAGAGGTTGACCTTAGTCCTCTTATCAAGCCTACTCCCCTGTAAAACAGGGTAGAGAGAGCCTAATAGCCGCAATGCAAGCTTTGCTTTGTAAATTGAATTGAGCCTCCAGTTCAGTCAAATATAAGTCCCAGGTATTTTACCTCCTGGCACCAGTTCACATGGATACCATTGACTTACAGCCCTCGTTCATGCCTACGAATAGTGCGTTTCGAAAAGAGAACAGCTTTCGTCTTGGCGGGATTCAGGCGAATCCTCCAAGCCAAAAGTCATTTCCCTAGCTTCGTTATATGCTACATTCTTAATTCTGATGCGCTTATTCAAAGAAAATGCGTTCTCTGACGAGGCAGCAAAACTTCTATTCACCAGAAAAGGAGCTACTACCTTGATTAAGTAGTGCGAAGCTCCGAATCTTATTAATTTCAATAAAAGTCTATCAAGCCAGATCTTGTCAAATGCGTTTCTTACGTCAAAGAAGACCGGCGCAGTATGCGATTAATCGCGTTATCTGCTGTCAAAAACCCTGGGCTTTCCTAAGATTCAAAACGCTAACTAAGGTCTTTACCTCGTTTAAGGTGACTTGTGGAAAGGCCTGAAATTGGTTATTAATTGTTTTGTAACTCTATATCGTCCTTGAGAATCTTTAATCTCGTCCAGTCACATTGTTTTCCGTTATATCAAAAGTTGTGGAGAAGGCTATGAACGAAAATTTATGAAAGTACCTAGAAGGCTTTAACTTTATTAGTGACGGCCAGTATGGATTCCGTAAGTCTAGATTAACAGGAGACCTTTTTGCTTATGCTACTCGCGTTTGGAGTAACGCAATGGAACATCATGGGAAGTCCCGGGCGGTAGCACTGGACATTTTCAAGGCCTTTGACCGAGTATGGCATAAGGGGCTCCTAACTAAAGTGAGAGGATACAGAATGCCGGTTGAATTTTGTTCATGGCTGTGAAGCTTTCTTAAAGACCATTCTCTGCGAGTGGCTATGGACGGATTTCTTTCAGACACATTTAACATCAACACCAGAGTCCCTCAAGCTTCTACATTGTCGCCCACCCTGTTTTTACTATACATTAACGATCTTTTAGAAAATCTAAAAATCCTATATATTGCCTCGCTGATGACAGCACACTTATTTCATCTTTAACTTTGGATTCTCAGACATCGGCTGCCAATGTACATCTCTACAAGCAGCAAGAGGTCTCACAACTCAACAAAGACCAGGAAGAAATTCTGTCTTGGGGTGACATTAACCAACTAGAATTTAACGCTCATAAACCAAGGCGGCAGTTTTTACTAAAAAAGTTAATATTGAAGAACCGGATATAGTCATGACGGGACACTTGATTCCCTTGGCTTCATCAATTCATTTATTGCGCGTCAATTTGGATAGTCATATATCTTGGCATAGTCACGTTGCGGCCATTGCTACGACAGCCTCGCAGAAGCTTGAAATACTTTTCCGAACTAAGAGCCTCTACACATCCCAACAACTTTTGATGCTCTATAAAGCCAAAATTCGACCATCGCTGGAGTACTGTTTGCATATTTAGGGCTCTGCTCCTAAACACACCCTCAGATTGCTAGTTTTCATTCAGAGAAGAGCCATTCGCTTGATCGAAGACCATGACCTGACAAGTAATTTGGAAAGCCTTAAACATCATAAGCAAGTTGACGACTTAAGTCTATTTTACAAATATTTTCAAGGCAAGTGCTCAACTGACGTTGCCCGCTTGATTCCACCCAGAGCGGTGCATGGTAGGAATACACGACACACGCTCTGTTCTTTATCCGATTTTTAAGTTTAATTTCATCAGTCAAAACCCCCCGCATTTTGAAAACCTGGACGTTTTTGTGATAGATGCTAATCGACTACTACAAAAGGACAAACAAACGGATCACACAATCGCATACTCGACTTACAAACTACCCAAGTAGCAAGCTGTCGTCTTGATGACCTAATTTATTGGTCATTAAACGTCATTCGAGTTAAATTGTACGTAATAATAAAGTCATTATTTTGCCGTACTATTAACGTCGCCAAAGATACGTCATTTAAACGTCATATATGTATCAATACCTAACCAAAATCACATAATGAAGTTATATATCCGTCACATATATGACTCAGAATATTAAACAATGTCTTCGAGGAGAATATTGCTCCAACCGAATGAAATGTTTTCTTCCTATTTTTTAACGGGCAATAACTTGGAATTAACCGTCTTGCCTATTGGTATATTTCCCTCATTTACTGGACAAACTCCAGCAAATCTGATGGTATAGTTTTGATTATTTGTGCAGATATTTTATTTAAGGGCTTGGTACGTGGCAATTTTGATGCGTGTAGAAGCAGCCATGTTCACAGTATCCTTCTCACATTTTTAGGTAGGTAATGTACACACAAAGTTATTGAATTTAATGTAAATAATGTGTTGTAAAAAGTATTTAAAACACATATTTTACACTTTTCAGATGGAAAAGCTAATGGGTCTCAATATGGTCTCAATGTATTTTTATACGTTAAAAAAAAAGTTGAGAGTGAATACTGTTCTTATTGTGGCAGTGGATACGTCAAAGTGACAACATCGTGATTTTTCATGTGAAGAAGTAAAAAAGAGTTTTTTGAGTAAAAGCGCTGTTAGGGATGGATCCCTCAAGAGAGAAGCCGGCTATCCGGCCGGGGGACCCTACTGTCAATGACGATTTGTCTTCAGAAGAAAAGAGAATACAGGAGGAAGATCCTCCACTGCCCTCAAGTTTAAAGGAGAAAATGGAAAGAAGAGCCGAACATCAAGAAAAAAAATAGGCTAACGCGCTCCAGGAGCAGCACAAATCTTGGGAGAGAAAATTGGAGGAGGCAATTTTAAAAATACAAGGGGAATAAGACGAGCAAATTTTGCGACTGTCAAAACTAAATAAGGATATTCAATCTAAACTGGACAGGTATGGGAGTCAATCTCACACAAGCACTAATACACTTCTAAACATGGACACAATTACAGAGAAAACACAAACACAAACAATACAATATAAACAAAGTAACAATAACGAACAAAATACCGACATAGACATGCAAAGCAAGAACAATACGGAGGACTAGAATGACGGACAAGAAGCATACAGAGTTATAAACAGACAAAGAAAGAGGCAAGCGACAAAACTTACAGGAACAATTTCCGGCACTGAAGGAAGTAGAATCAAATAAACTGAAAATGTTTAAGGCAACAAGCCAACCTAGTACCTTAAGTGCCGGAAATTCGACACAAAAAACATCGATTAACAAAACTACAGGGAAAGCAGAAAGTGAACAAAAACAAAACTCAATAAACATAGATGAAGACGAATTAAAACAGAGCGTTCGCGTCTGCCCCATTATAATAAAAAACGAAAGCTTTTATACAGAGTTAACCAAATATTTTAAAACACAAAAGTTTGATTTTGGCAATGGAATCACGTTAGCAGAGGGGGTGAAAATACATCCGCCCACCCCTGTGGACTACCGTAAAATCCGTAATTTCTTGATCGACCGAAACACTAAATATTTTTCCTATAAATTCGCTGAGGAAAAGGTATTACATGTAGTCCTCAGGGGTGTTCTTGAGACCTGGAGTGAAGAGAAAATCAAGGAAGGTCTTGAGGATCTAGGGCTCACCCCTTCAAAGGTGGTACGGTGGAAAGGGCTGATGACACTGTCATGCCAATGGCGCTTGTTATGTTGCCGAAGGCAGAAAATAAAATTTACTCTCTTAAGTACTTAGACCATATAAAAATAAGAGTGGAAGCCCAAAGAGCCAGACCACAAGTCACGCTGTGCCACAGACGTCAGTTATTTGGATACTCTCAGCATAAATGCACAGGTGAAATTAAATGCCTGAGGTGCGCAAAAAATCATAGGCTAACAGAGTGCCCGAATTCTGACACCCCAACCTGTGCGAATTGTGAGGGAGAACATGCGGCTAATTCCAGCGAATGTAAAAAATCCTGATGCAAAAAAAGAAGAGCAACGAAATATTAACAACACAAAAAATAAGAATTCAAACAGAAAAAGATCGAATCCAAATTTTACTTGGGGGCAACAAAATAACGCCAATCTCAGGGAAAATAACAATAACAATGGCAACAATGTAAGCGAAAACAATCAGGCACCAGGGGCATGGGGAGCTATTCTTCAGAAGTCAATGCAGTCGCTTCTAACGGAGTTTCAAGCTAAGTTGCAAATAGAAGTCCAAAATATGATGACTCTGACAAATGTGAATCGTTATTGACATTACAGGTAGAAGTTGCTTTGTCAGCTCGGCGACAATCAATATAAATGGTATCAGGGGCAAGAAACTTGAAATTGTCGATTTTGTAGAGAGAAGCGGCATTGACATACTTCTTATACAAGAGACATGGCTGAAGGGTGAACGTTTTACGTTCCCTAATTACAATGTTTTTAGGAATGATCGAGAAATCAGACGGCTCGGGAGAACCATGATTCTTGTGAAGAAGAATGTGATTGCCCAAGTTGTGCCAGGTCCATCGAATTGTACCCATATCGAAGGTACTTTCATTAAGATAAAAACTAAAAATAAATGGCTAATACTGGGTTCTCTTTACACTGGCCCCAATGCTAAATTCAGTGAAAGCTGTCTGGCAAAAATTATAGACTGCCGTGATTCGATAATTATAGGGGGAGACCTCAACGCAAAGCACCGAGTTTAGGGCTACCGCGCGCAGAATCCGAGAAGTCTCACCCTGTATAATAAATCATTAACATAATATGATTATCATATATTGCCGCGGGAAGAGCACATCCATTATCAAACAGGGTCGCGACCGGAAACCCTGGACATCTTTGTAATTAAAAACACTGGCAGAATATCTCAATAGTTTTGTCAGAGCTAACATCAGATCATAAACCAGTTATGGTAGAATACGGCAATCCTGAGGAGAAGGGACAAGGCTTCGTCTCAGTGACCAGGACAAACTGGAGTTTATTTAGGCGAAAGCTGGAAAACGACGAAGCATTGCCTCCAATTCAAACAAGGAAAGACATTGCAGTAGCAGTAGAAAAATTAACTTCAAAAATAAATTCTGCCATGATTGGATCTTTGGAAACAAAGGTGTACAGATTTTCAAAGCAGGGGACTTGCGGCTCGAGTTTTCTCAGAAAATTAAGAGTAAAAACAAAGTTTTACGATTGGCATACATAACTGGCGTCCCGCAGATGAAGGCTCAAGCGAATCGAGAGTCTCTCGAAGTAAAAAGGCTGCTAAGCGAAAAGCAATCAAGCCTTTGGCAAAACAAAATTAAGAATTTGAACACGGAAGATAATTCCGTGTACAAGTTTACAAGGGCACTGCTAAAAGGGGATAGAAAACCTGTTTCTTTTCTGAAAGACACGAAAAAACAACAATAAAATCGCCTCTGATCCAAGCGAAAAAATTAAACTGTTCACAGAACGCCTCCGCGAACAGTTTAATGAAAATGAGACAGGAAACCCAGAGAGAAATCTGCGCGTCGCCAGAACCATTGAAATTTACAAAGCAATGCAACATCCGCCAGCGGAGCTGCAAAGGGTTACATCTGAGGAAGTTCGGACCATAATGCAGAATATCAATGCAAGAAAAGCGCCTGGCTACTAGCAGGTTATTACATGGTAATTATTTTACTATCACGTGACTTCTTGTGACACTAATATTACGTAGGCTAGAATAATGTCTTGCTTTTCATGTCCTACCTCATAGAAATTAGATTATGGAGAAAAACACCAACTTTTGTTTTTTCAGAGCTCTTATCCTGAAGCTTGCATTAACAGATCATCTTGTGGGTTATTAGTATGTAATGTAAACGAGTTACCTAATTACCACTTTTAGAGGTAATAAATATATTTTCTTACACATTTGCATCCCAACCACACATTCTGAATAACTGATAAATTTCTTTGGTCCAATACATCTGTGCCTTGTTGTATAGTTTCAATCTAGTTAATGGTGCATAACGGAACAAAACTGTGCAAATAATAGTTCAATTTTTAATGGGTTGCTGATTAGTAGAGACATTATAATAAACTTCGAGAAGAATAAGAGCATGATGGGCGCAATACTAAGTTTGGACTTTAAACAAGCTTTTGACAAAATATCCCATGAATATCTATGGCAGGTTTTAACACAAATGAATTTCCCGCAAGAGTTCGTTATAACTCTAAAAAAAATGTATGAAAATGCAACTTCTAGAATCTAGACTCTTAATTAATGGACATCTGTCGCCCGGATTTAAAGTAAATACCTTCATTAGGCAAGGTTACCCATTATCAATGATTCTTTTTGCAATAGTGATCGAGCCATTTTTAAGGTTAACAGATAGTAAACTCAATGGCATAAAAATAAACCATAAACAACAGAAAGTCACGGCCTACGCTGATGATGTTGTAGTCTATCTGAACGATAACAGCGACTTAGTAAAATTCTTGAAATTAATAGACATTTATGAAAAGGCTTCTGGGTCGATTTTAAATCAGAAAAAGACAACCATGATGTACCTCGGAAATTGGGAAAAACAAAATAATTTGGATAAAACTTTTAAGAATGAAACAAAACTTAAAATACTAGGGATTTATTTCTGCAGCGCGATAAAGGAGAGTTTAAAAGAATATTGAATAAATATCCGTAAAAACATTGAAAAAATTATCTATATGGACCTAGCAAAAAATTTAGACTTAATTAGGAAAATATATTACATAAATATATACCTACTCTCCAAGGTATGGTACACGGCGCAAGTTCTGCCTATGCAGGAATTATATAGTCAACAGATTGTTAAAGTTATAGGTAAATTTCTCTGGCACGACGGACAGCTGTTTAGGGTAGGTAGAGAACAACTGTATTTACCACTGAAAAAAGGGGGCCTAGGTTTACAAAACGTCGGAATAAAAGCAAAATCGCTCCTAATTAGCACGCAATCTAAATCATGGACTAAACGCAAGAAATTTACTTACGAGTCTATAAACATCAATATTTTTGAAAAGAATGATAAGGAGAGAGTTACAACAAAAAATGATAATATTACAGCCAAAGAGATATATTCGAAATTAGTAGAACCTACTGTTGTAATACCACATATTGAACAAAAATATGCGAACCTAAATTAGAGGAAAATATGGGGTACTCTTACGATCCAAATTATACCTACAAAGTGGAAGTCAGCACTATATAAAGCTAAAAATAATGTGTACTCCACAAGAGAAAAATTGAAATTTCATAAGTTTACGGACGATCCACGTTGTAAAAAGTGTAATGTGGATGAAGATAACTTAATTCATATAAAGATATTTGAAAAAAAACTTAAATTCAATATTAATGCGTGCAAAGTGATATACGAAATGCTTGACCTCAAAATACAAAGTAGAAAGGACAAGGCATGGCAAAATGGTTCTTAGCGGCTATTATTTTTTATAATCTGGAATACAAAAGAAGTAATAGTTTAGAGGAATTTAAGCAAATTCTTGGGGTTAATAGATTAAATTTGGTAAAAAATAATTTAGAAATTGGTAGAAAAATATTTTGTTTCTAATGCAGCATGTAGGTGGACATAATATATTGGTGGACGTGTGTAAATATAGTTATGTAAGTATAAATACAGGAAAGAGCTGTGGAGTGTTGAATTGTTGCATTGTGTATGAAGGGCTATAACAAAGGTCTAGCAATATTTCAATTAAGTTTTATAACCTGTTTAGTTAGTTAGTAGATAAGTAGATATGCATTGTATCACATGCTGGATAAATAAAGATTTTATTAAAAAAAATCTTGTGGGTTATTAGTATGTAATGTAAACGAGTTACCTAATTACCACTTTTAGAGGTTATAAATATATTTTCTTACACATTTGCATACCAATCACACATTCTGAATAACTAATAAATTTCTTTGGTCATACATCTGTGCCTTGTATAAATCTATTTCTAGTTTCAATCTAGTTAATGGTGCATAATTCTACAACCGGTTGATGACTTTGGCGTAAATAGGGACAAAATGAAAAACATTACGTATTATGTTTTGAAGATTTTTCAAAATATTTTTTACATTTTACAAAACATAATGTATGGTTGACGTTTAAAGACTTCTACTTTTTTACGTCATTTAACGGTAAATAGGTGTCGTCAAATTGACTTGGTAAAATGACGTCAACAGTCTATGACTTTATTGACGTCTGATTTACAATTACCACATGAAAGCCACTTCCTTGCACGTCGAAAAATTATTTTTCTCGAAAACGAAGTAAGACACGAAAAAATAGCAAGAGACAAAAAAGCTGTAGTTTTAGCTGCTTAATCCAAAAGCAATATAAAATCTTTAAACAAGTCAGTGGCGTACATTCTTTTGTCAATATTATTCGTGAGTCTGCCCCCCGGGGCGTCACTGGAACTTATAATTGTCATCTAGTCAGTGGTAACCTAACATCTTATTACAACGAACAACACTGCCATATTTCACCAAAATCTTATAGATAAGTTATCAAATAATCGAGATACAGGGGAGCGTCAAAAATGATAAACTTTCAAAATCGCCCTGTAAGTAAGAAACTAAGAGGGCTATAAAAATTTCATTTGCGACAATAAAAGATTCATAAAATAATAGAACCGTAAGCCGCAAACCCCATTTTTCTATCTTTTATAATAAGGGAGATGGTATATGAAAACCCATGGAAACTGAACACGATGTACAGTTGTGTGCATAAAAATCTCGTACAGCAGTTATAGGCTATTGTAAGTCAGGCCTGTCAATCTTAATTAATCCTCTTATTGACTTTGACAAGTAGTGTCAAAATTCAAACAATTTTTTCAGTAAACGAGCTTTTAACATTTTTCTAGTGCAAATAGTGCAATGCCTCAGGTAGATAATTTAAAAAGAGCTCGGTAATTCTCCAGTTTATGGGCTTATGCGAAAAATGGCGTAAAATGAAAAACGTTTCTTGCAATATGTAGCACGTACTTTCTAAACGACAAATCCGCGAGCGGAAACCCATTTTTTTAAAACAGGCGCTAACACGGCATCTAATCCACCTTTTTGGTTCCAATACGGTATATGCTACATAAATCAACAAGAGTTTTTCATTTTTTTTTCGTTATTGTCGCAAGCGGGTACCCTATTTTCACATTTTTTTTATATTTGCAATTAAAAAAATGGTTTTCCGCTCGCGGATTTGTCGTTTAGAAAGTACGTGCTTCATATTGCAAGAAACGCTTTTCATTTTACGCCATTTTTCGCATAAGCCGATAAACTGGAGTGGTACCAAGAGCTCAAATAATTGTTTATTTACAAGATGGTATGCCAATAAGAAATATAGCCCATATTATAAATGTGAATAAGAAGACCGTGCAAAACATAAAGCACAGATGGGAGATCGAGGGTAACATGAATAGAAAAAAGCCAACTGGGAGACCCAAAATAAGTACCCAAGAACAAGATAATGCCCTTTTGCGGTATTTGTAGGACAATCCCTTTGAAGTGGCGCGGAATGCTATTCGACTTACAGCATTTCCTGCATCAAGATCGACAGCAAGTCGCAGAATTAAAAAATCGCACCTAAAAAGCTATGCTGCTGCCAAAAAGGTAATCCTGGGAAATGAACATAAACAGGCAAGAGTTATTTTCGCTTTAAATAATATTTTACGCAAAAACTGGAATATTGTAGTATTTACCGATGAGAAAGTTTTCCAGTCATGCTTTACAGGAAATATAAGAGTGTACAGACCTAGAGGAAAAAGATTTAATAAAGAATTTGTTCATAATTCAAAAAAAATCCGGTAGATTTTCGGTAAATGTTTAGGCTTGGTTAAGCTTTCGAGGATTGGGCGTGTGCTGGATTGTGAATGAAAGATTTAACGCTATTACATATAGGAACTCTTTGGAAAATATTATTTTTTATAAATTTCATTTACCAACAAGATAATTGCCCACAATGCAGCAATCATAACAGAATGGTTTGAACGGCAAAATGTAGAGCGACTAATGTGGCCCGCCAAAAGTCCCGACATTAATATTTTGGAAAATATTTGGGGTTTTATGACTAAAAAAATCTACAAAGTTAACTTCCGATCAAACACAAGGGATTAGCTGATAAATTTCATAGAAGAAACGTGGGATGAACTAGCCAATGGGTGCGTTCACCCGACCTCAGCAGCTGACTTAAAGCTCTCAGCAGTTCAGCGGTAATATGAATTAGCAGTTGAAAAACATATGAACGCATTGTTGAACTAAAGCGTTATTATTTGACGTTTATAACAGCTGTTGCGTTGACATGTCACGTAACCTCAAAATTCCCGCTTTTTATTTTGGGCCGATTTTTTCTATCTTACCTAGAATGGAGAACATTTAGGGAGCAACTCTACTGGAATTAATGAACGATGAACTAAATTTTGGCCCGATAGGGGCTATCGTAGGTGATTTAGTTCGGACAGTCGATATAGTGGAACCTGGCAGAATAATTCCTGTTCGAAATGAAGATTATTATGAGAATCTTATACCAAATTACAGCCCAGATGATTTTTATAATCATTTTAGCATGTCCAAATCAACGTTTCAGGTAAATAGGTGTTGTAATTTAATGTGAATTACAGCGGTTTCCCTAAAATATCATTAGTATTTCAGAACTTACTAAATGTACTAAAGTTAATAAGAACAAAACAAACAGGTTAGGAAACATCTGTAAAATGTCAAAACTAATAAGTTTTGCGCATGGCAAGGATTAGTTGGAAAGCAGAAATAAACTTCGCTTAAAGAAATTTGCAGCTGCTGATATCCAGCGCCTGGTCAGCGGGTCGGCTGAACGCGATTGCTTACTCAACTTCTCAACTGTTGACGTCGGGTGAACGCACCCATTGACATCAATCTGATAAGAAATCTTTATGCTTCGATACCAAATAGACTAAACAAAATAATAGAAAATAATGGCGCTATGACCAAATATTAATATAGCTTTGATAAATTTTTGTTATTGAGTTAATTGTTACAATGTTATGTATTATATTTATTACTTTTTTTTAATAATAAATAATCATTTCGATACTTCAGGACAAAATGTGGTATGCTTTTTTTTTTAATATAATAGATGTAACATACGTGTACTACTTTTTATTGAAATCTAGAACATCATAGGCTGGTTTACACCATACAAACCTTGTACGACTTTTTTATGCACACAACTGTACGTCTTGTATATTTTATAGAGAGAAATAATAAATCATAATGATATCTTATTTTATTGACTCGATATTTGAAATCATAAAATGAAAAATTAATTCGATGGAGATTTAACTTGTCATCGACTTAGAGTACAATAAATATTTAGTTTCCTGTCTAATTTCAGAAAATTTTGTTATTAGAATGCCATAATTTAGGATGATTTTCTTATCACAATTCACACAATTTTTCTTGCGACACAGTATTTTTATTTAAACAAAGCTTTGTCAAAATTTAGTTGTTTTAAACTGCTATACAAAATGGTTCAGAAATTGCTACCCCTTTTTTTAATTTTATGTGCAGGTACATTTGGTAAGTAGTTATTATAAGAGAGGGAAGTCTACTTAGATATTTTCCGACATTTATAGTTATTGTACAATTTAGTTTTAAAAAAAGTCCATTTATACTATCATTTATCGAATTAAAAAGGGTTGAAACTGTATTAGAGCCTTATGGCAGCGATCCTTAAACTCTTGTATTTCGCATCCCCCCTTTTTTTACTGCGATAATGAAAATCCGCAAGTTTTTTGGGAAGCTTATACTCAAATCCCCTAGAAAATCAACGTTTGGACATGCATTCTTGGAGACGACGGTATTGGGCCAATATTTCTAGCAAAAAATTTAAGATGGAGCTTCTCTTTCCTACGCATTACCAGTTAGAGATTGGTTTAACCAACGGTTTCATAGCAAATGGATTGGCAGACGAGGTGCAATAATAGAGTAGCCGACAAGATCGCTTGATTTTTCCCTTTGGGGTCACTTAAAAATTCAAGTTTATAGACCCTCTGCCTACCACATTTTGAGATGCAACATATCATCAAAACCTCATTTTCTCCATTCTCATTTGGGAGCAGAAGTATGAGATGAGCATGGAGAAAGATTCCACCAAAACATTAAATCAATTGAATATCTGCATACTAGAAAACGGAGACCTAACCCCCAGTGGTTCGTATAAAGGAAGGATGAAAGAAAGTAAATAATTGAGAAAGTAATTTGTTGGAGATTGACTCTGTAGACAACAATGGGACCGGTTGTAGTCGAGATTTAGATCGTCGTTGTCAAAATAGCTATTGATTAAAAAGTTCTTTGAACAGTAAATATAATTTGAGCTATCGAAATATATATAGTTAATAGAAACCACATTTAGTAGTCCATTCGAGGCAAAGAACCGCCCTAAGGAAAAACAGTAATAGTAGTTTTAAGAAATGGATGAAAAATCGTCGCAAATTCATAATCTATCAAAAATATCAAGAAAAACTTGAAGGAACTACATAAATATAGAAAATACTGATAAAATAAAGATTACGCAAGATCAAATAAAGAGTATAGATGATTTAGAAAATTTTGGAGGATTTCTGAATGCAGAAAATTAAAATTTACCTGAAGTGAGGGAAAAACAATCGTTTTTGTGTATTAAGTATAATCTTCTAAAATTATTATAGAGCAGAGCGCTTTCGGCCTTAGGCCATCATCAGTGCTTCTTTGTCGAAAAACAGAAACACTTCATTGCTAAAAAATATTTTTCTAAGTGGGCCATGAACACCACAATCTAAAAACTGGTTACATAAAACACTCAGTTTATAAAATTGTACACGACAAACACATGGGAGGAACCACCTTTTTGAATTTCAATCAATAATTAACATTTTCCTTTCTTTTTTCTTGTCATTTTCGTTACACGTGAAAACGTGGTTTCGAATTAAAATTTAACGGTTATTTAAATAACAATTGATTGAAATTTAAAAAAGTAGTTCTTCGCTTGTGTTTGTCGTTTACAATTTTACAAATTGAATGTTTTATGTAACTAGTTTTTACATTGTAGTGTTTAGAAAAATGTTTTTTATCAATGAAGTGTTCCTGTTTCATGACAAAGAAGCACTGATGACAGACTAAGGCCGAAAGCGTACTGCTCTGTAATAATTTTAGAAGATAATATACTTAACACAAAAGAACGATTGTTTCTCCCTCTAACTTCATAAAGTGTACACAGCCCTACTTTATCTAAATCTACCATTAGCATCTGCAACAGTCATCGTTGTCACTTAACAAAAAATTATCTTTACAAAAGGAAGCAAAGAAAAGTTCGCAGCTTTAGAAGAAGAAGGATTTCAAAAGCAAAAGGCTTTAGAAGAAGAAAGATTTTAAAAGCAACAGGCTATAGAAGAAGAAAGATTTCAGCGACCGAAGGAAATTATAAATATGGAATTTAAATTAAAATTAAGTGAATCTGGTTCCTCTGGAGCAAATTGGGAGTTTAATTAGAAAACATTTAAGAGGTAAATTACCACAATTATTTAGAGCCTACAAATGAAGACGAATATATACAAAAAGGTAATTGCTGGTTAAACAAAAATGAAAATAAATTTGGGAACCAAAAAAATTACCTTATATTAATAGCTACTAGTCAGCTTGATAAAAAAAATATAGACAGATTTCAGTTGAAGCAGGAAAAAGGAGATATGAAGACAAACTTAAGAAAATCCGGTTAAGACAAACTATAGATAAAGAATTACCTTTTGTCTTCGGAAATATTAGAGATTGGCCCAGTTTTTATTGTCAGTATATATACACGACAAAAATATTTGACTTACCAGAGGAAGAAAATGTGTGTAGATTAGGAAAATGCTTGAAAGGTGATTCAGCAACATCTATTATGAAAATACTTAAAATTAAAAATGGTAGGCCAGATGTAATGGTAAGAACTTTGGTGAGTGACGCAAAGTTGAAGCCCATAGTTAGAAGTAATGTTTTAATGGCTTTAACATATTTTTCTGGAATTGTCACAAATTTAGTACTGACCTTTAAATCGCTTAATATGCAAAATTACCTGCCTTGTCCTCAATTTCTGGACGAAAGGATGCAAAAAGTTCCCTATGGTATGCAGCTTTGCAAGGGCGAAAAAGTAGCAAGAAACCATGGAAGTTGCAATTAAAAGATTTTAAGAACTGGATTTATGATAGAGCTGAAGCAGCCAGTTATGTTCAAGAAACAGTTAATCACAGGTCGCCAAATTATGATAAGTTTAAAAGAAAATGGTACTCACAAAGAACGAGGAACGAAATACATATTTTAAAGTCTGTACTTTAAGCAAAGAAAATCATAACTTCATCACATTCAAACCCTTTAAAGCCACACAGATTACCGATAGACTGGCTCAGTCCTTGTCTCCTCCCCCCGCCTGAACCCTAATTTGCCTCCGAATAAATAGAATCAAATGACTCAAAAGTGAATACTTCCCTACTGCATTGTACTTGCTCAGATCAATAGGAACCAAATGTTCAATAACAAACCATGGAAGACCCGCTGATGAAGCAATAATATAAAGAAATAGAAGTTAAAGTCATTGACTTTATTTAAGAAAACCCTAATGATGAACTAACAAATTTAAGTGACTTGAGGAAAACATAAATACAGACGCTGGAGCTTAAGCGCGCACTATTATTTTTTAACCGCGCAGAATTTTACAGCATGACTTTTAAATTGCCGTCACCTATGTTGTTACAAACCATATGTTTTGTCCTATGCGCGCGCAGTGTGATATTGTTATATGTTATACTTATTGTCATATTTTTAGTTTGTGGAAGTAATGTTTTACCTAGAACTGACACAGAAAAAATTCGTGGTAGTAGAATAGTGGGTGGAGAAGACACTAACATAACCCAGTACCCGCACCAAGCATCGCTCCATTTTTTCAGCGGGCATATGTGCGGGGCATCGCTTATATCCAACAGATGGCTGATCACAGCAGCTCATTGCACCACATTGTAGGTGTATTTCTCCCTTTATTTCACATAACAAAGAGGAAGGACAAATCACTATATTTTGTGCTCTTTTAGGGACTTGGGCTTTCGTCATACTCCCCTGCTTGGCTTCACAGTACGCTTGGGCACCACCCAACTGGAAGCTGGAGGGCAAGTTTTTTCAGTGGCCCGAGTCATTGATCATCCCTTATTTTTGAGCACGGAAAACTTCAATTATGACTACGACATAAGTTTACTGTACTTGTCGCAAGAGGTTACTTTTGGGCCTAATATTCAGCCAATCAGACTAGCTGAAGCAAACCAGGTAGCTATATTATGTATTAGTATTATAGTATATTGGCGCCGTGC
Organism: Polydrusus tereticollis; assembly: GCA_963920685.1. Classification (NCBI taxonomy): domain Eukaryota; kingdom Metazoa; phylum Arthropoda; class Insecta; order Coleoptera; family Curculionidae; genus Polydrusus; species Polydrusus tereticollis. The sequence goes on along the minus strand of OY987332.1, from coordinate 42,251,412 downwards.
CCATTTAACCAATGCACATATAATAGTAGCTCAATTAAAGTAAATATTTGTTCCAAAATTACTGGATAGAAAAGTGGTGAGGCGCTGCCCATGACGATTTTTATAAATGGGGGAAAAGGTTCTGCCACGCCCAAATTTTGTCACAATTTTAGCTAAGTGGTTAAAACCAAGTTAAATTAATAATAAATAATACAAAAAAAAATTTTCACCCTTTATTTACGCAGTTCGCTTTTCTTTTAAAACGGGATGCTAGATATGATATAATATATTTTTTCCACTACTAACCTATAACATCGCCATTATTGACCGATTATTAACGCTAGAAATCGTTTTTCTCTACCTTATAAGTCATTATTGACCATGGTCAATAATAAGCCATTGAAATTCATTATTTACCGATCTTTGACCTTAACCGAATTTTGTTTGAACGCAGATAACTTGATTTTTTAATTCTACAACATCAATTCATTGTGGTTAGGCAACCAGATAATTATCAATACATATTAGATTACTTGATATTGTAAAATATCGATACAATCAACATTTTTTCTGCTTCCATCCTTAATTCTGGAGGTGTATACATAATATTATCACTAACATTTTCTTCGCTCATTTAAAAAAAAAACGCAAAACTCGTGAAATCTGATGACACAAATAAACACAAATTGACATTGACAAAGCCACCTGACAAAACAACAAAATATTTTGCCAATTCCAAAGCGCAGGTAACTTGATTAAAAAATATACTTATACCTACCTATAATTTTTTATAATTATTAATACTATAAAGATAAATGTCATATAAACGTTTGTAGTAGTGGAAAAAATAATATATTAACCACGGTTTAGACAGCTTATTATAGCCATCGCGTCTGAAATCCCTCGTCGCTTCGCTCCTCGTGATTTAAACTCGCCGCTCGGGCAATAATGATGGCTGTCTAAACCTTGGTTAATTATATACTATTTAGTATTACAGTAAAATCTCTTAATAGCGACCATCCTCGGGAAATCAAATGTTGATCGGAGGGGTGGTCATTTAATAGAGAAAAATTAAAATAACTGGTCTAAATTTTACAGTATTTGTTTATTAATAAGTATTTACATCTACATATATGTACATAGTTTTCAATATTCCTGTTCAGAACTACAGCAACTACATTATATAAATGAACTGCACGTATATACTAACATACAGTGTGTCCGTTTATGGGAAACTTTTTTAATATTAATTTTACGAAAAAAATTACTGTTTATAAAAAGTTCTGCTTACTGAAAAAATAATATTAGACTATTGAAACTTGAGATTGTATGTACAGGATGATCAAAAAGTCAAAAAATCAAAATTGACCTACGAAAAAAGTACCCTCAATTTTAATTTTAGAGCAAAATGGAATAAGAAAATGTTGATTGGCATTAAAAATTATATCTGCTTCTACTCTTAATAGACTATTATTGAAAATAAACTTAAAAACTTTAATTTTAATTCTTAATGGCATGTCCAATATCTTGCCACCATTTCCCACCTGAATTTGAATTTTAACTGTCAGCTATGTTATTTGTCTGAAACATCAGTTATATATTTAATTAGATCAATATGCCGTTGAAATTGAGTATGCAAGATAAAATTGAAATAATTTGAATTGTTGGTGAAAATTACAAAACCTATCGGGAACTGCCGAAATTTTTAACTACAGATATCCTCACAAAATAATATCCTATACAACAGTAGCGAACATAGTGACTAAATTCAAGGCCTTTGGGAGTGTGGAAAATAACTACAATAAGAAACGTAGAACAAGGGTTGCAAATAATGAAACTGAACCAAGTAATGTTGTCTGTAGTAGAAGATCCTAAAAAATCATTGCGAAAAAGGTCAACAACATTACCAAATGATGTAGGAAAAAATACGATTTCAAAAATATTAAATGAAAACAAATTTCGGCCTTACAACCCAAAATTTATACATACCTTGAAGCCAGGTGATTTTGAGCGACGCTTAGAATTTTATTTTTTAATACAAGGAGAGTTAGAAGATAACCCTTTCATGACAAGAGATATAATTTTTACCGACGAAGCAATCTTTACCTCGAACGGGACTGTAAGTTCACAAAATTGTCGTTGGTGAAATGACGTTAATCCAAATTTCACTATAGAGACACGTGATCAATACTCATTTAAAACAAATGTGTGGTGCGGAATTTACAAAAATAGAATAACAGGACCTTCTTTTTTTGACAAAATTTGAATGGCGAACGTTACTTGCATTTTTTAAATAATTATTTGTTTAATTTTATTCATGGACTTCACATACCCGATAGAGGACGGATATGGTACCAACCAGATAGTGCACCATGCCACAGTGTGAGAAATGTAAGACAATACTTAAATACTCTTTTTGGAAAAGTTATCGATACATATTCTGATCTTTTTTGGCCCGCTAGGTCTCCGGACTTGAGCCCCCTCGATTATTTCTTGTGGGGCTACTTAAAAAAACAGAATGTATACCTACAAAGGCCATTTCAAAATGTTGACCATTTAGAGAGGGTAATTAGAGAGACAATTACAAATATAACTCCTGCCATGATTAGAAATGTTTTAAGAGAATTTTTTGCAAAAACGCCGGCTAAATGTATTGAAATGGAGGGAGGATATGTTGAGGCAAATGTACAGTGAGGGAAAGCTAATGAATATTTTTATTTAAATTCATATTTTAATGTTTATTAATATAGTTGTATTTTTCCAAAATAAATTATCATGTTTCTATCAATTATTTAAATGCGACATAAAATTACTACAAAAGGTTACGTTTTGAATAAAAATAATTGATAAATGTTTATTAGCTTGAATTGCATAATAAATACAATTATTAATTATATATCATTTCAAAAAATGATATCGTTTGAAATGTCAAATTTACTTTCAATAATAGTCTACTAAGAGTAGAAACAGGTATAATTTTTAATGCCAATCAACATTTTCTTATTCCATTTTGCTCTAAAATTAAAATTAAAGGTACTTTTCTCGTAGGTCAATTTTGATTTTTTTACTTTTTGATCATCCTGTTCATACTATATAAAAAGTTCTATAAAGAGTAACTTTTTTTCATAAAATTAATATTAAAAAGGTTTCCCATATGTACAAAAATTAAGCGGACACACTGTATATGTTATACAATAGACTATATGTTTGCATTGATATTCTTATTTTTTAAAGTAATTATAAATTAATTTCTGAAAAGTTGGTTTGCGTAACTTTTAGAAGCGTTCTTCTTGTAATATCAGTACATGTCCCTGTAGTTCAGTTTATTAGAGCGGCTATGTCTTCAACCGGTGTTTTGTAGACAATACCTTTTAAGTAACGAAAAAGAGAATAATCTAAGAGTGTTATATCTGGCGACCTTGCTGGCAATCTAATTGGTCTGTTGGTTCCAAACCATTGATTGGGATAATATCTGTCCAAATGGTCCTTAACAATTTAAGCATTTTGAGCAAGAGTCCCATCCTGTTGCAGTCACATATTCGTCCTGTACTCAAAGAGTATCTATTCTAACAGTTCTGCACGTGTAATTTAAAGAAAATGTAAATATCATTCTTTAGTTAAAGGGCCCAATTAGATATCCATTTAATAAACCGCACTAAACAATAAATCCAAAAACGCGTTAATTTCCTTTTTCTCTAATCCAACGCTGATTCTGGGATCAATACCGCCAGTAGGTCGGTTCAGGATTCAATTAATATGAAAGCAACTCTCGTACCGCCATAAAATGTTGGACAAGGTATTTACATTTTGCTAACTGTTAAAACATTAACGTTTTACCGCGACGCGTTTATTTTCACACATAATATTTCTTTTAAATTAAATATCAATTATATTATCTTGGCAATAATAGATGAATCACAAAAAACAAATACCGACTTTATTGTACCCGCTTAGTCACAATAAGTTTCCCTTTTTTGCATTAACCCATCAATCGGATAAAAAGATAAGATTAAGACAATTTAGATAATTTGTGTTTTTATAAGTTTCCCACCGGATTAGCTGAATAAGACCTCTTTTCCGACATACTTGTACGTGACATTACTTAAATTCATATTATTTGAAAGTAATTAGGTTTGTCGGTACATTGCCTTTGCTCTTTATATCAATAATAGATAATTTTATTGACTTCTCTCTTACTACGGTTTAGGATATTCATGTAAGTTAGTTCTTGCACTCGGCAAGACCCCGTAAATTCATTGCATAACTTGCATCTCGGCAAGACCCCATATTTTGTCCCGGCGGATGAACAATTAGAGACTCAGCATCTTGGGTAGCCCTAGCCCTTGAATAAGTTTCAAGTATTTTGTCAACCTGTCAACTGTTGTGTCAATGTGCATTGTACGATTTAGGCTTAGTGTTAAGTGCTCAAATCAATGTGATCCCAAGCCGTTGTAGGGAATCTGCTTTAGCGCTATCTAAATATATTATAGAATATATAATTTACTTGTGGTGGGCTACATTCTTGGTGAAACCGTATATTCATTATGGGTAGAAATAAAGATTACTTGTTCTGGTTTACAGTTTTTGTATTCAGTTACCTGACACTCGTGTTTTATAGAATAGAAGCACAAGTATTTTTATTCACTACCAAGCTCCTATGTAGAAAAGGTGAAGGATAAAATATCTCACACCCCCGTTGTGTACCGAGACAAGTATAATTACCGTACACTAACAATTCCAGTCTTCGTGTGTGATCCCCTGGCTCCAATCTATGGATTAATTTAGTTTTATACAGGGTGAGTCGGGAGGAATGGGCCTAACTCTAAGGGTGTAATCTATGCATCAAAATAATAAGAAAAAACTAAAATGTTGTTAGCCAATATTCATTTGTTTTCAAGTTACAGCGGCAAAAAAATAATAATATTGTTAAACCAAAATATTCAACATTAAAATTGTTTTAAATAAATCATTGGTTTAGTAAATTTTTAAAAATATCGCCCTTGACTTCCAAACATTTCCTGCTTCGTTTACGAAGGGCGCGCGTGAAACTTCTAATTGATTCGTGTCTTTCCTTAATATTGAGTACAGCATTTCTAATGCGTCTAATTAATGCGACCCTAGTATCTACTTTTACTTTGTAAACCTCAGTTTTTAACCAACCCCATAAATTGTAGTCCAACGGCGTGAGGTCTGGCGATCTAGGAGGCCAACTAATAGGAGCACCGCGACCAATCCAAACCCCTGGAAACCTTTGGTCTAAATATTGCTTGACCCGACGATCGAAATGGGCAGGCGCTCCGTCGTGTTGATAATATATTTCAATTCTGATGTTTAAAGGAATCTCCTCCAGTAGTCCCTGCAATTCATTTTGTAAAAAACTTAAGTAGTGGTCCCCTGCAAGGCGATTTTCCAAAATAAAAGGGCCAATTTAATTATTATCGATCATGCCGCACCACACGTTTACTGAAAACCTGTGTTGAAAATTACTTTCGACTATTGCGTGAGGATTTTCGTCCGAGCATACATGGAAGTTTCGATTATTATTGATGCCGTCACGGGTGAGTGTAGCTTCGTCAGTAAAAAGTATATGCGGTGGAAGATGACGATTTTATATTATTCACTCGCAAAATTGCATACGCTTGGCGTAGTCTCCAGCTTGAAGATTCTGTACACGCTGTACATGGTACGGGTATAAGCTTTGCTCGTGAAGCGTGTTGATCACTTTTTTTTTGTGGAATCCCCAACTGAATTCCAGTTATTCATGAACTTGTCGTCGCATCTTCTTCTACTAAAGCTAGAACATTTTCTATTTCTTCTAAATCCTGTTGTTTGGCTCGTTCGGATGTTACATTAGCACTTGGAAGCGTTCCGGTCTTGCAGAGTTTGTTGAAAACTCTGATAAAGGCCTTTCTGTTCGGTGTCCTTTCATGTGGGAAGTCTTCAGCAGCCGCTGTAGCATTCCCATTATACAAACCATAAATAAAAACCATATTGGCGTATTCGAGATGTGAATAAATGTGTGGCATTTTATAAAATTAATATGATACAAATCCGAAAGTTAACGGTGAATCAATGTAACATTTTATACTGACACTAATAGGACAGTGACAATCAAAAGCAAACAATATTAAGATTTATTACAAGAAAGCCAAATTAATACAATATTTTGTTTTTGCCTTATAACTTGAAAATAAATGAATATGGGATAACAACATTTCAGTTTTTTCTTATTATTTTGATGCATAAATTACACCCTTAGAGTTAGGTCTATTCTTCCCGACTCGCCCTGTATAGTAATCCTATACAGATGTTTTCGATGTTGTAAACTAAAAAGATTTGGGGATTATTAACGTAATTGAGAATTTGCGAGGACCGCGGATTTTTAGGCCTCGTATTGAGAATATGGACTGACTCTTGGATAGATATAGAATTCATTGCAAGGTTTAGAGTATCAGGACCTTCTGTAGAAATGCTCAAGTGATTGGCCAACGCTTGCAAAGAGAAATGTGGTACCAAATCACCAAAGTCGTTAATTACAAATCAAAATATATTAAATAAAAAGAAAGTTGCAAAGATAGGTTACTTCTAAATTACAAGAACATGACAATTAGCAAATGAAATGTGAAAACGGAAAGCAATTTTAATATTCCCATCCCTCTGAAGTTGGCAGTTTTTGGATTAACCCAATCCTATACAATTGCAACAAAACATACCTTACATTAACTTTGGGTTTAATTTGAGGGTAAATCTCCATATTAATTCTATAGTTAATTCCAACCTATACAATTGGACCAAAACAAAGCCACAGAACTGATCAAAACTTGGCGAAACTGGTCGCAATCCATGACTATATGTGAAAATTCTGAATGCTCCATGTTGAATAAACCCACTGGCTATCAACCTTTCTACCATTACACAAATCACTTTCGACCATAAAAGCTTTTTGTTCTGCTGTTTTTCATCTTACAAATTATGCCTATGCCTGCATTTTTTACCGAGACAGTTCTTTAATTGATTGTAGCGCAATGTAGTTTTAATGAAAGAGACCACAACCTAGATACGGGTAAGGTCATCTTTTGTATTTGTGATTCAGTGATTAAGCCCGGAGTAACTTAAATTTACATAATGTGGTTTAGTAATTTGAATAATTTGTAACTAATGACTTAACTATTGTGGCTATAACTGCAATGTAATAAAGGATATTATAGGATTATATACAGGGTGTCCCACGACGATTTTCCCAGCATATTGCTCGGAAACGGAACCAGATAGAAAAAAAAGTCTAGGAACAAAAATTGAGGGCTTGTAAGGGAGCATCTAGGAAGGGTAATTTTAGATATACAGGGTATTTAAAAATAGTAATATTGCTGCCAAGTCAATTTTTTTAAATGGAACACCCTATATATTGTTAGTTTTTCGAAAGGCTTGTTTGCAATAATAACAATAACCACCAGGGAAATATTGAAGAGTATGACGGGGCTGTCATGTCACGAGTTAGAAGTAGTTTCATTGTTAATTATTTTACTTAGTGAGAAATGCCTTCGCTTTTTACATATGACGAGTATGTCGACATGCTCCTGATATACGGAGAATGTCACAAGAATGGAAGACGTGCTCAAAATCTGTATAGTCAACGATACCCGAATCGTGAAATACCAAGCTATAGAACGTTTCGTAATGTTGAAAAAAATAAGAAGTGGTTCCTTTCCCAGTGGTAGGACGCAAACACCAAAAAGAAAACGAGCCCGAACAGAAGACAACAATATTAACATCTTGGCCTATGTTCAAGTGTATCCACATGTCTCAACTCGACTCTTCGGGGAAGAATTAGGTATTGGAAAAAGTACAGTTGAAAGGACACTAAAAGATTATAAATACCACCCCTACAAAATTCATCTGGTGCAGGGCTTAACACCGGAAGATCCTGAACGCCGCCTAAATTTCATTGCTGAGATGTTTATGAAATTTGAACAAGACCGTCTTTTTTTCAACAAAATTTTATGGAGCGATGAAAGTAGGTTCCACAACAACGGCATAGTAAATCGCCACAATTGCCACTACTGGTCATCTGTAAATCCTCACTGGATGAAGGAGACTAATTTTCAGGTAGTTTGGGGGTTAACGTTTGGTGCGGTTTATTTAATGGCTATCTTATAGGTCCTTACTTTTACCAAGGGACACTAAATGGAGAACGATTTTTAAATTTTCTTCAAAACGAACTTTCCTTATTACTTGAAAATATCCCAATCAATGAAAGAGCCTCTATGTGGTGGCAGCAAGATGGAGCTTCCCCTCACTTTGCCAGGCAAGTTACAAATTATTTAGATACCACGTTTCCTGCGCGCTGGATTGGCCGAAATGGTCTGATGCGGTGGCCACCACGGTCACCGGATTTGACCCCTTTAGATTTTTTTCTTTGGGGATATCTTAAAGAAATTGTGTATGTAAACCAACCTAAAGATGTCGAAAATTTGCAAAACAAAATCATAGCAGCTTGTCGAACTGTTACTCCAGCTATGATTACAGCAGCGTTTACCAGAAATATTATAAACAGATTTGAATATTGTATTAGTGAGAGTGGTAACCAATTTGAACATATTTTGAGAAGAAGTCATTAATTTTGTTTAGTTATCATTCTTATTTTCGATTTATTGTTACATAATTTAATAAAGTGTTATAAATCGCTCATATTTCAGTCATTTTAAATTAGAAACGTAACAAGTATGGTATGGTTGAATTTCTCTTGAAACAAGCTTTTCGAAAAACTAACAATATACAGGGTGTTCCATTTAAAAAAATTGACTTGGCAGCAATATTACTATTTTTAAAACACCCTGTATATCTAAAATTACCCTTCCTTGATGCTCCTTTACAAGCACTCAATTTTTGTTTCTGAACTTTTTTTCCTATCTGGTTCCGTTTTCGAGCAATATGCTGGGAAAATCGTCGTGGGACACCCTGTATAATCGTTTGGTTAAAAATTTTTAAAAGAATGATTGTATTGCCGAATATGTAATAAACCAAATACTGATAGTCCGTCTGATGGAGCGCGAAAAACTGTCTAGTTTTGTAACAAAAAAAAAAACGGAGGTAAAACTAAACAGGACCTTCGCCATTCACATACAGTGAGAACGTAAAGGTCGAAACAAATTCATATACAGTGACCGGCAGAAAGTGCGCAGCATCTAGGAAAATTTTAGCAAATTTATTTTATTTCAAAAAAGTTCTGCATATTATCCTTATACCGATGTACTTTTTATACAGGGTAATTCAGGAGAAACTATTAAACCCCATTTTTTACTTAGGCATATCTTCAAAATTGAGACAATATATCTTTATAATTTTTTTTTCTAAAATGAAAAGTGGAGATACACGGTGATCATTTATAATGTCCCCATCTCTTAACTTTTTTGTTTTTCGCATTAGATAAAAATGTTAAATATAAAAGTTGTACAGAATAATGTAAGCTATTTTCAGAATAATATATGAATATACAGGGTATTGCAGAAATGAGTCACAGGTTAAAATATTTGTTCTTTAAATGGTACACCCTATATATTGTTAGCTTTTTAAAATCTCCCGAAACTTCTGAATATTTTTCTTATAACATGTCCTATACCTAAATATAAAAGTTTTCGAAATAATCGCATTTTAACTAAGCGGCTACATTCAAAAATAAATATTCTAGATTTAAGTAAAGTTCTTAGGCTGTAAATTATGCGGTCACGGAGCAACAAGAACTATGTTTATTAGTGACAGTTACCGACATATTAAGTAAATATTATATTTTTTTGATAAATATGTTTTATTCAGAAAGGGAAAAACAAGTAATTTTGCAAACATTTATTAAAGCAAACAATAGCGTTAAATTGGCTCAACGGGAACTGCGTAGAATTAATCCCCGGATACACATTCCAGACAAAAAAACATTCCATCGAATCTATGAAAAGTTTCAACAAACATCTAGCCTAGCGAGAAAGAAGGGAACAATGGAAAGAGACGAAAATAGTGATTTAAATATACTAATAAAAGTATATGAAATACAAAATTTAAAATAATTAAAATCTCAACAATAAAGAAATACTTGTGGTTATTAGAAATTAAATTGCTCAACTGGGCCACCGTTTTCTTGAATACATTTGATATACGTTTTTCGTAACCTTCGTAATGCGGCGGTGATAGATTGGGATAGAATTTCGAAAACTGTGGATTATTATTGCACATATTCATTACTAACTTGCAAAATTGGACTCTTCTGTCTCGATCACCTTCACTGAGTTCATAAGCCAATTGGACTTTTTAAGGATGGAATTAATTTGTGCCTAAATACTTTAGGGTGCATGATTTGCAGATATGATTTTCCAAAGCAATAGTACTACTCGCCTTATGGTGATCTAATTGATCCGACAATAACACATCTAATTATGTATCTTCTAATACCGCAGGTGGACCTTTCGTATAATTGTCCCTGACGTGACCTAAATCTCTATATTCTTTTTCTATTTTACTGACAGTAGATTGAGATATCGGTTCTCTGCGAGGATACTTGTAATTGAAGAGTTCGCAAACTTCAATTTGTCTGCGCATTCTTTGTCCATAACTAATCATTATTAATATTTCTATTCGTTCTCCTTTACTTAAGCGTATCATTTTTTAAAATTACAAGATTATCAAAATAACTTTTGCCAGACAGTAATAATAAAAGAATCATGTGTTAAAATCCGAATATCGATTTTCTCGCAAGCGGCTGAATTTAGGTATATGACATATTTCATAAAATATGTTTGGAAATTTATGCAGAATTAAAAAAAAAATTATAAAATAGGGCTATCTATTTAAAAAAATAAAGTAAACCGTCATAACTTGTTTTTGGGACAACCTATACAGTACACATGAAATAAGCTTCAACAAATGCACAAGAAAAATAAAAAATTGACGGGTCCGAGGGATAAATGAATTTGTTGCAACCTTTTGTTCTCACTGTATATGTTTTTTTTTATATAGGAAATGGAGATTGACGACCCTCTCCGTTGATCGAGATAAAATATATACGCCAAAAACTAAAAACAAAACAAAAATGTTAACTTTGAACCCATATATCTTTGGTTTCTAAAAAGATAGAATCGATATTCTTTTTTCGGCTCTATTTCTCATTCAATTGATGAATAATATAAAAAAGACAGAAATATTAAAAAAAAAAATTATAATTATTGAACGGTTTGTTATGGAATTCTTATAGAAAATTGTGTGTGTTGTTTTGCATTTCTTCTCATTGGTGGTGGTTTTATTATAAATAATTTAAATTTAATATAGTGATGTACAATTTAATGTATGTAACTGCACTTCGATAACAATTTTAATATATCAATTACAATTACAATTCTTGAAACGAAATTTTCAAATAAAATACTTCTACAAATTGGGGTTTTCTCGCTCTTTAGGAATCACTGATGAAAGCGCTCTGATCTATAATAATAAAATTTTAGAGGATTTTACACTTAACATACAAAAATGATTGTTTTTCCGTCCTAATTCAAAAAGTGTACCCAGCCCTACCTTATTTTCTTTATCATCTTCACTTCCGGCATAAAGAATAATAACGTATACCTAATCTAAATTTGCCCCCCCCCCCCAGCGACGCAATCCTAGACTAGTCAATTTTTAACCATTTTAAATTTTTGATTTATTCGCTTGCGCTTTATGAAACGATCGGTTACAGTCTCCAATTTAATTACGTTATAAATTTTCGTTAACTAAATTTCTTTTAATTGATTAATTCTTGTACAAAGCGCATTTTCAGTTTTTCCCGGATTTTCATGTTACTCCCTTTCTGTTCTCCTAGATTTCAAACCCCTTCCCCCCCCCTCCTCCAGAACTTATTCCTGACTGCGCCAATGCCACACAATTTTATTATACCAGAAAATTAAATAATATGTAAATTACAGTCAATTGTTTTAACCAGTCACGCCACTGTCCGATTCACAATATCGCACACCTTACACATCAACTGATCCTAAAGCTGATTAGTGATAACTTGATTGACAGAACCCTTAACTATTTGCTGTTCTTGCCTACAGTATATAAATTTTCAATGGATGTAGCCGTTACTTGATGAAGATCCATTATAGAAACTTGATAGGAAAAATACAAAATGTATAAATCTTCACTTATATTATTTATTCCACACTATAACAATTGTTTCGACACACAGTGTCTTCGTCAGATAGTAGAAACTGAATAACAAATTATCCTTTTACAATATAGAGCACACTCCCAAGTTTAGGTACCCTAATTTATGCTTAACAATAGAATTATGTTATTAAGGTATAAAACTTAAATTATGAATACACACCTTTTCCTAATTATTTTTATAAATTATATTATTGAACTATTGTTATGATTACATCTGGAAATACCGGCTGATTATAAATTTAACAGTGGGGAACTATTTAAGTCGAGCTGATCGTTTAATAAAATATCTAATTTTTTACATTTGTTTATTTCCATGCTTTCTAAGAAATTTAGTTTTATTGATTTGTTTTCTACGTGCAATATTTCAAGATTATCGTCAAAATTGTGTTGTTCGGTATTAAGATGTAACGCGTAATGGGAGTTGTTATGTTTTTTATTATAGCTTGTTTTGTGTTCTTTAAGTCTTTTTTCAAAATTTCTACCTGTTTGTCCTATGTAAATTTTAGTACAACTGCCACATTTTAGTTTATAAACTCCACATTTATGTTCTTTTTTAGTTTTGCTTTTGTTATTTTTGATTAGTTTTCCTAACTTCTACTATCTGACGAAGACACTGTGTGTCGAAACAATTGTTATAGTGTGGAATAAATAATATAAGTGAAGATTTATACATTTTGTATTTTTCCTATCAAGTATATAAATTTGTATTTATATGCTTCTATATTAATTGTCCCACTCGGACAAAATAGTTCGCCTTTAAAATTGCGAGTGGGCCTCTACGTTTTGTCACCAGGGTGCTGCCAGTTCTACAAAAAGTTTGTAAGTATAGGAGGAACATAAGGGTTTGCTAATTAATAATAATAATAATAGATGTCTTTATTTAATTAAATACAAATATACAGTTTAAACATTACGAAACAAATTAGGCCGAAGTAGGGCGCAGTCTAGCCAATAAAGCTACTCTACTGAACCCTCTTCCGCTCATTTTATTTAAAAAAATATCTATAATATATTCGTAAAACTAAAACAAGTCCATAAGGTTTATAAATCAAAAATAGCAAAAATAATTATCTTATAAAATAATGAATATAATGATAAATTAGATAATGCTTGGTTTGGAGGCAATAAGAAAAAATATATATGATTAGCATTATACTAAATTACACAGAACAATTAAGATGATATAATAATTTAAGAATTTTGTGAACTTAATAAAACTTTTTTGTACGTATCTTTAAATTTCTTTGAATCGAGCATAACTATTTCGTTAGGTAAGGATGTTACAGTTCGAAAATTGCATTTCATAAGTTTGATTATCTCTGTTAAGTTTTCGGTTTTAAATTGTTCAAATACATATGTAGACTCTCACCTTAAACATTAATTGTTAATTAAGTTACCTGTAATAGCCAAAATTTTCATTATGTTTAGTTTCAAACCTTTGTTGATGTATATTCCAGGAATGTTTTGTATCTTGTAAGACATACCCAAGTGGATTGATTTCTTCTGTTCATCGTTTAAGATGTTTGAGAGACCATGGGTAGCACGTGAAGTTGCAGCTAAGCAAACAGCTAACGTGGATACTGCTACACAGCTAGTCTCCAAGAATTAAAATGGTACATGGCAACTGGCACGTCCCGCGTCCAGGCATTCCCAACAAAATAAACTAGTACCCCAGTTTGTACTCGGACTTTTAGCCCCTACCAAAAAAAAAAAACCTAAAATCAAATTTTAGATATACAAACATGAAAGAGAAATCTTTCATAACACCCATCGAGGGTAATTCAGATACTAAAGTTAAAACCTACCTCAAATAACTAACGAGGGCTCCCAATTTACCAAACCGCGCCCATGACCGCTGTTGAAGTTCATTAAAGCATTTTAAATCGGCATACCGCCCAAAAGAATAGGTAAATTACAAAGCCATACCCATTTTAATGCATTTGTGGATGCTTTAACGGCACTACATTAGCCTGCACGGTCCAAAAAAACTAAACTTGGGGAGCTATTTCCACAAACGTGCTTTATCTTTCAGTGTCCGTGGTCGAAAGGGACGATTTTTATTTTTCTCCAACGTACATAGTTACCGAAACAAAACAATCAAAAATTAGTCACCCTATCTACCGAAACTAAGCTCTTTCAACAACACAGAAAACTAACGGCGACCGAAGTCTACCCACGCGACCAAGCAAAAATTAACCAGAAGTCGCTGTGAAAACGCACAGAAACTGTCAGTTTGACATTGACCTATTATCGATTTTCTTAAAACACAGCTGATTTACAACATTTGAGACATTTAACCTACATCTCAAATAGAAGCTATAAATTACCAATTACAAATTAACTAAAAGAAAGATTTGAAATCAAACCTATCTGCAAGTAGTATTAAACGATGAACAGAATAAATCAATCCACTTGGCTATGTCTTACAAGATACAAAACATTCCTGGAATATACATCAACAAATATTTGAAACTAAACATAATGAAAATTTTGGCTATTACAGGTAACTTAATTAACAATTAATGTTTAAGGTGAGAGTCTACATTATGTATTTTAACAATTTAAAACCGAAAACTTAACAGAGATAATCAAAGTTATGAAATGCAATTTTCGAACTGTAACAAGGAGTTATATAATTTAATAGCATTAAAAGTAAATGTTCTCTGAAACATGGCTGTCTAATGATGGGGCATAGTAATCTTGTTAGCAAATCTAATATTACAGATATGAACCGTGTTTCGAAAGACAAAATTATTTTTTATGGATGAAGGTGGGGCTGGATTGTTTAAAATTTTGTGAAGAAAATTTGCTAAGTGTAAAGTCCTACGATTGATCATTGTTAGCCAATTTAGTTCTTTAAATGTATGTGAAATATCATCAAATTTTCGAATGCCAAACACAAGACGAGAGCACGTATTTTGAACTTTTTTAATTCTTCCTTAGTCTAAAGCATAAATAAAATCACAATAATTGAAATTTGAGAGAACAAGAGATTCACAAAGCATCTTACGTAATGTAAAACTTAAGATATGACGACTATTGTACAAAACTTTTAAAGATAAATATGATTTTTGGATAAGGTTCTTGACATGCTCCTTTAACCGTAATTCGGTGTCCAAGTTAATGACAAGGTTCTTTGCAAACTTGACAATAGGCAGCTTAACTCAATCAATGTTTATATTAATATTATCAGCCAAAAAATCTATATTATTCTTATTACCAAAAAGCATGAGAGTAGATTTTGATGGATTTAACATTAAATTGTGATCTGAAGAAAGTTGTTGAGAATATTGAGGTCTTCGTTAAGCAGATTTGCTGCAGTTAAATAGTCCTTGATATCAAAGTGATAGTAGATCTGCGTATTATTGGCATAAGCCTTAATTTTGCAATGGTTCAATGATCCGATGTATAAATAATAAAAAAAAGTGGCCCGAGAATAGAACCCTGCGGTACGCCTGATAATATTTGAACTTGATCTGAATATTTATTGTTACAAAGAGTTTTTTGGAAGCGGTTTGTGAAATATGATTTAATAATATTCAGCGCAGGTTCCAAAACCCCATAACATTTTAATTTTGAAAATTGCAAATCGTGTTGAAGAGTGTCAAAAGCTTTTGAAAAATCCAGAAGGATAAGAATACTATTTAGTCTTTTATCAATGGGCATCATTATATCATCAACGACTCCGACCAACGCAACAGATGTAATAAAGTTCTTCCTGAAACCACATTGTTTATTCTTTTTGCTTAACAACGGAGAAAATCCTTTTTATTTTGATTTCAATAATATTTCTGAAGTACACAACTAAAAAAATTATCATAATATTTATGAATGGCTTGTCTTTTTTCTTTGACATTAAAAATTTCTTGGTTCAAAATATATTTGCAAACTAGCTTTCAAAGAGAGTTACTGACTATCAATTGAATACTGACGTAAAAGAACACTATTAACAATAAAAACTTAAAAGAATTTTTAAAAATAGATCTGACAACCCCGATAATGATGCTGGTCCCTTTGAAGCCCGTTAGAAGTTTTTTTATGTCATCAAACTGACTTTGGATAAAGCATACAAAACACTGTTGTGTATGCCCCCATATAACAACAAATTCAAGTATATTTTATTAACATAGACAACTGGAGAACAAACAGAAACATTAGTCTACGTTTGATTGTATTTTCTATTGAGATCGGTACGTTAATATAAGAGTTATTAATAATGATTTAATAAATTAAAACAACGCTTCTGTCTTCCTCCACAAATAATATATATTTTTGAAAATTTAACGATTGTCCCTACATGTTTCGACTATATATACAGTCATCTTCAGGGGAACTAAAAGGAATGTGTGAGAATACAAAGATAATAACAGGTACCATAAGAGACTTACCTATATCGAGTGTAAAATGGGATCCAATAGTTGTCTCAAATTAATGAGTACAACATTTAATATCATAGCAAGTGAAATTTGTGTAGTTGAAGACTAACTTGAGGTAACTCAGAGTTGTGGATATGTAAGTCAGCACATTTTAGTTATTTAAAAATTTTTTTAATGTTTATAAAAGTGAGAAAATTTAGTTATATTTAATGAGCATGGTGTGAAAATAAATTTTAAAAATTAATATATTTATATTATAACATGGTTTATGTGGAGAAACCAAAAAAGAAAAGAAAGAAAAAATTTTTAAGTTATTTTGTAAAAATAAAAATATGAAATTTCATGTTCTTAGTGTATTATTATAAATTAAATAAAGTAGAATGGGGGCTAAGCCCCTATGGGTTTAAATAGAACCACATTGTGATATTAAGAAACAGAATTTTTTTAAGTTTTTTAAAAAATTTAAAAGTGAAACGAAATTTCGTGCGAACCACTACCACGTTTAACTTAAAAAGAATTTTTAAGAAAGGTGTGGTTAAAGTATAAAATGAATGACAGATTTGACATATTATGGCATAACAAATATCAGACTGTAGAAATCCTAAAAATTGAAGTGTTGGTGTAATCTAGAGCAACTCGATAGTAGGTTTACCAAGTCTACAAGATATAGTGTACCTGAAGTTTGAAAGTTATAAATGTTAAACACACAAAGTACCTGAATATGAAAAAGAATGAGACATCTGTGACTGAATGTATGAATTAATAGTTTTCATAAATTAGTAGTTTACAACAATTTTATAAAATTATTCTTAAAAAAGGAAGTTATAAAAGTTCATGGGAGGGCAGATACTACTGCACCGAAGCATATATTTAGAGTTAAGGTTCACTGCACTTTACACTAGGTGGACATTTAAGAATTTAAACCAAAAATTATGATTAACATTATAGGGAAAACAGTATAACATAACCAAGATTGAATCTAACAAAACTAGGATGAACATTGGGCAGACTGACGTAGGTATGCTATAATTAACAATTAATTGTCAAGGTTGAGTAATATATAATAGGCTGGAAAGAGTAATGATATATTGATGAAGCAAACACGAATGCTGCAGTACTAATGGGAGGGGTGGCGCTGTCCCGCCAAGAATACCAACGGCAAAACACCAGGATCCGCAAATCGACCCCATAGCAGCAGCCTCAAAACTGAACCCGTGAGACTAGTGACTAGCCGATGCACTGATATATGAGTCGCTGATTTAAAGGTCCAAAAGCGACCCCCAATGCCCACCGCGAGAAGGTGACAGGACAACGCCAGCTCCCAGAGACAAAAACAATCGTGATGCTATCTTAAATTTAGAGCATTGAAGAAATTTGTACTGCTATGAATAATTTGATCGTTGACGCAATTTATATTAGTGTTGTTAAAATTTTTATTAATTTCAACAATCTCGAGCAGGTCCAGCTTATTCCCTTTAGTACAAAAATGCAAGAGTTTAGTGTTTGTTTCAGGATTAAAAGTATGTTTGTTAGCTGATACATGTCTTGAAAAATTTGATTTAATATTAGAAGGTGACAAATTAAGTCGTGAAGCTCTTTCGATCTCCTTGCAATGTTCATTCATGCGAATTTTAAATTTTCTACCAGTCTGCCCAATATACGCTGTAGAGCAGCCATCGGTCGAACACGTAACCTCATATACACCAGATCTATCCATGAGTGGGATGACATCTTTTGCATTGGAAACGAATGATCCTAAGGTGTGTTTAGTTTTAAAGCTTACGTTGAAGCCATAAGATTGAAGAATATTTTTAAGTTTATATGTTAAGGGGCCCCAGAAAGTTAAGGAACAATATCTATTGTTCTTAAGATATTAGTTGTTTGTTTAGATGTTTATTTAAATGTTTAAAATAAATTTTATTGATGTGTTGTTGGGGGTATCCATTATTTGCTGCGATTTGTTTGATAATGTTTAGCTCATTTTTGAAATTGGTTTGATTGAGGGGTATTGAGAATAAACGTGAAAAAAGAGAATGAAAAGATGCGAATTTTTGTGTATGGGGGTGATTAGAAATATAAGGGATAACGGAGTCTGTGTTAGTGGGTTTGCGATAGACACTAAATTCAATGGCGTTGTTGATTCTAGTGAGTCTCAAATCCAAAAATGGAATAGAGCTATTTTCTTCAAGTTCGTGAGTGAATTTAATAGACTGGTGCAACGAATTGAGAAAGGAAACAAAGTCATTAAGTTCTTCCTGACTACCATTGAAAACTGCAAAAATGTCATCAACATATCTTTTTATAGTGATAATGTGTGTAAAGCGATGGTTATTTTTGATTTTTGATTCTAGGCTTGACATGAAAAGTTCTGCTAGAAGAGGTGAGAGGGCAGATCCCATAGCTAAACCTGAATTTTGTTTATAGAATTTATTATTAAATAAGAAAAAATTTTGTTCAAGAACCAAATTGACTAGTAGACATATATTGTCTATGTGCGTTTGTTGGAGGTATCTTTCTTTGGTGATGCTGGACTTAGGGAGTCTGTCAGGTCTCGATCAGCGACGTGCATCAATCTTTTTCATAAGAGCAACCATCGGTCCGATCCTGACCCTCATATTAAAACCTTAAAGTCAATAAAAAAAAAATTAAATCAAATAATCTTGTGATCTCCAAAGCCGAGAAGGGCTCGTGCCTCGTGATTCTGAGCAGGACACAATATAATGACAAAGTTGAACTTTTTTTATCCCATCAGGATTTCACCCCTATTACAACTAACCCAACAGATAGGTTCATGACAAAATTTAAAAATTGCCTCAAAATAACATCCGACACTCTCTATTTTTTCAATACTAACAAATTTAAATTAACCCCCGTAAATCCAATTACTCCACGTCTATATGGGTTACCAAAGATACATAAACATGACATCCCTATCAGACCAGTAGTATCATACTGTGATTCACCATGTCACAAATTAAGTATTTGGCTTAACAACACCATTTTATCTTTAACAAATTTTCATAGTGACTTCTCTGTTAAAAATTCAACTCAACTGGCTAGTGAACTGCAGAATATTTTTATACCTGACTCATCCTTTTTGATCTCATTTGACATTAATAACCTTTTCCCAAGTATCCCAACTAATGAGTGTTTCCAGCTAGTACATTCACTTCTTTCAGAATCCACCTTCAACAAACCCACATAGACAATACATGTCTACTAGTCAATTTGGTTCTTGAACAAAATTTTTTCTTATTTAATAATAAATTCTATAAACAAAATTCAGGTTTAGCTATGGGATCTGCCCTCTCACCTCTTCTAGTAGAACTTTTCATGTCAAGCCTAGAATCAAAAATCAAAAATAACCATCGCTTTACACACATTATCACTATAAAAAGATATGTTGATGACATTTTTGCAGTTTTCAATGGTAGTCAGGAAGAACTTAATGACTTTGTTTCCTTTCTCAATTCGTTGCACCAGTCTATTAAATTCACTCACGAACTTGAAGAAAATAGCTCTATTCCATTTTTGGATTTGAGACTCACTAGAATCAACAACGCCATTGAATTTAGTGTCTATCGCAAACCCACTAACACAGACTCCGTTATCCCTTATATTTCTAATCACCCCCATACACAAAAATTCGCATCTTTTCATTCTCTTTTTTCACGTTTATTCTCAATACCCCTCAATTAAACCAATTTCAAAAATGAGCTAAACATTATCAAACAAATCGCAGCAAATAATGGATACCCCCAACAACACATCAATAAAATTTATTTTAAACATTTAAATAAACATCTAAACAAACAACTAATATCTAAAGAACCTAATAACAATAGATATTGTTCCTTAACTTTCTGGGGCCCCTTATCATATAAACTCAAAAATATTCTTCAATCTTATGGCTTCAACGTAAGCTTTAAAACTAAACACACCTTAGGATCATTCGTTTCCAATGCAAAAGATGTCATCCCACTCATGGATAGATCTAGTGTATATGAGGTTACGTGTTCGACCGATGGCTGCTCTACAGCGTATATTGGGCAGACTGGTAGAAAATTTAAAATTCGCATAAATGAACATTGCAAGGGGATCGAAAGAGCTTCACGACTTAATTTATCACCTTCTAATATTAAATCAAATTTTTCAAGACATGTATCAGCTAACAAACATACTTTCAATCCTGAAACAAACACTAAACTCTTGCATTTTTGTACTAAAGGGAATAAGCTGGACCTGCTCGAGATTGTTGAAATTAATAAAAATTTTAACAACGCTAATATAAATTGCGTCAACGATCAAATTATTCATAGCAGTACAAATTTCTTCAATGCTCTAAATTTAAGATAGCTTTACGATTGTTTTTGTCTCTGGGAGCTGGCGTTGTCCTGTCACCTTCTCGCGGTGGGCATTGGGGGTCGCTTTTGGACCTTTAAATCAGCGACTCATGTATCAGTGCATCGGCTAGTCACTTGACTCACGGGTTCAGTTTTGAGGCTGCTGCTATGGGGTCGATTTGCGGATCCTGGTGTTTTGCCGTTGGTATTCTTGGCGGGACAGCGCCACCCTTCCCATTAGTACTGCAGCATTCGTGTTTGCTTCATCAATATATCATTACTCTTTCCAGCCTATTATATATTACTCAACCTTGACAATTAATTGTTAATTATAGCATACCTACGTCAGTCTGCCCAATGTTCATCCTAGTTTTGTTAGATTCAATCTTGGTTATGTTATACTGTTTTCCTTATAATGTTAATCATAATTTTTGGTTTAAATTCTTAAATGTCCACCTAGTGTAAAGTGCAGTGAACCTTAACTCTAAATATATGCTTCGGTGCAGTAGTATCTGCCCTCCCATGAACTTTTATAACTTCCTTTTTTAAGAATAATTATATGAAATTGTTGTAAACTACTAATTTATGAAAACTATTAATTCATACATTCAGTCACAGATGTATCATTCTTTTTCATATTCAGGTACTTTGTGTGTTTAACATTTATAACTTTCAAACTTCAGGTACACTATATCTTGTAGACTTTGTAAACCTACTATCGAGTTGCTCTAGATTACACCAACACTTCAATTTTTAGGATTTCTACAGTCTGATATTTGTTATGCCATATGTCAAATCTGTCATTCATTTTATACTTTAACCACACTTTCCTTAAAAATTCTTTTTAAGTTATACGTGGTAGTGGTTCGCACGAAATTTCGTTTCTCTTTTAAATTTTTTAAAAAACTTAAAAAAAAATATTTTTCTTAATATCACAATGTGGTTCTATTTAAACCCATAGGTGCTTAGCCCCCATTCTACTTTATTTAATTTATAATAATACACTAAGAACATGAAATTTCATATTTTTATTTTTACAAAATAACTTAAAAATTTTTTCTTTCTTTTCTTTTTTGGTTTCTCCACATAAACCATGTTATAATATAAATATTATATTAATCATTAAAATTTATTTTCACACCATGCTCATTAAATATACCTAAATTTTCTCACTTTTATAAACATAAAAAAAATTTTTAAATAACTAAAATGTGCTGACTTACATATCCACAACTCTGAGTTACCTCAAGTTAGTCTTCAACTACACAAATTTCACTTGCTATGATATTAAATGTTGTACTCATTAATTTGAGACAACTATTGGATCCCATTTTACACTCGGTATAGGTAAGTCTCTTATGGTACCTGTTATTATATTTGTATTCTCACACATTCCTTTTAGTTCCCCTGAAGATGACTGTATATATAGTCGAAACATGTAGGGACAATCGTTAAATTTTCAAAAATATATATTATTTGTGGAGGAAGACAGAAGTGTTGTTTTAATTTACATTACCTACACTCCACTGCAAGCATGGACTACTTCTTCAAATTTTGATAATGATTTGTTGCGATAAAATATTCCCTTCTCCCTCTAACATTCCCAGTACTGGTAACCGTAGACGCTCAGAAAAGTCTGCAAACATTTTTTTAATGCTCGGATAAATTTGCTGTCCAGTGTAGTCTTTTCTATTTAAGGTATTCCCAGCAGGAACCACATGCACGACCATAGGCTGGGGCCGCCAATCAGAAAGCGCACAATCACTGCCTGAAATTCTCCAAAAAGTTGATGTCCCTCTGCTCACCAATGAAATTTGCGAATCCATGTACAATACATGGGGCATACGTAAGTACACTGTGCGTTTCTTTTACTAGGGCCATGGAATGTTGTCAAATTTTAAACGCCATGTTGGGATCTGTTTTACCATAATATCGATACAACTTAAACTTGGAAGGGATAAAGGTTCTGATCTCAGCAGTGGGACTCTGTGACAAATCGCATTCTACCCCTCAAATACGATTGACGAATTCTGCTATAGAAAGCGAGAATCGCATTCGGCGGCACTCCGCGTTGCAGTGGAGTAATCTTCGGGTAATCTCGGTATTAGAACGGGAAACATAAGAAGGGTTTTGGTTTTTTGGAATTTACATTACCTACCACATAATCTATCAATTTGCTGTTGTGATTTTTATCTTGCAATTTTTTATGCTTCATTATATTACCTGTCGTTACCTCCTTACCTTTATTCAAGTGTATGATATAAACCTTATAATTATGGTACCAGTAAATTAAGCGAATATACAGAAGCCGATTCAAAAAGGAGGACACTGACCAACTTAACATAATAAGAAATAAAACAAAGATACTCGGAATATTACGAATATTTATTGAAGACAGTTCAACAAGAATAAATTTGCCATTTTATTGTCAGATTTACTAACAAAACTAAAAATGTCCAATGAATCTAGGCTAAATTTTCAGTCTTATATACAGCGTGTCCAGAAAAGTCCTAGACATATGGGACTTTCTTTATTGTTGATTTTACGAAAAAAAGTTATTCTTTATAAAAAGTTCTGCTTGATGCGCAAATATTATTGACATATCAAAACTTAGGATATCATGTACAGGGTTTTCAGAGATATTTTCGGTCATATCTACAAGGTTCCCTATAGGAGATACAAGAAAACTTTAAATGTATAAGTTGTGGGGTTTTATCTGAACCGCCAGAAAATAAAAAAAAATAGACAAGTAACGTTCTGAAAGCCAAGAAAAATTTAAAAATTGTTTTTTTTTTTATGAAACACCCTGTATATTTTGTATTTTTCTGAAAGATCTTTCATTCCTGATTCCAAAAATATATAGTTTGTCTATATTTGCAACTAACCTGAACTGTCATTAAGTTATTTTCGATTCGTTATTTTACGCGGCACCATACAGTAATAAAACTTATGAGTAGAGTGCCTTGGAAAACAATAATTATTGCACGACAGTGTTTAGTTTTTAATAGGGAACAGTCTATTTAAAAATAAGATTAAAGATGTTATAAACATTCTGTATCAAAAATATAAATCAACCATTGTAGTCTTTCGAACAAAATACAAACAAATAAATACATAAACTAAATTAACTAATAGCTGTAATATACGGGTGTATTTTACTGGTTCTCAATATAACCTCCTCCATTTCTGATACATTTCTGAATATTTGTCCTCAATTTGCTATTAATTGTATCTACTATAAAATTCGGATGATCCCTATTTAAAACTCGGATTTCATCACGAATTCTATCTTCGAGAATTTGGATATTTCGCGTCCTATTATAATAAATGCGATTTTTTAAATAGCCCCACAAAAATATGTCCAGGGGTGAAAGGTCGGGGCTGTTGGCTGGCCATGGAATAAGACCCCTTCTTCCTATCCATAAATTATATCTGTCATTAAGGTAATTGGTGACAGGTATGACATTATGGACGGTGCGCCATCTTGCTGCCAAATTAGACTATTATAATCATAAATGGGAAGTTCCTCTAAAAGATGTTCTATATCATTTTCCAGGAAATGGAGATACCGTGCACCTGTTAGGCTACCTCGGAAAATGATTGGACCAATAATTCTGCCAGCAAACAGACCGCACCAAACATTTACGCTACTGCGACCTGAAATTTTTACTTCTTGGATTTTGTGCGGATTTGTTGACGACCAAAAGTGTTTATTTTTGCGATTAAACATTCCACTTGTGGTAAATGTGGCTTCGTCCGTAAAAATTATTTTATTTAGAAAATCTGCATTTTCATCTAGTCTTCTAGTAATATTGACACAAAATTCTAATCTGTGCTGGATATTATTTTCGGTTAGCCCTTGGACTGGCAAAAACTTAAAATGATGATATTTGTTCTTTTTTAAAATCTCATGAATTTTCCCCCATGATTTATTAAAATAAATTGCAGCATCAGGAATGGACCGTTCAGGCATTTCTATAAAAAATAACCAAAGTATTTTACCCATAAAAAAAGGAATTTAAAATTTACCTTCAAAAAAGAGTAAGACATCTAAATCTTTTTGAAAATTTCTTGTAAATGTCCTTTTCTTACGTTCGAGACTGTGTCTCAACTCAAATTGCCGCACTACGTATCTTATTGTGTCAACGCATGGCGTGGGTCTTCCTGGATGGGTAATACGGTATTGGCGTTGAGTTCTTGGTCCGTTATTAGCATGCTTATAGAATAAACGGATCATATCTGATTTTTCTTCAGTGGAATAACCCATTTTAAAAAATACGCGAATGTTTTTTCCTCTATACTATAGATTCTTACATTGACAGTAGTTCCTTATTGAAAACTAAATTGTGCCATACAATTGTTTTCCAAGGCACTCTACTCATAAAAATTTTTATCGTATGGTGCCGCTTACAATAACAAATCGAATATAATTTAATGACGGTTCATGGAAATATAGACAAACTGTATATTTTTGGAATCAGGAAAGAAAGATCTTTCAGAGAAATAAAAAATATACAGGGTGTTTCATTGAAAAAAACAATTTTTAAATTTTTCTTAGCTTTTAGAACGTCACTTGTCTATTTTTTTTGAAATTTTCTGGCGGTTCAGATGAAACCTCACAACTTCTACATTTAAAATTTTTTTGCATCTCTTATAGGGAACCCTGTAGATAGGACCGAAAATATCTCTGAAAACCCTGTACAGGGCGGTAAAAAAGTATAGAAAACAGAATTACATTAAGAGGGAAGTACCCTCAATCTTTATTTTAGAGCAAATTGTTATAAGAAAACTT
Source organism: Polydrusus tereticollis (assembly GCA_963920685.1). NCBI lineage: Eukaryota > Metazoa > Arthropoda > Insecta > Coleoptera > Curculionidae > Polydrusus > Polydrusus tereticollis. The sequence continues at coordinate 42,225,730 of OY987332.1, read as the reverse complement.
TACTAAGGACCACAAAACGTGGTCAGATACAATTTTTCGTTGAACTATTTTAATTTACAGGGTAACGTCAAAAAGCCTTTTGAAAATATTTTTTTATTTTATTTCTTTAACAGTTACCTGCAACAATTTTGCAACAACTATGTGCAATACTATAGTAACGAATATTGACATGTTAGTCAAAAATCATTTACTATTTTTCAACTTATTAACAAGAGTTTTTCGTTAGTTTCGTCACGGTTGCAAAGTTAACGCTGCAGGAGAAAATAGAAATTGTACTTATAGTCGGAGATCACTATAAACCGATTAGGGAAGCCGCACTTATGTTTAATACTAGACACCCTGACAAAATGGTATGTAGCGTCACTATAGCAAACGTAATGAATAAATCTAAAGCTACTGGATCCGTCAAAAACGTACTTAAGAAACAACACAACAAATGGTCCACAACAGAAGAAAAGCAACTCAATATAATGCAAGCGGTTATCGAAGACCCGAAAATTTCTTTATGAAAATTGTCAAAAACTATTCCAGCTGACGTCAAAGAGTCTACTGCTAGTAACATTTTAAAAATAAATAAATTCCATCCATATAAACCGAAACACATTCACACGCTTCTTCCTAGAGATTTTGAATCCCGTTTCCTATTTTGGGCGTAATTCCAAGGCAACTGTGAAGTAGATGCTTTTTTTGCAAGAAAAATGTTATTTACAGATGAAGCCGTGTTTACTTCCAACGGCGTGGTATGCTCCCAAAATTGTCGGTGGTGAAGTGACAACAATCCAAATTTTATAATCGAATGCCGTAGTCAATGTTCATTTAAAACCAATGTTTGGTGTGGCATTTTTAATGATCGAATCTTTGGACCATACTTTTTCCGACAAAACATAAAACCAGTTGTCTCAATTTCTTAACGAACTGCCACTAAATATAAGACGTACACGTAACATAAATACTTCACTTCAAAATGGTAAAAATCCAATTTTAATTTTCTTTATTTCACTTTTTCAATCATAATATTATGTTCATTTTCTACCTAACAATTTGTTAGCCAATCCTTCAAGCATGGTTGGATGAAGCACCTATATACATCATTTTCCTCTAATTAGCTACAACCTACATAATTGCTTCACCACCTGCTCATTGGCTTCAAATTAATCAATTCCAACCTTAAAATAGTATAATTTCATTTCATTTATTGTTTATCTCCTAAGAATGTGTTATTCAAGTCCAACCCAGTACTTTGTTGACCACACCCTAGACACGGTTAAATGAAGCATCTTTGAGCACCTCACTTAAATTAATCTCCTCTAAATAGCTACAAATGACATAATTGCTTCATCACCTGTCTCAGTGGCCGCAGACTGGGAATTCCCTTCTTCAAAGATACCTTGACCAAAATTTTAAATATCACTTCTTATTCAATCTTGAACATTCATTAGAACCTACAATTTCAATTTTAACATAATTTTGATCGTCGCTTATGCAAGATAGAGCTGCCGTAATCGACTACTGGTAAGTCCTCTCATTTTAGTTAGAACGTTTAACTCACACTGTAAATTTCTTTTAGTATCCCTGATGATGGACATTTCTATGTCCGAAACATGTAGGATATAAACATAAACATTGAAATACATATTGTGGAGGTAGACTGCCGTTGTTTTATTTGATTATATCAACTCCACTGTAATGGACTACTTCTTCAAGTATAAGACGTACAATTTGGTATCAACACAATGGAGCCCCATGCCATAGTATTAGCACAGTAACTGGGTATTTGAATGAAGTATTTCCGCACCGTTGGATGGGCAGACGTTAAAATATTCCTTGGCTAGTCAGGTCGCCTGACATCATACCCTGGACTTCTTTTTATGGGCCGATTAAAAGAAATGGTGTATGGGCATAGACCTTTTCAGGATATTGACCATCTTGAAGCAGTAATAATAAAATATCTAAGAAATTACTCCAAATATGATACGGGCTACAGTAAGAGAAATTACAAGGCGTACTATAGTTTGCATGGAAAAAGAAGGGGGGCACGTGGAGACAGAATTTTTCACTTTAAACTATCTGTTTTTAGATCACTTTAACATGTAATTGCTAAAATATTGTTTATTATTCACGTTCACAATTTATTTTTGCTGTAAGGAAATTAAATGTTTTTATTATTCCTGATAAGTAGATAGGTTGACTTTAGAACATGAAATAATCTCGTATTATTTTTTTACGTTTCTACTATTCCAACAAGAGGTAATGAATGCTCAATGTGTTTTTGATGGTACCCTGTAAATAAGAATATTTCAACGGAAAATAGTATCTAACCACGTTTTGTAGTCCTTAGTAAAGTTTTCTTATAACAATTTGCTCTAAAATAAAAATTGAGGGTACTTCCCTCTTAACGTAATTCTGTGTGTCTATATTTTTTTGCCGCCCTGTACATGATATCTTAAGTTTTGATATGTTAATATTATTTGCGCATCAAGCAGAACTTTTTATAAAGAATAACTTTTTTTCGTAAAATCTACAATAAAAAAAATTCTCATATGTCTACAACTTTTCTGGAGACGCTATGTAACAAACCCATTAGTAGCACAACTAAATAAAGAGAAATCTGAAATTAAACATGTTTTGAAAGGAACATTATTCTTATCAAATATATTAGGTACGAAAAGTTAAACAACGATTTAACAAGGTAAATTCAACTACGAGTCATGATTAACGTTGGAAGGAAACGTTGAAATTACAAAAAAAAATGTTTCTAAAATTTTAAACGAATTTCTTTCTAGCTGGTTTAATAATCTATAGGATGCCTCAGAAGCACGGTACATAACTAGGAAAAACAGTTCATATGAGTATGTGTCCGGGGTGGCCCCGTTTTTAATATACAGGGTGTTAAAGTTCCTTAAGAAGAATCGGTTGCAATCATGTGTTTTATCAGAAGGTGACCATTTTCAACATTTGTTTTGATTAACTATACTCTTTGCAGAACAAAAACCGATGCACGTCATACCCTTCGAGTGACGTCAGTTATCGACAGTGTTGCCAGCTTGTAACCAAAATATCTGAGTGAGGGAATTACTCAGTTTTTTTTTTCATAAAAACAAGATAAATATGCAAAAATTTCCCATAGTTTATAAATTTGTTTAATTGTTCTTATATGTAATATACCTTTTACCGTCAACTTTAGTACATCTAGCACTTCTTTTATTTTTATCTTGTCAAGATTGACCAATGGTACCATTCTAAAAAATCGATGTTTCATCCAAGAAAAGCAATGCTTCTTTTTCTTTAATACATTCTTACAAAAATACCAGTCGTTTGAAAGCTACGTGGAAAAGTTCCATAAGCCCTAGCCTCAGTTCACCTTTTTACCATCCGAAGCCTATTTTCTTGAAGAGGCTTCTTATAGAGTAACGACAACCATCAAACAGTTCTATGTCTGACATATAAATATGTATACATGTGAGAACTTTGTTCTCAAGCCACTTGCTGAGACCTTATACAATAAGGATTAACCAAATTATGCTAAAACAGCTAAACTCTGGGCTAAATGCCCCAACGAGCGCTGAATTAAATAGCACAATTTGGCGTGGCAAGTGGCTTGAAAACAAAGTTCTCACATGTATACATATTTATATGTCATATTATGATTACCACTTGCCAAGTAGTATTCTCTTACTAGTTCTATGTCTTTTAATTTCTATCTTAAAGTTGTCAAAGTTATATGATGTTCTTAAAAAAGTTACAGCTTATGAATAATCGATGTAAAATATTATAATTTTTAAATAATACATTTTACTTGTTTCGTACATTCCATAAAATATTGTCACGGATAGAACTTATATCCGATTTTCACACATTTACAACTCTCTTTGAATTAGAACGTTTGTTTCAAGGTGATTCTAAAAATTTATTTTCCTTAACTGTTGTTGAAATTGCGCGTATAGTTGATATATTCAAATTTAGGGCAGCTGCTACACGCTAAAAATTAGTAAAGTAGAAATAAAATATCTAGACCTTAACATACTCTTTAAATTTACTTGTCTGTACTATTGTCAAGGGTAACAATAGGCCATTGTTGTTAAGTTCTTCCTGAAAATAGCTTCTTAGAAGCTATCAGCTCTTTGCACCGAATATTTAAATGCTTCGGCATTTTTCACAAATAGTAAACAACGTAATCGACAGAGATATGTATGTGCACTTTTGTTTCTCTTAATAGAATAGTTTTTTTTCCACTACTAACCTATAACATCGCCATTATTGACCGATTATTAACGTTAGAAATCGTTTTTCTTTACCTTGTAAGTTATTATTGACCATGGTCAATAATAAGGCATTGAAATCCATTATTGACCGATCTTCAAGAATCTATTTGAATGCAGGTAACTTGATTTTTTGATTCTACAACATGAATTCATAAACATCATTTCTTGTGGTAAGGCAACCAGATAATTATCAATTCATATTAGATTATTAGAGACGCCTGATAATGTAAAATATCGATAGGTACAATCAACATTTCTTCTGCTTCCATCCTTAATTCTGGAGGTGTACACATAATAATATCACTAACATTTTCTTCGCTCATTTAAAAAAACGGAAAACTCGTGAAATCTGATTACATAAATGAACAAAAATTGACATTGACAAAGCCACCTGACAAAACAACAAAATATTTTGCCAACTCCAAAGCCAACTTGATTAAAAAATATACTTATACCTACCTTAAATTTTTTATAATTATTATTAATACTATAAAGATAAAGGTCTTATAAAAGTTTGTAGTAGTGAAAAAAATATTATATTAACCACGGTTTAGACAGCTTATAGCCCTCGCGTCTTAAATCCCTCGTCGCTTCGCTCCTCGTGATTTAAACTTGCCGCTCGGGCAATAATGATGGCTGTCTAAGCCTTGGTTAATAATATACTATTAATGCTATTTATAGAAAGATCTGGAGTTAAGAATTAAGGTTAGTTTGCATGAAACGTCAAACGAACCCAACCAACGAGCTGGCGCCGTTTACAGTTGTTTTGTTGCCAACTATCGGCCAATAAAATTCGAATTATATTAATTTTTACAACTCAAATAAACAAAATATTTGCTATAAGTGGGTTCGTATCAAAGAAAAATAAGTTAAGTTTGTCGTAAATCCAATATCGCATAAAGTTTTAATATTTTTTGCCCAAATTTAATTTCCTCGTGTTTTCTTACGGATTTACAATTATTATCAGCTAATTGATGACGTGTATCGGTTTTTGTTTTGCATCAATTAATTATATATAATTTGATTTTTAATTAAAACATTTTAATTAACTTTGAAATACATAGTTTTTTTTTTTGTACATGCAATAAAGTAGTTTTTCTTTTTTCTCTCCAAGACGAAACAAGATACGAAAACAATTCAAGGAACAAAAAAGTTGTATAATTAGTTGGTTAATCCGAGAAGAAATATCAAAATTTGAAAAAAGTTAGCGGCGTACATTTTTTTGTCAATAATATATGTTAAGGTGCTTCCCGGGATGCCACTGGCCTTAATAAATTTAACCCTTAACTGGAGACGTGCGGTCATTATGACCGCAGGAATATTTTGTTTCATCAGTACTTATAAACTAAACTGCTGGACAATTCAAGCGGACCGAGCTAATTGTTAGGTGAATTTTGGAGTAAAATCTTTTACGAACGAATAAAGCTATCGATGCGTAGTTTGCAAAATTTAAAAGAGAATTTAATTCTTAATATGCACATTTTTCCGATTTTCTTTTACTCCTAACCTTTAACTGTTTACAGGATTCAAAGAGAAGTATGTTTTTTTACCAAAGTTTCTAAGTACCGGATTTCCACAAAAATAATTTTAAATTATTTTGGATGGCATTTTCTTGGTCTCCTATTTATAGAGAACAAAATAAATTCTCAAATTTTTGATATCGATCTTTGTTCATGAAATTTCGATTTTTTTCTCAACCCCTGTAAATTTCAGGTATTTTTGTCATTAGGCCTTACAATGTTTTGTAAGAACGGGTTTTGGTAAGTGATCATAACTTCTTAAGACCACCTCTTTTGCAACGAGTACATTTTAATTTCTTGCGTTTCGTCGTGACCAGTGGCGTACCCATAATCGGTTTTAATTAGTTTTTTTTTTTCATTTTAAATGCCTCCATTTCCACACATCGTGTGTTTCGTGCCAGGATAACGTTGCAGTAGGTACCATGGTAACACCATTGTTAATTCAGGAGATGTCATTAAGTCACATAATTATTTTTAAAAATGACACGATTGTCCCGAACCGAACGCGCAAGTGTTTTAAGATTGCTTAATGAAGGCCTGACAGTTGAGGCTGTAGCCAATATGTATAATGTTGGGAAGGCCACAACATTCGGCTAAAAGAACGGTTTGCAACCACGGGCGACACGGCTTACAGACATGGAGGTGGCCGGTATAGAAAAATACCAGTGCGAGCAGAGAGGAACCTCCTACGAGAAACTCGACGTAGACGGACCCTGAACTCTAGCGTCCTCAATGAAAATATGCGGCGACATACTGGTATTGTGGTTTCCGATAGGACATTGAGGAGGAGGCTAAACTACAATAACTTAAGGTATACTAACAAAGAAAAAATACTGTAGAATGATTATTTTTACATCTTTCCTGTTTGTAGAGCAAGAAGGCGGGCAAAATGTACGCGGCTTTTGCAGCAGCACCGTCGTCAGAGGCAAGCGTGGGCAGTTACGCATATAAGGTGGGGTGCAGAATGGCAAAATTGTATGTTTTGCGATGAGACAAGATTTAATCTGATGCATTCAGATGGAAGGGTTCTTGTTTGGAGGCAACCTGGGGGAAGATACATTGAGGAAAATATGGCTCCTCAAGAAGCTTTTGGCCGAGGGGGTATTACCGTATGGGCAGAAGTAATGCACAATGGAAAAACGGATCTTTTTATTTTGCAAAAAACCGTAAATGCCGAAATTTATATGAATGAAATTTTAAGAAACATCGTGCTGCCGTTTGCGGAAAACTTTGGGCCCGGTTTTCTTTTTGTTGATGACAACGCAAGGCCACACACGGTACGGATTGTTCAAGAGTTTTTGGAGGAAAGCAATATTAATCAATTAAACTTGCATTCAAAATCTCCCGATCTAAACCTTATTGAGCATGTGTGGTCTTCTTTAAAGTTGCATGTACGATCAAGGGAAAATGCACCTCAAACATTGGCAGAGCTTGCCGTAGCAATACGGGAGGAATGGGAAAACATACCACAACAACTTATCAATAACCTGGCCAGAAGTATGCCTCGGCGGTGCCAGGAGGTTCTCAACCTTCGGGGAGGAGCCACCCGGTATTAGTTTTCTCATTAGCCGTTTAATCAGTACAGAGTTAAGGAAGACTAATCATGTAAGCATATCAGTACCTAATGAACATTATTTAAAATATCTTATTTGCTAATATAATTGTTCCGTTAATAATAAAAAGATTCGTTTTATAACTGTGTATTTTTTGGAAAAGTGGATCGGATAAATCTTGTTTCATTTTGCCTCCGCGTATTACAATTTTGTTACTTTTATTATTTGTCCTAAATATGTTTGTCAAAAAAATATGTATTTTGTGTTATCGGTATTTTACAATGATGTTTATAAGGATATGTAAGAAAGGTTGATTAAAAAATTAATTAGGAACAGTTATACACTTATTTGTACATCCTGTATACGCGCTTTTGAAGTTTAAATCATTTCACGGATGATGTTCAAAGATGACGTTTCAACCCACTAGTGATTACTACCGATTATGGGTACGCCACTGGTGACGACGAAACGCAAGAAATTAAAATGTACTCGTTGCAAAAGAGGTGGTCCTAAGAAGTAATAATCACTTACCAAAACCCGTTCTTACAAAACATTGTAAGGCCTAATGACAAGAATACCTGAAATTTACAGGGGTTGAGAAAAAAATCGAAATTTCATGAACAAAGAGGGATATCAAAAATTTGAGAATTTATTTTGTTCTCCATAAATAGGAGACCAAGAAAATGCCATCCAAAATAATTTAAAATTATTTTTGTGGAAATCCGGTACTTAGAAATTTTGGTAAAAAAAACATACTTCTCTTTGAACCCTGTAGACAGTTAAAGGTTAGAAGTAAAATAAAATCGGAAAAATGTGCATATTAAGAGTTAAATTCTCTTTTAAATTTTGCAAACCGCGCATCGATAGCTTTATTCGTTCGTAAAATATTTTACTTCAAAGTTCACCTAACAATTAGCTCGGTCCGCTTGAATTGTCCAGCAGTTTATTATAGTTTCGTCCCCACCAGCCCGTATACCTTCTAGTCGATGCGCGATTAGTGTGTTGTGAGACGCTGAAGAGTGAGTTTCCGATTGTTTGTTTTGTGCGGTCATTCAAAGTTCGACAGTGGTCATAGTGACCTCACGTCCCCATTAGCGCTACTTTTTTGTTTCGTAAAGTATAGACAATATTGTGGAATGTAACATGAATGACATGCTAGGTCCATCAAAAAGGGTCCGTTATGTTGACTCAGACTTTGAAGAAACCGTCACGCATTGGTATAAGGAAGCTGGCGAAGACAACAGTGATATTGATGATTGCCAAAGTGATCAATATGAAGAAAGCATGCATGAGTCAGACTCCGAGTTGTCCGCTACAGAAGATAATGTAGATGATTATGTTGGGCAGCGAAGCAACGATTCTCCTAATATGACAGGCAGTGAATCAGAAGACGAATATGCAGATCAAAATAGAATTGGTAATAAAAAAAATTATTATGGAAAAAACAGATACAAATGGTCTAGTGTACCATCTCAAAATCGGTCCCGGACTCGGCGCCATAATATAATTTTACAGCTTCCAGGCTTACGACCATCTGCAAATTTGGGAACAGAAGCGAAACCAAAAGCTATAATATGGAAACTAATATTTAACGATGAAATGCTGAATATCATTTTGTAATGGACCGACAAAAAACTTACAACAATTAAACATAACTGTAAAGATCCGAAAAAAACGGACTTACAAAATATTGATATTATTGAATTGGAGGCCTTTTTAGGGCTGCTTCTTTTTGCCGCCATTTTTAATTCAAATCATGAAAACATAAAGCGTACATTTGCAACAAATGGTAAAGGACGTGATATATACAAATGGTAAAGGACGAGTTATTTGATTGATTGATAATAAATTCCCAGAAAGTATACTCGTTGGGCCCTAACACCTGTATCGATGATATGGTAGTTCCTTTTAGGGGAAGATGCAAATTCAATGTTTACATGCCAATAAACCAGCCAAATATGGACTGAAAATCCAGTGCCTAACTGATTCCAGAAACCATTATTTGTTTAACGCCTACCTCTATACAGGAAAAGGTTCAGATGGAAAGAGTTTGTCGGATGAGGAGAAAAAGTATTCGATACCAACACAAGCTGTTATTCGGTTATGTAAACCAATAGAAAATAGCAACAGAAATGTCACTGCAGATAATTGGTTCTCATCAATTCCACTTGTTGAACAATTGAAGGTTAGAGGATTAACTTACGTCGGAACTTTAAAAAAAAAATAAACGAGAAATTCCACAAAAATTTGTACCAAACAAAAAGCGAGCTGTTGAATCGTATTTGCATGGGTTCTCAGGTAATAGTTATAACTATTATGTCACGGGGGCCAAGAAAAAATTGTTCCGTTGTAATTGTCTCATCCATGCACCACACTGCTTCCTTTGATCAAACTGCAAATCTTCCAGAGATGAACTCTTTCTATAACATGACGAAAGGAGGAGTAGATGCATTGGATGAAAAATGTTCTAAACATACATCAAGCAGGAGAACACGAAGATGGCCAATGGCGATTTTTTTCAGACTCTTGGATATTAGTGCGGTAAACTCACGCGTGCTTTACCAGTCTTTCAAAAATAACCCACAAACAGAAAAGGCTGATTTTATAGGTGACCTAGCAGGGGAGCTGGTCAGACCCCACATGGAAATGCGACTTAGCAATATAAGAATTTCTAGAGAAGTGAGGTTTTGTATTCGACGTGTGTTTAATGTTCATAAAGACATTTTGAATCAAGACGAACCCACAACAAAACTAGAAAAACGTAAGACATGTTCAACCTGTCCACCCAGACTAAAAAGAAAAACTTTTCATGTGCGATGTATGTGTGATAAGCCTATTTGCAACCAGTGTGCTAAAATGTTATGTGCGGACTGCAACTAAATTTGTTGACATTCACAAAGTGCAATTTTTATGAAAAAGCCATTTTTTTGCGAATTACTTGATTTGCTTTTATGGAATAATATGTTTCCTTCACATTTTCACCAAAAAAATTTCCATTGATTTCATTATATTTTTTTTTAGCTATTTTAATTTTTCGGTTATTAAAAATTATATGTATGTTGGGGTTTATTATTATTTTTCACTTTTGTTCAGGACTTTTTATAATAAAGTATGTAAAGAACTAGATTTTGTTTTATTTTTTGCATGTTTTTAAATGTATGTAATAAAAAAACGGTGCGGTCACAATGTCCGCATGTCTCCAGTAGTGTCGCATTAATTTGACATCTCCACTTAACGGTTAATCTAGTTAGGGCTAATTACTCCCCTTATCATTATTAGTAATGGTACCAAATTCCAATAAAATCGGGAAAAGCAGTATAAAAAACACACCTGTATATCAAAAACAGGGTAACTTCGGACGCATGGTCATATAAACTATTTCCCTTAGAATATCACAAGGAGTCACCCCTTTAAGTTACGTACCGTACTTCTGAAACACCCTCTATAGGAACTATTTTGTAGAGAATTTTATTAAATTACCGCCCCCAAACGATCATTGCTACCAGTCTGCGAATTAAATTTTGAATTTGGCAATCGATTGTTGCAGTGGTAAATTAGTTAGTAGAGTTGCAGCAAGCCTAATGTTTCAGTTTCTCGTGTTAAACGTCACTATATTTTGACGAAAATGAGACCCGTCGTACTTTTCAGCTATATTATAATAAAATACTTATCCTGAAAGTAAGTTTATTTTTTCCAATATATTTTAAATATCTTCACATAGATGGCTACATAAGGGACGACATGGTATGTGCAGGATTTCCGGCCGGAGGGCATGATGCTTGTGGAGGTGATTCCGGAGGACCTCTAATAGCCGAGGGAGTCTTGATCGGAGCGACCTCATGGGGATTAGGTTGTGGTAGAGCCAACGCTCCTGGAGTGTATGCGAGAGTGCAGTACTTCAGGGAATGGATTCGGGAAAATACTGGAGTTTAATAAGATACGTTGGATACATTATGGTTTATTTATGGGTACTTTTATAACTGAATATTTTGATTTCTGATCTAATTAACATGCTTTTACAATAATAAAGAATTTAAATAAATAATTTGATGTTTTTATTGGTGTCTAATAATATAAAGTACAGGTTGACCCATTTTCAACACTTTTATAGAGTATGTCCGTAATTGTTAGTGCTATCAAAAAAGTAATATAGGTGTCATGTGCTCTTTTTGGGCCAAACTTAAAATTATAATATTCTCTTAGTTAAAGGAGATACAGAAAAATGTTTAATACAGAAGTTTCTTTATAATAATTGTTGAATAATCTGCCGTTTTCAGAATAAGTGTACGGGGTCAGGTAAAACGTTATCGGACCTAACCTCATTTTTTAAATGGAACACCCTGTATACTTCAATCTAAAAAGACATTTAAATTATCTTTTCAAATATATAACACGCCATGGATGATATTGATTTCCTAGGCGATTTATTTGAACTTTATTACTTTGAAATGAAATAAAAGATTCAGATTAAGGTAAAAATAACGGGAATCATCGCAAATATTCGAAAGATCCTCCGTTGTTTCCAATGCACTCTTGACATCTTTTTCGAATGGATTTTAAGGCATTTATGATGTGTAATGGTTTTATTTCATGGCCTCATGAATTCTTTAATCAAGTTTTTCTCGGGTTAAAATGACTTCTATATAAATTTTATTTTCCTGGAGGTGTTAGATCCGGAGATTGTGGTAGCCACCCTATAGGTCCATGTGTTCCTATCCAACGGTTCCTAAAGTGAGTATTTAAATACGCTCTTATTCGAAGAGTGTTATGGGTAGGGGCGCCATCTTGTTGAAAGTAAATCTCTATTACTTCATTTAAAGGAACATCATCAAGGATATCGAAAAGGTTTGATTGGAGTATGTCCAATCTATCTGCATTTAAATTTTCTTCAAAAAAGCGATACACCAGTTCCGAAACAAAAAACAATTTATATTTACACCAAATCGACCTTGTTGGCGAACAGCTCGTACCATGTGGGGATTTGTGGAGTTCCAATGTCTTTCATTATGTCGGTTATGAATACCGCAACTTGTAATTCGACATTCATCTGACCAAATTATTTTTGGTGAAAAGAACGATCCTCGTTAGATTTATTTAAAAACCATTGACAAAATTTTAATTGTCTCACATCATCACCAGGATGCAAATATTGGGTAATTTTAACAACATAGGGAAAATATTTATTGGACGTCAAAATTCTTTGCGCCTTAGATTTTGTAATTCCAGTTTCAGTTTGTACGTTTCTGACGGACGTAGATTTTTGTTCCTAAAATTACAAAAGTAATTTTAGAAAATAAAATTAGGATATGTGTTCAAGACCACAAGACAGAAGTGAAAACCTCACCAAGACGAGATTCTTTATTAAACTTTCACAATCTAACATCCGCAAATCTCAAATTCAAGACGATAAAAGAATCGATCCATAGAAAGCAAATACACTATGCATTTGATCATATTTTAGTATCTTGCTTTTTTCCCCGACTGCATCATGAGCATTGCGTGACCGAATCTGACGGCTGAGTCTCATTCAATACCCACTAAAAGTGCTAAACGCGCCTAAAGAAGTTTTTACTTCAATAAAAGTTGAGCTACTACTATTCAAAGCTATCACAGGATATATTACCTGATTATTGGCCTCGACAAATCCTAATGCTTATTTCTTCATTTTCCTTGTTTTCTTTATTATCAGTTTTTGATCTCGGCATCGTAAAAGAGCCGTATGTTTTCAAACTATGTTCCAGTCGTCGGAATATGTTCTTAAATGGTTGCCATCTTTCCGGATAGTGAACAAAATATAAATTTTGCGCAATTTCCTCGTTATTTCCACTTTCAATATAAACTGATATCATATCAAATCGCAATAATTGTTGATAAGTCATTTTCACAAACGAATATGAAAAAATAAAATTGACGTTAAATGTTAATACGTAATAAAGTTTAAATAAATCGCCTAAGGAACCAATATCATCCATCGTGTGTTATATTTGAAAAAAAAATTTAAAATGCTATCCTTTTGGATTAAAATATACAGGGTGTTCCATTTAAAAAAATGAGATTAGGTCCGATAACGTTTTTACCTGACCCCGTATACTTATTCTGAAAAAGGCAGATTATTCAACAATCATTATAAAGAATCTTTTGTATAACATATTTTTCTGTATCTCTTTTAACTACGAAAATATAGGGTAATTTTGAAATTGCTAATTTTTTGATTTTCCCCCGTGTCTCTATAGCAAACATTTTTTAATTTTGATTTTACCATTTTAAGTTTGACCTAAAAAGAGCACATAACACCTATATTACTTTTTTGATAGCACTACCCAACAAACATATTATTATTAAGTAATGTGGACCAGAACGGAAGGAAAATAGTCCTAAATTGGCAAATATTTGTTTGTTTTTGTCTTAAATGTTTTCTTAAAAGTCACAAAAGATTCGAACTCTAAAAGTCAAAATTGGGATATCTACAACTTAAATAATTTGTTATAGGGAAATTTACTTTTAGTTTAATTTAACTAGTTAAAAATTACAAATAAATTACCTCTTTGAGACATTAAAAATATTTAATCCTAATAAGGAATATGATTAAGTCATAATTTACTTAATTGTCACTTAATATATGTATTTATAATTAAGGAATTTTTTGGCTATTACGTTAAACATTACCCAATTATTCTCTAAAAAAGTCCAAATAGTTTACTGACCATGTAGTTTTAGAAACAAGTAATATTTTGGATAATTTTGCCATATAAATTGTTCCCAAAGTTATAGACCTTTTGTGGTTAAAAATTGAGCTACTTCACAACTTTCTGATTAACCTCAAAGGCCAACATTGCTTGTACAATTGACCTGTTAGAAAAGTTGCCCTGATTGAGGTCGTAGATTACATATTACAAATTACCTTCAAGTTACATGTTCCCTTTATATATCTTTAACGACATTTGTTTATGTTTTCAGTTGTGTCTGTATTTTCTTTTTAACCTTAAAGGGAGTAGCGGGGTAACATTTGCAATGCCAAAACAAAATTCGATTATTTTAATAACAAAATAAAAGCATACAGACAGGGTCATCAAGAAAAATCATATTAACGCGTTGCAGGTTGCAGCAATGATTTTTAGCCTGAAATTACATCAATCGTTTAACGATCAACATATTATTAGAGAGAGACAGTGAAAACGAATCAGGTTCATATCAGACAAAGGCTGCAATGGTCCAGACTACTTCGGACGATACTACACTACTCGAAATTTAAAACAAATAGATCGGTTCCGGTATTGGGTAGCGCGGATCCTACAAATTGCCGTAAATTTAACTTTGACTGATAACTAGAAATGTCTTATTTAGGTACGATTTAACTTTAAATTCGATAAATGATTGCCAATTTACCCTCGGACCAGGAAAACATGTTCTCAAAGTTAATAATAGAGGGAAAAATAACTTTAAGGTTAAAAATATAAAAACGGCCATATTTAATAATTATTAGTTTTCCTGTTTATCGACAACTATAAAAAAACAATAATTAAGATTTTAAGAATTACATAAGGTGAGTGGAAAATCCATTAGACTGCGATATCTTTCGTCAACGAAAGTTTTTTTAAAACTTTAGGTACATATAATGTTTATAATGAAGACACTCTGTTTTTAGGTTAATGGTAAAAATATTTAAAATTATCGTAATAATACATAGAAAAACGCATATTTAAGGACGCGTTTTGTTTTTCGAAGTATCATCACCATAATTCACAAACACATTTCTTTCGCATCCAAATTTCGGTCCAGAAAAATGATAAAACTTAATTATATCACTTTATTGTTGAAGTTATAATTAGCGGCCATACCAAATATTTACTTGAGTCGAACTCCATTTTATAATTTACTTTGTCCTGTTGCAAGTGTTGGCATAAGTTGTTGTCTTTTCTTTCTAACGCCAGATATAATATGTTTTCTCTGTATTTTTGTCTAGTGTCTTATTGCTCCTATATAGGTTATACTTAGGTCAAAAGGTTGGTCTCACTTTCCACATTTAGACGAACAAAAAACGGAAACTCATATTGATAGATTGCAAGTAGAACATCAAGATCATGTAGATAATATAAATGATATTGTAAAATACTTGAATATTCATTTTGCAGGGATAGGGAAAAATATCGTAGAGAAACTTAATAAGGAAATAGAAGTAATATCCTTAAACCTAAATTTGTAGATGTAACCTATAAAAATACAATATATATTGAACCAACAAATGAACAAGAAATTGACAGAATCATATCTGATCTGAAACGAAATTCAGCCCCAAGGCATGATGAAATAACAGTATTAGACGTAATTAACCTAAAACACAATCTTATACCAATCCTAACTAAATTAGTTAATAAAATATTAAAAGATGGGGTTTTTTCACAATAATTAAAAATAACTAAAATGAATCCTATATTCAAATCTGGAAGCAGGGATAATATGAATAATTATAGGCCAATATCTGTAATAAGTGTGTTTTCAAAAATAGTTGAAAAAATAATTAAGATTACAATGTCATCTTTTATTCACAAATATGTTACGGTTGATCAGTATCAGTATGGTTTTGTCAAAAACAGTAGCACCCTAATAAAGGCTTGGTTCCGCTAGTGCGTCGGACGTCTGCAGCAGTCGCATGCAGCGGCCGCAGCGTCTGCCGCACTGACTGATTTAATGGGTTTCTTCAGAAGTGGTTCCCTTTGTGCGTCGGCAGCAATGTGTCGCAAGCGTCGGCTGCATAGACTGGTAGCCGGACTAGTCAAGCAGCCGACGCAGTGCGATTAAACAACGGGTTTGTGTTAATTTCCCAGAATGAGCGTAGATAAATTCAACCGTGAGGAAGAAATGTCCTTAATTGAGTGTGTATTGTCGTATAAATGTATATACGATGCTTCCCATAAGGACTACAAAGATATTATTCTAAAAGACAATATTTGGAACGAGATATGTTCTCTATTTGTGGTTAAAAATGGTAAGTTTATGCATGATTTTAGCAATATTATTATTTATTTATAATGAATATACAATATACAAGTTGTAATAAAAACAGAAATATAAAACACATTTAAGTTCTAGGAACTGTGGTATCCTGCCAATCCACTTTTCCCTCTTCAACAAAAAAATGTTTGAAACTCTACCTTACTACAAATCCTTCTGCATTTGCGTATCGCATATTGAAAAAAAGAGAACCACTTTTTCTTGGATATGTAATACGGACATGTTTCCCATCTATAGCCCCAACACAGTTAGGAAATTGCCATATTTTCTAGAATTCAGTCGATATCCGCCTACAATCATTTGCAGTGGGAGGGGGCAATAAAATAGGCACCAGCCTTTTACATACTGCTGCCATAACCATCCTTAAGATGCTAGAGATATGGCAATGTGAAATACGAAATCCAAAAGCAAGTGATCTAACTGATTCTCCAGTCGCTAGGTATCTGAAAGAAATTAATACCATCATTTAATATAACTCAAATGCTTTCCATGCGTTCCTCTACATATAAAAAAAAACTCTGGTAATCCCTACACACTAAAATCAATACCTTGATCTTAATAGTAACCAACTATATTATTATTACACAAAAGTTGCAAGCAAAACAGTAGAAACTGCAATAAAAAAAAAGTAATTTATTTTACACTGATGACTGCAAAAAAAGGTGGCGGTCAATCCGTGATACTTATAAAAGAATGAAGAGGGAGGGAAAGCTAGGGACCGGATCAGCTGCAAATAAGCGTAGCAAGTGGCCTTTAGCAAATTACCTTTATTGTCCAGAAGAGAGGAGGTAATATATAAAATAAGACTAATTTTTAGTTGTTAAAAATAAACATATACGACAATTATTTCTGTCTCAACGCGACATTCTCATAAGTGACATGAGTTTAAACAAATATTATCAAGAGCTGGATTTTATTATTTTGTTAATTTTCACAACTACGTCTAATATGCACGATATCCTGGATGAATCACTTAAGGACACAGATAAGGTACGACAATGTGACAATGTTCAAGACTTAGATGATTATGATTCTATAACATCGCCATTGAGTGTAGCAAGTACATCTGCCACTACTTCTGTTTCAAGAGGGTTAAAAAGGAAAAAAAAATGTTAATGATAATATTGCTGACATACTGCACGATAATAAAAGAGCACGGGAAAAAATAATTGCAGCGTTCAACGAAAGAAATGCTCAAGTTCCAGAAGACGACGATGTAGATCTATTTTACAAAAGCATCGCAATAAGTGTAAAACGTCTGCCGCCCCATCTTATTTCTCAAGCGAAACTACAACATTTATAAATAATAAATAACTTGCAGCATCAAGCAAATCAGTTAAAAAGTGCATCTTCGGTACCGCAGTCATCATCTGCTCCTCAGTTTACTAGAATCCCGGAACAATACCAATTGCCTGGTACTGAGCTACTTGTAAGCAATTCTGCAACGCAACTTCCACTTACGTTTTCGTTGTAGTTCACTTTACATTAAACTATCGGTTTGTTTCTATACGCAGTTCCTGCCATTTTTGTCTAGTTTATTGGAACAATGATAATTGTTTCAAATAAAAGTGTTTATGAGTATACAAATAAATAAAGGTACTTACCTCAAAGATATGCCTAATTTTTTTTCAGGTGTTATCGGCCGCTGAAACATGCTAGTTGCTGCTTTTACTATGTCCGCTTTAATCGCTGATAATACAAAGTCAAACTGGTTTCTTGTTAAACGAAAAAAGGCATGAAATTTTGCTTCGTCGTCCAGAAGGTGCCTTGTTATTAAATTAAAAAATGCACCTTCTCGCTTTCTACCTGTAAAAATATTATGTATTGGTCTCCTGGGCATTCTTGTATGGGTCAGACGAATAATAGATTCGACTTCTTCCTCTTCAATCAAGAACAAAGCTAGAGCTAGTTCCATTTTCACCCCTTGATGCCTTCAACTTTTCTGTGACTGCGGCGCCTTGCTGCATAAGCGAAACCACTCACACTGCGTGCGATCGACGCTGCGGCCGCTGCATGCGACTGCTGTAGACGTCCGACGCACTAGCGGAACCAAGCCTTTAGCGCAACAACAGACTTTGTAAATTACATATCTCAAGCACTAGATAAAAAACAAATAGTTATAACGGTATTTGTGGATCTAAGGAAAGCATTTGATGTAGTTAGCATAGAAATATTATTAAAAAAAATTTACCACATGGGATTTAGGGGGACTATAATATATAATATTATAAAGACTTACTTAATGGATCGAAAACAGTATGTTAAGCTTAACGGGGAAAAGGGTGAGGTACTTGGCAGCGAGTACGGAGTACCGCAGGGTTCAGTTCTAGGACCTCTGCTCTATTCACTTTACGTATTGAATTTAAAATATGCCAATCTCAGGGCTAGGTATTTTACATTTGCGGATGATACGATCCTAGTGTATACGGGTGACGAAGAGAGGGCATAGAATATTTTTGTTAATGATGATTTAAAGTTATATCTTAATTGGCTGTATTATAATAAATTAAAAGTAAATATTGATAAAACGAAATATATGATTTTTAAACAAAAAAATAAACGGATTGATAATATGCATATTAAAATAAATAACTTAATTTTAGAAGAAGTTCAGGATATAAAATATCTAGGATTAATAATTGACAATAACCTTAACTGGTCTCAACACATAAAACTTCTATAAAAAAAAATATTGTCGATGATACCTATAATATAGAAGTGTCGAAATTATCTTACTAACAAGACTAAATTAAAGATATACTTTGTCTTCTTTTTTTAGATATCATATACCGATATGGGGAACATGTGGGGAAAAATTTTAAGTCTGCGCAAATTAAAAAGTACTAAAAATTCTTTTTAATTACAATTGGCTAACCAGCACTGAAATTCTATATAGAGAGTTAAAAATATCAAAACTAGAAGTAGTTCTTAGATTAGAGCAAGCAAAATTAATGTATAAAGTCATAAATAACAAACAAAGATGTAATATAAATATTTCAATGCCCAATAATTCTACATAGTCACGAAACCAGATCCCAAAATAATATCTATTGTAAAACAACTAAAACAAATATAGGATTAAATAACCCGACTGTACAAGCATCAAAAACTTATAATAAAATACCTGAAGATATTAAAAATCATAAAAAATATTGTCAATTCATTAAGCATGTCAAATTACATTTAGGATTTAGTTGAAAATGTATCCAACATTGTTAATTTAGTTTAAAGTGTTCTCGAGGCCAGGGCTACCAAGCACTGATTAGAGAAATAAGTTTATGCAAAATATATTATGGGAATTCAATAAACAATAAAAAAATAAAAAAAAAAAAAAAAATAGGTCTATATTTATTTCATTTCGCTTTAACTTATTGGACAGAAAAACCCTATCAACCTATTTTCGACCTTCAAATTACTTTAGTTTCTTTCCCCACATTGGGCAATAGGAAAACAAACGTATGTAAATTCGTCGTCAATATCACGAAATGTCGTATCTCAGTTTCACCAATTTTACAGGAGAGTCATTTAAAGATTTGCACTGATTTTACATGGACACTCTAATATAACTAATTAATAAATTTGTTCGATTTTTTGGGTAGTGAGAAACGTATGTTTATGAATGTTGGAAGTGTGATAATTTTACAAAAAAAATAATTATATACATTTTTTTTTAGTGCAAAATTAAGTTACGACCATTCGTGAAATTTAAAAATAATATATCAAAGAATTAACAATAGTTACGTCGGTAGTGAATTTTGGCAATCTTAGAATTTAAACGGCAATAAATTAAAAATAATAGTTTATTAAAGTGTACATAATACCAGAAAAGTTATTCTTACAAATATAAAAAAACTAACTAACAGTATTAATGAATATTGTTTGAGTATTCACTGAACAAAACCAAAACAATGTATTGTAAATTTTATAATTTTATAAGGAGAAATATTCGAATATAAATTTTAAAATTATTTTATTCTGACAACAGCTGTGTCTCCTACACACAGTGACCTTAAATCCTCAAATTTTTCTTTGCTTATTTTTCTAGCATCTGGATTTAATGGCTGTAAAGGTAAATATAGTAAATTTAAGGTTTGCCTTTCTAAATTAATAGTATCGTAGCAGTCTTGAAGGTGACTGGTTTTATAAAATATTTTTGTTGGCTCGTTTTTTTTAACTTTAAGCTCCATCATGTCACTCCATTTTACAGGATTTCCAGATTCAGATGTTTTAACCGATAAAACTCGAAGATCTTGGGAGAGGGTCTTTAAATCATAAAAATCGTTATATTGTAGAGGATACACGTTATATGGCTGTTTTCGCCTTGAAAGTCGAATTATGGGGTATAGCTGAGACGGGATAAAAAGTTCACCTGAACATGATATGGCTGATATGGCACTATGTGCGCTATCGCCTTCATTCTGCCCATGAAATGATTTGAAAAATTTTAGTGAAATCTCTTCAATGTTGGAACTGTTAACGACAGAATAAAGCATCATAACAGGAGTAATTGAATTTTTATTCTGGCCACTGCATCCATCTGAAAAAAGGTTAACGAATTTCGCTCGTTTTTCATTGTCGTAAATTTGTAAAGACTTGTAAACGCAGGAACTTATTTCTGACGATCCTCTTTTGCTGCTAGTTTCATCCCAAATGAAACAAGAACAATCCTTTGAAGCAATGGCATAAAAAGTAAAGTTGTAATTTGACAAACGTCGTTTATTAAAAATAGCGCTTTCTTTAGATTGGGGCAAGTATATCACCTGTTGCAAGTCAAAACTTGCACAAACTATGTCACTATTCATTTGGGCTTCTTGTTTTATATTTTCTTTAATCTCTCTGACTCTTTTTTTCTCTGCAATATGCTGATCATAACGTTCTTTTAATTTTTTTTTGTTGCATCATCACCTTCACGGTAACTAAGGCATAATGAACATTGGTCTTTTTTAGCTATGTGAAATGCTAAATTAAGAGATCTAAATATTTTGCGGTACAAATCAATACAAGGTTTTTCGTCATTTTTTGGTTGTAGTTCTTCCAGAAACATAGCGTATATTTTGGAAACAGTTAATTCTGGATGGAGGTACTGGCGGGTGAAACTGGATCGACAGTAATGGGACTCCATCTTTGGAAACCTTTCGATGTGTTTCATAATGGCGCTACGGATTTTAGTGTCGCGTTCAATTACGGCAGCAGATTGACGCCCTTCTCTTCGTTCATCTATTATAATTCCACTTGAATTCAGCTTTTTAATACGTTTTTATAAAAATAAATATGGTTCATTTACATTCGGTGCAAGCTCGATGTATACTAACAGTAAATTCAGAGACAATGCAATATTATTGAAAGGAGGGATAGACAAGTATTGACACGAAAAGTTGAGATACGCCATAATAAAACCAAAGAAGTTTTCAGTGCGACAATTTCACGAACTGTCGTAACTTTATTTACGTCAGTTCGTGAAATTCTCTTTTCGGCTACAATAGCATACGACACCGCTTAATATTGCCGTATATTTAGTACCAATGGAAATTGAGTTACGACGCTTCGTGATATTGTAGAGAAGGTTATTTTATATACATAGAGGACATATCTCAAAATTCAATTTTTTTGAGTTACGACACTTCGTGATATTGACGACGAATTATCCCTATAGATAATTGGTCATGCAAAATATTTGACCCGTTTAGAGGTCGCATAAAGGTAAATTTAACTTAAAATGCTTGTCGGTTACCAATTACGGAGATCCTATAAAAGTCTCGAAAATGGGACACCCTGTACAAACGTAAAAAAATTATTATATTTACCATAACTGATATTTGTGGTTTTAATATAATATTTGTAAGTATTAAAGCTTATCCTAGCAAATGCAAAAAAGGGTGTGGTTAGACCCAGATATTTAATTTGCGGAATAAAATAAAACACAGCTGTTACATCAAAATTATTGCTTGTTTATTAGGTAAAACAATCATAAAAACTAAACATGGCATAGTTTTATGCATACAAACTAAGAAAAATATAGGTAAAGTGCTTCTGAAAATAGAGCTGCGTCATTTAAAATATACAAGGTGTCAAAAGTCTGAGATATTGCAAATATTTCAAAAAGTACGAAATATATTTTTGTTGGAAATCGGTACATCGTACCTACACAGGCTGTTACTTAATGATAGGCCGTAATTCCAAGAGCGCATTCCTGAACCAAATTCAAATAGAGAAGTTCATATAAACATGTGTCCTAAAAAGTCTGGGTTTCAAGGTACAGGGTGTCAAATTAAAAACAAAAATCGTTTTTTTTTATTAATATCTCAAAGACCCTTTTGCCGACTTTGGTGAAATTTGGCAGTATTGTTTGTTTTGGTAAGACGCTAAGTTAACACTAACTAGATGATAATTATTATGAGTTCCAGTGTGGCATACCGCGGGGCAGTCTCACGAATAATATACAGTGTGTCTACTTAAGTTGGCTATACAGGGTGTTAATTAAGTACGTAGCCAAACTTTAAGGAATAATTCCTTGTATAATTTTAAGATAAAAAGTTCATATAAACGTATATCCTAAAATGTTTGGTTTTCGATATACAGGGTGCTAAAGTTTTAATTTTTTTTTTGGTTTTCTTAATATTCCTTTGGAATTTTTAGGAATAATTAATTAAAATTTTGCACAAATAATAGATTTACCAGTATCTACGAACTAACATTATTAATATTTAAATTAATCTACAGGGTCCTCGTTTTTTTGTGGTCATGACACCTTTACGCCCGTCCAATTTACTTAATACGACGTCACTGACTAATTTTAAGAACAAAATCTAATTTGTCATTTTATTCTCTAACATTTACCTATCTTGAAGTTTTTTACTATCTCTTACGGCTTAGAACATATTTTGAGAAAAATAAAATAATGCATTGGTAATATTGGATTATTTAATAAGTATTGTTTCGTCCATGAGACAACGTTATTTCATACATTTTAAAACCAAAATTATGGTAAACTAAATTAAAACTTAAGCTAAGAAATAAACTTAACCCAAAGCAACTGCTGGAAATGGCCCCCTCCGACTTCAACACATGCATTGGTGCGCCTCACCATCGACTGGCGGACCCTCTCGAAAATACCAGGAGAATTCCGTATAATTTCGCACGACTGATGTATCCTGTTTTTTAGATCCCCTTCGTTCAGAACTGGAGTTGTGTATACTAGCGATTTTAGGTGCCCCCAAAGAAAGAAATCTATTGGATTTAGATCGGGCGACCTGGGTGGTCAAGGTTGAGGTCCTGCACGCCCGATCCATCGATTCATTCGATAAAAACCTCACATTTCTCACTAGCTTATTTTGTATCCAAGTACAAAAGGCTACTCTCTGGGGAAAATCTCGCGGTAAAAGGGCTTGCACACGTTGTATGTGATATGGATAAAGTTGCTGTTCCTGTAAAATTTGCCATACCAAATAAAACATGTGTAATATTTAACTCAGCGGCAATTTTTCGTGTACTTGTTGCAGGATTTTCTCCTATAATATTAAGAACAGCTTTCCCTATTTGAACTGTCCTTACTGTTCTGGGTCTTCCTACAAGGGCATTTGATCTTCAAAAACTACCTGTCTCACTAAGTCTGGAGTGAATAATAGTAAAAGTTTGTTTGTTAGGCACACGACGTTCAGGAAATCTTTCTTGATACATTAGTCTTGCTGCACGAGCGCTACCATTAGCCATTCCATATACAAAATGCATATCTGCCATTTCAGCGTTTGTAAATTCAACCATTTTAACAAAAACAAAACTGAAAAATCTCTTACTTAAGTTGACAAAGGGCAAAAATAAAAATTTGTAGCAAGTTTTGATAACTAAACTGTCATAATATTGATTTTATTATTTTTATTGTTTGTCAAAGCCGACTTTGTTATTTTTGGCTTAAGGACGCTGCCAACTTACCATTTGCAAATTATCCAATATTACCAATGCATTATTTTATTTTTCTCAAAATATCTTCTAAGCCGTAAGAGATAGTAAAAAACTTCAAGATAGGTAAATGTTAGAGAATAAGATGACAAATTAGATTTTGTGCTTAAAATTAGTCAGTGACGTCGTATTAAGTAAATTGGACGGGCGTAAAAGGGTCATGACCACAAAAAAACGAGGACCCGGTAGATTAATTTAAATATTATTAATGTTAGTTCGTAGATACTGGTAAGTCTATTATTTGTGCAAAATTTGAATTAATTATTCCTAAAAATTCCAAAGGAATATTAAGAAAACCAAAAAAAAATTAAAACTTTAGCACCCTGTATATCGAAAAACAAACATTTTAGGATATACGTTTATATAAACTTTTTATCTTAAAATTATACAAAGAATTATCCCTTAAAGTTTGTCTACGTACTTAATTAACACCCTAGGTTGTGTTACTGTATATGGAAAACTTTTTTATTATTAATTTTACGAAAAAAAAGTTATTCTTCATAAAAAGTTCTGCATGGTCCAAAACTAAAATGCAATCATCAGATATTAAATTTTTCCAGGTGTATACGAGGGGTGTAAAAAAATATGAATTTTGTTCAAGAGTAAAGTAAGCTTACCTTTATTTTTGACGATATCGAAAACTGTAATTATGAAAAGTTGTTCGGAATGAAAAACTATATTTTAATATGAAATTACATCTTTCTACTTAAGATTTTTTTTTATTTGTACAAAATTTCTCAAATTACCGATACAGAACATTTATCTTTTTTATTTATTAAAACATGATAACCTTTCCGTTTCGTTCAGAAAGTAACAAGTTTGACCACGTAGTTAAATAACACCTTGTATATTATAATACTGGGTGTTCCGTTTTTAAAAAATATAAGTTTGATTTGCTATAGATTAGAATATTTTCGAATTATTCCTCATAAAAGAACATTTTCTGTATCTCGTCCAGAATTTGATCAAAATAACCACCTTGTTTGATAGGTTATTTACTAGGGGGGACAAAAACGTATTACTTTATTACATTATCATATTAAATGCAATTTTAATTTTTGTTTCGAAACAAGGACAAATTATATCATGTTACAACTTTAAGATTTATAGCTAAATTAAAAAAATGGCCCATACGCTTTAGAAAGAACACTTTATGTCACTTCATGACAGCAAGATGATTTATTTAAAATGTAAAATAATGCAAAACCATGTAATGCATCACCTTTAATACCGTGTGTCTCACAGTATATCGACACTTTTTAAATGCTTATAAGTTACAAATGAATTAAGATTTGAAGTTATGGTTCTAACAGTGAAATTCACATTGCTTTGAAGTTGCCCTTTTTGGTTGATTCGTTATTTGAAATTATATATGGAGATATAAAAAGAGGAAATGCTTTTTTTAATGGAAAGGACAACTTCGATATTCCAAACAAAACACCCCGTATATTTTTAACTAGGATGAAAATTTTATCATTTGCCATTACGGAGGTATAGGATACAAGAGCATATAAAGGAGCAGAGTATGAATAATTACCTTATAAAATCCGGCATTTTAGTTCCCTTTGAGACAAACGGGGAACGGATTAATAAACCTCCAACACAAGAAACACGAATTGAACAAGTGAGATATAACGTAAATGGGTTACATCAACCTAGTATCGAGGCACTTTGCAAAAGCCGTCTGGGAGGAACCAAATCAACTAAGATCTGAAAATTTATTAAATTTTTGGGAACAGAAAACACAAATTAAATAAATATTAATCCCTTATAATTAACAAAATGGCAGCACTACTAACTCTCTAGTGCTTGCAGAAAAAAGAGAATAATATATGACGCAATCACGAAATAAATACCACATTCATGGCCAACAAACACAAGTAACGAATGAAATGGTGGCGAAAGCAGTCGGATCCCAGCAGAATTATTAAAGAAAGGCACACCAAAATTAAAAAAAAAATATTTAGTAGCGTATTTGACAAATATGTGAACGGAGAAACAATTGCACGGTCACGGAAAAGAAGCATGGATCACCTCAATATACGAGAAAGGAAGCAGAACTGACGGCCAAAATTACCGCTTTATATCTGTTACCAGTACTCTAATACAGCCCTTACGAAATTGAGCAACTATCGGGTCTTAGAGTTGGTAGATCAGGCCTAAATAACATATTTGGCCTTATCCAATTAAATGAGAAAAGAACGTCAACCCACAGAGAATTTACACCTTCTGTTTGTTGATCTGACTAAAGCCTAAGATACCGATGCAATAAATAAGTCATGTCGCAATAAAAGATCTATCTAACCAATTATATCTTAGACTAAAACTGGAAATATATATATATATATATATATCAGATAGCTTTCCCGTAACAAGAAGATTTAGACAAGGATGTTGTTTATCCACCACATTGTTTAACATTTATTTAAGCGATGCATTAAAGAGGTGAAGAAGAGCACTAACACAACAAACGATACAACACTCTACAGGCCTCACTTTACCGACGACCAAGTTGTGATTGCGCATGATATAAAAGGCGTTGAACTCATGGGGAGAAGATTGTTCGAAGAATATAGAAAATTTGGTCTGACAGTCAACTCTAAAAATACTAAATATCTGTGCAAGAAAATCTTACTTTAAATGCCGGTAAAGATATTGATAGTTTTGTAGAATATGTATATCTAGAAACGAAAATGAAAGAAGATGGAAGAACCTAGGAGAAGGTAGAATAAGTAAGGGTAGGGCGGTAATAGTCACCTCAACTTTAGCCTATGGTCAAGGAACATATCGCTTGAAAGAAAGCATTATCTATGATGCGGTGCTCAAGACCATTGCACTCTATGGTTGTAAATCTCAGCCAATGACCAAGCGCTCAGAATAAAACTTCTTGCACTCCAAGTGGACTACTGGCGTAGATTAGCCGGACTATTAAGAATGGATAGAGTCAGATATGAACGAATAAGTGAAATGATGTAAATTAATACCACAATTATAGAAGAAATACAATAGGAACAACTCTTTTGGCGTGGACACCGGGAAAGAATGGTGGAACATCAAATCCCAAAACTAGTTCTAGGATGGAGGCCAAAATCAATATGGATGGATTAAGGGCATTCAGAGGGCCATGTCCGAAAGAGACCTACGATCTGGAGACTGGGAAGATGGAAGACGATGGAAGCTGGGAACGGGAAGGCGTAGGGCGCTATAAAACCGAATATGAATAGACCATTCTACCTCGTTTATCGACACAACTTATAGAAATATCGAGCATTTGAAAGATCAATGTTTCCTAACCTGTAGTAAAACCACTGATAACAATTAAGTTACTTGGGCTTGACAAGTTCCTGTCATCAATAAATAAGAACACATCTTGTAATAAAAAGTTTTTTAAATACTTACAAATACATACTTATAAATCCGAATAACATAAAAAAAATATAATTGAAGCTACTCAATATGTCGGCCATTAATTTCAATAAACTTTTGGATGGTATTAAAGGTGGTAATGAAAAGGTTAATTAAGATTAATTGCAGGTACCACAATTTTAACAACATGCGTTATTGTTATCTTATAAATAGATTTAATTCAGGTTACAAAAGTATGTGATTTTTTGTCTGACGAGGGTACCATAAAAACTGTAGAAAGTAGGTATTGTCGTATAACTAGTCATTTAATGCTATTTTATCTAGTGCATAACCCCTGTAGTAGTTTTTAAGTTTAATTTAGTTTTCAATTTTTTAGGAATAATAATTTGTTAGTATTATTATTATTTTTTTTTTAAAGGCACAAATAATGAAAAAATTATTTGTCAGAAACAAAAAGTAATTTTGGAAAAAAGTTGTTTTCGATAAAAGTTTTGAAGTGTAAAATGTTAATTCACGGTATGAAGTGTATTTGCCTTCTGTATTGTGGGTCATTTGTGTTTAGTTTTACGAGAAAAGTCGTTAAATGACTTCAGGCGGACAAATGGGATTTGTATTTTTTGGTCTCTGGGATGTTTTTAAATTTGGTTTTCGTGAGCGGCTTTTATGACAGTCAAGTGAAGAATGGGTACAACGATTTCGCGTTTCTATTTATAAGCCATTCAACTCCCTTAACAAGCCCCGCCTTTTGGTCATTTAGCGATGTTTTGTTCATTGATTGGTCGCGTTTTTTGATATACCCCAAAACATTTTCGGCTGGTAAAATTAATGCGTAATTAGCCCTGAGTAAGTCAGGAGGCTCCTCCCTGTTTCATACATATTTTTGACAATTGTTGCTAAAATTTGTATCACTAAACAAATAAAAGTTGATATTTTACTTTAATATAATGTAACCCATCGAAATGCGATATTTTTTCAAAAAAAAAATTATTGATTATAGAAAATATCGAGTTGTAGTTTTTCGCTGGGTTGTCATTGGCTGAAACCGTTTATTGCGTTGTAATTAAATGGATAAGAATATAAAACGCGGCGTTTTTGGTTCATTCGGGACCTGAATTTTGCTTGCTAAAGTACTTCACGTCAGTTTAATTTTTGAAGTTAAACTTAAAATTTTTTTTTTAAAATTTTCCACTTGTCATCAAGTGTTGTGCCGTACCTTTCAATAGGGGGGCAATAAAGTTTTCGCGTCTATCGAGGAGGTGATTCCCGTCCTTTTTGATATAGTTATCTTTCCGGGATTTACAGTGATTTGATTGGAATACTATTCAAATGTTATTCCCTTGATTAGTTGGTGGATTCCTGTATGTCAATCAAGTGTTATTCCCTTGATTTGGATTATCAGTGATTTATTTTTTGGATACTTCTGTGGATTAGTATGCTCATACCCATGCGGACCTGGGTCGTGTTACGCGAGGTATTGGGGAATCGGAAGTAGGGGGGAAAATATTTTCGGGCGCGAAATTTAAATGTTTCAGCTCTGGTTTTCACGTCGTCGCTTCGCATACAGGCAAGTAAGGAATTCCAGAGTTGAATAGTTCGTTGGCTGTTACCGGACTAGTCCTGGCACTGCAGGCTAGTTTACGAGGTAACAACCCCTAGATTTCTTTATAAAAATAAGAGAGACGCAGTCCCCCAGACTTGGCCGTCTGCCAAAAAGAGCCATTGCGAATTTATTAAGTGGGGCGCAGCCCCCCAAGTGAAAATAAGCTTGATTATTATTTATTTGTTGTTAATTGTTTATAATAATAGTTTACTGAAACTAATTTCGATAAACCTTTTAGTTTTTATAATTGAAGTTTTAGTTTTAAATCATTTTCTTCTTGAGGTAAAGTTTATCGAGATTGGATGTTATATGTTATAAATGTTGGGTTAATATTAAGTTTGTCGATTGTCATTATTGTAATGTAAAAGGTTTTGAAAAAATATTGAAATAAACCAAAACACTTTATTCTCTTTTGCCCTCCGTGGAATTACATATTACAAATTAACATTAATTAAAAGTCCTCCCCTTGCCCCCCCCCATAAATTAGTTAAAAAAGAAAATAGAGAAAAAGTATTTAAGAATTGGTAATACGTTACCTTCTCTCTTACCATTAACCACCATGAGGTTATTGGTTGACCCCTTTTGATTAAATTTTTGATTTCTCTTCAAATATTTTTATCTTAATTTTGGTGGACCGGTGGCCTTTCCGCCATCGGGGTTAAAGGAGGTGGGACCACCCTTAACAAAGAAAAAATTAATTAATATTTTTAGGATTGATTTTTCTTATAAATTTAGTTTTTGATTTTTTTTAAAACCAATAAAAAAATCTGGCATCCCTAAATTATCAAAATGACCGAAAAAACCATTGAATGCTCG
Organism: Polydrusus tereticollis; assembly: GCA_963920685.1. Classification (NCBI taxonomy): domain Eukaryota; kingdom Metazoa; phylum Arthropoda; class Insecta; order Coleoptera; family Curculionidae; genus Polydrusus; species Polydrusus tereticollis. The sequence continues at coordinate 42,195,645 of OY987332.1, read as the reverse complement.
GGTAGTATAGAGTCCCAAGTAAGCCCTGAGAATCCTGAAGCCCAGGATTTTTCAACAATGGTAGAATCAATCCAAACTTATTTAAATATAACCAAAAATGCCGACCAGGACGCCTTACTTGCTTCCCAAACCAATCCTCGGTGGGACCGAGAACCACTCCCAGGGATAGAAACGCACTCCAATAGGGACATATTGGGCAACGTTAGGCCAACTCGCCCAGCCGAGTTGGCCCCAATGCGAGAAGTAGGAGTCGACCCTCTCTGGAATCCGGCTTTACTTAGGAGAACGCTACTCGGTCAAAAAGACCTCGACTCTGACTCGGGCTCTGAAGGTAGCGTATCTTTCCACAGACCGCCGAAGCAAAGACATCCACAGGGCCGTATCGGCGACATGGCATCCCTGGTGGGGAAACAAATTGATGAAATAGTTGCCCCACGTAACCAGTTTGTACAGACCGATGGATCTGGAGGACCCTATACGAAGTTTGCCAACTCCACTTCTTGTGAAACCAAAAAAATGACAGATGTACAGGACCTTGTGCAGGCGATTGGAAGCTTAGTACATATAATCGGTGATCAACGAAGTAATCCCCCCGCCCCCTCAAATAAATTACGAGAAACTTTCAGCGGGTTTCAACACGAAAGCCCCGATTTATTCTTGATAACACTGCAAAGATATTTTTTACAATGCAATATTTTAGATGAAAATGAAAAAATTAATATTGCAGTGGAGCAGCTTCAAAGGGGGGCCCGAAGTTGGATAGAGCCGCTAAAAGGACTAATTTTGAATTTTGAAGAATTCGCTAAGCGCTTAAGCAGACGTTTTAATAGCCCCGAGCTAGTAAGCGACCTAAAATCAAATTTATACGGACTTAAACAAAAGAATAACGAAAAAGTTGAAGAGTTCATACTAAAAAAGAGAGCATTATTTAGGAGGTTGGTGCCCTTTGGGACAGAACAAGAATGTGTTAATGTCATTGTGCCCTTATTAATACCAGCCCTCCGTTCTAGGATAAGATGCGTGGACATATTGGATACCGATCGCCTTACGTGTCTCACGATGGCGATCGAGCAGGACCAGACTGAAGAACGACAACAGACAATTAATACTAACCCCCCCAATCCAACTAATATAGTAAATAATAATGAACGACCAAGGACGAATAATGTCTCGAATAGGCCAAGACCTCCTGTAAGGTCACGCCCCTGCCGACATTGTCAGGGGGAACATTTTGATCATGAATGCCGCCAAAGAACTTATGAAGAAAAGAAGACTCCCCCTGCCCGTGACCAAATTTTGGAAAATCAAAATTCCAAAAAGGAACAGGCCAAAAATAATTCCCAAAAAAACTAAGCGCTGATCGATCCGCCTTGGGGCAGGACGATCCAAGACCATTAAAGACCCCAATTAATGTAATTAAAGAATCAATTAATTCGATAGGCTCGCGGCCCTTAGTCCGAGTGCAAATGTTTGATAAAGATTATGAAGCCCTCATTGACACGGGTTCTGATTTAAATCTGATTTCAGAGGATCTAATCGAATCTGAAATATATATAGAAGATGATCGGGTTCTCATATTAGCAATAGAAGGTGCTAAAGCGAGAGTTCTAGGATTAATTGAAGTCAATTTAGTTTTAGGGAATTATAGTTATAAAGTAGTTTTCAATATTGTTGCAGGATTAACTGCTAAAATTATATTAGGTAGCGAGTTTTTAAGGACAGAACAAGCCCTAATGGACTTCAATAGAAGCTGTATATATATTGGACAGACTCTACGTCAAACCATATATTGGAAACAATTCCATTCGGTAGATATGCCATGCGAATTGCCGGAAATGGGACCGGACGTCCCGGGAAATATCAGGGATCTTATTCAGGAATTCAAAGACATTTTTCTAATCGGATTAGCACAGCCAACAACTCGTACCACCCAACATAGGATCGTCTTAAAGGATAATAAAGTCATCAATCAACGCTGTTATAATTTAAATCCAGACAAGAAAAAAATCTTGAATGATCAGATCCAAGAAATGTTATGCGCAGGCGTAATAGAACCTACACAGTCACCGTTCTCTTCGCCACCTTTGCTTGTTACGAGGCCAGGAAAAAACCCAAGATTCTGTATCGATTTTAGGCGCCTGAACGATATTAGTGTCGCAGAATCCTCGACCTTGCCACGTATACCGGACTCCGTGAAAGCTTTAGCCCAAGCCAAATATTTTACAGTTTTGGACCTTAAGAGCGGATACTGGCAAATTCCCATGGAAGACTCCAGTAAACAGTATACCGCTTTCACTACACCAGACGGGGCAAGTTATCATTTCAATGTGATGCCATTTGGGCTAAAAAACGCACCCAGTACCTTCCAGAAACTTATGTCGACAGAAGTATTGGTAGGCCTGATACAGGAGTTTGTACAGGTCTACCTTGATGACATTATAATATATTCAACCGACAAGGACACTCATGCTAGACATTTACGAATCGTTTTCGAGCGACTTCGGATACATAATTTGAAAGTAAGCGCCGAAAAATGCCAGATTTGCCAAACTAGCATAGACTATTTAGGATATAGGATTTGTGGCGATTACACTGAACCACAAACCAAACATTTGGAACAAATCAAAGCATGTCCCGAACCAAGGACCAAGAAGCAACTGCAGTCTTTCCTGGGATTATGCAACTGGGTACGGGAGTACATTCCGAATATGGCCGAACTTACTGCCCCGATGACCGAAGCGTTAAAGGGTTCAAAATTTACATGGACTAGCCTGCAAACTGACGCATTTATGAAAACTAAAACTACTGTAGCCCAAGCAAAGCAATTGAGTCGCCCTAATTTTGAAAAAAAATTCATATTACAGACGGACGCCTCAGCTATAGGCATGTCCGCTGTACTGTATCAAGAACCTGAAGATGGCTCGGAAGTACGAAACATTATTTCATACGCTAGCGCAAAATTTCATTCTTCTCAACAGCGTTACCACATTAACGAACAGGAGTGTCTTGCGCTCGTCTGGGCTATTCAATACTTCCGAGCCTATCTGGAAGATCGGCCTTTTATGGTCCGTACGGACAGCAAGTCATTGACCTGGCTCCAAAAATTTAAGGACTCACGAGCCAAGCTGACCAGGTGGGCGCTCCTTCTTCAGGAATTTAAATTTGAAATTCAACATGTTCCCGGATCAAAAAATCATTTACCTGATTTATTAAGCCGCAATCCCGAGGAGACTCCCTATGAAGCGGAACCAGACAATGATCGATTGTTGCCCCCCTCTGTGGAGACGACTAAATCAACGGTAGCTCAATGTGCTGTAGTTATAGCCGACCTGGGTGATTTATACACTAAAATTGCCGAAAACCAGGAGCATGATAAGGCAATTCGGCGTTTAAAAGTCACTTTGGACCTGCTTGCAGGCCAACAACCAACGGATAACAAACAAAGACGTGTATTGGAAGAGTTCGTACTTATTGATAATTTATTATGGCGTAGACATCCACAGGGAGATAGACTTGTTGTGCCCCGACAATATACACAACAAGTTATTTATATGCACCACGATGACCCGGAACAAAGCCATCCTGGAACTGAGGAAACTGTCCGAAAAATCGCAAACAAGTATTTTTGGGGATGTATGCACAAAGAGATCACAGAATATGTATCTAAGTGTATAATTTGCTCAATTTGCAAAACCCAGCAAAAGCAAAAGCATGCTCCCCAAACGCCACGCACTCCTACCAATCCCTTCGAGATGATAAGTATCGACTTGTTAGGACCGTATCGCGAAGCCGCCGGAACGCACAATCAATATATTCTTTTTGCCGAAGATGTTTTCTCTAAATGGATAGAGGCACGAACTTATTCGGATGTAAGTGCCAAGGATGTATTAGAATTTCTAAAGACGGAAATAATTGCACGATACGGATATCCTAAGCATATAGTAAGCGATAACGCCAAGATATTTAAGGCGAACGTACTAACGAAATTTTGCGAAGTAAAAAAGATTAGACAACATAACTCCAGTGTATACCATCAACGGGCAAACCCCGTGGAGAGAAGAGTACAAGAATTAAAAAAGGTATTGCGAGTTCTTTTATTAAATAAACAAGAAAACCAGTGGGAGCGAGTTTTGCCTCAAGCCCTCCAAGTATTAAGAAGCAGGCGAAATAGAGCCACCGGGGAAACGCCGGCGTCGATTATATTGGGGTATGAACTCAAATGCCCAGGCGAATGGCAAACTAAATGGACCCAGTACCAAAAAACCCAGACGAAAGAACAAAGGGTATTAACAAGAAGACAAGTTTATGCAAAACAGTTGGATTTTCAACGGAAAGAATTTTCTGAAGCCGGATCTGCCATACTTAAGTTAAATGTTGGAGATATGGTAAATGCAAAGTTTCACCGTACAGGAGCTTTTCAACCTGCCTGGACCGGGCCTCATCAGGTCACAAAAGTCTTGGGGAATTCAGCTTATGAGGTTATAGTGAACGACAACCCCGTTAACTTCCATATCGACGATCTGCGAAAAGCGAAGAACGGAAATCAAGTTGACCTCGACGAATACCCCATATATGAAGAAAGCGATGACAGCGACGCGGAATTCGAATTTTCCGCTGAGGAGGTTCCCCCCCAAAATGTCGAAGACTCTGAGGAAGAACCTGAACAACCTCAAGAAAATAAACAAATGGACGAGACGACGCCTCAATTACATGCAATGCAAATTGATCAATGTTCGAGTTCCGAAATACTGGGGAACAAATTGCCCACCGAATTCTTGCACCAGCAACGACTCCTAAAAGATGTTGAACGAAACGTCAATGTTTTAAAAACCAAAGTTTCCAATATTCAACACTTTCAAGATTTATTAATCCTAGAGGAATTGCTCACCCAGGAAATTCAAAATGTAGAGAAGATCGAAACGTTGGGGCATGAATGTTTGAGAAAACAACGAAAAAACATTGTAGACAAAATTGAGGTTGTAATCGACGATATGTATCTACGCGATCATATCCCCATGAAGACAAATCTACGCGATTGTATTCAACCAGAAACCCAGAAGACAAATCTTACAGTTCCTGCAGCCCTAAAAAAAGAAAAGGACGATCTAATCTCAAAAGCAAGTACGAAGTACTTCTATAACTCCAGGCTAAACAAAGACTCAGTACTACCCGGAGCTTATTGTAATAGGTGGGGTGATTTCTTTAAGTTAAAGGAAGAATTTTGGGAGGGGGTTCTTAATTGTTTTTGAGGGTTCGTAGAAATAAACTTAAAATTAAGTACTTTAAGTTATTTTTCCGTCTTGTGGGGGGGGTGTCGTATAACTAGTCATTTAATGCTATTTTATCTAGTGCATAACCCCTGTAGTAGTTTTTAAGTTTAATTTAGTTTTCAATTTTTTAGGAATAATAATTTGTTAGTATTATTATTATTTTTTTTTTAAAGGCACAAATAATGAAAAAATTATTTGTCAGAAACAAAAAGTAATTTTGGAAAAAAGTTGTTTTCGATAAAAGTTTTGAAGTGTAAAATGTTAATTCACGGTATGAAGTGTATTTGCCTTCTGTATTGTGGGTCATTTGTGTTTAGTTTTACGAGAAAAGTCGTTAAATGACTTCAGGCGGACAAATGGGATTTGTATTTTTTGGTCTCTGGGATGTTTTTAAATTTGGTTTTCGTGAGCGGCTTTTATGACAGTCAAGTGAAGAATGGGTACAACGATTTCGCGTTTCTATTTATAAGCCATTCAACTCCCTTAACAAGCCCCGCCTTTTGGTCATTTAGCGATGTTTTGTTCATTGATTGGTCGCGTTTTTTGATATACCCCAAAACATTTTCGGCTGGTAAAATTAATGCGTAATTAGCCCTGAGTAAGTCAGGAGGCTCCTCCCTGTTTCATACATATTTTTGACAATTGTTGCTAAAATTTGTATCACTAAACAAATAAAAGTTGATATTTTACTTTAATATAATGTAACCCATCGAAATGCGATATTTTTTCAAAAAAAAAATTATTGATTATAGAAAATATCGAGTTGTAGTTTTTCGCTGGGTTGTCATTGGCTGAAACCGTTTATTGCGTTGTAATTAAATGGATAAGAATATAAAACGCGGCGTTTTTGGTTCATTCGGGACCTGAATTTTGCTTGCTAAAGTACTTCACGTCAGTTTAATTTTTGAAGTTAAACTTAAAATTTTTTTTTTAAAATTTTCCACTTGTCATCAAGTGTTGTGCCGTACCTTTCAATAGGGGGGCAATAAAGTTTTCGCGTCTATCGAGGAGGTGATTCCCGTCCTTTTTGATATAGTTATCTTTCCGGGATTTACAGTGATTTGATTGGAATACTATTCAAATGTTATTCCCTTGATTAGTTGGTGGATTCCTGTATGTCAATCAAGTGTTATTCCCTTGATTTGGATTATCAGTGATTTATTTTTTGGATACTTCTGTGGATTAGTATGCTCATACCCATGCGGACCTGGGTCGTGTTACGCGAGGTATTGGGGAATCGGAAGTAGGGGGGAAAATATTTTCGGGCGCGAAATTTAAATGTTTCAGCTCTGGTTTTCACGTCGTCGCTTCGCATACAGGCAAGTAAGGAATTCCAGAGTTGAATAGTTCGTTGGCTGTTACCGGACTAGTCCTGGCACTGCAGGCTAGTTTACGAGGTAACAACCCCTAGATTTCTTTATAAAAATAAGAGAGACGCAGTCCCCCAGACTTGGCCGTCTGCCAAAAAGAGCCATTGCGAATTTATTAAGTGGGGCGCAGCCCCCCAAGTGAAAATAAGCTTGATTATTATTTATTTGTTGTTAATTGTTTATAATAATAGTTTACTGAAACTAATTTCGATAAACCTTTTAGTTTTTATAATTGAAGTTTTAGTTTTAAATCATTTTCTTCTTGAGGTAAAGTTTATCGAGATTGGATGTTATATGTTATAAATGTTGGGTTAATATTAAGTTTGTCGATTGTCATTATTGTAATGTAAAAGGTTTTGAAAAAATATTGAAATAAACCAAAACACTTTATTCTCTTTTGCCCTCCGTGGAATTACATATTACAAATTAACATTAATTAAAAGTCCTCCCCTTGCCCCCCCCCATAAATTAGTTAAAAAAGAAAATAGAGAAAAAGTATTTAAGAATTGGTAATACGTTACCTTCTCTCTTACCATTAACCACCATGAGGTTATTGGTTGACCCCTTTTGATTAAATTTTTGATTTCTCTTCAAATATTTTTATCTTAATTTTGGTGGACCGGTGGCCTTTCCGCCATCGGGGTTAAAGGAGGTGGGACCACCCTTAACAAAGAAAAAATTAATTAATATTTTTAGGATTGATTTTTCTTATAAATTTAGTTTTTGATTTTTTTTAAAACCAATAAAAAAATCTGGCATCCCTAAATTATCAAAATGACCGAAAAAACCATTGAATGCTCGGGTAGTATAGAGTCCCAAGTAAGCCCTGAGAATCCTGAAGCCCAGGATTTTTCAACAATGGTAGAATCAATCCAAACTTATTTAAATATAACCAAAAATGCCGACCAGGACGCCTTACTTGCTTCCCAAACCAATCCTCGGTGGGACCGAGAACCACTCCCAGGGATAGAAACGCACTCCAATAGGGACATATTGGGCAACGTTAGGCCAACTCGCCCAGCCGAGTTGGCCCCAATGCGAGAAGTAGGAGTCGACCCTCTCTGGAATCCGGCTTTACTTAGGAGAACGCTACTCGGTCAAAAAGACCTCGACTCTGACTCGGGCTCTGAAGGTAGCGTATCTTTCCACAGACCGCCGAAGCAAAGACATCCACAGGGCCGTATCGGCGACAGTATTTTAGAATGGTAAAGGATCATTTCTTCTTTCATCCTAGTTAAGAATATACACGGTGTTCCATTTTTAATATAAATATCGAAGTTGTCCTATACCTAATCCAGCAAAAAAAAACGTTAGCGCAACTCCTCTGTGAAAACCGCAACTCCCAATCTGCAGCTTTCGCGAATTTGCTGATGACACACGTTTTCTATAGTCTGCAGGAATTTTATGAATATAACTTTCTGCTGTAGTTTGCTCATAATTACTGCGGTGTTTTGTATATATATATTTTTTTTGTTTGTAATTATATCGCTTGGCAACACATTCCATAGTTTAAATTATAATAACTTATTTAAGATAAATTATTGTTCTAATCTGAACCTTTTTAATATTATTTGCAATATTGTAATATTTAAATACTTGCTCATGTAAAATTTATTAATTTTAATGATGAGGTACTATAATTGTTTTCTTCTTTTCTCCACAGCCATCTAGGCTTTTCACATTGTACTTACTTGTGAGTTGAGAAATAAATGTTTGAGTTTGAGTTTGTAACTTCTAAGCATTTAAACGTGGCAAGATATCGTGGAGCCCCTGGTATAAGAGAAAACACTCTAATTAAAGTAAATGGTAAAAATGTCATAATACTAAAGTGAAAAAAGTTCCGTCTAGACCATTATAATACATAAAAACCTAACTTAAAACTTTGCTTATATCGTAATAGTAAGAAAAAGGTATTTAATCAGCTATATATTGCTTTCTCTATAAATCTTTTTCAGAATAATTTATTAACTTCTTCACCGTCAACCAGAAAATTGCGTCACGCCACAATTGACTGCAAGTATTTCCAGTAAAAGTGTTATTTAAATATTAAATAACAGTTTTTTTCTAAATAATCCATTGTCGTTACCAATCCGAACTGGGTAACAGACTTTTTGCGGCATGAAATATTATCTATTATTGATATTCAATTATTAAGATTACAAAATTTACAAAAAGGTCAGAAACTGAAGAAATAAAATCAATCAATTAATTAGACACTCTTTTTTAAACTATTGATCAACGACTCAAAATTACTAGAAAAGAAAATTCTCAAGTATCCACACTATCTGAGACTTTTATGAAAGAAAAATATAGTGAAGAATGGAAGTTACAAAGGGAGTAATTGCTAAAATGTTTATTTTCGAGATATTTATAGTTATATGTATTAATATGTCACCGCGGTATGTCTCCCCCGTAGAAACTTGGTCATGGGAGATTAGAATATGCTAATTATTCAACTAATGATTTAGGCATAATTTTTTCCTAACATAGTATTGAACATTGGATCAAAAAGTATATCTTGTGATCAGGGACAATAAGTTAACCTATGAATTTAACACTTTGCCTTATTACTCCACTTTGCCTTGCCCAAAAGGGTGTTTTTTTACTAGTAAACCACCCTTATAGTGGATCTAGTCGAGTAGGGTGTCAAATTAAAGATTGTTATTCCATTATTGTAAATATTTAACTTTTTCAAATCTAGTCAACCAACGTGCAAATGCGCGGAAAAATATTTTAATTTTCATATTGCTTACTTATTTACATGTTATTACTACTTCAACAATACATAAGGTTTTTAAATAAATTGTCAAAGTAACTAATTTGAACATCAAAGCTGAACATTTTGTAATAGCGTAACGGTTCAGCCGTTTTTGAAATATTTGAGTTTACAATTTTGATAAGTTGAATTGATGATAATCGAGTTATCGAGGTGTTCCGCATATTTCAATGTGACATATTTGTCGCTTTACTTTAAATTCAAATTTATATTTTATAATTTATGTAAGTAATTGATTATATGTTTTCTGTATATCCGCCACGATTTTTGACACATCTTCTAATATTTGATCTGTGTTGAGCATAATTGTTTCTTGTTCAATCCTTTGTCTCAACACTTGTATATTTTGAGGTTTGTCATAATATATTCGATTTTTTAGAAACTCCCAGAGAAAAACATCTATCCGATTTAGGTATAGGGTTATTGGCCGGCCATTCCTTACTAAATGTGTGAAGCAATATTATTGAAAATGTTAATAATAAAAAGGAAGCTTTAACTACTGAAGAAGTTATACCTACCCCCCCTGAAAGTAAAGAAGCTGAAACTGTTAACACATTTGAAGCCCTTTTGCTCAGTAATATGAAAAGACTAGCAATAAATTCAACCGAACCAAAAAAAAAAGAAAAGTTTGTAATGGTGCTGAAGTTATAACTACTAAGGAGGTATTGCAGCGTCTTAAAGATAAAGAAAAATTGCCCAGAAAGCCAAAAGCAAAGAAAAATATACCTACTACATTCGAGCCAATATCCGACGACAATGATGATTTACCTTTTATTAAATTTACTCAAGTAGACAATAAATCGAAGAAAAAAATAAAAACAACAAGAAGCCTATCATAGAAAGTGATAGTTCATCTGACGACGACTTCAGTGACATATCAGTTTTAAGTGAGGATGAATTTGACATTTTTTAAAGAATCAAGAAGCTTTAGAGACCTTGGAAAACAATATTGCAAGTTTGAAAATTGATGATTGGGTGCTGGTAGAGTTTGCTGGTAAAAAAAATATTAAACAGTATGTAGCTCAAGTTATCGGGATTTACAACGACGAGGTTACTGTCAAATATGCCAGGAAAGGTAGTTTTTTGCAGAAGAAAACAATTTTCGTTTTTCCAGCAATTGACGATATTTTCGACATTCCTATGGACGACATTATTTCCATTTCGCCCACACCCATAATTGGTCGCAGAGGTGAAATAAACTTTGAATTGTCATTTACCAATTATAATATTCAGTAAACGTTTTTTTACTTATACTACCTAACCTAGAAAACATATTTTTTATGACATAATATACCTACTTTTTTATTTTTTATAGCAGTACTTAAACTGATAACTGACAAAAAATAATTACACTTAAGCTTTCATATGTATTTGCTTAATTACTATTACTCCAGGAAATTAAATTTTTTTTTAAAAATCGTGTTTTTTGTTTTCATTTGATAAATAAGTTTGTAACTTTCAAATAAAAACAATTAAAAATATTCTGTAAAAAGCAAAAGAAATGTTAAGATGGTAGTAAAACGCTGTTGCCCCATAAAAATCAACATATACTCAGGTGTACTTTTTACAGCTAAAATCGCACTTGCCCCAAATTATGGGGCAAGATCGATTTTGGGTATACAAACTTTAAAATATTTTTCAAAAATATAAATTTGCTGCTTTAAGCGTAATATCCATAAACTCGATTAAAAATATCCCAAAGAGCACACATAAAAATTCGGAGCAACTACCTTAATGAAACAAAGATTTTATGGCATTTCGAAGTCATCATCATCATCATCATCACATAGCCCCTGATGTCCACTGCTGAACGTAGGCCTCTCGCATGTCCGTCCAAACGGTCCTGTTTTGCGCCACCTGTATCCAGTTCGATATTAATCTCTTTATGTCATCGGTCCATCTTGTTGGAGGCCGTCCCCGGTTTCTGTGTGCTTGTATTCGGGGTCTCCACTCCAAAATTCTCTTTGTCCATCGATCGTCGTTAGTCCTCGCTACATGGCCAGCCCAGTTCCACTTTAGGGTGGTTATCCTTACAACAACGTCTGTTACTCCTGATCGTCTGCGGATGATGGCATTAGGAATCCTATCACGTAACGATATCCCTAACATTATTCTCTCCATCGCTCTTTGGATAACTTGCAATTTGGACACCGTTGCTTTTGTTAACGTTAGGGTCTCTGCACCATACGTCATTACAGGCAGAATACATTGATCAAATATTTTTCTTTTCAGACTCATTGGAATACTTGATCTGAAAAGGTCTCTCAGCTTTCCAAATGCAGCCCAGGTTAGGCTTATTCTTCTTACTAGCTCGCATGTTTGGTTATCCCTACCTATTTTTATCTCGTGGCCCAAATATTTGTAAGAAGTTACTGGCTCGATGTCCTTGCCATCCACAGAGATATTCTTGGCGTGAACCAGGTTGGTCAAGAATTTGGTTTTAGAAAAATTTATCTTGAGGCCAACCCCTCTTGTAGCAGTGAAGAGTCCTTGTAACAATGTCTGTGCCTGGTCAAAGCTGTCAGCGATAAGTACGATGTCATCCGCAAACTTGAGGTTATTTAAAAACTTTCCGTCTATATTAATACCCATTTCATTCCAGTCGACGGATTTACATGCATACTCCAACAGGGCTGTGAATAACTTTGGAGAAATTGTGTCTCCCTGACGAACCCCTCTTTCAATACGAAAGGTATCCGTGTCTTCGTGAAGCCTTACACAAGCTGTAGCGTGTTCATAGATATATTTAATGAGGGAGGTGTACCTATAGTCTATTCTACATTCAGCCAGAGCACCAAGCATTGCTTTTTGGTTGACAGAATCAAATGCTTTCTCAAAGTCAACGAAGACCATGATCAAAGGTTTATTGTATTCAATAGTCTTTTCAATCAGTGTTTTGATGGTTTGTAGGTGGTCATTTGTTCCATATTTAGCTCTAAATCCGGCTTGTTCAGGAGGTTGATAGAAGTCTAATTTTGATGTTAGCCTTTTAGCGATTATTTTCATAAACAGTTTGTACAGGTGGGATAACAAGCTAATCGGTCTATAGTTGCTCAACTGAGTCATATCCCCTTTTTTGTGCATTATTATTATTACTGCTTTGTCCCATTTGGACGGTGTTACTCCCTGGAAGAGGCACGCGTTAAACAACAGAGCCAGAGCTTTTAGTAACGTATGACCCCCTGCCTTAATTGCCTCAATAACAATTTGGTCATCCCCAGCTGCTTTGTTGTTCTTCATCTCATTTAGTGATTTTGAGATTTCCGCTTTTGTTATCTCTGGAAGGTCCTCTGAACCTACATTTTCCACTTTCCTGATCCTAATATCTTCGTTTTTGTTCTCTTCTCTGTACAGCTTTCTGTAAAATTCTTCTACGATCTTGATAATCTCATCCTTATTTGATGTTATTTGTCCTTGATGATCTGCAAGTTTGGATATATTTTTCTTACCCATAGCGAGGCTTCTTCTTAGTACCTTTAAGCTTTTATTTTCTTCTATGACGGTCGTTACTAGATTGGTGTTAAATTGCCTTACGTCTCTCCTTACCGCCTTGCTGATATCTCTATTTAATTGTCCTAGTTCGTCCCTGTTTGTGTCATTCTTGTTTTTCAGCTCTCTTCGTTTCTCCATAAGGTTCTTTGTGTCTATGCTGATTTTATCTTCCTTTCCTCTGCTCCTCGTCCTATATTTTTCTTCTGCGTTCTTCACGGCTTCCAACAGGCGATTGTTCATTGTTTCTACGTCCATTTCCTCCAAGTCTGCCTCTTCAAGACTATTTCGAACAGCCTCTTCATAGGCCTTGGTATTTTCTATAGGAGTCCATTTCGAAGTAGTACTAATGAAAAAAGGGGTCGCACTTGCCCCAACGCACCTTACATCATTCTTCATCAATTAGATATTATTACATATTTAAATAGGTTATTGATTTGGAACAGAAATTATTTGTAACAATAATTATTATTTATTTGAACAAATTATAATATAAAATATTTTACAAAGTACCTAATCGCGGTTCTTGGCTTTTTAAAATATTTTGATGAGTTGAATTTTATTATGGTTTCTTGATATTTGTCTTATTTTTCCGTATACTTGATACGAATTATATTATTATATCGAAGAATGTGGAAATACGCACAAACCAGGTCCTATATGTTATTTTTAGTCAATTCAATTTGTTATTGTTTCATTTTTTTGCAGAAATCGTGTCTATTTTTTGTTGCAGTTAAGTTATTTAAATCGCTTATCATTTAAGATTGCTATTGCTATTATGTAAACAGAAATAATGAAACAAAATTGGTTGTTGACCGCTAAAACCATCCAACATTTCCTGTTTATTTCCTACACTATTTTTAATTTAAAAGCTAGTTTTACGTGTTATTATTAATATAATATTACAGTGAGGAAATCTAACATGGAATAAGTTTTGTATTGTCATTTTGAAAGGTTCTTTTAAAAATAGCTGGAACATGTGAACTATTATTTTTTAATTACGCAATTTACAAACCGAAATACGCGTGCACAGGGTGAGTCAAAAAATAGTTATCATGGTCAATCTTTTTTTAATGGCAACCCTATATATTTTGCCATACTTCAAAAATATTTCTAATAAAATGTATTACACTTAGTTTTAAAGGTGTTGAGGATGTCGTCTGTTCATTTAGTGGCACCAACCTAGTCGTAAATATAATCCATTTCTCACATTCTAAATAACCTCTGGTGTAATAAGTTCACTTTCATGACTTATTCGTTCTTTTAATACCTCAATACTTTCGGATTTTGCCTTAAAATTTTACTTTTTAAGTAACCCCCGAAGGCAAAAATCAAGTGGAGTATTATCCGGAGATCTCGGTGGCCATTCTATTCGACCCCGCCTGGTAATCCATCAATTTGGAAATATTTGGTTTAAATAATCTTAAACAGGCCTCGCATAATGAGGAGGAGTCCCATCCTGCTGAAACCAGATACCCGCGTTTGGTACTTGCAGATCTAAAGCATTGGGAAACGAAACTGCTAAAGTCGGAACAAGTTCTTGCTGTAGAAATGACAAATATTGTACTCCAGTTATTGTCAAAGACTATGGGCCTAATCACTATATTCCCAATAATTCCAGCCCAGCCTGATTTTCTACACAACTTTGAAATACGGTAATGTAGGTACTTATTTCAACAATCAAACATACCTGATGCATTCTTTATCCAGCCAAAAAAAAATAAAGAATTTTTTTGCCCGAAAGATCATTCAGAAAGCGAGAAATGGATTTTATTTACAACTAGGTTGCTGACAGAAAGTGATTGGACCACATTTTCAATAACTTTTAAACTAAGTTTGATACATTTGCTCTGTATAAATAACGGCTAAAGAGGGAAAACTTAAACTCGGCACCAATATAGAATTTAAGGCGTGACAAGAAAGTACTTAGTCTTTATTTAAGAAAGTAGTTGGACATGATAAGTATTTTTGACTCACCTTGTATACGCGTATTTTAGTTCATAGATTGCCCAATAAAAAGCAGAAAAATGATATATTTTAAAAGTTTTACTAACGCAGATGATTTAATTTGGAAAGATTCTAAGTGCAAAATAACCAACACAGTGTGGATACATATTACCTTCTATGAACTGATTACGAAAACCCCTACCACTATTCAACCATGGTTTTTATAATTAGTTAAAATTACCTAAAAAGCCGATTAAAGCAATTAGCATTACTCTTTATGATCTAAGGGATCTAAGTCCCTAATAAGCGTATTGAATGTTAAAAAAGCAACAAGAGGGAGCACACGGGACTGGCCTTCTTTGACGTAAGCAAAGCATTCGACAAGGCTCGGTGCTCCGAACTATTCAATAAAAGGTGGTAGCTTCTTTTTTGAAAAATAGAGGTTTTGCGGTCTCGTTAGAGAACCCACTTTTTTAAATAAACACATCAGGGCGGGAGTACCCCTTTCCCCGATATTGTCTAACCTTTATAGTCACGATAGTCCGCGAGATTTACGCAGCTCTATATTTTCGCTGACGATACAGCAATTACTTTGACTACGAATTATCGTTAGCCGGATACAGCGTCAGATAATCCAGTTGGAAACATGGCTTTCGGCTTAAAAGATTCGCGGGAATCCCGCCAAGACGAGGGTCATCTTCTTTTTGAAAAGCACCGCCCGCAGACCTGAAATAAGGCTACAGGCCAATGGAGTCTAAGTGAACTGGTGCCAGGAAGTGAAATACCTGGGACTTATTTTCGACCAAAGGCTGAATTGGAGGCAACATTCAATTAACAGAATGAAACTTGCATTGCGATAGTTAGGCTTTATCTACCCTCTGCTTTACAGGTGGAGTAGACTTGTTAATAGGACTAAGGTCAGCCTCCATAAGGTATTGGTCAGGCCGGTTCTAACTTATGGTACACCTACGTGGTGCAACATAAGCAGAAAGGAGCTCAATAACTTCCAGGTGATTTAGAATAGGGAGCTAAAAATCATCGCGGACCCGCCCAGATACTTTATGAATGTAGTGTTACATAATGAGGAATTTTTCTTTAAATTTTTTATAAATTATTATGGACGTACAGACGTATCGACAAACCAACTTATTACCAACCCACATACAAAATCGAGACAAATCGGGACGTAGAAGTTACCTAAAGACTGGCTCCTGTTGGTCCAAATCCCATCCCACAATAGTAGAGAGGCACTAAAATTGACGTGCACAAATATTGTAAATTTAACAAAAATTCGCAAAAATTTTTGCAACATAACTTCTAAATTAAATCCTTAAGAATCACAAAGATCCAAGCAAAGAGCTAATTACAAATTTTTACAAACCATAGAGCTAAATAGTCATAACGAATATTCAATAGACGTCAAGAAACATTGAAGAACCTAGAAACGGAAGCATATGATGGGCCTTTACCAAGCAAAAAAGAAAAATTGAAAAAATAGTCCATACTTTCAGTGGAGTCAATGTAATATAAATGAAAAAATGCAGTTTTCCTCCACAGTTTAATGATTAATGTAAATTGTAAGCTCCCGACATGTTTCAATTGCTTAAGCACTCATCATCAGGGGATACTAAAAGGATAGTACAAAGTTGAGAACGAACAGTGAATATAAAATAAAGTTTGAGAAGGACTTACTTAACATCGAGTTTAGCAGAAATGTAAGTTGTCTCAAAACAGTAAAGAAACAAAATGTTTCTTTACTAATCCAAATTTCACGATTCAATCAAAACTTCATTTTTATCTCAATTTCAATACAATTAACCAGTTCGTACACCAAGTCTTCAACCTTTACATGTATCATTCTACGAGTTGTACTCATTATTTTAAGACAACTTACATTTCTGCTAAACTCGATGTTAGGTAAGTCAAAGTCAAAGTCAAAGTCAAAGTCAAGTCAAAAACAGCTTTATTGTAATAAAACAAAATGTTATTTACAAAGCGAGTTAATCTAATTTAGTCGGCATAACGTTGGTCAGACCCTGGGTCTAGACAATAGTAGGTAGAATAAAATCTATATTATAGTTACAAAAAGTACAAAAAATACTATATACAATAACCAGAAAAGGTAAATTGTAGAGAATCGAAACGTCAAAAAAGTAAAAAAAATTTCAATGTGCACCACGAGTAAAAACTAATCCAAACGATCATTATAAAACTCTTCAACAGAGTAGTAGGCCTTTCCAACCAATAGCATTTTTATTTGTCTTCTAAACTTAATAGGATTTTCAATCATTCTGATATTTAAAGGCAGATGGTTAAATAGTTTTTTGCTATTGAATATAATTGATTTTTTCGTTAAAGTTGAAGACGGAATAGGTAAAGCAGTTAAATGGGTAGAGCGAGTTGCATACAAGCTGGTAGTCTCAATTTCTTGCTTTTATTTATTATGTATGAGACAAGCAGATTCGAGCATAAAGATAGATGGTAGAGTCAAGATGTTTAAGGATATAAAAAAAGGTTTGCAGGATTCACGCGATTTTATCCTGCACATGGATCGGATGGCCCGCTTTTGAGAAACAAAAATCATATTAAACAGCTGACTTGAACAAGATCCCCAGAAGCACACCCCGTAACGCAAAAGAGATTCAATCAACGCGAAATATACATTCCTCGCCATGGACATATCCAGCTCTCGAGATATGACACGTAATGCAAAACAACCTCTAGATATTTTTTTATTTAAATGCACAATATGAGTCTCAAACCTTAGTTTGTCATCTGTATGCAAGCCCAAAAATTTAGTTACGTTCAAATTCTGCACAACTTGATTATTTAATAAAATTTCGTTTATTTGACATTTGAAGAAAATTATATTTGTTTTGAATAAAGTTAAAGTTAAAGATAATTAGAATCACACCATTCTTTAATTTTCAATACATCTCTGGCAACATTGACCTCTAACTCTTTGGTGTCGCCGCCATACCATAGAACCGTCGTATCATCAGCAAACATTGTAAACGAACCCGATATGTTCAGATTAGAAAGATCATTTATATAAAGTAGGAATAAAATGGGACCCAGAACTGATCCTGTGGAACACCAGAGGTAACTTCCTATCCTGACGATTCCTCGTTATTAAAAGCCACACTCTGAATCCGCGCCGTTAGATAAGACCTTATCCAGGTCAGTTGTGCCCCCTGGAACCGTATATTTCCAGTTTACCCAGCAGTACCTCGTGATTCACACAATCAAACGGTTTCATTCAGCTTGATATTTAAGCGTTCTGTAAATGAAAAGATGGCATCGCTGATGTTTCTTGAAGTCTAAAAGCCAAACTGAACATTACTCAATATTCTATGTTTATCAATGTAGCCGACGACACGCCGTCCCACAAGCTTCTCAGCGACTTTAGCCAAAGTTGGAAGCAACGAGCGAATTTTTCGCCAGCTTTAGACATGATGGAAAAACACTAGTAATAAAGGAAATATTTATTGATTCCGCCAGGACCTGAATTGCCGGATGAGGAAGCTTGAGAAGTATTTTCGGGTGTAATACCACGAGTGCTTTAAAATTATCCGGTTAGTTTTAAAGCACGCATGGTACTTAAAGGAATATTTCACGAATCCAAAAACATTCATTTTGTCAACTTTGAAATAATAAATAGAAATTTGTCAACAAAGTGACACTGACAAGTGGTATTTTCGTTTTGGTGTTTTAGATTTTGTATATCCGCTGTAAGTTTTCGAAAATACCACTGTCCTTATGGGATTTTTTATACGTGAGTGGAATATTCAGAGATAATATACTATCCCATCCGGAACTACTCTTGTTTTTTATTTCGGAAAAGACGTTCTTAATTTCATGACTGTCTGTGGGATAGAAGTAAAATGTGTCTCGGACCCTTGCTTTATCAAGAAAGTCAAGTGCACCTCTTATGGGATTTATATTTTTGATAAGTTAGATGCTACCGAACAATAAAAGGAGTTTAAATGTTCCCAGGTCAAGTTAGAACTGGTAGATGTGACCACTTCACCATTTAGGTCCTGTAAAAAACTATGCACGCTAATGACTTTCTGACCGCGGTGTAATACGATACTTAGACTATAACGAATCGGGATCGGTCTTAAGTGCGGGACAAAAATAGAAGTGTTCTACCTAACATTCGAAGAACCACGCGTGCGACCCTTAACGAGACATTTTTAAAATAAAGACTCAGCTAGATAACCATACCGGGTGTTGCATCGTCGAGCGGGACATAGGAAATCCCATGTAATTTTAAATGGGGTCAATTATTGGCTTCCCTAATTATTTTAGAGAAAAATTCTATTTTGGTTTATTAAAGAGCACTAAAACCCACATTCAAAAGAATAACTTTAGATATTTTTGATGAGCCTGTTTACGGGTTATCGCCGATTTCTTTTTAACTATTTCTCCTTTTTATGGCCCCGTATTTGCGGACACCAGTCAACGTAAAAGATGACTGTCAAATAAAGTTGTCATTTTGAAATGTGTGCTTTATTGTTATAAAAACTCGTACATCGAAAATATTAGCCATGAATTACACTTCTGAAGAAAAAATATTGATGATTAAATGGTATTATCAAGGAAATAGTTATCAAAATGTGTCAGACATGTTTGCTGCTCTGTATCCGAATAGACCGATACCTGCAAAATCTACAGTCGAAAGGACTATCAAGAAATTTGAGACAAAAGGCACTGTAATAAATAACTGCAGATGTGAAGAAAGGGAGGAACAAAGAAGAGATGCAAGAAATGATAGGGACTTGCAAGTTTTATTGTGCGTGGAAGAAAATGATGGGAAGATCAGCACAAGGAAACTTGAGGATGACATAGGATTAGATCACACCACAGCGTTACGAGCTTTGAAACGACATAAATATTATTCATACAAATATGAAAAGCACCAAGAGCTAAGAGATAGGGACGAAATACGACGACAGGAGTTTTGTTTTGGTATGATGGAAAGAGCAAACATGGATAGGGAATTTTTAAAAAACATTTGTTTCACTGACGAATGCACATTTACCTTAAACAATGAACCCAATGTTCAAAATTATCGATATTGGAGCAAAGAAAACCAACACAGGTTTGTGGAAACAAGGACGCAATATCCACAAAAAGTTAATGTATGGGCTGGGATTTTCGGAGAAAATATTATCGGGCCATTATTTCTTACACGAAATTTAAATGCAGAATATTTTTTGGAACTACTTAAAGATCATATTTTACCTACTTTACATGATGCCGCCAGGGAAAATCAGGAAGTTTGGTACCAAATGGATGGCTGCCCGGCACATAGTACCCTGGCTGTCCGGGAATATTTAAACCGTGCTTTTAATGGAAATGTTATTGGCTTAAATCATACAGTAGTACAGCCAGGTCTCCTGATTTATCGCCAAATGATTTCTTTCTCTGGGGCCATTTAAAAAACAGGATATACAAAGATAAAAAATACCCAAATCTAGATGAGTTAAAAAATGCTATTTCTGCCGAATGCAATAGAGTTTCAGTTTACCAACTAGCGAATGTAAGAAGAGAATTTTATGATCGCCTCGGTTGTTGTCTAGCAGTCAATGGAGGAATATTTGAACATCTTCTTAAATCCTAAAGTTCTAACAATTTAATAGTACCTACCTATTAATTAGTAAAATATTGAAACATGTAAAATGTCATAATTAACCTTGTAATTGGATACTTTATTTTAGTTTTATTCAAATTAATTTGTACGTATAAATACACCTTTAATATTTTCGATGTACGAGTTTTTATAACAATAAAGCACACATTTCAAAATGACAACTTTATTTGACAGTCATCTTTTACCTTGACTGGTGCCCGCAAATACGGGGCTATAAAAAGGAGAAATAGTTAAAAAGAAATCGGCGATAACTCGTAAACGGGCTCATCAAAAATATCTAAAGTGGGTTTTAGTGCTCTTTATTAAACCTAAATAGAATTTTTCTCTAAAATAATTAGGGAAGCCAATAATTGACCCCATTTAAAATTACATGGGATTTCCTATGTCCCGCTCGACGATGCAGCACCCGGTATATTTTTTTTTAAGTTTAACCGTATTTTTTATAGCCATTATATTCATTAAATTTGTTTACGAACCAGCCCGGTTTTTATTTAACGCAATTATCACAGGTCCTCTACGATTCTCCAACTTTCTCTCTGTTTATTGTCCGATTGATCAATGCGTCTGTTATAGTGCAGTTGCTTAGCAAGTTTAATTGACCTTCTATAAATGTTACGATATTTATTAAAGTATCGTATAAAAAAGGGGTTGTTTATAAAGTACTTTTGAAGACTGTGCAAGGAACGCATATTTCTCGCTGACGTTTTGATCCCTTTGGTAAACCATGGCTTGTTATGTTTTTTCTTTAACGTTTCTAGAGGAAATGCGATATCAAAATTATGACTTAAAAGTTTGTGAAACATTTCAAGTGGATCAGATGAATGTAATATACTATCCCAGTCACTTCCGTTACATAATTGTGAAAATCTTGCATAGTTATTGCTTGTATAAAGCCTAATCTTCTGTTTTACAATCTTGGTCCTTTTTTTTACACTTTTAAAACTACATAAAATTGCCTCGTGGTCAGATAGACCCGCACTTAGCACAGAACAATTATTCACAAACTCACCCGTCCGATTTGAGCCAACATAGTCAATTATAGAAGAGGTAGACTTGGTTATACGAGTAGGCATCTCCACATGCATGGTTAAATTAAAAGAATCAAGTAAACTTGATATTAATTGGCAGTTTAGGAGTGACTTATCTGTAAAATTTATATTAAAATCTCCAGCTAGGATAATCCATGCATGTACAGGAAAACCTGATATTAGTAATTCCGATCTAGATACAACCACTGATATGTCCGTATTTGGGGGTCTATAGAGACAAACAATAAAATCATTTAGTTTGGTAAAGTGAATAATAGAAAATTCAAACTCTTTTTCAACAATCATAAAATTAAATCTATCGAATTCAATAAATTTACATATATTTAAAAAAGTCCTTTTCAAACTTCATTTTATATTCATTGTTTGTTCTCAACTTTGTACTATCCTTTCAGTATCCCCTGATGATGAGTGCTTAAGCACTTGAAACATGTCGGGAGCTTGTAATTTACATTAATCATTAAACTGCAGAGAAAGACTGCATTGTTTTATTGACAAAAAAGAAAAACTTGCCAACTTATTTCATATAGGGAACTATATTTCACTAAAATATGCAAATTTCTATACAAATATTAAGAGTGAATAATTATTGGCTCAAATAAAAAATTTATAATAAGACAGTTTAATAAACAAGTTTTTTAGTTTCAGTTGTATTGTATTATTAAAACCTTGTAACCGACGCGACGTAGTTATTACACAACTTTGTTTTATCAGAATGTAGCAAATAAGCTCATAAATCGCTATTCAGTATAGAGCCAACTGAAAGAAAATTAAGTTTAAAGACACTTTATTTGTCAAAGCAATTAATAAATAATATAACGTTATTGTTTATTTCTCAAAAAAAGCTAAATTGGCGCTTTCATAGTTCTTTCAACACACCATTTAATTGGGAAATCGATAACTGTACGTGACACAATATATTAAGCAAAAATTAGACTCAAGATATTTAGTTTTAAAATTATTCTGAGGCGTTACCAAATTTGGATCCCTATTTTGACCTAAAAGCCATTGGATTCAGCGCGGTAGTTTTTATTTTTAAACGACAACCTGTATTTTTTATTGAACAATCGCATTCTTCTCCGAATTACTTACTGAGAAATTTAAGGGAAAATTACAAAATAAGAAAAAAAAAATCCTATAGACAGGTCAACATCCGCTATAATTTTGAGATACAGGGTGTTACAGTTCTTAAACGGAATAAAATATATGTACGCCACTGCCATTTTCTTTTTTGATAATACAGTTATGTGGATAGTTTAATATCCTATGCGAAGTACTTTTTGATAATTTCTTTGATATCGGCATCGTTTATGCCGTAAATGTAATTTATTTTTTTAATCGAAAACAGTTGGTCACGCGAAAAAAAGTCTAGGGATTATTTTTGCTAAGTGACAAAGCGCAATTTTGAAAATAATAGTTATTTGAAAAAAAAAACAGTGGCGTATAATTTTTTTTCCTTAAAAATATGAAAATACATGTTAGCACGGACGCCACTGCTATAAGTAAAGCCAATCATTTTTATGAAATAAATATGGTTTATGCCTAGTTAGTACCTACTAAAATTCTGATATACAGGGTGTTTCAGAAGTATGGTACGTAACTTAAGGAGGTGATTCCTTATGAGATTCTAAGAGAAATAGTTCATGTGAAGATGTGTCCGGATTTGCCCCGTCTTTAAGGGTTTTTTAAAAAAATCGGTTGCAATTATGCGTTTTTGACCATTTTGAACATTAGCTTTGATTAGCTGCTGCTTTTTTTTTAAATCGTTATTTAAAAAAATAATTTTATTTTAATTTAAATGTTTTAATTAACATAGGAAGGTTTTTTGTACATGCAAAGAAGTGGTATTTTGTCTTTCGAAAACGGGGCAAGATACCAAAACCATTCAAGGAACAAAGAACTTGTACTGTTAATTGTTAAATTCGAAGAAAATATGAGAATTAGGAAAAAGTGGTGTAAATGTTCTTGTCAATAATATTCGTTAAGATGTTCCCCGGGACGCAACTGTACTTAATTAATTTAATCAAGTTAGGGCTAACTAAGCCACTTATCATTATCAATAACGGTACCAAATTTCAATAAAATCGGAAGAAGGATTTTTAAAAAAATTATAAAAAAAACGAATAAAAAAAAAATTAACACCCTGTATATCAGAAACCGTACAACTCCGGACACATGTTCATATGAACTTTTTCTCTTCGAATATCTTAAGGAATCACCCCCTTAGGGTACGGGCCATTCTCCATTTTCTGCAGAAATTGTGTCTATTTTTTTGTTAAAGTTAAGTCATTTAAATCTTTATTATTTAAGATTTCTATTGCTATTATGTAAAAAGAAATAGAACAAAATTGGTTACTGACCGCTAAAACCATCCAGCATTTCCTGTTATTTTCCTACTCTAATTTTAATTTAAAAGCTAGTTTTAAATATTATTAATAGTATAATATACAGGGTGTTTCAATAAAAACTCCCAGGCCAATTATTTCGAAAACTATACGTGACATAAAAATTCTATAAACGCCAGTTTTTAGCCTCTATGATTGGCTTCACAGCTGTGTAAAAAATGTGTTTAAATAATACAAGATGTAGGTGGCGCCATGGTGCAAAAAATTTTTTTGATGACAGGAACTTTTAGATGTTGTGATTCTTAAAGATAATTAATTTTTGATCAAATTATGTCTCATAAGAATTTTTGATAAATCCAACATGAACGGAGATATTTGCTGTTAAGTTTTTTATTAAAATAATTTTAACGAGTATTTTAATTGTAAATGTTTTTAATATCCTTTAGCATATTTTAATTAAATTTTGGTAATGATAATTTTAGTGGTAAAACGCTCGTGTAGCGCTAAAATAATACGTCCAGTGACGTCTCAGGGGACGCCTTAACAAATAATATTGGCAAAATATAAGACGCCACTGAGTTCTTGGAAATTTTTATATTTTTTTCGGATTAAGCAACTAAAAATATCCTTTTATTGTCTGTTAAATTGTTTTCATATGTTTCGTTTTTGAGAAATAAAAATGCATAACTCTGGAAAACAAAAATCATTAAATAATTAACATTATTAACACTCAGTGTCAGTGTCAGAATTTGCAATTTCTACATTTTTAAAATGAAAATGGTTCACCATACAAATCAAGACAAATTGAACATGGTTTTAGTTTATGGAGAATGCCATCAAAATGCTTCAGAAGCTGTGCGCTGCTATCGAGCTCGTTTTCCAGATAGGCCAACGCCCGATCTCAAATCTTTTGTAACTTTGTGTACCAACTTAGCTACATATGGTGGCTTTAAAAAGGGAAAGGTTCCAAGAAGGAAGAGGGTTACGAATGACGAAAATGTAGCTATAGTCCTACAAACAGTAGAAAATAGCCCACAAACGTCATTACAAAAATTATAAGATGAAACTAATATTACAGTAAGTTCGTGTCGCAGAATCCTCAAAGGAAATGGGTTCTTCCATACAAGATTCATTTAGTGCATCATCTACAACCAGAAGATTAGCAGCGCAGATTAAACTTTTTGGCACATTTTCATATTCTTTTTGAAGAAAATCCAAATTTATTAAACCAAATTATGTGGACTGACGAATTTCGGTTTCACAATAATGGAGTAATTAACAGACATAATTGTCGCTACTGGTCCCGGGAAAATCCTAGCTGGATGCGACAGACTAAATTTCAAACACGATTTGGGGTAAATGTTTGGTGTGGTATTGTAAATGGTTACATTATCGGGCCCTGTTTGTACCATGAACATTTAACTTCAGTTCGTTATTTACAATTTCTGCAAAACGATCTCCCTTTGCTGTTACAAAATGTAGGAATTGACGTAAATACTATGTGGTTTCATCAAGACGGTGCCCCAGCACACAATAGCAATATCGTCATGAATCATCTAAATGTGACGTTTCCAGGAAAAGTGATCAGCACAAATGGGGATCTTAGATGGCCAGCAAGGTCCCCTGATCTCACCCCGATGGACTTTTATTTATGGGGCTACTTACAGAATGAAATCTACAAGGAACCAATAGAAGACATGGCTGACCTTTACAACAAAATGTATGCTACTATAGCCGCTATTAATCGAAATACACTATTGAGAGTTTACAGAACCGAATTATTATATCGATTTGCGATGTATGTGTATGAAAACGGCAATAATTTTGAACACCTCATTCAACCCCATTAGTTAGTTTTTGGTATTGTTCTAATTTTCATTATTAATTTTGTGTAATTTCTGATCAGTTCTTTCATAAAATTTGAAACATCTTTTAATTTTATATTAATATGCCTCAATGTTTTAACTTTGCTTTTAAACAACAAAAAATACAACGTATTGATAATTTATGGTTTTGTTTCTTAATGCATATGCAATAAAATTGTCTTTATTTTTATTTCTCGAAAACGAAGCAAGATATGAAAACAGTTAAATTTAACAGACAATAAAAGGACATTTTTTGTTGCTTAATACGAAAAAAATATAAAAATTACCAAAAACTCAGTGGCGTCTTATTTTTTGCCAATATTATTTGTTAAGGCGTCCCCTGAGACGTCACTGGACGTAATAATTTACCGCTACACGAGCGTTTTATCAGTAAAATTATTATTACAAAATTAATTAAAATCTGCTAAAGGATATTAACAATATTTATAATTAAAATACTCCTTGAAATTATTTTAATATCTCCGTTCATGTTGGATTTATCAAAAATTTTTATGAGACATAATTTGATCAAAAATTAATTATCTTTAAGAACCACAACATTTAAAAGTTCCTGTCATCGAACAAATTTTTTGCACCATGGCACCACCTACATCTTGTATTATTTAAACACTTTTTTACACAGTTGTGAAGCCAATCATAGGGGCTAAAAACTGGCATTTACAGAATTTACATATCACTTATAGTTTTCGAAATAACTGGCCTGGGAGTTTTTATTGAAACATCCTGTATTGTGAGAACATCTAACATGAAATAAATTCTGTATTGTGAGAATCACCCCTAAAAGTTCCTCAGTTTCAGGACACCATGAATACTTTTCGTTACTTAATATCAAAATCTAAAGCATCCTTCACCATCTGAAGTCGTATTAGACATCATAATGCATATTTCTTTAATTTTTCATAAATTTATTATCTTAATAAAAAAATTAATTTTCAAATATTTACCAGCTTAATTATTTTCCTTGTTTAAAACTAAAGCAATGTTCTAAAAACTAATGTAGGTGGCATGACTAAGTACACCTTAAATATAATTCTAATTCCCCGTATAGGCAAAAATTTTAAATTCCAATTTTTTTCGCGATAATCGACAAGGAGTGAGAGAGAAAACTCTTCTTGTTCGATTGCCGCGAAAAAAAGTAAAATTTGAAATTATTGCCGATTATAATCAGACCGTCGATATTCTATCACTACTTCTTCCATGCCATTTGCATATGTTATTTCATAGACGCCATTCTTTTTTATGTAAAATGTCTCTTACCCAGTTATTTTGAAAGTACATATTTACCTGTTGCACGTCGTTGAGAAGGTAATTTTGAGAGAAATTCGATTCTCCAATGAAAAACACAGGTTGCCATTACAATTAAAAACTGGACATAACTACGGGAAGCTACGTTTGAATTTGCTATTTAAGTAAAAGTTAGGACGCAATGTAAAAATAGTAATAACCCATATTTGAATAAAATATCTGCAAAATGATTTAGTTTACAATCGGTGTAGTAAATAAGAATGCAACTTTCCTCGTAAAACAATGTCGAATGCACGTTGATTAGAGTTGGCAAAGTTAGGTGGTCATAATAAGGAATTCACGTTCTTTAATTTGATACCTCAATCGACCAGATCGACAATAAGGGTAGTTTGTTAATAAAAAAAAAACAAGCAACACCTTTGGACGACGCAAAATAAGGTTCTACGACATAGGGGACTAGCTAAGTGATAGATTGACTTTTACGTCACTAATTGTTTTGTATCATATTGTGTTATACTTTTTCTCCAAAATGTGTAAAGAATACTACAAATACCCTCCATTAGAGGCGGTATATACACTAATTACTTTATCGAAGGTGGATCCATTCAATTTTGTTTAAAGGCTGATAAATCGGTTGTTAACATTAGTTTTATTTTGAATAGTTCTTGTGTGTTTTGGGACTAACGCGAATATTTAAAAATGACCGGGAGAAGAAAATATATTTCTATAAGCGAAAAAATTGAAATAATCGAGGAGAGTGAAAAAACTGGTTTAAGTACTAGGAACTTGGCTGAAGAATTTAACAGAAGTTAGAAATTTGTTTCAAGAATCAACGGTGAACAAGAAAGAAAATTTCCCAAAACCGAAGGACTGGCAGTCGACCAACTTGTTTTTAACTGGTTTTGTAAGGCGCGAAACAAGCACTTACCAATATCCGGACCCATAATTCAAGCAAAAGCCCTTAAATCTGCTCAATATCCAGGACTAGACAACTTCAAGGCACCAATAAATGGATGGTTAGAAAAATTCCGTCGTCGGCACGATATTACCCTCAAGAAAATATGTGGCGAGTTAATCGATATCAATATCGAAGACTTCGACGAAGAAGATAATATTCCGCTCGCACAACTGATTCCTAACATTAAGGGCACATTTGTGAACTTGAAACAACTTGCTTCTATATTGATAACGATTTGCCAACAGAAAGTGCAGAATTGATTATCATCGAGTGTACTGAAGAGATCCAAGAAACGGATGAAACTACTCCCAACAGGGAGACAGAGGAAGAGGAAGCTTAACTTGCTGCAATATCGAAAATGTCAAGCCTATTTGAAGCCTGCGTCAGTTTGAGAGACTTGAAGAACGAGAAAACTTTTTTAAAAATGTTAACAATTATGAGAAGTCTGTCTATAGCCTGCGTAAAGTTGAGAGAGTTAGAAAACTTTTTTGATAATGTGTGACAATTTAATTTTGTCACTAATATTTAACAATTTTAACAAGTTTACAAATATTTCTCAATTGCTATTAAAATGTGAATCTGAATTTTATAAAAATAATATAAAAATTGCTAAGCAATAATTATTCACTTATTTTGTAGTATATCTTTTCTTTCCCAGATTGCAGATTTGCGAACAAAAATAGAAGAACAAAAGAGACTCATAAAGGATAACAAGAGATAAATAGAAGATGCTGACCAATCACATGATGATTCCCGTGTAAAAATGTAAAGAACAATACATCAACCTCAATATCTTATACGGGGTGTTTCTAAATCGGTACAAATGAAGCAATCTATAAATAAATAATACTCGATTTTTCAAATAAACACACAAGCAAATTTGCTTCAATTTCATGACTGCTGTCCAGAAATGGTTTGAGTATAGTTTGTTAAAAAAGATTTTTTACCTAAATATAAAAAAAAAATAATTCTAGGACTTAATTTAAAGTTTAAAAAAAAACATTTTTAGGATAAAGGGATACAACTTTGTATTTGGATATATTTCTTAATTCTAAACAACTTTTCTTAATAACGTTTTTCTCTATTTTTTGACATAAGGGTATTTTACTTTTTACCGATTTTTATATTTTTTGCCCTAACCGGTATAATTATTATGTTATCGGATACGCACCAACTATTATCAAGAATAAAATTTTCTAAGAGACTAATAATACAGAAACTTCCCATTTGTTGAACACTTAATCGACTAAACTGTATTTACTATCAACATATACGTTCGGAAAAAGATGAACTAGAATTAGAATCCATTAATCCTTATACCCAGTTAAAAGGATTACGAGACTTTTATACAAACTGTTATTCCATCAGCTAACCAAAATGGTTTAACGGAAGAAGAAACGCTGAAAATAATGATAAGAGAACTTAAAGATGCAGCAAATAAAAAATATTATGTGCTAAGACAGACGGAAGACCAAAGAAACAATTATAATGTTTTTTTCCATTGTTTCTAATTTCTACCTGTCTATAAAAATTACGTTTCACTTTCGCCTCTAACGTTATTATTAATAATAATTGCTAAGTAAAATGTAGCATTTTATTACACTTTTCTTAAACATCCCAAATATTTGTTTTGGCACTTACGCCTTTTTTAACTTCCGCTCTTCTAGGGATACTGGACTATTCCGCTGTAAACTAAACAGCATTACCGATTTTCTAATAATCTTTGGCATTCATTGAACAAGTTGCCACTACCCCTATTTTCTCAACAATTACCACTTAATGCTCCCTGGAATGCCCATATTTGCTTCCCCTGGAACTTCCTTGCTTTTTGTGAAAGTCCTTGTGATGTTTGTGATATTTCTTCCGACCTCCCTCACGGTCGAATCCTTTGTGTTCGTCTTCCACATTACCTTTGTCCGAATGTCCTTTCTTTCCATGTTTCTTGGAACTGTGTCCTGATTTGTGACCACCTCCTTTCTTATGGCCACCTAAATAGTAAAATATGTTTATATTGACTCTGTATTTATGCTACACAAATAAATGTAGACTAGAAGGAAGAAATGCATGCAATTCTACATATTACCTACCTTGCTTCTTCTTGTGGTATGAATGGGCATCGCCATGTTTTTCGTGATATCCCTCTTTATTATAGTCATCGTAGAATCTGTGTTCTCTGTGATATTCGTCTCGGTGAAATTTGTTGTGATAACCTTTAGTTTTATGCCCTCGCTTGTGTCCCTTTTTTTCACCGAATTTGGCAGCTTTGTGGGACTTTTTTCCTGAGAAAAATGTTTAAACTATTCTGTGATATCCGTATATACAATGAGAACGTAAAGGTTGGAACAAATTCATTTAAAAATCCTCGGACTTGTCAATTTTTATTTTTGTTGTACTTTCACGAAGTTTATTTCCTGTGTACAGACAGTCCCAAAAGCAAGTTACAATGGTTTACTTTGTTTTGTTAAATGGATACCATTATTTTATAATATTTTTTTGGATTCTGCAGAAAATTCTAAACATATTTTATTAAATATGTCATATACTTAAATTCAACCGTTTGCGACAAAACTGCATTCTACCTTAAAACAACATCACACTATTTACTAACTAAAAGTCACTTTATCAAATGTTGGAAATAACCTTCGCCAACAGTCTGGCAGTACCCGAGACGATCTTCAAATTATTGCAGAACGTTATTAACGACGTAAGGTTCTCTCAACCTTATTTCGTCTTTTATTCTGTCCATTAAATCTTCAATATTGTTTGGTCGGTTAACATATACCTTAAACTTAGGACAACCCCAGAAGAAAAATCTAAAGGGGTTAAATCTGAAGATCTGGCCTGCCATTCAATTGACCTTGGTCGGCCAAACCATCGTTCGGGAAAAACTGTATTAAAGTACTCACGTACATGGCGGGTGTAATGGGCCGGAGCTCCGTCTTGCTGATACCACAAAAAATTGTTCGGTGCTTCAGGATCTTCTGGATTAGGGTAAAATGTGGCAAGGTGCGGTACAAGATCATTTTCTAAAAATTCTAAATATGTTTCACGTGTGAAATTTCCGTCAATAGGAAAGGGTCCCAAAATTCTATTTTCATCAATGCTGGCCCAAATATTAAATTTTTGAGGATATTAAGTGTGACATTCCATAATCCAGCATGGATTTTCTGTAGCCCAATACCGACAGTTTTGATTGTTCACACTTTCATTCAAAAAAACGTTGCCTCATCCGAAAATACAATTCGTTTTGAATATTGTGGATGATTATTGCACACATTCATCATTATCTCGCAAAATTGGACTCTTCTGTCAGGATTATCTTCATTGAGTGCATGAACCAATTGGACTTTGTAAGGATGGAATTTATTTTTGTGTAAATACTTTAGGACGGGTGTTTTGCAGATATAATTTTCAAAAGCAGAAGTACTACTTGCCTTATGGTGATCTCCTTGAACCGACAATAATACATTTAATTGAGTATCTTCTACTAGCACAGGTCGACCTTTCGTATAATTATCCCTAACGTGACCTAAATTTCTATACTTTTTTTCTATTTTACTGATAGAAGACCGATATATCGGTCCTCTGCGAGGATACTTGTTATTGAAGAGTTTGCCAGCTTCCTTTTGTGTGCGCATTATATCTTTATAATCAGTAATTTATTAATATTTCTTTTCACTCTCTATCACTTAAGCGTACCGTTTTTAACCAGATTTTTAAATTAACTTTTGCCAGACACTTTGACTTGAGGCAAAACTACTTAAATTACGGGACCTGCCAGTGTGACAACCTAACAACTAAAGGCTTTATTTACAACAGTGTTCATGATTTAAGTAATAATCATCTGTTAAAGTCCGAATATCGATTTTCTCGCAAGCGGCTGAACATATTTCATGAAGTATGTTTAGAATTGTATGCAGAATCCAACAAAATATTATAAAATAGGGGTATTCATTTAAAGCAATTTTTAGGACATCCTGTAAACATTACGTTCTTACTGTATGAAATATCACAATGATATAAAAAAGATTACCTTCGTGGTGTTTTTGGTAATGCCCAGCCTCGTCGTGGTGTTCATTGTGATGCCCGCCCTTTTCGCTGTGAAGAGATTTTTTGTTATGGTCGGCATGTTTTTCGAATTCCTTTTTATCACTGTGATGATCAGTTTTATAGTCCTCTACGTCTTTATCACTATAAGAATCGTGACCGTCTGAACTGTGACTTTCACCGCCACCCTGTGATCTCGAACCTTAAAAATTTTTTTTTTTAATTATCTTGTGGCATGGGACTAAAAAACGACTACAAAACCAAGATAAAAGTATCCCAAAATTAATTCTTACCTGTGTGATGACTGGGATGAGCTATTAACTCACTTGGATGTGCTAATAACTCACTGGGATGCCCTACTAAAATCCTTGTCTGCCCACTGGCCTCAGCAACTAAAGCATTGGGCTTGGCTACCCTATTACTTAACCTACTTGAGGAATACTTCTCAGCTGGATAGTTTCTAGCAGGCGCATGTCCCTGTTTAGTCTCGGCAGTCAACCTCCTTAATGTTTTGAGATTATCGTTTACGGTTTTGATGTGATTCTCACTAGCCTTTGCCCTAACTTCTAATGTGAGAGGTGACTGGGTAACCGGCTGAATTTGGGCAGCATTTCCATTGGTGTGCCCTTTCGGCCTGTGATAACCATCCGGTGTTTTGAGCTGGAACGATTTAGCAAATGCACTGGGCTGGCGTATTTGAGCTTCCACTTGGGCAGCATTCCCACTCTTATGCCCAACTGTTCTGGGATATCCGCTCGATGGGCCTCTATGAAATGCCTTAGGGCTGTTGATTCCTTTCGGCCGAGCACTCGAAGCCTTCGGCTTGTTGTTAAACGAAGAGGACAATTGAGTGAATACGCTGGGCTGTCGGATTTGTACGTCGACTTGCTCAGCACTGCCGCTAGATCCAGCGATTGTCCTGGGATAGCTCGGCGCTCTATTGGTGGGCAAACTCCAGAAGGGCTGAATAAAAACGTTGGGTTGTTGAGTTACTGTCGCACTAATCTGGGGATCTTGAGAGGCCTCCGTGAAAGGATCGAAAAATTCACCTGGTCGAAAAATCACAAATGGTTGATGTGTCGCGCCTTTTACACCAATATCACTGTATGATAATATAAAAATCACCCATAAAATCCGCACGTGCATATTTCTGATCACCTGAAAACACACTCACGTTAACCTTAGTCACTAATTTACTTTGTTTGTTTAAATATCTTTAAACTAAATCGATTTTCTTGTATCGGAGCCTTTTATAAACAATATATTATAAAACTGCTCCGCTGATAGGAAGTAAACCGTTAAAAAACGGATCTAGATGGCTGCGGCTGCTTAAGTACCTGGTATGGTATCGGCGAAAAGCAATAGAAAGGTATTGCTGTCCTGCACGGTGCGATTTACATAATTGGATTGGTGTGTTTACGTTGTGTAGTTGAATATTTAATTGTGTACAGCAAAAGAGCGAACCCGATGTTTAAAATAAATAGCATTTTTTTCTGTTTGCTTTTGTCCGTTTTTTGAAGCAGCGTTCACAAACCCAATATTTTGGTATAACTTTATGGGACCCAAACCGTCGAATTAAGCATGCAATTTCACATAAAAAAGTTAAATATGCCAACTAGTTTTGCCCGAGACTAAACTTATAGCAAGAAAACATGAAAAAATTGCAAATATTAATTTTAATATTTAACTTCCAATTACCTTCAGTCATTAAAACAATAATAATTAAAGAATCTGACCGATTTAAAGCCTAAACATTTCTTTTTAATACAAGGTATCACTTTTTGCATAAGCATAAATATTAACATAAAAAATTTCTCAACTTATTAAAAAAGTCACAACATTAGTGTTTTTCATTAATTTTTGACTTCGCCCCACTCGCTTCTACAGGGTGTCCCGAAATTAAAGAGCAATACTTTAACACCATATTCTCCGGCTAAAAATAATAGAATTTTTTCATATGGACATAAGTGCAGAAATGCTTGTTAAGGGAACTACCCCCTCTCGAATTGGAAACCCTGAAATAGTCTTGTTTTTAATATTTTCGAACCCGTTTATGATTAAATTTTGAAATCAGGTATGGTTATAAACTTATAACAATAAATCAGTTTCTAAATTCAGAATTTCAAAAATTTAGTCATAGGCTTCACATACCGGGTTAAAATAATCCAATTTTTTCAACCAGTCGTTTTTTTTTTATTATTTTCCTAATAATCATAAAATTTTAAAGTATTCGGCGTAAAAAAGGCACCCTAAGTTTACCTTGACAGGACTTGCAGTTTTTGAGTAAAATCGTTTTAAAGAGAATCATATAAAGAATAAAGAAAAAAGAATAAAGAGAATCACGTCTATAAAGGAGATAATTAATAAGAATAATAATTAAAGTAAAATTTGTAAATAGAATAAAAGGCCATGGATTAAATTTGATATTGTCTGCTGTTGTAAAATTAAACATAATAAATAAGAAAATGCAAAATTTTTCAAACTACGAGCTCACCGATAACCATTTTGTATACGGATATTGAAATGGAAGTTCCTTTGCTGCGGTACAGGAATATTGCAGACGTTTTCCGCAGCGTAGACCTCCTGTGTGACAGTTCGAAAATTGCATTTCATAAGTTTGATTATCTATGTTAAGTTTTCGGTTTTAAATTGTTAAAATACATATGTAGACTCTCACCTTAAACATTAATTACTAATTAAGTTAACTGTAATAGCCAAAATGTTCATTATGTTTACTTTCAAACTTCCGTTGATGTCTACATTCCAGGAATGGTTTGTATCTTGCCAGACATAGCCAAGTGGATTGATTTCTTCTGTTCCTTGTTTTTGTTTAACACCACTTGCAGACAGGTTTTATTTCAAATATTTGTTTTTGTTAATTAGTAATAATTGATAAACTTTTCAAGTTATCAATAGAAATAACTTCTTGTATTTGAGATGTAGGTTAAATGTCTCGGCTGTTGTAAATCAGCTGTTTTTAAGAAAATCGATAATAGGTCAGTGTCAGACTGACAGTTTCTGCGCATTCTGCACGTCTGGTTAATTTTTGCTTGGTTGCGTGGGTTGACTGAGGTCGCCGTTAGTTTTCTATGGTGTAAAAGAGGTTAGTTTTCATAGATAGGGTTGATTTTATTAATTTGTCAACGTTTTTGTTTTGGTAACTATGTACGTTAAAGATGGAATGTTATCGGCCCTTTCGACCATGGACACTGGAAGTTAAAGCACGTTTGTGGAAATAGCTCCCTAAGTTTAGTTTTTGGGCAGGGCAGGCTATTGTAGTGCCGATAAAGCATCCACAAAAAATGTTGTAAAAAGGGTATGGCTTTGTAGTTTGCCTATTCTTTGGGCGGAATGCCGATTTAAAATGCTTTAATGAACTTCAACAGCGGTCATAGACGCCATTTCGTAAATTGAAACCATTGTTAGTTATTTGAGTTAGGTTTAAACTTTACTATCTAATTACCCTCGCTGGGTGTTACGAAAGATTTCTCTTTCATGTTGTATATCTAAAATTCGATTTTAGGGTTAATATTTTGCATTTGCGTATTGTTCGATATACCGTGTTTTGATAAAGTTTTGCGCCCATGTTATGTACAGAGCTTGTGCACTGTAAACGTGTAACGTATGTCTACATAACGTTAAGACGTCGCAAGAGTCTATTAGTTCAGAACGTTAGGTAGTCTGTTACAGCTACTTTTGTTGTAAATATAATTACAATTTATTATTATAAAGTAAATATTTTTGTTTCTCGGCTAAAGGCCATTTGTTGCTTCTAAATTTAACAATTGTAACTTTGACATTTTAACTTATTTATGTCCGGGTTGCTAGTATGCTTATTGAGTAACCACAGGTATTGTACTTTAAGAATGCTCTTATGGTAGATTTAGTTAGTTGTGAGAGGTTCTTGTACGGACCTTGCGGAAATTCCAAGTCTGAGGCCATGTCCTGGATGTAGGTCTATGTGGCTGCCAGATCAGACTAAACAGTCATTTTTTTTACAGTGTAGGTCTGACATTTGCGGTCTTGTGCAAGACCCTGTCATACAGGGTTTGACTGTTTGCTTTGTTTTATCGATAACTTTGTAAATTTAAACCTTCAGAACTTTTATTGTCAAACCTAGTACTATCATTTTATTATTTCATTTCACTTATTAATCTTTTAACTTTAAGTATTTATTGTCCACCAAAGTAAGAGGAGCTTGCATTTAGAAAACCAAGTAGCCAAGGGCATAACACGACATAAAGAATAAACATTTGTATTGACCTCTGCGAAAACTTGGCTTTTATTTTAAATAGAGTGACTTTGAGGGACTTGAGCGAATGAGATCTTATAAGAAGCTAATGTATACCGATTGTGACATAACTATTTTTGTCCTAGTTTGTTTTTTTCTGAGGCCAAACACCAGAACATTTAAAGGCTTTTAAGTAAAATAAAACTAAGGTGGCGCCTTCAGGATTTGACTATAACTTACTTATATAAAAGGGCTAAACCTCTCAATCTAGAGACAAAATAGCAAACCTACCCTTAGTTGAGCTAGCTAAGGAGTGAATTTTCAGGCAGCACAACATATGTCATTTTTAGGGACTGTTGTCTGAAGTACATCCTCTAGGGCGTAAGGTTGCCAAAGTAAAGCGTGGATAGGTTGCCTTGTCGCAGTTTATTTTAGGTTACCTTAAGGTGAGAACTGGCACCCGATTATTGTTCAGGGCGAATTGTTTTTTTATAACACCTGGACGCAAAGCATTTGAGAGGGTTCATAGAAATTTGATGGAGAATTGAGCGCCTTCGTGGGCAAGGATGACCTAGGGGGCCATGATTTTGAAAATGCACTTCAACAAATAGTAGATAATTCTCAAGTTGAACTCAAACCATTGGCTACAGAAGTCAACATTCTGAAATCAATTGTAATGCGTTTTACTTTATCATATTGTATCCATAATTATATCGAATATTTATTTTAGAGAGGAAAAATGACTCAGATGCAAGGTCTTCACCCATATTATTACCAGAGGGTTCAAGAGCTGTTGCCTAGAGATTTCCCACCCAGAATCGAGTTATGTCGTTAGATTTTAGGACATCAAAATTTTGTGGTCTGACGAGGCAACATTTAGTAGAACTAAAGTGTTTAATACTCGTAACACTCATATTGGGCACGATGAAAATCCAAGAGCAGTCCGAAGAACTAATTGTCAATATAGGTTCTCCGTCAATTTGTGGGCGGGAATAATTGGAAATCAGTTAATTGGTCCAATTGAAATCCCCAATAATTAAATCAACAAGTGATATTTGGCCTTTCTTTAAAATCAGTTAGCAGTACTGTTGGACGGAGTACCCTTAAGGTCCAGGTTGGGGACGTATTTCCAACACGACGGTGCCACTGCCCATTTTGGACGGCCTGTTCGTAACTGGTTAGATGAGAATTATCCTGAAAGATGGATAGACAGAGGTGGACCAGTATCCTGGCCAGCGAGATCGCCGGACTTAAATCCACTCGATTATTATATTTGAAGTCGTATGTGCAACATAGTTTATGCAACGGAGGTGGATACCCGTGAGGATCTGCTTCAGCGAATTCCTCAAGCCTGAAAGCCGTAGAGCTGGACTTTGTATCAGAGAAAATAGGGGTCTATTTGAACACCTTCGCAAGGAGTAGTTCTTGGTTTAATTTGAAATTTATTTGTTTAAAAAAATTTTGTTAAACAACCCTATTTCATGCCGCATTATTACTCTCTAAATAAGATGTCATATCTATTTCGTTTTCAATTTATTTAGTTTCGTAACAGGCATAAGAGCTGACTGCGTAAATTTTAAAAGCATTTACTTTCATTAGTTTTGTAGTATTTAGTACATTTTTGATATGAAAACTTTAAGAATAATTTTATTAATTAACTCCTTTATGGACGTGATTCTCTTTAAAACGATTTTACTTAAAACTGTAAGTCCTATCAAGGTGAACTCAGTGCACCTTTTTTACGCAGAATACTTTGAAATTTCATAATTATTAAGAAAATAATAAATAAACGACTGGTTGAAAAAATTGAATTATTTTAACCCTTAACCACCCCGGTTTGTGATGCCTATGACTAAATTTTTGAAATTCTGAATTCAGAAACTGATTTATCGTTAAAAGTTTATAACCATACCTAATTGCAAAATTTAATTATGAACGGGTTCGAAAGTACTAAAGAAAAAACGATTGCAGGGTTCCCCATTCGAGGAGGGGTAGCTCCCTTAACAAGCATTTCTGTACTAATGTCCATATGAAAAAATTCTATTATTTTTAGCCGGAGAATATGGTGGTAAAGTATTGCCCCTTAATTTCGGGACACCCTGTATAAAGAGCTATCAAATATATTTTTGCACCAAAGACTGTAGAAATTAATTGGCTCTATTATTTGTTCTCGCTTAATATTAGGGTTATTTATAATATTATGAATTTTACCGCCATTTTAACCCTTCGGCGGCGTACATGCAGAACTGCCCTACTCCCAGTTCGCACATGAATATTATCGAGCGTACA
The DNA here is from genome assembly GCA_963920685.1 of Polydrusus tereticollis. NCBI lineage: Eukaryota > Metazoa > Arthropoda > Insecta > Coleoptera > Curculionidae > Polydrusus > Polydrusus tereticollis. The sequence goes on along the minus strand of OY987332.1, from coordinate 42,157,090 downwards.
TTGCGTTTGAGTATAATATGTTGCCGACATTCATAGGATCTTTTCATTTCATGTGACAGAAAAAAAAAATTAACTTATATTTTAGGGCTTGTTTTAAATATTCCATACATTGCATTAAAACTTAACACTTATATTATATCTATTTTATATTATTCTAATAAAGGAATGACATACCTTCAAATCAAGAATAGTTTAGACGAAATATTTTGTAAAGAAAAATGTTTGTTTTAATTAAAACTTTCCTGTATATACCTTAAATATATCGCTTTTTTATATGTGCTATTGGATTTCTAAAATAAAAAATAAATATATACATATACATATATATACCGGGTGTTGCATCGTCGAGCGGGACATAGGAAATCCCATGTAATTTTAAATGGGGTCAATTATTGGCTTCCCTAATTATTTTAGAGAAAAAATCTATTTAGGTTTATTAAAGAGCACTAAAACCCACATTCAAAAGAATAACTTTAGATATTTTTGATGTGCCCGTTTACGGGTTATCGCCGATTTCTTTTTAACTATTTCTCCTTTTTATGGCCCCGTATTTGCGGGCACCAGTCAAGGTAAAAGATGACTGTCAAATAAAGTTGTCATTTTGAAATGTGTGCTTTATTGTTATAAAAACTCGTACATCGAAAATATTAGCCATGAATTACACTTCTGAAGAAAAAATATTGATGATTAAATGGTATTATCAAGGAAATAGTTATCAAAATGTGTCAGACATGTTTGCTGCTCTGTATCCGAATAGACCGATACCTGCAAAATCTACAGTCGAAAGGACTATCAAGAAATTTGAGACAAAAGGCACTGTAATAAATAACTGCAGATGTGAAGAAAGGCAGGAACAAAGAAGAGATGCAAGAAATGATAGGAACTTGCAAGTTTTATTGTGCGTGGAAGAAAATGATGGGAAGATCAGCACAAGGAAACTTGAGGATGACATAGGATTAGATCACACCACAGCGTTACGAGCTTTGAAATGACATAAATATTATTCATACAAATATGAAAAGCACCAAGAGCTAAGAGATAGGGACGAAATACGACGACAGGAGTTTTGTTTTGGTATGATGGAAAGAGCAAACATGGATAGGGAATTTTTAAAAAACATTTGTTTCACTGACGAATGCACATTTACCTTAAACAATAAACCCAATGTTCAAAATTATCGATATTGGAGCAAAGAAAACCAACATAGGTTTGTGGAAACAAGGACGCAATATCCACAAAAAGTTAATGTATGGGCTGGGATTTTCGGAGAAAATATTATCGGGCCATTATTTCTTACACGAAATTTAAATGCGGAATATTTTTTGGAACTACTTGAAGATCATATTATTTTACCTACTTTACATGATGCCGCCAGGGTAAATCAGGAAGTTTGGTACCAAATGGATGGCTGCCCGGCACATAGTATACTATGGGTATACCCTGGCTGTCCGGGAATATTTAAACCGTGCTTTTAATGGAAATGTTATTGGCTTAAATCATAGAGTAAATTGGCCAGCCAGGTCTCCTGATTTATCGCCAAATGATTTCTTTCTCTGGGGCCATTTAAAAAACAGGATATACAAAGATAAAAAATACCCAAATCTAGACGAGTTAAAAAATGCTATTTCTGCCGAATGCAATAGAATTTCAGTTTACCAACTAGCGAATGCAAGAAGAGAATTTTATGATCGCCTCGGTTATTGTCTAGCAGTCAATGGAGGAATATTTGAACATCTTCTTAAATCCTAAAGTTCTAACAATTTAATAGTACCTACCTATTAATTAGTAAAATATTGAAACATGTAAAATGTCATAATTAACCTTGTAATTGGATACTTTATTTTAGTTTTATTCAGATTAATTTGTACTCATAAATACACCTTTAATATTTTCGATGTACGAGTTTTTATAACAATAAAGCACACATTTCAAAATGACAACTTTATTTGACAGTCATCTTTTACCTTGACTGGTGCCCGCAAATTCGGGGCCATAAAAAGGAGAAATAGTTAAAAAGAAATCGGGCTCATCAAAAATATCTGAAGTTATTCTTTTGAATGTGGGTTTTAGTGCTCTTTAATAAACCTAAATAGAATTTATCTCTAAAATAATTAGGGAAGCCAATAATTGACCCCATTTAAAATTACATGGGATTTCCTATGTCCCGCTCGACGATGCAACACCCGGTATAGCAAATGAAAGAGTACTCTTTAAAGTTATTCCAAGCTTTCGGAAATCATATATTTCATTTCCATCCTCAGAGAGAAACTTTGTTGAGATTGTTCATAAGGATGTTCATAGAATTAATATAAGACATGCGAGAAGAAAACGTGTTGAAACCCAAGTCAACTACAATTAAAACCAAAATCTGGAGACAACACTAAAAACTTTGTATATGGACGTAGAAACACACAATTTAAAATAAAATCAAAATTTTGATGTTCACATTTTGAAAATTTGTTACTTAATTTGAAATTATGGAATTATTTATCGGGAAAACATGACTGGAAGGAAGAATCACCTATAATAGGCAAAAGCAAAAATTGTCGATTTTTAAAAACTTCCAACTCTGAGAGAGAGGTAGAGGAACCTAAACTTGCCCCTGGCTTGAAAATATTAAGCCCGTCTATAGCCTGCGTAAGTTTGAGAGAGTAGCAGAAGTAGTAACAAGATTTATTTTAGCAATACTGCGACAATATTATAAATTCTAGTTTTTTCAACAATAATTAAAACATTTAAAATAATTACAGTTTTATGCACCAAAAATATTTTTAAATAAATTTTATCAGCTATTTTGTTTTCTAAGTAATGATATTTTAAAGGATTTTTTAAATTTACTTAAGGAATTTTGTTTCTTAATTAAAGAATCTAAATTATTATATTCGTGAAGTCCTTTAAAAATGATTGATTTATATGTCAAAGTTTTTGTCACTTTCCCTAAACAAAAATTTTGATTGTTTCTGGTTTGATAGTTATGATTTTCGAAGTTTTGCGTTATAAAGTCTTTTAAATGGGATGGTAATAAATTATTTTGAATTTTATAAATAAAAATACAAACTAGGAAAAATATCAAATTTCCTATATTCAACCATTTAAGTTTATTTAACATATAATTTATCTTTGTGTATTTATCAACATTTAATATTATTCTCATCGCCTTATTTTGTAAAATTTGAAGTCTACTAAAAATTCCTTTATTTGCAGTATATAAAATTGTAGAGCAGTACAAATAATGAGGTAAAATTATTGTGTTACATTATATTGTTTTTCTTGAAAATAAACTTAAATTTTTACTTACTCTTTTGAAATAATTATTTTTTTTTCCAATTTTAGATATAGTGTTTTCAAAAGGAGCATCAAATTTTAATTTAGAATCCATTATTATCCCTAAATATTTAAAAGACTGAACTATTTCTAATTTTTGATCATCTAAAAAAATATTTATATTTTCATAATTTATATTATTTCCTATTGCCATAAATTTTGTTTTAGAAATATTTAATTTAAATTTATTTACTTTTAGCCAGTTTGATAGATACCAATTTTAATTCAGAATTTAGACTATCTATGCAATTTAAAATATTTTTACCTTTTACGTATATTAAAGTATCATCAGCAAACATTTGAATATTTGTATTTGACAAAATATTTGGCATATCATTTATATATAAAATAAATAATAAAGGACCTAAAATACTTCCTTGTGGTACACCGATATTATTAAATTCCTTTTTGAAAATGTTTAATTTATTTTAGTTATTTGTTGTCGAAAATTTAAATAATTTTTAAACCATTTATATACAGTACCCCTTAAACCATACTGATATAATTTATTCTATCAATAGTCTCAAAAGCACGTTTAAAATCCAAAAATACTGCCAGAATGATTTGATTTTTGTCAACACTTCTCTTCTAATTTTCAATAATATATTGTGCTGCTGTTTCTGTTGAATACATTTTTCTAAAACCTGCTTAATTATTTACTAAAATGTTGTTTTCTTCAATAAAATTTAATATTTGTTCATACTGTTTCTCTAAAAGTTTTTCAATATCCCATAATAAATGTATCGGCCTCATTTCAGTACATTTTTTTGTATTTTTTACTTTTGGTATTAGTGTTATACATGAACATTTTAAATCATCAGGTATTTCTCTATATTTCAAATTTGTATTAATTAATTTAAGTAATATATTTCCAATGCTGCCAGATGTCTCTATCATTATTTGTTTTGTTAAAATTTCACCATAATTATTATTTGATTTTATATTCCAAATTTTTATTTTTAATTATTTTATAGATAGTTCATGAAAATGTTCTATTACATTATTTGATTTACTGATTTTTTTACAAATATTTTCATTTCCATTTTCTATTTCTGCAACTATTTCTTTAATACTATTTATGTAATACATATTCATTTTTTCTGCGATTTTTAACTGATTCGTTTTTTTTCGATCTTCAAATATAATTTCTCTAATTTCACTTTTTGCTTTTGGTTTGACAAATTTTTTTTGAGTCATGTTTGTTTTCATCTATTTGTTCTTCATAATATTTTTTCTTCTCTTTTAAAGCAGTCATTAACTTCTGATTATTTTAAAAAATAAGAATTTCATAACAAACATACAGTACATCGTATAATATATATGTTAGTATGCACGTGCAGTATATACATGTTGGTAAATTGACTTCATCTCATTTAATTTTAGTTCTGATAAATTTAAACAAAAATATTTAAAAATTATTTACATATATGTATATACTTATTAATAAACAAACACTGTAAAATGCAGACCGGTTGTTTTAATGTTAAATTATAAATATTTTAAAATTATTCTCGCACACGGGCGGCAGCTACCCTAGGAACGGCCCTGGCTAATCGTTTTTAAATTAACACCATGCAAGAATATTTTAATAATGTAGGTAGCATTTTTTTTTTTAATTGTATAATAATTCTCTTGTTAGCACTTGGCCAACACATCCTATAAAGTATCTTTACGAAAGTAATCGTTACATGCAGATACAAATATAATTGCAAAATAAGACGAAAAATGGTATCGTATTAACAATTAGCAATAATTGGTTATAGGCATATAATTTTTTCGATAATATGATCAATTCACTTCACTTGAGGAAGCAAAAAGTAAGGCGAATTAATTCAGTCAGAAACACTTATTACAATATGTACAGTACAATACAAATATCCGTTAATCACGACTTTTGAACTAATTCTTTTCTTATATTTTATATTATAAAATAGGTGTCTAGTATATTAAACTAATTAAGTAACCGACAAATAGTGGTCAACGATAATAGGTTATGAAATGTTACGTGGGTTAATATTTTAAAAATTGGCTAAAAACATTGTTATTGTGTTTTAAAATTGAATTATTCGCAGCAAATTTTTGGAAACATTGGCCTGGTTTCAACAATTAAATCAATTTAAAATTAAACAAAAACGATCAATCTACATTTAACCGGCGAAGATCTGATGGCATCATCGATTTATTTTGGATATAATTATAAGAACTTTGAGGAAGATCAGTTTGAAGTGCTAAACGCATGCAGTGTTTCTGAATTTAGCAATAGAATTTGACACTGGCAAAGTAAATGTATGTAAAATAATTATAACAGTGCGGCTAAAAAATACTGGTATTAGAAAAAAATCACAATATGTTTCTCCCAGACTACTATATAAAAACGTTTCAAAAAGGTAAGTGGTATCATGGTTCCACTTTGCTACACATTAGTATACGAGGTAAAGATTAAAATTTTTAAAATGCTTTGCTTCGCTTTTGCTTTAAAAAACGTTTCTCTCCAAAGTCTGCACTCATTGAACTCCAACGTAAGACATACAAATTGTTTTCTCGGGTAAATTATTGAACAATTCCTTTTGTGTGAATTGGTGTATTGTGCTGAAAGATGAAATCCTCTCCATATACCAGGCGGGCAAAATCCTCACTCTGTGTTCTGCCCGCGGGGGTCCGCTGGTAATGGCTTATAGTCAGCTAAGACTGAGTCTGACACATCAGTTTTCTTCGCTCAGTTATGCATGTGAGGTACCTTAATCCGAGGTGGCGTGAGCGACCGTGCCAAGGATGGCAGGCTGAAGGCCAAATCAGCTGTAACGGGCTCTAGTGGACCAGGCAATTACTATAATATGTATAAGCTCCTTGTCCTGGTAGTCCGGCTCTGCCAAGATCGACCTTGATTTCCGAGCATACTCGTGGGACCAAAATAGAAAACCAAAACACACAAAGAATAGAGACCGCCGAGAGCAATCGGCTTACGCTGTTAGGACAAATCCTGGTCATCCAGAGCAGCTTACACGGAGACAGCGTGAATAACAGCGAGGAGAAAAAGCTGCTAAGATCGTCTGGTACAACCCAAGCGGATCTTAAGGACAGTAAGCTTCATAGAAGAATTTCAGCTGGAATAAAGAAAATGCGACTGTGCGAAAAGGCAAGGGATCTCCTGGGGAAACTGGAATGTAAAAATCCAGCTGACCTCACAAGCAAGGATCATGGCACTCCGAAGTGAGCAAGGGAACTTTTGGCTCGCGACCCGTAACATGATCCTTTTACCGATCGAAAACCGGCTGCAACCAAGAAATGTCGCGAAAAAAGGGCACGCTCTACCGATGAAGAAAGCACCCAAAAGATAAAACGAAAAGACAACCCTTTCCACAGCAGGGCAAAGCTGGAACGTCTAGAAGGAGACTGTCTACGGACCCAAATAAACTTTCCGTGGCGGTCTCAAAAGGGAATAGTTCTGCTGCGCTTAGCAGTGGAAGTGGTCAGAAGAGCACTGCTATTAAAGAGCGTTCCGACAACAAAACAATGACAGAAGCGACCCGCAGCAGGCTTCAAGTGACCGTAATCAATTCGGGAAATAAATGCTGGAAAATTACATTAGACCGTTGGATTTTGGTTGAGAAAAGGCTTACAGAAATCCTCCTGAAGTTTCTAATAGCCAATCATACTGACCAGATTCCGCAGTATGACACCTCGGAATGGACTAGAAGAACCAAGATCATCAACTGCACTAATAACTTTTTCCTTAAACTTCTTGCCCAAGAGTGTCAAGAAAATTGGGGAACCCTGGGAACACGCTCGGCTACAAGAAGTAATTCCTCGCTTGGATTTGGTTGCCTGTGCCGGTGATCCCCAAAAATAATCTACTGCCACTGTTGGCAGCCCAGAATTCAAAGAATCCCTGCAAGGAATGGAGGATGAAAGATCTTAAGCCGACAGGGAGAAGCGTCATCATACAACTTACGGACGAATCCCTATCCGCACTAGAGGAAGCTTAATTCAAGCTTCACTGTGGGTTCAACGCGATAGCAGTTAGTGTTTTCAAGGGCCTTCCTATGTACACGGCGAGAAGCCACGGTGTAATTCTAACTGAACCCAAGCAGGATGCCACTGAGGGGAGGGAGGCATCTGCAATGGAAGTAGATCAGGGTGCGGCACCTGTTATGAAGGCTGAAGCTCCAACGCCGCTTGCCGATGTTGCGAGTGGTTCAGATCAAGCTCCATCATAGTAAAATGACTTTATGCCATCTGGTCATCCTTATGGAAGAGGGGGCCTCAATGTCGTCTTAATTCAAGAACCTTAGGTCAGAGACGACGTCATATATGGACTAAGGCTGAAAAGCTACTACCTATATTATTATTTATTATTATCAAGGGCAAAGGCAAACCAAGAACTTGTATTTTAGCTAAAAATGACAGCAGAATGTTCTTAATGTCTAATTTAAGCAATCAAGATATAATAACAGTCAAATAGGAACTTAACGGAGGGGCACGATTAATGCTGTCATCAATCTACATGGCTCACGACATTCCAGTACCATCGGCAGACGTCCAAAACATCGTGAAATCTGCCAGGATTGCAGGACTAAGTCTAATCTTGGAATGTGATGCCAACGATCATCATACACTATGCGGAAGCAAGGACATCAATGATCAAGGTGAGTATCTTTTTAACTTTATTATCACCAGCAACTAAAATATCTATAATAACAGTAACACACCCACATTTGTCACTGCACTGAGAGAAGGTTTTAAATGTTACGTTTGCGAGTGAAGCGATGTAAGAGTAAAGAACTGGAAAGTGTCCAGCGAGAATTCATATTAAGACCATTTCTAGATTCTGTTCGATGTCAGCGCCTCCACGAATGCTTCTAAAACATTGCGCAATCCTACCAAAACAGAGTGGGAAAAGTTTTGCAGAATTATCTTGCATAAGCTGGCAAAACCACCTAATGATCTGTTGCCAGATACTGCTTCAATTGATTGCCCGATCAACAAATTGACAAAAAGTCTTGAGGCAGCTTTCATTAGGAGCTGTCCGATAAGCAGACCGGCCAAAAAGTCATATCTACCATGGTGGAACGCAAACTTGGGTCTGCTAAGAAGAGACATGGGAAAGCTCTATAATGAAGCAAAGAGCAAACGTACGGAAGACGAGAGCGCCTAGAAAAAGACTCTAAAGGCGTACAAGAAAGCCATTAGGTAATCCCAAAGGAGTTTCTGGCAAAACAATAGCGAGCGGAAAAAGAACACAAACAGAAAAGTTTTATCGAAGGAGCCCAGTGTTCCTTACTTCCTAAGAAAATGCGATGGGGCCTAAACAAAAAGTAGCAAGGAAGCCCTTGAATTGCTAATGAACTTCCATTTTCCTGAGAACACACTGGCAGCGGTAGCTCCCATTGATCAAGGAGGTGCCCCGGATTTGAATAGTATTAAATCGGTGGTCACTAGCGATAAGCTTAAACGGGCGATAGACTCATTTGAACCCTACACATCACCCGGACTAGACGGGATAATGCCCGCCATGCTACAAAAAGGGAAAAAGGTCATAATTCCCTGACTTTTGATGATATACAGAAACAACTTGTTCCGTATACACATGCCTGCGGACTGGAATAGGATAAAAATAGTCTACATACCAAAGGTTGGTAAAAGCAGTCATACCCAGGACTTCAGACCGATTACCCTATCTCCGTTTCTTACTAAAACGATGGAGCGGCTATTAGATTTATATATCAAGAACTCGATATCAGAAGGAGAGCTGAGCTCGTCTCAACACGCCTATACTAAAGGAAAATTAGTGGAAACAGCACTACACGAGGTGGTAGCAGAGGTACTTACGGCACTCCGGTCCCGATGCGTTTTGTCGCGGAAAGCGCATTCTCTGATGATACTGCTAATTTTCTATTCTCTAAGAATGAGCCCACTACCTTGACAAGGTAATTTGGAGCACCGAGCCTTATTAACTTTAATAGTGGACCGTTGTGTCAGACATTATCAAGAGCTTTGCTAACGTTAAAGAAAACCACCCCGGTGTGCGCTCTTCTATTAAAACCTTTTACTATGTTTGACGTTAGTATCATTGTTTGCCTAACTATGCAATGTTCGGTTTGAAAGCGGAACTGTTCGTTAGGCAAAACATTATTATTGAAAACAAAATCATTGATTTAAGAAAAAGTAATTTGTTCCCTAACTTAAAAGCTTACTGGTGCCGTAGGGTCTTCCCCTTTTTGTAAATCAAAATAACTTTTGCATGCTTCCAGGCGCACTAAAAATGACCTTGTCTGATAATTACCTGAGATATGCTTACAATGTTCCTTAAAGCTGTGTCTGACATGTTTCGCAACGCCGCATTTTTAATACCGTCAATACTTGTGGCTTTGCTAGTATTTAGCACACTCACTAGCGATCTTACTTCATCTAAAGTTTAGTACAGGGAAATATTGCAATGGATGTTCGATTGCTTTGTAAATGTCGATCGTTCTGGAAACCCTCTCATCCCTGAGCGGAGCCATAGTGGGATTTTCGGTAAATCACTCGCACAGTTTGTCTGCGAGCAATTCAGATTTATCCTTAGCGTCCGTCAATCCAGGACCTGTTTCTTGATTTTTTAAAAATGACATTGGCTGTTTGGAACCTTTGGTCAGAGTCATTTTATATAGTGAGTTGTGTTCAATGGCCAAGCTCTGAACTCTGTCGTCCCACAGGTCGGACTGACATACTATTATAGACGAATGGACGTTTCGATGAACATACTAATAACAGTCTCACATACCACAGCCAGACCAGACTCAACCAACAAGCTACCTAAAGACTGGCTCCCTATGTGAGAGCCCAATTATCAGTAAAGAGGCACTGAAAACAGTGGAGAGACATTAACTAATACCGTCTAAAAGACGGTTAAGGATGCCAAGGGTTTTACCTAACATAAAACCCCCTCAAAATCCTGTGTTTCTGTGTTGTCAAAAGTGGAGTTTTTGTGAAGTTCTAAGTTGTGTCCTACTATAGAAAAATCTCTTTTATTTCGTAAATACAGTGTGTGTATAAAGTCCGGAAACGGCTTAATAACATCACAATTTATTGGTCGATTTAAACCAAACTTGGTATAGTTGTGTAAGAGGATCTGACGCACCAAATGACGATATTGGCGTTGCTGCCAGCTTCTTAGTTTGTCTGAAATTCGAACTAATTTTATATTTTTAAATAAAACACCCTGTATATTTTTTACTTATAGTTTTTAGTTTAAATTTGTTACACTTTCGTTATAACATACTGTGTTCCTAATATCAGTAGTTTTCGAAATAACGACGTGTTTTGAAAATATTAAAAATTGTGTTTTATTTATTTATAAATAAAACACCAGTTCAGTTTAGGTGTAAAGTCATAAAAGCTATCATTTTTACATGCAAAAATGTCTTTAACCGAAAATGAAAGAATTACAATTCTTATGATGAGAGGATATGGCGATAGGGTCAGGTCTTACGAAGAGGTTAAAAATCTATTTAATGACTCATTTCCAAACCGAAATCCAATTTCAAAAGCAACCCCTAACTAACCTAACCTGAACTAACCAGCAGTAGTAGATGAAGAGAAAAGTTTAAAAATTTAACAATATGTTGTTGAAACCCCTGTTTCTTCATTAAGAAAAATTTCTCAAGTAAGTGACGTCTGCTTCAAATCCATCCATAATGTTTTAATAAAACATAAATATCACCCTTTCAAAATACATGTAGTTCAAGAGTTATCAGAAGATGATTATGAGTGAAGAATTGAATTTTGTGATATTATGATGTCAAGGTTTGACCAAAATAACCAGTTTTTCAAATTTAGGTATAGTATTTTCGGACGAAGCAACATTTATGTTAAATGGTAAAGTCAATAGACAGAACTGTAGATTTTGGGCAAATGAAAGTCCCCACTGGATGAAAGAAGGTCATACACAACGCTCTGGAAAATTGAATGTTTGGGCTGGGCTTCTGGGTAACCACAAGATTGGTCCATTTTTTATTGATGGAAGTTTGACATCACAACTTTACCTTGAGCTCTTGGAAACGCAAATAGTGCCTACTATACGAAATGTGATGGGTCCAAATTATGCAAGTACAATCTTTCAACAGGACGGGGCTCCTCCCCATTTTAGTCGAAACGTGCGCGAATTATTGAACAACACTTTTCCGAATAGGTGAATCGGTAGAGGGGGTACAATCGAGTGGTCACCTAGGTCCCCTGATTTGTCGCCTAACGACTACTTGTTATGGGGACACTTGAAGAACAGACGTTTATACCACAAAACCTCAAGATTTGGTCCATTTGCAGCGTCGAATTTCGAACGAATTTGAATTAATAACACCAGAAATGATTTACAACACAATTGAAAAATTTTATTCTCAATAATTAGCACTGTCAAGCTGTACAGGGAAAACAGTTTGAACATTTAATATACGAAATATATTTTTTCTAAATTGTAGTCGCTATTTCGAAAACTACTGATATTAGGAACAAAGTATGTTATACCAAAAGTGTAACAAATTTAAAGTAAAAACTATAAATGAAAAAACATACAGAATATTATATTTAAAAATATAAAATGTGTTCGAATTCCAGACAAACTAAAAAGCTGGCAACAACGCCATAACGCCAATGTCGTCATTCGGTGCGTCAGATCCTCTTACACACCTGCCAAATTTGGTTTAAATCGACCAATCAATTGTGATGTTATTAAGCCGTTCCAACACTTTATACATACACTGTATGTTATTGACATGCGAAGGACAAGACATTTTTTATTTGAGAATGGCTCTGTCCTGTTTAGTCTAAAAAAGTATCTGTGATTAAGTAAATATTTTACCCTGATTAACCACAAATTTTTTGTCTTCAAAACACGATAACCTACTTACAAATCGACTTTTGTTAACATTTGCCAATTTTCAAATACTTCTTATACGTACTTAATATAAATACAACTAGATTCGTTATACTCGAACCGCATTTGAATTTAAAAAATCTCAGCAAATTGCCGTGAAAATCGTGTTCAACGATACGATGTTACCCAACTTCGGTTTTTCTAGAATAAATTGCCTGGTGACTTTTCTCGTTATGCATAAGTTGTATAATTTGAATAAAAGTGTGACTGTGTTGGTATGAAGCGAATAATTTAGTAATTTTGTATTTACTTTCACTCAATTTTTAAGGAAAAAATGCAACGAGAAAAACTTAACTAGTTTATAATTAAAGTTTTAAAGTATTCAATAATATTATTTCACTAAATCTCAAGTTCAAAATAATAACATTATTATTGTTATTATTATTATTATTATTATTATTAATATTATTATTATTATTATTATACGTCTTTATTTAAAATATTACAATTGAAATTATAATATAGGGTGTCTAGTATCAGAACGTACGTATCTCCACTTATGTTTTTTTTAGAAAAAAATCGATAAAAACGATTATTTTTCAGGTTATTGATAAGAACATACATTTCAATTAATTAATAGCTTAATAAAATGTTGTAATATATATGCTAAGATGCAAAATTAAAGAAATATTCAAAGCTACGCTTGTATTATACAAAATTTTAAACCGAACATTGGAGATATAGTTTGTTGCTTAATGCGAGAGAGTAATAAATCATTATTGAAATATAAAACCCAGTGGTCTTCGCAGTATTCCATAGGTTGTGTAAGTATTATTATTGTATCTATAATTATTGTCAGGGGTCCTAAGATCGAGTCGGTAGAGGCATAGGTAGTTTACCTACCTGTGCCTCAGTGTTTCAAAAATTTAAATTGTTTAGTTACTTTCCGGCAGTTGTTGGAAGTTCATTTTTGAAAATGGCTCTAGTGTCTCTGAATTTGTTGCTGGGAAATGGATTAGTAAAACTACGCTTTCTAAAAATGAGAGAATTATTATTCTCAAAGTGTTTAACGCTCTTCGCCACCAACTCATATTGGTAGCAAAAATGGATTTGTCGATGGCGGCTTTGAATCAAAACGGACTGGAGACTATCACGAAGACATGAACGCTGATGTCTTTGAAGAATACTTTCAGCAAATGCTAGATCTTATTCCTCCTGGGTCTGTTATAGTCATGGATAATGCCAGCTACCACTCAACAATATCCGAAAAAATACCAACGTCTTTTTGGAAAAAAAAAATACATCATTCATTGGCTTACCGTAAATAAGAAACCATTTCGTAAAGATATGCTGAAAAAGGACCTAATGGAGATTGTAAAGTCGAATTAACCTCGTAATATGAAATTTGTTGCCGACGAAATCGCTTCAAAACGAAATATAACGGTACTTCGCCTTCCGCCATATCACTGTGAATTAAATCCCATAGAATTGGTGTCGGCGCAAGTAAAACGGATTGTAGCAAGGCATAACACCACTTTTAAAATGAGAGACGTTAGAAGCCTCTTGGAAGAGGGAATAAAGACAGTGGATTGTAAAAAATAGAGTAAGTGCATCGAATATGTGATTGAAATAGAAAGAATTTGGAAAACTGATAAAATTCTAGCAAACACTGTAGAGCCTCTTATCATTTATCTGGATCCCAACGACGATAGTTCATCGGACTACTCGGAACATGATGACTAAAGACCGGATTATATGCAACCAAAAACCTTAAAAATATGCATATACCGGGTGTTGCATCGTCGAGCGGGACATAGGAAATCCCATGTAATTTTAAATGGGGTCAATTATTGGCTTCCCTAATTATTTTAGAGAAAAATTCTATTTAGGTTTATTAAAGAGCACTAAAACCCACATTCAAAAGAATAACTTTAGATATTTTTGATGAGCCCGTTTACGGGTTATCGCCGATTTCTTTTTAACTATTTCTCCTTTTTATGGCCCCGTATTTGCGGGCATCAGTCAAGGTAAAAGATGACTGTCAAATAAAGTTGTCATTTTGAAATGTGTGCTTTATTGTTATAAAAACTCGTACATCGAAAATATTAAAGGTGTATTTATGAGTACAAATTAATCTGAATAAAACTAAAATAAAGTATCCAATTACAAGGTTAATTATGACATTTTACATGTTTCAATATTTTACTAATTAATAGGTAGGTACTATTAAATTGTTAGAACTTTAGGATTTAAGAAGATGTTTAAATATTCCTCCATTGACTGCTAGACAATAACCGAGGCGATCATAAAATTCTCTTCTTACATTCCTCAAAATGACAACTTTATTTGACAGTCATCTTTTACCTTGACTGGTGCCCGCAAATACGGGGCCATAAAAAGGAGAAATATTTAAAAAGAAACCGGCGATAACCCGTAAACGGGCTCATCAAAAATATCTAAAGTTATTCTTTTGAATGTGGGTTTTAGTGCTCTTTAATAAACCTAAATAGAATTTTTCTCTAAAATAATTAGGGAAGCCAATAATTGACCCCATTTAAAATTACATGGGATTTCCTATGTCCCGCTCGACGATGCATCACCCGGTATATGCACATATTTTTTAAAATTTATGCAGGATATACCTATGCAAAAAAGACGTAAATATGCAATGCATATGCGGTAATAAAACAACTAAATTTTGATATTCTAAATTAAATTTTCATTTAATTAGGGGATTGAGTATTGAATAAAGATAAATTCAAGTTATAGTATACTTTATTAAATCAGTTAACACCTAATACAGTTTTTTATATCAAACATATACTGATATTAATTTGAAAAATTATACAACGCACCAGTTATTATGTGTGCTTCAAAGTTTTGAACTAAAAAATTGTGGCGTCTATCACTAAGGACATGTTTGTAAAAAGAAAACGATATTTCTACATCTACTGAAGTTATAGGGCAAAATTTTAATTTCGGAACTAAGGCAGGTTCAATAGCTAAATTATTTACAGTTTTCCCTGATATTATGTTTACGACCTGCCTTAAAATCTTGAGACCTGTGTTTTTTTTCTATTAAATTTTCTAATTTTGCCTCTACTGTTTTTCCTACCTCACCTCGTATTTGTTTGCAATTTTGTATACATGTTTCTATTATATCCATCGACTCTGGTAGACTTGTACACGATTCCTCTAGTTGCAAAATACTGTCTGCTATAAATGCATAGTTACCCTTAATATACATTAACTGTTGTTCCAGTTTAGCACTTTGAAATATTTCTTTAGACTTAAGGATGTACTGTAAATCATCACCAGGCATTTGTGAAATTAAGTCTTTCAATTTTTGGAAATTATCTGCATAAAATATTGCCGCACAAATCCAGGTGCCCCATCTGGTCACGACAGGCTTAGGTGGTAATAGTACTCCGGGAAGATTCTCCTTGTAAAATTGTACTCTCAATGGGGCCTTTATAAGTATCTTTTTTACATTTGCTATTAGGTCATTGACCAACGGAAAGGAGACTCTAATAGTTTCCACAACCCTATTAAATCCGTGAGCTAGGCAAGTTACGTAAATCAAATTTTCATAAAAAATTTTTAAATTCTGTGCTGCCTTTATCTGTAGAAACTGAATTCGGCAAGAAGAAATGTGTTAAGGTTTCTTGAATAAAACGTGTAACTGTGAGGTTGTTTGCTTTTTCCACTTCTTTTATCGCTGTAAGGTAAGCTTTTCCAGGTTCTTCTTTTGTGAGTTTTCCGATCATTAAACTAACTATATAACGACCACACGAATCAGTTGTTTCGTCGACAGCAATTATTTAAATATTGTTACCTCCAATTTCTTTCTTGATTTCATCTAGCACGGTACCAAATACCTTTCCAACGACATTTTTTCTTAATGTTGATTCATCTGCAGCATTACATTTTGTATATTTTTGCAGAAAGGCTTTAACTTGCGGGTTGGAAAACTTGTTTAAAGGAATATTAGCAGCCAAGAACGTTTTACATAGATCTTCGTTAAATTCTGACTGGTAATGGTTTCCGTTTTTAAAAATATCAACTGACTGCTTCAGCGTTGACTGTATGGGATCAGACTTCATTTTGCTAACCTTAGCAATGTGAGACGGCGCGGCCTCTTAATGTGTTGATCTATTTAAAATTTCTTTGAGCAGGAAACAATTTTTGAACAAGACTTGCAAAAAACATGGTCGGCGTGTATCTATAGTTCTTAGAATATGCATTTTTTCCTGTAAAATCACAAAATATGCAAAAAATGCATATACAGGGTGTTTCAATAAAAACTCCCAGGCTAATTATTTCGAAAACTACAAGTGACATGTGAACTCTGTAAACACCAGTTTTTAGCCTCTATGATTGGCTTCACAACTGTGTAAAAAATGTGTTTAAATAATACAAGATGTAGGTGGCGCCATGGTGCAAAGAATTTTTTCGATGACAGAAATTTTTAGATGTTGTGGTTCTTAAAGATAATTAATTTTTGATTAAATTATATCTCATACAAATTTTTCATAAATCCAACATGAACGGAGATATTTGGGGTTAAGTTTTTTATTAAATTAATTTTAACGAGTATTTTAATTATAAATATTTTTAATATCCTTTAGCAGATTTTAATTTAATTTTGGTAATGATAATTTTAGTGACAAAACGCTCGTGTAGCGCTAAATTATTACGTCCAGCGACGTCTCAGGGGACGCCTTACAAATAATATTGGCAAAAAATAAGACGCCACTGAGTTCTTGGTAATTTTTATATTTTTCTCGGATTAAGCAACTAAATATATCCTTTTATTGTCTGTTAAATTGTTTTCATATCTGGCATCGTTTTCGAGAAATAAAAATGCATATCTTTGGAAAACAAAAATCATTAAATAATTAACTTTATTAACACTCAGTGTCAGTGTCAGAATTTGCAATATCTACATTTTTAAAATAAAAATGGTTCACCATACAAATTAAGACAAATTGAACATGGTTTTAGTTTATGGGAAATGCCATCAAAATGCTTCAGAAGCTGTGCGCTGCTATCGCGCTCGTTTTCCAGATAAACCAACGCCCAATCGCAAATCTTTTGTAGCTTTGTGTACCAACTTAGCTACATATGGTAGCTTTAAAAAGGGAAATGTTTCAAGAAGGAAGAGGGTTACGAATGACGAAAATGTAGCTATAGTCCTATGAACAGTAGAAAATAGCCCACAAACGTCATTATAAAAATTAAAAGATAGAACTAATATTACAGTAAGTTCGTGTCGCAGAATCCTAAAGGAAAATGGGTTTTTTCCACACAAGATTACAAGATTAATTTAGTGCATCATCTACAACCAGAAGATTACCAGCACAGATTAAACTTTTTGGCACATTTTCATATTCTTTTTGAAGAAAATCCAAATTTATTAAACCAAATTATGTGGAGTGATGAATCCCGGTTTCACAATAATGGAGTAATTAACAGACATAATTGTCGCTACTGGTCTGGGGAAAATCCTAACTGGATGCAACAGACTAAATTTCAAACACGATTTGGGGTAAATGTTTGGTGTGGTATTGTAAATGGTTACATAATCGGGCCCTATTTGTACCATGAACATTTAAACTTCAGTTCGTTATTTACAATTTCTGCAAAACGATCTCCCTTTGCTGTTGCAAAATGTAGGAATTGACGTAAATACTATGTGGTTTCATCAAGACGGTGCCCCAGCACACAATAGCAATATCGTTATGAATCATCTAAATGTAAAGTTTACAGGAAAAGTGATCAGCACAAATGGGGATCTTAGATGGCCAGCAAGCTCCCCTGATCTCACCCCGATGAACTTTTATTTATGGGGCTACTTACAAAATGAAATCTACAAGGAACCAATAGAAGACATGGCTGACCTTTACAACAAAATTTATGCTACTATAGCCGCTATTAATCGAAATACACTATTGAGAGTTTGCAGAACCGAATTATTATATCGATTTGCTATGTGTGTGTATGAAAACGGCAATAATTTTGAACACTTCATTCTACCCCATTTCTTAGTTTTTGGTATTTTTCTAATTTTCATTAATTGTTTTGTATAATTTCTCATCAGTTCTCTCATAAAATTTAAAACATCTTTTAGTTTTATTTATTATGCTTTAATGTTTTAACTTTGCTTTTAAACAACAAAAAATACAACGTATTGATAATAATTTATGGTTTTGTTTCTTAATACATATGCAATAAAATTGTTTTTATTTTTATTTCTCGAAAACGATGCAAGGTATGAAAAGAATTTAACGAACAATAAAAGGATATTTTTAGTTGCTTAATCCAAAAAAAATATAAAAATTATCAAAAACTCAGTGGCGTCTTATTTTTTGCCAATTTTATTTGTTAAGGCGACCCCTGAGACGTCACCGGACGTAATGATTTAGCGCTACACGAGCGTTTTATCACTAAAATTATCATTATCAAAATTAAATTAAAATCTGCTAAAGGATATTAAAAATATTTATAATAAAAATACTCGATAAAATTATTTTAATAAAAAACTTAACCCCAAAGATCTCCGTTCATGTTGGATTTGTCAAAAATTTTTATGAAACATAATTTGATCGAAAATTGATTATCTTTAAGAACCACAACATTTAAAAGTTCCTGTCATCGAAAAAATTCTTTGCACCATGGCGCCACCTACATCTTGTATTATTTAAACACATTCTTTACACAGTTGTGAAGCCAATCATAGAGGCTAAAAACTGGCGTTTACAGAATTTACATGTCACATATAGTTTTCGAAATAATTGGCCTGGGAGTTTGTATTGAAACACCCTTTATATGCAGAATGCATAAAATCCGGTCTTTAATGATGACTAAAATTTTAAAATTAAGTTGTTGTATTGTACGGGGACATTTTTTTAAGTGTCTCACCCGATTGGCGACTTTCCCGCTGAATGATTTTCGACAAGGAAGCCGAATTTAATTTCAAAAAATATCTAGGTTCACAAATTTGACAGATACGACGCCATTTCGAATTTTCTTAAATGGCAACCCTCATAAATAACCACACGAGTAAATTGTACTTGGCGATCCGATTTCAAAAACCTATAGTTGCTAATATTTATTTTCAGCCGTTTCGGAAATACGGGGGTTCCTAATTTGCCTTCATCGACTTTGTCTTTTAAGTGTCTCACCACTTTAATAAATAGACCTTCTAAGCTGAAAACCCCTATTTTTTTTACAGTTACATAATTTCCTGTGACCCATCTACGGTATCTATGTATTGTTGATTGTCAACCAAAAGTAAAATGATATAAAGAAATAACTAAGGCATCAGGTATGCTATATTGAATTTTAACAATTTTTAATATTTATGAGGCCCAGTAATTCAAAATGGCATCGTATCTGTCACTTTTTGACATCTGTCGGATTTAATTATAGCGTAGATAGCTCGGTCACAGGAGATTATGTCACTGTGAAAGAAGCTGAAGTGTTCAGCTTAGAAGGTCTATTGATTAAAGGGGTGAGACACTTAAAAGACACAATCGATGAAGGCAAATTAGGAACCTCCGTATTCCGAAACGGCTGCAAATAAATATCAACAACTATAGGTTTTTGAAATCGGATCGCCAATTCAATCAATTCAAAATTTTTTTTCCCAAACGTTTTCTTAACCTAACTGACGTACAGTTCTCCGCAGGTGAGGAAAAACTATTGAACGCTAATCTTAAATTTAATTTCTCACATAACATCGATATACACACATGCTAGCGATTGAGACAGAAAACATTATTCAAACCACAGATATTACAAATAAAAATATTATAAGAGCTCAAATTATTAACTTCTTAAACAATGGTATAACCCAAAATAAAACATATAATTATAATAAACTTCACCTTAGGTCGTTGCAGGAGAAGATAAAAAAGAATGATCTAATTATTACAAGAGCGGATAAGGGGTCATGCCTCGTGATAATGAGGAGATTAGATTATGTAAGCAAGGTTATGGATTTTTTGAATACCGACGAATTTGAGGTTATTAACAAAGACCCTACAGCTTAATTTTTTACTAAGGTGAAGAGTGTTCTAGATCTTACACGGTTGACCCTGGAATATTATAATTCTTCCAAGGAAAAATTATATCCTATGAACCCTAGAACACCCTTACTGTACGGTCTACCTAAGGTCCATAAAGACGGTATTCCCGTTAGACCAGTGGTATCGTTTGTTAACTTACCATGCTATAATCTTTCCTCTTGGTTAAATGATGTTCTCAGAAGTGCAACTGAGTTCCAGAGCACATACGCGACGAAAAACTTGGTGGATTTTGCAAACTATCTTAAGAATATTCATATTCCGCGCAATGCCATCCTGATTTCTTTGGATGTGAGAAACCTGTTCCCCAGCGTGCCACCCGCTGATTGTATCAACCTAGTGGAGGGTTTGCTGGCAAGGGGGGGTCTCCCCCGTCTTTTGATCTCTGATTTGGTGTTGCTTCTGAGAACCGTCCTTAGCCAGGACTTCTTTTAGTTTAACGGAAGATTTTTCAAGCAGAAAGCAGGCCTGGCTATGGGCTCCTGCCTTTCGCCGTTTCTTAGCGAAGTTTTTATGAACGACTTGGAGGAGAAAATTATGAAGAGTCGCTTTGCTCGCTTCCTAACCGCCTATAAAAGATATGTTGATGATGTTTGCATTGTATGGAGTGGCAGCGAGCTTGATTTAATAGATTTTTTAAACTTTGCAAATTCATTACATAGCAAAATTACTTTCACGCTGGAGAAAGAAAAATATGGCAAACTTCCTTTCCTCGATCTTCTATTAATGAGAAACAACAATTCCATAGAATTTGAAATATTTAGAAAACCGTCATCAACAGATAATATCATTCAATATTCGTCAAACTCACCATATTTTCATAGATTTGCTGCTTTCAATTCGTTCTTTTATAGATTATTCAAACTTCCCCTGTCGAGGAATGCTTTTAACACCGAACTGAATATTATCAAACAGTTGGCCTTAAATAATGGGTTTCCATTAAATACTATCAACAAAATTTATTTCAAGTTTTTAAATAAAATAAAATTTTCTTACAATATAATTCATGCTGAACCTACAACGAAACCCATTCAATTTAGATGCATCACTTTTTTTTGGCAATATCTCTCTACAACTAAATTTTTTAAGAATCTAAATGTGTCAATAGCTTTTAAAACCGTTAACACACTTAGGAAACACTTAGTAAAAACAAAGGATAAGACTGATCAGTTGTCTAATTCAGGAGTGTATTCGTTGCGTTGTGACAATTGCCCCGCTGTGTATATCGGCCAGTCGGGCAGAAGGATATCTACCAGAGTGCATGAACATCTGAGCCTCGTAAATAAATATAGAAATTCGGACATAACCGAGACCAAATCAGCTTTTGCCACCCATTTGCTAACGTCGGGACACACTTTTTCTGCACCTGAAAACGTCACACTGTTACATCAATGTAAGGAAAGTAAAAAACTTGATTTACTCGAAAAAATGGAAATCACCAAGGCAAAAAAGAGCCCAGTACTTACCTGCGTAAATGATGTTTTTAATTTCGAGCCCCAATTGGTTTTTAATAACCTTAAAAGATATTAGTTTGTTCACAGTTTTATTTATTTACTGTTTTCGTTTTTAATGCAGATCTGGCCTTGGGTTCTTAATTTGATTGAATAGGCAACCAACTTGTTTCGTCCTCTGTTTTAATGTTAGTCTAAATATGTTACCGTGATGTGCTTATATTTTTATATTTTTTTATATTATTTTATGTTTATTTTATATGTAATTTATTGACTGTTTGTAAGGTAGGTTCTTTTCGTTTTTTGTTATTTTCGTGCAATTTGTAACTGATTTTACTCCTTTAGGTCTGATGATGCCGGTTTGAGGCGAAACATGTAACAATAAAGACAAAAATTTACTTATTTGAGGCCGAGACTTTGTGTCCTTTGTTTTAAAAATATATATAATAAGGTTCCTAAAAAATTTCTAAATGGAAGTTTCACCAAAATATGTCATTATCTTAAGTTATATTTTAAACAGACATTTAATATTGGATATATTTGTAATGAAATGGATATTTATAAGTGCAATACCTTCTTAGATATTATATACTTAGTCTATAATTGCTATTTTTGTATTAGGTCTTGACGCCAGTAGCAACACTGTTTTAAGATCAGAAATAAATAAATAAATAAATAAAGAAAAACCGAATATAACAACATTCAAACTTTACATACACTTAAATTAGTTTCCTGTAAAATTTGTTTATTGTAAATGACGACTTTTACAAAACGCCCCTCATTTCCTAATTTTATTTATTTTCTTGGTTACATATTTAACTCATCGTTTACAATTTATTTACGTGATTTGAATATTTTACTTTTTTGTTTCAGTTTACTATGTAGTTCGTTGAATTGAGGTGCACAGTCACAGTATATCTTGACTTCTGCATGGGGCCATGGGGGCCTTAGAATGGGTTCTAGTTGTTGGTTCAGATAAGAGCAGTACGGGATTTCAGCCACCTTCTGCATATTCAGATGTTCACATATTTTGGCACTGAAAGTATCAAATAGAACATGCAGTTATAGAAAACTCTTAACGATAAAAAGAAATTTTTTGACTCGTCACTTTTACTTTTACTTCTCAAGGGTTCTAAATCAAATCAAAAATCAAAATAAAGAAAAAAACATTCATTTGTCAAACAATGACGGTGCATAAATAATTGCATGGTTTAAGAATCTATTTATAACTTTTATGAGACCATTGGACTGTACCGCTATTACGTAAAAACCGGTAGCTCTGCTCGCATATAATATAAAAGCAGAATGGTATGGCCCATTCAAAAAGTACGTTCTAAGTCAGAGAATGCATTATCAACTGTGCGACACGTCAGAGTCGGAGTCCCGCAAGGTTCCCCCCTTGCGCTGGCTCTGTACAATATCTATACGAGTGATATTTAAACACAATTATACCTGTTTGGTGACGATACTGCGATTACCGCCACCGCAAATAAGCCTAGGTTGGTAATCTAAAAACTGCAACGTCATATAAAACTTATCGAGGCGTGGCTTGATAACTAAATGATGCCAAGACATAGGGTATCTATTTTTCGAAGGGCAGAAGTATTTAACTTACAACCAGATTACTTGTCAAAAACACTACGATAAACTGATGTTAAAATATAAAATACCTGGGTGTGCTCTTCGATAAACAGCTACACTGAAACGACAACACAGCCTCTTGTTTGAAAAAAAGCAAACGGTCAACTTAAGGCCATTTATACCCTGATAAACAGCAAAAGTAATTTGGATCTGCGCACAACTGGAGTGCCATAAAGAAGACAAACTTTCTCATAATTCAAAGGTTTCCGGATAAATGTTTAAGAGTCCTGGCCCCTGTCACACGATGACTCATACTTTATATTAATACTTACAGATAGCGACAATATCCGAGTACATGCACTTTGGTTCTTGAATGTTTTTTTTACGTCAAGTCTACCTTATCATTTAAGAAACATTTATAATTGGCGTTTCTTGCCTTATGAGTATGTGTCTTGTCATCAGATTGTTGAGGAATGTACTAGATGTTTTAATAATGCTAACACACTGATTGATTATGTTGTTACAAATTATGATAGTGCACAAGCAGAAGTAAGTGATCCTGAGGTGTCTGAGTATTGTTTGATAGCGGTCAATGTATTTAATGGATTTACGAGATTGCCTGAAAAGTTAATTACCTTTAGAAAATTCACTGAACAGTCGTATTATGATATAAACATGCACTTGTTGACTTCTCAATGGAATAATGATAATGTAGATTATTTGTTGGACCAAATTTTAGATAATGTCTCTAGAATTGTCAGCATAGTTGTACCCGAAAGAACTATTGCAGTGAAAAGCAATATGGTGCCTTACTATGATGATGATTTGAAAGCAAAAAGGCAAGAGCGTAATATTGCATTTAATGATTATAAGAAATGTGAAATCCACTTAAAGGATGAGAAATGGAATTATTATAAGATTGTTAGGAATCAATATGTAAGTCTTCTAAGAACAAAGGAAAGATATTTTTTTGAACAACAAATAGATAACAATAAGAGTAACAGTAGAGAAATGTGGAAATGTATTAGGAATTTAGTTAAACCTAGTCGTGAACCTGTTGAATCTATTCAATTTGTAAGAGACAATCACACTATGGTCCTGAATGAGGAGTTGGAAATTGCTTCGAATTTTAATTCTTATTTCATTGATAGTATTAATGATATTACGTCTCATTTCAACAATTCGCAGCACTGGTTTGATGATAGCTTTTCGAAATTTTATGCAGCTTTCTTGAATTTAAACCTGTTACAATTAATGAATTAAGGAATATTATCTTTTCGCTTGATAAAAACAATAAGTCTGAGGTATTAAATAGCAACCTTTTAAAGAATTGTTTTGATGTTATGGGTTTCTCGATATTGAATTTTATTAATAAATCACTTAAAACTGGAATATTTCCTGATCAATTTAAGGTTTCCACTGTTGTTCCTGTACCTAAGACCAATTCAAACAAGGCTGAGAATTGTCGCCCCTTAAATATGTTGCCTACCCTTAAGAAATCCAATGGAGTCATGGCGGGCGACCTCTCAGTGGCCATAAAATAGCCCACCTCGACGTATCCATCGATTACCAGAAGTATTTGATAAGTGCTGACGAACTAAATTGCTAAAATGGGGCGGTGTACCGTCTTGCATATATCACATCTGATTTCTAATTTCTAAGGGCACATTTTGTAATAAACCGTTTAGGTTTTATTGCAAAAATTGCAAATACATGGCACCGTCAATAAAACACGGTTCAATGAGACGATTCCCTATAATCTCCGCCCAAATGGATTTTTCTCTATGACAAATTATGTTTATTTTGACCTCTATACAGTTCCAAAAATATGCCATATACTTACCGGATGCCCTGTATAAGGCGCTAAATTGATTTGCCTGCCTTTTCTGATTTCTCATTTTAAGCGAGTATTATTGGAGCAAAGCTCTGGCGGTGCAGGAAATATTATTGAATATAATACAGGGTTAGGCATCTGGTTTCATCTATTTATCATAGTGCGCTGTAGAAATAATAATTTGATTTTGACAATTTTAGTGACACATTCCTATATGTCAACAGTTGCAATTTAATTTCTCATGGACAAATTTCCGATAAATCAACGAATTTATGTCGTAAAACAATTCATATTAACTAATTCAGTTGTGCAAGTGCAAAGAAATTTTCGTCGCGAATTTAATGTGGAAAGACACGGAAGAATTCCAACACGCCAAACCATAATGAGGTGGGTAAGAGATTTTGAAGTTAGAGGGAATATTGCATAAAATTTTCGTGGAGGTATACGTACGGTCAGAACACCCGAAAATATTGAACGGGTAAGACAAGCTGTGATAAGAAGTCCGAATCGATCTGCATCAAGGCAGTCACTTGCGTTGCGCATTTCCAACAGGACATTGCGAAGAATTCTGCATTCTGATTTGCACTTCTACCCATACAAAATCCAAGTTGCTCATAATTTAAAAGAAGCAGACAAACCAGTTCGTATTGCTTTCTGTAGACAATTTTTACAAATTTTAGAAAATGATGAAAACCTGTTAAATTTCTTAATGATGTCAGACGAAGCGCACTTCCATTTAAGCGGATATGTGAATAAGCAAAATTATCGTTATTGGTCCGACGTAAATCCGCAACAGCTTCATGAACGACCCCTCCGTGATGAAAAAGTCACCGTATGGTGTGGTGTTTCAATTTTTGGTATCATAGGGCCCTATTTTTTTGAAGAAAACAACAGAACTGTTACAATCAATGCCGAACGTTACGTTAACATGTCACGGGTATTTTTACGGCCCGAATTGCGAAGACTAGGACAAAATCATATTTGGTTCCAACAAGATGGGGCTACCGCACATACAGAACGACTCGAACTCGAATTTTGTTGCAAGAAATGTTCCCCGGTCGCTTGATGTCAAGATTTGGTGACATAACGTGGCCAGCTAATTCCCCCGATTTGACGGCTCCTGGTTTTTTCCTCTGGGGATATATATATATATAAAGGAAAAGGTTTATGAAACGCGTCCCAATACCATCCAACAACTTAAAATACGTATTTTGGAAGAAATAAATAATATTGGAGCAGAATTGTTGGAACGAGTTATGCAAAATTTTAGATCCCGATTACAAAAATGTATAGATAGTCAAGGAAGTCATTTAAAGGATGTTATTTTTAAAACATAAATTGCACATATTAATATTGTTATTTTTCATAATTTTGTTTCAATAAAATGTTTTTTGGTCTTATAACAGATTTTTGAAAATAGGTGATACCAAATGCCTAACCCAGTATATAACAATAATATTATTACTTAAATATAAACTTGGGTTACTGTTACTGAGAAATATTACAAGTGGGATGGCTGGGGATAAACTAAGGGTAGGCAGCTCCTATCTTGCCTACCCCGACGAGCTTTGCCTTAAACAGTAGGTTTAAACAGGTAAGTATTTTCTTACGTATGATGACTGGTAGCATCACATCTAACTACAGGAAATCCAGCGTCTGCGCCCATTGTCTTTGAGTCATGTAGTAATCTGTAGGCGATGCCCTTCTTGCGATGTGGTCTTTTAACGAACAAGTACGACAGCTACAAAATATACGAGTCAAATCACAAAATTAAAACCATAACTGTCTTGATTCTAAACATTGACAACTTATCAGATTGACCTACAATTTACCTCAAAAACTCTCTGCACTCCCAAACGCCTCCATAAATCAGGTGCTCTCGACATATAAGCATAAAAAAAAATCAATTTTCTGACATTTTCATCGCTAACTGTACAGGCAAGTTTTTCGTCCATATCTGGGTCCCATGGATTCGTAGATTCGTTAATGCAAGCTCCCACTATACAGCCGTTATATTTGCATTTTGCAACTGGAAAAATATTAGTCTTTTACTACCTATAACAAATCTCTTACATAAACAGGTTGTCTCTAAAAGGTCTGTACAAAATCTGACCACATATTCCTGAGGCCAAAATAAGGCGATTTAAAGCAACTTACCTTAGTCCGAAATTGCTCCGTTTCCGAGATAAAGGGTCGTAAAGTTAAAAAATAAAAATCGATTTTTTTAAAATTAATGAACATTCTTTAACGTATTACTTTAAACTTGGTACCCGGGGGTTTTTTGGAATGCGAAACCCGAATACGGACACCTTTTCACTGTGGCCATTAGAAAGCGCTTCACAATGCACTTCTTATGGTTTAGAATGGCCATAACTTTTTTATCAGTGTAGTTTTTTCCGTTTTTTGTTAAGAAACTAAATTTTTGAACATTTTGAAACCAAAAAGGTACTCTTGTGAAAATTCGCTAAAGTAAGCCGTTTTTGAGATATTTCGGTTTTTAGTGTTCGATGCCGCACCAGAATATTTAAATTATTTTGAATAAAAAATTCCGCTATTAAAAAATTTTCGGCAGGAAAAAATGTTTCACTTGGGTTAGTTACAGCAAGTTTTGCAGGAAGAATTTGAGTACGGAATGAGGAACAATTTTATTTTAATAGTAAATTTAATTAGCATAAACTTTTACTAATTGTTCAAAATGACCTCCGTTAACATAAGTACAAAGATTAATACGACGTAAAAAGTTTGAATTTAATCTTTGCATCAATTCCGCATCGTTCTTTAATGTGTTGACTGCATTTTGAATTCTTCCCCACAATTCCTCTTCATTATTAATCGGTGTGGAGTATACCATATACCGAGTCATATCCGGTGAGCGTGGCGGCCACTTTATAGGAGCGTCATTTCCTCTACTGATCCATCTGGTTGGATACTGTCGATGCAAATAATTGCGGACATTTAAACTAAATTGTGGTGGAGCACCGGCATGCATAAACCACATATCGTCGAAGTTGTAATGGCAAATCTTCTAATAAATGTCGCAGCGTATTTTGTAAATTTTCTAAATAATCCACACCATTTAGTCGTGGCGGTAAAATGACAGGACCAATAATGAAATTGCCAATGATTCCTGCCCACACATTAATTCTAAACTCATGTTGATAATAAGTTACTTTCGTGGCATGCAGGTTTTCAGCAGCATAAACATGTTCGTTATGTAAGTTGGTTACACCACTTCTTGTAAAACAGGCTTCGTCAGTAAATAAAATGTGCTTAGCAAAATTCACATCCTGTTGTCTTTGTTCGGTAATGAATCGACAAAAGTCCAATCGTTGATCGAGATCCGGAGCCAAAAGGTCTTGTACCTTTTGGATGTGGTATGGATGAAGCTGTTGTTCTTTCAATGTTCTATGAACTACATCCTTGGATACTCCTACTCCTACCTCTAAACCTAAGCGTCTGGTGCTTAATTTTGGATCTTCAGCAATTATTTTCAAAATTTGTTCCTCGACCTCAGGAGTCCTTATTGCACGTTGCCGTCCATAATTAACAGTTAAAGAAGTGAAGCTACCGGTTTCGCGAAGGCGTTTCTCAATAGCAGCAAATGTTTGATGGTTTGGTATGCGCCGATTTGGATATCTTTCCCTGTATACCCTAACACTTTCGCGGCTATTTCATTCACAATACCCAGGAACCAATAACATATCCGTCATTTCTGCAGAACTGTATCCTTCAGCTATTTTTACAGTCAATTTAAAATTTAACTAACACGTTTCAAACACCTTATTTATTCTCGCATTGACAAATTCTTACTGAAACACTTACTGTAAACAACGTAGACTGATAGCTAAAATTATTAAAAAACGAAAAATGTTTACATTTAAATAGTCTGTTGCAAAAAAAATTTTAAAGGTGTTCATCAAACAGGTAAAAAACAGCAAATATTTTTTATTCAGAATAATTTAAATATTCCGGTGCGGCATCGAACACTAAAAACCGAAATATCTCAAAAACGGGTTACTTTAGCGGATTTTCACAAGAGTACCTTTTCTGTTTCAAAATGTTCGGAAAATCAGCTCCTGTACAAAAAAAGGAAAAAACTACACTGATAAAAAAGTTATGGTCATTCTAAACCATAAGAAGTGCATTGTGAAGCGTTCTCTAATGGTCACAGTAAAAAGGTGTCCGTATTCGGGTTTCGCATCCCAAGAAACCCTCGGGTACCAAGTTTTAAAGTAATACGTTAAAAAATGTTCATTAATTTTAAAAAATTCTATCTTTATTTTTTAAATTTACCACCCTGTATCGCGGAAACGAAGCAGTTTCGAACTAAGGTAAGTTGCATTAAATCGCCTTATTTTGGCGTCAGGAATATGTGCTCAGATTTTGTACAAACCTTTTAGAAACACCCTGTAGATACTAAATTGGGTCGAAATAAATTGAATAAATTCTACTGTACTATTGGTCGATCATTATTATCTGGTACCACGTCAAATATAAATTAAATGGTATATTTGAGAAGTGTAACCATATCAGGATCTTTTTTCTTAAACCTACTGAGGTCCCTTACCTTTTCGTCAGACCCGGAGCCTTGCTGAGGAGCCGTAAACGGCGAAACGCGTCCAAGGATTGGGTCTGACGGAAAGAATAAGGGACAATTCTATGCACGAACTTGTTATAAGTTTGTGTTTTTTGAATTTTCGGCTTTCGGTAGGCTGAACCGATACACTGGCTTCCAGCGACACCCAACGTAGTTTGCCCGCGATGGGCCGCCTTGCCAGCGTTTGAACCTATATGGATTCTCGCTGTCCTGGTTGGGTTGATACGTGTGGTTGCAACGAGATGTAGCCACGTGCTGCAACTCTCATTTGGTTATCTACTGATTTAGATAAAGTAAGGGATAAATACAGGATGGCGCAATAGTGTGACAAAGTACCATATCTTCCTTACATTTTATAATTAAAACAAAAAGTTTACATGTAGGTTATATAAGGCAAAGAGATCTACAGTTTAAAGATACCTTCAATTATACAGGGTGTTTCACCAAAGCGGGCCGCTAAAAAATTACCTTTTCTTAAATGATACACCCTTTATAAGAGTTTAAACTTGCCCGTAATTAATTAATTTGTACAGGGTGTTTGCTACAATCCTGCGAAGTTGACGAATTTTAAACTAATTTTTCTTTGACTCTTTAATGGAACACTCTGTATCTGACTACTCTATCGTGTATAGTTGTTGGTCCTCTATAACTTTTATTAAGGTTTCCTATACCCATCTCTTCCAGTATATTTATTTTTACGAATTAAATCCTCAAAATTGCAATAAAACCGTTTTCTCTCCTTTTTTGTCTAGCTAGCCACGAGAAATAAATGTCAAGGTAATGGCTACTTTATCTGTCAGTAGTAAAAATTACTGTTGTAAACCGTTTTAAAAAGTATATTTGAATTTTAAAATTAAATAGTAAATTTTACACATGCCGAGAGAATTGATATGATTTTTGTTCTGGGCGCTAGTGACAAGAATACACTACTAGCCAATAGATTAAATCGACAACGATTTCCTGAGCGACGCCAACCTGAAAGAAGGGTGTTTGAAAAGCTTATGAAGCGTTCTCAAACAACTGATAGTGTGTCGTACAATAAACATAGGAGGAAAAAACGTGCTCAACTGAGGAAAATCAATTAAATGTACTTTTAGCAGTCACTGAAAATCCGAATATTGGACAACGACCCCTGTCTCAGCAAGTTGATGTTGAACGAAGAACAGTTCAGCGAATACTTAAGGCTAATTGTATGCACCCGTATCATGTTCAGCTACTTCAAGAATTGTTACCTAAAGACTATCACAGAAGATTGGAATTTTGTCTATGAGCTCAAAACAAAATAAGTGAAGAAAGGAATTTTGCTCATTTGGTGCTATTCGGAGATGAAGCTACGTTTCATAGGAATGGAAGTGTAAACAGGCACAATTTCCATTATTATGCAGCAAATAGGCCACATTTTGTAAGATATAATTCTCAAACTAGATGGTCCTTAAATGTTTGGGGAGGTGTTGTTGGTAATTACGTAATTGGCCCATATTTTTTTGAGCAAAGAGTAACCGGGGAAGTACTAATTAAAAGCCACTATGTCAAACAGAAAGCGGTTTGACTGTCATTAATAAAGCAAGGGCCTGTTGATCTTTTTTATCATTTGTTTTACGGCCAACTTGTTTTTCGTGCCTCATCGTAAGGTGGAGTACTTATTAATTTTTCAGAAACTGCACTTAAATAATAAAAGACTATTTTTACTTTATTTATAACAGCTTCAGAACAAATTTTAATAAAGGAGTTTTAAATTAAATCGTTGAAAACAGATTAACTTTACGTTAAGTAAAACGAAAATTAATTTTACACTTTTTGAAAAGTTTACTGATGACATACTTATTTTATGAAGCTACCTTATAGAGGGTCAAAAACAAATAAACTTTGCATCACATGTGACAAAATTTTATTAGCCCTATTTGGATTTTGTAGGAAAACACACATTTAAAATGGCGTCAGTTTAAAGGAAATGTGTCTGGAATAATACATTGATACAACTAAGAAGTTTTATGTAGGTTGCATTGAGTTTTATTTTGCAACAGTGGTGTAATTTACAAAATATGGGCAAAAAATCAAAATTATCTTATGCAACTGAAATTTTGCATATGGGCTAAAAATTGCATTTAGAAAAACTTTTTCTAATAACTTCTTTCGATATTTTGAGAAAAAAAAAACACTTTCTAATTTTTTGGAAAAAAGTTAAAATTTGACCGATAATGCGAATCACGTGACTACTATTTTTTGGGTAAATTTTCATCTCGATCGAAGCAGAAACTGATGCCAAAGTCAAATTTCGAAGAAAGCTACTAATAAAAAAAAATCCCATATGATGCGGACTTTACTGATCACACTGTATATTCTTACTTTTTTAATTTTGTAAACAACTAAAATAAACTTGTATTTGTTTACTTATTTTAATATTCATCAGTTTGGCACATCATAATATGTCATAATATGAATTTGACAAAATTTTAACCTAGATTTGGTTGTATACAGGGTCGTTGGTATGAATGGAAACGGTCGATTATTTCTTAAAGTAAAACAGCTAGCAAAAAATATTCAAGACAAAAGTTTAGGGGGTATCTAAAGTCTATCAGAGTTTTTAAAGCATAAGTAGGTATACACAGTCAGAAAACCGTAGAACCACAAAGTTACTTTTTTTTAAACAATCATCCTATATAGATGATGGTAGTTTGGTTGGATAATGGTCAAAATAAAAACGGCTTAGAAGATCAAATTATTTATTTATCGACGTTTCGACCTATATTAGGTCATCCTCAGGATTCTAAAATATAGAAAGGGTATTGTGAAGGTACATATTTAAACATTTTCTTTAAGTATTAGGCTTGTATAGAGCCCGTTAAAACAATATACGGTTAAAATAATATAGTAACATTCAGTATATAGTAATTTAAATCAACATTTAACTTGCATATATATATATATATAAATGCAAAACAACATTGTATATGTAGGTTAACAGTCATACACTTACATAAATCTAGATCTTCTGCGTAAAAATGGCTCATTACGAAACACATGATAGGACTGGTTTTTTTTAATAAATATTTTTTATAATTTTTCTTTTATATTAATTAATTAACAGTAGGTATGCTTGGATTTTTTTTGATTATTTTTAGCTGTTGGTATGCTACACTTGGCGAACGACGAAAAGCAAATCAAATGTTAACAATAAAATCAATTTTGTGGTAGGTATTATTCTCCCAACAATGTTCACCAATATAAAAAACTGATAACGATATGTCTATTGTATTAGATATCAAGGATGAAGGTAGAATGACTTTAATTGAATTTTTTATATACTGGGTGTTAAATATTTAAGAATGTTGAAATATGAACTGCTTAGATGTTCGACATCTTGTTTTTTATTTATACTATTTTTGTCTTTTTTAATTTCAACCATCTCATTAAGTAATCGTTTTTTATAATTATTTTGCTTTGCTAAAATTTTAGTTTCATCGAATTGGAATTGGTGTAGAAATCTGTCACAATGTTCGGCAAGAGCCGTTTTATTAGTGTTTCTTATAAGATTAATAGGCCTTACACTTCTAACATGTTCTGATATCCTTGTTTTAAGATAACGACTGGTTTGTCCGATGTAGACACCATCACACCCCGAGCATAATCTACCTTACAATCAAAACAAGTTACCTCTTGAAAAGCTCATCATAGACACGGAATATATTATAGATCAAACACCAAATGAAAACAATAAAATCGATACACGTAATAGAGTAGTAAACACGATAACGAATTTTTTACATTTCAATAAAAATGATAGAAACGAAAAGACAATTTTAAAAGATCTAAATCAAACTAACAATTTTTTAAAAGAAAACCCAGATCTGATGATTCTGAGGGCAGACAAAGGCAATACAACTGTCATGATGAAAAAAACAGTCTACTTAGAAAAAGCTTACAATTTACTATCTGACAACACTACTTATAAATTATTAACAAAAGATCCCACTATAACAATACAAAATAAACTAAATAAACTGATTGACAAATTAACTGATTCCTCGTCAATCACAAATGATGAAGGAAAAAAGTTAAAATGCACAGTCGGAATTTTTCCCAAAATGTATTTTCTACCAAAAATACACAAAAATAATGTACCTCTTAGACCAATAGTTAGTTTTATAGGATCACCAACTTACAATCTTACTAAATATTTGGCACGCCTAATTAATTACGCTTTTGTTCATGACGATTATTTTACTAAGGATTCTTTTGATGTTGTCTCAAAACTCCAGAATTTTCGGATCCCACATGGTTATGTTATGGTATCCTTGGATGTTGTATCATTGTTTACTAGCATACCAATAGATTTGACTTTAAAGTTACTCATAGAAAAGTGGTCTATTCTCAAAAACCATTGCAAACTAACCCTAGATCAATTTGTTGAAATGTTGAATTTTGCTTTTGACAACAGTTACTTCAATTTTGATAATAAAACCTACCAACAAATATATGGCCTTGGAATGGGTAACTGCTTGTCTCCAAGTTGTTCAGATTTGGTCATGGCGGAATTACAGACAAGTTGTATCCAAAAATTACCTTTCGATCTCCCATTCTTTAAAAGATATGTGGATGACATAATTACTTGTGTACCAATAGATAAAATAGATACCCTGTTAAATATCTTTAATGATTTCCATCCAAGGCTACAATTTACGGTAGAAAAAGAACATAATAACTCTATCGCATTCTTAGATGTGTTACTTGTTAGAGACAATAACAATATAATAAAAACTGATTGGTACCAAAAACCGACATTCTCTGAAAGGTATATCAATTTTAACTCCCAACACTCATTTCAACAAAAAATTAATATAATTAACAACTTAAAAAACAGAGCACTAAAACTATCACATCCTGACTTCCACCAAAAAAATAATAAAAAAATTGGAACTTATCTTATAAAAAATAATTATCCCAAAAAATTAATAAACAGAATACTATTCAAACAAACAACCAACATCAATAGATCATCTCCAGTAATCTTACCAAAAAATACATCTGTGTATATGACAATACCCTATATAAAAAACCTTTCGGAAAAATTAGCGAAAGAACTGAGTACCGAATCAATTACAGTAACCTTCAAGAATGAAAATACACTTAACAGACTTTTCACAAGACAAAAGACAACAACACCACAGAGTCTTGAAAGTAATATCATTTACAAAATCCCATGCTCGGGGTGTGATGGTGTCTACATCGGACAAACCAGTCGTTATCTTAAAACAAGGATATCAGAACATGTTAGAAGTGTAAGGCCTATTAATCTTATAAGAAACACTAATAAAACGGCTCTTGCCGAACATTGTGACAGATTTCTACACCAATTCCAATTCGATGAAACTAAAATTTTAGCAAAGCAAAATAATTATAAAAAACGATTACTTAATGAGATGGTTGAAATTAAAAAAGACAAAAATAGTATAAATAAAAAACAAGATGTCGAACATCTAAGCAGTTCATATTTCAACATTCTTAAATATTTAACACCCAGTATATAAAAAATTCAATTAAAGTCATTCTACCTTCATCCTTGATATCTAATACAATAGACATATCGTTATCAGTTTTTTATATTGGTGAACATTGTTGGGAGAATAATACCTACCACAAAATTGATTTTATTGTTAACATTTGATTTGCTTTTCGTCGTTCGCCAAGTGTAGCATACCAACAGCTAAAAATAATCAAAAAAAATCCAAGCATACCTACTGTTAATTAATTAATATAAAAGAAAAATTATAAAAAATATTTATTAAAAAAAACCAGTCCTATCATGTGTTTCGTAATGAGCCATTTTTACGCAGAAGATCTAGATTTATGTAAGTGTATGACTGTTAACCTACATATACAATGTTGTTTTGCATTTATATATATATATATATGCAAGTTAAATGTTGATTTAAATTACTATATACTGAATGTTACTATATTATTTTAACCGTATATTGTTTTAACGGGCTCTATACAAGCCTAATACTTAAAGAAAATGTTTAAATATGTACCTTCACAATACCCTTTCTATATTTTAGAATCCTGAGGATGACCTAATATAGGTCGAAACGTCGATAAATAAATAATTTGATCTTCTAAGCCGTTTTTATTTTGACCATTATCCAACCAAACTACCATCATCTATACCTAACTGTGGTCACTAATATCAAACATAAATCATCCTATATTTTAGAATATTTTTGGATTTTACATAAAATTATAATTATTTTTTAATAAGTTCATTATAAGTCTAAACCTCATAGTTTCCGAGATATTGACTTCTGAAAAATAACATTTTTGAACTTTGACAGTTTCTAGCTTTCTAACGGTACATCTTAGAGCAAAACGGAATGCATGTCCCCGTCTTATTTTTTTACTATCTTTCCAAAAACATTAACTTCCGGTTAAACCGGAAGTACTATATTTCCGGCTTTTGAGTTACTAAAAATATTTGGAGGAAAAGTATATGATAAATGGATATACCAGGTTAAAGATTTTCGATTCATTGGCTCATATAGCTAAAAATGTCAATTTACAAAAAAATTGACTTATGACCTACTTACCACAGAATTGTGATTCGACCCAAGCCCTACGTCTTCCAGTCGAAGCCCTCTTGGATAAAAATAATTTTTGCTTGCACGGTATAACGTATAAATATACATTGACATATTTTTTTGAATTCTGCCTAATATTCTAAACATATTTCATAAAATATGTCATGTACCGGGTGATCCATTATAAATATCACCCCCCATTAACTCTTTTATTTCAGGTTTTAGAAAAAAGTGTTAAATCAAAAAGCTGTAGGATATTTTCCGGAGAATTTTCTACGCCTATTGCAATTTATACAGGATGTCCCAAATAAGTGTGGCGAATTAAAGTTATGTTTCTTAAAGTAGAATGCCCTGTATATTATACCATTATGAGGGAGCCCTTTAAAAGCTGATTTAAAAAATATATGACACATTATAGTTATTACAAATGAGAGTTGCAGCACGTGGCTACATCTCGTGGCAACCACACGTATCAACCCAACCAGGACAGCGAGAATCCATATAGGTTCAAACGCTGGCAAGGCGGCCCATTGCGGGCAAACTACGTTGGGTGTCGCTGGAAGCCAATGTATCGGTTCAGCTTACCGAAAGCATGTATTTTGAAAAACACAAACTTAAAATAAGCCATCGCCATCTTGTTATGAATCGTCTTGTTTTTTGTTTAATTATGACATTAAGGATATTTTTAATGCTTGATTTCGGCAAGAATTAAATAATAAAACTGTTTAATTATGGTGTTTTCTCATGGCGAAAAATTTAAAATTGTTTCTTTATACAGGGTGTTATTTAATAAGTATCCGATATTTTACTGGCCGGTTCCTCAATTATTTATAAAGTGAAAAGTTCATATAGGCATGAGTCGAGATACAGGGTGTTACAATTTTTAACAGGAACAAAAAATATGTACGCCACTGCCGTTTTCTCTTTTGATAACAATGTTATGTGGGCACTTTACACATACCTTATAAATCGTCATCATTTTGTCTCTCTGAATGGGGTCAATAGTGAAACTAAATTAATTTCTCAGGGTGTTCCACAGGGCTCTATTCTGGGCCCCCTGTTTTATAATATTTATGCCAACGACCTAATCTCCTACATTGCGGAGGATGGTGTGCAGGTTTTTTGCTATGCTGATGACACTAATATCCTCATCACATCTTGCAGTTATTCCAACCTTAAGGTGAAGTGTGGGGAAGTCCTTAATAAAGTTCTCACCTGGTCTGAGAAAAACTTCTTAAAACTAAATACAGACAAAACAATGCTCCTGCGTTTTACTATATCGAGGCAGCAAGTATCGACATTTGGTTTGCTCGAGGATTCGGGGCACCCAATTAAACCTAGTGAAACAACTAAAATGTTAGGGATTGAGATTGACCATAAGCTTCAATGGAGCAATCAGGTAAACTCTCTATGCGCCAAACTTAGATCATCCTGTTATGGGCTTAGTATAATGGCTGAACAATGTGGCCATACAATGTTAATGGCTCTTTATTATTCCAACTTTCACAGTCACTTAAGATATGGAATACTTTGTTGGGGTAATTGTGCCCAAATACAGAGGGTTTTTCTGCTGCAAAAGTATGCCATGCGAATCCTGTTTAAGCTTAAAAGAACTGAATCGTGTAGATCTACTTTTAGGGATAACAGAGTCTTGACTGTATTCTCGGTTTATGTCCTGGAGGTATGCAAGTATGTGTATAAAAACAGGGAAATTTTTGACGGCGTACAGGTCGTTCATACTCACAACACAAGATCTTGCAATGAGCTAATACCTCCCTCACATCGCACGGCAGCTTTCCAAAAGTGCTTTTATTTTAATGGGTTCAGATTTTTTAATCATCTGAGTGAAAATATTAAATCGGCTCCTACTGCCTCAGTTTTTCAAAAAAGACTAAAAGATTTTCTTATTGCCAAAACATGTTATAAAATGACTGACTTTTTCACATAGAATGTATTGGGAATATTATACCCTATTATGTATTGTAGTTTATTTAGATGTAAGATAAATTTGTAGTTTTAAACTGTTGTGTCGACTTTTTTGTAAAATTTTCTCGTTTGACGTATTCCTCAATTATTGTACTTGTTGAATTTCTGTAGGTACATTTATAAATTGAGGAAATAAATTTTATTATTATTATTATTATTATTATTATTATCGGTTAATGCAAAGTAGATTTTCATAATTTTTTGATTTCCGCTTTGTTTAGGAGATAAATGCTATTTTATCAACCTCTGATATGGGCATTAGGGCGGAGTGAATTTTTCAACCTTTGAAACTTAATAGCCCTGCATGCTTAACATGTGTCTATTACATGCTAGAATAAGTGAAAAAAATCTGAGTTCCCAAAAATAATATCTTCGGCTGCCGAAATCATTTTAAATTTAAGCAATTTATTTTATTTTTATTTATTTAAGTTTTTGTTACGATTTGTGAATAAATTGAATTTCAGTCATTTATAAATTTTTTTAAGCAGTTTTTAGCTTTTTGGCGTATTAACCCCCTTCAAAGAAAATGTTTTACCAACATATGCTGACGTTATTAAATATTATTCGTGACTAAGGTTAGAATAATTGAACGAGAATAAACAAGAACCCAGTGTAAGTGATGTTTGTATAAAGCTAGTAAAAGACCTAAAAGAAATTGCTATCTGCAAAGTGCAAATGTAAAAATTTTTCAACTTGTAAGTGTAAAAACAAAATACCAATAGCCTAGCGACAATTCCTTTTAGATCAAAGAATAAACCGAAAAATGGCAATCGGTAATTTAGATATTGAGACCACAAAGGAAAATCAAAAAGCACTCGCACACTTTTCACGAGAAAAGTGAGCTTCAAACAGTGGAACATTCTACGTCTAAGCGTGAGCCAAACGAACTAGGAAGTATTTCATCTACTTCCAAGGCAAGGGATCCTTCAGAGAAATAATTAAAAGTCGCGCTAATCTAACAAAAACATTTGGGGACCATACTCCAGACGTGCAAGCAATCTGTTTTGATGGGCGTAGGGACAAAACCTTGATCAAAGAATAAAAAAGAAATAAGTACTATCAAAAAACTGTTACCGAGGAACATTATGCTTTAGTTTGTGAACCCGGATCAAGATATATCCAGTCCAACATCTGGAAGTGCAAAAGCAATTAAAACTTCAATACTTCAGTTTTTACAAAAAAATACTGATATAAATACAATTGTGGCTATAGGTTGTGACAGAACTGTGGTAAACACAGGTTCAAAAAATTGAGTAATTCGAGGTCTAGAATCAGATTTAAAGAAGCCGTTACAGTGGTTGGTTTGCTTGCTTCATATGAACGAATTACCATTACGTCACTTAATGAATTATTTAGACGGAAGAACTTCCGGACCAAGTGGGTTTTCGGGACAAAT
Organism: Polydrusus tereticollis; assembly: GCA_963920685.1. Taxonomy (NCBI): domain Eukaryota; kingdom Metazoa; phylum Arthropoda; class Insecta; order Coleoptera; family Curculionidae; genus Polydrusus; species Polydrusus tereticollis. The sequence goes on along the minus strand of OY987332.1, from coordinate 42,117,408 downwards.
TGGCAAATCTCTAAAATCGTGCGAGAACTTACCTGTAGTAGAGTTTAAACAAATTGAGACTGTTACCTCCAATAGATGTAAAAACGTTAAGTACCGATCAATAATACATGTTTGAGATATGTCAAGGAATCTGTAACGGAATTTTGTGGAGAAGATTTAGCTTTAAAATCCCCTGGAAGAATGTCACACGCCAGATGGCTTACCACAGCCAATAGAGTTCTAAGGTTATATGTTGCTACCAAAGAACCATCTGAAAACCTTCGAATATTAACTGAATTTATAGTTAAAGTGTATGCCGTATGTTGGTTCGAAATTAAAAGCAGTTGGTCTTGTAAAGATGGTGCTAGACACCTTTTCAACATGATTAGAAGATCTCGATACCTCCCAGGCGACCTTAAAAAAGTTATAGATTCGAGAGTTGGCTTTAAGGAGAATTTTAAAACGTAGAAAATCATCGGCCAAAACAGAGAACGTTAGAATATTTCAAGTGAATGAACTAAATTTTGATTGTGAAGATTATGTCGACTTAATTGATTGGCAGAATGTCAGTATAAGCGAACCCCCCTTGACAATTGGAATATCAAACGAAAACTTAACCAATATGATTTCTGTGATTCCGGATGAAATACCCGTATTAAAATTTCCTTGTCATTCGCAGGCAGTTGAAAGGTGTATAAATTTAATAACAGAAGCTTCTATAGCAGTTTTTGGCTCTGAAGCACGAGACGGGTTCATAAAAGCTCGTTTAATTTCTGTAGGGTAGGGAGGGTTAGGGTGGAACTCGACATGCGCCACCTCCACGCGGTGAATTCTGGGTTGTTTTTTTAATTTGCTGAAAAGAAACAAGCAGAGAGCTGCATATTTTTATTTCTTTTTATTTTTTGGAAAATTCCTTTTTATTAAGCTTTCAAGGTCATTTCGGCAGCCAAAGAAATTGTCGTAGGACACTCATATTTTTTTCTGTTCCTAAGTATCCTAAAAGGCACCTATTGCGTATGCAGGCAACTTCATTTTCCAAAAAATTTTGTTTTGCGTCTATTTTCGCTCCGCCCTAATGGGCATAGCCATATGCAAATATATTCAATTTATTTCTTTAATATTCTTTTTCTCGAGAACGATTGCTTGTAGCGACTTCTACCAAGTATGCTTTTTTTTATGTAAAAATGATAAAGAAATCCATTTTCTTGCTTAAAAATGTAATACACGCACGTAAAAAAAGTTATGACTCCTCAAAAAAGTAAAAAGACACGAAGGTGGCGCCCTCTACAAGTAGGAGCCATACTAAAAGAAAATTCGAATTTCGCATTTCAAAAAACCCCCAGATACCAATTTTCGTCCTATTATAGACATTTATTTAAAAATTATTTACGAAAAACCAAAATAAAAATAAATTTTTAACACCCTGTATCTCAAAAACGAAGGGTTTGCGGACCCATGCTTATATGAACTTTTCACCTTACAAATAACTGGGGAATCGTCCTGTAGAATATCGGATACTTATTAAATAACACCCTGTACCTATAGGGTTATAAATATTAGGTAGTTCAAATGAAGTGTTATAAATTGGTTATTAAACTTGTGTTTTATCATTATTGCGGTAAAGTATGAAACAAAAAAAAAAAAGATAGATGTAAAAACAAAAGACAAGACCGATTTATGACAAGATGGCGATGCACGGCCTACTAAGACAAAATATAGTTTTTGGCGTATTCTAGGCCAAATACTAAACATAAATATAATGTGTTATATATTTTTGAAATCAGCATTTATAGGGCTTCTTTATAATGGTATAATATACAGGGTATCCCATTTTAAAAAACATAACTTTATTTCGCCACACTTATTTATGACACCCTGTATCCATTTTAATAGACATAGAGAATTCTCCGGATAATATCTAACACTTTTTTCTAAAACCTGAAATAAAAGAGTTAATGGGGGGGTGACATTTATAATGGATCACCTGGTACTTAAATTTAACCGTTTGCAAGAAAATCGATATTCGGATTTTAACAGATGATCTTTTTATAATTATTATTAAATCATGAATGCTGTTGTTAATAAAGCCTTTGGTTGTTAGGTTATCACACTGGCAGTGACGGTTTTTCCCTGATTTGAGTAATTTTGCGTCAAGTCTGGCAAACGTTACACACAAAAAATCTAATTTCAAAGAGAACATACTGCTATTTTTATAAAAATATGTTTACATTGAAATTAATAAACAATACTTTAAGCATAGAACTCGATGCAGTCTAAATATACGTTGGTATTAAAAAATATAATTAAACCAATTATAAAATTGATATAAAATAAATCAACTTTATTATTATTTCAAGTATATCAGCTTTATTAAATATGGAACCTAACTAGGATAGTTTTAAAAATAAAATATAATAGTGGTTTTAGAATAAACATATAAACAACCAACATGCTAAGTTGAAGATATGTCGTAAAATTATAATTATTTTAAAGATATTTCTTGTACAAGATTATTATTTTAAAAATAGTGAAAATTTCCTCATTTCAAACTGCGTCTAGAAAGTAGTTTTATAGAAACTGTTACAATTCTCGCGACAGTTCGTCTTACTTTGATGATATTGATACTATATTCCTTAACGGGAAGTGGAAGGGTTCGAGCGACGCTGCGTTGCGGTCTGACACGTACAGGCGGATCATTTGCTTTAATTCATCGGATACTGCTGCAGAAGCTTCAACATTGCGGTATACGCAATACGGCACATCGCTGGTTCTCTTCTTATGTCTCCGGGAGGACGCAGGTGGTAACGGTCGATGGTGCCTGCTCTGGCCCATTGAGAGTGGAGTGCGGGGTGCCTCAGGGTTCAGTGTTGGGTCCAATCCTGTTCTTGATATATATTAATGATCTCGCGGGTCTGGCATTCGGGGCATGTTCACCATCTTTGCTGACGACACCACCCTCTTATGGCGCTCAAAAAGCAGCGAAATATTGAAGTGTGTCATTAATGAAGACTTACAGAAAATCAAAGAATGGTGCGAAGCTAACTGCTTATGTTTTAATATAAATAAAACTAACATTCTCACTTTTGGTTTTACATACAATGATCTTCATTTAAATGATCAACTCGTGGAAAATAAGCCTGCTACTAAATTTCTTGGTCTCTATATCGACTCAAAGTTGAGGTTTGATAAACACATTTCCGAGTTGAACAAAAAATTGTCATCGGGCTGTTTTGCCATTAGAGTGGCGGCGGGGAGCTTGGATGTTCGACGGCTAAGATGGTATATCACTCTTTATTCGAGTCCCATCTACGATATGGCATTGCATTTTGGGGATTTTGTGGCCAATATCTCCTGAAGTCCGTGTTTGTCATGCAGAAAAGGGCGATTAGATACTTGTGTAGGTCAGGGTTTCGGGATCACTGTAGACCACTATTTATTAGGTTTCGGATCTTAACTGTTTTTGGTCTTTTTATTTTGGAAACAGTATGTTTAATGCACCGAAAATATTCCAACAATAACAATGGTCCGATTAATCCTTCCAATAGATACCAAACGAGACAAAACCATGACATCCGGCTCCCGATTCCTAAATTGGCTCGTACCAAGCACTCTGTAATGTATGAAAGTATAAAGATGTATAATCATTTGAGTATTGATTGTAGATCGCTGGCGTATGTGCAGTTTCGGAGAACCGTAAGGGATCACCTTGCGCTTAGGGCTTATTATAGTCTAGATGAATTTTATCTCGACCATTTTTAACAAATTTAACAAGTTTAACTTTTATTTTATCTTATATATTGTCGTTTTATGTCCTGCATAGGCTGTGCATACTAAGTTGGTTATGGCTTTCTTTCCTGTCCTTGTGTTATGGTGGCCCGTTACGTATATTATGTGAGTTTATACATGCCCACTTTATTGTTCATTTGTTCTTTTAGTCTTTTACTCTGTACATTTTTATACATGTTTTGTTATTGACTGTGTTGCTCTTTGCATTTTGCTATTAGAATAGTTGTTTTGTTCTCTTTTTTAATTGTAGTTTTATATGCCATATCTAGCAATTCATGTCATCTAGCAATTTTTGTAATTTATGTAGATTAGAACTAGTTTTAGTAAGCTTTGTCTGTGAGAATGTACGTTTGTATTTCTTGGACAATAAAGCACATAAAGTAAGTAAGTAAGTAAGTAATTGCATTTTAGTATTGAAAATACTTATGGGCGCGCTTATATGAGAATAGTCGACGGGCGACATGCAGAAGAAAACGACATGCAGCGGCGCGCGGCGGCAGTCGGCAGTGGGATATCATCTGTCTTTGATTCTAGTCGCTATTGCGGTTACGCGCTCGAGACTGCTTAGCGTATCTAATATGAATGAACTTTAAAATTATTTAATCGGTGACAAATTTGTCTAATAAATAAACATACATAGTTTGGGTGTTTAATAGTTTTCAAATTGGTATAATATAAAATAAATAAAATTTCGTAAAGGGGTAGGAAGTACTATTATACTGGTGACTGGATCGTATAGTAATTATTTTACTATTTTAGATGACGGAATTTTGTAAAAAAACGGAAATTTTATAGGTAAGGGATGGCCAGTTTCCAAGGTTTATAGATGAAATATCCATGATAAATACCCGTAAATCAGGTCAAAAACTGTAGTATTCCAAATGAGATTAAAAATACTAAAGTCGAAATTGTACCCATTTGTAACATCATAAAAGACAAGTGACACATAATTTTTTTTTTAATTAATGCGATTTAAAGCAATTTTAAAGTTTTACTCAAATGGAGCGCGAAGAGGTATTGTTGGCTTTTCTGGCCCGCATAGAAGTATATTAGTAAAATGTTTACATTTTTCATAGGTACTTTAAGAATATTAAAATGCGTTTATTTTATATTTGTTTTTCTGATTTTTTCATCTTAATTGAAGGGTATTTTGCAAAAACATCCAATGTAATTTTTTAATAATTTGCTTCAAATGGCTTGAATAATGGGTTGTTATTGCCAAACAAGGTAATTTTTTAAAGGTATCATTTAGCTCACTATGGCAGCTGTTGCTACAATAATAATTAACCAGGATAATATGGCAATGCGATTGAGATGCTGCAAACAGCACCAGTTTTAAAAAAATTAAATTGGTTGTTTTAGCAAAATACCAATTGAAGGTTAATGTTGACACAAATCAAAATCTTGATAATTTTTTTTTTTTTTTAGAACATATCATTTATTAAAGCAATCGGTTACAATTTATAATTTATAATTTTTTTATATACGTAATTTAAAGCTAACATATATGTTATCGACAGCTTATCTAAATGAACTGAACTCCTAAACAATGCATTATAGCATTGGTACCGGAGCTTGTTATATAGAGTTTATAAACTTTGTGTGGCCAACAATAAAGGTATAATTATCTATCAAATCTTTGTTTCACTTTCTTAATAAACTTGTTATAAGAGGTTTCCTGTCTAAGTTCCCTCGGCAGGCTATTAAAAGTTCTCGAAGATTCATCAATAGGGTTTCTCAAGGCAACATTTGTTCTCGCACTCTTTAGTCTGATATTGTTGTTCCTTACGTGATATGTATGTATGTCATTTGAATATAGTATAGTGTAATTTGATTTTTGTAGTCTATTTATAATTTTAAAGATTAGTTTTGCCTGTTCTAATTCACAAGTTAATAGTAACGAGTAATAGTAACGAGTAATTAGATTTAAACATCAGAAGGTATAAGTCGTGTCTGGCATTATTTTATTTAACTTTTGCAATTTTGCATTCTCCTTAATATTCAAAAAAAAAAATGTATGTATCAGTAGCATACATTGTATGGTTCTCATTACGTTGAATTTCCTGTCGCCAGCTTGGCGATTCACCACTCGGTATAAGATGCTGCCAAATAACAAATTAAGATAAACTTAGTAAACATTATATTATTATTACCTATATTGGAAGGGATTTTTATCACATCACATAGAAAAACATTAAAATGTAAAAGTTGTGTCGGGTATTTTCAATACATAGGATGGTTGCGTAAGATGCAATATCTGTGAATTTTTTAATAACGTTTCTTTGTGCAGTGCAGTGTACCTACTGTTTCTTTAATTTATTCATGGAATATGGAACCATTACTTCGAGAGTGGAATTTTTCAAACGAAGTTATTAAATAATTTCCAATTTAAAAATCCCTTATATTAGTTTTGAAACGTACTTCTTGTTCCTTTTACGATAGGGTATTAATATTTTAAATATACAGCTGATTTTAATAAGAATCAAGTTATTACGGGTATAACCATAAAAATTATTACAACAAAAACATTGACTCTTACTCTTAGTATACGTTCATTAACGCTGAGATTAATTTAATGTCAAATTTCTATTCAAATTCAGGTTATATATTATTATATCTCATAAATATTACATATCTATTATCATTTCAACTTAACAGCATAATAAAACTGACTATATGAAATATAACAGTGAAATTTTGGGAATTAACAAACTTTAATATGTGATTAAGTTATGCTTGCTCCTATTCATGCTTGCTTATGTTAGTATCATGATAGAACTATTAGTTTCACTTCGATACAACATTTTTTGTGTGTATTTTGATGATTGTGCAATTTTAAAAAGTATAAGTGAAAGAGAGCGAATAGAAATATAGCGGTAGCACTGGACATTAGTGGACATTTCCAAGGCTTTTGACCGAGTATGGCATGAGGGGCTCCTAACTAAAGTGAGAGCATACGGAATGCCGGTTCAATTTTGTTCATGGCTGTCGAGCTTTCTTAAAGACCGTTCTCTGCGAGTGGCAATGGACGGATTTCTTTCAGACATATTTAACATCAACGCCGGAGTCCCTCAAGGTTCTATATTGTCGCCCACCCTTTTCTTACTATACATTAACGATCTTTTGGAAAAAACTAAAAATCCTATATATAGCTTCGCTGATGACAGCACATTTGTTTCATCTTTTACTTTGGATGCTCGGACATCGGCTGCTAATGCACATCTCTATAGGCAGCAAGAGGTCTCACATCTCAACAAAGACCTGGAAGAAATTCTGTCTTGGGGTGACAGTAACCAAGTAGAATTTAACGCTAAAAAGACCCAGGCGGCAGTTTTTTCTAAAAAAGTTAATGTTGAAGAACCGGATATAGTTATGGCGGGACACTTAATTCCCTTGACTTCATCAATTCATTTATTGGGCGTTAATTTGGATAGTTATATGTCTTGGCATAGTCACGTTGCGGCCATTGCTAAGGCAGCCTCGCAGAAGCTTGGAATACTTTTCCGGACAAAAAACCTCTATACACCCCAACAACTTTTGATGCTCTATAAAGCCCAAATTCTACCATCACTGGAGCACTGTTCGCATATTTGGGGCTCTGCTCCTAAACATACCCTGAGATTGCTAGATTCCATTCAAAGAAGAGCCATTCGCTTGATCGGTGACCATAGTCTGACAAACAACCTGGAAAGCCTTGAACATCGAAGGCAGGTTGGCGACTTGAGTCTATTTTACAAATATTTTCATGGCAAGTGTTCAACCGAGGTTGCCCGCTTAACACCACCCAGAGCGGTGCATGGTAGAAATACGCGACGAGCCACTGCAGCCCACCAGTACGTGGTTCAGCTTAGTGTCCCTCGAACGACACTGTTTCAAAATTCTTTCATCTGGAGAACGTCATCACTCTGGAACAGCCTCCCTGAGATCGTGTTCCCCAACGAGTATAATCTCCAAAGATTCAAGACCAACGTGAATCGTTTCCTGCGCACACGCACCGCTCCTAGAGCGCCATAAAGGATTTATCCTGTAGTGCTGTGCCTTATCATAAAAAAAAAAAAAAAATAATGATTGGTTTTGGAAATAGAAGTCGCATAAAAATGAAAGTTTGCGATCTCTTCAGTATATAATATATATACTCTTCAGTATATTAATATTAAATATCTGAGTCTCTGCTTTCTAAAGAGGATAATTTGGAAATATAACGTTGAACAGCGCTTGAAAATATCAAATGGTCAGGTTTTATCTCAGAAAATGCTGAATGGATACACGAGCAACGACAAACGATCCCAGCAATTAGTTTTTGATATTTGGCAATTCAGATGATAGGTTTAATTAAATAATACACATACCCTAGATATCTAAAAAGAAAGAAAACTGAAGAAATCCATGTACCAAGTGCAGTGAACTGCTCTCTGGATTACATTTTTTAATAGAAAAATTAAATGCATTAATTTTACCTAAAGTAAATCCCTCTGCCAGAGCTTTCAAAGCGAGTTCGTCCAAGATCGCATTGGGAGTAATATTCAAAGCAGCACAAGTTGGTTCTTCTTCATAGTAACTTTCGTGCATAACTTTTAGGATTTCATCGGATTCATCTTTACTTGCTCTTACTATTATATATGGAGATATGTTCTTGGCATTCTAAAAAAGTTTTTTTAAACACGTGCCAAATATATAGAGGTTGAAATTAAATAAATTTTACTTACGTCGCGTTTCCCGAACAGTGATAGTGATCTGGATGTAAGGATATTATGCTTCCTGAATGGCCTGAAGTGACTTAAAATTTTGAAAATAGATTTGCCGAAAATGGATGACATCTTAACGTGAATTTTGACACATGATTTTGAGAGTGTCAAGTAAGACAGAAACAATTGTTTAAGATCTAGAAAGGTAGTTATTAGGGCAGGTCGAAAATATCAGTTTCAGAAATCCAAAAGAACTAAGGCTGAATTGTATAGGTTGGGATTAACTCAAAAGTGTAAGTTAATCCAGGAGTTAGTAGCAAAATTGATTACCCCTCAAGTCGTGGATTGGATATGAGTTAATTCACAATCTTGGGATTAAAAGGATAAAAATAGCGTATTTTTAACATATGTTTGTTTTTGAACCTATTTTACCATTTGTACCTATTGAATCTCGACTGTTGCATAATTATCTAGTAACCATATATGAATGTTTTCGATACTGCAAATTATCTTCTCTCAGATGACGAAGAAGATTTCAGGATTATTAACGTAGTTGAGAAAGTGCGAAGACCTCGGGTTTTTGGGCCTCGTATTGAGAATATAAACTAATAAATATAATAATAATAATAATAATAATATCCTTTATTACCTAGAAAATCTAACAAAAGACATGGCAACGTCACACAATTGATGTGGCAGTAACCCTTATTGAAATTGTCTGACTCTAAAAGTCTACTAATTCACAATCAAACATTAAAACAATAATAAAATGTTTCCATTAATAAAATTTATACAGACTTGCACATACGTTTTGACTAGGGGTGGGCAAAATAATCGATTAATCGATATATAATCGATTAATCGATTAATCGATTTTTCGATTTAAGAAAAATTTCCGATTAATCGATTTTCCAATTAATCGATTTTCCAATTAATCGATTTTTCGATTAATCGATTTTCCGATTAATCGATTTTTCGATTAATCGATTTTCCAATTAATCGATTTTTCGATTAATCGATTTTCCGATTAATCGATTTTCCGATTAATCGATTTTCCGATTTTCTGATTAGTCGATTGTAAAATCGAGTGTAAATAAATTTTTACCCGATAATCGAAAATATAAATTATTATGTTATTGAATGATTTTGAAGTTGCTGGTGAAATATTAATTAATATACTGCACAATTAATTATTACTCTATACAATAACAGTTACGTGTACTGCGCCCGTATTTCTACTAGTATACAGGGTGTTAATTAATGGTATGCAGATATTTCAGGGGGTGATAGTTAGTACTCGTCAAAATAAGAAAAAAATGTAAATATATGCATGGTCTAAAACGCGTTATTTTCGTTATACAGGGTGGCAAAGTTTCAATTTTTTTTCTCGTATCTTGCGTTTTCTCTTATATTCTCTGATAATTGTTTCAAATTTGGAACAACAACCATTTTTTAGAATCTCTACAATAAAGTATCAAAATTGTTGGTCGCAGTATACAGGGTATTACATTTTCTTGAATCCGCTACAATTTTATCTTTCAGAACTTTTTTTGGGGCTCCCTGTATGAATTCCGGTATGAAATTTGAACTCTCTGTTCCCTTGTTTAGCGTTCTTGTCTCTTGTACTATTCTCGTATCTGTGACCGTTTTCGATTTATTTGCAAAAATAGCCATCGATGGAAATTAAATGTAGGCGAAATAGCGCAATAAAAATGAAAATAATTATTACTTAAAATATATACAAATAAAAACAGCTTTTTACTCTTATTCTAAAGTTGAAAAAAAGTGAAACGTTGCTTAAACATAATATTGTTATATTATAATTTTTTCCATAAAAGGAGATTGTTTTAATTAAATAAAAATTGCCTAATCGGCAAGGACCAAATAAATTATTGGACAATAAATTTATTGCCTGTCCGATTTATCGATTAATCTAAATAATCGATATACCGATTACATCGAAATTATCCAAAATGATAAATATAATAAGATCGATTAATGGAAAAAATCGATTAATCGAAATAATCGATTAATCGAAACATCGATTAATTAAAACATCGATTAATTGAAACATCGATTAATCGAAATAATCGATTAATCGAAATAATCGATTAATCGATTAATCGATTAATCGAAATAATCGATTAATTGAAATAATCGATTAATCGAAATAATCGATTAATCGAAATAATCGATTAATGGAAAAAATCGATTAATCGAAATAATCGATTAATCGAAATAATCGATTAATCGAAATAATCGATTTTCCGATTAATCGATTAAATCGAAATTATCGATTATTTTTCATAATCGATAATCGATTATAACTTTTGATAATCGCCCACCCCTAGTTTTGACTACAAATTGAAACCCAATGATAAAAGCCATTCACTCAATCATTCTGTTTATTCTTATCATTTTTCCTTGCTTTCAAAAATCAAATGAATAAAAACAACTCTCTTGCAGATATGAAACTACTGCCCTCTTAAACTTAATGGGATTTGCAATATGTCTTATATCATACGGCAACGATCTAAATGCCTTTATTGCTCTGTAATAAGGACCCCTTTCGTGAAAAGTAAATAGAATTGTGCAAGGGTATTTCAAGATCAGACCTTCTCCTCGTCACGATTGACATGGTATCAGAATGTAGCTGTTGATTTGTTTCAAACAGCTCCGAGTGCTGTGATGAATATTTAATTTAATGACGTTGGGACGCCAATTGTAATCAAAATTTGGCTCTCAAACCAGAAAAGTTGTAATGAAAGTTTATTGTTGTAATTGTAATGAAAATTTATTTAGTCGTTGAGTGCCAATTTCTTACCTTTTGTTGCTTTGCTAGCTCAGGCAGGGCGTGGTAAGTTCGAGTTTAAATTTTAACAGTCCCTTCCAGTATGAAATAAAAACACATTCAGTTCAACTTAACAATTAGTCTATTTACATAAGTATTTGTATGACAAATATTTTTGACAAAAGGAAAATTTTAAAGATAAGTAGTTTGAATGAATTAACTAATTATAGTCTATTTACATAAGTATTTGTATGACAAAGATTTTTGACAAAAGGAAAATTTTGAAGATAAGTAGTTTGAATGAATTAACAATTATTTTTGCAAAGGAAAAATAAAATAATAGTTTCAATGATGATAATATATCCAATCAGATAAAATAAAATTAACAAAAGTTAAATAAAGATTTTTGACAGGTTTTTGATTTATTTTATGGTGAATCACACACAAGGCGTTAGTTACCTTTACCCTTTTTCTTCAATAGTGGTTTTCGGATCCCTGTAGAGATATAACCAGTTTATGTCAGAGCTTCGGGTGAAGCTTAGGAATCGACTCTCTACAGGTGTAGGAGAGTAGAGCTCAACAGGCTTAGGGCCCCTGTCGTGACGTCACGTCAGCTGCGTTGTCCGGCTCCAATAATGAAGTTCCGAAGTTGGGTACCGAGAAAAGACCAGGTGTTAAGACTCACCAAACAAAACCTTATAAATTCCATTGCTCTGCTTGAAAAGGAATATTTACAGAACAAAAAAAAAAGGAATATATTTGAATTTTAATTAATTAATTAATGTAATAATAAACTGAATTGTGAAATTGCAGTGATACTCCTTTTCAACAGAACTAGGTTTAAATAAAATGATCAATAACTTGACAATGATAGTAATTTTATAAAATAGATAAAAGCTATAAGAGCATAAAATAAGGTAGTTTTCTGGTGCAAACTATTTCAACAGAAAAAAATTGTGCTCTAGGAGAAAGCCCTGCACAGAACCAGGTTTAGATAAAAATATTCAATGGTAATATTATAAAAAAAAATTGTAGCTATACAAGCATAAAATAAAAAAAAAAGGTAATGAACGTCTAATATTCAAGATAGGGGTGCCCATGTGCCAATGCACAAAATGGCGACCAGGTGAATCTTTAAGGAAACAATTTATGTCCTTTAAGACAAGATAAGTAGGTAATAGTAATTTTATAAAAAAAATATAATAGTGCTCTAGGATAAACTACTGCACAGAACCAGGTTTAGATAAAAATAATCAATAGTGAATTGTGCTCTAGGAGACTTCTGCACAGGCAAGGCAGGTAATAAGTACTAAATTAGCAAGAGATAAATGAAAATTTAAAGAGATATGCAGTGAGATTTCATCATAGAACCCCCGAGACAAATCTTCAGATATTAACACCTCAGAAAAAACTCAGTACCCAGTGATCAATCACCAAAGATAGCGTAATGTATAATGGCAACTTAAAACTTATGCTCGGTTCTCTAAATTAGAATTATTGGGCAGAAACTACAAAGATGGCATACGCCGACTCTCTAGAGAGCAATTAGTCTCTTTTCCAAAATCTATATAAAAAAAAATAAAAACCAGGGCAGTGAAGTTTTTCTTTAAGTTGTCCAAAATAAGAAATAGGTCATGAACCTCTAAAATTCAAAACCAAAGATAGGGGTGCCCATGTGCCTATGCACAAAATGGCGACCAGGTAAGCCTTTAAAGAAACAATTTATGTCCTTTAAGACAAGATAAGTAGGTAAAATGATTAATCAATCTTTAGGGTAACATTAAAAGATAATTTTAAAATAAATAAAACAACTGAGCTCCGGGTTCTATGATGACTCAAAAAAAAAATAAAAAAAATAAGAAAGAAGAATTTTAGTACTTGCCTGTGGAAAAGCCTGAACACTAGAGTCTCCAGAAAAATTACCTTTTCGTCCTCCTGCTGAAGAAAAATCCCCTCTACATATCCCTGCGACCTCACTTGAACCAATCAGAGATCACTTTATAGGTCACGCACTCACCACAAAAGTCTGCACCCTGCTCGATTCGCTCGCGGGTAAAACATCCATTTTAATTTGAAATTTATTAAACAAAAGGAATGAAAATTCCATCTTCGCACATTAAATTTTAACAGGTTATGTAAATATAAACGTATCTATAAAATCCACTAAAGGCACGATAAACAATAAATTTCAACAGTGCGGAAGAAAGAGACAGAAAATGCTAAACATGAATACTTTTAATGTTAGAAAGAGACAGTCATGACCCGGACTAAAAATAAGATCACCCTGGTTGACCAGTGCCATCTTAATTAAAAAGAAATAAAACCGGTACCGCCATATCTACCGTAGCCAGGTTGCAGATACCCTAGTTGAAATTCAATCCTGTATCAACAGGTGGCGATAGTATTACTGAATTTGGAATTTATATTGAGATTTAGAGGTGGTATGGTAAATGTGAATTTTAACGTAACAGTGCTTTTTCACAAACATCACCAAACCCGGAAAGTACAAGGACGGAACCGTCAGAAAACCCAACTTCCTGAATCTTTCACGACAAGAGGCTCTCGGAGAAAGACGCAGAATACATCTGATGTTGCGCTTTTGTACCTTAAATATCTTACTGGCGTCTCTTGACGAGCCCAAAAATATAATGCCATAATTTATAATGGACTGGATGCATCCAAAGTAAAACAATCTGGTAGTCTGAGACGAGAAAATGTCACGAATCCTCCTTAACAACGCACAAGCACTACATAGTTTTGCTTGCAGCTTTGAAATGTGATATTCCCAGTTTAACATAGGATCCAAGTAGACTCTCAAAAATTTTATGTTTTGAACCAATGGAACTGACTTATGATTCAATTGAACATGCAAGGACGCATTCGGGTCAGTCCTTGCAAAATAAATAACACCAGTTTTTGCGATATTCAAGGTAAGGGAGTTCTCCTCGCACCAATCCTGCATTGCCCCCGCTGCACCCGAACAGGCTCCGGACAGCCGATTCAAGGCACGCCTGACAATACCACCGAAGTGTCATCGGCATACTGACAGACCACCCCGTCTCCAAACCTATCCCGGAGACCGTTCACGTACAGTAGAAACAATAGCGGTCCCAATATTCATCCTTGAGGAACACCTTGTCCTATTTTTGCCTCTTTGGAATAAAGCGTATTTCCACTTTGAGTGACACACACAGTTTGGCTACGATCAGTTAAGTATGACTTAATCAATGATTGGCATAATCCTCGAATTCCGTACTCGTTCAGCCTCAACAGCAGAATCCGGTGATCCATTGTGTCGAAGGCCTTTGAGGGATCAAAATATAAACCCGCTACTCTGTCATGATCCAGACTCTCATATACGTAGGAAATTGTATTAAAGATGGCCAGCTCAGTTGACTGTCCTGGTCTGAATCCGTGCTGTTCCTTGGCTAACATATTATGAGAGTTTAGGTTAGTTCAGGTTAGTTCAGGTTAGTTCAGGTTAGTTAGAGATCAAAATTCCTTGGCTAACATATTATGAGAGTTTAAAAATTCCATGAGTCGATTGTACAATGCTCTCTCAATTACCTTCGACACAGAAGGCAAAAGAGAAACAAGTCGATAGTTGCCAGCAATATGTTTATCCCCTTTATTAAAAACAGGCACCAATTTATCCTATTTTAGTTGCGTCGGAAAGGCACCAGTGACAAAACATTATTTTATTATATCCACTAGAGGTTCGCAAACCCACTCAGATGCACGTTTCAATACCTACACCGGGATCTCATCCAGTCCAGCGGAGAATTTGTTGGGCAATCAATCAGGATTCAAAAGACCTAATAGATTTAGAATTTATTACAAGGTTTAGAATATCAAAACCTTCGGTAGGAATGGTAATTAAAGTGATTGGCCAACTCCTGCAAATAGAAATGTGGTACCAAATCACCAACGACATTAATGTCCTTGCAACTTACAAATTTAAAAATATTAAATAAAAAGAAAGTTGTAAAGTTAGGTTACTTTTAAATGACATGAACATGATAATTAACAGATGAAATGCGAAAACAGACAGCAATTAATAACAATAGTATCCTTTATTGGCAACAAAATCATAAATATGACAATAGCAACGTCACAAACTGTTCCACAATATATAATGTAAACATTTAAAGGTTAAAATTTATAAAATGTAAAACAATATTACTGATCAGGGACATGCACTAGAAATTAAGAACTAAATTTGAAGGCGTACTGTAGTAGGCTTTTTGTAATAAAAAAGCTTTAACTTGTTTTTTAAAACCTTGCAAGCTCTGCGTCTATCTTAGAATATGGGGAAGCATATTGTAGACTTTTGTGGTTCTGTAAAGTGGACCTCTTTCAAAAAAGGCAGAGCTATGTTCAGGAATGCTAAACGCATCTGTGTTTCTTGTGTGAATGATCATGCCGTGGGCGTACACATTCCGATTTGTATTAAATAGTTCAGGATGCTTTTTTCCGAAGAGAAATAGCGATAAAAAGTACAAGGACGGCATAGTTAGAATACTCAATTGCAAAAAATATTATTTATAGGAGGTCATAGAGTGCAGACCACAAATACACCGCACTATCCTTTTTTGGGTCTTTAATTCATTTATGGCGCTCCTTCCTGAGCCCCAGAACAAGATACTAGACTGCACGTTAAACGTGTAAAACAACATTATGGTGTGCCAAAAAAAGCTAGTCTCTATTTCTTCGGATCAATCCACATAGGCTGTTAAGTCTGCCTTCAATGTACTCACGAGTCAATGTGAGTCCCTAGGAATTTGAAATATTTCAGAACCGAAACCGATTTCCCGCTTAAAGTTACGCAATAGACTCGTCAACTGCAGACAGATTACTAAAAGTCAACAGTCCCGTTTTTCCGACATTTAGTCTTAACCGATTATTGCCACACCATTGCCTCACCTGTTCCGCAGCGACCGAAGAGTCAACTGACAGATCCTCCTCTTGCCTATATATCTTTACCGAGGTGTCATCCACATATTGGCAGATCGCACCTGCCACCACGTCGTCACTAAGGCCATTTACGTATAGCAAGAACAGGATTGGTTCCAAAATAGACCCTTGCGGAACACCCTGTATCAGTGCAGTCGCTTCTGACTTGTGTGATGGAGACTGTTTGTTCCCTTCCGGTCAGATAAGACTTTATCAGTGCAGCACACCCACCACGAATACCATATCTCTCAATTCGCTGCATCAGTATACCATGGTTGATCGTGTCAAAGGCCTTCGAGAAATCGAAATACAGCCCAGCAACCTTTTGATCCCCATCGATCTGATTCACTATAAACTCTATAGCCTTATAGATTGCCAGCTCAGTAGATTTATTTGGTCTAAAACCATACTGAGTATTTATGAAAAGATTGTTAGTCTCGATGAAGTTCATCAGCCTGTTGTAGATCGATCTCTCGAATAACTAAGACACTGATAGTAGCAATGATACCGGTCTGTAGTTATTTATATTTTTAGAGTCACCCTTTTTAAGCATAGGTATCACCCTTGCTTTTTTAAGTGCACAGGGAAAAAGTACCAGTTTGGAAAGAGATATTTATAATATGGTTTAAAGGCCTGCTTATTGAAGCAGCTACATACTTTAAAATATACACAGGTATTTCATCAAGTTCTGATGAGAATTTATTTGGAAGATTTATGATTAAGTTTAATAATCAATTTTGATATTTCCATTCCTCTGAAGTTAGCAGTTTCGTGGTTTAACCCCATCCTATACAATTGCAACAAAAACCTGCCTTAGATTAACTCATATAACTCCTATTAATTCTATAGTTAATTCCAACCTAAACAATTGGGTCTAAGAGTTCCCGGATGTTTTTTGCTGTCACTTTTTATATGGCAGGTTTTTGTGGTGATATCCTTTGTTTACTGAAGGCTACATACCACTACAATTTTACCTATGGAGACGTTATGGTATAGAGGGTGCTCCATTTGAATCGCCCGTTTTCAAAGCATAATAGCTTTGGTGCTCCTATTGCTAAAATTCAAATGCCGTGGTGTATAGAATACCTGCCAAAATATTGCTCCTTACATTTAAACAGAGCTGACCATAAAGTCAGAATGAAGTAAAGTTATTAAAAACGAACTTTCTATTCAGGGAAACATACGCACCTACCATTATAGGAAAATAAGGCAAATCTTTAACAATAAACATGTTGGTAAAGGTTATGATAATCCCTTAGGTTTTTTTGTTAGTGCCAGATGAAAGTCTTCTTGCAGGCCAGCTAAATTTTAAGTATGGGGAGGTACAGTATAGAACAACGCGTCTATATTGTCTAGGCTTATTTTGAAAGTGCGTCTTCTGCTATTAACACATACCCCAGAGTTCGTGGTTATTTTGGCATACATAATCGTTCTTCAGAAAAACTATTCGCAATATGTTCGCAAAATGGGTTATTATAGAGTTCCTTTATGTAGAACTCAGTGGCTTAGTTAGTTTTTTCTGTTTTTGAGTTATGACGCAAACTTGTGTTTTTATAAATGGGACACCCTACATATTAATTCTTTGTCGTATCCCTCTTATTAGGAGCTTTATAAAAATATACAATAGTCCATATTTATTTCTTTTAAAAATGGATAATTTTAACATTTTTTGTAAAATGAATCATTTTTTCCTATAGTCACGAATAGCCATGACAGAAAACCAAATTCAGTAAATGCACTGTAGAGTATAAGAATTATGATATAATAGTCTGACTAAAAGCCGATGAGTAATGTAAAAACATAAAACATTATTGAACGGGAGTTAGTTAGCGAGCGATCCTTGGATGAGGACTAATAAAGTGTAATTATATTAATGAAGGTGTTTTATTAGTAAATTATAGTACCTTACATGCATTATTATGGATTGTTGTCAAATATTACTGGTATTTGTTTGATTTTGTAGGTTTATTTTATATTTCTGTGAAGAATTGTTCAACATGGCATGTTTGTTTTATCCAAGCTAATGAAGACGCAAAGGCAGCCGCAGAGCTGTATTTTAGTAGGTAAGTTTTAAAATCATTTGTTAGGTAACATTAATATTCATAATAAAAATGAACAAGTTTTAATCATTATTGTGATCTATTATTAGCTTTCTGTTACTTATTTGAATTTTTCGTAGATATCAAAAAAGACAACAACCTGATAAAAGAATATTTCAAACAATCCAAACCAACCTCATTGAGCACGGATTTTAAAAAAAAAAACAAGGCCTAAGTTTTACAACAATGAAACAGGGAAGAAGAGGAAATAAATGTCTTGGCCTCTGACATGGTACAACCATCATCCATATCATGCAGAAAAGTGTATGATGAAGTTAAAAATCAGAAACGCAGTTCATACTAAAAAATATAAATTTAAACCATACAAATACCATCTTGTCCAACATTTGCATCCCGGTGACGCAGAACGTAGGAGAGTTTATTGCAACTGGTACCCACAAATGTTACAGGAAAACATAAATTTTGAAATAAGGGTGGTATGATCCGACGAGGCTTATTTTACGAGTTCTGGTTTCTTATACCAATACAATTGAAGGTACTGGTCCCAGGAGAATCAACACGTAATATTTTTACGAGTACGTAAAGGTCGGTTTGGATGTAGCGTGTCGTTCTTTGTTTTTGGCACTAAAATTAAGTATTTTATGTATCAAGGAACTTTAACCGGAAATAGACACCTAGATATAATGCGAGATGCACTAATAGTAATATTAGAGGATGTTCCTTTTTTTTCGATTTAAATAGTATTTAATACCAGCAGGATGACGCCCCGAGTCACAAATCTCGTATAGTGAAAGAATATTTAGAAACCATATTTCTCGATAAATGGATTGGTAAAAATGGACCTGTCAGGTCACCTTGTCTTAGTTAGAAGAGCAGTTATATAAGAGACAATACCACAATATTGACCAACTTCGAGAGGCTACCCATCAAACCTTTGGGCTTTTGCAGGGAAGGCCAATTATTTTATTAAACGGTCAAAAGTTTGAAATTTGTTACAGTATAGTGGAATCAAAGTGGTAAAGAATCGCGGTTGAATTAATGTTGTTAATCCTTTACCACTTTGATTCCACTATACTGTAACAAAATTTAAGCTTCTCTCTATCATATACTCCTATTTCACATTAATATAATACAAAATCCTGTGAACAATTCTCACCTTTTCTTAAAACTGCTCTTTATTAAGCATGGCTTTACATTACTGACTACTTAAAAGTTCGAGTCACTAGTCACAATTCAGCACAAATTTCTACATATTAACTTAAATTAGCAAAACTACTCTGGTCAATCACTGTATCCTCTGACAATAAGCATATATATGTTAGAAACATGTTGGGAACAATAAAGTGATAACTTTAAATATACAGAGTGGCAAAAAAGTCGGGCCTAATGCCCTTAACTTTTGAATTACCTCGTATACGAAAAGCTGACCTTTATGAAAGTTGTTCAGTAAATTATTCCCCACATTTCTACTTGCATGCATATTTCCTGTCATTTCTGGTTTGCTAACCAACTTACTTTTTCCAAATGGAACACCCTGCATATGATTGCATATTTGGATTCTACTGGGAACACTCTAAAATTTTTGTATTTCAAATTTTTATTTATTTAAAATTGTAACAAACTTGAACTACTTAACATCGAAATAATAAACAAGTGAAACCTTTTCAGTGAATCAGATGTAAAAAAGACCACCATTTTCTGCTAAGCAGAGCGCCAGTCGATCCCGGAACCCATCTACAACGTAAAAGGAAGTCCTCTGGAACGGCCCGAGTTTCGTTGGATGGTTAACGTAGACTTTGTTCTTTAAGTGTCGCCACAAAAAGAAGTCGGGCGGGGTTAAGTCCGGTGATCGCGCTGGCCAGTCAATAACACTTCTTCTGTCTATCCAACGTCCTGGAAATTCTTTGCTTATGTATTGTCTAACTTTTGCGGCAAAGCGCGCAATTGCTCCATCTTGCTGGAACCATACCTGTTCGTTTATGCCATTATTTACACCCGGTAAAACCATTCTGCAAGAAGGAATTATGTGATTCCTGAGGAGGTCCAGATTATTTTCGCCATTCAAATTACTATCTGTGAAAAAAGGGGTCCCACAATATGTCTACTAACTATACTCGCCCAAACATTAACTTAAAACGGGCCTCTAAGTATGAGCTTCTTGGAACCAGTGTGTATTCTCAGCAGACCAATAACGATAATTTTATTGTGTCTAATAACAATGCCATTTAAATAGAAAGTAGCTTGATCCGAGAAAATGATATTTGTTGCGAAGTTATTATCGTTATTGCATCTTTCCATCAACAGCTCATAAAATTCATCTCTTCTATGAAAATCGTCCTAGTTTAACTCATTCACCAACTTTATCTTGTAGAGATGCAACTTCTTTTGCTTAAACAAATTTTTCGCTGACCGATGAGACACATTAAAATCCATTGCCATTGGCCTGGATGATCGTGCCGGATTTTAATGTATTGAGAGCATGATATCCAAAACTTTGTCTCCCCTGGTTGCTGCTTTAGGTCGACCCGATCTAGCGGCCTCCCTAACACTGCCTGTTTTTCGAAATTTCTTTACCGCTCGACACACCGTTGACTGACTTATTGGAGGCCTATTTGGGTATAAATAAAAACGCTTGCAGAAAATGTGAAATACAAAAAATTCATAGTTTTCCCAGTTGAATCCAAATTTGCGATCATATGCAGAGTGTTCCATTTAAGAAAAGTAAGTTAGTCTATATGGCAACCCAACCAGAAATGACAGAAAAAAACCATGTATGTAGGAATGTGGGGAATAATTTACTGAACAACTTTCATAAAGGTCACTTTTTCGTATACGAGGTAATTCAAAAGTTACGGGCATTATGCACAACTTTTTGCCACTCTGTATATTGTAGAGGTAGATCGCCTACGTTTTATTGATTGTATCGACTCCACTGCAAGCATGGACTACTTCTTCAAGCTTTTATAATTATTATTATAATTATATATGCATTGCCAGCTGTTTATGGACCAGAAGCTAGGCATGACTTCTCGTCTATTGCTTCTCATCACTCACTACAAAAATTTGAATGCAAATCAGACATTTTGAAGAATAGCTAATTTATGAGATGTTAAAGGAAAAGGGTGGGAGGTTGTAACTCAATATGCAGCCACGTGGTGAGTTCTGGATTGTTTTCTATAAAAGACAAGCGAGGATCTGCAAAATCACCATTAACAGATATTTACGTAAAATTTCATTTAAATTTAAAAACGTTAAGTCCCTTGGTTGCTGCTTATATACAAGTCTTAATTTTGCAGTAGAAGTAGTCATAATACGTTGCCAGTTCTCCGTATATAAGACAGATAAACATTTTTCTGGCGTCTTTTGATCCACCCTCGAAGGTGTTGGTGCTTAATGCTTATTATATACAGGTTTACAATACCTTTATCAAATTTTCAAAGATAGGTAAGGTAAAACACATATAATTTTTTTATTAATTTAATCAACTAATCAATCTAATACTTGATGAATAAAATCTTTCATAGCACTAATGTTGGCGTAAACTCCAGGATATTCAGCTTCACCGCATCCTAGTCCCCACGACACAACCCCCACTAAAACCCCATTGACCGCGAAAGGACCTCCCGAGTCGCCTTGGCAAGCATCTCTGCCGCCATTTTCGTCTTCTGCGCAAAACATTCGGGGCGTTATTGGTGCCAGACCATTATATTTCTGTCTACAAATTTCCTGGTTCACAATGGGTACTTCTACAGCCTAAAAATATATTATTTCTAACTACGACTTCTAAGGAGATGGATCAATGGTTGTCTTTGAAGTTATGCTGACATTGATAATTGATAAAGTCTGTTCAGAGATATAAGAAAGTGACTAATTGATTTATATTAGGAAAGACCCGGGCAAGCTGTAAAATTGAAATATGGCCGAACAGGTCCGTATTTTGCTTAGAATTTATTCATGGTTTGTAATTAAAATAAGTAAGACATTAAATAACATTTTACTTATGATTAAATGTGAAATTACAATTTATTTTAGTATTAAAAATTATATTTATAATTACAAAAATATACAAATTATTCGGTACTTAAAATAATTATTCACTTAATATATCAATATCACTATCGCTATCATCATCTGTTCCAATTATTATTTGTGCTATATTATTTATATGAATATAGGATTTTTCCACATTTTCAACATGTGTAACAGAATTTGTCCAATTTTATAACGGGATGTTAAAAACTTCAGTTGCATTGTCCATTACAATTACGCTACTCGGAGGTATATTTGGAATTAGCTTCTTTTTAAACCAATCTTCAAATAAATTAGCAGTGGTGTCCTCATGGTAATCCAGAAAAGAATCTTTAATCTTTTTTTGCAAACAGAGATAGTCCATTTGGAATCCATCCGTCTTTAGATCCAGCATGCAAAATTGTAATTCAATTACCTCTTTTTAATGGCGCGCTTGTTTTACACTTGCAGCATGAGTCAACCCAACCCTTTTCCGGGGTATCATATGTGTCGAACCAGGTTTCATCCAAGTAAATAATCGGCCTTTGCTGATCTCTGTAAATCCCAATTTTTTTTTAGATATTCGGATCGCCATTCCCGAATTCTAGTGGATTCCATTAAAACTTGTCTTTTGTTAATTTTTTTAAATCTAAAACCCATACACTTCCATAACGTTGTTTTGCCACATTTAACGCCGGTTTCATCTTTCTCAAACCTCTTAATTAAATTTTCTAATGTAGGCACGCTTTGATCCTCGTATAACTTGTAAAATTTACGCCGTATTATATCCTGATCACTTCCATCTACCTTCGAGAAAATGCCAGTATCGGTTCTTTTTTTCCTCGCTAAAATGAGATTATTCACAATTTTCCATACAGTTGATGTTGGAATTTTTGTTAATGTGACCGTTTCTTCTAACGCTGCTTGCTTGCTGACCGCACGTTCAATGAGAGTTAAATAAACATTGTTCATAACTTCCTTAGTTTCCACAGAAAAGTGTTTTCTGCTCTTCGACGGGGTTATCTTCTCAGACACATTGGGCTCGCACATATTTTTCATGACTCACACACGATTAAACAAACGCTGTATTACACACGAAGTGAGAATAATTACTAAGCTTAAAAGTAACTAGAGTGGCTATACCGGGTGTTGCATCGTCGAGCGGGACATAGGAAATCCCATGTAATTTTAAATGGGGTCAATTATTGGCTTCCCTAATAATTTTAGAGAAAAATTCTATTTAGGTTTATTAAAGAGCACTATAACCCACATTCAAAAGAATAACTTTAGATATTTTTGATGAGCCCGTTTACGGGTTATCGCCGATTTCTTTTTAACTATTTCTCCTTTTTATGGCCCCGTATTTGCGGGCACCAGTCAAGGTAAAAGATGACTGTCAAATAAAGTTGTCATTTTGAGGAATATTTGAACATCTTCTTAAATCCTAAAGTTCTAACAATTTAATAGTACCTACCTAATAATTAGTAAAATATTGAAACATGTAAAATGTCATAATTAACCTTGTAATTGGATACTTTATTTTAGTTTTATTCAGATTAATTTGTACTCATAAATACACCTTTAATATTTTTGATGTACGAGTTTTTATAACAATAAAGCACACATTTCAAAATGACAACTTTATTTGACAGTCATCTTTTACCTTGACTGGTGCCCGCAAATACGGGGCCATAAAAAGGAGAAATAGTTAAAAAGAAATCGGCGATAACCCGTAAACGGGCTCATCAAAAATATCTAAAGTTATTCTTTTGAATGTGGGTTTTAGTGCTCTTTAATAAACCTAAATAGAATTTTTCTCTAAAATAATAAGGGAAGCCAATAATTGACCCCATTTAAAATTACATGGGATTTCCTATGTCCCGCTCGACGATGCAACGCCCGGTATATACACTGTGAGCCAAAAAATGTGACCACATTTGATTTTTTGGAATAATTTTATTGTTGAAAATTATTTTTGAACCAAATTTGCAGAACCTATTAACAAAAGTATAGGTTATCGTAAAATGAATTTAAAACTGATAGGATTAAGTTACAATATCGTACAGGGCAAGTTAAAATAAGAAGTTACCTCAAACTAGCCGCAAAATTATTTTTTTTATTTTTTTAATAATTATGACTTACATCTTAAAGATTGTTTTATTCTGAACAAAAAGAGTCTTTTCACATTTTTTGATACTTCATTCGGTTCGATGGTTATAAACAATTTTTTCACCAAACATTTCGACTTAATTTGTAACAATTATTATCAATAATTGAATGTAACCCTTTTATTAGTTGACCATGTAAACAAATTCATATCGTCTTTTTATTAATGGTTGCTATGAATTGTAACTTGACAGTTGTCATAGTTAAAATGGAAATACTGATTTGTTCAATAACATGCTTACAATAAACGATAAAATTTTGATAAAAGCGCTTTGGCAGGAAAGAAACTATGGTGCATGAAAAATAGTGCGTGAATTTCCTAACAGAAATTGGGCATTATCAAGTGTTTCAAGGAAGTGGGAGGCCACGCAGTGTAAGGACCCAGAGAAACATTGAAATTGTTAGAAGAAATATTAAAAGCCCTGTAAACTTTCCAGGAAGTAGTAAAAGCCCAAGAATGATAGACGGATTGTTAGGGAAGACCTTCATTTAAAAACCTTTAAAAGACGATATGTGCATAAATTATCGGAGGTGTCAAAAAGGTCAAGATTAGATAGGTGTATAGGTTTGCAGAGAAAATTCAAAAGAAATAATAGTGTCAATAACATTTGGTTTACGGACGAGAAAATGTTTTACTTGCGACCGCCGAAAAACTCCCAGAGTAATAGGTTGTATGACAATGTCGCTAAAAAAGAAAACATTAGTGCAGATAGGCTACTTATTGAACAAGGACACTTTGTTCCAGGCGTGATGGTCTCCCTCGGTGTATCAAAACTAGGCTAAGATGTAAGTCATAATTATAAAAAAAAAACAGCTAATTTTGCGGCTAGTTTGAAGTAACTTCTTATGTTAATTTGCCCTGTACAATATTGTAATTTAATCCTATCACTTTTAAATTCATTTTACGAGAACCTATACTTTTGTTAATATGTCCTGTAAATTTGGTTCAAAAATAATTTTCAACAATGAAGTTATTCCAAAAAGTCAAATGTGGTCACTTTTTTTGGCCCACCGTGTACAGTCTTTAGAACATAATTTGTTTTATGGGATTAACCCTCTCATTTTAAATTAGGTAAAAATCGGTTTAAAATCACCAAACTATTACTTTAATAATGAAATTACGTTTTCCGGACTTGCAGTTTACTTTAAGACATTTTTAAGTACGGACCATAATTTACCTGCATTTATTCATTCATTCATTGTCTGTTTATGGCCACCCTTGGATAATCCTATTCAAAGGCAAAGTGTTACTGTCTTATATTATCTCTGGACAGGTTTTACCTAACGAACTCATTTAACTTACTTGCAAATCATTGGTAGCTTCACGTTTGTTCTCGCGATCTACTCCCCAACCGGTCACTACTCCCACTTCCCCAACCAACGATTCATCTGTTTGAATCATCTCTATCGGCCATGCTTTCTCGCTGAATTCTATATTGTCAGCAAATTTGATGATTGACAGATCATAGTCCATAAGAGCTAAACTAAATTCCGGATGTTGGTAGATTTTTTCAACTCGAATGATTTGGCCAGTCTTATCATCTAAAGAGCTTATACCAGATAGAATTGAGAGTAAGCGTACATCCACACTAAAATAAACAGTCTTTATATAGAGTTATTCACTTAAAACTCCGAGGGTCTATATTGCATCCGTTACAGAACACTGTCATATTACAGAAACTTTAATTTTATAATAGAGACGTTAAAAGATTTCGGTGGTTCTATTTCTGACACTGTAAGCACAATCCGAATAGTAGTCATGTTTCTTGGTGGAACTTATTGTTGGTTGGATGCCTTATCTAAAAATTTTATTCAAATTGATATTTTAACCCCTAAAATTACCCTTTTTGATTTGTTGTGACACTTATCCTGACCAATGAACCAAATTCAATTGCAAACTGATTTAATCACTTTTTCGTTCCTTGAAACAATTGTTTTTAAAATTTATTTAAAGATAAGAAATATTTTTCAAGATGTATAAGGTTAATGTAGATAGCTGGTATAGTTGATTACCTTAGGAAGTGTTTGCAGTCTTTAATACATTTGGAACAACCAGGGGACTTAGTTCAGAGTTCAGTAGATTTTGATAATGAGGAAGAGGTACTAGAGTATGCACGTATACTTACAGAGTTGAAGGAGTTTATTTCAGTATTTTCAGGGACCATTAAGCAGGCCACAAAAGTTAAAACAAAATTTGTACATACCTACATTTAACTAGTAGAATCAAAACAATTTCAGATCAGGAAGTGGAACTTAAGGATAAACGCTCAGGTTTATTAGTTGATATTATTTCTTTTCTAACGGGATACGAAACAAAGTCTGGGGTGCTTTCTACAATTACAGGGTTAGAGCCGCCTTTAAACCCAGATATTGCAGATAATTCAGTAGCTGGTTCTTTAACAAATTCTGCAATGGCTGGTGTACATAATTCTTCACCAAGTGTTGGGGTTATTATTAGAAGCCTTCTACAATCAACAAGTGCATCGAATAGACAGAGTGTACCAGTTTATAAATGGGGTGTAAAATTTTCAAAGAATTCAGGGTTATATATATAGAGAAGCTTTGCATGTCAAGGGGAGTAAACAAAACAGAATTATTTTTTTCAACTTCAGACTTGTTTGATTCCCATGAATTGAATTATTATCATTTAATTCGTAAATATGCCACATATTGGGATTCGTTAATAAAGTTAATGAGAGATGAAATTGCACCAGTAAATTTTGGGGATCAGTTGTGAAAACAAATTTTGAGTCATGCTCAAGGGTCTGATTAACCCATAGGCATCTTTGTAGCAGCTTTCAGCCAGTTATTTGACAAAATGCCAACAATGGTATCGGGCTGTTTACGTTTAAAAGTTATACGTGCAAAGATGTTACCTTTTCATCAGGAATGATTACGTTTACATGGAATAAGGGACCCCATTTGAATTGATTAAATTATGTAGGAAATTGTAAGATACTAGATTACGAGTAGAAGAATTTAGGCCTGCAAAAAAAGTGAATGTCTCAACTGGAACCTGATTTAGACTATTAACCTATCAAAAGAGAATTTTCCAGGCAAATGGTTAGTGAAACAGTTAGCTCAGATGTAGCCGCTTACAATTTAAATATTAATAATCATTCACCAAATAGAAATTTTAATAGACAAAATTATTTTCCCAATAGATATGAACCCGCTTTTAGGGTTACTCTTAGTGATAATCAAAATTTTAGAGAGAGAAATTTTAAAAATAATTCACAGTTTATTAGAAATGAAAATAGATGATTTAATAATTCTAGACAGAATAGCAATGGAGCCAATGAAAATAGCTCACAGAGCAATCAAAGGACTTTTCAAAACCACTCAAGAAGTTTCAACCCTCACGAAGTTTTAACATTCAAAAATATAACACTGGCGTTACACAGGTTACATTGATTACGCAGATTTGCTACATTTCAAGATGTTTCGGCACACTCTCAAAACATATAATATAAAGTGTGTTTGCGCTTCTATCTATCTTATTAATTTTATTTTTCCAGTTACATCAGATTTTGATATGACAACTTCCCAATTTCTCTTATGATTTACCTGATCTGATAAGTAGGATTACAGGTTAGGCCTTTATTACATGGCCAAAAAAGTCATGTTAAACATTTTATAAAATAACTACCACTAAGTATGGTGAGATTTTTTTGACGTTGGTTTACGCAATCGCAAAAAATATTTTTAAGAAGTAACGGAAAGGCGGAATAGCTATTTATACAACAAGTTACGAAATAAGGGTCTTTTAGGCACGCAACGTGAAAATTGTCCTACGAGGCGAAGCCGAGTTGGACAACACGTCAAAGTGACTAAAATACTTTGTTTCGTAACGAATGGTATACAATCTTCCAAGCGGAAGTACATGCTATTGAAGTATGCCTGCGTGAGAACCTGAGGAGGGGCTACAGAGGTAGAAACATCTCAATTTTCACGGATAGTCAGGCAGCAATAAAAGCTCTAGCATGCTATCAGATCAACTCAAAGTTGGTCTGAAACTGTCTTCAATGTCTTCAAGACCTGGCTAGCAGCAATGTCGTAACACTTGCTTGGGTGTCGGGGCACAAGGGCATAGAGGGCAATGAAAAAGCAGACGCTCTGGCCAGGCAGGGATCGGGTACTGCCTTCATGGGGCCAGAACCGGTTTTTGGGGTTCCAAAAGCCTCGGCAAGGGGATGCGTGACTGGGTGGGTGAAGCGACAACATCGGTCATATTGGAACCACGTATAGGGGCTAAGACACAGCAAATCAATGCTGGATAACCCCTCAGAGGCAATGACCTCTGAAATCCTAAAACTAAACCGAAACAAGCTTAGAATCGTGACAGGCCTCTTAACCGGTCATAGTACTAGGAAACACATGCACACCATTGGCATATATAACGACGAACCCATATGCAGACTTTGCAATGAGGAGGAAGAAACAGCCTACCACATTATCAAAGAGTGCTAGGCACTGACACGCTGGAGAACAACCCACCTGGGGAGTCAAATCCCCTAAGGGAATCCCCTGAAAAAAATCTGATAAAGGGGCTGCTCAGCCTAATAAGGGCGAATAACCTCTTTTAATGAGAAATCGAGCAACAAACGTCACAATAAGTCTCTTTAGGCTGCGGTGTAGAGGTAGTAATAACCTTGGCTTGCTGCCTGTATTAATCATCATCATCATAATGGTGTACAATATTTTTTCTACGGGCGTTTTATATTAAAACCTTAATTTATTTTACCAAACATTTTATTACCTGTATTTGATTTACACCTTTCACGTCAAAAAAAAATTTGAAAGAATATTTGTGTCAAAAACTGCGGCAAATATTAAGTAAACAATGAGTGATTTAGAAGACTCAGATATTGGAAATGCAGCAAATGAGGCAATGGTGAACCTTGTTCCCCAAAAATCAAGGAGTTTGTATGAGGGCACATACGAAAAATTCAAAAACTGATGTGAAGAAAAAAACTTTAAAAAGCTTATTAGAAAAAGTCGTTTTGGCATATTTTTCACGATTATCCTATGCCTATAAGCCACTAACTCTGCGGAGTACTTACTCAATACTTCGAGCGATGGTTTATTTAAATAAAAATGTTGACATAAAGACATTTACAAACCTAATCGCATTTTTGAAAGGGAAATCTACGGGGTATAAGCCCAAAAAGTCGAAAGTTTTCTTCCAAGGAACAAATAGAAAGATTTGTCAAAGAAGCAGACGATAAGAACTATTTATTGGACAAAGTCATTCTTATTGCGATAATCTCTGGAGCATGTCGCAGAGAAGAACTCACATATTTGAAGATGAATAATATTAAAATTTCGTAGTCTTTAATTAAAATAACAAATGTTGCAAAAAGCGTTCTAATTAGCGAAGGCTCTATATTATCCGAAAATACGCCCAATTACGTCCAGCACACATAAACCATAAAATATTTTTTATCACGTACAGAAACTCCAAATGTTCCAGACTTCCAGTGTAGCTACATTTATACCATTGGAGTAACACCAAAGAAAATTGCTTAGTTCTTGGGGCTGTCAAAGGCAAATAAATATACAGGCCACTGATTTCGAAGATCTTCAGCAACTTTTTTAGCAGACTCTGAAGCGGATATATTGATGCTAAAGCGACATAGAGGTTGGCGGTCAAATGCCGTGGCTGAGGGGTATATAGACAATATTTTAGAAAACAAAACAAAAATTTCCGAAAAAACTTTTGGTGAAAAATCTTTGGACGCTAACAACAAGAGTGTTAAATCTAATGGATCAGAATATTCTACCAGCTCTACTAGTGGCATGGGTTTAATTGATATTGCTGTTGCAGATTCATTTTCTACTTCTAGTTCAAATTCCTCATGTATTTTACCAAGAGAAATATCTTAACGTACTGTTTTAGGTTACCCAAGCATTAATTTTAATAATATAAGTAACTGTACTTTTAATATTTATAATAAATAAGTAAAATTATAGTCTGTGTTTAGTTTTTAATTGTAAATAATTACTTTTAGGCACAGCGTGATTAAAAACTTTTAAGCACGCTGTGCCTAAAAGGAGGTTATTTAAAAATCAAAACGACAATCAAAAAAGGGTTATTTTAAGTCAGTAGAAAAAATTATTTTTTAAATGAAACTATGAGAGGCTTTAAAAAAGTTGCAATCCTAATGTGATAAGTACTGAAAGTACATTGTTAAGGTGACCAACTCTCCTGAAAGAAAAAACAGAACAACAATAAAAATTTAAGACAAACATAATTTAGTATTTTTTAAAATAATATTTATCTTTGGAGTGAATTCATTTTAGTTGTTCATTTTCCTTTAAGCATGACATAAAATCCGATGCATATGTGATCAAAATAAGTTTTGATAATTTTTGTAATACCAGATGTATTTATTTAAGTAAGACAATGGTCTATTACTTTTATTAATATTAGTGTTTACTTTGCTTCTTCGGCATAACATGTTAGGTTTGTTTGGATTTTGAGAGCTTTCATGTTTATCTTGAATGAATAATTTTTTTACTGATTTTCTGTGCCTTGCTTCTTTATAATTGGTTTGATTTCAATTAACTGGATCTTGGTTGTCCATTCATGGAGATTGCCAATTCCATGAAAATTTGTATCTAGTGTTTGGTGGTGCCTGAATGTGAATTTGTGTGATAAAATTGTTTGCTTTTCTGTAGTAGTTTAATATAAGTTTGCTAATATATTCTGTCATTGATGCGTTCGCAATGATTCTGAATGCTTTGTTTTGAAATACTGAAAGTTTTTTGTAGCGCGTCTTATTGATTGTGTACCATGTCTGTATGCCTTATGTCAGGACTGGTCTTTCTATTACCTTATATAAATTTGACTTCGTTTATATGTTGATTCTACTGTGTCGATTTTAAAGCGGGCAAATGGCGCTTAGCTCTCGGTTTGCCATTTTTAAGCGTTCATCGGCATTATTATTCCAGGCAATCTTCGCTCTCTCTCTAAAGATCCTCTTTGAATTCTAAGTCGGGCAGTGCCTTTAACGTTTTCTAATTATTGATGCTTGTGTTGGCCAACCTTTGAATCATTATTTGGTTTGGGCAGAGCCCTAAGTTGCTTATTGTGGCATGTGTAATTCTGGAGAGCTGGGCTTGTCGAGGCCACCAGCATTAGTGCCTCTCTACAATAACTGGGGGCAGCCAATTTTTCGAAAACTTGTTAATGGAACCTGGCGGGGATTTTACGTGAGTTTGTCTAATTGGTGGGTTTGTAGCCACGTCCGTCCATCTGTAGTAATCCGTTAAAATTTCATCATAATATTGAGTCAATGTTGGTATGTCAAAGTCCCTGTGAAGTACCCTAGTTACAGCATGCCTTGGGACATCCCCAATGATTTTTAAGGCCTTATTCTGCAGTACCTGAAACATGTTGTGCTCTGTCCTGCTTATTGTTTACCATGTTGGTATTCCATAAGTCAGGATCGGCCTGACCAAGGCCTTGTAGAAGTTAACTTTAGTTCTATAACCTATTTTACTTTTCTTGTGAATCAAGCAGTAAATTGCACTTAGCTGTTTGGCAGCCTTCTTTCATCTAAGCTCAGTATTTTTCCTCCAGTGTAACCTTGCGTCAAAAACCAATCCAAAGTACTTGACTATCTGTACCCAATTCACCTGAATACCATTTACGGATAACTTGGTCTCTGCTCTTCAAGAAGAAACTGGCTTTCGTTTTGGCGGGATTCAAGCTAACCTTCCAATCCGAAAGCAATTTTTCTATAGCTCGGATCCGCCTCTACAGTTTTGTCACCACCAGCCACGGTTGCTTTGAGAACGAAGTGATTGCAGTATCGTCAGCGAATATATACAGCTAGTTTTGTCTGTCCTTGGGAATATCATGAACATATTCATTATACAGCACCGGAGCGAGTGAAGATCCTTGCGGAACTCCGCCCTGACATGTCTCACCATTGATGTTGTATTTTCTATCAGAAATTCCAGAAAAAAAAATAACACCTTTCTGAGGTAGTTTGGCGTGCGTGCCCTTATTAGCCTTCGTATGGGCCCGTCATGCCACACCTTTTCAAAAGCTGTGCTCACATTGAAAAGAACCGCTTCCGCGTGAAAGCGGCTGTTAAAGCTCTTTAGGACCTTGATCGCCAGTCTGGTAGTCTGATGCACCGTGCAATTAGCAGCTCTGAAGCCGAGCTGCTCTGGTGGTAAAACGCTAAAACAGAACAAACCAGAATAGTCTTTAGAAACGAAAGTTTTACTGCCTTCGATTTTCAATCATAACTTAATTCTTAGAAACAGTATACCTCTGGTTCAATCAGGATGACTGGTCACCTTACTTTATGTAAACAAACATTTTTTAAAGTTCTAGTTAATCGACATGGAAAAGTGGCGCAAGCGAAACTATGTTACTCATTTTTAAAAGAATAGTCAAGAGTGCTAAACAGTCGTAAAATAAAATGTGACTCTTTTAAAGATGGAGAATTTGGCCACAGAAAACAAATCATGTTTCATCCCATTTAGAGTTATATTTATTGTGTTAAGGGTCTCAACGTCAAGCGTTTTTTACGCTTTTCTCAAAATCATTGTAAATGAACATGTTCTATTTTGAATAATCGCTCCCCAACTGTCAACAATTTCTAAAAGTTTGCTGTGGGTACCTTTTAAAAGGGTTCTTCTTGTAATAGCAGTACACTCCGCTTCAATTTTGTCTATTGGAACGGCAAAATCGTCAACTGGTGTCTCGTAGACAATAGTCTTTAAGTTAACCCAAAGAAAATAAATCTAAAGGTGTTAAATCTGGTGACCTTGCTCTTCACTTTATTGGAACGTTGATTCCAAACCATCAACTGGGATACTATGCGTCGAAATAATACTTAAAAATTTAAGCACTACGGGTAGGAGCACCATCTTGCTGCAACCATATATTCGTTCTATACTCAAAGGGTGCCTGTCCTAACATTTCTGCAAGTAGTGTAATTTGAAAAAGATATAAATAACGTTCTTCAGTTAAAGTGCCTTCGTAATAATTAGTTCCAATGAGATATCCATTTGGTAAACCGTACCAAACATTAATTCCAAAAACGCATTGATTTCCTATTTCTCTTATCCAACGAGGATGATTCTGTGACCAATAGCGACAATAATGTCGGTTCCAGATTCTATTATTTTAAAAGCGACTCTCGTCACTCTATAAAATGTTGGACAATATGTTTATCTTTTGACAATACTGTTTGGGAAATCTTCTTAAGCATTCCAGTCTTCGTGCGGGATCCCCTGACTTCAATTTATGGATTAATTCGATTTTGTATGGATGAAACTTGTCGTTTTGTAGAATCCTTAATGAAGTGCTTACGTTAAGACCAGTATTTTCTTTGATCTTGGCTAGTGAAGTTTAAGAATTATCATCAACTTGCTGTAATACTTAATCTGTTTTTCGTCATTTCTAGCCATTTTCCTCCCCCTCTTTTTTTACAACGGAGTTGCAAAGGTTTTGTCATTAGCAATTTTTCGATGAGGATAAGTGAAGGATAATGAAGCGGCTCCCTCCGCAGACCCATTTGCACAAAAACCGTGCTGAGATGATGTTAGTATCCCATATCTTTCCAAAAATGTTTCGAGCGATTATAGTACACTATTTCAAACAGGGCCGTCTTTAGGTATGTGGGGGCCCCTGGCAGTTTTGGCGGTGTGGCCCCTCTACCATCTTTGTTTGTTAGAAAAAGCGCCGCAGGGAAATTTTTTTTAGGTGCCACGCCCTTTTTTTTGGTCTATTAAAATCTAGAAATTTACTTTTCGATAGCCTCATAAGTGTCCCTAGTTAAACCCACCCCCTCTGGATCGTTATGCCATATATATATCAAGCCAAGTCACAAATTTCTTTAGCTCGTTTACCTTGAAATCATTTTTTAAATATATTGGGGTAGTCCAATCGTCCCTTTTTTAAACCTTGCCGCACGCAAATAAAAACATATTGCCAGTTAAACAAACATAAGATTTTCCTATAATGATAAAATTGATAACTAAAACTCGGGAAAATAACAAACAACGCATGCGTCAAGACTTGTCGATGCACTTCACAATCACAAGCATAAGAGCACAAACAAAAATAGCGAATCATCGATCTACCTGCAACGTTGCCAGACTTTGTCCTTCATAGCTTGGAAGTAAAGGAAGCTGTGGCAACGGCCAACGGATTTTAAAACAGGTGATATTATTATATTCCATTACATTCCGATAACCCGCGCCTGCCATCTATGATCTATTTGTGATAGCGATAGCGCCACGCCCTAGGCCAAAGATTCTCCATACTATATACTGCCACTTACCAACAGATGTCGCAGATTACCATTATTCTAATAACAGACAAATTATTGTTGCCAGATTTTAAATGATTACTTTTTTTTTTATGATTTTTTAAATAAACATTTTAGTCAAATTAATCTTAATTCCCAGTTAATAGTGTTAATACATAAGCCTTTTTAAGAAATTCTGTCAGCCGTAGAGGGATTGGCGGGGCCCCCCGCGGCCGGGGGCCCCGGGTCCATGCCTAAAGATGGCCCTGATTTCAAACACTTTTGATATTGTGTTTAAGATAGTTATCGGTCAATAATTTTCGGCACATTTCTTTTCTTTATTGTTATAGGTATAACTTTGCTAATTTTCACTTATTCAGGAAAAATACCAATGTCAACTAACAGATTGATCCGATATGCTACAGCCTCAGCTATGGAAGTTTTAATTGATTTTATTACTTGTAGGTACAGCTAAATTGTCATTACCAGCATTTTTTGTATCTTTTATATTTGTAATGATTGCTTAGACGTCAGCACTACAGCAAGGACTATAGCAGGAACTGTGACTTACTTCAGTGACTGGCAAGATACATTGACTTGATCTTTCATTAGAAGAATTTTCATTTAACTTTTGAAGAGTTATTTCCGAGAGAAGGGATAAAAAATAATCTGCTATGATTTAAGGATTTGAAGTTTCACCGGAGTTAACATTAAGCGTTATGTCAGATTTTTGTCTAATTTTCACTAAATTTGTGTTAAAAATAGACCACATTGTTTTTTGTTTCTTTTCGCTACGTTCAAGAGTAGAACTATAATTTTTTTTTGAATCACTAAGTAGCTTCATGTAGTCCTTTTTTTGTTCCTTATAAAGTAAATGCAACTGATAATCATTGGCTGTTTTGGTCAAGCAAAAAAGATGTTTTAAATATTGACCTTTATTTACGACATCTTGAGATAGCCAGCCTTTTTTGGCGTTTTTTCTTTCTTTTGCTTAATTGAACAATTTGAGTTGATGCCAAGGTTCAACTAAAGTGTGTGCGTTTTAAGAAGTCCGCTAAGCCATAAAACCTCTTGAGCAATATGTCGGTGGCTCTCAAACAATAAATTATATTGAAGGTAATTTTGGATGTTGATGAATTACATTTTCTAAATAAAATAATTTAAAGTAAATAAAAAATTAGTTTAGGTAAAGAAAAATAATAATTTTTTAGCTTTTGTAGTATTCAGACAAATTAGTTTTACGAATTCTTTTTTATAAAGTTTTGGTTCTAAAAAGAACCGATTTTGTAGTCTTGCGACAGAACGTACCTACTTGTAGATAGGTACTACTAAAAGTAGTCTTCCTCTGCATTTGAAATTTCACCCATGGTTTCAGACTCATCAGAATCAACATCATCGTCATCATCATCATCATTCGTAATAATTAACGGTCTTACTTCGTCTTTCCATTACTTGCACGGGTACTTAAATAACAATGCATTGAGTCATCCTGCCAAGACGTTTTTGTTGAAGTTCCGTTTGCAAATACCCATGTTTCGTCAAGAAAAACAACTTGTCTTGACAATTCCGATTTTTTGTTGTTTAAATAATCCCTTACAAATTGCCATCTTTTCGAAACAACATTGGACAGCTCGCAAAGCAGTTTTCTGTTGTTCGTTTTTTATATTTGAAACCCATATGTTTTAAGATGATGGACAAACTGTTAGTTCCAATATCGCAAAGTTTTTTCTGCTTTATCTTTTCAAGAATAGCTTTGAGGGTGACATATTCCTTGGCTTTATACATATCATAAACAATATTCCTACTAGAGAGTTTTATCCCTTGGGATAAATCCAAGGTTTTTGAATGGAGTCGAACCCTTTTATATGGTCTGTCCAAATCCTCTTCACTCTTTTTTCGAAGTCTTCTTAAGGTCTTCTCTGAAATGCCGCAAGCATCAGACGTTCGTTTTTGCACTGCCAAAACAGACTCTAACGGGCCCGAGTTATCTTTTTCTAAAGTAAAATAACGTTACACTTGTAATACCAAACGGCGTTCACCTGGAGATAAATGCCTTCTAGGCGATGTGCCACCTTGCTGAACATTTTCCATAACTTTGCTTAATAACTGATTTTAATTCACACACAATGAGAAACAAACTAAAAGTGAAAAGCACAACTACTTATTTAAAATAAAGTAGAACATACCATCCCGCACGTCAGCAAATTTTAATTATTTCTTGGAAAATAGTAATTATTATGAAGATTTAATTATAATAATCCCAAAATAATGTCATTATCGGAAAAGTATATACCTGACAAAATCTTTAACATATTTAACCATCCCGCACTTGAGCAAATTTTAATTGGTTCTTGGAAAATAGCGACTATTATATAGATTTAACTATAATAATAGCAAAATAATTTAATTATCTACTTAATTATTATTTATGCTCAACGCGTAATTCTAAGATAATTTTGTTTTGAAACCTCTGATTTCGCCCAGTAATAGAATACAGTAAACCAGTGGGATGTTCGGTGTGATCAAGTATAGCGAAGGTGCGAAGATATTGTAACTTAACCGACTTACTGTTTTAAAAGCGATAACATCCCTTGATGATTTAATCCGATATCGGACTTCTTAAAACGCACAGACTTTATATCAATTACTTTTTACTTAATAGGGATTGAAATCAGATTACTCCTCTCGCTTTTGAATTGCCCAGCCAAGTAGGGAATGAAACTATTCGCTGTCGCCGTTTCGCCGGCGCCATTTCGCCTTTAAGTAGAAATTAATACAATTCGTAATACAGGTTGATTATAATATATATTTGAGTTGAATTCAAATAACCCTAATTACAAATTCTATTACACTAGTGTATTATAGAATAGGGTGCAATTAAAAATATATTTAAATTAAGTTACAATAGCCCTAATAAAAAATTTCATTACACTATAATTGGGTACAATTAAACATAAGCACAGAATTTTGTTAATTCTGTGACATAAGGTTATTAAGGTATTATTGATGGGATAATTTAAGGTACTTCCCTAACAAATGATCTTAAGGACAGGTCAACAGCGCGCCGAAGGTACCTGCTACTGATATCTTCGTTTTATTAGCTAAAAAGGGCAGGGGACGATTGAGCGCGGAATGCAAATTAGGTGCATACCTGTTAATAATTATGTCGGCTGGGGGTTACCCACCCTTTTAGTCCGAATAACAAAAATTAAATTCTATAAGCCATTTAGTATTTTTTCATGTATTCATCACTTGTCATTTGTGGAGTGTGCGACGTGTAATTTTGTGAGTTAAAATGGAGTCCATGTTAAGTGAACGGGGAAAAAACTATTTATCGTCGACAAGTATACGTTCTGTAAATATAAAGAAACTTCGTCGGGGATTACTTACGGAGGTACGAAAAGAGTGAAAGAAGTCGTCCATATTCTCAAAGAGACCTGATTTTACAAATCTATGGGGTTGGTAGACACAAAGTCTCGGTCTTAGTAAAACATATATTAATTAAAAAAAAATTAGTCAATGATTGTGTTCATTTGGTGACCGTCAATTATTTAACTAAGGTCTGATGATGCCCGTGTTGGGCGAAACACGTGTAATTGTTTTTTAAATTAATATATGTTTTACTGAGACCGAGACTTTGTGTCTACCAACCCTATAGATTTACGGAAAGGGGTTGTACATCATCTATTTCCGTTGACAGAGGTGAAGAAGTGTTATTGAAGTAAAGCGGTGTTCACAATCATCCGCA
This sequence comes from Polydrusus tereticollis, assembly GCA_963920685.1. Lineage (NCBI taxonomy): Eukaryota > Metazoa > Arthropoda > Insecta > Coleoptera > Curculionidae > Polydrusus > Polydrusus tereticollis. The sequence continues at coordinate 42,078,958 of OY987332.1, read as the reverse complement.
TAATGAAATCAAGGTAAGATATATTTTTTGATTAGTCTATTTCGAATGGACGGAAACCATCTTGTGCGCGTGAGGGAGTTCAGTCCTGGGTAAAATTTACCGATTTTTTTAATTTGCAGAAGCTTCAAAAACGGAGTTAGAAGAAAAACCGTTGAAGATATTCATTCATTCAACGATGTAAATATCACAACAAAAGATGTCGTCAATATTGGTAAAAGTATCTACAGATCCAGGAGAAGCATTTTGCCTTGTCTACGGCGTTCCGTAGAAGATATTCATAGTGCATGTTCTGAAACGGTGTGTATTAATTAAAAGAAAAGTTTATCTGGCAACCTTGCCTTCATACGGCACCGGTACTCTTCGCAAAAGATGCTTCGTACGGGTCGTGCGGCGAGGGGGAGAAGCCAAGGGTTTGTTTTTCAGTATAGTCACGTCGCTCTCTCGCCCAATTTTCACTAAAACGCAATATTGAAATATTTAAGTGCAAGTATTTGTTCTCCACTCATCGCAAGTCTATAATAATTTACACAGTATTTATAAATAATAACAGTGAAGTGCAAGTTAAAAGTGCCTAAAGTGTATAGATGCATCAAGTGAAATAGACAGGTATAATTGTAAAAATATTAGGCATATAAGATCCAATATTTTCCCCGTTCATTTGCAACTGAATAAAGCGTTGTTTTTTGTTGTTAAACTGTAAAAATTATTTCTCTTTTGAACCTTACCTATGGAGTTTTGGAATCTGCACAAAGACAGCAGTGCCCAACTATGTACTTAGAATTGCTAACGTCAATTCCGCTACATTGTTTGGTCCCTCGAGCCGGATATGTAAAAATATGAGCTCACAAAATAAAAACTATACAAAACATTACGTAATTGTGGTATAAAAAACAATTTAGTGAACTTTTCTTCCGACGGTGAAAAGTCGGTGGTCCTTCCTGAAATAGACTATAACAAACATTTACTAAAACAATCAGTGCTTTATTTAGTTTAAGATATTTTGCCAGCATATTCTTTGTATATTTTTCTGTATTTTTTTATAGTTTATAGCGATTTATTTTAGAATAGGTACCTACTATGTATATGTGATGGTAATGGATATTATCATCAGATTATAAAAGGTTCATTTTATAAATAGTTCTCCAAGCGCTTACACACGTATTTCTCTAGTAGTTATTTAATATTCAGAAAACATTACCCTCAGGTAGTTAATGTTATGCAAATATAGTTTTTGGTCATTTCTCTTGCTACCTGCACACTAATCCTTTTATGTTTTAAATGAATTTGTTTGTGTTTACTTGTTATTTTGGGATACTGTACAGTTCTTGACATACTGTATATTATAACAGAAGGTTTGCATGGCATTTTTAAAAAGAGATAGGTATATTTTGTGCTGCTATAAGTTTTCGCATTGTTACTTTTATTTTTTTTTAAGATTTTTCGCACGCTCGCACATAATACTATTTCACACTTGTTGACCCTTATTGAACTGTTCAAATTTTATTTTTAGTTTCTATCTATTTTACTATTAATTAGACATATAGAAAAAATGATAGATTTAGAAGCTTTGGTTAAGCAGCGCGGTTGCTTTAAGGGTAAAATTTCTAGAATTATTACTAGGTACAATAAAAATGCAGATAGCGAAAAGGATTATATGGAGTACCAAGTAAGAACGGATAGTTTAACCCAAGCTTTTGATAGTTTTGGAAACACGCAGATGCAAATTGATGTTATAGATCCCTCTAAAAAAGACGGCGATGAAGTTGAGGACAAATATTTTTCGTGTCTAGCTAGATTAAAACGTAAAGTTCTTGCATTATCTCCTAGCCAGAATGTACAGAGTCAAGTAACCTCCGTAGTAATAAGTTCTGGTGCGCCCAATGTAAATTTGCCTCAATTAAATATTCCCCAATTCAATGGTGACATCACAAAATGGAATGCTTTCTGTCAACTTTTTGAGACGCTCATTATGGACAATCAGTCACTAACAGCTATTCAGAAATTAATATATTTAAAATTATATTTAAAAGATGAACCTTTACATTTAATTGAAACATTGCAATTGACAACTGATAATTTCCAGATTGCGGTTGATATCCTGAAACAAAGGTATAATAATCAACTTTCGATTATTTTTGCTCATATAAAAAATCTAGTGGAAATCCCCGCTTTAGCCAAGGTCACTGCTCATACTCTTTGGGAATTTATCGTATGTATAAAACAAAACGTGGACTCTTTAAAAAATCAACAAATTCCTGTTGATCAATGGGATTTAATGTTAATATATCTATTCTCACAAAAGTTAGATTTCGGAACTAAAAAGGCATACATTGCTGAAAGAGGTTCCCAAATGCAGTAGATTTCAAAAATTTGCCCATTATGCACATGGTAATCAGCAGCAAGAGAGATCTTCTAACCTTCAGCGTAGTAACATGGAATATCACTCATCTTCCCCAACTTTCAATTTTCTAAGGTGTCATTGTTGTACGGTCCCTGATCATAAAATATATACGTGCCCAAAGTTTATAAATTTATCCTTGAAACAAAAAACAGAAGTCGTCACACAAAATGGCCTTTGTTTTAACTGCTTAGGCTCAAAACATCAAGTAAAAAATTGCACTTCTAAGTTATGTTCAATATGTGGTAAAAAGCATCACTCACTTTTGCATCGAAGTTCTAATGAATTACCTCCAGATAGAAGGAACCAGAATGTATACAACAGAAATTCCAATCGAGATCAAAGTAATTTCCATAATTATAATAATAAAGGAAATGCAAGTACATCTGATTCGCATTCTCCTGATGGTAGTTGTCTGCCAACTAATCGCTCGCAAACGAATAACTCAGATAGACCGCCCATCAATCAGAATTCCCAAGTAGGTTCCTCAAATGGCAATAGCCATAGAACACTCTCAGTTTTTGCTTCTGATGACAACGAAGTTTTGTTAAGTACGTCCTTAGTAAACATACCCGATCTTCATGGAAATGTTGTGACTGCACGGGCTATGATCGATCCTGGCAATACAATTTCAATAATAACTGAAGATCTCTTAAGAAAATTAAAATACACCCCTAAAAGACAGCACGTTAGAATCTCAGGCATTGGAGGCAATGTTGAACACTCCAATAAAGCGATATGTCTTCAAGTCATGTCTATCCTAGAACCAAATTTCTCTCTCAAAGTAAACTGTTGTGCGTTGAATAAAATCACTGAAAAAGCCCCACATTTCCGTATTAACAAAAGCAATTTAAACCTTCCTCAGAACGTGACTCTTGCTGATCCGCAATTTGACAAACCTGCAGTCATAGACATTTTGCTCGGCGCTGATGTTTATTATAAAATTCTCTCGGGAGACATGGTTAAAATTGATAAGAACAACGCTCTCACATTGGTTGGTACCCATCTTGGGTACATTATCTCTGGGTTAATTCCCACTCATGCTCTCGTTAAAGGTGATCTTCACTCCGTAAAATCTAACAGCTGTTTTTTCGTGCAAAGTGATAAAACAGATTTCCCACTAGACTCCCTATTAGAAAAGTTTTGGTCCTTGGAAGACATCCCCCACTCCAAGGAAAGAATTTTGTCTACTGAAGATGAACTAGTCGAAAAGAATTTTTGTAACACCACTCTTTTATTAGCGAATGGGTCTTTTCAAGTAGATCTACCCCTCAAATCACCAAAAGGAAATTATGTGTTAGGAGAGTAATTTTTTCTTGCAAAAAAAATATTCTATCACTTAGAAAAGCGTTTCGAAAGAAACCCTGACCTTTTTAGGGAGTATAAGAAATTTATTGATGAATATATATCTCTTAATCACGCACAATTGGTCTCCTTATCTCTAAAAACTAAAAGTAATGAATATAAGTATTTTTTACCCCACCACTGTGTCATTCGCGAAGAAAATAAATCCATAAGTTGCGTGTAGTATTTGATGGTTCGATGAAAACTTTTTCAGGACTCTCTCTCAACGATATAATGCACAAAGGTTTCATCGTACAGCCCGAGCTTTTTGATATCCTGATAAGATTTAGAAGTTTTAAATTTGTTATCACTTCTGATATAGAAAAGATGTACCGACAGATACTAATAAATCCCCAGCACACTCACTTCCAAAACATTATTTGGCGTGAAAACCCATCTGAAGCACTCCAGTGTATCGAATTATTGACAGTCACCTATGGTACCAATTGCGCTCCATATTTAGCCACTCGCACTTTGACGGAACTAGCCCTAAAGTATAAAAATGAATATCCGCTAGCGGCAGAAGTAATCACCTCCCAATGTTATTAAATGTTAATTTTAGGCTACATAAATGGTCTTCTAACTCTAACTTCTTTCTAAGACAAATAGATAACATTGACACTTCTCGTAACTGCCAGGAAAGTTACAATATTAAAATGGATGGAGTATCCAATAAAGTCCTTGGTATATTCTGGAACCCAGACTCAGACATTTTCTCAATATCGCTACCTGAAGTTCCGATACAAGAGTCAGTCACCAAACGTGAAGTTCTGTTCAAAGTTGCTCAAATGTATGACCCTCTAGGCTTAATTGTACCAATTATTGTAGTCGCAAAACTAATAATGCAGGAAATTTGGAAAGAAAAAATGGATTGGGATGATCCTCTAGAACATCCTATTCTAGCAACATGGACAGATTACGCAAAAAAAATTCCCCAACTAAAGTCGTTACAAGTACCTCGTTTTTTCTTATCTGACAGTAATAGTAGCTCTCTAGAAATTCATGGCTTTTCCGATGCTAGTCGCAAAGCTTACGGTGCTTGTGTATATATATATCAGAGCATTGTATCCCAACGGTACAGTATCTTGCCAACTTATTACATCAAAGAGCAGGGTTGCACCGATTAAAGAAATAACTATTCCCCGCTTGGAGCTCTGTGGGGCACTGTTGCTATCCAATTGGGTCACTCGAGTTTGTTCCATATTGAAAGAAAGGTTGTCTTTTCAATCCGTTAATCTCTGGACTGATTCTGAGATTGTATTAGCATGGTTAAATGCTCATCCCTCTCATTTTAATATTTTTGTCGCCAATCGTATATCAGAGATTAACACTCTCACCCAAAATTTTAAATGGCGTCATATCCCAACCAACGAAAATCCAGCTGACCACCTTTCTCGTGGATTAACACCGGATCAGCTAATAAACTTAAATCTGTGGTGGAATGGGCCAGCACTCCTACAGGACTTTTACACAGATTTAGACTCCTCAAATCGAGATCTTGGTTCCACTAACGAAGAAACGAGGAAAACAAGAACAGTTTTAATCGCTATTTCTGATAATTTCTGGAAAACGTTTTTTCAAAAATTCTCAAATTATTCTCGGCTGCAACGGACAGTAGCTTTTATTTTTCGATTTGTTAACAACTGTAAACCCCACTGTAAAAACTTAATTGGTCCCATCTCTGTAGATGAACTAAAAGGTTCTGAACTGTTCATTTTAAAACATCTTCAAATGCAATATTTCTCCAAGGAATTCAAGGAATTAAATTCAGATGCTGAAAAAATATCCAATAAGCAAATTTTAAAGTTAAACCCATTTATTGATGCAGACAATATCATCAGAGTGGGAGGAAGACTATCGCAAGCTCTAATACCCTTTGAACAAAAATATCATCTCTTATTGCCATAAAAAAATCAAATAGTTAAACTTTTATTAAAATAGGAACATTGCAGGTTAGGACATGCAGGTCCATAAACGGTTTTATCCAATGTTCGTCTAAGATATTGGCCCCTAAATGGGCTAAATAAATTAAAAAGATCTCTATAAATTGCCCTAACTGTTTTAAATTTAAAGTAAAAACGTTTAACCAAATTATGGCTGATCTCCCCAAAGCCAGAGTAGTCCCTTCTCGGCCTTTTTCAAAAACAGAAATTGATTTCGGTGGCCCTTTCTTTGTAAAATCATCAACTTTGAGGAGTCCTAAAGTTGAAAAGGCATATATAGCTGTGTTTGTGTGTATGGCCACTAAGGCTGTACACATAGAGTTAGTTTCAAGTTTTTCTTCACAAGCTTTTCTCGCCAGCTTGAAGCGTTTTATCTCTAGAAGAGGTAGCCCATAAATAATATTTAGTGATAATGGGACACATTTCCTGGTTGCTAGTAATCAAATTAAAGATATTTATGATATGGTAAAATCTGAAAGAACACAGGAAGAATTAAATAATTTTCTTTCTGGAAATGAAATACAGTGGCAGTTTATTCCTCCTTACTCTCCACATTGGGGTGGATTATGGGAAGCTGCAATTAAAAGCACAAAATACCATTTAAAGCGTTTAGTTGGAGATCAAAAATTCACCTTTGAGGAGCTCACAACAATTCTTACACAGATTGAGGCAATTTTAAATTCGATACCCCTACAACCATTGTCATCTGACCCCCTTGACCTAGAGTGTTTGACCCCAGGACATTTCCTTGTAGGAACCTCATTAACCTCGTTTCCTGAGAAAGATATCTCCCATGTCAGCAATAATAGATTAGATCGTTGGCATAGAGTAATTCAGGTTCAACAACAGTTTTGGTCCAGATGGACAAAAGAATATCTTAATCAATTGCAAAATAGACCCAAGTGGATGTCTCCGGTTCAAAATCTAACTGTTAACGATGTCGTCCTGTTAAAGGAAGACAATACAAAACCTTTTAGTTGGCCTTTGGCTAGAGTGTTGGAAGTCATTCCAAGCAAAGACGGAAATGTCAGACTTGTAAAGGTAAAAACCAAACATGGAACCTTTAACAGAAACATAACCAAACTGAGTCCATTACCAAAATATGACGATTAGTTTTTAAGTAGTTTAGGAATTTCCTTTTATGATTAGTTATTTGTAAGTTAATTTATATTTTTCATTTTGAAGGTAGAACCTTCAACCGGGGGGAGTATGTTCTGAAACGGTGTATATTAATTAAAAGAAAAGTTTATCTGGAAACCTTGCCTTCATACGGCACCGGTACCCTTCGCAAAAGATGCTTCGTACGGGTCGTGCGGCGAGGGGGAGAAGCCAAGGGTTTGTTTTTCAGTATAGTCACCGGAGTTAACATTAAGCGTTATGTCAGATTTTTGTCTAATTTTCACTAAATTTGTGTTAAAAATAGACCACATTGTTTTTTGTTTCTTTTCGCTACGTTCAAGAGTAGAACTATAATTTTTTTTTTGAATCACTAAGTAGCTTCATGTAGTCCTTTTTTTGTTCCTTATAAAGTAAATGCAACTGATAATCATTGGCTGTTTTGGTCAAGCAAAAAAGATGTTTTAAATATTGACCTTTATTTACGACATCTTGAGATAGCCAGCCTTTTTTGGCGTTTTTTCTTTCTTTTGCTTAATTGAACAATTTGAGTTGATGCCAAGGTTCAACTAAAGTGTGTGCGTTTTAAGAAGTCCGCTAAGCCATAAAACCTCTTGAGCAATATGTCGGTGGCTCTCAAACAATAAATTATATTGAAGGTAATTTTGGATGTTGATGAATTACATTTTCTAAATAAAATAATTTAAAGTAAATAAAAAATTAGTTTAGGTAAAGAAAAATAATAATTTTTTAGCTTTTGTAGTATTCAGACAAATTAGTTTTACGAATTCTTTTTTATAAAGTTTTGGTTCTAAAAAGAACCGATTTTGTAGTCTTGCGACAGAACGTACCTACTTGTAGATAGGTACTACTAAAAGTAGTCTTCCTCTGCATTTGAAATTTCACCCATGGTTTCAGACTCATCAGAATCAACATCATCGTCATCATCATCATCATTCGTAATAATTAACGGTCTTACTTCGTCTTTCAATTACTTGCACGGGTACTTAAATAACAATGCATTGACTCATCCTGCCAAGACGTTTTTGTTGAAGTTCCGTTTGCAAATACCCATGTTTCGTCAAGAAAAACAACTTGTCTTGACAATTCCGATTTTTTGTTGCTTAAATAATCCCTTACAAATTGCCATCTTTTCGAAACAACATTGGACAGCTCGCAACGCAGTTTTCTGTTGTTCGTTTTTTATATTTGAAACCCATATGTTTTAAGATGATGGACAAACTGTTAGTTCCAATATCGCAAAGTTTTTTCTGCTTTATCTTTTCAAGAATAGCTTTGAGGGTGACATATTCCTTGGCTTTATACATATCATAAACAATATTCCTACTAGAGAGTTTTATCCCTTGGGATAAATCCAAGGTTTTTGAATGGAGTCGAACCCTTTTATATGGTCTGTCCAAATCCTCTTCACTCTTTTTTCGAAGTCTTCTTAAGGTCTTCTCTGAAATGCCGCAAGCATCAGACGTTCGTTTTTGCACTGCCAAAACAGACTCTAACGGGCCCGAGTTATCTTTTTCTAAAGTAAAATAACGTTACACTTGTAATACCAAACGGCGTTCACCTGGAGATAAATGCCTTCTAGGCGATGTGCCACCTTGCTGAACATTTTCCATAACTTTGCTTAATAACTGATTTTAATTCACACACAATGAGAAACAAACTAAAAGTGAAAAGCACAACTACTTATTTAAAATAAAGTAGAACATACCATCCCGCACGTCAGCAAATTTTAATTATTTCTTGGAAAATAGTAATTATTATGAAGATTTAATTATAATAATCCCAAAATAATGTCATTATCGGAAAAGTATATACCTGACAAAATCTTTAACATATTTAACCATCCCGCACTTGAGCAAATTTTAATTGGTTCTTGGAAAATAGCGACTATTATATAGATTTAACTATAATAATAGCAAAATAATTTAATTATCTACTTAATTATTATTTATGCTCAACGCGTAATTCTAAGATAATTTTGTTTTGAAACCTCTGATTTCGCCCAGTAATAGAATACAGTAAACCAGTGGGATGTTCGGTGTGATCAAGTATAGCGAAGGTGCGAAGATATTGTAACTTAACCGACTTACTGTTTTAAAAGCGATAACATCCCTTGATGATTTAATCCGATATCGGACTTCTTAAAACGCACAGACTTTATATCAATTACTTTTTACTTAATAGGGATTGAAATCAGATTACTCCTCTCGCTTTTGAATTGCCCAGCCAAGTAGGGAATGAAACTATTCGCTGTCGCCGTTTCGCCGGCGCCATTTCGCCTTTAAGTAGAAATTAATACAATTCGTAATACAGGTTGATTATAATATATATTTGAGTTGAATTCAAATAACCCTAATTACAAATTCTATTACACTAGTGTATTATAGAATAGGGTGCAATTAAAAATATATTTAAATTAAGTACAATAGCCCTAATAAAAAATTTCATTACACTATAATTGGGTACAATTAAACATAAGCACAGAATTTTGTTAATTCTGTGACATAAGGTTATTAAGGTATTATTGATGGGATAATTTAAGGTACTTCCCTAACAAATGATCTTAAGGACAGGTCAACAGCGCGCCGAAGGTACCTGCTACTGATATCTTCGTTTTATTAGCTAAAAAGGGCAGGGGACGATTGAGCGCGGAATGCAAATTAGGTGCATACCTGTTAATAATTATGTCGGCTGGGGGTTACCCACCCTTTTAGTCCGAATAACAAAAATTAAATTCTATAAGCCATTTAGTATTTTTTCATGTATTCATCACTTGTCATTTGTGGAGTGTGCGACGTGTAATTTTGTGAGTTAAAATGGAGTCCATGTTAAGTGAACGGGGAAAAAACTATTTATCGTCGACAAGTATACGTTCTGTAAATATAAAGAAACTTCGTCGGGGATTACTTACGGAGGTACGAAAAGAGTGAAAGAAGTCGTCCATATTCTCAAAGAGACCTGATTTTACAAATCTATGGGGTTGGTAGACACAAAGTCTCGGTCTTAGTAAAACATATATTAATTAAAAAAAAATTAGTCAATGATTGTGTTCATTTGGTGACCGTCAATTATTTAACTAAGGTCTGATGATGCCCGTGTTGGACGAAACACGTGTAATTGTTTTTTAAATTAATATATGTTTTACTGAGACCGAGACTTTGTGTCTACCAACCCTATAGATTTACGGAAAGACGTTGTACATCATCTATTTCCGTTCACAGAGGTGAAGAAGTGTTATTGAAGTAAAGCGGTGTTCACAATCATCCGCATAATGAAATCAAGGTAAGATATATTTTTTGATTAGTCTATTTCGAATGGACGGAAACCATCTTGTGCGCGTGAGGGAGTTCAGTCCTGGGTAAAATTTACCGATTTTTTTAATTTGCAGAAGCTTCAAAAACGGAGTTAGAAGAAAAACCGTTGAAGATATTCATTCATTCAACGATGTAAATATCACAACAAAAGATGTCGTCAATATTGGTAAAAGTATCTACAGGTCCAGGAGAAGCATTTTGCCTTGTCTGCCGCGTTCCGTAGAAGATATTCATAGTGCATGTTCTGAAACGGTGTATATTAATTAAAAGAAAAGTTTATCTGGCAACCTTGCCTTCATACGGCACCGGTACCCTTCGCAAAAGATGCTTCGTACGGGTCGTGCGGCGAGGGGGAGAAGCCAAGGGTTTGTTTTTCAGTATAGTCACGTCGCTCTCTCGCCCAATTTTCACTTAAACGCAATATTGAAATATTTAAGTGCAAATATTTGTTCTTCGCTCATCGCAAGTCTATAATAATTTACACAGTATTTAATAATAACAGTGAAGTGCAAGTTAAAAGTGCCTAAAGTGTATAGATGCATCAAGTGAAATAGACAGGTATAATTGTAAAAATATTAGGCATATAACATCCAATATTTTCCCCGTTCATTTGCTACTGAATAAAGCGTTGTTTTTTGTTGTTGTTAAACTGTAGAAATTATTTCTCTTTTGAACCTTACCTATGGAGTTTTGGAATCTGCACAAAGACAGCAGTGCCCAACTATGTACTCAGAATTGCTAACGTCAATTCCGCTACAGTGCACTAGAGTCCTACAACTGTAAAACTAACAAGGCCGAGAATTTTATATTGGTGAATAATTCTAGCTTAAATATTATTATATTTTCGTGTTTGGCTAATTTGTCATATTTATGTTCGAGGCCCAAATTTTTTGTGGACGGAACATTTGAATACTGTCCAAAATTTTTTAAACAATTGTTTACCATCCACACTATAAAAAACGGGCACTACATTCCATTGGTTTTTATTGTGCTTCCAAATAAGAATTCCGAAAGTTATTGTAAGGTATTAATCGATTATTGTAAACCGGTAGATTTGAATTGATATCCCAAACATATTATAGTATGTGATTTTGATAGAGCCACCCATGTTACTATTAAGAAAGTTTGGTAAACTACTGACATTATCGGATGTAGATTTCATTTTACACAGTCGTGGTTTAGAAAAATATAGCCTAGGGCTAGTTAGTGAGTATCGTAATTCAGATTAATTTATAGGCAAATGGTTACGCTGGACATTTGGTCTATTGTTTTTGAACCCGGCCGAAGTTGGTAATGTATTTGCTGAAGATCTATATGCTCACATTTCCCAAAATGCGCGTGCAACTGAATATGCAGATTACTTAGTTGAGAAATATATTTCTAATGAATCTCTTTTTCCGTCAGAAATATTGGCATCTTGTGATAGTACTAATGAAAGAACGACAAACGCTTGTGAGTCACTTCATAGCCACTTTAATTCACTTCTTATTGGATATTCAGTTAAATTCTTACATTAAAATGAACAGCGTACGTCTGCCAGTGTCCCGCGGAAACCTTAATTATAAAAACATCAGGAATACATTACCAATTTGATTACTTTATATAAAAGTAAGGAAATAACACCCTTCGAATTTATAAAAAGCGTATCCTATAAGTTTGTGCTAAAATAAAATATATGTTTCATACTTTATACTTTGTGTTTTCCTTCAACTTCAAACTCTTGAGGTAGGCGCGCAATCGTCCCATGGCACTAGTGATACCTGAAGAATTTCTGACCGCGGCGCGCAATTGTCCATTGTTCATGATCTTTTCTTTCATTATATAAATCCTCATATCTTTGATAAGGACTTTAGTATCCTATGAACCGTGATTTTGATAATAGACGCGAAAATATTAAGTAAAAGGGGAAAAGAAAATTTGTTTGCAAATGGTTATATTTATGTTTTCGATGCTTTTGGAAGTAGATCAGATGGCCGCAGTATCAAACCGTTATATGGCGAAACGCATCTGGGGATGAATCTGGCAGAAGGGAAACCAACCCTCAGTACTTTATTTATTACTAATGTAAATATTTAGCTTACCCTTGAGTACAATGTGCTGCAGTTATAGCATACTTTTCACTCAAAATGGCTGCACCACAGAAATGAGTGTCTTTTATCCTTACAGATAGTTGGTATGGGTATTCCTCTATAGAAACAGTGTTGCCACCTATAATTTTTTCAGAAAAGTTGTCGCCTAGTATTAGAAAAAATACGAATTAGAGCATCCGGAGATAAAACAATAAACTTATAAATTATTCTTACCCAAAGAAGTTTGTATCAAAGCAAACAGACAGTAAAATGCGATCATTGTAGGTCAGGTAGAATCTCGACTATAATAAAATCGGAAAATCGCTTAATCTTCATTTATAACAATATTATCTTAGGTACTTGGGTTAAATCAAAGAAAAGATACTTTAACCAAATAGTCTTGTTGATGTTGCAGATGTCTTTAGAGGAAGGCAGGGTAAAGGGGGTGTCCAGGTGAGTAGGACGTCAGTTGGTAAACAAACTGCATCGATTTGATGATAGGAGAAAAAATATTTCTGCATATTTAGGTACTTGAAATAATCGCTTCTATTATAATATGTAAACTCTCTTAGTAAATTAAATTTGAGAGGAACAGTTGATCGCAATACAACAATTGCGCATTGTAATAGGGATTTCAATTTAATCAAAACTAACGTTCTTACAGATGTGGTTATTGTTTTGTTAGCATATTATTAAGGTTGATTCATATACCATCTAAACACCGTTCCCGCTCGTTGTCACCGCTCCCGCTCGTCGCCACCATTCTAGGAATATTTCAGGCATGTCCTAATTATTTTATTGTGGTTACCTAGACTAGGAATATACGTTAGTCGGCAAGGAGTTGTGATGTTTGATGGACTGAAATATAAGGCCTGTTTCAACCAGCAGCAGTCCGGGACTAGTTTTTAATCGGAAATATAGTCTATCAAATGAATATTGCATGTAGACCTTAGGATATCTTGTTAAGTCCTACAACTGTTTGATTGTATTAGACACTTTGAAACTATCAGGTTAGTTCAGGTTAGTTACTGATGGTTGGAACAGACCTATTATGTCTCAAAAAGTTATGTACCATTGCGTCTGAAAAAAATGGAACAACAAAATTTTCTTTATATTCTACCTCTTTGATTATAATAAATAACCCTTCAACACATGTTTTCTTTGCTATGGAAGTTAATGTTTTTATATTAATTTGATTATTGTTAGAATTTTAGCTTGATATTTTAAGTAGAGAATTTATAAACAGGAGAATTAGGAAACAAATAATATAACTCTTTCGGTTAATGTTTCAGAAAGTAGTCCTTGAGCGTTATTATACCCTTTAAAGTCAAACAAAGTTTATAGCATGTAATGCAACAGTTCATTTATTTTTGTGAGAATACTGAAAATAAAAAACCATAAAATATATTATTTTTTACATTTCAATATTTAATCATAGAGTCATAATTATCAAAGACTTTTTGTATCGTCGAGGCATACTAAGACCTAAATTTCTTATGTAATCCTCAGATATCAGACCCAATGATTCCCATATTTTTTGTAGTAGTTCCTGTCGATTTCTGGGTCTAAAGTCTAACAACTTATGAAAAGAACACCCTGTATCTGGTAGAAATTATGACCATTTGGGCAAAAGCTAATTTGCTATCGGGATTGTGTCAACGTATCATATTTTTTTCACAGTCCTGTTAATCTTTAAGAGTATTTGTGGGTTTTTTGGGACACCCTAAAAAGCCTCTTGGTTAAATCTTTGCCACTGATCCTTGCCCAAATGTAAACCGAGAAACGGCTACTCATATTGTGTTTATGAGTATACTGCTTAGCATACCTCGCTCCTGTAGGTCTGTATATACGGATTTTTCCATTGTAGTAAGACTGAAGTGTCGTTTCATCGGAAAAACTTACCGTGTCCCCTATATTATTTTGATTGATATCGTTACGGGCAAAATCTAATCTTCTGTATTTATTTACCTCTGTTAAGGAAACTTTATTGGCAGACCAACGACTCCTAATATCTAAAGGGCGGAATATATGCAAAGTGCATATACAGGGCTGCCCAGAAGTCCGGAACAAAATTAATATAGCCTTAACCTGTAACTTTTGGGGAAAATGCTCGGGCACGTCTATTTAGTTTTATATATGCTCACATTTTGACGTTATTCGTTTGTTTTTTTATAGACATTTGTACAAGATATGACGACATCGATCTCTTTTAAATAGAAACATATAGCTTGTGATACATCATTTGAAAGCTAATATCTCATACAGTATGCCCATACATTTTGGGGCAATTCTGTCAAGCTATTTCAAAATGGCGACTGTTAAATTTTTTAAAAAAATTCCTGTTTAAATAAATGGAAATGATAAATCATTGATGTTTTTTTTACCTTTCAAGGTAAGAAGTCTGCATTGTTTCACGTTCTGACACACAGACGAAAACTTTTTCGTGGATTAAAAATTTCCCAGAATTATAGTGGAGAAAAAGTCTTCTGTAAAGCTTGTGCAAAAATTATTATTTGTGGAAAGAAGTTATAAATCGACCAATATTTGAAAGCACTGCTGCTTAAATCAAAGTTACAAAGAATGAAATCTGAGCCAGTTCAGCTGAGTGTAAAAAACGCATTTCAAAATGTTGGAGTAAAATCAAAATCTAAGAAGGAAATTTTTTAAGATGACTTATGCAAGGCTTTGGTTGCAGCAAACACCCTTAAAAAAATATTGTCAATAAACCATTCCTGATGAATCCACGCTTAGAAAGAATACTGTCCATTCAGTATACGAAACCGTTTCAGTAGAAAATAGAGTTTCACTGCGTGATAGAAATTTTTATATTATTGTTGATGAAAGCACAGATACTTGTGGCAGATATATCGCACATCTTAAGATTGAAGCACTTCAGAAAGATAAAGTAACAAACCCATATTAAATAGCTTCTAAGCAACGTGACTAAACTAATAATGTGACCGTAACCCAATTTATTTAGTATCGAGCTTTTTCTTACCAAAACCAGTCCCAGATGAGAAGCTTTTAGTGCTTTTGTCTGATGCAGCACCGTATATGGTAAAGGTAGGCCAAAACTTAAGAATCTTTTACCCCAACATGGTACAAAAGACTTGTCTTTTACATGGAATTACCCGAGTCGCAGTAACCATCAGAACTGAATATCCTTTGGTAAATAAATTAATTTCAAATGTAAAAAAGTGCCTCTAAAAGCACCTCTAAGAGTGCAGATGTATAAGAAGAGATTACCAGGAGTTAGTTTACCTTCAGAACCTGTAATTACCCGGTGGAGAACACAGATTGAGGCCGCAATATTCTACGCAGAACATTTCGAAGCCATTTGAGAACTAATCTTGGATTTAGATTACGATTTGCAGTATATTGTGCAAAGAAAAAGTTGTTAAAAAGTGCAAGTGTAGATAAAGATCTTGTTTTTATTAAGGTTAATTTCAGTTTTAGGTCGGACATAATATCCTCGATAGAGAGTAGAAATGTAAGTTTCAGAGACTCAATTAGTATTGTTGAAACTTTTTCCGCTATATCTAACAACATTCCCGGTAAAGTAGGAGGTCAAGCAAGGAAGAAATTGGATGTAACTGTAAAAAAGAATAAAAGGTTTAAATACTTTACTCCAGTAAAAAGCATTTATGAAGGTAAACCATCCAACGAAGTTGTATCTTGTCCTTATATTTTACTACCCAAGTTGCAGTATTGTCTGATTACATCAGTAGACGTTGAAAGAAGCTTCTCTTTGTATAAGCATTTTTTTACTAAAAGAAGACAATCCTTTTTAGTTGAAAATTTTGAAAAATATTTAGTAATAAATGCCTTTAATACAATTTCAGGTTAAAAAATGATTTAGTTTTTTTTTATGCATTTTTCTTTGAATAAATATCTTTTTTAGAACCCAGTGTGTTTCTTTACCGTATTTTACTATATTAAATTAAGAAATATTGCATACCAGTATGCATATTTGGTCAAAAAGATGCATATAACTGCATATTTTAAAGGCAAGCAAGGCATATATATATATGTGAATATTTTGGCTGAATTTAAGTGCATATACTGATATCTAAGCCTCAAGTCCTTCGACGAGAAGCCTTAAACCTTGCTTTCTCCCAATAGTTCTATTTTCGGCTATTCTACTTACACAAAAGCACAGTATTTTTACTTATATTTATTTATGCAGCAATTTGTCGTATCTCTTGTCATTTAATGGCATAGCCCGCAAGCTCGCTCGGCCATAAAAAAACTCGCACAATAAAGCTATAGTTATTTATGTATCTAAGGAATTATAATGGTCTTAATTACCGAGGGCAAAGTTTACGTCCCGAGGGCCTTTATGCTTAAATTAATGCAACAGCAATAAAAAAAAACAAAATTTAAAGTAAATAATAAATCAGTATCTGGTAATAATTAATTTTATTGAATTTACAACGCATAGCAAAAAAATACAGTGAAAAAAATTGTAATTTCTGAAGTTAGTTCCGGAGAAAAACTAAATAACAACATTTAGTAGCGGGTATTGCCTCCCCTTGCTCTAATTACGGCTTCGCATCTTCTTGCATACTTAAAATCAGATTTCTGATTTCGTCTTGATTAATCTGATTCCATATTTCCATAAGCCTAAATGACAGATCATTTAAGTTTCTAGGAGGAGGAAACAAGGCTCTAACATGTCGACCCATGTTATTCCATAAATGCTTAATAGGATTAATGTCAGAGCTTCTTGCCGGCCAAGGCAAAGTTAAAACTTATGTTTCTTGGAGATAATTTTGTACCACTCTTGCCACGTGTGGGCGTGCATTATCGTACATGAATAAAAAATTATTCCCAATACATGGGGAATATGGTACAACATGGGGTTCTAAAATGTCTAACTCCGTGCGAGCATCCAAACTAATTCCATCCCAGACCATAACAGATCCTCCTCCATAGCTTATTGTTCCGACAATGTTGCATTGAGCATACCTCTCGCCAGGACGTCGATACACTCTCCGACGGCGGTCATCACTAAAAGACAAAACCTTGACTCATCGCTAAACAATACATTGCCCCATTCACGAGCTCCCCAATTTTGGTGCTCCTGGGCAAATTGAAGACGCTGCCTTCTATGGTTTACGGGTAGGAGGGGACCAGTTGCGGCTCGATAGGGAGTAATACTGCTTTCTGCCAACCTTCTACGCTCTGTATCTTGACTATGATTGTGTCACTCTATATCGTTGAGCCACTTAAAATTGTGGCAAGCCTTTTTTTACAAGTGCTATGGATCCAGCACATTCCTCAGGCGAAATATTTCTTCTTACACTTGCGTTTTGGGCCATTTTCTTTTTTATTACACTGAGTAGAATTAGAAATTGCCAATACAAGTATGCAAAGCAAACTAAAAAGTAATGAAGTGAAGAACTAAAGCTGATAACGCTTTTGTTACATTTCACTTTATGACGTTTCTGTGTAATCTTTCATTTTCATGGCCTGCTACTTTTACGATAAATGCATTTTAGGTCAACAAAAGCACGTTGAACTAAAAATTGTGTATTTTATGAAAAAACGGGGATAAACAAATGAATCAAAAAAGAAAATGTAAAGGGAACATGAGACCTTCATTTGGCTATATTTGCGATAACTTGCAATTGCTAGCAAATCCCACAGGTTGTTTTGAATTTCCATAAACAAACACAACATTTTTATAACACCCGGTATAATACCAAAGTTCCTTTTTTAAGTAAAACAATGAAGGCAGTGATATGCTTAAGAAAGAAACCTACAATTAGAAAATGAAATCATTAAAAACGAACCACAAATTTGGAAAATACATAACATCAAAATTGAGGCAAATTTTTCGTTATGCGTTAAAATAAAAAAGATCTAACAACCCCTATTATGATGCCGGTCCCTTTGAAGACCGGTCGAAACTTTTTTATATCATCAAACTGACGTTGGAACAAGTATATCTGTTTTCTCTTTCCCTCACGAGACAGAGCCGTCTGGTTCATTCTCCGTTAACCCTTCAATTTATGTATTGCAAGTTTTAGCTTTTCAGTTCAAATGGAAAAGTGCCTCTAATGGGATTGAAAGTTTATTTAGGTAACTCTCTAACATTGACTTACAACGTCTCATTTGCTCTGCATTCCTCAACAATTGTAATAGGTAAATAAATAAACACTCTCTTAAACATATTTACAGATAATATTCCATTCTTAGGGAAAATGGGTTTACTATGATTACAAATAATGCAGACAGTAAAATAATAAATAAACAAACCCAGATTTCAACGCCACTTTATAAAAGAAATAAAACACTAGTTAAAAATGATATATTTTTATTAGAAAAAAAGGGAATGCAATTTCGTACAAAACCAGAAAAATGTTTATAATACTGACGGATCCTTATTAGGTAGGTACTCTTATTTAGTTTTTGTGAGCTATCATATTCAGAGGGTCTTTATTATATCGAGCGAATATTTCCTTCTTGAAGGTATCAAAGTGCTTCCTGTTCTGGTTATTCTGGTGCTCTCTCCACGGAGGACGAGATTTTTTTGCCTGCAGACCCCAATGACAAGTGAAAATGGGGGAGAGAACCATAAATTCATAGCCGGCGACAAACATCTCGTACACCTGAAAAGAACGGAACACTTGGCAAAAGGGAAAACAAATATTTTGAAGATCTATAGACAATTCAGATACATTTTAAACATGAAAATTTGAGTATTTTCCTGTAACTTGGAACGTGACAAATAAACGTAAATAAGTAAACGTCAAAAAATGCTAAAACTTTATGTTTTAGGCCTATTTCATTCAGTTAAATTTTCTGGCGAGTCGCACAAATTTTTCGTCCTGCCAAATGACATAAGAAATTTTATAATTTATTTTATTTATTTATATACAGGGTGTCACAAAAGTAATGGGACACAGAGCAACAGCATACTCCTTAATACGAAACAATGCGATTTATTCAAACTTGCCTTATCCCAAAATTGATAACAACCAATATACAGGGTGTCAAAGTTTTAATTTTTTTTTTCGTTTTTTTGCGATTATTTCTTAACGAAACAACATAGCGGTACAAAATTAAGGGTTTTGGGGTTTTTTGAGGTGGAGAATTCCAAATTATCCATAGTTTTTGTGTAACCAGTAGAGGGCGCTATCTACGGCATGCCCCACTCACTTTAGCTGGCATAACTTTGTATAGGCTTCTTATATCGATCCGACTAATAAAAAAATAAGTTAGGTACTTTATTTCTTTTACATTAAAAACGTAAACCTTATTAAAGTCGCTAGGAGCAACCATTTTCGGGATAATGGCACTTCATATGTCCAATTAAACTAAGTACGTGGTACAAAAGCAACGGAAAATCGGGCAACGGTGAATTTCTTACTTAAAATTATTATAAATCAGCTACATTTGCTGTGTTGCAAGTGTCAAAGTTAATGTAGATACTTAAGGTTGACTATATTTTTCTAATAAACACGCTTTATCATTTACGGAATTACTAATTTTATTCTAATGAAAAATTTTATTTAATACTTAGTTTAATAACATTTAAGGGTAACAGAATAGTTAAATTAAAAATAAAAATGGTAACGCCGTGATAGCAATTGTTCAAAATGGTCACCATTGACCTCAATACATTTCGCTATACGTTTTACAAAAGACTGTCGGACTTTAAACAAGAGATCTTCATCATTTCTGAGCAGATTAACAGAATTTATAATTTTTTGATTTAACTAATTACGGTTGTTTATTGAACTGTTATGAACAATGGTTTTCAAATAACCCCAAATGCAGAAGTTAATTGGATTAAAATCCGGACTTCGCGCCGGCCAAGTCAAGGGCCATGGCCTATCCAACGTTCGGGGAACTGTTCATTTAAATAATTTTGCACTTGTCTGGAGAAGTGTGCCGGCGCCCCGTCTTGCATGAAATACATATTTCGCCGGACGTTTAGTGGTACATCTTCTAAAAGCCCTCCAAGTTTTTGTTGTAAAAAATTCAAATATGAATCTCCGTTTAGAGTTGGCGGTAATTCAAAGGGGCCTATAAGATAATTTCCGATAATTCTACACCAAATGTTACACCTTAAACTCGTGTTGGAAGCGACGTTCAACAACTAAATGAGGGTTTTCATTTTCCCACGCATGTATGTTTCGGTAATTAAATACACCTCGTCGAGTAAATGTCGCCTCGTCCATGAAGAACACACGATTTAAGAACATTGGATCTGTATTTTGAAGATTTTGGAAGAAATGAGAAAATTGAAGTCTGGCTGGAAGATCAGGCGGTAGTAAACACTGTACGGGTGTAAAGTGGTATGGGTACAGGTCTTCATCGTGAAATATTCTAATAATTAAAGATTTACTTACACCTGTAGCTGCCTTCAGTCTCCTAGAACTCACTTCTGGATTTGCTGCTACAGGAACTAAAATCTCTTCTTCCTGTTCTGATGTTATATTCTTTGGACGGCCCGAAAGCTCTTTTTTTTTGTCGAAACGAACCAGTCTATCCTAGTCGGGTATAAATATTTTGAAATAATTTGCGCTTTGGTTGCCTTCTATTCGGGAACATTTCTTGGTACCTGCGGCCTTCACTCCGACCGTTAAAATTTTCTTCTGCATAAATACAAAGCATATCACGCATTTCCGCATTGGAAAATAAATTATGTCGAGGCATTACTAAAAAATTTAATAATATCTGCGTATTGTACTTAGAAAATTAATAACTTTAACAGATGATACTTTATGTAACATGTTGTTGCCTTAGAAACGTCTTTGTTTTTAATCAAGGCCAGCTGTGATAAATAACACTAATACGAATACACAATTATTTTAAATATTTTAGCATTCTTGCATTAAAAATATGAAATGCCATTATCTTGAAAATGGTTGCTCCTAGCGACTTTAATAAGTTATACGTTGTTGATGTAAAAGAAGTAAAGTAACTTATTTTTTTTATTAGTCGGATCGATATAAGAAGCCTAAACAAAGTTTTGCCAGCTAAAATGAGTGGGGCATGCCGTAGATAGCGCCCTCGACTGGTTACACTAAAGCTATGGATACTTTTGGATTCCTCATCTCAAGAAACCCCAAAACCCTAAATTTTGTGCTGCTATGTCGTTTCGTTAAGAAGTAATCGCAAAAAAACGAAAACAAATTTAAAACTTTGACACCCTGTATCTTGGTTGTTATCAATTTTGGGATAAGGCAAGTTTGAATAAATCGCATTGTTTCGCCTTAGGGAGTCTGCTGTTGCTCTGTGTCCCCTTACTTTTGGGACACTCTGTATACACTGTGAATTAGATTTGCATAATATAAATATAAAAAGAAAAAAGAAGATTGATAATTAGGACACCGTCCAAATATAAGTCCGCTCACTTGCTCTTGCCGCTGTAAATTTCTCCCCTGCCGACGCCCTACCCCGCGCCCAGCGAGACAACGCTCAAGCGGTGTTCGGCTGGGCATTAGTTTTTGCAAGTGCATACTTTAATCCACAGCGCTCTTGGCGAAGAGTTTTCGTATGCTGCCACGTTATAATTAGTATAATATTAGCTTACTTATGATGGAGGCGAATCACCTTGAGAGTTTTTCTTATTGTTGTGCTGATAATTGTTTTTCGTTATTTCGGTGCCCTAAAGATCCAATAAGGTAAGTAAAAAGGATTGTTTACTTCCTTTGAGTAAGATGCAAAGTAGATTTAGTGGGACATACCTATTACACATCATGCCGACGTTTCGTTAATTTATTTTAACTATGAATTTTCATGTATGTATTGATTATGCTGTCAAACAGGTATATTTAAATAATAGTAATTTACGTAACAAAGTTCCGAAAGTAATATTTTACGGGATGAGTAGGAACTCCAGGGCGAGCCGTAGGCGAGTCCTGAAATCCTGCGAGTTCACTTTTGGATCGTGTTACGTACAATATTTTTTCTGTAGTTGTTTTGTATGTTAAAAAAATATATAATACGTGACAAGCGCTGTCATAATATAGTGCAATGTTCATGTTATTGTCAAAGCCGTTTACATAGAAACCCAAAATCGTCTCGAAAGTAACAATAGTAGACCCGAAAGTAAACAAATCGTATCGAAAGTGAAAAAAATCGTTCCTAAAGTAGCTACTTTCGGTACGATTTGTGTTAAGTATTTATTACCACAACTCCCTCGTATAAAAATATTCAAGCGGCGAAGCCACCGTTCCTACTGAATGACTCCCGTATCTCCCTCGTAGGCGGTTCTCCGTGCGATTCGAGGTCACCGCCGGCGTTTTCAATATTTCAAAGAAGTGATCGGACTTCTTATATTTGGACGGTGATTAGGACACTGTAGAGCAGGGATGCACATACCGCGGAACGCGGGCCGCATGCGGCCCGATGTCGATATTTATGCGGCCCGCCAACGAATTTTAAAAGCGATGTTTATGCGGCCTGCCAACGAATTTTAAAAGTATTCTACTCGCCGCGCTCCGGTATGCTGTCGGTAGTATCCCCGAACATAGTGGAAGGTTCTCGATATTTGGTAACTCGTATAAATACGACGCACCGCCAGCTACCGGGGCAGCACAGTACACAGAGTTTAAGAGTTTATAGTAAAGTAACTCGGGCTATATTTGTCCGATACTAAAAACTTAGGGTGTACAGACCTAAGGGGGCGCTGACGACAGGCATACCTAAAATATTTGATATCGGTATCTGTATCAGAGCGGTACCAAAATGTATAAATAGATGGCAGTGTAGATAGCCAATCGAAACTCTGCGAGCAGGCAACCAGTTAAACCTTTATCTATGGCGACGTCTACGGCGACGCGGCCATTAATCGAATTTATCGAATCGTTGTTTTGAATTATTGAATTTGTTCGGTGTTTCCCGCAGTGTGTTCAAAATGAAGTGTTTTTCCTCCTTACTTTTATTTCTTACGTACTTTTTCGATGACTTTAAGCCTGGAAAAGTTAGACGTTGTTGTGTTCCTGGCTGCCAAAATCGGCAAGGCAAAAGGCACCGTTTCCCAAAGAGGGAGCCCGAAATTTTCGATGCCTGGGTGCGAAAAATTAAACCGGCTAATTACGATGTTTTAAGCAGTGAGGAAATGTATGAACGATATGTGATTTGTGAGGTACATTTTACCGAAGATTGTATTGTTTCTGGTCGAAGGGGTCTTAAAAGAACAGCAATTCCTTCTTTAAATATTCCTGGTAAGTTTCGACGAAGCCTAATACACATACGTAAACTGCATGCACCAGTGCACCTATAAATTAAGTTATATAAAAAGGCAATTTTTTCTCATAAAAAGTCATAATAAGTAAGGCCTATAAAGTTAATGATGTAAAAATGCTTGGCATCTGTCAAGAAATAAAATTAACCCACAGCATATTACTTATACTTACTTTATACAAATTAACCAGCAGATATAATGTGTGTATAAGTATATTATTATCTATCTAGATATTTTTTAAAACTTTAATCAGACATACGTACGTAACTGAATGAAGAACAGAACAACAAAAATATGGGGACCTCATAATGTGTGTTTCTCAATCGAATACGGCATATATTCCATTATTTTTAATTTAAGTAATGCTAACAATTTTTTTAGGTTTCCCTGCTGAATCTGAAGACATTTCGAGAAAGCGCATGAGAATAGAGGGTAAGTTTGGTTTTACTAAATTTGTCTTAGTGTCCCCTTCTGTGAATGGAATGAGCATTACTCAACCTGGGGTTGTCGAGTCATTTCAGTGATAAAGTGTTTTATTTCAATTATTGTAAGTTGTAACCCACTAGTAACACTAACTTTATACATTGTACGTACAGCTGAGAAACAAGTTGTCACTGCACCAAAACCTTGTGAGGTGGAAACAATTGTAGATGAAAATATTGCAGGACCCTCTACAAGTTTTATCTTGGGTGACATAGAGGTTGCACCGGCAAGTGGAACAAAGGAAACTGAATTTCAAATGATGATTCCTACAAAGCAAAAAACTGCAAAAGGGAAAGTATGCT
The DNA here is from genome assembly GCA_963920685.1 of Polydrusus tereticollis. Lineage (NCBI taxonomy): Eukaryota > Metazoa > Arthropoda > Insecta > Coleoptera > Curculionidae > Polydrusus > Polydrusus tereticollis. The sequence goes on along the minus strand of OY987332.1, from coordinate 42,054,765 downwards.
AATGTCAAGGAAAGCTGTTGTTCGCAAAGGTAAATAAAAATATTCCTTAAATTTATAAGAAAATAAATAGGCAGTGCTTAAGCTGTTACACTTATATCCCTGTGACGAAGTCACATTTTAATCAAACATATTTCATAGTTATTCCGTATAATTTATATTAAAGACATCGATTAAATAATTAAACTAGCGAACTAGCTAAGTACCGGCTCCCGCAGAACACCCAGTATAGCTCAACCAAAACCATTCCGCAGTGCGACCATGCACAGCCAATCAAAAGGCGCAATCCCCCAGAGTACCGTAGTACTGGTGGGAGAACGCGAACCTTGCTCCGGACGTTGAGAACGTCGTGGAAGACACTTCTCACCGAGACCCGGCTTAACCGAGACGTTTCACTGAGCCCTTGCCTAAATCCTTTAAATACCCACCGTCGTGTAAATTTTCCGCCACGAGCCACCGACTTGACTGTACAAGTAAGTATACCTGTTAGCACCGTGGAGGGATGTAGGTTGTCTCCTCGCCAGAGAAAAGAGTGTTAGGTTCTGTTGAAAAAGGGACGTATATGATCATGTGTTCTCACGCTGATCCTGTACCAACTTAAAAGTTTTTCCGAAGAACGTTCCGCATTCTTCGGAAAGCCAACAGGGAAGACTGAAACCGAGTGACCGAAGGGCTGCCGACTATCGGAAGGGTATATATGTGTTTTCACGCTGTATACACTTTCGATATTCAACAAAACCCGTTTCGGGAGACCGGCTACTTTGAAGTGTGTTTACGCTCATTGTAATCGCCTCCCGTAATAGAGCGAAAGGGAATGAACCGCAGGATGAATGTTGTGGGGTCTAGCCGCCGACTGCCTGCACTATAGTGTTTTCACGCGTAGTGTAGCCTGTCGGGGGTAACTACCCTGTGTCGATCACCGGAGCATCTTGGTGTGTTTTTACGCCCATTACTGCCCCGGTTACCGATTCACCGAAACTAAGAATGACCGAATGTGTGAGGAATGTGGTGTTCTCTGGCGAGCGAAGTTAGTCCGTTTCCTTGCCACGATGGTAGCAGTCCGTATGTCTGTGACAGCCCCTTATGACCGCTGGAGCCTTTTTCCTTTTTAATCCGATGCTTTAATCCCGCTAAACACCCTGCTTTCTTGCACGCATAGTTTGCTCTATCGTACCTGTCTGCTTTACACCCTCCCGTAGTAGCTTGTTCACATAAAATGTGGAACCGCCGCACCCCCTCTAAAAACCGTATATTTTAAATAGCATAGTTTTAGCTTCTGTATAGTAAATGTCAGCCGAAAATAATCAACGCTATTAGTTAATAAATTGTTTAGAACACACCCGTATTCTGTGTTATTATTTATTAAATAGGCAAAACGGCTATAGTAGGCGCATAGACCCCTGGAGTACCGTTTCTCCAACTGTGTAAAAGCTACCTATAGGTCTGGTGGTTCTCTGTTACACCTTAAAACAACAGAGTGGCGCTCGAGAATTATCCGTCTCAGGAAAGTACAGGCCGACAAGACTGTTCGGCATTACGAACCACAGCAGGAGCGTTACAAATTGGCGCCCGAGCAGATTTTCTTTGCGCTTGCGTAGCCTAGGGCCGTTGGAAATTTTCGCCTATGCATATTTTCTTTGCGCATGCGTAGTCTAGAACCCGTGTGATAGCTGGTTTCCTGATAAAACAGGGATTTTAAAACCGATTATCGAACCCGTTTCTCTAAAAATATGAAAATACCGAAGGAAATTTTCTAGACCGGAAAAGGCATTTAAATTGCAAGAAACAAGATTTGCTTAAAATTTGGAATATTGTTAAAATCCGAGACGCGAACAAAAGATAAGAAACCGATATGAATAGGTTTTTTTTCGAATAAAAAAAAATCTGTGTAAATAAATTCCAAATGACCGTGTAGAAGATAAGAGCTTTAGTATTAGGATATAGTGTATATATTAATTGATTTAGTTTTATTTTTATGATTTAGGATAAATACCGTTAGGCATTTTGTTTACTATAATACAGGATAGTCCGGTGAAATTTGAAATAGGATTTAAATTAATTAGAGAATTAACCGAAGGTTTAAGTACCACCAGTTAGTAAGCAGACCGTTAAGAGAATATAATTGTGAAATTATATTTTTGTTTGAGATAACCAAAGGATGAAGTACCAGTTAAATAAACTGTAGATAGATTTATTTAAATACCGGGGTATAGGAAAGTATTAAGAATTTTTTTTTATAATAGGCAATAGTTGTAGATATATTTCATTAGGCATTAGGTACCAGTGAAACAAACCGTTAGAAATTTTTTTTTAAAATATACGATACTAAAAGGTTTAGATACCGGGTTAAAGGAAAGTTTTAGGAATTTTCTTTCTAGGTAATAAACCGTAAACATTTTTTTTATTGGGCAGTAAGCACCAGTTAAGTTAAACGAACCGTTATATATATAGCTAGAATATTAAGGTTCAAATACAGGGTTATAAAAAAGTTTTAGGTATTTTTTTTTTTTGTAATTATTCACAATAATGGCAAACGTGAAAGCGACACAAGCTACACTGATGCTGACCGTACCCCCCACGTCGCCGTTACACCTCACACCACCGATACCACCCGCACCACCCTTACCCCCGTCACCAAGCATTGGAAGTACCGACTCACGAACAAGCTGGATCTATCTTTTAAAAAAAGTGGATCTGGTGGCTGAAGTACAGAAATTTGGTCTGGATGACACCGGGCCTGTGGACACACTACGCAAACGCTTAGTTAAGTTTATCCGAGATGGCCACGCCACCCCGCAACCGTCCACATTTCCCTTTATTTTTCCTGCACCCAATGCAGCCAGCATAAGCGCGTCAAGCAGCGCAACAACAAATCCACCCTCCGTTAGCCACAGTATAGTAACAATTTCCAGTTACACCCCCGCCCAGTCAACAGTGTCGTCGACAGTAACGGCGACTAATACTAAACCTACCCCCATCATACATGTGACATCTGCCGTAGCACCTATAAGCTACATACCGACGCAGTTAGTGCAAAATCCCGTGACATACACCATACCCCCCGTATACTATAGCAACTCTCCGTCTAACACTGGTGTATATAGCACTTTAGTGACCAACCCTTGTGTACATAGCACCCTAGTAAACAACCCTTGTATATATAGCACCCCGTTTAGTAATCCGTGTGTAAATACCAACCCTTTAATATATATGCCCCCCGCTGCAACACAGCACGTATCAACTAGTATAATAACCACACCGTCAGCCGTCAGACCAGTAATAAATACAATACAGCCGACTACAGTACAGGGAGGCATACCACCCCCTGCTACCACAATGACAAGCAATCACCCAGAACTTCAGGTGCACAAATGGAATGTGCACTTTGATGACCGAAATGACCCAGCAACTTTTCTAGAAAGAATAGATGAGATTTGCCTGGCTAACAAGATAAACCCTGACGTATTACTACCCCACCTACCCGAATTACTACGTGGTAATGCGGCCCTGTGGTGTAGAAATAACAAGCAGGCTTGGCAAAACTGGGACGATTTCAAACGAGATTTCCGTATATTTTTCTTTCCAGTCAACTATGAAATAGACTTAGAGGTCGAAATTAGCCGTAGAGTACAGCGTCATAACGAACCGGTCAATCGTTACGTAACTGACCTACAAACGCTAGTACGCCGACACGGAAAGATGAACAGCGATCAAGAACTACAATGGTTATACCGAAATTTACTTCCCAATTACCGACAAAACATAAGAAAAACCGATTTCCAGGACGTTATGTCATTTTCTGCAGCGGTTAGGGAGTACGAAATCCTACTGCAGGAATTAGAAAAGGATAAACCGAGAGCAGAAGGCTCGCACCGGTTTACAACACCATCAGTACAAGCACCGATACAGCAACGAACATCACAGCTCAGGCATTTTCAAACCACATCTCATGAAAACACTGCCGGACCGAATATTGGTAAACCGCGACCGACGTCGACGCCCGCCACATGCTGGCGCTGCGGTCAGGCTGGACATTTGCGAAGTAACTGCAAAGGCCCCGCTAGATTATTCTGTTCAAGATGTGGCAAAACAGATGTCATGTCTCGAGATTGTCCCTGTCCGAGGTCGGAAAACTAGGAAGGCGCTGCCCCATGACGAGGCAAGGACAGCACCACCACTCACCCGCCTCGACTGCATTAAACACGACCGACCTGACCGAAAATCGACCACATCTGACTATACATATTAATGAAAAACCAGTGTTAGCACTAATAGATACCGGAGCCGCAAAATCTTATATAGGAGACCGGCTAGTAAAAAGAAAACCGTTCTACGCACTGCAACCGGTGGAAAAAACTACTAACCTAGCCCGGCTTGCGAATGGAGAATTAATGGAGATTCCCGAAGCCTACCGAACCACCTTCCGAATAGGTCCGAAGAAATTTACGGAGATAATGCATTACCTACCTGGACTCTCCACGGATATGGTTCTAGGAATGGACATTTTACAAAAAGGAAAGTTCAAACTAGAATTAGGCACAGGCACCATCGTGATTGACGACTTTACTTCGCACTCAAAAAGAACAGTTGCACCCTGCAGTCCAGTAGGGAAAATCGGCAATCAACTACCGTTAACATTGTCTACCACCGAAGAGAACCGGCTGCATTCCTTTCTAAGCTACGAACTACCGTCTTTTGAATGCATTAAAGGAACAACGCCGCTTATTAAGCACAAAATTAGATTGACAAGTCACGAACCGATTAAACAAAGATACCGCCCACAAAATCCCCGTATGCAGGAAATCATTAATAATGAAGTTGACCAGATGCTGCAAGATGGGATCATTGAACAATCGAATAGTGCATGGAGCTCACCGGTAGTCATTGTCCGAAAGAAAGACGGAAAACCAAGGTTCTGCATTGATTTTCAAAAAATCAATGATATTTCTCAAAAAGATGCATATCCACTACCGTTTATAAATGCGATTCCCGACAAACTTCGAAAGGCGAAGTATATCTCCAGTATAGACCTCAAACAGGGGTACTGGCAGGTACCACTGACCGAAGAAAGCAAACCAATTACGGCATTTACAGTACCAGGACGGGGTTTGTTTCAATTCCGAGTAATGCCGTTTGGATTACACTCTGCACCAGCGACGTTCCAAAGACTAATGGACCGCATCATAAGACCCGAACTAGACCCGTACTGTTTTGCCTACCTAGACGATATCATTATCCTAGGCGAAACATTTGAAGAACACCTACAAAATATAAGAACCGTATTTCAAAAACTAAGAGCCGCAAACCTAAGAATAAATCCCGATAAATGTCAGTTTGGGCGTAGATCTTTGAAATATTTGGGACACCAGGTTACTGCTACCGGAATACACACCGACCCAGAAAAAGTAACATCCATCACGCAGTACGCAGCTCCGTCAAATGTAAGAGGGGTACGACGCTTTTTGGGAATGGTCTCATGGTACCGACGTTTTGTACCTGCATTTTCGCAAATAGCAGCACCGTTAAACATGCTACTAAAAAAGGGCCGACGCTGGAATTGGGGAGCCGAACAGCAACTGGCATTTGAAAAACTAAAAACCGCCCTTACCGTCGCACCGGTATTAGCATGCCCCAACTTTAGTCGCCCTTTTACCCTACAGACCGATGCCTCAGATAGTGGTTTAGGAGTAGCCCTGACTCAAAACAATACCAATGGGGGGGATAATATTATCGCCTATGCTAGCCGAACTTTGACTTCGGCTGAGAAAGCGTACTCCACGACCGAAAAAGAGTGCTTAGCGATAGTTTATGGAATAGAGAAAATGAGACCCTACCTAGAAGGATACCACTTCACCGTCCTGACCGACCATCAGTCCTTACGATGGCTAAAAACAATTAAATCACCGTCCGGACGTTTAGCACGATGGCAGATGTATCTGCAACAGTTCGATTTTGAAATAAAATACCGACGAGGCGTATTAAACCGAGTGGCTGATGCACTATCTCGCCAACCGAACCCCGGTGCACCAGAGGAAGCAGAAACCAATGAGTTAGCGGCTATAGCCCTAATAACAGAGGACGAACAGTGTTCCTGGTATGCGAAAAAAATAAGGGAGGTGAAAAATCACCCCGAAGCACACCCGACGTATTGTATACGAGATGGAAACCTGTACCGACACTTTTGGAGCTCATCAGACATGACCGAACCGGACATGATGGATCCATGGAAACTCTGTATACCGAAAACCGTAAGAACCAGAATAATGGAGGAGAACCATAACTCTGCAACCGCCGGACACATGGGAATAGCAAAAACTACAGCCCGTATCACGTTAAGATACTACTGGCCTGGTATGTCTCGCGACATAGCCCAGTATGTTAGACAATGTATCTGCTGCCAGCAATATAAACCGTCGCAACAACAGATACCCGGAAAAATGCAGCCGTCAAGAAACCATACACCGTGGGAAACTGTTAGTACAGATTTAGTAGGACCATTACCGAGGTCCTCTAAGGGTAACGCATACGTAGTGATGTTCCAAGACCGCTTTACTAAGTGGATTCAATGCCGTGCTATACGGAAAGCAACGTCACGCGCCGTTAGTCAAGCCCTGTATGAACTAGTACTAACACAATTTGGCCGTCCAAAAACCGTTATTTCCGACAACGGCACACAGTATACCGGAAAAACTTTTAGAGACCTGCTAAAAGAATACGGTATAGACCACCGACTAACACCACCGTATACCCCGCAAGCGAACCCCGTAGAAAGAGCAAACCGAACCATGAAAACCATGATTGCTCAGTTTTGTGGTGACAACCATAAAAATTGGGACGCTGACTTACCTGACCTGACTTTCGCTTTTAATACCACCCGTAGTGATTCGACCGGATTTTCACCCGCTTTTTTGAATTTTGGTCGAGAATTAGAACCCCCGAGATCCTACTATCAGGAGCAGCAACCAAAACCAGGCAGTTCTACCGAACCTGACGACGATCAGCTTATTCAACAGACCGACCGAGTGAATAAGCTGACTGAAGTGTATGAGTTGGTCAGAATTAATCAGGCCAAAGCGTTCACCACACAAAGCCATCACTACAATCTCCGACGTAGAGAGTGGCGATGCCATGTCGGCGACAGTGTGATGAAGCGTGAACACGTCCTGTCGTCCGCTGAAAAAGGTTTTGCCGCGAAATTAGCCCCGAAATATTCCGGCCCGTATACTGTTACAAAAGTAATCTCACCCGTGGTTTATGAACTAAAAAGCATAAAAGGAAAAAAGCCCTACCGAGTTCATATTAAAGATTTGAAACCGACCCATGACATAGACCCTGTATTTACCGTAATCACTCCTAATTTTCAGAATGCCGAGACTATCAGGAGAACCGCCACTGGGATCGGCTATTCCGGATCTTACCCGCCCAGTGAACGACTTGCAGGAAAGAATCGAGGCCACCCGGCGAAGGTTGGCAAAGGTGAAACGCCTGCTGCCACGATTTCAAGTGCCGGGCCCAAGAATCAAGATCCTGCAGAACCTCGTGGTAGTGCCAGCCCGAAACAACGTCATCGGACCTGCAGCTCCAGGCAATACAAACAGCAGTAATAAAGTAACCAGCAACCTGGACCACGACCTGTTCCGTTGGTTGGATGCAGAACAGGCGATCAGGGAACCGACCGACAGCATGGCAATAACGGCCAAAAATTGCAATGCTCCGGCCCTGTACCGCCGATGGCCGGAAGCCTCCTTGGCCGAAAAATTGTTGGTGGAATCTCGCCCGGATTACTGGACGAGCGAGGTCCGCCAAGCTCTAGCCCGATACCGGCCACCGAGTATACCAGACTCGCGGCGCGTTCGACGCACTTTCCGTACAAAGGATGGGCGGAAGATTACAATAAACATCCCGCCCGTGGACCGCCTCTGAGAAAAAAAAAATCTGACAAATTGGCATCATGCAAATAAGCTGTATATAATGTAAATAACTAGGATAAGCTGTGTATAAATAGATAGTGATATATAGGATAGAATTAGCTGTAATATGTATACGCCACCATTAAGACACCCACCGTGTTTGCAACCCTCCAATTGGTCATAAGACTTATAAAAAGCAAGTTACCGTATGTTTATTGCTTTTTTTTTTTGATTTACAGAACATGACCAGTCCCGTACTAAGTTTGTGCACGTCACCGTTACCGCCGATAAAGGAGGAAGCCGCTCCAGGGTCAGAATATGGCCCTGAGGAGCCAACACCTCTGCAATTAGGAAGAGATCCTCTCATGCATACACCGTTTGACGGTCCGTTTGTGCCGCCGTATACTGGTCCAAAGCCATGGACCCTAATAAAAGCTGAAGCTCGGGAAAAGCACCGCCCATATCCTGACTACATTATTATAACCAACAACCTATGTTGGCGTTGTGGTGTTACAGGGCACAAGAGAGAAAAGTGCCACCGCCGCCCGATTCTATTTTGCTCCCGTTGTGGTAAAACGGGAACAATGTCCAGAAACTGCATGTGTTCCAAAGAGGTACGACATCAGAAGTACTTAGCGCCGGCTAGTATCCCATGCCGCCATTGCGGGTGTCCAATGGCCGGGCAGAAGGGATCCCACTACCTGTAAACTGGTATAGATAAAGAAACCGAGAAGATGATATTCGGCATAGGCAGGTTATCCCCTATGCGCAACGTGGGACCGGATTAAGGAAGCCTATCAGGATACCGGATGTTACAAAACATAATATAGTAAAATATTTAAGTAGTAGGGAAAGTATAGTACTGTGAAAATATTTTTTTTTAGGATTTTTGTTTATATAAATAGGACAGGCTAGCTGTCATTTAAGATAGTCATTAGGTAAATATAGTAAAATATTTAAGTAGTAGGGAAAATATAAGTACTTTGAAAATATTTTTTTTTGTATATAAATAAGACAGGCTAGCTGTTATTAGGTAAACCTGATTTAAGTTGGCACTAAGAAAAAAAAAATTAATTTAGATAAAAAAAAAAAATTAATTTTTTTTTTATCGAAGTAAGGGGGGTGTGTGACGAAGTCACATTTTAATCAAACATATTTCATAGTTATTCCGTATAATTTATATTAAAGACATCGATTAAATAATTAAACTAGCGAACTAGCTAAGTACCGGCTCCCGCAGAACACCCAGTATAGCTCAACCAAAACCATTCCGCAGTGCGACCATGCACAGCCAATCAAAAGGCGCAATCCCCCAGAGTACCGTAGTACTGGTGGGAGAACGCGAACCTTGCTCCGGACGTTGAGAACGTCGTGGAAGACACTTCTCACCGAGACCCGGCTTAACCGAGACGTTTCACTGAGCCCTTGCCTAAATCCTTTAAATACCCACCGTCGTGTAAATTTTCCGCCACGAGCCACCGACTTGACTGTACAAGTAAGTATACCTGTTAGCACCGTGGAGGGATGTAGGTTGTCTCCTCGCCAGAGAAAAGAGTGTTAGGTTCTGTTGAAAAAGGGACGTATATGATCATGTGTTCTCACGCTGATCCTGTACCAACTTAAAAGTTTTTCCGAAGAACGTTCCGCATTCTTCGGAAAGCCAACAGGGAAGACTGAAACCGAGTGACCGAAGGGCTGCCGACTATCGGAAGGGTATATATGTGTTTTCACGCTGTATACACTTTCGATATTCAACAAAACCCGTTTCGGGAGACCGGCTACTTTGAAGTGTGTTTACGCTCATTGTAATCGCCTCCCGTAATAGAGCGAAAGGGAATGAACCGCAGGATGAATGTTGTGGGGTCTAGCCGCCGACTGACTGCACTATAGTGTTTTCACGCGTAGTGTAGCCTGTCGGGGGTAACTACCCTGTGTCGATCACCGGAGCATCTTGGTGTGTTTTTACGCCCATTACTGCCCCGGTTACCGATTCACCGAAACTAAGAATGACCGAATGTGTGAGGAATGTGGTGTTCTCTGGCGAGCGAAGTTAGTCCGTTTCCTTGCCACGATGGTAGCAGTCCGTATGTCTGTGACAGCCCCTTATGACCGCTGGAGCCTTTTTCCTTTTTAATCCGATGCTTTAATCCCGCTAAACACCCTGCTTTCTTGCACGCATAGTTTGCTCTATCGTACCTGTCTGCTTTACACCCTCCCGTAGTAGCTTGTTCACATAAAATGTGGAACCGCCGCACCCCCTCTAAAAACCGTATATTTTAAATAGCATAGTTTTAGCTTCTGTATAGTAAATGTCAGCCGAAAATAATCAACGCTATTAGTTAATAAATTGTTTAGAACACACCCGTATTCTGTGTTATTATTTATTAAATAGGCAAAACGGCTATAGTAGGCGCATAGACCCCTGGAGTACCGTTTCTCCAACTGTGTAAAAGCTACCTATAGGTCTGGTGGTTCTCTGTTACACCTTAAAACAACAGAGTGGCGCTCGAGAATTATCCGTCTCAGGAAAGTACAGGCCGACAAGACTGTTCGGCATTACGAACCACAGCAGGAGCGTTACATCCCAAAAAAAAGATCCATATCAAAGTTATATTTTTTTATATTGAACACCCTATATTTGAGATGATTTTTTGGATTCTAAGGGCCAAATTAGGGTAAGTAACTGTCATGTTAACCTGCTTTATATGTAATTTATATTAAACATCAGTTTTTTAACCCCCTGTATAACTTTTTGACCAAAGCTTTATTTTTTCCCATAGCTCATTTCCTTACCCGATGATTGGGGTTTCATATGAATTGTCAAAATGAATGTGTCTATTATAGTCTGAAGTATGTTATTTTAAAATGTCTTTTTCTAACATATCTTAGAAAGTGTAAGAGTTAGGTACGTATAGGGAACATAACAGTAACTTACCCTAATTTGTTCCTTAGAATCCAAAAATGTTCTAATTGTGTTTCATTTAAAAAAAATTAACTTTGATATGGATCTTTTTTTTTGGAACATCCGGTATATTTCAAAATAATTTTAAATTGTACTCACAAAGATCCTGCATTTATCTAAGTAAAAAGATAATTTTAAAATTCAGCCGTTTTCCATTAAAAGACCGCGTCTTATAGGGTGCGCCACCCTGTATAGTTTTTGTATTTTCTTTAAGGCTGTCGTTTGATTTAAAAAAACCCGTTTTTTAACATCAATATATATTTTAGGTGTATCTCGACGATCCATACTAGGAAAAGTCAATGTCACAAGAGCTGCTGCTCTTACGCCAAAAGCAGAAGTATTTTACAAAACTCTAAAGAGATGGTCAGTTAATTTGGGTGAAAAGGAAAAAAAAAATATATCCTACAGAGAACGCTTAATCCACGCAGAAAAGTTAATTAACACTCCAAACTTCTCAAATTTATTAAAATTATTAAGTATAGGTAGTGAAACTTTTAGCGGTAATTCCTTGTATGCTTTAAGACAAAAAGTTAATATAAAAAATATGCGTGCCCTCTAAATATTTAGGATTTCGAGATTTTTAATATTTTTTTGGGGTTTTTAAATTTTTTTTTGCCACTCTTAGGGAAAATGAATTAAAATTGAGCACAAATAGTATATAAACCAACGGTATTAACATTTCAAATTATCTAGACAATTTATAAATTGATTCACGCCTTTAATAAGGTACAAAAGGTAGCCGTTATCTGCAAGTTCCAAAAGCAATACACGACATAATAAGAAAAACATTTCATTTCCTGGTCTCATTATATGGTTAGCTTTCTATCACGTGTAAGCAGAGGGTATAAAATATATTATATAATTATTATATATATAAAAATTCATTACATACTTAATTAGTTCAACTTTGTATACGTAGTTTAAAAACAGGCGTTTCCACATGAATAGCTTATTGGCGCCAGTTTGGTGGGGCAATATAATACTGATGCCAGTAGTTGCTTCCACTTAATAGCAAAAATTTTTAATTGGCGCACTAGAAAGAATGGCGTCAACTGAATTTCTGTCTTTATTACACAAAAGTTTGTAAGTTTGTGATTCCACAAAAAAGGATTTTCTTCGTAAACTTCTATAAACGTTATAATACGTTCCGTTGGCCATTTTTTACATATACATGACATGACGGATTGGCGCCAAAAAGTAGACTGTTTTGTACTTTGCTGGCGCATAAATTACTGTCGCCAGTTCATTTAATCAGTTTCCACGCGCCACATAAGTTCCTCCAGCACTGGCGCCAATAAAAACTATGCATGTAGTAACGCCCCTTAACAAAAAATATACTATTTCAGTTTCCCGTAACATTTTTGTTTTAATTTAGCTCACACACAATTACTTGCAACAAACTTATTGTATTTTTATAAAACCGCATTTTATATTACATTTTGATTAGGTACTTAGTAACAAAATATTTTAAAACATGAAAAAGTAGTCATTTCACCTTATTACAATGGATGCTTTTATAAAGGGAAAATGATACCTTTAAATTAAATACCACATATTCATGTTTGAAAATATTTTTTCCTTAATATACCTATCAAAATGTAACTTAAAATGGTTTTATACTAATTTAAAATAAAAACCGCTATAATATATCAGTTGGTGAAACAGGTCTCTTCACGCAATCATAAGAAGATTCCTTTTCTTATGTCGCAAACTTAGGAATACAGTTTAAAGATGGCGCTAAAAACAATTCCGAAGGACCTTCAAGTATTCAGTTTCCAGTCTATAACCTCTTTGGTCTATCCGGGGCAGTTAAGTTTTAACTGCGGACAAGCGAACGTTATGCTGATTGAGAACTGTAATCTGTGACGAGTAAATATTTCGTCGTTCGAAATTGGCTTCTACAATAACAATATAATATCAATTTTGATATGGATAAACCAGGCCCCAGTAAGAAACGTAGTCGTAAGGTTCAAGATGAAAATCGACAGTTTCAAGATATTTAGACCGAAAAATACTTTTTTATTTCATCGCATAACAAAATTGTCTGTTTAATATGCAACAGTAGTGTTTCTATTCCGAAGGAATATAATGTGAAAAGGCACTATGAAACCCAGCATGGAGCAGACCCTGGCAAGCTTGAAATTGACATGAGTAATGATTTCGACATCATGAAGGGATTGTGCGATGCAAATCTGTTATCTTTTAATATCTCAAAGACAAATGTATTGAATTTTAAGTGTATTGTAGATAATGTTTTTAAAGAAAATGAGAAAATTTTAACACTTTCTGTCAGTAAATTTTTAGGATTATCAATAGACAGCTCTCTTAAATTTGAAACTCATATAAGCAATTTATGTAACAAAATTTTTTCTAAGTGTTATGCTCAGAATATGAGATCAAACAACTTAGATTTGACTGTGACAAGGAGCACTTACTATGCCCTAATAGAGTCCCATCTTCGCTATGGAATCATGGAATCTGTTTTTGGGGTTCATGCTCCCAATATTTATTTTAATCCGTGTTTGTTCTGCGAAAGAAAGCAAAAAGATTTGTGTAGCGGTAAAGTTAAAGATTCTTATCGCCCACTACTTATAAAACATGCGATATTGACTCTTTGTTGTATTTTCATTCTGGAGACTGCAAGTCTTGTTCATAAAAAATATAAAAGTAAGCTGTTGTTGCCTACTCATTATAATACGCGTAAATCATTTCTTTTAAGCTTACGTATTCCTCATTTTGAACAAATCAAGAAATCCTTAAAATATGGTTTCAATCATCTACTAGAAGGCAACAATGTTCAATTAAAAATCTGACTAAGCGTTTCTTAATTAAGGGAGCTCACTACACTTTGGATGCATTTTTTAGTTATCCATCAGTCAGTGATTATTTTAGTGAATATGCTAAGTTTGTTTTAACCGTTCCATATGTACCGAGTGAGTCAACGATTGCGCGGAGTAATTTTATGCCCTAAAGATAAGACTTGTCGATAATAAGCTTTCGAATTAGGGTATGGTTAGATATCTGGCACATTTTAAAAATATTTTGAATTATACAGGATGCGCCCAACAAGTAGGGTGTTATGAAGTTACATTTTTTTAAGTGGGACGCCCTATATATGAATACATTTATTAATTCTACGTATTATTTCATAAATTTTTATTAATGGTTTTAATATACGAAAAAGTTATAGTTTTTAAGATAATTCGATTTATAATGAAAATTTTGCATTTGCAAGCATATCGTTGTTGTGAAAATGCTACTTAAATTTTGACTCTAACCGATTCATAATTTTTATACTTACTAAATAAAGTCAAAAAAACATATTCACTATAAAATATTTGACACCTCATTTACAGGGTGTTTTCTTTCTAGGACCAAATTCAGAAAACTTCTAATTGAAAAATATCACTTTTATTAAATGGAACACCCTATATATTTTTCTGTCATGTTGTAGCTCGTAGCTCGTCATAAACTCTTCAACTTTCTTCAGGAACGTCCTTTCCCTATCTCTAAGGGTTTTTGAATTATTTTGTTAGTTTGAGATTTAATGTCCTCGCAATAACATCTTTTGTCATGGATCATAGTAGCCATGGAAAATAAATGAAAATTTAGAAATTTTGTTATAACTGTTCCTTCCCCGAATCAGTTTATTCTTAATAAATGTTCGAATAAATGTCCTTTTGATGGTATTTCTGCGGACATTGGATAACATGCCCGGTGTTATTGTTTGAGAGATATCCCTAATAATATTTTCCATGTCCTACCTTGTCGTAGGTGGTGTGACATACACCCTATTTTTTTGTAGTCCAACAGAAAAAAATCTAACGGGGTAGGATCACAAAACCTTGGTGCCCGTGCAACAAAACCTCCGCGGCCAATCCATCTTTGAGGATAGTGCTGATCCAAATATTCTCTTGCTTCACGATAAAAGTGGGGAGGGGCACCATCTTGTTGGAGCCACATATTTTGACGTTCATCATAGTCGACTTCTGCCAGTAATCTTGGCAATGTCTGTTGCAAGAAAAGTAAATAATTACGTCTGTTCAAATGTCAATTAAAAAAATATGACCCTATAATTCTGTTGTGAAGTATGCCGCACCACACATTAACCGACCAATGGTTTTGGTGTTGAACTTCTCGGGCCTAGTGTGGATTCTTCGTTGCATAATAATACATATTGTGTCTATTAACAGCACCATTACTTCTAAATATAGCCTCATCTGAATACATTATAAATTTTAAAAAAATTCGGTTTACCTCAATTTGGATACGTAACCATTGGCAGTAAGTTACACGCCTTTGAAAATCTTCATCGTAATTCTTGATGTGACTCAATATGGTACGGATGATATTTATACTTGCATGTTGTTCGGTTTGCCGTTGACTGTGACGTATCACCGAGCGAAGCTAATTTACGGCTCCTAACTAGGGGATTCTCCTGGACGTGTAACAGAATTTCGAGTACTTTTTCACCATTTGTAGCTATTCTATTAACAACTTTCCGTTTTGAATGTTCCACACTGCCTGTTGAATCAAACCTTTCCATTAAAATTTGAAAACTTCAAGGACTGGATGTTCGCCGTTTGGGATATTTCATCCTGTATAGTCGTTCAGCAAAAAGACAATTTTCATCTGCCTCGCCCAAAACATAAATCATATCGATTAATTCATTTTTCGAAAAATTCATTTTGAGTACCAACTTATAAAGTGACTGGACAATAAACATTAAATCTCAAAATACTTCAAAAACTATTAGAGATAGGTAAAGGACGTTCTTCACGGAAGTTGAAGAGTTTATGACGAGCTATAAGATGACAGAAAAATATATATTTCATAGTGAATGTGTTTTTTTGGCTTTATTTAGTAAGTATAATAATTATGAATCGCTTAGAGTCAAAATTTTTATTATAAGTCGAATTATCTTAAAAACTATAACTTTTTCGTATATTAAACCATTAATCAAAATTTGTGAAATAATCCGTAGAATTAATAAATGTATTCAAATATAGGGTGTCCCATTTAAAAAAATTTAACTTTATGGCATCCTACTTTTTGAGCGCACCCTGTTTAATTCAAAATATTTTTAAAATGTGCCAATTATTCAATCCAATACGAATGCTTATTATCGACAAATCTTATCTTCAAGGCATAAAATTACTCCGCGCAACCGTTGACTCACCCGGTACATATGATTAACAGCCTGGGTATACTGTGTCCTATGGGCAATGTAGGTCTGTTAAGATTGTATACATGTTCTGTATTATTTTAGTTTTATTTATTGACATTTGTTAGGACCTTCAGATTATGTTTGTGTTTATTGTATTTGCTAATAATGACTTTACTTTGTCAATAAGAATATTGTTCTTCAGACAAAAAAGTACTTTTAAGTTTGAGTTTGAGTTCTTATTTTTATTTTTAATTTTGTGGATAAATTCGCCCCCCAAGACGTCTCATTTCGAACATCTACATGTTGTCGTTAAAGATGACTCAGCCGTTATAAAATCGTGCCCCTTCTTCGCCGGATTGCCATACTTCACCATGACTGATCTATGATCAGATGACAGCTCCGATAAAACAGCTGTGAGAGCTGGCCCGTATTGTTAATAACAAAAAGGTCCAAAATTTCCGGTATAGAACCGTAATATTTTCTTTATCGGAGTTGCGGTGTGTTTTAAAGATACCTAGTTGATATTTACTTTGTTGACACTAAGATATACTTTTCTTAAGCCTAAGATATTACACATTCCAAGTTTTAGCTATATCGATACACTATACCAGAAGTCCTAACATTAGATTAAAAATTTAGTACCTAAGTAACATATTTTTTATAACTTGTTCCCATACCTGACTATTTCTAGTATACCCATAGCCCACAAATCGCTCGTCATGCGGCGGGACATCGTCAGTCGCAATATAAAAGGGTTCATACAGGAACTCAAAGTTCGTTACTGGATGACTAACTCTCACTTCTTCGTTGGGGTCTTTAAAGTTTTGCCACCTAAAAAATATGAACTTATTACCGTTTATCGCCAACATTAGCACTAGGGATGTCAATCTCGGGATCTCGGAGCCCCGGGATCCCGAAAGGAAACCCTATCTCGAAAATACCGGGATTAGACCTCTTAATCCCGGGATAATTGCCGATTTTTTATGCATATATTAATTTGCTTCATTTCGCTAAACTAAAACTTTTCGCAAACTAAAGTAATTAACGCGAAAACCGACAACGTTGCTGCAATGCAATCCGGAAACATAACGTACAGTTGAACCGATCAGCCAGCCCTGGCATTAGAGGAAATACCGCGGCATTGGGGAAACACCAAAGGTTTAATAACTCCTCTGAAAGTCCGTAAAATCGATCTTTTGGATAAACGTCATAAGAAAGAAAAAAATAATAGACTTTCTTGTGCATAAGAATGATAAGAGTTTTGACGGTGTTGTAGCTCGTATGACCGCAGTAGATGGTTTTCCCTTTTCTATTTTTATTATATTATCTGATTTAAGACAATTGTTGGAAGCACGAGGTTTTTATGTTCCAAAATCTCGACAAACCATAAAAATACATGTAATGAGATATTTCGAAAAAATTCGGAACAAGGTTGTCGAAGAAATTCACCTACTAGAAACAAATTCAGTTTAACATTTGACTGGACATCGATATCTAACAAACATTTTATGAGTACTAACGTTCACAAAAAGGGGAAAAATTTTGGAATTTAGGACTAGTAAGATTAAAAAAATCTTTGACGGCTACGCCGTATTTGGAGCATTTGGAAAAACGACTCCTGGCTTTCCAATTAAACCTCTCTAAAGATATTGTGGCTGCTGCAACCGACGGAGCCAGCACTATGGTTAAAGTTGGCAAAGTGATTGCACCTATGAAGCAGTTGTGCTTTGCACACGGCATTTAACTAGCTGTCATCGACGTCCTCTATAAATGAAGATGTGCCTGTGTCTCCTCCCCCTCCAACGTCTACAACATATGCCAAAGAGGATCTTGACATTCTTGACCTTAGCGACAGCGACGCCAATAGTAAGTTCGAGTGCGGACAGGATAGAAGTGTGTGAAAACAATGACTTTTTAGAAATCACGAATGATCGTGACATCAATATATTGACATCAAAAGTTAGAAAAACTGTTTGCCTGTTTAGAAAGTCGCGAACGAAAAATTATTTACTACAAAAGCAAATTAGGAACGATCATGGGAAATAATTTAAACCTATATTAGACTGTAAAATATACCCTATCCCACAAATCCCGACTTTATAAACTCTAAACTAGATGATTGCTTCAAGACATCAAATATTTCCCTAATTAAATCTGAATTAGAAAAACTTTTAATCAGGCTAGACAATGTAGATGCATCTAGAAGAGAAACTAGCGACGACAGCGCGAGGATCTGATTACCATTGCGAAAATTCGAAGAGCAGAAAATGAACCCTTGAAGGTTAAACTGCAGGAGGCATTACAACATTGTGTTCAGAATCTATACAAAAGCAGACAAAAATTCACAGATATTGTATCTTACGCAACCATCCTATGTATTGAAAATACCCGACACAACTTTTACATTTTAATGTTTTTCTATGTGATGTGATAAAAATCCCTTCCAATATAGGTAATAATAATATACTGTTTACTAAGTTTATCTTAATTTGTTATTTGGCAGCATCTTATACCGAGTGGTGAATCGCCAAGCTTGCGACAGGAAATTCAACGTAATGAGAACCATGTATGCTACTGATACATAAATTTTTTTTTTGAATATTAAGGAGAATGCAAAATTGCAAAAGTTAAATAAAATAATGCCAGACACGACTTATACCTTCTGATGTTTAAATCTAATTACTCGTTACTATTATCAAGATTTTGATTTGTGTCAACATTAACCTTCAATTAATTGGTATTTTGCCAAAACAACCAATTTAATTTTTTTAAAACTGGTGCTGTTTGCAGCATCTCAATCGCATTGCCATATTATCCTGGTTAATTATTATTGTAGCAACAGCTGCCATAGTGAGCTAAATGATACCTTTGAAAAATTACCTTGTTTGGCAATAACAACCCATTATTCAAGCCATTTTAAGCAAATTATTAAAAAATTACATTGGTTGTTTTTGCAAAATACCCTTCAATTAAGATGAAAAAATCAGAAAAACAAATATAAAATAAACGCATTTTAATATTCTTAAAGTACCTATGAAAAATGTAAACATTTTACTAATATACTTCTATGCGGGCCAGAAAGGCCAACAATACCTCTTCGCGCTCCATTTGAGTAAAACTTTAAAATTGCTTTAAATCGCATTAATTAAAAAAAAAATTATGTGTCACTTGTCTTTTATGATGTTACAAATGGGTACAATTTTGACTTTAGTATTTTTAATCTCATTTGGAATACTACAGTTTTTGACCTGATTTACGGGTATTTATCATGGATATTTCATCTATAAACCTTGGAAACTGGCCATCCCTTACCTATAAAATTTCCGTTTTTTGACAAAATCCCGTCATCTAAAATAGTAAAATAATTACTATACGATCCAGTCACCAGTATAATAGTACTTCCTACCCCTTTACGAAATTTTATTTATTTTATATTATACCAATTTGAAAACTATTAAACACCCAAACTATGTATGTTTATTTATTAGACAAATTTGTCACCGATTAAATAATTTTAAAGTTCATTCATATTAGATACGCTAAGCAGTCTCGAGCCCGTAACATTGCGACTAGAATCAAAGACAGATGATATCCCACTGCCGACTGCCGCCGCTGCATGTCGTTTTCTTTTGCATGTCGCCCGTCGACTATTCCCATATAAGCGCGCCCATAAGTATTTTCAATACTAAAAAGAAGTAATAAGACGCGACTACCAGACATCATTACTCAAGAAATTGATTCATACGCAAACGGTGATAGTCGGGACGTAATCTTCAAAAAGCCTTTGAATTTTTATTAACCATACAGCCCACAAGCATGGAATCTGAGAGACGTTTCTCTTCTGCAGGGTTTCTATGTAATAAAATACGTTCGAGGCTGGGAGATAAAACTTTAAACGTACTAATATTTTTGCGGTATTTTTTTTTTAAATCTATAAACCTAAAACTTATTTGTTGGTATTTGCAACACACTTCTTAAGGTTCGTTTAAGAGTTTTTTTTTGTTAAATTGTGTAATTTAAGTTAATACAATAAAAGTTTTGCAATGTTATCTGATTTTTTTTGGTACATCTAATCCCGGGATTAAGAAAACCTTTCGGGATTGACATCCCTAATTGGCACCTTCTGTATGATCTACAGGGGTTCTCCAAAAAAATGGACACAATCGCTCATGCAAGTAAGGAATCACCTCATGAGCGATCGTATAGGGTCATCCAATATGGACTGACAGGGTTTTTACTTAATTCTCCGAGGGCTTAGATCTCGAAAATTAATGAATATTATGTTTTGATTTCGTAAACAGCCGTCGTGTGGTACCCCGTTGACGCACACAGAAATATAGATCAATGGCAGAGGGATCTCATTAACAGTAGTTACACTCGAAAGTACTTTAAGTCTTAAGACTTTTTTGTCATTTACCCTAATTCGATTACTTCAATTGTTATTAAGTAATATACCCTTTTATTTAAATATTTTTTATTAATTTTGACGTAATGTTGTTCCTTTTAGGTTGTTATGATCTGGTTATGTTTTATTTTATGTCTTAGAACCGCAAGTCCGCAGATTTACTTGCGCGCGCAAAACCGCTTTTCATTTTAAGGTTATGTTCCCTCAAATATGGTTTACTCTCTGTGACCTTTTCAACGGGTTTGACGGAAAACTGTCATTGGTCTCATTTGGTCAAACGAAATTCTAACGTCTGGTCAGCCCTTTAGCCTTTGTGGGAAAATTCGGAAAATTCTTCTTCATCTCTATGTTTCCATATCAAATCTTGTTTGAGACACATATAGGGTAAGTTCACAAAGTATAATTTCATAGATTATCGATGTTTTTGAGGTATTTTTGCCACATAACCAGAAACCCCATACCTTTCTTTTTTTTGACCAGAATTATCCCCCTCTACTACACGTTAGTTCCTTTTACGTTGCCATTCCAATAACTACTTTTCCGGCCGACTGAGTTTGAGCCCTTGGATTTTCGACCCATGTAGTTGAGGCATCCGTTCATCATTAGGGTCTTTTAAGTATAGTCAATGACTTTAACTTCTATTTGTTTATATTACTGCTTCATCAGCGAGTCTTCTATGGGGGGTTTGTTATTGAACTGAGCAGGTACAATGTAGAGTATTCACTTTTTAGTCATTTAATTCTATTTATTCGGAACCAAGTTAAGGTGCAGGCGAGGGGAGGAGACGAGGAATGAGCCAGTCTCTCGATAATCTGTATGGTTTTAAAGGATATGAATGTAGGTACATCTGAGTGTGTTAATAAGGAGTTTAGGGAAATTTATTCAGAAACCCTTAAATTTTGAGAAAGTTTGTCTTCTTTATGGTACTCCAGGTGGTGATACCATAAAGAAGTACAGGCCGAACGATAGTCTTGTAGATTAAAGTTTTTGTACGCAGATCTAAAGTACTTTTGCTGTTTATCAGGGCATAAATAAATAAATAAATAAATAAATAAATAGCCATTTATTTCCGACAGGCCGGAGCCCACTTACAGGAAACTCAAACAAATTAATCGAATTATAAACAAAAATCTTACAAAAGTAATGACCTTGCTATACTTAAAATCTAATAACAAAAAGTAAGAAACTAAAGCTAAGTTAACAGGAACCAATGACTACTAATGAGGATAGCCGGACATATTGCGCAAGTGTTTTAATATGGTTGGGAGGCTGTCATGAAATATGTCGGAGAGGGCTGAGATACGATTGAAGTTGTGGCACATTTTGTGAATGGGACCTTGAGGCAAAATATTGGATCTCGCGAATGCAAGGAAAAATGTAGGCCGATGTCGGGCACCTGTGCGGGGAACATGAAGCGATAGTTGCTCCAGTAGAAATGGGCAATCGATTTTAGAGTTAAGAAGTTTATGGAGTATCGATAGTGACTGTGAGTCGCGACGTACTGTTAAGGGCAACTCACCAAACCTAGCGAGGATGTGGCCATGCTCGAAACCCCGTTGCGGGTAGATACCATCCTCTCTAAACATAAGATACTTTAGGAATCGCCTTTGGACGGACTCCACAGATTGATTATGGCAATTTTAAATGGGGGACCATATGATTGAGCAATAATCAAACTTTGACCTCACATAGGAGTAATACAACAGTTTAAATGTAGATACATCAGCAAAATGCTTGCAGTTTCGCAAGACAAAGCCCAAGGTTCTAGAGGCGCTAGAAACCATTTGATCAATATGTGGAATAAAGGAGAACCTCTCATCGAAAACGACTCCGAGATCCCTTATGGTGGTGAGTCTGTTCAGTGTGGATCCGTTTATAGAATAATTGAATTGAAATGGAGTTTTTGTCCGAGTGTAAGAGACGACGTTACATTTAGAGATGTTGAGATTCAGTTTGTTATCCAGGCACCACTGGTTAAGAACATCGAGGCTGTCGCGGAGGGATACACAATCCGCGACAGCGTCGATGCGGTTAAATATTTTGAGGTCATCAGCATAGGCGAGTCTGTTGCAGTCAAGCGTCGAGACAAGATCGTTTATAAATATGTTGAAAAGAAGTGGCCCCAGGTTAGAACCCTGGGGGACACCCGACGTAGGTACAAACAAGTCCGACCTAAAAATGGCACTCAGTTGACCGTCCTCTTTTTTTAAACGAGAGGCTGTGTTGTCGTTCCAGTTTAGCTGTTTATCGAAGAGCAGACCCAGGTATTTTATATCCTGACACCAGTTTATCTTAGTGTTTTTGACAAGCAATCTGGATGTAGGTTGAATACTTCTGCCCTTTGAGAAATAGATAGCCTGTATTTTGGCATCATTTAGACGAATTTTCCATTTATCAAGCCACGCCTCGATAAGTTTTGTATGACGTTGCAGTTTTGAGATTACCAACCTAGGCTTTTTTGCGGTGGCGGTAATCGCAGTATCGTCAGCAAACAGGTATAATTGTGTTTGAGCAAATTTTGGAATAGGTTAGGTTAGGTTGAAAGTGAGTGGGTTACAATTAACTGCGACCGAATGATCTATTGTGGCTCACACCTTATTTATATTTCTCCCAATAGATCTATTTTCTTAATGAAGCTAATAATTGTATTGGGGGAGACATTCTTCATGTCTTCCGGCAGTAGTGTCACCTCGCCAAATAGGGCGAATCTGGTTCTTGCTGCTGCAGGGCAGGCGCACAGTACGTGCTCCGCTGTTTCCGCATCTTCCATGCAGAGTCGGCACTCCTCATCTTGCGTCAGTCCAATTTTGTGCATATGGTGTCGCAGTCTGCAGTGGCCGGTATAAAGTCCCACTAGGGCTTTCAGATGCGTCCTATTAAGCTCTAGTAGTTTGTCAGTTAGCTGTTGATTTCTATGGCTGTTTATAAATGCCTTTGAGTGCCTTAGTGCCTGGTAAGCTCAACCAATGCCTTCTCCACTTATCTGTTGCTTCGGCCAGGATCTTTATCTTGGCGGTAGCATGGGATATACCTATTGCCGGTTCGGGTCCCGTGAATTTCGTTGCCGCCCCACTCTTAGCGAGTTTGTCAGCAGCCTCGTTGCCCTCTAGACCCATGTGTCCCGGAATCCATACTATGGTAATTCTATTATTGAGACTTAGTTCGAATAGTGCTTCGCGACAGCTCCATACCGTCTTTGAGTTGCACCATCTCGATTCAAGGGCTTTTAGAGCGGCTTGACTGTCAGGGAATATCTTGATTGCCCTGTGTGTTGTTTGGAATATCACTAGTATAGATTTTGTACAGAGCCGGCGCAAGGGGAGAACCTTGCGGTACTCCGGCTCTGGCGTGTTGCACAGTTGATAACGCATTTTCTGACAAAACTGCGAAAATCCGGTCCGAAAAGAACGAGTAAATTACCTTAATTATATAGTTTGGCATACCTAATCTTATTAGCTTTAGGATAAGTCCGTCATGCCAGACCTTATCAAACGCTTTACTGACATCAAAAAAGACCGGTCCAGTTGTCCAACGACGGTTGACGCCTGTCAGTATATTTGAAGCCAATTTGTTTGTCTGGTGCACCGTGCAATGATCAGAACGGAAACCGAACTGCTGAGGTGGTAAAATATTGTTTTCAAGTATGAAATCGTTTATACACTGAAAAAATTGTATAGAATTTCACAAAAAAATTACAAATAAATTACAATTAATACCGTGACAAAATTAATAACATGTTTGTAAAAAAACAAATATTTTTGTCGTTTTACCAAAATATGTGAATTTAAAAGAAAGCTTGGTAAAATCCCGTGTAATTTACAAGCAAAACATGTTTTTTTTCATATAAAATGTGATTTTAAAATGTAAAATTACCGAATTCTCCTTTTTAAACGACAAATCTACAACATTCTTGTGATTTTCACTCACTGCTCATATACACACGTGTACAGGTGTCAACATTGTTTGCCGGTATTTTAATTCATTCTTAGTGTATTGTGAACAAAATATTGTTGGGAGTAGGAGTTAAATAGGTAAGTACATACGCAAGCACATTTTCCGAAATGTTTGACTGCCCTATTTGTGGTTACAAATTATATTCGATTCGACTTTACGATATGCATCAATATTTTCATCGAAACTGTGATATACAGCATGGCCTAAATTTAATTTTATTTGCAGAAAACGGCTATAACGCTTTTGTAGCCATGGAGAATACGGTACTACTGCAGGCCAATTCGTTTATAGAAGCTACAAAATTAATGTTTTGTAATTATTATATTTTTAATTTAATGTACCCTATTATTTCAACGACCATGGAAATGATACAACGATATTTTGTAAAACATCATCCTGATATCGGTACTAAATCCAAAAAATTTAATTCGTCGAAACAAAAAGTAATTAGTATGATTAATACTTTGACAAAAATTGAACTGTAAATATGTTAAAATTATGTAGGTACATTATGTACTTTTAGATGGCCACTAAACGTACTAAACGTACCACTAATATTACCTATTATTATTAAGTAGGTATGTACTATATTTACAGTGCAGTTCTTATGCCTAGAAGCGTACTTTTAATTTTTGAGTGCGTCAATGAGCCACGAAATTGGGTACCAAAAAATGGCATATCCTAATGGAAGTAATTCTATTAGGTATCAGTTTTTTCAAATATATTCTATCACGCTCGGTTTTCTTTTTCCAAATTGAGATTTCTGAATATTTGATACATATACTGTGACAACAATTATTTTGTGGTTATAATTTATTAACGTCAATAACTGTCTATCACAATACCTAGGTAGTATTCAGTGGAGATTCACTCATAAATAAGTCAATTTTAACTTTGACAATTTCTTTTATTTATAAATCCAATATTCAGTCCACATGGCTAAAATAAACAAAAAGAAATCCTTCTTCCAATCTTGGCCTTTTCAAAATGACTCCAATCTGTTCGTTGGTCCAGTCACTGAATGTATATCTTCTAATTCCTGTGGGTTCAGAACCAATATTGTGTCTGGTAAAGTATAGCTTGTGAGTTCTCTGTAGTCAAAATAAAATAAAGTTTTGTTGTTAAGGAATGTAAATCTAATAGCAATAATTAAATAAATCTCTACTATGATAAAGAATCGCACCCAGGTCAGGTCGCAGTGTACGATCTTTTATAGCCGAGAATAAAATAGGGCTCCGCTGTTATGGGATATAAATCCAACAGCAAGAATTAGATAAAATAGAATCTCTACTATTATAAAGTATCGCACCCAGGTCAGGTCGCAGTGTACGATCTTTTATAGCCGAGAATAAAATAGGGCTCCGCTGTTATGGGATATAAATCCAACAGCAAGAATTAGATAAAATAGAATCTCTACTATTATAAAGAATCGCACCCAGGTCAGGTCGCAGTGTACGATCTTTTATAGCCAAGAAAGAAATGGGACTCCGCTGTTATGGGGTACAAACCCAACAGCAAGAATTAAATAAAGATATTTCTACTATGAAGGAGAATCAATCCACAATTATTGTGTCTAGTAATGCACAGCTTGTGAGTTCTCTATAGCCGAAATAAAATAGGGCTCCGCTGTTATGGGGTACAAACCCAACAGCAAGAATTAAATAAAGATATTTCTACTATGAAGGAGAATCAATTTACAATTATTGTGTCTAGTAATGCACAGCTTGTGAGTTCTCTATAGCCGAAATAAAATAGGGCTCCGCTGTTATGGGGTACAAACCCAACAGCAAGAATTAAATGAAATAGAATCTCTACTATTATAAAGAATCGCACCCAGGTCAGGTCGCAGTGTACGATCTTTTATAGCCGAGAATAAAATAGGATTCCGCTGTTATTGGGGTACGAACCCAACAGCAAGAATTAAATAAAATAGAATCTCTACTATTATAAAGAATCGCACCCAGGTCAGGTCGCAGTGTACGATCTTTTATAGCCGAGAATAAAATAGGGCTCCGCTGTTATGGGATATAAATCCAACAGCAGGAAATAACGAATTTTTATACTCGTTAACCCTAAATGAATAACCTTTCAGGATCTCACCTTTCAGGATACTTCAAGTTCTTGCTTCTCTGAAAGCTGGAGCCAGGGGCATGTCACTAAAATACGAGAGTAGGGCAACAAGCAATTTATGGGCAGTTCATGTCAGGGGGGCGGGAGGGTTTGACATATCTGCTAGTAACTTTTGGTTTTCTTATTTCGAGTTAAGATTTCATTAATAATCTTCGCTAATCGAATATTTTTAATAAGTTTTAATGATTTAATTGGATATGCAATTAATTTAAGTTCATACTATCATCATTTTCGGTTAAAATCTTACAAAAACATTAAAAAGCTAGTGTTTTTTTTTTGCAACACTGATTTATTTTATGACAATGACAGTTTACTTCTCGTCTAGTCTTCTGACGCGTTTGTGATTTTTTCCACGACTTTTTTCTTTATGAAATGGGTTTAATTTGATCTTGGAATGAATTAGTGGGGCTTTTTGGTAAGTTTATAGTGATATCTAAGTCCTTAGTTTATTTTTTCATGAGCAAGTAAGTTCCTTCTTGGGATATTTTTTAGCTGAAACTTCGCTGTCGACCATGCTTTGGGATTGATGATTTTTGGAAGTATATTTATTGTAAGTATTATACTAAAGTAAGTTGATAAGTATAGTTTTAGATTCACAACTTTCAAATAATGATCTTTTGAAGTGTGTCTGGGTAAAAATGTTATTAATTAGTTCCTTCCTTATTTTTCAAAACTGGTGAATCACTTCTGTTTACCTACCTTCCTTGCAGTTAAATTATGAATATTTTTACATATATACCTACACCATCCCTTATGTTTAACAGCTTGTAGTAATCTTTATTTTTCTGTAGCTTGTAATTTCTAATAACTGTCTGTGAATGTATCAATATACTGATATCACTTGCATAATATAGGCGGCCACTAACTGAAATAAATACTTATAGGTATGCCCGAGGGTATGCCTTCTATAAAATACAAGTTTAGACAATGTTTTTGGTATAAATACTATTAAATTAGCCTGTGTCTAGGTACAGGACAAACATTTTGTTTGTAGTTAAACATTGGATATATGCATACCGTTATTGATATTCTTTAGTCTACTTATATGTTTAGGTTAGTTCGGTTTATTTTCAAAAATACAGTTTAGCCTGAGATGAACTGGAGAATGAAGTTAACTATAACTATAAACCTGGGCATTAATGTTATGTTAGTTAATAAAAAAATGACATTTAATAAATTAAAATCCAATATAGGAAGAATAACATAGAGGTATTATATTTTTTCCATGGATTTGTTTGCAAATTTCGTGATAGGTATGAAGATTATTTACTGGAATATGTTCCTTTAATTGGGTTTTACTTGTTTTCGTACAGTATGGGGTTATACAGTAGAATATACAGTGTCCTCGAATGTAGTCCTTGAGAGTGTAAGCTTTTACATGTGTCTCGGGGAGGGTACAGTTGATACCAGCATTACTACATTGCACCTGCTATGCAATTTAACTGGCCAATGTTTCTCTCCTCACTCTAATTGGGCAAAATATAAAAGTTTTCGTACCTATTGTACCTTATATCCTAATTGAAAATATTTTTTTTTCTGTTTCAGTCTAACCACACTCCTAGGCTTCCTTAGCTGTAATAATCAGTGAGAAAATCTAATTTCTTAAAAATATCATGACTTTAGTGTTGTATATTGTATTCTTAAATCATTTGTAGGTATCTTTTTAATTTAAATATTCTAAATAAATATATTTTGATCATATTTTCTTTTATTATGATAATTCACTAGACATTGTTTTATAATTAAAAAAACAGTAATAAAAACAATTAATGTGTAATAAATTTTAAGGTTTTGATTCAATTTGGTTGTAACATTACTATATAATTGTATTCCAGAAGATATATTTTTAAATTGGTTAGAAATTATCACAAGCTGCTCACATTTACTTATAAGGCGAGCAGCTTGTGTATTCCTACCAAACATATATCTTTTGAAATCCAACTGTAATGTTACAGTCAAATCGAATCAAAACTAAAATTTAATTAAAAATTATAATATATTTTCAAATATTCCCGCGCATTTCTTCAGTCGGTATGTCAGATTTCTGTAATGCCATCATAATATTATCGGTAAAATATAATTCTATTTTGCCGGTGGGTTAGCCATGCAGTTGGTTCATAGATGGCCCATGTTCGAAACTTTAACATTGTTGTAACATTTCTCTAACCCTTTATTGTTCTGTGGCTGGAGCTCGAATGAATGTTCCGTCGCGCTGCATCTCCTTTTATACTCGTCGGTTGCTATCAAAATTGTTTGTTATACAGGAGGACCAGGAAAGATTGGATTTCTACATGAATTTGTCAGAAATGACGTTTTGTCAAAAGGTTAACAGATTAGGTTACATTTTCCTTACGAGGAAAAAGAAAATTATGAACGAATACGAATAGAAAATAAAAGATTTGGGAGTATCGTCACAATACCTACCTAAAAAAAAATATTTTATACCTATGCGTGGTTGTAAAAATTTTGACACATAATGTATAATTTACATAATAAACCCTACTAATCCTACAAGTTATTTTTACAGTGCGTTTTTAGAATTTTTTGTAAAAACACATTTTTTTTTTAAATCCTTAAAATAAATTACAATTTTTTGTTAATTTCATTTTAAAATTTACAAAGTAATATCACAATGGTTTAGTCCTAACTTGTAATTTAGCAAATTTTATGTAAAATCACAATTCTTTTTTACAAGACCATTTTGCAGTATTAAGCAAAATTACAAGATGGTTGTGAATGTGTTGTGTCCAACTGTGGCAATAAATAACCCACTTACAACTGTGTAATTTTACATAATAATTTTTAGAGTGTACGATGGAGTATAAGCTTTTTAACAATTTTGCGTACACATGACAGAAGGCTGATGGGTCGATATCCTGAAACTAAAGTTTAGTCTTGACCAAGCTTCGGAATCAAAATAACTTTGGTTTTTTTTCAAAACTGGGGGAAGCGGCCCTTTTCTAAAATAGGCTGTGCTATATTTAGTACATCCATTAATACATTGTCAGGCAAATTTTTCAACGTTTTCATTTTTATACAATCGATACCCGAAGCCTTTCTAGGTTTAATAAATTTTATAACGTCTTTAGCTTCTTCCATAGAAATATTGCGAATGGGGTGCTCGATAGAACTATAAATTCGTATTGTTCCGGAGATCCTCGCGTCCCTCTCAGGATCGGTTGTTGGGATTCGTCGAACTGCTCGTAGAAATTGTCCGCGAACAGTTCGACTTTTCCCTGGGATCGGACGTTAGTTCATGTGTTGTAGCATGTCTAAAAAGACATTGGCTTTCTGTTGCCTCTTGTTAAAGTTGTAGTTGAGGCATTTGTGAAGGCTTGTTTACCCACGTTTCTGAGTAACAGGAAGGGGCTATCCCTTACAAGGACCAGCCGCTTCCAGGGGAATCGTGTTTTAAGTACCTTAATTTTTAACTGCAAAAGTGTGTTATTTTACCCAACCTAAAATTTAAATGCAATTTTTTGGTTCTCAAAGCCATAACTTAACAAAAACTTTAACCTATACAACATTTTAAGTGATTTACCTCATTAATCGATATTCAGACATACTTATAGAGCGAATTGTAAAAGGGCTGCAATCCTTACGCTGTTATAAGGAGTGTTTTATTTAGCAAACTCACCCTTTTACCACCGTTTGTCTGTTAAGGTAAATCAGCTAACACATAGTTATTTTATGATAAATTAAGTGTTTATTATTTCCAATTTAAAATCATCTTACTTTCTTATTTTTTGTTAATTAAGTAGCTTTTAAGTATTTATTTTTGTGTTTTGTTTTGGCACTGTGTGTGGACCCCATTGATTCACTCACAGCAATTTGGTGTTGTGTCAAATTAGAATTAAAACACACTGTAAGTGGCGCTCGAATTTTCATTCATAATTATTGGCTTGCATAGCAGCATCCTTTGGGGGTTTGTAGTTTACTGGCAGGGACCGTACTTAAAAGAACCACCCCGTTTTACAATTGCCACGAGCTTTAGCTAGCTGAGGTAGGTGGTAACCTTAAACTTTATTCAATAATTAAGTTCTTATCGTTTATATTTTGTTACCACCTACTAAGGTTATAACGGGTCAGTAGTAAAACTAAATAACTCTTCACTTAATAATAATTCAGTCAACTTCGTTCAAAATGCATTCCTTCTGTGCAAACACAACTGACAAAAATTTTTAAAAGTTTGCTGTTAGTAACTTTTAAAAGCGTTCTTCTTGTAGGTACTGTGAGTACATGCCTTTGTAGTTTTGTTTATTAGATCGACCATAATATCTCAAACTGTTGCTTCTGAGACAATATCCGTTAATTGACCCCAACGAAGAAAATCTAACGGTGTTATATCTGATGTCCTGCTGGTCATCCTTGTGAGGTAATGGTAAATCTTGGGCATAGGAAAAATTATATTTATTAGGTAAACAAATATATTTATTTAGTTATCTAGATTACGGATAGGCAATATTTAGTAGGCTAGTTATTATTAATATAGTGTAAAGTAGGCATCAAGTATGTTTTAGCTATATTTTGCGAAATAAATAGCCAAACATACACATTTTACATTTTATATAGCAAAAGGAAATAGAAGGTTCTAAAAGCAGGTTGTGTTTTAATTCAATTAACTCTCAAATAAAGCATTTTTATTACATCTTATTAGTTCGTTGGTTCCAAACCATCAATTGGGCTGCTGTCTATCTAAATGGTCCTTACCAGTTTGAGTATTATGAGTAGGAGCCCTATCCTGTTGCAGCTACATATTCGTTTTGTACTAAGAGGGTACCTCGCCTAACAGTTCGGCAAGGGTAACTTGAAGAAAATGTAAATAACGTTCTCTAGTTAAAGTGCCTTCGCCAAAATAAGATCCAATGAGATATCCATTTAATAAAGTGCACCGTACATTAATTCCAAAAACGCGTTGATTTCCTCTTTCTCTAATCCCACTATACGCGCTCAAAAAGGCACACTAACTTCAATCAAGTCGTGATAATAATGATAAAACGGCCGTTCAAAAAAAACATTTTTTTTTTCAAATAGTCTGGATGAGGTTGCAACATAACTCAACCCCATAAAAGAACTTGCTTTTTTAATCATATATTTCCAGCTTACACAGTTTGGTAACTGATCTACCGATAAAAAATTTTCGCTGTTTTCATCTATATCAAAACCATAGCCTCTTCTTCTGTACCTTTAGAGTCCAGGTAGTCATCGACGTTTTGTTATTACTGTCAAAACGTCTGAATCCGTTAAATTTTAATATGCGTCCAGGTTCTTTAGAAACTGTGCGCAAGCAGGTGAACAAGTGGCTCCAAAGTCATAACAGTCATTTCATACGTGTCTGAATCTTAATCCGTTTCTAAATTTCTTCATAACAATCGCTAATCACACTGATCTTTTTTAATGCGTACTCGTTAAAAAACCTTACGTTAGTCCCCACAAAATGCTACCATACGTTGTCTGAGTCTCAATAAAACGGCTACTAATGGCTGAAAAAGATCAGGTCCTGTCAATAGATTATCATTTAAGCTAACACTATGGATTTGGCAGCACAATCAAACACTAGTCTAATTTTCGCTGGTATATTTGGGTTTGTTGTGGCAAAATGTGGTAGGTACCAAGTGTTAAAACGTTCAACAATAGCTTCTTTATGAGTTAGTTTTCTTAAATAACCCCTTTCTAGATAGTTGTTAATTTTTTCACAATATGCTCTTTCAAGACTTTCGTCTCTTTGGCATTTTCGCTCCATACAACATAATCTTTGTAGAGCTATGGAACGACCTTGCGGTAGATTAGCATTTTCTTTTTTCCACATTAGACCAATTTCGTATCTATTTATTTCTTTTTATCTTTTCCATTATCAAAAGTGCTTGTTCTTCATCTCTAATTATTCCTGTCGTCGGTAGAACTCCAAAGTTCTCGGTGGAAGAACTATATTTTACTGACTTCGTTAATTCGTTATCACTTTCTTAATCACATATATACGAAGAATGAATCAAAAAGCCAGTATTCTTATTAACGCCACCGTAGGTGCAACAACCACGTAATGACCATCCCATTTTACATTTTGAAGATAGTGGTAATATTTCTTCATTTGGACTTCCGCTTGTGTATATATTTTGTGTAATTATTAAATTTATATCATCTTGGCCAATCAAAATGCTAGGTTGCTCGTCATAAATGCTTTCAACTGGTACATATTTTAAATTGTCGTATTTCTTTCAAAATATTACGTCAACAGTTTGTGCAGGTAACGATAAGTCTTTCACAGTTTCGTCGAACTTTGGAAAATTTTTCTCAAACGTATGTCTTGTTATGAATTTATCTTCAGTATTTAAATTCACAGCTTTTAGTGTATTTGAAATTATTTGACCCTTCTTTATTTTGACGCAAAGAGTTTGGAACACCTCTGTTTTGACTTAAAATGGCTGACATTTTCTTTTGACACGCAACGTCATTGTCGTTTAGGATTGATTTGTCACCTTTATTGTCATTTTCACATAGAATGTCACTTCCTGAAAGGTTATCATCATTCCCAGCCCCAATTTCATCGACAGGATGGATTTGTACCGTTCTTTCCACCCATTCTGCAACGTTGTACGTACTTTTTGTAATTAAAGATCGACAACTAGAAACTTCACTACCCGTTTCAAAGAAAATTTGTAGTTTTGCTTCGTATAGGCCATGTTCTATTTCAAGCAACCGTAACTTATCTTAAATATCTCTTTTCTCTAGTCCTAGCTCCCGCTGGTGCCTTTTTAACTCTTGTCTTGCATTTTCTGCATCTAGATTTAGTTTCTTCTTCTGCAAATTTATTTCAGATTTTAAACGTATCGATGATGTGAGCAGTTTTGTCCACCAAATTTGCATAAGGGCTTATATCATGCCTACCGTCTATAGATCTACTAGTATCGCCCTTCCCAGTACTATTTCTACAGGATTTCTGGGTCAACACCTAGTCCGACAATGTTTTATTACACCAGCATATTTTCTAGTGGATCTGCGTATATTATCCACATCTCGCTTCTATTTATCTAATCCGGCTTAAAGGACCAACTGTACGCGCTCCAAAAGTAATTTCAATCAAGTTTTTTTTTCGATTTTTTCTTTAAACTGACAAATATCACCGTCATCATAATAATAGTAAAACACCCTTTCAAAAAAAAAACACACTGGCTGCAACACCCAGAAACATGATTCTGGGTCCAAACAATTATATCGGTTCAAGATTACATAATTGTGAAAGCTACTCTCGTCGCCCTATAAAATGTTGAAGAGGGTATTTACGTTTTGGCAATACAATTCGGAAAATCTTTAGAACTTCAGTCTACGTGCGGGAGGGATCCCCTGGCTTCAATTTACGGATTTATTTGGTTTTATCCCCCAGGGGGAGCTTATGAAATCACCAGTATTGTCTATGATTTTGGCTAATGAAGTTTTGGAAACGTCTTGCTTTAGAAGTTGGGCTGGATTTTCATCATTTTTAGCAATTTTTCTCCTATTTCTTTTCGGATTCACAAAGTATCAATACTCCCTTAACTTCATGCACAGAGCGGCAAAAGTTTGACTTCAGGAATTTTCTATGAGGATAGCGTTGCCCATACACCCTCTGTGCGTCCTTAAAATTTTATCAATTCGTATAAATTATAACGTCACAAATTTTACAGTTTTCTAACACCTTGCATTGCTACAAAACGAGTTAAAGTACTTGAATTAGGGTAAATAACAAAAAAAACTTAGAACTTAAAGTACTTTTAAATGTGTAGGGTTATCCTAATATTTAAACAAGTTAGATAGAAATAAACTTTTTAAATAGTCGTAGGAATAGGACTAAATCTCCAGAATCTTTATAAAGGGTGTCTCAAAATGTACGCACATTTGAAATATTGTGGCATTTTCGTTTTTGTCATAGTAGGCTTCTGAAAATTTGATAGCTATCATCTAATTTATTGCAACTAATAGCCATGGAACGCTACACGGTAGAACAGCGCGTTGTTATCATGAAAACGTATTATTAATGTGGAGAATATTGTCACAAAGGGAATAATCAAAAAGAATATTTTCTCAAAATAATTCAAAACCTAAATCAATATTTTATAAATCCACTTTAGTAAAGAAACACTCAGTAAAGAAATTAACTTCCCATCATTTATTACTAAATGTATAAACACGCCAATCAAGCGGATTCAGCAAGTCAGCAGGAAACAGAGGTGCTCGACCTATGCACTGACCGTAGTACATCGTTTACCTAAAATAGATTAAAAGATACCTAGTAAAAAGAGTGCTGACTTGACGAACCGTTTGGAAGGTATAAAGTCAAATTTGATCAATGGCAGAGGGCAGTTGTTGGCCGACAAGGTAACTGATCGATTCTACCCCGATTCTCCCCTTTGCGAGACGCCGTTCGAAAGCAGCCCCACGATGGTTATTTTCAAAGTTAATCTTTTATTGTAAGTATGAAACCATAGTTTATCTCACCTATAAGGAAATGTAACCAAGGGTAATATTTAACCATAACGTAATTGAAGTGTAAAATAATTGTAATGATTCATTTGAAACAGACTAACAGTAAATAAATTAATTTGTTATTGTTATAAAAAATTTAGTGTTTTATTCCGATCTTAGGTCAACGTCCCCAGTCACACCCGCAGGGCGTGACAATATTATGCGGAAACAGTTCGTAGAGTGCGAGCTGTTTTTGAAAGAAATAATGCACCAAAACATACGACAGTGCAAAGATTGATCAAGAAATTTGAGCAAAGTGGTTAAGTTGGAAACATAAAATCAACAGGGCGGCCGCGTACTGCTCGGTCTATTGAAAATGTTGCAGCAGTGTCGGAAAGTGTTGGTGAGAATCCAGGCACGTCGATTCGCCGTCGGTTACAGCAAATGAACATTGCCAAACGCAGTATGCAGCGAATTCTTACTAAATATTTGCATTTGCATGCCTATAAAATCCAATTGACCCAAGAATTGAAGCCAGCAGATCATAGGTTGCGCCGTGAATTTGTTAATTGGATTCTGGAAATCGAGGCAAATGACGGTGATTTTCGAAGAAAATCCTGTTTAGTGATGAGGCACATTTTCAATTAAATGGATACGTTAACAAGCAGAATTGTCGAATTTGGGGGGAAGAGAATCCTCGTGTTATTCACGAAAAACCAATGCATCCTCTACGAGTCACCGTTTGGTGCGGTTTTGGTTCGGCGGAATAATTGGGACATACTTCTTTGAAGACGAGGCTGGAACTGCACTAACAGTGAATGGTGAACGTTATCGTGCAATGTTAGAAGAGTTTCTGCGGGCTGAATTTTATTATACCGAATTAATGTGGAAAACTTATGGTTTCAACAGGATGAAGCGACCTGTCACACTGCGCGTGAAGCAATGGACTCATCACGACTTAAATTTCCTGGTCGTGTCATATCTCCCAATGGTGATCAGAACTCTCCACCACGACTCGGCGATATAACACCGTGCGACTTCTTTCTTTGGGGTTTTCTTGAATCTTGTGTTTATGCCAATAAACCAAGCCGCAATTCCTGACTTGAAGAACGAAATTCGACGCGTCATTGATGAAATTCATACACATATATGTGAAAATGTTATCAATAATTTCGTCAAAAGGACAAGGGCCTGCCAGCAGTCGTGGTGGACAATTGTCGGATATTGTGTTTCACACTTAATCGTGATATCTAATCCCAGTAAAGTTTTGACATCTTTCAAGAAAGAAACATGTTTTGTTAACAAATAAAAATGTGCGTTCATTTTGGGACACCCTTTAGTACTAAATATTTAAATAGCGCTTAAAATTCTCTTGTGAAAAATGTTGCTTCGCTAGACTTTAAAATATTAAGCTTAAACTAAATAAGTGCATTCTTTTTATTTAAAATATATCGCAGTAGCCATGATTAACCCACACAGCACACTTCTTTTCAGAAATATTTCTAATATATATCAAATGTCTCAAAAACATTACTTTTTATATCAATATTTCAAAAATATTTCAGATTCATTACACTCAAAATGGCATTTGACAGACCAGATGCAGAAAAACCAACCTATTCCTCTCACGGCTTCCCCTGATTTTATGCCTCGTTTGTGTAATGTTCAATTACCAATTATTATTATTAGACATTATTATTTGTGGGTGGACTATGCTACTACCGAATTGTGATATTATCAATAATGAAACTGAGGAAAGTCTCTATTTTAATAATAGGTATAATAATAATTGATTTTATGATTTTCTCCGCTTTAGTTTATTTATTAAACTTGAGTTGTTACTTTTGTGAATTAGAATATTGAACAGTAAAGGGACAGAGAAAGAATGAAACATTTTTAAATCAAAAAAACATTGATAGAATAATAAAAGCTGCAGTAAGGCACAGTAGGTAAGATGGCGCCGATCAGGTCACGCGCGAAAAGTATTACGGAAGAAAAAGTATCGTTTAAGTGCTGCAAAACGAAAAAATGTTCAAATTTAGTGTGCATAAAGTGTGGAAAACCATTCCATTCCTCATGTGCAACAAGAGACTGGTCCCAGGTAGTGATAATAATCGACAAAACCCGTTGTATCTGTGTAGAACATAACATAACCTCGCTCTCGGAAGAGAATGAAAATGAGAAAATCTCGCTCCTAAACATTATTATAGTTGGGCTCAGGGAGACAAATTCCCTTCTGCAAGAAAATAAACGACTTCTAGAAGAAAAAATCATGAATTTGGAACAAAAAAGTACAACCAAAACACAGGAAAAAAATCTCCAGGAATCCGAAAAATGTGACGACGATAACGTTTTTGACATTCCGCCAGCATCACGGCAACCAACATCGCCCTTGCCAACGCCAGAGCCAGTAAAACCAGAAGTGAAATCGGCAGCAATAAGGCCCATTGATGAAAACACAGAAATCAGAGTGTTTGAAATAGAACAGACCACTGGAATGTCCGAAATGAAGGCTGTGTCTCCCGACACCGAAATCCTAACCCATACAAATCCTGCGACGTCCGATATGGCAACGCTGGAAGGACAAAAGTCTGTCAAAGGCAATGAAATTCCTAACCAAACTTCGGCAGATGGAGAAATTCTGGAGGACAATGAAAATTGGACCACCGTTGTGGGAAAACAAAGAAATACAACGAAACTCAAAGAAAAACGGACAAAACAAATAGTAGAATCTAGAAACGAAAGACCCGCCCTATAAGAGGTATCAAGGATATATCATCTGTGACGGGCTTGAAAGTGGTCGAGCAAAAATCATGGTACTTTATCTCAGGTTTTGCTATTGGTACAGCACCAGAAGCAGTGATGAACTACATAAAGACAAACATGAAAATGGATAGCACTTGTGTAAAATTACTCACAAAAAAAAACAATTACAAGAGTTCATTCAAGGTTGGAATAAATGAGGGCCAAGAAAAGGATTTTCTTAGTCCCGATATGTGGCCCAGAGGCACTGTTGTAAACCATTTTATGAATCTCAGTCGGGCTCCCCAATAAACTATCAAATAAGGGACAAAACCGCAAAGTATATGGCCAAATTAA
The DNA here is from genome assembly GCA_963920685.1 of Polydrusus tereticollis. NCBI lineage: Eukaryota > Metazoa > Arthropoda > Insecta > Coleoptera > Curculionidae > Polydrusus > Polydrusus tereticollis. Next base: position 42,016,702 of record OY987332.1, on the reverse strand, counting down.
ATATCTTCCACTTGAACATCCGCTCTCTGCGTAATAAAGTTGTAGATTTGGAGGCGTTTATTCATGATCATATGGTCACCTATGATGTGCTGTGTATCAGTGAGCATCATCTTAGGAAGGAAGAACTCCAGGGCCTAAAGGTAGAGAATTATGTGCTTATCTCTGCGTTTAGTCGACAACAAGTACAAAATGGTGGTACACTCATTCTAGGGAAGACAGATCTAAGAGCTCACAGTATCAGAGTAATAGAAGACCTATCGAGAGAGACACACTGCGAATAAGCAGCAGCAAGGGTGGCAGAACAAAATATGGCCATCGTGACAGTGTATCGACCACCAAATGGAGACTTTCATATCTTTATGTCTATTATTGAGAGTATGCTGCACCTTCTCGAGCGGGAAAGATGCAGGCATGTGGTAATAATGGGCGATTTTAACATAATTTTTAATTCAAACTCTGAAAGAAAACACAATTTTATTGATCTCATGAACAGTTTTAATTTTGGTCAACAAATTTTTCAGAATACAAATAACATAAATTGCATTGATAATCTGTTTGTTAACTTTTCAGGTAGTGTTGATTTTACTACAAACGTTTTTGTACCTTTGCTCTCTGATCATCTGGCTCTCGATCTACAGACTGATGTGTGCCTGGTAAACCATTGCATGGGCTCTCGGCTATGCAGGCCTGTTACTCCCACAGGAACAAACAGCATGATTTCTTATTTGGAGGGCCAGGATTGGACTTTTATTGACTCACCTGGGGAGTCTGTTAATTGCAGATTTCAGAGGTTCATGGAGGTTCTGACCATGGGAATGGATCTTTTTTTTTTCACTAAAGCGTAAACAACACAGGTGCAATAAGAATACCACTGTCCAATGGTATGATCGCGATTTACGTAAAATGCGTCAAACCCTGAACTTTTTAAATGATATATATAAAAATAGGCCCACTGATAACCTAAAAGCATATATTAAAAGTTATAAAAAAGATTATAAAAAGAATGTTCGTCTGAAAAAGCAAAATGCATATTCAAACTACATAATGACCTCATCTAACATGGTCAGAACCTCTTGGAGTGTCATAAATGAGTATCGAGGTGTTCCCAGCAGGAGTGACTCTAACACTGTTCTGACAGCAGAAGACTTCAACAACTTTTTCTCCAGTGTAGCTGAAGAAAGCATAAAGGGAATTCAACCATCAACAAGAGACTACAGGGACTACATGAGGGAGACTGATGAGGATACAAATGTGGGGTTTGGCTTTTCGCAGGTGACCCAAAACCAGGTTAGAGAGGTACTTGACTCCTTGAAAAACAAAAATAGTATGGATGTTTATGGCATGGGTGTCTCATTGATCAAAAAATTAAAAAATGTCTTAATTTCTCCTCTGACAAAACTCATTAATCACTGTATACGATCCGGTTGTTTTCCTTCATTTCTAAAAAAATCAAGAGTGGTGCCTGTTTTTAAAAAGGGCGACAAAAATAGTTTAGGCAACTATCGTCCAATCTCACTTGTTCCAGCACTCTCAAAGGTATTTGAATGTTTATTAAAAAACCAATTATATGAGTATCTTGAATTAAATAATCTTCTTTCGGAAAGCCAGTTTGGCTTAAGGGCTGGAAAGTCCACAACTCTGGCTATTCTCGAGCTGCTCAAATATATAGCAGAGTCCTTTGAGGAGGGTGAATATGTAAATACTACCTGCTGTGACCTGTCGAAGGCTTTTGATTGTGTTTCACATAGTGTTCTGTTGGATAAACTTAAGTGCTATGGGCTAAATGGGGTGAGCATTGGCCTTCTAGAGGGTTACTTGCGAGGTAGAAGTCAGGCTACTGAATACGAAGGAAAGTTGTCTAGCGAGGCTGAAATGAGATATGGCGTACCGCAGGGCTCAGTGTTGGGTCCCCTTCTGTTTGTGGTGTACATAAATGACATAAATGAGTCTATCCCATCGTCCAAGGTTATGCTGTTTGCGGATGACACTTCCATCACTGAGTCAAATGTTTGTAAAGAAAGACTGTATGAGAGTATGACTGAGTCAATGAACAGCTTAAGGGATTGGTTTAGGGCTAATGGGCTGGCCCTCAATGAAACTAAGACTGAGACCATTACATTTGGACTGAGGGAGCTGGAGGATGATGAGTCGACGGACGGGGTAAGGTTTCTTGGGATTTTATTAGATACAACTTTAAAATTCGATAGCCATGTAGATCAACTGGCCATACGTCTTTCAAAAAATATTTTTTTACTCAGAAATCTTAAAAACGTTTTACCTAAGTCCTGCCTTGTGCAGGCATTCCATGGCGTGTTCCAGTCCGTGGCGTGTTGCGGAATCTTGGCACACACTGCGCGAATATTCGCACTACAAAGGAAAGCGATAAGGGTACTAGCTGATCTTGATTATAGAGCCGATACCAAGCAAACCTATCAAGAACTGAGGGTAATGACAATACCATGTAGGTATATATATGAATGTCTCATCTACTGTCATAAAAACATTAACAAATATAACCTTAAAAATTTCTATCACCATAGGTAGTAGACAAGCAGATTATATAAGACTCGACCATTTAAGACTCCAAAAATCACGAATATCAGTGAACTATTACTGTCCAAAGTTTTATAACAACCTGCCAACAAACTTAAGAGAGCAATCAGAAAAAACTTTTAAAATGAATATTAAGGAACTATTGATCAGCAATGCGTTTTTCAGTGCTCAGGAATTTCTTGATTTTACCTTTTAATAATGTACCAACCTGCAGTGTACTCTCAAATTTTAATTTTAATCTTAAAATTGTATAATGGTAATTTTTTTTATATCAGGGATAAAGGTCGATTTCTAAAATGTTTCGTCACCGTTCCCGCTCGTGACTACCGTTCTTTGGGTATTTATGAAACACGAACCCCACCGTTATAAATTCGCGAGAGCGTGGGAGAGTGGGAAGTTTTCCAATTGGCACCCTGCGTTATTATTTACGCGTTTTTGCTTTTCAAGCCATTCTAGACGTATTAAACTAGAATGAATACAGCTTTTTAAAAACTTCATTTCTCATATCGTCAAACTAATATACTTTTTGAATCAGGACATCAACAGTAAAAACTTTACGCCATAGTTCCTTTGTTTTAAGCTAAGCCGCCTTTTAAATGGCATTAGACTCTACACAAAAACATAAACAAGACGGCTATATTGGTTTTTAATAAAAATACAGGGACAACTTGGTATTGCAGGGGCATTCAACAAGAACTCTTCAGTCCTTGTTGGATAACCCTGCAATACATGCCTTTTCCCCACTCATTGTATATTATAACAATAATTTTATAAAATAAAGATGTTTTTCCCTTTTCTTTTCGTCAGACCCAATCCTTGGACGCGTTTCGCCGTATTACGGCTCATCGGCAAGGCTATAGAGTCTGACGAAAAGAAAAGGGATCTTACAGTGTTTTCAACACATAATGTATAAATACATATGCGAGATGTTACACGTGGCGACATCTCGTAGCAATAATTTTATATCTTATTTCCTACAAAAAAAAACAGAACCAGTCCCAGTATATTTATTAATAACCCTGGCCTACTATGTCACTGTTGCCAACACATGATTCTAAAAAATAAAACTCTTACCTACTAAAGTTCGTAGCATACTGGTTATAGATAAACACTTTGTGATGAAAGGGCCTAGCCAGCCCTTTATTGGCCATTCTTATCAAATCAGTCTTATTGGGTGGAAATAATACTCTTTCGTCCAATTCGTAAGTGGGTACGACATAAGCACATTTTGTTCCCTCACATTTATAACTATCTAAAATAATATAGATACAGGTAGTAAAACATCGTGCATAAATCTCTCTCTTATAATATTAATCTATGAAAGAGACAAACAACAATACAAACCCAATACAATGTTTTATACCGGGTGTTGCATCGTCGAGCGGGACATAGGAAATCCCATGTAATTTTAAATGGGGTCAATTATTGGCTTCCCTAATTATTTTAGAGAAAAATTCTATTTAGGTTTATTAAAGAGCACTAAAACCCACATTCAAAAGAATAACTTTAGATATTTTTGATGAGCCCGTTTACGGGTTATCGCCGATTTCTGTTTAACTATTTCTCCTTTTTATGGCCCCGTATTTGCGGGCACCAGTCCAAGGTAAAAGATGACTGTCAAATAAAGTTGTCATTTTGAGGAATATTTGAACATCTTCTTAAATCCTAAAGTTCTAACAATTTAATAGTACCTACCTATTAATTAGTAAAATGTCATAATTAACCTTGTAATTGGATACTTTATTTTAGTTTTATTCAGATTAATTTGTACTCATAAATACACCTTTAATATTTTCGATGTACGAGTTTTTATAACAATAAAGCACACATTTCAAAATGACAACTTTATTTGACAGTCATCTTTTACCTTGACTGGTGCCCGCAAATACGGGGCCATAAAAAGGAGAAATAGTTAAAAAGAAATCGGCGATAACCCGTAAACGGGCTCATCAAAAATATCTAAAGTTATTCTTTTGAATGTGGGTTTTAGCGCTCTTTAATAAACCTAAATAGAATTTTTCTCTAAAATAATTAGGGAAGCCAATAATTGACCCCATTTAAAATTACATGGGATTTCCTATGTCCCGCTCGACGATGCAACACCCGGTATACCGTTTTTTTTTGGATAAAAAAAAGAAGAAAAGTTCTGTGTCAACCCCAGGACGAATTGTTGATGGTAAAGACTTGATTTTTTTAAATTTTATATCATAATTTGCCATTTTAAGTCTCTGTTGTGTCCTTTGCAGACCCTTTTACAAGTATTGTAAAATGTCTGCTTTAAAGATTAGGTTTGCTCAGATTTTAAATTCAAATTGCTGGTTATTTTATAATATTCTTGGCATACATACAAACCAAGCAACGTTTAGAGAGAAAGTACATATTCACAGCCCAAGCGGATGTAAATAGAGCTGTATGATGGGCCATGCCGAAAGAGTTTCAATGTTCAGACTCGTGTAAGTTTCGCGTTATGTCCTTTGCCATTTAATCCCATAAGTATTATATTTAATTGTATGCTCCATATTTGCCTCTATTAGTATCCAAGATGGTCTATGTCACCCATTCAATAACCAGAAACAAGTAATACTGTAAATATCCCGATTGCAAGAGTGCATTGTCAATAAGCATTTCTATTCATTTACTAGTGTTGAAAGACCGAAAAATAATTGGAATATTAATCCTGACATTGAGTTCAAAACTTCCACATTCCGTAGAGCCTGATAGTTCAATTTTTTTTAACAGTAGTTCAAAATATTCTGTTTAGTCCTCTACGTTTGAAACAAGTACACCATCCACTTCATATCAAGTTGAGGACGAACCCAATTTGATCAGTTTCTTGTGCACTTTTTCCAAATCTTGACATTACTGATCCCGATATTCTACACGTTCTTAATTCAAGTACCTTCTGACAAAGGTAGTTATAATCAGTCTGGAAAATATTATTTTCGAACAAGGTAGGTTAGTTCAGGTTAGGACTAAACAAATATTGTTTTAAGATCAGTCTCGCCTCGCCATTTTATATTATATTTAATTTTTTTCACTGTTATAAGTTTCTCCAGTATTTAACTAAACATAAAAATTATGTTTTGTTTAGTAGGTATGTTCGTTATTTCGGTAGGTACTAATCATAAACTTTTTTTCTTTTGCATGAATCCCTGATCGATCCTAAATACTGTGTGAGAATTTAACTCTGGATGCAACATTTAACCTGCACCAGCACCTGGCTAAGACCTTTCTAGGTTACCTACTGAAAGTACCTGGATAATTATGTTTTGTTTTTATGTCAAATTTTTGTATTTATTTTCTTAATTAAAAATGGTTTACTGGAAGAAGGAAAATACATTTATGCTAAAATATTAATAGTTCTTCATTTGTCAATAGTTATGGAATGTATTTTAATTTTTTTCTATAATCTTCTCTAGTTCAAGAGACGAGCAAGGAAGGAAGTAAGATTCTTATATTAATTGGTCAAAACTGACAAGCAACTTTCTGAACTTTTTTGAATTTGAACTAAGAAAGGGTGCAAAACGTAAATAGCTAATTGCTATTTCGGATGAATGGTCAGTAGCGTAACTAGAAGACCTGGGGCGATGAACGGATTTATTCCAGATACATTTAACATCAACACCGGAGTTTCTCAAAACGATCTCTTAAAAAAAATTAAATTCTATATATTATAGCTTCGCTGATGACAGGACACTTGCTTCATCTTTTACTTTGGATGCTCGATCATCAGCTGCCAATGCACATCTCTAGAGACAGCAAGAGGTCTCACATCTTAACAAAGACCTGGAAGAAATTCTGTCTTGGGGTGACAGTAACCAAGTAGAATTTAATGCTAAAAACCCCAGGCGACAGTTTTTCCAAAAAAGTTAATGCTGAAGAATCGGATTCAAGTCATGGCGGGACACTCGATTCCCTTGGCTGCATCAATTTATTGGGTGTCAAATTGGATAGTCATGTGTCTTGGCACAGTCACGTTGCGACCATTGCTAAGGCAGCCTCGCAGAAGCTTGGAGTACTTTTCCGAACTAAGAACCTCTAATACACTCCAACAACTTTTGATGCTCTATAAAGCCTAAATTCGACCATCGCTGGAGTACTGTTCGCATATTCGGGGCTCTGCTTCTAAACATACCCTGAGATTGCTAGATTCGATTCAAGGAAGAGCTATTCGCTTGATCGGTGACCATAATCTGACACACAACCTGGATAGCCTTGAACATCGAAGGCAGGTTGGCGAGTTGAGCCTATTTTACAAATATTTTCATGGAAAGTGCTCAACTGAGATTGCCCGCTTGATTTCACCCAGAGCGGTGCATGGTAGAAATACATAACGAGCCACAGCAGCTCACCTGTACGTGGTTTAGCTTAGTGTCTATCGAACGACACTGTTTAAAAATTCTTTCATCTGGAAAACGTCATCACTCTGGAACAACGTCTCTGAGGCCGTGTTCATCAACGAGTATAATCTCCACAAAGTCAAGCCCAACGTAAATCGTTTCCTGTGCACACGCACCGCTCGCAGAGCGCCATAATTGATTAATCCTGCAGTGCTGTGCCTTATGTATTGTAATAAAAGAGGGAAAAAAATGTGGAACGTAGACAACATGATGGAAGAAACGGTAGAAACACTTATTATTGTAGTTGAATCCACACACGAATTTTTCAATTTCATTTCTTTTTCTTCTTTTTTTGCTAATAATTATAAAAATATTATACGTTATAAGTCTGCTAAAGTAGGTACCTTTCTATGGAGAGACCAACCCAAATGAAATAATAAAGTTTTGATTAATATGTTTCGGTCTACAAACGTCATTTTCGAAATAAAACTTGAAGTATGTCAAGAAAGGTTAGAGTTAGCTATAGAACATTAAACATGCAATGCGATTAGAATATTACGTAGAATTCAAACACGAAGCAATATATAGGATGCTCTATTTAAAGTAAGCAAGTTGACATCTACTTCCGTTATAACCGGAAGCGCTAGATCGCCGTTCGTAAGCTAACAAATTTTCAAATTTTTCCAAATGATAGTTTTTCCAAAATCGATCGGTGGAGTTCCCGGTGGGACACCCTCTCTATACAGGGTGTCCCAAAAACATACCGACAAACTTTAAGGGTTGGTAGATCAATACAAACTTGTCTTGTTTAATAAACGTATGTCCGTAAATGAGTGTTTGGGTTAGAGCAATAAAATCTTTCAAATCATATCCAAGTAATTAAAATAATTCTTGATTTAGACATTTTCAACATTTGTTGTTTCAACTACGTTCGTTGTTGGAGAACGCAAACATTTCTTTATTGCAGTAAACATTCCAAAGATGCCAATTTTAAGACTGTAGTATTATTTATAACTTATTTATTGTAACATTGGCTTCGTTAATTGTTATTTGAAAATTTTTATTGAATATGGACGATAATTGCGCATTCGAGAACCTACCGATATTCACTTTGCTTATGTTACAGCAAATTGTAATGGAAGAGAAGCTGCAGGTTTGTGTGATTACATATATCAGGAACGCCGCCAACTTCATTACACAACCTTTGCTTCCATTCATCGTCGCCTTAGAGAAAGTAGGAATCTAAAACATCCTAGTGGTGGGGGTCGTCCAAGAACAACTCGTACGGTTGAATTTGAAGAAGGAGTTCTACCTCGTGTGGAAGAAAATCAATCCACAAGTGTTCGCGCAATTGCCCACAATATGTGTTCCTCCAGGTCGACAGTACAGCGTGTTTTACATGAGCAACTTCTCCACCCCTACCATTTAACAGTACAAGCTTTAAATCCTTAAGATTTTCCACATTGATTTGCTTCTTGCCAATTTCTTTTTTCTTGGTGAGATTTTAATTAATTATTTAATTTAAGAGCCTCACTTCGGGAGAACAGTACTGTTTTCTGATGAGGCATGTTTCACGCGCGATTAATAGTAGAAACAGTCACATTTGGCATGATGAAAATCCTCACACTGTGGTCTCTAGAAGACACCAGCAACAATTTTCTGTAAACATGTGGGTTGGTATCCTTGGAGAGAATCTAACAATCTACTTGCTGCCTGCTTGTTTGAACGCAAATATTTATTTCCATTGTGTGCACAATGTTTTGCCTCTATTATTAGGAAATGTCCCTTTAGACATTAGAAATAACACGTGGTTTCAACATGGCGGGGCACCTTCCAATTTTGGTTTAAATGTGTGCCAGTATCTGGACCAGCGATTTTTGTGCTGATGGATTAGAAGAGGAGGTCCCGTGGCCTGGCCCGCGCGTTCTCCCGATCTGATCCCCCTGGATTTCTTCCCTTGGAGTTATCTGAAACTTTTAGTCTACGAGACGTCTAATCGTAATAAGCAAGAATAATGGCCAGTCTACACATGTAGAAGCTATTCCCGAAATATTCCATAGAGTCCGCGAGTCAATGAGCCGACGGTGCAAACTTGGTATTGAAACAAATTTTAATGGTCAACATTTTAAACAATTGTTGTAAACCATAGAAATAGAGAAATAATATTATTTATTTATCACTGAAATAAACAAAACTGACAAAAACCATTTTTTTTTCTTTCCGCTAAAAGGGTTCATTTGCGGGCATATTTTTATTAATCAAAATAAGTTTCTTTTTATGTCCTCTTCTAACCCTTAAAGTTTGTCGGTATGTTTTTGGGACGCCCTGTATATTTTTTTTAACTTTCCCGGACTTAGCCTACAGAGTAAAAGGGTTAGGTGTAATTTGGGCGTGGTCAAAAATTGTCGCCTTCGGCGCTATTATACAGAGCGTTGCAGAAGTACGGTACGTAACTTAAGGGAGTGATTTCTTATGATATCCTAAGAGAAAAAGTTTATATGAACATGTGTCCGGACTTGCCCCGTTAAAGTTTTTTAAAGAAAATTCGGTTCCTTATGATTTCTTTTCATATTGATATGGGGCTTTATTAGCCCAAACTAGATTAAATTTATTAAGTTCAGTGGCGTCCCGGGGAGCACCTTAACGAATATTATTGACAATAAAATGTACGCCACTGACTTTTCTCTAATTTTGATATTTTTGTACAATTTACCAACTAATTGTACATACATTTAATGCATGTACAGGGTTATCCAACCAAGACTGGACAAGGCGATTTTTTGACTTTTCCTGTACTTTTATAAAAAAACTGAAATAGCCATCTTAAGTCATTTTCTCCCGCGAATTCGAATATCTTCAGCAAAAAACAATTGAACATCAAACAAAAGTACTAGGGGTCACTTTGATATTTTTTTAAATGGGATGCCGTATTTTTAATGAGCTTATCCGATTTCTCATATAAATTTTGATCTAAAATGTTGGATTTTTAATTCAAAAACGCCTTTTTTCTTCAGTTTTAAATTCGGAAAATGTTCGTCTACCGTAAGATTAATACCTGATAGATGGATACCCGTTTCACCTGTTCACCCTTTAACCTGCTTTAAAGCGTCCATCAGTTAGACAAAATAATCAAGTTTCAAATTTCTATATATTTTTCACGAATTAATTACAAATTTAGTAGTTTTTGCAAATCTAGTATTGCTTACGTATAAAAAAAGTATGACATATTAGAAAAAAACTATAAACTAAAGTGAATAACTTTAATCTCAATAATATAATTGTTCTATGTGTCCTCCATTATTTTCAAAACATGACCGATGCCCCCTTTTCAATCTATCCAAAGAATCTCTTACAATATTTTGGTCCTGGTTAAGTCTATTAATTTCATTTATAATTTTTTGCTGAATGTCCTCCAGACTTCTGTTGGGTCGTTGATAAACTACATTTTTTAAATGACCCCATAAAAATGTATCCATTGGCGTGATATCGGGGCTATTTGGTGGCCAATGAATTGTTCCGTTACGGCCAATCCACTGATTGTAACGCTCGTTTAGGTATGTTACCACTTCTCGAACTGCATGAGGCAGAGCACCATCCTGCTGCCAAATGATATTGTTGTAGGCTTGCAATGGCAACCTTTCCAAGAAATCCTCGATATCGTTATGAAGAAAATGGAGGTATCTTTGGCCTGTTAAAGAGCCACGATAAAATAGTGGTCCAATAATTCGATTTTCTAACATCCCACACCAAACATTAAGTGAGCTCCAACCTTGAAACTTTATCATTTCATATCTATGAGGGTTAACTGCTGCCCAGTATCTTGTATTTTTCCGATTGTATACCCCCGATGTTGTAAATGACGCTTCGCCACTCCATAGAATTTTATTATATAAATTATAATCTTCGTCTTGCTCTCTCATCAGCATTGAAGCAACAAATCGAAATCGCAGTTCTTTTTGAAGCTGTGTTAAGTATTGAACGAAAAGGATGCAATATGGTTTTAGACCACATTTTTTTAAAGTTCTGTGAACTGTTCCATAGCTTATTCTCCGGAGCCCTGGACCATACCTTACTTCTCGTACCGCTTGCGGAATAGAACTCTTCGGATTTATAGTAAAATATTGAACAATAGCTCGATTCCTTATATTCCGTCTTTTTAATCTTTCTTGGCTTATCTTTCAATGTCTTACTTTCTTCAAATAGGGTCTTAATTCTGCGAATTGTATCCACTGAAATGTGTCTCTGGAAACTCTCAAAAAATGTTCTTTGTATTTGTCGAGCATTCTTTCCCTTTTGTAATATAATTTTATTACATTTAGCCGTTCTTCTAAAGAATATTTCATTATTTGTAATTAATTCGTGAAAAATATATAGAAATTTGAAACTTGATTATTTTGTCTAACTGACGGACGCTTTAAAGCAGGTTAAAGGGTGAACAGGTGAAACGGGTATCCATCTATCAGGTATTAATCTTACGGTAGACGAACATTTTCCGAATTTAAAACTGAAGAAAAAAGGCGTTTTTGAATTAAAAATCCAACATTTTAGATCAAAATTTATATGAGAAATCGGATAAGCTCATTAAAAATACGGCATCCCATTTAAAAAAATATCAAAGTGACCCCTAGTACTTTTATTTGATGTTCAATTGTTTTTTGCTGTAGATATTCGAATTCGCGGGAGAAAATGACTTAAGATGGCTATTTCAGTTTTTTTATAAAAGTACAGGAAAAGTCAAAAAATCGCCTTGTCTAGTTTTGGTTGGATAACCCTGTACAAAAAAACACCTGTATTTCAAAGTTAGTTGAAATATATATAGCAAGTCAAAAATGAATAACTTTACTAATGCTGTACACCAGGGTAGTGAGACCTGCAATTACGTATGCAGCACTGGTTTGGTGGCCAAGGACACAGTAAAAAACCACAATATCAAAGCTAGGAAGTCTACAAACTGGCCTGTTTGAGCATCACAGGGGCTATGAGATCGACCCCGCATCCGCAATGGAGAACATCCTGGACCTTCCTCCACTTCATTTAGTGATTACAGGAGAGGCAAGAATAGGACTATATAGACTACAAAGTTCTACGTCTGGGTGGCATAGAACTGGACGCGTACTTCTATGCGATATCATAAGGGGACCCGAGCTAGAAATGAGATCAGACCACACAAACTCTGCATATCGTTATGACATACCATTCAAGACCGTAATCGACGACCGGGATGCGTGAAACAATAAAACACTAGAAACTCCTGGGGCAATAATCTGGTACACAGACGGCTCAAAAACCAAAGACGGTACCGGAGCAGGGATACACGGAGTAAGACCGAAGAGAGATGCTTATTTCTCCCTGGGTAAGTCTCCCATGGTGTTAAAAGCGGAAATCTACGCCATCCCACAGTGTGCGTATGAAAACAATAGGAGGACTTAATAAGTGGATCCACATATACTCCGACAGCCAAGCAGTCCTTAGAGCGCTAACATGCAATAAGGTGACTTCAATATTGTTAAGAGGAACTAGTGGCTCTGGCAAGAGCCAACAAAGTAATACTACAATGGGTACCAGGACATGAAGGTGTTACAGGAAACGACAAGGCCGACGATCTTGCAAGAAAGGGGTCGGAGAAAACATTCATTGGTCCAGAACCGGCACTCGGAGTCTCAAGAAGCACAGTACGAGATGTCATAAAATGATGGACAAGGAATCAAGACAAAGTCTACAGGAACAACAGACAGGGATCAAACCATAGCAAATCTTTCATTGGGAACCCAGACCCGAACCTAACAAAACAGCTACTTCTGATGAGCAGAAATCAGCTAAGAATTACCACAGGAATTCTGACAGAATACATGGCCGTCAACAAGCACCTGCACCGTATGCAACTGTACAATTGCAGCTTATGCGGGCCAGAAAGTGAAACGGTACAGCACATTATTTGCCACTGCGAGTCATTGGATCGGAAAAGGCAACAAACTCGGGCAACCAAGACTAGAAACAGAGGAAATTCCGACACTCTCCCCAGTTAACCTACATAAATTAGTGCAAGGAAATGGAATCAATTAGTGGGTATAAGAACAAACTAGGGTGAGCATAATGGGCCAAACCTGTCCGAAGTGCATCCGGCACTTGGACGGACCCTCGGAAGATAAAAAAAAGGCCGAAATGGCCCAGATGCATTTCAATTATGGCCCAGCAAATCGAAATGCTGAAGAAGCCCGGAGAATTTATCAGGAACGTTATCCAAACAGAGTACTGCCATGTGCCAAAACATTTAAACAGCTCCATGCAACATTGAGTGAGACTGGAAGTTTTATTCGCAGTACGAAACTTTGACAATACTTTTCGTAATTGCTGAATTGGACACGGGCCAGCTTTGCCAGCTCGCAACCCAGACTTGAATCCTCTAGATTAATATTTATGGGATCACCTAACGTCTCTTCAATACAAGACGCCTCTACTAAATAAAAACGACTTAAGAATTCGAATTATTGAAAGTTACAATGCGATACGAAATAATGTAGGCATTTTTGAACGTGTAAGATATTCAATGATGAGACGATTGCAATCGTGCATTTTATCAGAAGGTGGCCATTTTAACTATTTGCTGGGATTAACTGTTCAATATTTAAAAAAATAATTTTACTTCTAATTTAAATGTTTTAATTAACTTTGAAATACATAGGTATTTTTTTTTTACATGCAATAAAGTGGTTTTCATTTTTTCTCTCGAAAACAAAGCAAGATACGAAATCAATTCAAGAAACAAAAAAGTTGTACTATTAGTTGGTAAATCTGAAACAAAATATTAAAATTTAAAAAAGTCAGTGGCGTACATTTTTTTCTCAATAATATTCGTTACTGTGCTCCCCAAGAAGCCACTGAACTTAATAAATTTAATCTAGTTAGTGCTAATCAAGCCCCTTATTAATATGAATAACGGTAAAACATTTCACTATAATCGGGACAAGGATATTAAAAAAAAAATTATTAAAAGCCAATTTTTTCTTAGAACTATATCAAGAGCGGAGCAATTCCTGACGGATATTCATATGATTTTTTTTTCTTTTAGAACATCATAAGGAATCACCCCCTTAAGTTACGTACTGTACTTCGGAAACACCCTGTAGAGTTTACGAGCCGCCACTATTCTTGAGATGCTTAATAATTTTCATTCTCACCTAAAAACTCATTTAAACTCTCAGCCATGCCTCTACTAGGAATAATATCGACATCGGTAAGGAACACGTACTTTGTTTGACAATTTTTCCTCGCCAAATTTCTAAGCAGATTTTGCGGGTAACGTTGCTTCAATCTGGATGTAACTTTATGCTAAAAATTTCCAATTTATAAATGCAAAGACCATATTTATTATGATTATATAATTTTAAAAACAACCCACCTGTTTGTTTATTTCGCGCAACAACCCATGCAATACTCCCATAGGGTTCTCGCATTCCATTTTTTCCAGTTTCTCCTCATCTATTGTAAATGTGTTTGGCCCCGTGTCTCTTATTACAGCGATATGGAACGTGACTTTTTCTTTTATCCTTAAATTACATTTTCTTAAATATAATATGTACAAAAGAAGACGGTTTAGTTCTTGTTCATTCGCTGCGAAAGCTGCTAGGGATATTGGACCACCTGTAGAAAAATACAGAAAATAGAACCAGGTATTTCTGTCAGAGCTGCAATAAATGATGAGAGCGGCAATATTAACATTAATATACAGGGTGTTACAGTACGTGGCCAAACTTCAAGGGGTGATTCTTTGAGTGATTCTAAGACGAAAAGTTGATGTAAATATAGTTTATCTACTTTCATTTAGTAATATGAATTTTACAGTTCTGTAAATCGTTTTGTAAGGGCATCTATTACAGCACTAGTGCTGTAATAGATGCCATTACAGCACTAGTGCTGTAATAGATGCCCTTACAAAACAATTTTTAATAGCAGGTGCATTTTTATTTTTAAAAATGCCTTTTGCCAAATATTTTTATTCATAGATGAAAGTAGATAAAATTTTGTACAATATTCTTGTTGTAAATTCATATAACTACACTCGATGTTTGATTAAACTCGGCTGACGCCTCGTTTAACAACTTTAACATCTCGTGTTGTAATATGAATCTTTACAACACTTATATCGTAAATATCTATTATCTACTTTCATTTAGTAATATGAATTTTACAGTTCTGTAAATCGTTTTGTAAGGGCATATATTACAGCACTAGTGCTGTAATAGATGCCATTACAGCACTAGTGCTGTAATAGATGCCCTTACAAAACGATTTTTAATAGCAGGTGCATTTTTATTTTTAAAAATGCCTTTTGCCAAATATTTTTATTCATAGATGAAAGTAGATAAAATTTTGTACAATATTCTTGTTGTAAATTCATATAACTACACTCAATGTTTGATTAAACTCGGCTGACGCCTCGTTTAACAACTTTAACATCTCGTGTTGTAATATGAATCTTTACAACACTTATATCGTAAATATCTATTATCTACTTTCATTTAGTAATATGAATTTTACAGTTCTGTAAATCGTTTTGTAAGGGCATATATTACAGCACTAGTGCTGTAATAGATGCCATTACAGCACTAGTGCTGTAATAGATGCCCTTACAAAACGATTTTTAATAGCAGGTGCATTTTTATTTTTAAAAATGCCTTTTGCCAAATATTTTTATTCATAGATGAAAGTAGATAAAATTTTGTACAATATTCTTGTTGTAAATTCATATAACTACACTCGATGTTTGATTAAACTCGGCTGACGCCTCGTTTAACAACTTTAACATCTTGTGTTGTAATATGAATCTTTACAACACTTATATCGTAAATATCTATTATCTACTTTCATTTAGTAATATGAATTTTACAGTTCTGTAAATCGTTTTGTAAGGACATATATTACAGCACTAGTGCTGTAATAGATGCCATTACAGCACTAGTACTGTAATAGATGCCCTTACAAAACGATTTTTAATAGCAGGTGCATTTTTATTTTTAAAAATGCCTTTTGCCAAATATTTTTATTCATAGATGAAAGTAGATAAAATTTTGTACAATATTCTTGTTGTAAATTCATATAACTACACTCGATGTTTGATTAAACTCGGCTGACGCCTCGTTTAACAACTTTAACATCTCGTGTTGTAATATGAATCTTTACAACACTTATATCGTAAATAACTATTACTATTTATGGTTTGGTAATGCTTCGTTTTCGTAAATATTTGAATAATCCTTTAGCCGATTCTGTTGACATTTGGCAGTGTTATTTAGGGTAATAAGGCGCTAATTTAGCCCTAACTAGAATAAAATTTTTAGGTCCAGTGGCGTCCCGGAAGGCACCCCTTAACTAAGACCCTTGACAAAAAAAAATGTTTCTTCGCATTAGGCAACTAAATCTACAAGATTTTTAATTTTAGCATATTCTTCGTATCTTCCTTCGTTTTTGAAAAAAAAAAACATAAAAATCACTTTATTGTATGTCCCTGGGGCAACATAATAAAAAATTGTTTTTTTCAGGGTGTTGAAATATTCAATTATTAATGGTATTTCTCATTTCGCCAGTGCCGTGCACAGTGGTAACGCCGGAAATTAAAAAAAACAAACAAACAAGAAAAACACTTTATTAAAACCTTAATGAAACAAATGGTACGCTATTTTTTTTTAGTAAAAAAACATTTAACAATAAATAACACGAAACTTACAATACATGTGAAACTGTCCTCCTTCAACTTCAATACAAGCATTACTTCGTCTTAACATCGAACGCCGAACACGCTGAAATATTCCCGACGTATGTCTTATCTGATCAAATGAAGCCCGTATCCGTTGGATTAATAATTCTTCTTTAGTGTTGACTGGAGTTTTATGCAGTATTATGGAGCATGATCTACATTGCTCCTCTTACTGGCAGTGGAACATTTTCTAATAGTTCAGGTAACACAAATTCCAAAAAATGACGATACTCTTGACCAATTAATCTCGGTGGTAAAAATTAGATGATCACGCACAATACCAACCCAAACATCCACGGAAAACTGTTGTTCATAATTATTTTCTAAAAGATGTAGCAAACCCCAATGCCTACGCCCCTGGCGGAAGGTGGATCTCCCACCTACAACCGCCGAGCTAAAAGCATTTCACTGGGTCGCGGCAAGAGAGGTTTTCGGGGGACAAAGGTCCGAGTAAGGTGGATTTTCATGCATACGAAATACGACGGTCCGATGATCCGAAAGTGTTCTTATTGGTTGAATTGTTTTCGCGCCAATATTTGTCCGAATAATTTCAACTTTCATCCGACCGTCGGATGCGTTAAAATATTTTTAACTTTGTCCGACAATCGTATCAATTTTAACCTCACTATTTGACATTTTTTTGTGCGTTTTGTTGTTTCTATTTTAATATTTTAACATAAAACTAATATTAACGACATAAATCAGTGCCATTAATTGTAATATAATAATATCCTATCTGATTATATTAAGAATGAAAAATAAACAAAAAAGAAAAGGATGGGGGGGGGGGGAATTAAGGCGCTTATCACAACCTGTTTCAAGAAATGAAATAATAGATTCTGAAAAAAATTTCAATTGTAAGTCCAAGATTATTAAAAACAATAAACGTACGTGGACAAATATCAGAAAGGAAAGACTTGCACTCAGGTCCTCAGCTCAGGTCACTAAACATAACTTTTTCTTTTGTGCACTCAGGTAAAATTAGTAGTGAACATTAAGCTGATAATGCTCGTCGTTGTCGCACATATATTGCTTAAAAACGTAATGAAATCAAATGGATAATTAAACGCTATAATTGAGAATACAAAAAGGACCAAAACAAAATTATAACCTATAACTGAAGCGTCAAGACACAATTCGGAACAACAGAAACGGAGCCATGAAAATTGGCAAGAATTTCGGACGAAATTAAACGTCATTTCGGATATCGGACCGTCGTGTTTCGTATGCATGAAAATCCACCTTAATACTAAAAGCAAAGTTTGATTAAAGTACGATCGTTTAATTTAAACCGAACCTTCGGGAAATTGTGGTATCAGTGCTTCGGAATATCGCGGGAGTTACTGTGAGCCTGGTCGGGTTAGGTAAGTCGGGATATCTTGAAATACTTTTGAGTTGTATCTTTGCTGTTTTCTTTATTTTGACCACCAGCAAACCCATTGATAGTTCCACTGCAAACCGCATGGAGATTTTCTCCAGTCCAGATATGATTGTTGTGAAAGTTTATAATTGAATTTCGGGAAAAATACACTTCATCGGTAAACATAATATGGAATACTTAGAAATGTCGGAGTTGCTACCTGTTGGTGCAGAACCCAAGTACAATAAACAATTCGCTGTGGAAAATCCGCAGGTAACAACGCTTGAACACGTATGTGGTAAGGATACAGTTGATATACCATTAAAATCTGCCATACAGTAAAGTGAGAAATGTTTTGTTGTGCAATTTTGCATGTAGGTACTTGTATCGGGGCAAAGCTCAACTTCATGTAAAACTGCTTCCTCCATCTCAACTGTTCTTACTGTTGCAGGTTTCCCAGTAAGAGCAGCCGACCTTTGAAAGGTGCCTGATTCTTTCGCACATCCTTTTATGTACACTTACAAATGTTTGTCTATTTGGTATAATGCGTTGAGAATATCTCTCTTGATAAATGCGTCTAGCATTGAGTCATTCCATAGACAAAATGCATATCGGCCATTTTGAGTTTGTAAACTAAACCATTTTGTAATATCAGTAACGAATTTTATAGCCTAAAAAACACTTCAAATAATTACGGTCAAATAATTACGTATGCACTGTTTATAGTTATGTCAGTTATACCAAAGTCAAATTTGTTTGAACAATAGCATTTCCTTCACTCCTTCCTTCTGAGAGAAAAAAATTCGAAAGATGAATTTTGTTCAACTTTAATTGCTTAATCGTTAATAAAAATCACTTTATTATTCCGTGTCCATAGAAAACACTAAAAACAGTTTCTAATTATTATTTTTTTTTTTTTATTTACTATTTTTTACGGTCGTCGGCGTATCAGAGGCCATCTTGAACCGGTCATCGACCGTACGGTTTTTAATCGTGGGGTCTACCGACTGGGGAGTGTGAAACGGCATCTTCATCCTACGAGGTATCCGATCTCATCCGGCCTGTCCGGCGTGAATAGGATGGTTTTGATGTCGATTCATTTTACACTCTTCCCTAAGACAAGAGCACGCGGTGTTTCCCAAGCGGTCACCCATCCAAGTACTAACCGCGCTCGACACTGTTTAACTTCGGTGATCTGACGGGAACCGGTGCTTTAAGTGTCGCTAGGCCCTTGCCTCTAATTATTTTTAAAACACAAGATTTTTTTTTTATTGATTGCAATAAAGTGATTTTTTGTGCCTTCCGAGACGCCGCTGGCCTTAAATATTTTAATTCAGTTAGGGCCTTACTACCCTAAATAATGCTGCAAAATTTCAACAAAATCGGCTAAAGGATTATTAAGATATTTACGAAAAACCGATTTTTTCAAAAAAAGCTTCACACCCTGTATCTTGAGAACAAGCGGTACGTAGTTGGTCCAAAAAAAAACGAAAGGAGAATTAATCGTAAGGCTTTTCTTGTCAAATTTCATGAATGATTTAACTTTCTTGTTAAGCTTTGAGAAGTAAGATATCAGTTTGATATTTCTGAAGACTAATAAAACAAAGTTGATTAAATCAAGCCTGGAAAAAGGCTTGGTCAATGGTCATGCACCCAGTTTGTATGATTTTTTGGGACTGGTTCTTGGGGACTTCTTGGAACCAAAACGGCTATGCCGAAAATGAATCAATTTTAAAACTTTAACAATAGATGTCTACTTTGACAATCTGGCCCTCCATAAAGCTCGGTTCTCAGAGCTTCGTATTGTCGGTACGACACTTTTCCGCTCCTTATTTTATCGTTTTGTAAGGTGTCTAGCGCACGATGTCGTACTGCACAAAACCAATCAGTCCGTCCGGGAACTTTCAATTTCAATAATTGTCAATTTTATTAGTCCTTGTTGTCATACTGGTGTTGATGTAGTTGGTTTACTTTAACTTCATTGGGGGCGGTCCTACGATAGTCCACTACACTTGGGAAAGGGTTAGGAGTATTTAGTCAGTCGCTTCTGATTGGTCAAATTAGTGTCGCCGACGACAGTGCGAAGCTCTAAGAACCAGGTTTAACCGACAAAAGTAAAGGTTTTGGTTTCCGCTAAGGTTGGTAAATTACTTTGATATTCGATCAAACGCTAGGGCCTGCTTGTAGCTCTCAATCGCTCACCCATATCGTTGATATCCATGGTGTAGTCAGAAATCATAAGTAGATGTTGAGTACTACCATATAGTTATTTACATCATTAACACTTGTTTACTAAACTATTCTCTTGGTATTCCTCCTTGAATATAGGGTACCGTTCACAATACTAAATTGGTATTGTTTGGGAAGCAACTTAGAAAATATAATTGGCTCTAATGGAGGAGCGAGACTGATTTTTGGACTTGTTATTAGTAGGATGTAAAATAAATTAAAAATAAAAGAACTTTTAGACAAATATGCCTGATGTTATGAATAAGAAAGGTTGTTAAGCAAATATTAATTGTCATTACTATGGTAATAAATTGATTAATTTTAATGATTCCTTACCCCAGTATAGACTGCTTTCGATAAGAGAAGCAATTTTATCCAAAGAGCTTTGAGAAGCCAGGCAAGTTTTATATTCTTTCGAAAGCTGTACATATGTGTCACCAACTACGACATGGTCAAAGAGTTTATACGATAATCTGCTGTCTGATCTCCCAAGGTCCAAGTTCAGGTTCAACGAGTATTTCTGGCTCATTTGCAAAATTTTGTAAAATTCCGCCATATTCTCATACATGGTTTTATTGAATTTTTGCAGCTTCTTTATTGCTTCGGTGTCTGGAATCGGCATGTTCTCTAAAACAAGTCGGCGGCGATTGGTCAGCGTGATTATGTAAAATTGATAAACTTACCGTTTTTACAGTCCGGCTGTCCGGCTTTGACATTTCCTAGGTGAGTATTCATGGGATCTTGGGAATTTTGTGTGCAGGATGTGGAATACTTTAGAGTTAAAAATATGTTGTAGAGGGTAAGGAAGGCCAGAATGGATATGCTTATGTTCCAGAGACGCCATTTTCCCTAAAAATAATAAAATACCTGTATATTCAAAAAAAGAAAAATAATAAAGTATCAGTTTAACTACACTAACAAACACTAAAAGATTAAATATGAACCTGGCGAGACAAATATGATCGGATTGGCGTACGAGTTGACAATATAAGCGAACGATATACTATGAAATGGTAAAAATATCAGAGAAAGAAGAAAGTAAATAATAATATACGTTGAGGTAAGGTTTTGCTAAAGGGTTTTATAAAGAATCGTATTAGTCTAGTAAATAGAATACCGCCTATTTGATTAAAAATCGTTCGGATCAGTACGCAGAGTGTATAAAACCATACTACAGTAGATGCTTTACATCGTCAGGCAAGTCAGGAATGGACTTGCCACCAGACTAGTTGGGCTAAAACGGTGTGTGGGTCACTTTACACAGCTGAAGCCTGATATTTTCAATACTCTAGTCATTCCCCTTGAAAAAAGTTCCTCTACATTTGTTTCGATAAAATTAGCATTTTTTGAAGAGAAAAGAAGTTTTTTGCATAACGCCTTATTAGAATAATATATCAGAATACTATAGTAAAATTCCAGTCATTTTTATTTTGTTAACAATGTGTTATTGACAACACTTTTCTAAAATGTCGGATTGTTTCAGTATATAAGACTTAAGTCATGGAGGATGAAAACAATATTTTTGGTATTGAATCTTATAGAAGAAATTATGTCTCACATGCACATTGGACAGCGAACCAGTAAAATATCTGTTTAGTGAAGAGTTATAGCCACATAAAGATTTTTTGCTCAAGAATCATATCAAAAAAGCGTCGGATTACCTTCAAGAAAATATGTGGGGAATCAGCCGATATCAATATCGAAGACGTAAATACTTGGAAAGAAAAGCTATTGGCCATTTTAAAGGATTATGCCCCAAGGGACGTATTTAGTGCAGATGAGACAGGTCTCTACTATCGGGCATAACCAACAAAAAGATATGCATTGAAAGGTGACAAGTGTACTGGGAAAGAAAACAGCAAAACAACGATTTACAATTCTGTTCTGTGTAAATATAGAAGATGAGAAGGAAAAACCACTAATAATAGGCAAAAAGCAAAAATTCTTGATCTTCAAAGGCGCACATATCAATAAGTTACCTCTCCAATGGGTCTCGAACAAAAAAGCGTGGATGACAGCAGACATCACGACAACATGGCTTCACACATTTGATACCAAGATGAAGGAGCAAAATAGAAGAGTGATATTGTTTTAGGATAATGCAACGTCTCATCCTAAAATTACACCGGATAATGTCAGACCTATTTTTCTTCCAAACAATACTACCACACATTACCAACCTTTGGACTAAGGCATTATTCAAAATTATAAAATGCTCTACAGGAGCTACCTTATTAAGAAGCCTCTAATATGTATAGAAGGTGGCTTGGGCAATTTGTCCCCACCGACAATAGAAAAACGCTTTATGAAAGTCGGAATTATGCGTAGGATAGACAATATTGACGACTTCGAAGAAAAAGATAATATTTCACTCGTACTTACTTACTTACTTAATTTCTTTATTTTAAATTATGCGGCAATTACATATATTACTAATTACTAACTACAGACACAAAATGAAATGACGTCATACAGCACAAAAATCTAGACCTATTCAATTCCATACATATTATTACCTACTTAATTGTATACCTATTAACTAAAGTCGAAAACCTAATAACTAACTTTACATATTTCTAAAATCATCCAGATTATAGGGTTCTAAATCCAATAATAATTTCTTTATCTCAGCTTTAAAATTGTTTTCTCTATCCATTCTTTTAATTCAGTCAGGTAATTTATTGTACAACCTTAAGCGCATATAATGAGGTGAATTTTCTGTTAAAGTAAGCCTATGTATTGGATAATTAGCATTAACAGTTCTAGTGTTCCGCTAATGATTTGTTGGGCTTTGAAACAATTTTTATTTTTGTAGAAAAATATCAGGCACTCGTAAATGTATAATGCATATAGTTAACAATCCTGTAATTTTAAAGACAGACCTACACGCTTCGTTATATTTCATTTTCTTAATTATTCTAAGTAGTCGCTTTTGAACCACGAATACATTCTGAATTTGATTATCTCTTCCACAAAATATGATTCCGTATTTGACGCGAGCTTCAAAGTTAGCAAAATACAGGATTTTTAACGTTTTCTCGTTCATATAATTGGCAGTGACACGAATACCTTAACAAATCGCATTCATTTTTTGCAAAATACACTTGACATGATTGGCCCAATCCAGAAATTCATTCATTTGTACACCCAAGAACTTAGTATTTTCAGAAAAGCTAATATTATCGCCACTATTAAACTGTACTGGTTTTTGTACATTTGACGCTCTTGTTCTAAAGAAAACTACATTTGTTTTATTTTTATTTATGATAAGTTTGTTTTTGAGAACCAATTTGTAACTGTATTCAAAAAGCTTCTGGATTCATTAATAAGTTGATCAATCTTTTTGTCCCCTATAATTAAGTTAGTGTCATCGGCGTAATTCACTATATTCTGATTGGCTTCTATTATGCTTTTAAGGTCGTTAATAAAAACAATAAACAAGACGGGTCCTAATATACTTCCCTGAGCTATGCCTACATCGTTGATTAAAATTGCGGAGTTGTAAGATTTCCCATTTTTTAGAATAGATACTCTCTGTTTTCTATTATTAAGATATGATTTTACCCAGTTATAGGCGTTTCCTCTTACCACATACATTTCAAGCTTCATGTTAGTTCTCTATTTAAACCGTCGTATGCCTTGGACAATCCAAAAACATTCCCACAACTACGTTGCCATCCTCAAGGTGCTCCAGAATTGATTTAGTAAATTGGAATATTGCAGTTTGAATAGACCTTCCTTTAATGTACCCATGTTGATTTTTATTAAATACATCACAGTTGGTTAAGAAATTGACTAATCTTGAGCACATTGCCAGCTCAAACAACTTTAAGAAACCTGTCAGTAGACTAACAGGTCTATAATTGTCCATCAGTTCTGGATCACCTTTTTTAAACAGAGGTTTTACAGGAGCGACCTTTAAGTGTTCAGGGAATATTCCATGTTTAAATGAATTATTAATAATATGGCACAATACATCTTTACACGCATTAATGAAGAGTTTTACTAAATTAGTTGGAATTTCATCGACGCCACAACTAAGTTTTCTTATTTTTTATAAGTTTCGATACGTCACATAGTTCACTTGCAGTTAATGGCCTTAGATACAGTGATTGATTATTTTTAACAATATTGCTCTTAAATGGCATATTTGCTAATTCTTTAATGAGATTCGGTACAACCGATATTAAGTACTCATTAAACTTATTAGCTATGACTTTAGAATCTCCCTCTGTTTTAATGTTCGAGTTGTGATTTTTTCCCCGTAATTTCATTGCAGATTGCCCACATGCATTTAACTTTGTTGTCTGAATTATTTATTCTGTTTTCATATTGTTCTGCCTGAGATTTTTTTAAAAGTTTATCATATTCTTTTTTCTTTTTCTCTGTACTGATCTTCATAATTTTGGTGTTGTCTTGATAACATTAATAAGACATCCAACTCACACTTACATGCAGTAACTTCGTCATCTTTAAATTTTTTTGGAACCCGACCGTTAAAACACGGATTTAGAGGGAAATTCTGATTAAATATATTTATAAAGACATTTAGAAAGACATTCCACTGTCCATTAACATTATTTCTGTCAACCCTATAAACATCAGACCAGTCTTGCTCGCCTAAACAACGCAAAAGCTCGCTCTTGTTTTCATTTGTAAAAAATCTTTTGTGAATTTGTGTCCCTGTCCTATGGTATTCTGTTTCAAAAATTGCGTTTTGCGCCGTGTGATCCGATATAAAATTTTCAATTACTACAGCTTCTACTTGATCAAAGTTAATAGGTTATCTATACAACTAGAGGCACTGAAAGTTATTCTGGTATTTTCCATTATTCGTGGGTAAACTGTTTACAACTGTTTCCTAACATTAAGGACTCGTTTGTGAACTTAAAACCATTTGCCTTTATGGATAACGATTTGCCAACAGAAAGTGCAGAATTGACTATCATTCAGTGTATTGAAGAGATTCAAGAAACGGATTAAACTACTCCCAACTCTGAGACAGAGAAAGAGGAACCTGAACTTGCTCCAGTGTCGAAAATATCAAGCCTATCTGAAGCCTGTGCAAGTTTGAGAGACTCAAAAAACTTTTTTAATAATGTTAGTAAAATTGGCAAGTCTACAAATATTTTATATAATATATAATATAATTTTGATAAGTCTAATTTTAGTTCTGATATATTTAAACAAAAATATCTAAAATTATTTATATACAGGGTGCCCAAGATAAGGAGGGCCTCTATGGGGATCTCGGTTATGGTAAGAGCTACAACTTTGATTAAATGGGGGAAAAGTTGCGCAATCAGAGGACTAATAATATGGCATAAAAAAAGTTTTAGTAATATTTGTAAGTTTTGAGATATTAAATAAAAACTGATATTTTGGATTTTTGATTTTATTTTTCTTTGGCGTTATTATTAAAGTTAGACCAAAACTGACAAAACTCTCTCACAGCAACTTGTTATGAACTTAAAGATTACATCGCAATTTTTTTTATACGACGTTTCGTTTCCAAGCAAACACCATCAACTTCATTTTTTCTAATACGGCCCTGATTTCTTATTGTCAAATTTTGAGAGCATTTTTTATTCTTAATTCAATGATGTACCAGACAATGTTGTTTAATTACGTTTCGAGCCTTTTTAACCATCTTTATGAAATTTTCAGGGTCCGGACCTGGATCCTAGAGTGTTGCATATGCTTTTTCAGCTTTTTTAATTAAACCTTACGATACTGTTTAAAAAAAAATAAAAACTTCCTGGGTTTATTTTCTTTTTGAAACAACACAAATCTACGCTGTTGCAAACTAAGTATTGTTCTTTTCCCAAATTAGCGAAGTAGGCATTGGAAAAAAAAATGAGTAGGTATGGTGTCAGACAATTTGGCATTACTTCAGTTGAACTAAATATGGCAGGTTATTATTCAAATGAAGAAAAATTTGATATGTTATCATGTTTTATTTTAAGCGGAGAAAATTGTAATGTAGCGGAGCGGATGTATTTGGACAAATATCCGGAAAGGAGACAACCAGCTAAACGGACTTACAGTAAGTTAGTAACTAACCTTAAAGAACACGGTGCATTTAAAAAACCCATGCTCTCCTGAAAAAAAAATAGTAACCAGGAAAAGGTTTTCAGCGTATTATTAGCTGTTACTGAAAACCCTGGAGTATCAACTAGAGAAATTGATGAAAATGTAGGCGTAGCGAAATCAACTGCTCAATTTATTTTAAACAAACAAAAATTTCACCCATATAAATACAGAATTTGTCAAGGACTGAGGCCAGGTGATGCAGAAAGACGTCGATCATTCTGCGAATGGTACACCAGAAAATGCCACGAAAACATAAATTTTCCTTACCAGATAATTTGGTCTGATGAAAGCATGGTAAATCGAAACGGGATCTTTAACAGAAAAAATGTACATTACTGGTCTAAGGAAAATCCACGTGTATTCAAAGAATCAAGACACCAATACCGTTTCGGATTTAATATGTGGGCTGGAATTTTGGGAACAAGAATAATAGGACCTTTTTTCTATCAACATAATTTAACATCTGAGCATTACCTGAATTTACTCCAAAATGACTTAGAGGAGGCTCTGGATAATTTACCTCTGGCAGAACAACGCGACACTTGGTTCCAGCAGGATGGTGCATATGCACATAATTCAAGGGTAGTTAGAGAGTACATTTCAGCAAGATTTCCAGAAAAAAGTATCAGCACTTATTCTGTAACACCCTGGCCGGCGCGTTCCCCAGATTTAACCCCGCTTGATTTTTTCCTTTGGGGATATATCGAGAATTGTGTTCATAAGCAGAATTTTGAAACAGAAGAAGAGCTTAGACAACTAGTGCTTGCAGCCTTTCGCAGCGTAACGCCACAAATGTTAACTAATGTCCTAAATAATACAGTTTTAAGATCCTATTTATGTTTGGAGAACGACGGAAATCACTTTTAACACCTTTTGGAAAATTAATTTTTAATGAGTTAATGTTAGTTTTATTTCAATTAATTAAAGTTTAATTATTATGGGTTCGGAATCAGTATTTTACAATGTTAAATAAATAATTAAAAATCTATTATGTAATTTTATTATTTTTTTTTAAATTCATAATGAAACTAAAAAGATTACGTTGTTACCTTCTACATCCATCATTTTCATTTTTTTAATTAAAAAAGCTGAAAAAGCATATGCAACACTCTAGGATCCAGGTCCGGACCCTGAAAATTTCATAAAGATGGTTAAAAAGGCTCGAAACGTAATTAAACAACATTGTCTGGTACATCATTGAATTAAGAATAAAAAATGCTCTCAAAATTTAACAATAAGAAATCAGGGCCGTATTAGAAAAAATGAAGTTGATGGTGTTTGCTTGGAAACGAAACGTCGTATAAAAAAAATTGCGATGTAATCTTTAAGTTCATAACAAGTTGCTGTGAGAGAGTTTTGTCAGTTTTGCTCTAACTTTAATAATAACGCCAAAGAAAAATAAAATCAAAAATCCAAAATATCAGTTTTTATTTAATATCTCAAAATTTACAAATATTACTAAAACTTTTTTTATGCCATATTATTAGTCCTCTGATTGCGCAACTTTTTCCCCATTTAATCAAAGTTGTAGCTCTTACCATAACCGAGATCCCCATAGAGGCCCTCCTTATCTTGGGCACCCTGTATATGTAGATACTTATCAATAAACAAACAGTGTAAAATGCAGACCAATTGTTTCAATTTTTCTCTATTAACCGATCACCCCTGTTAACTGACCAACATTTGATTCCCCGGGGTTGCTCGCTATTGAGAGATTTTACTGTACATATTTACCAATTGCATCCTACGCTGTTGGCCTAAACCTAAAACGTCTTGATCAGCAATGTCATTGCCTGCCCTTAAATCGTATACTATATCTTCATTTTTCCGTTCCAATATTTACTCTTACCCAAATGTTATGCAGCACACAGAATACATTTACAATTTGTTCTACTACTAAGTTCCTTTAGGATGTAGCGTAATCTGTTCCTTACAACAACTGAACGAAGAAATTTCAATGGTACCTGCAAGTTCTCTCCTTATATTGCCACGTCACAAGTTAGCGGTTAAAAAAAAATACCAATATAATATTTTTGTACCTTCACACACAATTCCTAGTTCGGGTAAATGCTAGTGATGTTAGAAAAGTAACTAATCTTTACAACGTAAGCGGTACTACGTGATCACCAAATGTAACGAGTCCTAATTTTATAAAGAACTCGTTACTCTCGCGTTTTCGTTACATCGTTACTATCGTTACATCGTTACTTGTGTTACTAATGAATTCGTTACGTACTTCTATCGAGAATCGAGCCCATCAAGAAATGACGCAACGTTGAGCAATTTTCAAGTTTACATTGTCGAGAGACGGACGACCGACACGCTGGCGGCAGGCGTTATTTCCCCTAATTTTGATTGAGTATTACGCAAATTACGTTTGGGAATTAATTACTAATATTTATTATATTTGCATACTTATATGTATTTTAGCTTAGGTGAGCTTCTGAGTTTAGTGGTTGTGGAGGCATGCGGCTTCTCTTTTCCGGTTATTCTAGTTCGTATACAGGGTGTCCGGAAAAATGTCGGAAATCTCTCGGATTCAGATAGAACATGAAAAAATAAGATGACAAGCTCCTATACATTTTTTTCTTACAGGCCCTACAGAGATATGTGGTCCTGAAGGACGCCGCTGAAAATCGGTTTCTCTTAAATAACTTTTAGTAGTTATTTATATTACTAGTACGGTATGAGCTTCACTACAGTAGCCACACGAGTGCTGTAATGAGCCTTACCGTACGTGTGATATACAACATTTTATATAATTTTATATACCTAATACCCAGAATTTTGGTTTTTTATGATTTTTTTATGTATTCAAAATGGTTTTCATATTTATGCAGTGACATTACACAAATAGTGACAGTGACTGACGGAACAAAAAAAAATATCATAGTTTGATTTAAAATGAGTAATGTAATAAGTTCATTACATCACTGAGTGATGTAATGAGTTCATTACATCAGTCAGTACGACAATATAGTATATTACATAATGCAAACAGGCTAAAATGGGTTATGTAATAAGCTCTTTTCGTGTTGGTCTTGTATAAAGTACTTAATATAATTTAATAAAAATTTAATGTGATGGACACTAGTAAGGACCTTTAAAAACAGTGTCATTGAAACATATTTAGCCTTTTTAGTTTAGCAGGAGCGGTAGAGGCTGAAAAAAATAAATCTGGATAGCATGCACCGTATTGTTGTTGCAAACGTTACTATGGTACGAAATAAATAAAATATCCTGCATTTTAGAACTTGTTATCTTTCACATCGCTAACACACTGATCCTTTACTTTGATATTAATTTACTGATTTTTTAATTTCGTGCTGAATTTAATTGTGAATTAATTCAAACTATGGAATACGCGTTTATTGAGTATGCAGATATGAATTTGATGTATTGTCTTGCGTCTTGCAATGCTTTAGAAGTCAAAATGTTATATTACGAAAGATTTCCTAACCGTAGTATGCTAAACCAGAAGACATTTTAACGAGTTGATCAACGTCTAAGGGAGAATATTGGGCGATTCCAGTTAAAGAAAAAATAGTACTGATGCTGGTCTGAGAAGAGCCGTAAGTACGCCGCAATTAGAGAAAAATATTTTAAATGCTGTAGATGACACTCCATCAACATCCTCATGTCATTATTGTTTCGCATCATCAACATCAGTTCCAATTAATTAATATCTGGGCAGGAATCATTGGCAATTCTTTGATTGGACCATTCCTATTGCCGAAACGCTTGAATGTACAACTTTATTTGGAGTTCCTCAAGGACGCTTTTCAGGATTTGATAGAGCACTTACCACTTTAAAACCGCCGAAACATGTAATTCATGCACGATGGGGCACCACCTCGTTTCAGCGTTGGTGTGCGGGGCACCTGCATAACGTCTATCCAAGCCGTTGGATAGGTAGAGGAGGACCTAAGGCCTGGCCTCCTCGATCTCACGACCTAACGCCGTTGGATTATTACCTGTGGGGATACTTGAGAAACTTATTGTATTCCACTCTGGTCGGCAGTGGGAAGGAACTTCTACAGAGAATTACGTTTTATTGTAATGTGATAAGGACCAAGGCTGGAGTATTGTGACTTGTGACGGGTACAGCTCCTCAGTTCGTCGTGCCCGCGAGTGTATCAGACTTTATGGTGCCCATGCTGAACCCTCTTCAATAATTTCGTTAAGGTGCCTCCTATTACATCACTGTGTTTTTTTCAATTTTTGTATTTTTTCGGATGAAACACCTTAAAGTGAAACTTTTCTATTGCTTGAAGGACTTTCGTATCACACTTTGTTGTCGATAAACAAAACAGAAATCATGGTCCTTTTTATTAAAAATAAATCATCAATCCGTTTATTATTATTTTTCTCGAAAACAGTTAATTTTATCGACAATAAATAATAAATACAATACAATACAATAAAATACAATAAAATAGTACCTTTCTATTAGTCTAAGTCTAACAGATCTCCGTAAGGAGGACCTGTAAAAAAACTTTAGGATAGCTACTTTTCATCTTATTTTTACATGTTCTTCTGAATCCGAGAGATTTTCCACATTTTCCCGGATGCCCTGTTTATTTTGAGGCTACTCTGTTTATTAATTATTATAACGATTATATTATTTTTAGTATTTTGGTTAGGACCTACTTAAAAGTTATTAGTATACAGGGTGTCCGGTAACTTATGGGCCATAG
Source organism: Polydrusus tereticollis (assembly GCA_963920685.1). Lineage (NCBI taxonomy): Eukaryota > Metazoa > Arthropoda > Insecta > Coleoptera > Curculionidae > Polydrusus > Polydrusus tereticollis. The sequence goes on along the minus strand of OY987332.1, from coordinate 41,985,676 downwards.
AGCAACTGGAGATAGTAGATATAAAAATATGTCTTTTGAGCCGAATTTGCCCAAGTAAAATGTTAGAGGTTAAAGAGATACAGGGTATTGAAAGTGAAAATTAATTTATAAAAATGATGATAATTTTGAAACGGTTTAAGATATCGAATTCAAAATCGGTATAACTAGGTTTTCGAGAGAGAGAAATTCGAATTTGGTGTTAATTTCAAGATACTTCCTAGAGGGCGCTTGCTACGTGCTTCATGTTGAACTAATTCATCCATATTTTTTTTAACCGTGCAGTTACTAGTATTTAAACTTTAAACTATAAAAGAACCTACCTTTCTAAGTAAAAAAGGTACTCTTGGTCGATCTCGATATCTCAAGCCGTTACCCAGATTCTAGGACTTGAAAAAGGCAGAAAAAAAAAACAAAATGAAAATATTGGAAACTATTAAAAATTTGTTTTAATTCACTTTAGTAAATGTTGAAAGTGTCCACCGTTTACTTCAATACATTTTCTTAAGCTTTTTAACAAATGACGTCTCACATTCAGGAAGATATTTTGATTATCTCCTATAACAATGGCGGCTTCTTGAATTTTTTGTTCAAGTTCTTCCCGTGTATTGGATTCATCACCATATACCAAATCCTTCATGTGACCCCACAGATAAAAATCTAACGGGTTAATATCTGGGCTACGCGGTAGCCAAGGAAATTCGCTACCGCGACCAATCCACCGATGTGGAAAACGCTGATTTAAATGATTTCGAACAGGAACTGCAAAGTGTGCTGGGGCACCATCTTGCATGTACCACATATTGTGTCTTATGTTCAGAGGTATATCATCCAGAAGGTAAGGTAAATCGTTTCCTAAAAACTGCAAATATTGTTCTCCATTAAGTCTCTGCGGAAGCTGATATGGGCCGAACAAGAAATTGTCGATAATGCCGCACCAAATATTTATCGAAAACTCGTGCTGAAAATGCCTTTCTTTGGGTAGTCGTGGATTTTCCAAAGCATATTGATGATTATTTTTCCAGTTAAAAATTCCGCGTCTTGTAAAAGTTGCCTCGTCAGTAAATAATATTTTTCCCAGGAACATGGGATCTTCGTTATTCTTATTTAGTAGATTTTGACAGAATTCTGATCTGACTGGCAAATCTCCTGGCAGTAAATTTTGAACGGGCGTGAAATGGTAAGGAAATAAATTTTCTGCATTGATGACTTCTGAGACGGTCGATTTACCTATTCCTGTAGAAGCTTCCAAACGCCTAGTGCTTAATTCAGGATTTTCCGCGATACGAACCAAGATCTCTTCTTCTTGTTCGACCGTTATAGTTTTCGGTCGTCCACCAGGATTTTTGACATAAAACGAACCTGTTTCACCTAACTGATTGAATATTCTTTGAAATATTTTTCGGTCTGGAATGATTCTGGTTGGGTAGAGTTCTACATACCTTCTAAGTGCAGCACGACTATTATAATTCTCTTGTGCATAAACGCAGACCATATCACGTAAATCACGGTTAGAAAACTTATTAAGCCTGGGCATTTTTATTTGAAAAGATTTCAGTACTTGGATATTGCAAAAACTTTTTATTTACGTACCTTTCACGGGAAAAAGTAGAAAATAATGACAGTTTGCACCGCAACAAATTTTGTCAAAATGCAAGGCACACTTTGTGAATTAAATCTTTCTCAGCAATCAACAGAATGTGCAATGGAACATTCAGACGCTAGAATCTGGGTAACGGCTTGAGATATCGAGATCGACCAAGAGTACCTTTTTTACGTAAAAAGGTAGGTTCTTTTATAGTTTAAAGTATAAATACTAGTAACTGCACGGTTAAAAAAAATATGGATAAATTAGTTCAACATGAAGCACGTAGCAAGCGCCCTCTAGGAAGTATCTTGAAATTAACACCAAATTCGAATTTCTCTCTCTCGAAAACCTAGTTATACCGATTTTGAATTCGATATCATAAACCGTTTCAAAATTATCATCATTTTTCGAAAATTAATTTTCACTTTCAACACCCTGTATCTCTTTAACCTCTAACATTTTACTTGGGCAAATTTGGCTCAAAAGACAAATTTTTATATCTACTATCTCCAGTTGCTCTATGGCCCATAAGTTACCGGACACCCTGTATATAGCTCAAATAGTTCTGTGCTGGCTGTTAAGCATAATTTTGCATATTTATTTTAACCAATCGCTTGTTCATGTTTTAAAGTTTTATTAGTAAATGTATTTTGTTAATTCTTTGTATTAATTTAATTGATTGATCGACAAAACAAGTTGCTTTCTTGATATAATACATGTTTGATGTTATATTTTTGTTTCCTTTATTATTATTGTCGTATCTTTTTTTGATCGCATTATATCAATATCAGTCATACCATTAGTCCCACTGACCGGTTTCTTAGTTTGGGTCCATCCAAGTCCAAGTCTAAGTTCAATACCGAATGGACCACAAAATATAAAAGTAACTATTTAGATAGTAACGAGTCCATAGTAACGGGTATTAATACCCAAAGAATCGAGTTCTGTCACTTCTTCCATAATTTTCTGCTAAATGGGTTTCTATTGCAGAATTCCTCAAAATACAAACGTCATGAGTGGCACCCCCATACCTTGCATTGACATTTAGATTGCTTAGGTTTGCATTACATATTATTCGTACTTTCTTTAAATAATTATATTGTTTAAGAATAAAACAAAGACGCTCATCTTCTAAAGGTTCTGCAATAAATACAATATAAGTACCATCGACACATCCAATGCACCCAGGGAAACCGAACTGTGCCTTAAACGCTCAATTTGTTTGGTGTCCTCTAAACTCCCGTTGTTGGAAATTTAACCAATCGATGAGCAATAGCCTCAATGGCTATGTAAACCTCGAAGACTTACTTAAAGTTTGCTGAGCCATAGCAATTTCATTTTTTTTTATGATAATGCGCAGCACTGGCGGATAAACCCTTTATGGCGCTCTGGGAGCGGTGCGTGTGCGCAGGAAACGATTCACGTTGCTCTTGAATCTTTGGAGATTATACTCGTTAGGGAACACGATCTCTGGGCGGTCGTTCTAGAGTGATAACATTCTCCAGTTGAAGGAATTTTGAAACAGTGTCGTTCGAGGGATACTAAGCTGAACCACGTACTGGTGGGATGCAGTGGCTCGTCGTGTATTTCTACCATGCACCGCTCTGGGTGGTATCAAGCGGGTAACCTCAGTTGAGCACTTGCCATGAAAATATTTGTAAAATAGCCTCAAGTCGCCAACCCGCCTTCGATGTTCAAGACTTTCCAGGTTGTTTCTCAGATTGTTGACCAATCAAGCGAATGGCTCTTTTTTGAATGGAATCTAGCAATCTGAGGGTATATTTAGGAGCAGAGCTCCAAATATGCAAACGGGGAGAGTGGGAATGAAAGAGCCGTGCTATGAAAGAGCCGTCAGCCATTGTACTAAAACCGCCTCAAATTTAGATTTAGTACAATCACGGTTTTGTAGCAACCCTAGTAGTCGTTTTTGCATAGAAGTGTCAAATGAATCGGCCATTAAAGAAATGCAGAGTACCGATAGGTTGATTTGCAAGAGCTATTAAAAATAAATTGTGCTGTGCATTATTCAGTTTTTTTTCTACGATCATGCAAAAAGGGACAACTTTTGTAGTCACCGTCTTATGGCAAAAGTTAGCTTTTATTGCACGCGTGCAATAAAAATAAATTATTGCACGCGTGCAATAAAGTGTTTTCTTGGTTGCCTATATTCACCACAACCCACCGAAACGACACTTAACCACAGCCTACTTAACTTGGCGTTGGGGCCGTTGGTTGCCTATTCCTCAGTCAATTAGAATAAGTTCCTCAAAACTTTTACCCTTATTTATTGCTTATTTATTATACATTTACTAAAAGGAAAATTTTAAGAGACATTTAGCAACATAATATCCAACGACAAACGAAGACTGTAACAAAAGGCCGTTTAATCAAAAACATTTAATAGTACTTTTAAACCCTGACAATGGAACATAATGCTGAATAAAGCTCCAAGAAACCTAACCAAACTTATTTCTTTTATTATTGTAAATTTTATTTTGCTTGAAAATATAAACAAACCCTAAATTCGGCAAAACTTGTTTTATTTAATATTATTAAGTTACAAAATGAAAAGACGAAGTATACAAAAATTACACTTGTACAACATTAGAAAGTGGCTATTTATTGGAATGTGTGTTTATGGTTATGTGACAATAAGTGCAATTGCTAATATTAATTGGAGATGGACCGGGCATTGATGATAAATAATTTATATAAAATAGGTTCGATCATAGAAAAAATATTGTATGTAACATGTGCAAAAAGGCTGTTTATTGCACACGGCACACTTATTCACCTCGACTACGTCTCGGTGAATAAATGTATGCCTTTGTGCAATAAACAGCTACTTTTTGCACTAGTTGCATAAATAACTATTTGCCTCGCTGGCTTTATGACATCCACTTCTAGTAGTTTATCGAATACCTGTAAGTATTAGCTTCGATATTCTAGCATGCATGAACTTTATTTAAATTCGAATAGTTAGGATAGGTTAGGTTAGTTTCCTAAATACTCTTGCATTGAAAGAGCCGCAGGGGTGTGTCATGAAAGAGCTGGCTCTTTCATACCCCTGTACCTGGCTCTTTTATTACCTACATATGCAAATTAGATTTTTCGTTTTTAGATTTCCTTAAGAAATAATGTCAACACTAATTAAGAAGAACATAAAAAAGCGAAAAAGACCGGATTCAGCTGTAGTGGAAGAAGCGGTGCGAGAAGTCTTAAATCATGGTCAAAAGATTAATCCAACAGCAATTTCTTTTAAAATTTCGAGAGCTTATTTGGGGGAAATTATAAAGAATGTAAAAAATGAACAAACTCAAAACTGTCCTAATATAGGAAATAGGCGAATATTCTCTACTGATCAGGAAAAGTCCCTTGCTGAATATCTCAAAAGGGCTTCCAAAATGTGTCATGGGTTAACTCGCAGTCAAGTTAGGAAATTAGCATTTGATTATGCTCAAGCGAACTCTATTCCAACTGACAACTGGGACAACAAAAAAGAGGCTAGTTTAGACTGGTTAAGAGGTTTTATGCATCGTCATAATGAGTTATCTGTTAGGACACCGGAGAGTACATCTTTGTCCAGAGCAACCAGTTTTAACAAAACAAATGTTGAAAACTTTTTCTCCCAGTTGCAGGCAGTTTTTGAGAAATACAAATTCCCATCTCACATAATTTTTAACTGCGACGAGACAGGCTGCACAACTGTTTCAAATCCTCCAAAAATTATTGCTGAACGAGGGTGCAAACAAGTGGGTCAGGTAACGTCAGCGGAGAGGGGCAGCTTAGTAACGTCATTGTTTTTTGTTAATGCAGCAGGGACGTCCTTACCACCAGTCTTCATATTTCCCAGGGTAAACTTCAGAGATAATATGTTACTAGGAGCTCCTACCGAAAGCTTAGGATTGGTGAATCCAAGTGGTTGGATGTATGAAGACGGTTTTATAGCATCCCTTAAACATTTTGCTAGTATTGTTAAATCCTCGAAGGAAAATCCTGCCTTGCTTTTAATGGACAATCATGCCACTCATATGAATTATTTGTAAGTCGTCACATTTGCACGTGAAAATGGAATTGTAATTTTAACATTTCCACCCCATTGCAGCCACCGACTCCAGCCTTTAGATGTCGGTGTTTACTCACCGTTTAAAACCAGGTACAAAATAGCCATGAACAAATGCGGGAACAACGGCGACAATATACCACATAGCTCAATTTGTTAATAACGCATATTTGACTGCTTTTTCACCACGTAATATTACACAGGGATTTTTCAAAACGGGAATATATCCCTTGAACTCATGTATTTTTAGAGAAGAACATTTTCTTCCTTCTTTTGTGACTGACAGACCTGACAATACTCCTGAAAATGCTGAATTACCACACGCACTCGCAAGCGTTTCCACAAAAAAGAAGTGAAGAAGCCTGATAACGAAAATGCTAATTTAAGTAAAATTGCAGATAGGATACCTTTAACCTTAAAATTAGCTTCAGCTACCTCGAATGGTAATGCAATTCAAAGCACTTCAAAGGAATGCGTGATGGTATCGCCTGAAAACGTTCGTCCATTTCCAAAAGCTGGACCCAGAAAACAGGGCAAAACATCTTGCAGAAAAATGCGTTCCGCAATCATAACGGAAACTCCTGAAAAGTATAGGATTAAAGAACTAGAATTAAATAAAGGAAAAAAGAATAAAACAATATTACAGAAAATAAAAACAAAGACATCGATAAAATCGCTAAGAGTTTCATCTGATTCTAGTGAAAGCGATGGAGCGATGTCCCTTCATGATGATAGTGATGATTCGTTGTATGATCTGCCGTTCAATAAAAATATCACTTAGTTAAAAATGCGATCTATTTGCTATAACAAAAGAGCAAAAACGGCTTCTGCTACTAGTGTGGTCCAGAGCAATGTCGAAGACATTTGTAAATGTTGTGGTAAACCTTATACCAAAAGTGTAGAGGATTGGTATCGATGTAAACTATGCAGCGAATGGGCGCAGGAATCTTGCGGTCAAAAAGGAAAACTTAATTTTTTTTGTAACTCGTGCTTTTAAATTAGACTTTTTTATTTTGATGTTTAAAGTTTATCGTATCTGCCTAAAAAGTTGCAGACATTATTATAGTAAAGTATAAGTTTAGTTTTACCCACTAGGAACTTCTTTTTTGTATAAGTCCCAAATTATCATTTTAATAGTGGCAATTTTTTTGTAAAAATATTTTTTAATGCTGTTGGCTCTTTCAAAACAGTATGCGGCTCTTTCATTACTAACATGTTATGAAAAAGCCAAAAAACACTTTTTTTTTAAGATTGAGAATAAAATATTTTGTTGTTAAAATCTTTGACTTATTATTACCTAAATATATTTGCAAATAACTATATTATCTAATAGTTTACTTGGCGATTTTTCAAAACATTAATAAATAGTAGATTTTTAATTAGAAAAAAAACGGATCTTTCATGCCCACTCTCCCCTACTCCAGCGATGGTCGAGTTTGGGTTTAATAGAGCATCAAAAGTTGTTGGGGTGTATAGAGGTTCTTAGTTCGAAAAAGTACTCCAAGCTTCTGCGAGGCTGCCTTAGCAATGGCCGCAACGTGACTATGCCAAAACATATGACTATCCAAATTAACGCCCAATAAATGAATTGATGAAGCCAAGGGAATCGAGTGTCTCGCCGTAACTAGGTATATCCGGTTCTTCTACATTCACTTTTTTAGAAAAACTGCCGCCTGGGTCTTTTAAGCGTTAAATTCTACTTGGTTACTGTCACCCCAAGAGAGAATTTCTTCCAGGTCTTTGTTGAGATGTAAGACCTCTTGCTGCCTATAGAGATGTGCATTGGCAGCCGATGTCCGAGCATCCAAAGTATAAGATGAAACAAGTGTGCTGTCATCAGCGAATCTATCTATGATTTTTAGTTTTTTTCCAAAAGATCGTTAATATATAGTAATAAGAGGGTGGGCGACAATATAGGACCTTGAGGGACTTCGGCGTTGATGTTAAATATGTATGAAAGAAATCTGTCCATCGGCACTCGCAGAGAACTGTCTTTAAGGAAGCTTAACAGCCATGAACAGAATTGTACCGGCATCAGGGTGTACTATTTAAAAAAAGTAAGTTGATCTCTATGGCAACCAAACCAGAAATGACAGAAAAAATTCATGCAGGTAGAAACATGGGGAATAATTAACTGAACAACTTTCATAAAGGTCACTTCTTCGTACACAAGGTTACAGGCATTATGCGCGACTTTTTGCTACTCTGTATAACAGGAACGATGAAAACAAAAAATAACAAAACCAAAAACAATATAACCCTAAAAGTCCGTTGGCGTGCATAAGGGAGCGAAAATGTTTAAATATTACTCTTGGCCGTTCTCTTTTTCTATCGTGCTCGATGTTATTGCTGACAGATCACGAACCACGTGACTCTAGATCTACTCTTCTCCGATCTCATTGTGCAGAACGCAACAATTATCGCGCAAATTAAAAATATTGCTTTTATCGCGCAAACTTCTTCTCTCCAATCTTAGAAGATCTCTCCGGTTTACACTGTGCGTTACTGGGGGACCCACAATATTTATTTTACACAGTACTTACAGGCATTTCCAAATTACAAAAAAAAAAACAACACAACAAGACGAAATACGACTTTCGCAATATAAACCGCGTTAAAAAGAAGTTGACACAATGTCACAATAACAAGTTAGCCGAAGTCCATAGAAAAAAATCATAGAGAGTTGCCACAGTAAGTGAAAAAGATTTTGTTTTTATTGTGCTACGAAGTTTGCTAGTTGAGGTCCCCCAATAGACAATCACTGCCACCAGTCCGTATTACGAAAATGTGACGAAGGTCGCACTCGTTTTAATTATTGTACGATTTTTTTATGAATACAACAGTACTCGTCAAAATAAAGTGATATTCAGGACGATTCATTAAAAAAATTAAACTTGATATACAGGGTTATCCAACCAAGACTAGACAAGGCGATTTTTTGACTTTTCCTGTACTTTTATAAAAAAACTGAAATAGCCATCTTAAGTCATTTTCTCCCGCGAATTCGAATATCTTCAGCAAAAAACAATTGAACATCAAACAAAAGTACTAGGGGTCACTTTGATATTTTTTTAAATGGGATGCCGTATTTTTAATGAGCTTATCCGATTTCTCAAATAAATTTTGATCTAAAATGTTGGATTTTGAATTCAAAAACGCCTTTTTTCTTCAGTTTTAAATTCGGAAAATGTTCGTCTACCGTAAGATTAATACCTGATAGATGGATACCCGTTTCACCTGTTCACCCTTTAACCTGCTTTAAAGCGTCCGTCAGTTAGACAAAATAATCAAGTTTCAAATTTCTATATATTTTTCACGAATTAATTACAAATAATGAAATATTCTTTAGAAGAACGGCTAAATGTAATAAAATTATATTACAAAAGTGGAGAGAATGCTCGACAAATACAAAGAACATTTTTTGAGAGTTTCCAGAGACACATTTCAGTGGATACAATTCTCAGAATTAAGACCCTAGTTGAAGAAAGTAAGACATTGAAAGATAAGCCAAGAAAGATGAAAAGACGGAATATAAGGGATCGAGCTATTGTTCAATATTTTACTATAAATCCGAAGAGTTCTATTCCGCAAGCGGTACGAGAAGTAAGGTATGGTCCAGGGCTCCGGAGAGTAAGCTATGGAACAGTTCACAGAACTTTAAAAAAATGTGGTCTAAAACCATATTGCATCCTTCCCGTTCAATACTTAACACAGCTTCAAAAAGAACTGCGATTTCGATTTGTTGCTTCAATGCTGATGAGAGAGCAAGACGAAGATTATAATTTATATAATAAAATTCTATGGAGTGACGAAGCGTCATTTACAACATCGGGGGTATACAATCGGAAAAATACAAGATTCTGGGCAGCAGTTAACCCTCATAGATATGAAATGATAAAGTTTCAAGGTTGGAGCTCACTTAATGTTTGGTGTGGGATGTTAGAAAATCGAATTATTGGACCACTATTTTATCGTGGCTCTTTAACAGGCCAAAGATACCTCCATTTTCTTCATAACGATATCGAGGATTTCTTGGAAAGGTTGCCATTGCAAGCCTACAACAATATCATTTGGCAGCAGGATGGTGCTCCGCCTCATGCAGTTCGAGAAGTGGTAACATACCTAAACGAGCGTTACAATCAGTGGATTGGCCGTAACGGAACAATTCATTGGCCACCAAATAGCCCCGATATCACGCCAATGGATACATTTTTATGGGGTCATTTAAAAAATGTAGTTTATCAACGACCCAACAGAAGTCTGGAGGACATTCAGCAAAAAATTATAAATGAAATTAATAGACTTAACCAGGACCAAAATATTGTAAGAGATTCTTTGGAGAGATTGAAAAGGGGGCATCGGTCATGTTTTGAAAATAATGGAGGACACATAGAACAATTATATTATTGAGATTAAAGTTACTCACTTTAGTTTATAGTTTTTTCTAATATGTCATACTTTTTTATACGTAAGCAATAATAGATTTGCAAAAACTACTAAATTTGTAATTAATTCGTGAAAAATATATAGAAATTTGAAACTTGATTATTTTGTCTAACTGACGGACGCTTTAAAGCAGGTTAAAGGGTGAACAGGTGAAACGGGTATCCATCTATCAGGTATTAATCTTACGGTAGACGAACATTTTCCGAATTTAAAACTGAAGAAAAAAGGCGTTTTTGAATTAAAAATTCAACATTTTAGATCAAAATTTATATGAGAAATCGGATAAGCTCATTAAAAATACGGCATCCCATTTAAAAAAATATCAAAGTGACCCCTAGTACTTTTGTTTGATGTTCAATTGTTTCGAATTCGCGGGAGAAAATGACTTAAGATGGCTATTTCAGTTTTTTTTATAAAAGTACAGGAAAAGTCAAAAAATCGCCTTGTCCAGTCTTGGTTGGATAACCCTGTACGTAACACTTTTTTGGTTTACCTTATACCGTGTGATGCATGGCTTAGCTGAACATAGGAAATCCCATGTAAATTTTGAGGCGGCTAAATATTGGCTCCCCTGTACAATTTAGAGAAAAGTTTTTTGGAGTTTAAGTTTTAATAAACCAATCCTAACTTATTCAATTAAATGTGATGGCAAAATAACGAAATTTTCATAGTTTAGGTGATACAGCAAATACCAGCAAATTAATATTTGGCATTGACAAAACAAGAAGTAGCGTCAGTGACAACATTTTCATTAAAGGCGCTTTAATTATAGCTAAATATGAGCTATTCCATTAAGGAAAAAGTAACTATGATTAAATGGTATTATACAGGAAATGGTTCAAGAGCAGTGTCTGAAATGTTTTCATTTCAATTCCCTGATAAGCCTACCCTTTCCATTTCAGTAATTAAACTTATCATTAGTAAATTTGAGTTTAAAGGCACTGTAATAAATAACTGTAAATGCTCAACTCAGAATGTCAATAGATCTGAAGAAAGGGATAATAGATAATAGAGATCTTGATATTTTACTGCACGTGAAGGAAAATAAAATCAGTAGCACGAGGTTTCTTTGGCAAACCGTAGGCAAACATCATACCACAGTGTTGCGCACTTTGAAAAAACATAAACATTTTCCTTACAAATATGAAAAATATCAAGAGCTACGGCAAGGTGATGAAGAACGGAGAATGGTATTCTATTTTGAGGTAATGGAAAGAACAAAAATAATAATAGGGTTTATTCAGAAATATTTTTTTTACCGATGAATGTACATTCACCCTCAACAACGAACCAAATGTTTAAAATTGCCGGCATTGGAGCCAAGAAAATGAACATCGTCTTGTTCATACTCGGACGCAATATCCACAAAAAATAAATGTTTGGGCGGGAATTGCAGGACATCACATTATTGGACCTTTTTTTATGGAAGGCAACCTTACACCATTAACTTACTACAAAATCGAATTGAACCTGCACTAGAAGAGGTTGTACGCGAAAATCAGGTGATCTGGTATCAAATGGATGGTTGTCTCCCCATAATTCTCTCATGGTTGGAGAATATTTGAAAAATATTTTTAACGGAAATATTATTGGCTCACGGCATCTAATACTTTGGCCAGCCAGATCTCCTGACCTTTCGCCGAACGACTTCTTTCTGTGGAGCCACTTAAAAATGTTAGTAAAACTTGAAAATCTAGACCAGCTAAAAAACTGTATTTCGTTAGAATTTAACAGAATTTCTCAATATCAACTCAGTAATCTTAGAAATGAATTTTATGATCGGTTAGGATATTGGTTAGCTGTTAATGGAGGGTTCTTTGAACATTTAATTAATTAATGTTTTTGTGAAAATCCGTAGTCTTAGGTAGAGGAGATGGTACAAATATGGGCTATGCTATTAATATGAGCTATCGCAATATTTCTGTGACAAAGTGCTGCCATCTAATAACAACAACGTGAACCTCTATATCTGCGTATGAAAATGAAATCTAGTCGGCGGTTTCAACCGTAAAATAGTGAATAACAAAGTATGCGCCATTTTTTGTTTGTTATTGTCTTCAAAGTTTTGAAGGTATGTAATTTTTGATCAATATTAATGAAATTATTTGAAATAATTCGACCAATCCAAGTAAGAGTGTAATACTTCAAATGCGGCAAGAATATTTAAATTTGTTTCTTGGGAGTCAAATATTTTGTGGTTATTTTCTAATATGGGCTAGTGAAGGTGATTTTTTAATGTTTATTTTTAGAATGCCGCGAAAACAAAAACGTTTAGATGCTAAAAAGAGAAACAATTGGAGTCCAGACAATATGAAAAGGGCTATTTTAGCAGTATTACAGAAGCAAAAGGGAACAAAAAAAGCTGCCGACACATTCTTTGTTCCACGAAGTACTTTGCAGCGTTTAGCAGAAAAGGACTTACCACCAAATGAAGCGATAAACACCAAGTTAGGACGCAGAACGGTCTTAGGGCCTACAGCTAGAACAAGGTAAATTACGTGCTCGAAATGGAAGCCAGATTTTATGGCCTAACGCGAAAGGATCTGAAACGGATGGGATATGATTTTGCAACTCAAAATGGACTTAATCATCATTTCAAAACATACAATGAGGCTGGACGAGGTTGGGTGGATCTCTTTTTGGAGCGTAATAAAGATGTGCTATCTATCAGACGACCCACCGGAACGTCATTCTCAAGAGCAAAGGGATTTAATAAAGAAAATGTTCAAAGTTTTCGTCAAAATTTGGAAAACGTTTATGGAAAATATAATTTCCCTCAGAGCCGTATTTTTAACGTCGATAAGACCGGTTAATCCGTGGTACAAAACAAAGTCGTTGAAGTCATTGGCCGAAAAGGGAAAAAACAAATCACTTTATTTACATCTGCATTTGAAAGGGGCTCCTTGATTACAATGATTGCGTGTATGAGTGCCTCTGGAATCTTTGTCCCACCTATGTTTATATTTCCGCAGAAAAATATGAATGTACAGCTTGGAAGAGGAGCGCCTGCTGGATCCATTGCTGTTGCTCATCCAAGTGGTTGGGTGCAAAATCGCTTATTTACAGATTGGTTTCGTCACTTTATTAAATGTGTGGTTCCATCCGAAGAATCTCCTGTATTGCTTACTCTTGATGGCCACTATAGCCATACCCGAAACCTTGATGTTATTAATATCGCTAGGGAAAACCATGTTGTTATTATTTCACTGCCGCCGCATTGTACACACAAGCTACAACCCTTAGACAAAACTTTTATGGGGGTATTCAAGGCATTTTATATTGAAGAAATACGTCTATGGATTTGTTAGAATAATAGGCCACTCACTGCTTTTCATATTGGAGAGTTAATTGGTAAGGCCTATGTTAAATCTCATACCGCCGAAAACGCAGTAAATGGTTTTAAGTCTACAGGTATTTTTCCCATAAATAAATTAATATTTTCTGATGCCGAATTTATTGCTGCAGAAATAGAAGCTGCTAAAACCTGTAGCAGAACAGAGACTAGTTCAGCTGAACTTAATGAGCGAGTTTCCCCTGCCTTAAATGATATATATGATAATCAAAAGCCTGGGCCATCAAAATTAAATGAAGCTAACGAACCTACTTTACATGCTCCAATAACACTAGACGTTGCATTAGACAATCCAAAATCTAGAACAATATAGTCAAATTTAGGCGATGCCGTAATGCCTTCAACATCTTCGGAACAACAGAGGTCTGCTTTGATAACACCATCACAAATTTCACCTGTTCCAGCTACTAAAATGAAAGCTACCAATCGAGGTAGAAAAGGTTTAGCGTCCACGATTATAACATATTCACCCTATAAGGAAGAATTGTTAAAATCTCAAAAAGCACCTTCTGCCAACTTTAAGAAAAAGGTGAGTTTTAAAGATCAATCGCCTAGGGAAATGCCCTGCAAAAAAAGGCATTATCAACCAGAAGCGCCAAAAATCTACAACAAAATGTCCCGCAGACAACAAAAGGAAATCACCATTAGCCGGAACCGCGGATTCTTCAGATAGTGAGGAACATGAAGAAAATGAATTTACTCTGGCTTATGATGACTCTGATCTGGAATTTCCACCGGGAACTGATACTCCAAGCGATGCCGACGCCATTTGTTTATTTTGTGAAGCTAAGTTTTCATCCGACTCTAGAGGAGAACAATGGATACAGTGTTTGATGTGCAGTATGTGGGCTTACGTAGAATGTTCTGGTGCCGAAAGAGATAATTATATCTGCGACTTTTGTTCTCAGTAAAGAGAGTATACATATTTGTTTAACATAACTTACTTACTTATTGTTTTATAGTTTGGATGTTACCATAATTTAATTTTAGGGTATTTTGAGACCTTTTATTTGTGAATTAAAGATTTGTTTACGTAAAATCCGCAGTAGCCCATATTTGTACCCGTACTTGTACCAAGGAAAAAAATGTATATTGTTTTGTCCATAAGTTGTAAGAAAAAATGTTTGATTCTTTAAATTTTTAAAAGTAATTTTATCTCAATAAATTAAAGTATACCTGTTACCATTTTTAAACTAATACAATCGAAAGTTAAAGATATAGATTGTAAAATGTAAATAGTAGCCCATATTTGTACCGACTCCTCTATGTTAGGTTAAAGTAAAAGCTTAGTAAGAAAAACATAATGGTGTTTTTTAGTTTGGATGTGTGAGTGTCAAATTGGTCAAACGAAATGTGAAATAATCGTTATTCGTTATGTCCAGCTTTACATCAATTTTTGACAATAGCGTCATAAAAATTATTTGCTGGTGTTTGTTGTCTTACCTAAACTATGAAAATTTGGTAATTTGCCATAACATTTAATTGAATAGGTTATAAAATAAAAATTATTAAAATTTATTCAAACTTGGCACACGGGTTTATTATATCGGCCTCTTGAAAAAAGTATAACACAATTTTTCTCTAAAATGTTCAATATTTAGCCACCTCAAAATTTACATGGGATTTCCTATATTCAACTAAGCCATGCATGTATGCCCGGTATACCTAATATTTAAAAAACAAATAACTTCAAGATCAAGCGATTTTTGGTCAAATTGGCGGTATTTCATTTATAAGGATGATCGGTTTCTTTATTACAATCCTTTGATTAGATTCAACAAAGGAAATTATAGGGAAATAGTTTTAAAATTCCATCTGCTTGAGTGACTTACATATTTTTTTACTGTGCATAAAATTTAAAAAAATTAATAGAAATAACAAATATATTTGTAGGACATACCTGAAACATCAGTATTTTTTGCTTCAAAACACTTTAAATTGTTAAAGTCGCCTAATTTTCTGGTCTACCTTTCGCGGAAACTCTTTTGTTTGAAAATCATTATCTTATAATACATTTTTACCATATTTTCTTAAATTAGTTTTACGTTTATGTCATGTTTATTACGACACAAGTTGAATTTAATAGTTTCTATATAACTAATAACAATTCTACTATATTTTTGAGCAAATATAAATCAGCACATCTTTATTTACAGGACAACACAGCACTACAGATGCCATCAAAGTCTAACTCCGTTCAACTCCTGTCGCGGTCCCGAGTCAGTTCACATTTTCTTCCCTCTCTCTCTCTCTCTCTTTCCCTCTAGCAGGAACATATTTTTAATAGTGGAGAATGTTTTACTTCAGCATTGCAAAATTGTCGCTTCATGCTTTTACTTTACAATGAATGGTTCAATTATTGTTTTTGATATTTATTTTCTTCAAACATTCTGTATAATATTGAGCGAGCTTGATTGTTCAGTAAGGAAATATAATGTTCTTTATTATAATATTCATTATTATTGTATAATGGAATAAACTTACCTGATGATTGCCCAACTAGCAATTTTATATTATATTATACAGTATGGCCACGGATGGGGTTTACAAGAGGACAAATGAACTAAAAATTGAAAGATACGAAAAAGTCACTCTTAATAAACGTTTTTGCTTGTCTAGAAAATACGACTCACCATAAGAAACCAATTTTTTTATACAGGGTGGGTAAAAACTGCAAAAATGTTATTTTGCTTAAGAGTAAACATACTTTATTTTGAAAGGTACGAAAAAAAGGCACTCTTAATAAACGTTTTTGCTTGTCTAGAAAATACGATACATCATAAGAAACTTCAATTTTTTTATACAGGGTGGGTAAAAACTGCAAAAATGTTATTTGGCTTAAGAGTAAACATACTTTATCTACGACTATTTAATAATAGAAGCATAATGTGTTTGTTAGTACATATATAATGTGGTTCATATTACCATAGTTACTCATATTCCACAGCCGTGGAATATGAGATTTCATATTCCACGGTCCCAACAAAACAAAGTTACCTGAATTACGATAAAAACGCACCAGATCTAGTTTAAGCAGGCGTGAATGGTATTAATACCATAGCAACCGATTGACAAGTAAACGAATCATTTTTTTCCTCAGTCATTTAAGTTTCGCTGTGACATTTTGTTGTTGATTTCAAAGTAAAATATCATGATTTCGGATGACGAAAACGAAATCCAAAGTACCCCTCCAGAAATTCGGGCTGCAATTGTATTTTGTTTAATTATGGTTAACATCGTTGAATTGTATTTTTTAGTTAAGAAATACCATTAATAATAATCCTATTGTAATAAAATGTGTTGCTCTGAATCCATTTTCTAACTTCTTGAATACTGAATAGTCGTAGATAAAGTATAGTATTTGACTCGCGTATAATGGCTATATTACACTCGAATCCTTAAAACACTCGCCTTCGGCTCGTGTTTTAAAATCTCGTGTAATATAGCCTTCATTATACGCTCGTTAAATAATGTACTATTATTTTGAAAGATACGAAAAAAATCCACTCTTAATGAATGTGTTTTCTACACAACAAACCGAAGTAGAACAATTCATTAAAAGGTTTACCTCTGTAAAAATTTTTTCTCAAAAAGTATTCGCTGGCACACCTCTGACTGGTGAACCTAGTTAAAATAATAATAACACTTAAGGTGATAGGTACTTGTTATCAACATCTTTATTTAATGAAGTTATTATTTAAGTAGAAATGTTATCTACTGAACAAAGAGTTTTTATAATACAATGTTATGGGGATGGTCAAGTTTCATACCGCTACGTCATGGAACAATTTACCGAATAATTTGTAGGAATCCCAATAACTAGGATGACAATCTGCAAGTTAATAAAAAAGTTCCAGAGAACTGGTTCGGTTTTGGATCTCAAAAAAAAAAAAAGAAGAAATACGACCATGATGATGTTGCTACAGTCTTAGTTCTTCAATCTGTTGAAGAAAATCCTATGACGTCCCTTAGAAATCGTGTTACTCAGTTGGAAATTGTGAAAAAAGTCAAATTCAGAAGATCCTTAAAGCAAATAGATTGTATCCGTATAAACCGCACTTTAATCAAAGATTGGAAGAGGGAGATGACGCGAAACGACTTGATTTGTGCTTGTGGATAGGAGACAAAATTTTAAGTGGAAATATTCATTTTTATAAATGTATCATATTTTCCGATGAAAGTACATTTTCTACCAATGGAACCGTTGCAACCCAGCACGTTAGGTACTGGTCTTTAAAAAATCCCGAATTCAGAATTATGACGAGAATACAATATTTCACAAAAGTGAACGTGTGGTGCGCGATATCCGTTCATGGCATCATAGGGCCATATTTTTTTGATAACACGTGCAATAGATTATCATATTTAGAAATGCTGGATACATTTTTGAATGATGAACTCGAAAATCTACCATTAAATTTTCGACAAAATATGTATTTTCAGCAAGATGGTTGTTCAGCCCATTTCGCTAGTGAGGTTAGAGAATGGCTTGACCGCAGATTTGGTCGAAGGTGGATTGGCAGGAATGGCCCAGTTTTATGGCCCCCAAGAAGCCCCGACTTAACCTTGGCGGATATGTTTTTATGGGGCCGTTTAAAACAAATTGTTTATGCTTTAGCAATTAGAAAAATGTGTCGAGTATGGGGGTGGAGCTTTTGAATTATGATATCGTTATCGTATTCTTTTCATGTTAATAAAAATGTTCGTATTATTATTACTATTATTATAATTACTTCATTAAATAAAGACATTGACAACAAGTATCACCTATTCATTATTCAATTAAAAACGTTTATTAAGTAAGAGTGACCTTTTTTCGTATCTTTCAAAATAAAGTAAGCAAAATAACATTTTTGCAGTTTTTACCCACCCTGTATTAAAAAATTGAAGTTTCTTATGATGAATCGCATTTTCTAGACAAGCAAAAACTTTTATTAAGAGTGACTTTTTTTCGTAGCTTTCAAATTTTAGTCCATTTGTCCTCTTGTAAACCCCATCCGTGGACATACTGTAGATATAATATGATGTATAAAAATATATAAAATAACGTTTCTCCCTAAAGTGTTTCTAATATTGTCAACAGAGGGCGGGCTTCACATTACAATTATATTTCTCACACCTCTAGACCCTTGTGTGTTAAGGTCGCAGACCACTGTGCCACCCAAGGGCAAGATCATTTAAACAATACTCAGTACTTTCGGTGTATAAAAACGCGAACATTTGGTGGACACGGCACCTTCATCTTTCCGACTGGTAACCTCCCTTACGATCAGGAGCGCTTCTACGTCTTATAGACTCAAAGCATCTCTCCTAGGTCCTTACCCGTCCACTGATCCCCCGGAGACGTAGTCCAAGTAAAGCCCTTCAGGCCACATCCCCCTAGAAGCCTCCAATACTGCCGGTTAGTCTGATCGCCCCTAACAAGACATGTTGGGTAGGGTGGGCCGAAAAAATATTTTTTTCTATTTTAAACGGCGCTACCGCAGAGAGTTGCACAAAAGGTCAAAAAAAATTTTGAAAAAGAAATGGACCTGATTAGACCCATGGGCCCCCAAAAGGGCCAACTTTTAAAAACGTTTTAATTTGACGGCGCTACTGAAAAAAATCTCTCTTAGGCTTCCACTGTTACTCAAAAAAAAAAAAATTTGTTAAAAAAAACATATTTGCCCGGGCCCACGGTCATATTTTTCTTATTGCACACCATATTATGCAAAATGTCTTGATTATTGAATTATTATACCCTCGTGCATACTCGTCTTCCGATTAAAGGTCATTGATCTGAAAGAATCCGCTGCGCGTAAGCCACTGAAAGCGGTAGATTTATTCAGTTCTTGCTTAGCCCTTGTTTAATGCACATGGAACGGCGCGCGGCGCTAAAAACGGTTAAAACTTTCATTTCAAAGTGACTATAAATAAGTGAATTATATAACGGAGTTTTTAGATAGTGACTATACTTAATGCGATAAGTAAAATTTAAAATGTCCAAATCTTTGGTAAACACTCGGGCAAGTACCTCGTGTCTTACATTTGGTAGTGCTAAAGACATACTGCCAGAAGCAAATCAACTACCGACGTACGAAGATTTAATGCAATGTTATTTAAGCGTTCGAATAGAATTAAAAGGCG
The DNA here is from genome assembly GCA_963920685.1 of Polydrusus tereticollis. Lineage (NCBI taxonomy): Eukaryota > Metazoa > Arthropoda > Insecta > Coleoptera > Curculionidae > Polydrusus > Polydrusus tereticollis. Next base: position 41,966,104 of record OY987332.1, on the reverse strand, counting down.
CAAGTGCTCCAGTTGCCAATATTGTTGCTAGTAAAATGATACGTATGTGGGAACGAGCTTCTTTACCAACTTTATCTTAGGAGAGAATAATTAAACTCATTCTGGTTTATAACAAAAAAATATCAGAATCTTATTAAACCTATTAAAGGAAAAATGTCAAACTTTCTACAAGCTAAGTTAGATAATTTCAATAAAGAATTTAAGAAGCTATTTGACATATCGACATGTAAGTGTCTTGATTTTGAACGTTGCTCTTGTGAGAAAGAAAGAAAAGGGCCAAAAGTAGAATGACCTTTCTTGCAAGATCAAAGGTCTGACCGAAAAATGCAAATAGGAGGAATTGATAAAATTTTAACCAAACAAATAGAAAGGAAAGAAGAAAGAAAACTTACTATTCTTACAAATAGTGTTGAAGCAAAAGAGCCAATACCAAGTACAAGTGGTATTCAAAATATAAATTCAACGTCGCAAAAAGTGATGCATATCAAAGACAGTTCCAGTGAGACGTCGTCGGACGAGGAATACAAATGTCCGGTTTTGGGGAAACGGAGAAAGATATCAGTGCCCAAAGTTCAACAAATGAGATCCAGCTTTACCAACACCGCTAGAGTGCCCGACCTAACCGGCACATCAAACAGAGCGGTTGCTAAAATAGTAAATGCAGTTTTGGAAGATTTTAACATAATTTCTGAAGTAGACCAGTCAAGAGTTGTAGATAAAAACAAAATTCGCCGAGAACTAAGCAAGAACTGAAAGAAGCTTCAACAAACACAAGAAAATAAAGACATTAAAGGTTTATACTATGATGGACGCAAGGACCAAACAATTTCAATAGCAAATAGTCGCAGGATAAATAAACAAGAAGAACACATTGCAATAATTATAAAAGAACCTGGTAGAATATACTTTGCTCGCGTGACTATAAAGAATTTTGCTACCGCAGCTAACATAACAAATAAACTTTTTGGGTGTTTAAATAAGTATGAGACAGATGTTACTAACTTAACTGTGATAGGTTGTGATGGCAGGCCCGGATTATCCATAAGGCACATTAGGCACTTGCCTAGGGCCTACGAAACGCGAAGGGCCTACGATCATAAAATATAATAAAAATAGACACAAAAAAAGGATCAATACTGTATTCTACAATAAGAAAAAGAGTTCACAGACACAGAGACAAACTACAATGTAATACAAAAAACCTTATAACAGTTTTAACAACCTTTTTACACATATTTTTACAATAAGTTTTTTTTTTCGTGATTTTGATTCGACGAATTCATGCAGTACCTATGTCGTCGAAGTCCATCTCGCGAGTCAAATCACTTTCAATACATAGTAGGCCTAGTGAAGAAACTCTCTCTTGGCCATAGTTGAACGCATACAATTTTTGATAAGGTTCAGTTTAGAAAACGACCTCTCACCTTCTGCATTTGACCCCAGCATTGAAAGGTATATGCGAAAAGCTTACATTTGGGAAACTTGAGACTAGCAATTATTTTCGATGGCAAAAAGTTAGTTTTGTTCAATAAAAAGCTAAAATTTTTAAATTATTTTGTAAGTTTTTTTTTAATTAACAACTTTTGGCCATATATTAAATATGATGTTTTTAACTTTATCTGTAAAAACAGCGACGTCAGCGACTTCATCAGGGCATGGGCATCCATTGGGCTCTTCAAACGCATAGAAATGTTTAGGAAATCACTTAATTTGTAAATTTTGTTATTTCTTGGTAAAATTAGGTCGTGGCACCCCAAAAATTTTCGCCTGCGACACATTCTTTTTCGCAGCCCATTAGTGAACCTCCCCGAATTAAAATCTAAAATTCACCACTGATGCCTAGGGCCTACGAAACCTTTAATCCGGCGCTGTGTGATGGTACAAATGTTAATACAGGATGGAAGGGAGGTATCATTCGATTAATAGAAAATGATATTAAGAAGCCCCTTCCATGGTCCATATGTCTTTTTCATGCCAATGAGCTACCTTTGAGGAACCTATTACAAAATTTAGATTGCCCCTCTGGTTTGGCAGAGAAAGATCCAGGCAATATGTCACATGCACGCTGGCTTACTACAGCTAACAGGGTGCTACGTCTATATGTGGCTCCAGAAAGTCCCTCCTCCAACCTGGTTGTTTTGACTGAATTTATTTTGAAGGTATATGCTCCTGTTGGGTTCTTAATCAAAATAAATCCACATATCTTTAATGGGGCAAGGCACTTGTGGAAAGCTATTAGTGCTTCAAGAGATTTCCCACTTCAAGTTAAAAAAAGAATTGACAAGGTTTTTACCGACAACGGATATTTTGCTCACCCCGAAAACCTACTTATGTCAATGCTAATGGACCAACGTCCACACATAAGAGAGCTAGCTGCGAGATGAATAAAAAATGTAGGTTGTAACCTAACCAAACGGTAAGGGTTTTTAGGGTCCCTTTAATTAATTTGCATGCCGAAGACTACACGGATTTAATAGACTGGCAGAAAACGAATATTACCGAACTACCCTTAACTGCTAAATTAACAATAGAAGTCTAGATGATATTGTCGCATGAACACTTGTGCCGGATTTTGAAAAATACCCATGCCACACCCAAGCAGTGGAACGGTGTGTAAAGTTAGTCACCGAGGCATCTAGTAAAGTGAGTTATCCAGAGATGGATATATTAGAGCAAAATTATCAGGCCGAAAAATGTTACCATCATTTGATAACAAATTACAATACTTTAAAGAACAAAAAGAAAAATGATTTTCTATACAAGAACGGGTGGGAGGGATCCCCAATGGGAGGAAATCTACGTGCAGATACCAGTAGCGCGTTTCAAATTACCATTTTTTTTTTAAATCGGCGATTTTCGGCCCACCCTAACTGTGGGTCTCCTCCAGACTACCTGGTAAACAAGTTATAAAGTATGAATATAAAGACCTACGTTTTTCAGACAGTGTGTCATTCACGCCCCGTTAGGAAAGTAACCACCCAGTTTTTACAATAGCAATAAATGTACAATTGGCAACGAACTATAAAATACTTCAGTTTTCTATCATATTTTGTAAAGTCTTTAGAAACATTACATAACAATTATCTTCCTTCTGGAGCTTCTTGAAAAAATATTCTCCGAGTTAACAAAAGTGACGACAACATACATCCCTGTCACACTCCTTGCTTGATTTTTGTTTAATTTAACTGATCTCAATAGATCCTTACCTCTGCAACCTGGTTCCAGGGTAAGTTTGCTCTTGTTCTGATGTCTCTTTGTGTCTGTTGAGCTGAGTGTTTTAAGCAGTTTGTCGCGTCGGATTTTGTCAAAACCCAAAGAGTTTTTTGTAATCAATAAAGCAAGTAAATGTATCTACGGATACGTCTCGACATCGCTGCACTCCAACCAGCGTGATGAATAAGGCCTCCCTTGTCCCAAAGTCACCTCTGAACCCAAATTGAGAGCCTTCCATTGATGGCTCGTATCTACTGTACATTCGAGCCTGTATAATCTTCAGGAAGATTCTGTTGAATTTTTTGGAAAATGTGATAGATTCTCTTATTGTTCAAACTTTCAAAAATTAAGTGGATGAAAATGGCACCCTGAAACTCAATAAAGAAAATTTGCATTTTTACGAAGATGGAGCTCTTTCCCACTACCTACTATTACCAGTTAGACAGTGGCTTAGCCTACGGTTCCTCGGCAAATAGAATTGCAAACAAGGTGCAATATAGTGGCCTGCAAGATCCATGCCAATAACGGCGCACATTTTTAATACTTTATTACACTATTCCATTTGTCCACCTATTAAAATCGACGTGTTTTTTGTCAAATCTTATTTCTCTCGAAATCAAAAGATATTTAGGGTGGCTCGTTTTGAATTGAAAGCTTTCTATATTTGAACCATGCTATGTGGCAACCAAAAACCTACCAACATCAGCATCAAATCTCCTACACTAAGCTGACCAAACCGAACATAGCTCTGTAGAAATTGTGAAACGTGCATCTCACTGCGCAGTTACCCCACGTGTGTGGGATTCATCCCGATATTGATCCAGAATACTCACGCTTTACCTAATTCCTGAAACGAATTCCCGCGGGATTGCATTTCGTATTGACATTTTTATCTATAAAATGAAGAGTCTGCATATTTTGAAAAGTGGATAATCGCTGATGTGCTCGAAAAGATTTTCTTTGATATGTATGATTTAGACGATAAGGATAATTTTTAAGGACAAAAGATTCGACGTGAAATATACAGGGTCTAGTATCTATTTCAGAAATTCTAATTTTTTAATTGATTGTTGCGAGAATTTAATTGGGTGGCTTGTTACAGTGTGTTACTGTGACTGATTTTCCGTTTTTAATTTATTTTTGACAGTTTTTAAGACAACGAATCCAATTTTTGTTAGCATTGTTTTTCCTTAATTAGTTCAAAATTATTTATTAACCCCAAAAAGTTATTTAAGGGCAAAGATAATTATTTTTTGTAAATACCTCGCTTACACAGATCTAACGGCAATAAAAGTTATATGGGTGTTTCATAATTGAATGCTGACCTTTGGGGACCTTACTCCTTGGATGATTTTAAGACAAAAAGTTTATATTAAATTTTTATCCCTACTCGACTCTAATAATTTAAAACAAGTTATTAGTGAGCCTACTAGGAGGGATCTCACATGCGCTACCCTCATAGATCTTATTATTTGCTCCAACACTGATCTTATACTAAAAAGGAGTGTTGATTTTTCCTTTAACTATTCTGACCACTTTCTTGTTATGTGCGTCATGCATTTGAAGGCCACAAAGCCCTAACCTTCATTTATTACCTATAAGGATTTCCGTCACTTTGATGGAGAAGCGTTTAATGAAGATCTTCTCAATGTGCCCTATCACCATATCCTCTATTTAAAGAATATCAATGAAAAGTTGTCTTTGTGATAAAGCCTTATCCAAATACAAAAGGAGTGATACCCCAGGAAACTGGGAAAATTACCGGCAGCCTTCAAAATCAGGTTAGCTATTCAAACTGCCAAGAAAAATTATCTTTAAACCAATACCGGGTGATGCATGGCTTAGATCAGCTATACTCCAAGTGTGTTCCGCGGAACCCTAGGGTTCCGCGATACCTCTGTAGGGGTTCCTCAAGAATTTAGAAAAAAAATCAAAGCACCTCTCTCTGGTCGAACGTTTTGACTCCGCGGCCGCGCGTAGGTATATTTATTTATTTATTTGTATTTGTATAAACATGTGTTACAATAGCTGGTACAATATCTCATAAGTTTGGTATCAACATGTATACTTGTATACTTGTGAGCGCGCAGTCCCTTTGATAAAAGCCGCCTCTGAATTGTTTACAACGCAATTTTTATATTTCTCTTTTTATTTTTGCTTTTTGTTTATCAAAGGCGCCGACTCGAGTATTTTCGAGAATATTCGAGATCGAGTCTAGGACTAAGTATAAAAGCGGCGATCGCGCGTCGCGCCTCGTCAGTCAGTTGACGATTAGCGTTCGGAGCGATAAGTTCCTACCTACCTACTTACAAGCTCGCTAGCGAGAAACTAGTGTTCATTGTTCTACTGCCTGCTGTATTCTGTTGTCTCAGTTTTATACATTTCTTCATTGTACTAAACTTAGTCTCTTATACGCAGTAACGATTGTGCATTATTTAGACCCCACCATCCTGACGTGTAACATTATAAATAAAGAAGAATGGAACGTTGGCTTAAAGGTGTTAAACGTGTTGCAACAACATCTTCTAATGACGCTGAATGTTCAAAAGCAGTACGCGCGGAGAATATAGCAATCACCGATCCAGACGATGATGCCACGACGTCAAGCTCGACGGTTTCAAAGACGAAAAAAAGGAAGTATGATGAATCATATATCAGTTTCGGATTTGTTGATTCCAACGGCTCACCTCTCTGCATGCTATGTAGTAAACTGCTTCCTAATAGTTCCATGGCACGAAAAGGCCACGGAGGCATCATATTTAGTTAGCTATCGCATTGCACAAGCAGGTGAAGCGCACACTATCGCTGAGAATTTAATAAAGCCATGTGTATTAGACATAACAAAATGTATGCTCGATGAAAAATCTGCAAAGCATCTTTCTACTGTGCCGCTATCAAACGATACTGTTTCACGGCGAATCCATGATCTGGCAAGCTACGTCAAACAAGAACTAGTTACACGTCTACAAAAAACACGATTCGCCTTGCAAATGGACGAGTCAACTGATGTCGCTAGTCCATATGAAATTTCTTTTGAAGAAGACATGCTTATGTGTTCACCGCTGCTCACAAACACTACCGGGGAAGAAATTTTTAATAAAATAAATATATTTTTTAAAGAAAATAATCTCAGTTGGAACAATTGCATTGACATTTGAATCACATATTTGAGAAACCCCACATGTCCACAAATTATAGTTTTGAGAAAAACAAAAAAAACTGTTTTACGCAAAATCACATCATACAACTGAAAATATACTTTTAGGGTTTGTAAAGGTATGTGAGTACGTTAGGAATTTTACACAAAGTTAAATGTGCAGCTTCTCCTTCATCAATGAAAGCATAAAATGGCGACTGGACATGTGTGGTTTCTAAAATACACGTTTATTTGACCAGTACTTTTACAATTTATTTTTATTTTTTTAACAACTTATTTTAATAATTATTATTTTATCAACGAAATGTCTAATATTCAACAACATCTTCATCTTGTCCGCCCACGGTTGGCCATAAGAATATTTCTTGATAAAAATTTCTTATTAGTTCTTCTTGGTCGCGAGTAAATCGTTCAAATTTCTTGATGGATATTATTTTTTTGGCACTAATTGGTACCTTGACGTCTGGATAGGCAACTTCGTCGGGAAAAGATGTGATTTGCGTAGAAGTGTTCAGTTTGAATTCATGTTCAGTGAGACCATCAATGTAGTTGCGAGTAAGGACGTAACCTTTCTTGTCTTCTGTATGAGTGAACTGCATAAAAGTTGAAATCCCGAAGCAACCTTTATCTTTTTTTGGTACCCCTCTACCTAAGGAGGCTGTAGATAAGCAATTTTTCTTATAGAATTGGGGCCACCATTTTTTGTAATCTTTAATCACGCTATTTTCTTCATCCATCAGATGAACGGAAAAACTTCCCTTGGAGCTTGATGTGATGATTAGTTCAGTATATTCCTTCAATAAAAAAATTCTATCATTTTTCTTTATCTTCTTTTTAACTACAGCGAAGTTTCTATCACACGGCATGAAAGAGTGCCCTCTTATAGGAAAATATTGATTAACAGTCGAAAAACGTCCCAGATCTACTAGCGCCCTACACATTCTTATAACACAGTGATTCTTGTTTTGTCCGCCACATCCGTCGGAAAAAATATGAAGATGTGTAATAGTTTCAGGAATTTCTCGCCTTATGTAGTCCATGATAAAAGAACAAACCGCCTAGCATTATATTTTAGAAACCCCACATGTCCCGGACATGTGGGGTTTCTAAAATATACGACGATTTCAAATACGAATTGTAGGCAAAGCAAACAGCGGACTTGTGTGGTTTCTCTCTAAAAGATGTATCTATATAAGAGGTGTGGATTTTTGGTAAAAACCCCACATGCCCAAAATGTGGACATGTGGGGTTTCTAAAATATGTGATTCATTTGTACAGATGGGGCCAAGGCGATGACAGGTAAAACAGCAGGAGCAGTGTCACGAATAAAAAATAAAGCGCCTAATTGTAGTTCCAGCCATTGTATTCTGCATAGACAAGCACTTGCGATGAAGCAAATGCCGTCAAATCTAAAATTAGTTATGGATGAAGCGGTAAAAATAATTAATTTTATCAAATCACGACCACTACAATCCCGATTGTTCTCATTATTGTGTGAAGATTATGGCAGCAAACATAAAACACTGCTGCTCCATACAGAAGTGCGATGGCTGTCTCGGGGTAAAACTTTAACAAGGCTATTTGAACTTAGAGCCGAGTTACAAATGTTTCTTTCAGCAGATACTTCTTTTAATTTGAAGGACCGTTTGTATGATAAAACTTGGTTGTTCCGATTGTCTTTTATGGCGGATATCTTTCAAAAATTGAACGAATTGAATTTATCATTGCAAGGTAAACAGACAACAGTGTTTCAGGCCAATAATAAAATAACTGCCTTCAAAAGAAAATTAGATTTTTGGATTATTTGCGTTGGTAAGAAAGAAATAGAAAGCTTTACGTCACTCAGTGAGTTTGTTAGCGATAACGACTCAGAAATGTTTCAAGATGATGTGTTTGAAGAATTGGTCCAATATCTCAGTTCGATGCGCGCATCTTTTGAAAAGTATTTTCCCGAAGAACAGAATACAAAAATGAAACTGAATTCATGGATTCATAATTCTTTTTTACCCAACTTGGAAAAGCCCGAAAGTATGTCAAACGAGATATATGAATCTCTTTTAGAAATGTCATCAGACACAAGTATGGAGTCACTGTTCAAAACGACGCCTCTCAACGATTTTTGGTGCAGAATCCGTGATGAATATCCAATGCTTGGCAAAATGGCTCTGAATATTCTTCTCCCGTTCCCAACAACATATTTGTGCGAAACAGGATTCTCAACCTATGCAGCCACGAAAACAAAATATCGCAATAGACTGGACGCCGAACCTGATATGAGACTTCAACTGTCTTCTATCAAACCTGATATCAACCAATTGATGAAAAATAAAAAACAGTTTCATACCTCCCATTAGTTAGATTTTTTCTTTTTTAATATCTTCTATTATTGTACTTGCCATGTGGTAAAGTAAGTAATAATTAGTAACTGTTACATTGTACTTTTATTATGCTTATTAATAAAGAATACACTTTTAAAAAATATTGTTTTATTGTAGGGTTCCATCAAGTATTTTGCTTCCCAAAAGGGTTCCGTCACCAAAAAAGTTTGAGAACCGCTGGCTTAGATGAACATAGGAAATTCCATGTAAAGGTGGCGAAATATTGGCTACCCTGTACATTTTAGAAAAAAATAATAATATTATTAGTTTTTAAACAGGCCGATGTAGTAAACACACGTGCCAAGTTCGAATGAACTTTGATAAGCCAATCCCAACTTATTCAATTATTGAATATGGTGGCAAAATTACGAAATTTTCATAGTTTAGGTAATCCAGCAAACACCAGCAAATTATTATTTGGCATTGACAAAGCGAAAAGTAACGTCAGTGACAACATTTTCATTAAAGGCGCTTTAATTAAAGCTAAATATGAGCTATTCTATTAAGGAAAAAGTAACTATGATCAAGTAGTAATATACAGGAAATAGTTTAAGAGCAGTGTCTGAAATGTTTTTAGTTCAATTCCCTGATAAGCCATTTGATTAATTAAACTTATCATTAGTAAATTTGAGTTCAAAGGTGCTGTAATAAATAACTGTAAATACTCAACCTAGAAAGTCAATAGGACTAAAGAAAGGGATGATAGAGATCTTTATATTCTAGTGCACGTGGAGGAAGATAAAATTATTAGCACGAAGATCCTTTTTCAAGCCGTAGGAAAACAACAAACCACAGTGTTGCTCACTTTAAAAAACATACATATTTTCGTAACAATTATTATGAAAAACATCAAGAGTTACGACAAGGTGATAAAAAGCGGAGACTGGTATTCTGTTTCCCTGAGCCTATCCCAACCATTTCATTAATTAAACTTATCATTACTAAATTTGAGTCTAAGTGCACTGTAATAAATAACTGTATATGTCAATAGAGCTGAAGAAAAGGATAATAAAGATCTTGATATTTTACTGCACGTGGAGAAAAATTCTTGGGCAAGCCGTAGGAAAACATCACACCACAGTGTTGCGCACTTTAAAAAAACATAAATATTTTCCTTACAAATATGAAAAATATCAAGAGCTACGGCAAGGTGATGAAGAACGGAGAATGGTGTTCTGTTTTAAGGTAATGGAAAGAGCAAATAATAATAGGGATTTTTTTAGAAATATTTGTTTTACCGATGAATGTACATTCACCCTCAACAACGATCCAAATATTCAAAATTGCCCGTATTGGAGCCAAGAAAATGAAGATCGTCTTGTTCATACTTGGACACAATACCCACAAAAAATAAATGTTTGGGCGGGAATTGTAGGACATTACATTATTTGACTATTTTTTTATGGAAGGCAACCTTACAACAGTAACCTATTTGGACTTACTACAAAATCGAATTGAACCCGCACTAGAAGAAGTTGTACGCAAGAATCAGAAGATCTGGTATCAAATGGAAGGTTGTACTGCCCACAATTCTCTCATGGTTAGGGAATTTGCAAAATATTTTTAACGGAAATATTATTTGCCCACGGCATCTAATCCTTTGGCCAGCCAGGTCTCCTGACCTTTGCCAAACGACTTTTTTCTGTGAGATCATTTAAAAAATTTTATTAATAAAAATGTAAAATTGTAAAATCTAGACCAGCTAAAAAACTGTATTTCGTTAGAATGTGACAGAATTTCTCAATATCATTTCAGTAATGTTAGAATAGTTATTTATACTACAAGGGATGGAAGTAAATATACTTACATCCCATGAAGTATAAAACATTTTTTCTCCTCCCCGCAGAATTTATTCTTGGATTATTAATTTAATTCGATACTTTTCGCATGAAATTATGGACAGCTTTGACCGGTTTCTATAGCATCATAAGCATTGTTATTTTATCAATAACGTCAAGCTGACAGTTTATTATCAAAAATTGAGAGAAATTGAAATTATTGATTTGTATAACAGCCAAATGGTTATAGAAGAATCAGCAAATATCGCTTGTCTGTCGCTGCTGCCAGAAAAATCGAGGAAGAGGTATGTAGCAACGTTTCAATACTTCAAGAAATGGTGCCACACAAAGACTGCTACTGCAGTTTCAGAAACCGTGCTTTTGGCGTACTTTCACGAAAAATCTGCTGTATTAAAGTCTCCATCAAGCTTATGGTGTGAATATTCCATGCTGAAGTCCACCCGTTTCATACAGGAAAACATAGATATTTCCCCAAGTATCCTAAACTTCGAGCATTCTTAAAAAGAAAAAATGACGGATATAAACCCAAAAAATCTAATGTGTTTGACAAAGAAAATGTAAATAATTTCCTGTTTGAAGCCCCCGATGATATTCATTTAATGATGAAGGTTGTAATAATAATGGGAATGGCTGGAGCGTGCCGTTCTAGTGAACTCTGTGCAATGAAAATGGACAATGTTGAATTAAGGCATGAAGTCATATTTGTTACTATTCCTGATTCCAAAAATGGAATGGCACGTAAATTTATAGTGACTAAAAGTGACGATGAGAAGGTTTGTTGTTTCAAAATAGTTCGAAATTACATTGATATAAGATCCCACATGACGAATTTTAATCCTCGCTTCTTCATGCGATATCAAAATGGAAAGTGTTTAAACCAGCCTGTCGGGGAAAACTCCATTTCTTCAATTCCAAGTAAAATTGCTAAATTTCTGAACTTTCAGAACTTTAAGGAGTATACTGGACACTCTCTTAGAAGAACATCGGCCACTTTATTAGTGAATACTGGAGTTGATATCTTAGCTTTCATAAAGCATTTTTTGATTGTCACTGGGGACAAATTGCGCCAGGCCACCTAAACCCATATCGGCGTCGGTTATGGCAGTATTATTTTCAATTTCTTGAAGAGGACAACCACTGTCTATACATGTTAAAAGCCTCCTAATAAGGTAGCTTCTGTAGGGCATTTTAAAATTCTGAATATTACCTTGGTCCAAAGATTGGCAATGTGAGGTAGTATCGGATGGAAGAAAAATAAGTTTGACATTATCCAGTGTAATTTTGGGATGAGACGTTGCATTATCCAGAAACAATACCACTCTTCTATTCTGCTTCTTCACCTCAGTATCAAATCTGTGAAGCCATGTTGTCATGATGTCTGCTGTCATCCATGCTTTTTTGTTGGAGACCCATTGGAGCGGTAATTTATCGATATGTGCGCCCTTAAAACATCCAGGATTTTTGCTTTTGCCTATTATAAGTGGTTCTTCCTTCACACCTTCCATATTTTCACAGAACAGAATTGTGAATTGTTATTTTGCTGCTTTTTTCCAGTGCACTTGTCATCTTTCAATGCTTAATATGTTTTGTTGGCAATGCACGATAGTAGAGACCTGTCTCATCTGCACTAAATACGTCTCTTGGAGCATAATAGCCTTTCTTTTCAAGTAGTTACGTCTTCGATATTGATGTCGGCTGATTCGCCACATATTTTCTTGAAGGTAATATCGTGCCGACGACGGAATTTTTCTAACCATCTTTTAATGCCTTAAATTTATCAACTATTAGACATTAAGCAGAGGACAGCTTGAATTATGGGCCCAGATATTGGTAAGTGCTTGTTTTGCGCCTTACAAAACTAGTTAAAAACAACTTGGTCTACTGCCAGTCCTCTTGGAAAATTCTCTTTTTTGTTCACCGTTGCCACCGTCTTGAAACAAATTTCTAACTTCTGGTTTATGTTAAAGCAACATAGGCACTTTAGTATTACTTACTTACTCCGTAGCACTACAACCCAGGGTGGGTATTGGCTGCCTTGACTATCTGCCTCCACCTGGAACGGTCCTGGGCCATCTCCCTCCATTCTTGATGGTCTACTCCAAGGGTAGCTAGATCCTTGATTATGTTATCTCTCCATCTAAGCTTAGGTCTTCCCAGTGGTCTTTTTCCTTGTGGTGCTTCCTCCCACACCCGTTTTATTAGTCGATCGTTACGGCTTCTTTGTACGTGCCCTGCCCATCTTAGTCTGCTAGACTTTGTTTCCTGAATGATGTCAGGGCTTTGATATATTTGAGCAAGCTCTACGTTGCTTCTCATTTTATAACGGCCGGTTTCAGAGTCTCGGACGGGGCCATATATCATGCGTAGGATTTTTCTCTCAAACCTTCTTAGGAGTTCCGTGTCGCGGAGTGTCAGTGTCCATGTTTCACTGACGTACGTTGCTACTGGTCGTATTATTGTTTGATAGATTATGGTTTTTGCCTTTCTTGTGATAAATTTTGATTGTTGATACAGAATACTTGGCTGTACTCACCTTCGATCTTGACGCAGCTCTTTGCCCCCTCTAGGCACGCTCTACACAGTCGAATCAGCTTGTGTGGGATTCCAAGTTCTTCCATAGCTTCCCACAGCCTTACCCTAACGACACTGTCATATGCTTGTTCAAAGTCTATGAACAGGGTATGTAAGTTTTTGTTAAACTCCCAACATTTCTCCAGAATCTGACGGATAGTGAAAAGCTGGTCAAATTTTTGATCTTCCGCTTCGAAACCCGCATTGGTAGTCTCCGATAATCTCTTCGGTATATGGGTAAAGACGTTGAAGGAGAATGTTGGAGAAGATTTTATAGGCGTGACTTAGTAAAGCAATACCTCGGTAGTTTTTACACTGCATTTGGTCTCCTTTCTTGTGGACTGGGATGATAACACCTTCTTTCCATTCGTCGGGAATGATTTCTTGATTCCAAATTTGTTGCCTTGTATTACCCACTTTTAATTCTTCAGTCAATTTCCTGGTACTTAAACCAGTTTTTCACTTTCCTCGATTATTTCAATTTTTTCGCTTAAAGAAAGAAATTTTTCTTTTTCCCGCCATCTTCAAATATTCACGTTAGTCCCGAAACACACAAAACCTGTTCAAAACAAAACTGATGTTAAAAACTGATTTATCAGCCTTTAAAACCAATTGAATGGATTCGCCTGCATTAAGGTAATTAGAGTATATACATATACTTCTTAAGAATTGCCGGGTTGGGTTTTACTGCCCCTAATGAAGGGTGTTTTAGCATTAATGTTTACTAAAACTCTCGATGATGAGTGTCCGCGGTCGCTTAACAGATGGGTCTTAAATATGCTATTATAAGAATAGCCCAGAAAATAGCTGTTATAGCATAATTTGGTTAATCCATAATGTGTAAGGTCCGGAGAACAAAGTTTCTCACGTATACAGGGTGTTTCAGAAGTACGGTACGTAAGTTAAAGGGTGATTCCTTATGATATTCTAAGAGAAAAAGTTAATATGAACATGTGTCCGGAGTTGCTCCGTTTTTGATATAGAGGATGTTTGTGTTTTTTTATAATTTTTCTAAATATCCTTTCCCGGATTTTATTGAAATTTGGTACCATGAAATTTACGCCACTGACTTTTCTAATGTTGCTATTTTTTTTCGGATTTACCAACTACTGCTAAAACTTTTTTATTCCTTGAATTGTTTTCGTATGTTCATTTTCGAGAAAAATAAAAACCACTTTATTGCATGTACAAAAAAATACCTATGTATTTCAAGGTTAATTAATATGTATACAGGGTGTTGGGAAAATGTGTTTGGATACTTGGACAGGTGAATCTACATGATAAAATAATGTTATTAAGTCATGTAACAAAATATCGAAATCTCAATATTTTCTAAGTTATGGTCTGTCAAAGTTCAATTTTTTTTTTCTTATTTTTGATGTAGGGCATTTACTTTTTCACCAATTAATTTGATTTTTGGCACAGAGACTTATCTTCACGATTTCTATAACTCTGTTACCAAAATGTTGCCCTACTCTGCCACCAGAGGGCACTTTACCTGACAACCATATTTTTTTTTTCGCATATCTTTTTGGATTTGACAGATATTACAAAACCAAATATGCCTTGTGAAAGACAATAAAATACTTATTAAAAAAGTTACTCTTCATTCGAGTCGATAAACCTCACCGTTTAGTCACAAATTAGCAGTAAACATTTTATTACCATTAAATCAGAACGTCCAATAGGCGCAAATAAATCAAGTTACCATGCTTCAAATTTAAATAAATGATAAGACGGGTGAAAAGTAAATAATAAGTAAAAAAATTAGACATTAGTAAAGCCTTAAAAGTATTCATAAACGTAGTACATTTTTAAAATTAGTGAAAATTAAGTTGCTGTTTACCTAGTAATAAAATGGCTCACGTATATTCAAATACTGAGTATCGTGACATGCATTTTTGTTATGGGAGAGCCAATGGGAAAGCAGAGCAAGCACGGCGGTTTTACATGGAAACATATCCTAATAGAAATGTTCCAAGTGCCCCAACTTTCATCAAAGTTCATCGAAGGCTTGGCGAGATAGGCTCATTTATAAATACTATTGCTGATAAAGGTAGACCAAGATACGTTAGAACTGTTGAAATGGAAGAAAGAATACTTGAAAGAGCAGAAGCGAATTCAGGTATAAGTACTCGAAATACAGCTTTAGAAGAGGGAATTGACAATTCTACGGCTTGGGAAGTCCTTCATGAGGATCTTCTTTACCCATTTCATGTACAAAAGGTACAGGCACTTTATGAGGGTGACGCACAGTTACGAGTTAACATGTGCCAACAATTATTAGAGAAATTTCGACAAAACAATCGATTCCTTAATTTCATATTATTCACGGACGAATCTACTTTCACACGGGATGGGATTACCAATTTTCATAACACCCACCAATGGGCATACGAAAACCCACATGCGATTATGGAACGGCAGCATCAGCGACGATTCTCATTGAATGTATGGGGCGGAATTATAGGAGACCATCTCATAGGACCTCACTTTTTTGAAGGACCGTTAAATGGCGAAGTTTATTTACATTTCCTTCGGAATGTCCTTCCACAATTAATGGAAAATGTGCCAATTCAAACAAGATTAAGCATGTGGCTTCTTTAAGATGGCGCTCCACCCCATTTTAGTCTAAACGTACGGACATATCTCAATGATACATTTCCTAACAGGTGGATAGGACGAAATGGATCATTACCTTGGGCACCGCGTTCGCCTGACATTAATCCTATGGACTTTTTTTTTGGGGACATTTAAAGACTTTGGTCTATAAAACTCCGGTAAACGATGTTGAAGATCTACGTCAAAGAGTAATTAATGGATTTGAGGTTATTCAAAATACGGCCGGTATTTTCTTTAAAGTTAGGCAACATTTCTTGAAAAGCATTAGGAAATGTATAGAGATGAACGGAGGACATTTTGAGAATATATTATGATTAGTTTCCTTCTTAATTACTTGTTCATTCAGTGTTAAAAAATAGATTTAATGACCTATCTATTCGTATAATAATTACCAATACATAAATTATTATTAGGTGAATAAAACTGAAAATAAATAAATAAAAATAAATTGTTTACGTTGATATAATTTAGTATTTAGTCCGATAACTTATTAGGTATTTTATTGACAGATTTATTTAAATTTGAAGCATGGTAACTTGATTTATTTGCGCCTTTTGGACGTACTGATTTAATGGTAATAAAATGTTTACTGCTAATTTGTGACTAAACGGTGAGGTTTATCGACTCGAATGAAGAGTAACTTTTTTAATAAGTATTTTATTGTCTTTCACAAGGCATATTTGGTTTTGTAATATCTGTCAAATCCAAAAAGATATGCGAAAAAAAAAATATGGTTTTCAGGTAAAGTGCCCTCTGGTGGCAGAGTAGGGCAACATTTTGGTAACAGAGTTATAGAAATCGTGAAGATAAGTCTCTGTGCCAAAAATCAAATTAATTGGTGAAAAAGTAAATGCCCTACATCAAAAATAAGAAAAAAAAAAATTGAACTTTGACAGACCATAACTTAGAAAATATTGAGATTTCGATATTTTGTTACATGACTTACTAACATTATTTTATCATCTGTCCAAGTATCCAAACACATTTTCCAAACACCCTGTATAAGGTAAAGGCATGGTTTGATGTCTAATTTACCTGTTTTGTCAATAAAAAGTCACTAACGCTGAACGTTATCCAACATCTGTTTGGAGCGTTTTGCATCTTTATTAACTGTACCCACACGATACGTGTGCAAGCTCTGCTTCCCCGTGATCTTCAGCCAAGGTTTCATTTTAGTATGTGGTTGATGCATACAGTAGCACATAACAACAATTTTTTACCGAACATTTTATTTACTAATGAGGCTGCTTTTTCAAGATGAAATCATTGGCGACTTATTGGACCATACTTTGTACCATCTCGATTCAATGGAAACTCCTATACGCAGTTGCTATCTGAAGAACTTGACGTTTGGTTAGAAGACGTACCTCTACAAATAAGAACTAATATGTGGTTCATGCACGACGCTGCCCCAGCTTATTTTAGGCTAGTTGATCGTCAATACCTCGACAACACCTTTCCTAATGGCTGGATTGGACGCGGTCCCCAAGGTTAACCAGCTTGCAGTCCCGACTTGAATCCTCTGGACTATTATTTATGGGGTCACCTAAAGTCTCTTTTATACAAGACGCCTGTACGAAATGAAAACGACTTTCGGAGAATTCGAATTATTGAAAGTTGCAATGCGATACGACATAATGCAGGCATTTTTGAACGTACAAGAGGATCAATGGTGAGACGATTGCAATCGTGCGTTTTATCAGAAGGTGGCCCTTTTCAACATTTGCTTTGATTAACTGTTTAAGTTTTAATTTTAGTTTAAATGTTTTAATTAACTTTGAAATGCACAGGTATTTTTTTTGGACATGCAATAAAGTGGTTTCTATTTTTTCTCTCGAAAACGAAGCAAAATACGAAAACAATTCAAGAAAAAAAAAGTTGTATTATAAGCCGGTAAATCCGAGAAAAAATATCAAAATTAGAAAGAGTCAGTGGCGTACATTTTCTTGTCAACAGTATTCTTTAAGGTGCTTCCCGGGATGCCACTGGACTTAATAAATTTAATCTAGTTAGGGCTAATTAAGTCCCTCATCTATGTGAGTAACAGTACCAAATTTCAATAAAATCGGGAGAAGGATATTTAAAAAAATTTAAAAAAAAAAACGATTTTTTATTGAAAAGCCTTAACACCCTGTATATCAAAAATGGGGCAATTCCGAACATATGTTCATAAAAACTTTTCTCTTAGAACGTTTAACTTACGTACCGTACTTCTGAAACACCCTGTATACACATTTATATGTCTTTCATTATGATTGCCACTGTCGAGTAGTATTCATTTGCTATTGTGTTAGTATTTGTAGTTCGCTTTTTACGCAATACCTTTGTCGCCACCATTTCTTAATAAATCATTTCTAGAATTTCGTAATCTGCATGCTGCTTCAAAGCATTTGTTGTGAGACGGTGATCCAGTCTACTGTACAAGAAACCGAAAATAAAAGTATAGTTAATGCAAAACAAAAACCGATGCACGTCATACCCTTCGAGTGACATCAGTTATCGACAGTGTTGCCAGCTTGTAACCGAAATATCCAAGTGAGGGAATTAATTACACAGTTTCTTTTTCATAAAAACAAGATAAATAGACAAAAATTTCCCATAGTTTTTATATTTGTTTACTGCATAATACCTTTTACCATCAACTTTAGTAGATCTAACACTTCTTTATTTTCATCTTGCCAAGAACGACCAATGATACCATCCTGAAAAATCCATGTTTCATCCAAGAAAACGAATTGGTACAAGAATGCTTTTTTTCCTTAATATATTCTTTCAAAAATACCAGTCGTTTTAAAGCTATGTGTAAAAGTTCCATAAGCCCTCGCCTCAGTTTATCTTTTTGCCATCCGAAGCCTATTTTCTTGAAGAAGCTTCTCTTAAAGAGTAACGACAACCATCAAACAGTTCTCTGTCTTTTAATTTCTAACTTAATGTTGTCAAAGTTACATGATGTTCTAAAAAAAGTTACAACTTATGAATAATCGATGTAAAATATTATAAGTTTTAAATAATACCACTTACTTGTTTCGTACATTAGATACATAAATAGTGTCACGGATAGAACTTATATCCAATATTCACCCATTTTCAACTCTCTTTGAATTAGAATCTTTGTTTTAAGGTGATTATAATAATTTATTTTCCTTAACTGTTGTTGAAATTGCGCTTACAGTGGAGATATTCAAATTTAGGGCAGCGTGTAGCACACGCTAGAAATTAGTAAAGTAGAAATAAAATATCTAGACCTTAACATACTTTTCAAATTTACTTCTCTGTACTGCTGTCAAGGGTCACAATAAGCCATTGTTGTTAAGTTCTTCCTGAAAATAGCTTCTTAGAGAAGGTCCTAGCTCTTTGCACCGACTATTTAAATGCTTCTGCATTTTTCACAAATAGTAAACAACGTAATCGACAGAGATATGTATGTGTACTTTTATTTCTTTTAATAAAACAGTTTTTTAATGCTATTTATGAAAAGATCTGGAAATTTTGTTAAAAAATAGACGCACAGAACCACAAACAATTAAGGTTAGTTTTGCATGAAACGTCAAACTAAATCAGCAAACCAGCTGGCGCCACCGGATCGTTTACAGTTGTGTTGCCAACTATCGGTCAATAAAATTCGAATTATATTAATTTTTAGAAGTTTAAATAAACAAAATATTTGCTATAAGTGGGTTCGTATCAAAGAAGAATACTTTAAGTTTGTAGTAAATTCAATGTCGCATAAAGTTTTAATGATTTTTGCCCAAATTTAATTTTCTCGTGTTTTCTTACGGATTTACTTTAACTTAACTTTAAAACTTTAATTATCAGCTGATTGATGACGTGCATCGGTTTTTGTTTTGCATCAACTGTATAAGCGACGTGACAAATTCACAATTTTTACTATTTTACGAGTTTTTCGATTTGTTACAATTTTTATGTCCGATAGTGTATTTCTTTAACAATATAATATAAATAATACGCTGTGACAAACGTGTGTTAACTGGTCCACCTAAGCGCAGTGTATTAGTTTGTTTTTAATGCATTTGTTCGTTTAGTTTACCTGTTCTCTGTGGTTAGCCATAAATCCGAAATAATCGTATATCACCAACAACTACACCCCACACCACACAATGTTCATTATATTTTCAGTAGTACAACCTGTTTGTTAGAATAACTTGTAATAAACTAATTAAATTTTACCATAACCACCATTATAATTATAATTCCCGTGGGATTACTCTAATTAATTACACACGTTTTAACTGTAAAAGCAAACTGTTTCATTAAGTGAAAACCACTAAACATAATTTATCTGTATTGATTAATAATAAGTGTTTCTAATAAAATTGTATAAAAATTTCAATTGAACTACATCTTTATCCGCAAAAACTTGGCTTTTAAATGAATTCCACTAATAATGATCTACCGGGTGTCCCACTAAGAATGGCTGTCGGCCGTATCTCAGAAAAGATTAGTCGTATGGCTTGCGGAAAAAAAATATATTAGGTAAAGTGGTCATGAGAAATTGTTGGAAATTATCTTCAAGTTTCTCAGACTGGCGGTAGAGGGCGCAACAATAACGGTAAATATGAATCACGAAGTTTCCTTAAAAGTCGCCTAGTTAAGGTATCCCGAAAATAACATTTTTGTATATTTCGAAGATTTATTAATAAAATTCACCTATATAACGTGTTCGTCACTTTTCAAATAAAGGTTGAACATTATTTAAAATAAATGCTGATAACTCCGGTCAGGCTCAACATAATTTAGTAAACTTAGTTTTGTTAAAAAGGGCTTTTCTCACTCTATATATTACCTTATGAACTACGAACGGCAATATGTGTTTTACACTAGGCGCTAGGGGGCGATGTCTTACAACTTCAAAAACATTGTGCGTTTTTTCCATAATTGTAAATATAATAGTATATTCAATTTCAACTGATTACAAGGAAGATTAAAAGTCTAAGAAGTCAGCGAAAACCGCAAGTTAATATCTATTTTCAATCCGGAGATATCAACAACAATAATCATAATTACGGAGCATTATGATTTTATTTTCAAGTTGCCATTGTAAAGGTTTTTTTAAAAGTCAAATAGGCCTTGGAAAAACAAAATATGAATTGAAACAGTGCACGCGTGTCACCTTTCATTATTACGTCAACATTTTTGTCGTGCCAACAGTGTTTTGTCGTATTTGATTTTCCAAATGCCTCTGTTACTTGAAGAAGCGGTTGACATCATTGCGGTATATTTTGAATGTTTGGGAAATGCAACAATTGCTGAACGGGTTTACGAAGTACGATACTCTCAAAGGCGCCGATACGACAGTAGGATGTTTAATCGTTTAGCTAGCCGTTTTCGTACTACTGGAAGTATTCGTCGCCCTGTATATCGCAGACGCCGCCGAGGTCGAACCGAGGAAAACATTGTAAATGTTTTGGCATATGTGGAATTTAATCCACAAATTAGTATTAGATTAATTGTTAGAGACTTGGGCGTTACTCGCTCTACTGTGCATAGGATTTTATTAGAAGAACGGTAAGTAATTATATCTATATGTTATAACTCTTAAATAGTTAAGAATAATGCCAATATTTCTCTTAATAGTTTTCAAGTCAATGTAATAAGTATTTTGTTTTTCTTTAGGCTACATCCCTACGATATTGTGCTCCACCAGGCTTTGACCTCACAAGATTATGATAGAAGATCGTATCATTGCTATTGGTTGCTCAATATGATATTGGAAGATAGAAATCTCCTCTCCAGAATTTTGTGGACTAATGAAGCTATTTTCTATAGTAATGGAGAAGTAAACCGCCATAATATGCATTATTGGTCGCGGGATAATCCCCATTGTAGGCGGGAGGTGCAGCATCAAGGAAGATGGAGTGTCAAAGTCTGGTGCGGCATTTTGGGTAGCAGAATAATTGGACCGTTTGTATTTAATGAGTCGCTTACTGGTCAAAGATATTTACATTTTTTAAATTACGAACTTCCAATTCTTCTCAAAGATGTGCCCTTGGATATTCGCAGAACTATGGTTTTCCAACACGATGGATGTCCTGCACATTTTGAGGCAAATGTTCGTCAATTTCTTGACGACACATTTCCTGCAACGTGGATAGGAAGAGGAGGTATATTCCCGTGGCCTGCCAGGTAATATAATAGTATAATATATTGTGATACTGTTAATGAAAGTGATAATTTCTATTTTAGATCACCTGACTTAACATGCCTAGATTTTTATCTATGGGGGAGATTGAAGGATCTTGTTTCCTTTACCAGACCCACCACAAGGGAAAACATGATAGAAAGGATAATGGACAGCAGCCGCCGTATCCCTATGGCAGAGGTGGAAACTGCAATATTATCAACCAAGGAGAGATTGGAGTCGTATATACAGAACGATGGGCGACAATTTGAACATTTAGGGCGCCACTGAGAATTATTGTCGTAACGATATATTTGCTTAAAACATACGTACCTTCATATTTTGTTTTTCCAAGGCCTATTTGACTCTTAAAAAAACCTTTTCAATGACAACTTGAAAATAAAATCATAATGTTCCGTAATTATGATTATTGTTGTTGATATCTCCGGATTGAAAATATATATTAACTTGCGGTTTTCGCTGACTTCTTAGACTTTTAATCATCCTTGTAATCAGGTAAAATTGAATATACCATTATATTTACAATTATGGAAAAAACGGGCAATGTTTGTGAAGTTGTAAGACAGCGCCCACTAGCGCCTAGTGTAAAACACATATTGCCGTAGTTCATAAGATGATATATTATATAGTAAGAAAAGCCCTTTTTAACAATACCGGAGTTATCAGCATTTATTACAAATAATGTTCAACCTTCCCCCACCACTTTATTTGAAAAGTGACGAACACGTTATATAGGTGAATTTTATTAATAAATCTTCGAAATATACAAAAATGTTATTTTCGGGATACTTTAACTGACGACTTTTGAGGAAACTTCGTGATTCATATTTACCGTTACTGTTGCGCCCTCTAGCGCCAGTCTGAGAAACTTGAAAATAATTTCCAGCAATTTTTTATGACCACTTTACCCAATATATTTTTTTTTCGCAAGCCATACGACTAACACTTTCTGAGATACGGCCGACAGCCATTCTTAGTGGGACACCCGGTACAATGTAATACATTTAAAATGTAAAATGGAAAATCTTATTTTAATTTTTCGCAATATTTTTTCGGTAAATATAGAATGCCTAAACAAGACGTAGAAATTATATCAACTAGCGAAAACTAGTTGTCTTGAAAGTTGAAGTTTCTGACAAAATCACATCTGTGGTATACGAGTATAGCTTCAAATAAATAATCAAAATCGTGCATAATGCCGCAAGTAAATAATTTAGCATAGTTTACGTACGTGGCGAAACTTCAAGGAGTGATTCTAAGACGAAAACTTTATATAAACGTAGATCCGCTAATGCCTCGTTTTCAAGAGACAGGGTGTGAAACTTTTTAAAGAAGATCGTTTTTTCGTAAATATCTTAATAATCCTTTAGCCGATTGTGATGAAATATAGCAGTGTTATTAAGGGTAGTAAGGGGCTAATTAAGCCCTGAATAATTTGAAATTTTTAAGTCTAGTGGCGTCCCGAAAGGCACGTTAGGTTTTTGAGAAAAAAAAATAAAAATCACTTTTTCTAATTTGGTTTCATAAAAAGGCTGTTTCGATATCGTTTTCAGTATCGTAATTAACTTTTTATGAAACAGTTTTCTTTATTTTTCTAAGGTTGGTAATGATGTTTACAAATATTTTATTTTGCTGTCGTGTATGGTTGGTTGCATTAGGTCTATGAAATGGAGATGAGTTAAAAAATATTAAATAATGTTACAAATTTACTATATTATAACACATAGAAATATAAAGTTTACCGCAATTTCCCTTAACTTTGGGGGAGTTAAACTAAACTCATGTTGCTCCATATTTTAAAATTATGTAGGTATGTTAGAAAAATTAGACAACTTCGTGACAAAATGGCTGACATTATATTTCCTTAAAATCTACCATACAGTAAAGGGAGAAATGTTTAATTGTTATGCAATTTTGCTTCCTTTATCTTCACTGTTCTTACTTTTGCAGGTCTCCCCATACCAGCAGCCGACCTTTGAAAGGTGCCAAATTTGCACAGCCTTTCATGTATTCTTACAAATGTTTGTCTATTTGATACACTGCGATGAGGATATCTCTGTTGATAAATGCGTCTAGCCGCTCTGAAATTGCCTTCGGCCATTTCATGAACAAAATGCGTATTGGCCATTTCTGAGTTTGTAAACTGAACGATTTTTTAATATCAGTAACGAATTTTATAGCTTAAAACTCTTAAAAACACTATACTGTTGTGATGATTAAACCATCCGCGTAACCCAAAGTAAAATGTCTCTCTTTACTCAGCAGGCCTCCATGACAAGGTTTCAGAACAGGGAAGAGAGAATTCCCCTCTGCGGACACTCCCTGCCACCCAAACCGCCTGTCTCGTCCTGAAGAGAGGACGTGATGTAGTCATCTACAGCAAGTCTCTTCCAGTTCGTGTTCCTGGTTGATATTGTGATAAAGTGAAGGAAACAGTGCCCAGAAATGCTCCGAGCAGTACCACACTATTTTCTAACGTTCTCTCCTCTTTGGTTCTAGTTGGTGAAGTGCCGTTTCTGTTGATCTGTTTTTCTGTAGGCATGCTGGTTGTGATGGATGACATTATCTATCTAACAGTTTTTCTAAGGCTTTAAGGAATAATTACATTAGGCTGAGGCCACAATACCTTGACGGACAAGTAGTTTGGGCGCCCGTGTTTTGATATGAAGACTACCCTAGTCAACCTCTACGTCCTCAGAATGTGGTCTAAAGCCTTAGTATTAAAAACAATTTGCTACTAAGCAGACCCGAGTCCTGTTGTAGCATATCTGGGGCAAATGTGTTTGGTGGTTATTTTGTCAAAGGTTGCCACCTTGTGTGCGACCTGTCAATTTTCTCGGAAGGCCCTGTTAGCGTCATTGGTTATCCCGTCTAAATCTTTAAGTTTCCAGACCTTTATTTGTTTGCGGTGGTGTTCTTAGCTTCGTTTATCTGGGAAAGTGACCCGAGTAATTCGGTCATCATGTCTTCCCAATTAGTGATGTATGTCCCTGTCTCTGTAACGAGGTAGATTGCAGTTGGCTGATTGTTTTTTGGGCGCACTTTTTAAAGTCTGGTACGTTCTGGGGTATTTTCAAGGTTTTCAAGGTTAGCTTTTGGTCCTTCTCAGCTCTTGGTTATACTCTGTTAGGGATGTTTTATATTTAACCCTTTTGGTTCAGGCCTCGTCAAAAATAAATTAAATTATTTAAAAAACGAGGTTATTGTTATAATAATTGTGCTAATAATTGAAAATGAATTGCGGTATTGCCAAACTTGGCAGGTTTGCAATAATGTTTCAGAAAATATATAAAGTTCTTGCAAAACAATTTCCGATGCACGTCATCAATTAGCTGATAATTGTAAATCCGTAAGAAAACATGAGGGAATTACATTTGGACAAAAAATATTAAAGTTTTGGCGATATTGAATGTAGTACAAACTTAAAGTATTCTTCTTTGATACAAACCCACTTATAGCAAATATTCTGTTTTTTTAAGCTTGTTAAAATTATTATAAATTAAATTTTATTGGCCGACAGTTGCCAACGGATCTGTCAACGGTGCGGTGGCACCAACTTGTTGGTTGGTCTATTTTGACGTTTTCTTTACGCTTCGTTAAAAACTAACCTTTATTGTTCTGTGGCTTCGTGTTATTGTGCGTCCATTTTTTAACAAAAACTCCAGATCTTTCATAAATATCATTTAAAAACTGTCCTTTTAGGAACAACAAAAGAGCACATACCTGTCGATTAGGTGGTTTATTATTTTTGAAAATGCCGAAGCATTTAAATAGCCAATGAAAGAAGCTAATAGCTTCTCTGATAAGCTATTTTTAGGAAGAACTTAACAATGGCCCATTGTTGCCCTTGACAGCAGTGAGTAACTCCAAAAAGTATGTTAAGGTCCATATATTTTATTTCTACTTTACTAGTTTTTAGCGTGTAGCAGCTGCCCTAAACTTGAATATCTCCACTGTAAGCGCAGTTTTAACAACAGTTAAGAAAAATAAATTATTAGAATCACCTAAGAAGAAACGTTCTCATTCAGACACAGTTATAAATGGGAATAGGTTCTATCCGTGACACTATTTATATAATGTACGAAGCAAATAAGTTGTAGTATTCAAAAACTATAATATTTTACAGTGGTTATGCTGAAGCTCTAACCTTTATTTAGACAATCATATAACTTTAACAACTTTAAGTACGAAATTAAAAGACAGACAACTGCTTGATGGTTGTCTTAACTCTTTAAAAAGCATCTTAAAGGAAATAGGCTTCAGATGGAAAAAAGATGTACCGACGCGAGGGCTTATGGAACTTTCCCATATAGCTTTCACGCGACTAGTATTTTTGAAAGAATTGGTCTATCTTGGCAAGATGAAAATAAGTGTTAGATCTACTAAAGTTGATGGTAAAAGGTATTATGCAGTAAACAAATATATAAACTATAGAAAATTTACGTAGGTAAAACATATTTGTCTAGGTACATAATACTTCATACGTACAGCGTATTCCGCAGATAGAAAGCGAGATATTAAAATGGTGTGAAATAGAACATGTATTAGATAGAGTGAACATTCAATCCATTACACCGGGGAACAAATTTCAACTTTTATTTTGTTTCCTGAACAAAACCTATTTTTTTTTATTGGACTACACCCAAGTAACTAAAAAACACCTATTAGAGATTTTATTTAGCTCGCGAAATAAATCTGAATTATTTGTTACAAAATTTCAATTTACAGGCATATACAATGAACATTTTAATTTATAGGCATTTATAATGAACAAAAAAAACAATATATTGTTGGTTCAATAATAGCAATTAAATAGCACATTTTTATCAGTGAGTCTAAAGTTAAGACACTCATTTTACGCTTCTTAGCCTGTCTTTTGAAAGCAGCCTCGGGGGCATCTCTCGAAAAAGTCCAACAGTAGTCGGCTAACATCTCACAGTTCTATTTTCCCTGATACCTTCCTTTCATGTTTGAAATATCCTGGTGGAACCTCTCACCTTACAGCACCACAATTTTCCGGAAAATAATCTAGATGAGACTATAGGAAATTAATTTTCAACGATATATTACACCCTAGGTCTTGGTAACATAAAAGAAGTTGGGCAGCCAGGTCTTTACAGTTTTCTGCTTTTATATTTCACAAAAAGTTTGTTGCAACCTTGTAAAGGCATTCCAAGCGTCCTTTTCCTTGCCTTCAAGTATGGAATCGAATTGCGCGTCTTCGAAGAGTTTCCTAATCTGGGGACCAACAAATATTCCTTCTTTAATTTTATTGTCACTGATTCTAGGGAACTTTTCAATAGTAATATGTTAAGTGCATGAAAAATTGCTGAAAATCATGCATGAAGGTTTGTTGCCCTAGAAACAGCTTGAATGCATTTTTATTGTTATTTACCAAAAAGTGCCCGACCGAAGGGAGGGCACTTTTTAAGGTAAATAACAATAAAAATGCATGAAAGCTGTTTCTTTAGGGCAAAAAATCTGAGTGCATGATTATCAAGCCATTTTACATGCACGAAATATATTTTTTAGACTATTTCCTGAATGAAAAACTAGTAGGTGCAGATATATATAAGACAACATTTTTATTTCGAGCAATACAAAGTATTACAATTGAAAACACAATTATTATAATAGATGGTATTTGCAGAAGCTGTAGTTGCTGATTGAAGTCCTTCAGGATTCAAAGCTGCTATTGTGGTCCGCGGCACAGATGTTACTGGACTCGAACGTGCTACGGTTTTTTGGTCTTCTGATTGTTCTCCTCTCATTTTCTTAATGATATTCTCATGATGTTCTTCATCAAGTTGCAGGTACGATCTAATAGAACTGGTAGATGCATGACCAGTTATTTTTATAAATTGTTCTTCGCCAACTCCATTCTTCGCTAAAGCTGTTACTGCGGAAGCCCGCAAGGAATGGTTTGTAATTTTTTTTCTGTCTAGGTCTAAACCCGCAGTTTTTGCTGCTTTGTGGGTCCATGTAGACATGGTATTACGGCCAACTGGAACGTTCTTGTACCATCTTTTGGATGTTGCAGCGATGCTGATGGGATTTGCAGTTAAAAAAAAACCGATCACAAGACACGTTCCTTCGTTTTTCCACATACTTGTTAAAAAGCCTTACTGGGCATAAACTAGGATTGTTGTTATTTGTCACCAACCATTTCGAATCGGCACATTTTTTATTGCCACCTTGTGCCGTTTTTGAAAATATCGAGTTATATTTAATCCTGCCAGTTTTATTTCCAATATTGTCAATTTCCGGTTTAAAAAAATTGTGCATGCATTTTGTCGCCTCTCCGCCCCTCCATGCTAGTTCGTAGGAAAATACATAAAATACCTTCTTGATTAGGCCATCTGCCGTATTTTCATCACACGTGTCAACGAGTTTTTTGAATTCATTGTAGCAAAGAGATGTGGAACTTTGCTTTCTTTTCTCCGGAATGGTTTGAAGCTCTTTCCTCTTAGCATTTCTTGCTTCTCTAGCTTCTTTGTAGGTCACATCATCAAAGGGGTTTATTTTCCTACCGTATTCATTGTAGAACTTTTCCATAAGTATTTTTGAGGTAGTATTCCATACGGTTTTTACTGTGCTTTCTTTGTAGTCCTGGCCATCCATTTTCCGCATGTTGTACGCCCAATCTTTCAGAATATTTGCTAGATATATATCTGTAGTTTCACCATCGAATTGGTAGTTTCTTTCACTGCAAAAGGCAGTAAATTGTCCCCAGATGTAAGCTTTTGATCTTTTTGTGTTGTCTGACACGCTTTTTCCGATATTTTCAGATATGTCGTTCAAGGAAAATGCTCCGAAACGAATCATTTTGATAAATTGACGCGAAATTGTCAAAGCAGAAATTTCAACTTGTTGTGACTGTGACGGTTATTCTCGTAGGTAACCAACAATGAAAAACCAGAAGAGTGCAATTTTCAGCTCAATCGCGACCGAGGGCTGATTTTCACCGAAAATCAAGTGAAAAGCGCATTGTAGTTACAGTATATGAGGGAAATAGTCTTTTAAATAACCAAAAGCATGGCCTTTACAAAATTTTTCATAAGTCCCAATTTTATGTGAAGTGGCGGTAGTAAAATCATTTATGGGGAAACTAATAGCGCGCTGGCTACATTTTTCTTTCCTGGCTCAAAAGACTCTCTCGGTGGCCAATTTTTTATTTATGTAGTGATCCGATCGTGCTCGACTGTCCCATTCGCAGAGTAAGCAGCAGTATTTCGTATAACCTAGCTGCATTCCAAGGTCTCCAGTAATAATTTCAAATTGCTATACGTTCCTTTCATGTGGGCTGCATGACCAATTGGGACTGAAGGCAACTTGTTTCCATTACCAAACTACAACTTGTTTCCATTATGGCGTAATACAGCTTTAAGATTTACTTTTGAGGAATCAATGAAAGTCTCCAGTATTTTGGGTCATAGTCGACATTTAAAGCTGCCATTAATCCCTCAATGTCCCTACAGGCTACCAAATTGTTTTCCATGTTAAAAAATGGTGTTAGGTTTTTCTGGCGGCTTCGGTACACAGAAACTTTTACTTCATCTTGAAGTAAGTTCCATTGTCGCAATCGAGAGACCAATAGTTCGGATCTTTTCTTAGGCAATTCCAAGGACCTTTTAAGGTCACTTAATTCACTTTGACTTTTTTTTCTTCGAAAAGCTTTTTTTGATGGGAGGTGTCAAACAAAAGTAACGTGGTCTTTCGGTTTTTAAGCATCTTACGCTTTTTTCCACTCAGCCAGCCGTGAATGTTGGACGCACATTTGTAGCAGCAGATATTGGCAATTTTTATCCTGTTCTTCAATTTTACAGCCAAAATACAAGTGGTAAGCCTTTTTCCTACGATCACTAATTAAAGTAGGCCTT
This sequence comes from Polydrusus tereticollis, assembly GCA_963920685.1. Taxonomy (NCBI): domain Eukaryota; kingdom Metazoa; phylum Arthropoda; class Insecta; order Coleoptera; family Curculionidae; genus Polydrusus; species Polydrusus tereticollis. Next base: position 41,936,324 of record OY987332.1, on the reverse strand, counting down.
TGCGCTTCGAAAAGTCATCAGAAAGTTGCCGTTTTCCCCAATTTGTCATATTTTGACATCATTGGCGCTCTAAAGCGCCAAAGTAACTTTGGCGCTCGCCTAACTTTATTTGCAAATAAAATAAAGGCAGTCGTTACTTTAAAAGAAACTATAGCCTAAGAATAAATATTTTAATAAATTTTAAATATGTCAAACCATCCAAACAGCAGTTTTCAAATAATTAAACGATTACAGCCTTCAATAATATATAAACTTGCCGAGAAATGTGATGATAAGTCGGCAATACAATATACACAAGAGGTTCTAATGGCTATTTAATTTCTATAATCAAGGAGGCATATGTCAAACAAAGCGGTAAGTTCTAATGGCGATTTAATTTCTATAATCAAGGAGGCACATGTCAAACAAAGCGGTAAATATTGTAGTAAAATTTAAATATTTGATCATTTATTTAAGTATTCTCTAATTAGTTTATGGTTAAATTAAATAATGGATGTCGTATCAAGTGATAGTGAATTTTCTAATACACCTCCGGATATCGTCGAAGCTGCAAAAAACGTATCGTTAAATCTACTGCCCGAAAAATCCAAAACAAAGTATGAAAATGAATACATTCTTTTCATAAATTGGTGTCAATCGCAAAAAATCAAGAAATATTCTGAAAATGTACTGTTGACCTATTTTGGACAAAAAGCACAAACTTTAAAGTCATCAACTCTATGGTCAAAGTATTTAATGCTCAGACAAACTTTGAAAATTAAAAATGATATTGACATTAGTCATTATGCGAAATTAATTGCATTTCTGAAGAAGAAGTCAGTGGGATACAAAGCAAAAAAATCATTAACATTATCCAAGGATCATATAGAAAACTTTATTCGCAATGCACCTGATGATGAATATTTATGCAAAAAGGTATGCTTTTTAATATTATTTAAAATGTATAATATATCACGATCAGTATTTACATTGGTTTTTGGTTTATAGGTTGTCTTGATTATGGGCATCGCTGGAGCGTGTAGAAGAGACGAGTTAGTAAAAATGAAAATAGATGATATAGAATGTAAAGAATCCCTTTTAATAGTGTGCATTCCAGATTCAAAAACGAATCAAAGTCGGAAATTTACAATTATAAATGACACCGCAGAAAATGCCATTGATTACGTTGGATATTATAAAAAGTACATCCATTTGAGAGAACAGTGCAAGAATAATTTAGGACGCCGCTTGTTTTTCCGATATTCCAAGGGGCGTTGCACAAACCAGGTTATAGGAATGAATACCATTGGTAAAATACCCAGTGATATTGCCAAATATTTAAACTTATCGAAACCTAACTTATATACTGGGCATTTTTTTCGACGTACTTCTGCTACGTTATTGGTACATGGGGGTGGTGATTTGATACAGCTTAAAAAGCATGGAGGTTGGAAAAGTAGCAACGTTGCCGAAGGGTATATTGATGATTCAATGACCAACAAAATACAAACTTTTCAAAGAATATCTGGCCAATCTCAAACCCAAAAAAAATCAGATTTAACATTTCCTGAGATTTGCAACACTTCTAATCCATCAACATCAGGAATAAACATTAAAAGTTGTAAAAACTGCACTTTTAATTTTAATATAGTAAATAATAAAAAATAAGTCAATTTTATTGTATATTATAAATAAGTATAATATTGTATTTATATTTTCAATGTTCTTTCTGTATTCTGTACTCTTATAAAGTACGCCTGGTATAATAAATCCAGGTACTTCTCATTTAATAGTCGAATTTTCCCATACATTACGGGAAGGTACGTAATTATCATAATTATCATGGATCTATAAAACCGGAGCCAACTGAGACTTTTGCAAGACAAGATTTTGCTATTTTGGTCTCGGAAACATTTTTGCTATTCCCCAGTGTTATTATTAAAGTAAACGGAACGAGTGCTTCAATTGATTTGGAGGATGATTGATGATCCATCTTTGTAGTATTATTTTTATTACCCTTAATATTAAAACCCAAAATCTGAAAAAAAATACAGTTTTTAAATAAAGACTACTTACGTGTAATTTTAGGTAAGTATAGAATAGATTAATAACCAAAGCATATATAAAAAAGTAACTATAAAACTATATGACTATTTCAATACAATTTAGGTATATATTCTCATCCTGGCAGATTTTAAAAAAGAAGTAAATAAATTTGTGTATATTTTTGTTAAGTTATCTTGTTTTTATGAAAAAAAAGTGTAATTCCCTCATTCGGTTATTTTGATTACAAGCTGGCAACACTGCCGATATCTGACGTCACTCGAAGGGTATACTTACACACCTATCTTTAAATACATACTATGGCACCGTCGAGATTGTCACAGCTAGGACCTTAAAAAATTACCAAGGCTGAGATTTGAATCAACGAGTTTTAATGTCGGAAATGTATTACGAATGATTTATAATTTTTTTTTAAATAGAACACTTTTTAGATGATAAGATTGAATGTAATCTAAAGTTTAAATCTTGGTAAATGTACGAAAATTAGGATGTGCGTCATGTGAAGTGTGTAAATGTAATCAATCAGTATACCAATAAATTTAATTATTTTCCAATTTAAAAGCACAAAGTCCACTAATTGTGGAATGCGTCAAAAAATATAATAAAACTTCAAAAATAAGCGTTAGCAAATACAATACAGAAAGTAATTTAACATACAGGTGCAGTAAAAAGTTAGTGACCGCTACAAATAAATATAAGAAAAATCAAAAACAATGCCCTAAAAAAATCCTTAGTGTACATCTACACGAGCGAGGAAATCGCGACGATAAACCTGCGACGATTTGAACGCCCGGCAAAAACATGAAACGAGCGCGAGAGAATCGCAACGGTCCAAGTAGGTCATTCGGAACAATAATTTTGCTTTTAGTTAAAATAGATGTCGTTCAAATTGGTTCTGTTGTTGCATTATGCATTATCAATGAAACAACTGAACATACCAGAGAGTCGGGCAATTGCAGGCACTGACAATCCTATTCTCCCGCTTGTAATAGTGGGTGATGAGGCATTGGGTTTGGCGGAAAATTCATTAGGCAAAATCTTTAGGGTTTAGTGCCTTGGCAATATAAAAAAATATAAACATGCCACATCATTTGACGTAACATATAATGTGATCAAACATTTACGTCCAGAAGGAGAGGCTAACAAATCTTATCATGGCTTTTAATTGATATATTCGATAATAAAGTGGTCTCAATCTTACTTTTGTTTAATTTAAATCATCAGGGGATACAATTAAAGTTTTGTAACTTGCATAGAAATGCCTAGCCAATAACCGCCTATCGTACAGCATTAAAAAGTATTGCAATAATCTTATTCACCCCAATTATCATACAATATCATGGCTATTCCTTCCCATAATTTTAGTTTGATGTCTCAATTGCTATATTCTTTCAACTTTGTACTGTACACAGCTGGTCGATTTTCCACAGCACTTATAAACTTTACTGTATCGAACATGACTGTACGGTACGGCGTTTCTTCTTCGCTCGTCTAGAAGGCACCATATGAACTAATGAATTGCATTTACCTACGGCGAGGCAGAGAATCGCCTGCCAACGTCGGCAATTGCGAGTGACTCGCTCACGCCGACGATGGCTGGCGCTATCGGGACGAGTTCCACGCCCGTATAGGCTCACTTACTAGAATGAATGCTTTAGATTTAAGCGTGTAAATTGTCGCGAGTCTGTCGTCGCGATTTCCTCGCTCGTGTAAATGTACACTTAAAGGACCAACAAGTTTTATACAGGGTCCTGCAATAGTGCGTCAGACATCCATAGCGTCTATACCAATTAAGTTAGGAATGTCGGTAGAACGCAGACCTACACTCTAGATATGAGTTTATTTTGGGAAAATATTTTCGCATGTACAGAATGGTCCAAGAAAGTATGACGACAAACATTTTTTTTTAAATAGTACACCCCATTTTGCATATTTTGGTTCTTCTTAGTGTTCTTTCTTATTTCCCAAAATTTTATTTCATTTTCTTTAGTCGTTTACGAGCAATAAATTAAAGACACTAAAAAACCGTTTTACACGCATTGAAAAAATTACTAAAGAAAAACTGCTTTAGATCTGTTTTGTCCGAGCTACATAGTATGAACTTAAATACAAGAGGTCTAACGATACTCTGATATTAAATATTTTTTTTTATTTTATACAGGGTGTCCAAAATTTGGTTCCAAAAATGAAAAACTTTAAACTAGTTTTTCTTAGGATGTTCAAACGAAGCGCCCTGTCTATTATTTAACTGTTTAATGCAGAATTCAAATACAAATATTTTTTGTGTCACAAGTGTATCAAAACTCTGCACCGTTTTCATGATATTTACCTAAAACGATAAATATGCCCATTTCATTAGTAAAATATTACAAAGAAAATCTAAGCAGCCTTGGAAACACAACCACGTTTATTTAAGAAATATATTTTGGCATTACCTTTACGAAAGACATAAGTATACTTTAAAGGATATTATTTTATTTTATAAAATGAATTTTTCAAAGGAAGAGCTCATTGGCATGATTCTTGTATTGGGGAACAGTAATAAAAATTGTTTTCTAGCAAGTAGAATGTATGCGGCTCGGTTTCTCGAACAGCACCATCCAGAACCAATAAGCTCTAACAGACAGCTTGAGCGTTTTCTTAAACGGGGAGCGTAGATTACAGAAAAGCAGAAGTGATAAAAACGGTTACAAATGAGGAAAATCAATTTGCAGTTTTGTTGACAGTAACAGAGAATCCAAACAATAGACGGCCACGTGTGGGAGAAGAAGTTGAAATACATGAAAGGTCAGTTCTGAGAATTTTAAAATACATCATTTACATTCATACCACATTTAACTGCACCAGGCTCTGAGAGAAAATTACTTTCAGTGTAGAGTTCAGTTTTGTAAGTGGGCTCGATTCCGCCTTCAAGAAAATCCATTATTTTTTATGAACGTCTTATTTTCTGATGAGGCCACATTGCACAACAATGGATGCGTCAACAAGCTGGATGGGAAGGGGTGGACCAGTTAGATGGCCGCCAAGGTAGCCTGATTTAACCAAACTCGACTTTTTTCTATGGGAGTATATAAAAGACCTCGTTTATACGGAACGTCAACAACTGAGCACAACATGAGACAAAGAATAATCAACGCGTTTGCAATAATTACACCCGCAATGCTCCGAGATGTGGAAAGGTCCTTTGAAGCAAGAATAGACAGATGCCTTAAACAAAATGCAAGACATTTTAAAATAATTTTTTTTTATTTATTTATTTATTACTGACCTCGAAACAGATAAATCTGGTAATGAGGCCTATATATATAATAACAATACATTTTTAACAAATTCCTTAAATGGTAAAAGTAATAGTTAAAATTCTAATGTTTACTTTTTACGCAGAAAGTAAAAAAAATGTCTAAATACCATGTTAAATTTTCTACATTATATCAGTTTGGTACTGTCTCTTTAATATATTTTTTTCAGGTTGGTATGCAGTATTTTTATTCGGTGTTCATTAAGAAGTTCATCAGGAATATTATTTTAGGTTTGAATGCTTCCCTCATATGGAGAGTCTTGTTTTTTCTTTGAACGAGCAAATATTTCTTAAGGCATCTTTTGATCTTATATTATAGTTGTAATAATCTTTGTTTTGTTTTAGGACTGTGTTTGCTTTAATTAATTTATTTTGTACACTATGTATTAATTTGGTTTGCTCAAATTTTCTAAGTTTATTTTTAGTAAGAAATGGGTATGTTCTGTACAAGTCTTCACTGGGTGTATAATAATTTATGATAAATAATTAATAATTTAAGATAAATGCGTTACTGTAAAAATCTGTTTCTTAAATTAACATGGTTGTGTTTCCATGGCTGCCTAGATCTTTTTTGTAATACTTTACCAATGAAGTGGGCATATTTATGGTTCTTGTAATTTTGGTTTTTTGGAGTAAATTAGATTTATTGCTGGTCCTTTTTTTGGACCGTATTTGGCGGTATCGAGTAACATAGTATTCCTCACCTAAGAAAAATGTTAGATGAGGTTCGGTTTTTATGACATATGTCACTTTCTAGTTACTTAAGAAAACAATCCAAAAATCGAAACAAAATCGAAAATTAAAAACATTCGAGTCAGCTGACATAACATGACTTTATGCCCTTCTTTGTCTACAGCATTAACCATACTTTATTCGCATGTGCATGCGTTAAATCCTATTTTGCCGGTAATATAAACGATACAGAATCATATTCGGGCGTATTTATTGCAACATTTTATTCTTCAATAAGGACCCCGCACTTTTCTTATGGAAAGTGGGTTTCGGCCAATTTTTCTGAAACTTGGCACAATGATAGTTCATAACAAGCTGATCAAAAATTATAATGGATCCGAAACCCCAAAACCCCCCCAACCCCTACAAAACCGGTCCTTTTTAGGATAGTTAGAAACTGTTCCATCGATTTTTCTTTCAAATAATCGTTTTTTTCATTTCGTCGCGATTAAACAAAACCATAAATAAGTAGGCTTTGACTGTTGCTTATTTTCATGCTTCATTTACATGGCAACGTACTGTCAGATACTATTTATGGTTTATTAAAAATTGTGTTGAAGTGTTCAAACGTAAAGTATGAAACTTATTTTAGATTTGAAAGAAAGTGTGTAGATTGTTTTTGTCCTTTAAAATAGTGCTTTCCGGTGTTGTAACGTAATATACCTACTATTGTTTACTATTTCGCATTCAGTCGTTGTGATTTGTCGTGCTTTTTGGCAGTATACGGATTATAGAGGTAGAAATCTGAAAGTGTCCGAACTGTAGCAGGTGCCCGATTGACTGACTGGAGTAGTGTCCGGTTTACGGGGTGTCCGATTGACTGGAGTATCCGGTTTACAGGGTATCCGAATTGCCAAAGTTCTACTGTAATTATATTAACTTAGTTAGGCCTTTCCTTTAAATGGCGAATCGATTATCTTGCGTAACTTGCAATAGGCGAATGTTACCACAACAGATGGCTCGAGTTGATCGCGATGAAGATATATTAAAACGAGAAATAGCTATATTGAGACGAAATGCTGATAATCGGGGTCCTTTAGTTGTCGATGCTAACACTCGATTATGTAACAATTGCAATGTATCAATTGTAAACGAAATAGCAGCACTTCAAGCAGATCCTTTGGCGTTGAAACTCGATGTGTTACGTCAATCTTGGTCCAATACTTGTTTTATTTGCGGTAATAATGTTAATATAACAAGAATAAGCGTTGAATGCAGAGTCCATATATATTTAAAAAAAAATATCTATGCTTCGAAGAACACAAAATCGTGTGATATACATTTGAATGAATCAGGTATCTTGCTCGACCAGTTCTATGACGTATTGAATTGTATATATAGACCGTTTGAAAGGAAACCAACTGAGTATTTTTCTTGCGAAACTCCGAACTGTTGCAAATGATCAATCTAGTACCAAATTCGACGATGAAGACAAAATCTCTGATAGTGATTTTTCTAGCTTTAGCCCAATTACAAAAGAACAATTTAGAGAACTTTTTACTTATTGCGATCCAGTATTTAAGGGAAATCAATTTAGGAATGTAACAAAACGTGATCTACTGACATTCCTTTGCAAACTTCGACAAGGAGCAACTGATGAATTTCTTGCTAGCATATTTGGATATAATAGTCGACAGTCTGTAAGCATGGCTATATGTGTTGTACGAAGATCCTTGATGCAACGGTTTGTTCCCGAAAATGTCGGTTTACAAGCTGTTGATCACGAAACGTTTGTTAATAACCATGTAACTGACTTTGCAAATCATTTATACAATCCAAATCCGAATAATCGTATGTCAATTATTTACATAGACGGAACGTACCTTGAGTTAGATAAAAGTAGTAACTTCCAAGTGGCTCGACAGTCTTTCAGTACCTATAAAAATTATAATCTTGTAAAACCGGCTTTATTAGTAGCATCAGATGGATATATACTTGATGTGCAAGGTCCTTACTTCTCCGATAATGCTAATAATGATGGCGCTATGTTGCTCAATGAAATGCAAAAAGAAGGTGAAAACAATATAGCTGAATGGCTGCAGGAGCAAGATATTGTTATACTTGATCGTGGTTACCGAGACGTTAAGGATTTTTTGGAAGACAGAGGCATAACAGTTAAAATACCTCCATCTCTCGGAAGGAATCAAAAGCAATATAGTACTGAAGAAGCTAATGCTGCTAGACTGATAACAAAAACGCGGTGGATAGTAGAATCCCGGAATGGACACTTAAAAAGCATATTCAAATTTTTCAAAAACGCCATATGCATACAACATGCCAACAATTTAAAAGACTTTTTGAAAATAGCGGCAGCAATTATAAATAGGTACAAAGAACTGATTTTTATGAATGGTGCTAATGTGCAATATGCACAAATCTTGCTTAATCGCTCATTAGAGCCGAACATTATGCAAGCTAGACTTGAAGTAGATAATGCATTAAGATCAAGAATTGTTGGGTGGGAACGCCTCAACGAAAATACATTTCCAGACTTCCCACACCTTGATTTGGATGATTTGGAGAACTTAATTGTGGGAGTTTACCAAGTTGCGTTAGCTCCTGCATACGTTCAGAATAAAATCATGGGGGACGAGGACGATACTTTTCAATTTGATCGGCGATTCGCTGAACCGAGAGCCATAAGGATAAGGCTCTATTCACGTTTTTCAAGGGGCACAAAACATCAGTTGTGGATATCGTACCCAGTAGATGCCGAAATGTTTGAAGATGAAGCACAAAACTTCCATTATTATTGTACTTGTAAAGCGGGAGCTCGGACACTGAGATGCTGTGCTCATGTAGCAGCGGTAATGTGGTTCCTCGGGTACGCTCGTCATCTGGAAAATATAAAATACCCACCAACGACTCTCCTTCAATATATTGAAGATTCAAGAGGAAATCTATAATGTGTCCATATGAAAAAAATACCAAAACTCATTCCCCTCCTCACATAATACCCTCGGACTCTTGTTTTGGAGGGGCTGGGGGGGTTTTGGGGTTTCGGGTCCATTATAATTTTTGGTCAGCTTGTTATGAACTATCTTTGTGCCAAGTTTCAGAAAAATTGGCCGAAACCAATTTTTCTCCTCCCATGATACCCCTCGGACCCTTGTTTTGTAGGGGTTGGGGGGGTTTTGGGGTTTCGGGTCTATTGTAACTTTTAATCAGCTTGTTATGAACTATCATTGTGCCAAGTTTCTGAAAAATTGGCCGAAACCAATTTTTCTCCTCCCATGATACCCCTCGGACTCTTGTTTTGTGGGGGTTGGGGGGGTTTTGGGGTTTCGGGTCCATTGTAACTTTTAATCAGCTTGTTATGAACTATCATTGTGCCAAGTTCCAGAAAAATTGGCCGAAACCAATTCCCCTCCTCACAGGATATCCTCGGACCCTTCAGGGGTAGTTTTGGAGGGGTTGGGGGGGTTTTGGGTCCATGAAGGCTTTTAATCAGCTTGCTATGAACTATTATTGTGCCAAGTTTCAGAAAAATTGGCCGAAACCCACTTTCCATAAGAAAAGTGCGGGGTCCTTAGATTAACATTTTTTTTGTAAAACTTTAACACCCGGTATTTTCGTAACGAAACATTTTGGACCATTGTTTATGAAACAAACTATCATTAATTTTTCATGTAGATTCACACCATTAAATATTCGCATATCATTAGGAAACACCCTGTATAATAATAATATTATTACTTAAATTTGATGTTGGGTTATTGTTGCTGGAAAATATTACAAGTGAGATGCCTGGGGATAAATTAAGGACAGGCGGCGCTAAAACAATCTCGAAGTTAGAAAATTATCTATTGAGATATAACGAAAATGGCATTAAAATTATTTTCTATGTAATCTCATTCTATGTCGCGCTTACCTATATGTTCTTTTGGCATTGCATTATTAACACGTAATATCTTATGTTTATTATGGCCTTACTTATTACTTACTTGTCCTATGCATGTCGAATTACTGGCGATGTCCGCACGATTTAAATTGACGTCACGCATACGCAGACGATTTCTGTTTCAAAAAAAGCCCTATTCTTGCTTCTCATTCTTATAAATAAAATTTTGACATTTTGTCGTTCAGTAGATTCAATTACGTCAAGAGCGTCTCCTTTGACATCCATTAATTAATCGTTATTTAGTTCCATAGCTTGCAGAAATTTGTATTTGGCTCTTTGAATGAATGTTTGTGATTCTTACGGATTTAATTTAGAAGTTAACTTGCAAACATTTTGGCGTCTTTTTTTAAGTTTGTAATATTTGTGCATGTCAATTTTAGTGCCTCTCTACTATTGTGGAATGGGATTTGGACCAGCAGGGAGCTAGTCTTTTTGTAACTTTACGTCCCGATTTGTCTCGATCTTGTATTTGAGTAATAAGTTGGTTTGTCCATACGTCTGTACGTCCATAATAATTTATGATAGCTTTCAGGAAAACGCGCTAATTGTCAATATCTGAAAGTCATATGATTTTTAGCGCCTTGTTCTGAATCACCTGTAACTTATTTAGCTTCGTTCGGCTTACCACCTAGGTACAATATAAGTTAGAACCAAACACAGAAACGTAAATAATATTCGGATTTAATAGCTTGTACTTATAGGTACAAGGTGTTTCCCAAGTAATCTAAAATATTTCAAATATGCACTGTTACTCTATTCACTTTAAATTTTCCGCGTTAAGTTAATATTTAAATTTGCCGCGGAATTGTCAACTTTGCTATTCTACATAAGTATGTGGCTAAAAAAAAACAGAAGCATGACTTCTGGAGAGAGAAAAATTGACAGCCGGTTCGAATCATAGTTTTAAAAACAATCCCGGAAATCTGTGATAAATTTTGTATTATTTGGATTGAAGCAGTAGATTCCTCAAAGCCACAAGATTGGTGGAAACTTTAGTTTTATTGATAAAAGATTCTTGTAATTTCGGTTTTTTCGGAGTTTTTTTTTTTAATGGTAAGGCACAGCACTGCGGGATTAATCCTTTATGGCGTTCTGCAAGTAGTGTTTGTGCGCAGGAAACGATTTATGTTGGTCTTGAATCATTGGAGATTATATTCGTTGGGGAACACGACCTCAGGGAGGTCGTTCCAGAGTGATGACATTCTCCAGATGAAAGAGTTTTTAGACAGTGTCGTTCGAGGGACACTAAGCTGAATGACGTACGGGTGGGCTGCAGTGGCTCGTCGTGTATTTCTACCGTGCACCGCTCTGGGTGGAATCAAGCGGGCAACCTCAGTTGAGCACTTACAATGAATATTTCCCTCATATATAAAAAATCTCATAAGAAGTGTGGTCTTTCGCAAGAATTACAGCGATAATTCCACAGTAGAAGCGATAATTCCACAGTAGAAGCGATAATCCCCCAGTAGGTAGCTATCAATCATAATCAAGTTTTTACTACTACTGTGTACTAACAATCATACAAATCCATAATTTTTGACTGTTTATAAATATATTATTTATTATGTACTTTTTTATTTTTAATACTAACTTAATACTTTACATTATATTTATAAATATATTTAAAAAATAATAATAATAATATTATATTTTCTTTACCAACATTGGAGGCGTCTTTTGCATATCCTGGTATATGGGTATTTAAGTGTAACCACGGTTACCGCAAAAACTTTTATTATTGAACTTACTTATGTCAATCTGCGACATTTAAAAAGTGAATTGATTACAAATCAAGATTTCTTTAAAGATATGGAACGTTTCGGTAGTCACTCTATAAAAGAAATTTATACAAGCATTACCAACAGCACGCCTGTGAACACAGTCAAGAATAAAAACTTTGTATGGAGGCAGTTTGTGACTTTTTGTGAGAAGAGATCATTCACGCTAGAAAGAAACACTACGGTAAATGAAATAGCGAACATTTTAACAGACTGGGCCTTTAACATGCGGAAACAAAACGGCGATGAATACAAGGAACATACAATTAAAACCATTTGGAATGTTACCGCCAAAATGACAATGGAAAAATTCCATGACGAATTTGGAATTACTTTTAATCCATTTTTAGATATCGAGTTTAAGACCGCACGTGAAGCAGAAAATTCAAAACGAAAACAACTTCACAAAGAACCCGAAAAAAGGAAAGAAAGTTCAGTTGCTTTAAAATACAATGAATTTAAAATGATGGTAAATAACTGCAATGAAGAGACTCCGCATGGACTACAAAAAAAACTCTTTCTTATATTATCTTATGAGTTAGCATGGAGAGGCGGTGAGGGAAGTACATGCCTTATGACCTATTTTAAGGAAGAAATGCATAACGAAGGGGATAAAACTGGGAGAATAGAATACAACCCGTTATTTACTAAAACCACACAATGGGGTTCAAAGCCCTGCGCAACTTCAAAATGGTTAATTAAAAACCAAGCAGCTCCAGATTTGTGCCCAGTACGTTTGTATTTAAAATATCAACAGAAACGTCTTGAAATTAAAAATGAACGTCTATTTTTAACAGCCAATTCTTTCTGGGAGTGTAGCGGCAAGTGGTACAAGAATATTCCTGTTGGAAAAAACGAGTTAGGTAAATGGACAAACCGGGAATCATTCTCTGCGAGCCACAGCAGTTTCCCAATTAGCTAAGAGCGGAGTCGGCGAACAACAGTTAATTCAAATTACCGGCCATTCAAGTGCAAAATCTATTTCATCTTATCTTCAAATGGATAAAAACCACCATGAAAACATAGTTGCAAAGATGAGGGATAGTAGTCCTAATAACTTTGAATAATCTTTTCAGCTACAGCAGCCGCAATCTTCTTCATGGATGTCTATGACAAAAACCTCAGCCACATCAAAAGAAAATCACATTGTAAATTATTCTAATTGTACTTTTGCGGAAACACATTTTATTCCCAATTTTAAGTATATTTTTAATAAATTTGTTACTTATTACGTAATTTATTGTACAATAATGTTTTTTTTTTAATATGAAATACAATTTTTCGGGAAATATTCCACCGAATACCACTCGTGCATCAAAAATAACCAGATAATTCTGCTTTCAAGCGTGTTGTAGTATTGTAACTGCATTCGGTTATTTTCATTTTTGATTAAATCTCGAAAAAGCCCTCCTTCTTCGAAGTCGGGCTCTTTCGGATTTAATCAAAAATGAAAATAAACTCATTCAGTTACCATACAAGACGCTTTCAATCAGAATTATCGGTAATTTTGATGCACTAGTGGTATTATACCTGAAAATATTTGTAAAATAGACTTAAGTCGCCAATCTGCCTTCGATGTTTAAGGCTTTTCAGGTATAGTTGGAGTCAAGCAAATATTTGACGCGTGACACTTCCATCTTGTCATATTTGTCCAATACTAGGTTATTTAGATTTCACCAACTTTATTACAGCTGATACTTAGTCAGGGCCGGACTGACGAATATTGTTATTTATAAACCTTTGCAGAAAATGATTGCTGGGAAATTGGTCTAAGAATATGAATTATAATATAAATAAATTTGTTTTGATAAATTCTGTGCATTGTAATGGTGGGATTCAGGAGTGACCATTAATATCACAGGTCTTAACAAAAGCAATCTTAGTAGTGTATAACGATTAGTAGTGTATAACGATTAAATTAATAAATAAAATGCGGATCTGCAGCCCATATGATTTGACCAAATCGACGAGAAGGTAACTCGGTTTATGTATATCTCTTTTTAGTCATATAAAAGGATAAAGATACAAATACTTCGAGTGGGTGGTAATTATTATAATATAAATTTAGCCATTAGTAACTTTTATATTATGAGCGGCCTGCCGTATTTGACACCCATGACAATATGGAAGTGTCACGCGTCAAATATTTGCTTGACCCCAACTATAGTTTGTCAGATTATGGTCACCGATCAAGCGAATGGCATCTTTGAATGGAGTCTAGCAATCTCAGAGTATACTTAGGAGCAGTGCAGAGCAGAATAAATTGGACTTATTGCTGGTCCTTCGTTTGGACCGTATTTGGCGGTATTGAGTAATATAGTATTTTTCAGCTAAGAAAAATGTCAGTTGAGGTTCGGTTTTTATGACAAAGTCACTTTCTAGTTACTAAAGGAGGCAATACAAAAATTGAAATATTCGAGTCAGCTGATATGACACGACTTTATGCCATTCTTTGTCTACAGCATCACTCATGCCATATCTCGATCTTTATTCTCATATCGGTAACATTGCCGGTAATATAAACGATAGAGTATTCGGGCGTATTCTCGTATTTTATTTATTTCATTTGTTGATAATCACCAACTGTCCCATTGATTGTTGCCATGTAGCAATTCCGCAGATTTTCTAGACTTTTTTTTTATTGTTTTTGGTGTTTTTTAAGACAGTTTATTTGATGTGATGATTATAGTTATTGCTGTGCAAATTAGCAACTTAATTATGGATCACCATTACTGTGTACTCAGTACCACTGTAAGAGGAAATGAAGTAAACATGGTAATTTACCCAATTAAAATTTTAGACATGTACAATTTTATTTCTAAAACCAGAAAAACTACAAGAACAATTTAAATTATGAATCATTTACTAATTTTAAGATAAAAAGTTCATGTGAACATGGGTCTGTAACGGCATTGTTCTTCAGATACAGGGCGTCAAAAAAAAATATATTTGGTTTTTTGATTAAGTATACTTTTGTTTAGTAACATGGCAATTTGATGAAATTCATATTGATGATGAGAAACTCAATTGTTTACTTCGTTTTTTGTTTAATGTTAGATGGCGCCACAAAGAGTGTTGTACCTGAATTTAAATAACCATAACTTTTTTGTGTCACACTGTAGGTCATTTTTAACTAGATAAATTCTACATACAAAAGGTACTCTCACTATTTGTCGCTGAAAGCAGCCGTTATGGAAAAAACGGGTTTAAAGTTAAAACTGCGTTGGAATTTTGTAAGTTGAATCAATAGGAGTTTTTAAAAAGTAAGTGAAAAAATGTGTCTCTTATCGATTGTGTTGTGATGTGAGAAACTTAGATCATTTACAAGACTAAGACTAAACTACTTCTACAAACAAGTCAACAACATTTACATATATATTTTTTATTCTAATCTAGTTAATGCATAATTCTATAATCTGTTTGATTTTGGCGTGAGTAGGGACAAAATGAAAAATATTACGTAAAGTCTTAAGAAATCCGCTGAGCCATAAAACCTCTTGAGCATTATGTCGGTGGCTCTCAAACAATAAATTATATTGAAGGTAATTTTGGATGTTGATGAATTACATTTTCTAAATAAAATAATTTAAAGTAAATAAAAAATTAGTTTAGGTAAAGAAAAATAATAATTTTTTAGCTTTTGTAGTATTCAGACAAATTAGTTTTACGAATTCTTTTTTATAAAGTTTTGGTTCTAAAAAGAACCGATTTTGTAGTCTTGCGACAGAACGTACCTACTTGTAGATAGGTACTACTAAAAGTAGTCTTCCTCTGCATTTGAAATTTCACCCATGCTTTCAGACTCATCAGAATCAACATCATCGTCATCATCATCATCATTCGTAATAATTAACGGTCTTACTTCGTCTATAACCTGTTCTGTCTCATAAGATTCAAAAATAATTTTTTCTGTGTGTTCAATGCATTTCCGCCATTCTTCTTTGCCCGCTTGGCTAAGCGCCTCCTCCCATAACTTTATAACGCTAGGCTTACCGATATTTTTACAGGCATGTTTGTCATAATAGTTCTTGCTAATACCCCATACCAATTCAATTGCGTTGTAATGACAATGGTAGGGCGGCAATCTCAAAACTTGATGTCCATATTTGAGGGCTAATTCGTCAACAACATACTTTTTTTTAAATGACTGCTCTTTACACTTGCTTAAAAGTTCACTTTTTAAATATAAATTTTCATGGTTTATGTTTTTCTTTGACAACCACTCTTTTATTTCTTCCTTTTTCCAGCTGCTTGTAGGGAATTTCTCTTCGAGTCTCGTATGGTAAGAGGCATTGTCTAAAACAATTAAGGAAGGTTTTTCTAAACTTTTTAAAAGTTTTTCCTCGAACCAATGCTCAAAAATTTCAGCATCCATATTGCCGTGATAATCATCAGTTTTTTTTGTTGATGAAAATATCAAACTTGCATTTAAAACAAAAGCTTCTTCATTACCAGCATGTAATATAATATACCTTTTTCCATTACTTGCACGGGTACTTGAATAACAATGCTTTGAGTCATCCTGCCAAGACGTTTTTGTTGAAGTTCCGTTTGCAAATATCCATGTTTCGTCAAGAAAAACAACTTGTCTTGACAATTCCGATTTTTTGTTGTTTAAATAATCCCTTAAAAATTGCCATCTTTTCGAAACAACATTGGACAGCTCGCAAAGCAGTTTTCTGTTGTTCGTTTTTTTATATTTGAAACCCATATGTTTTAAGATGATGGACAAACTGTTAGTTCCAATATCGCAAAGTTTTTTCTGCTTTATCTTTTCAAGAATAGCTTTGAGGGTAACATATTCCTTGGCTTTATACATATCATAAACAATATTCCTAATAGAGAGTTTTATCCCTTGGGATAAATCCAAGGTTTTTGAATGGAGTGGAACCCTTTTATATGGTCTGTCCAAATCCTCTTCACTCTTTTTTCGAAGTCTTCTTAAGGTCTTCTCTGAAATGCCGCAAGCATCAGACGTTCGTTTTTGCACTGCCAAAATAGACTCTAACGAGCCCGAGTTATCTTTTTCTAAAGTAAAATAACGTTCCACTTGTAATACCAAACGGCGTTCACCTGGAGATAAATGCCTTCTAGGCGATGTGCCACCTTGCTGAACATTTTCCATAACTTTGCTTAATAACTGATTTTAATTCACACACAATGAGAAACAAACTAAAAGTGAAAAGCACAACTACTTATTTAAAATAAAGTAGAACATACCATCCCGCACTTCAGCAAAGTTTAATTATTTCTTGGAAAATAGTAATTATTATGAAGATTTAATTATAATAATCCCAAAATAATGTCATTATCGGAAAAGTATATACCTGACAAAATCTTTAACATATTTAACCATCCCGCACTTGAGCAAATTTTAATTGGTTCTTGGAAAATAGCGATTATTATATAGATTTAACTATAATAATAGCAAAATAATTTAATTATCTATTTAATTATTATTTATGCTCAACGCGTAATTCTAAGATAATTTTGTTTTGAAACCTCTGATTTCGCCCATAGAATACAGTAAACCAGTGGGATGTTCGGTGTGATCAAGTATAGCGAAGGTGCGAAGATATTGTAACTTAACCGACTTACTGTTTTAAAAGCGATAACATCCCTTGGTGATTTAATCCGATATCGGACTTCTTAAAACGCACAGACTTTACCTTTGTTTTGAAGATTTTTCAAAATATTTTTCGCATTTTACCTAAAAGAATGTATGGTTGACTTTTAAAATGTGACCAAATTTGTACTTGTTTACGTCAATCTTACGTTAGTGTGGCCAACTTGAAGTGGTAAAATGACGTCAACGGGCCATGACTTGTGAAAGAATTTTTGACGTCATTAATACGTCATCATGTTGATCATCTGCTGATCAAATATACCCAAAAAAGTACGTCATAAGGACGGCAGCTTGCTGCTTGGGATATTTTCCTTAATTTTGTCGACATAGTACCTTCCAACGCCTTTTCAGAACCTTTTTTCAAGTCAACAGTTTCCATTTCGACTGTGATCGCAAAACTGGTCAGGCTTTGTAACTAAATGACTTTTGTCTTTCAAAGTAGACTAATAAGATATTTAAATGGTACTTTTATTAAATTGTGACATTATCAGGTGTTATAATATTTATACCTACATACAGTAAAACCTCTGTTTGCGACCGCACCTATAAAGTGACCACCTGCGTTAAACGACCG
Source organism: Polydrusus tereticollis (assembly GCA_963920685.1). Taxonomy (NCBI): domain Eukaryota; kingdom Metazoa; phylum Arthropoda; class Insecta; order Coleoptera; family Curculionidae; genus Polydrusus; species Polydrusus tereticollis. Next base: position 41,918,372 of record OY987332.1, on the reverse strand, counting down.
GTTATGGACTCCTCATATTTAAAATTCCATTATCTTATACTCCTCTTTACCGACCGATCTGTTAAACAACCGCGGGTACTCACCATCGGGATTTTTAGTAAACATTAATGATATAAACACCCTCCATTGAGAGCACTAAAACCCGATTCTACAATTCTTAAGAAATATAGGTATATACACTACATTACTTTATTGCAGGCGGATCCAATCAATTAGCTTTAAAGGCTGATAAATGGGTTGTTAACATTAGTCTTATTTTGAACAGTTTTAGTGTGTTTTGGGACTAACGTGAATATTTGAAGACGGCGGGAAAAAGGAAATGTATTTCTTTAAGTGAAAAAATTGAAATAACCGAGGAAAGTGAGAAAACTGGTTTAAGTACCAGGAAATTGGCTGAGAAATGTATTTAAAATAGGTAAGACCCAAGTGAATATGTTGCTTCAAAATGAAGCAGAAGTTAGAAATTTCTTTCAAGAAAGTGGCTACGGTGAACAAAAAAGAAAATTTCCCAAAACCGAAGGACTGGCAGTGGATCAAGTTGTTTTTAACTGGTTTTGTAAGGCGCGAAACAAGCACTTACCAATATCCGGGCCCATAATTCAAGCAAAAGCCCTCGAATCTGCTCAATGTCTAGGACTAGATAACTTCAAGGCATCAAATGGATGGTTAGAAAAATTCCGTCGTCGGTGCTATATTACCTTCAAGAAAATATGTGGCGAACCTTCTTCTTCTTGATTCAAGAAGTAGTTTATTTTCTGTGGCGAGATTATGAAAGAAAACAAGGTCTGTCTATACCACCAAAATGAAATATATTTGTCCTTTTAGGGTGAAATAAGGGTTAAAGAGTGTACATAATTTAATTTGACATTAGGTTGTACTAGTTTCGAATTTAGTCAAAGTCATCTTCAGCAATGTTCAATCAAATGTTGAAATATAATAAATTCATTTTATTTCAACATTTGATTGAACAGCATCAATCTTGAGTCATGTTCCTAATTTGTGCCTCACTTGCCAAAAGGAAAAAAAGAAAACTCACAACATAGGCTTCATTAAATTTATATAATTCTAAAATAAATCCGTCGAGAAATTAAGCTTTGAATATTGACAATTTGATGACCCCAATTTTACTCAATGACGTAACTGGTTTTTAACTCATTTTAATTTCCTTCTCCCCCCCCCTCTTTTTACTTTTTCTTATTAAAATTCTGACCCACCAAAATATAAATCATGTCCCCTCACTGAGTTGATTCATGAAACGATGATTTTATTGAATTTTCGTTATTAACATCTATATATCATAACTATAAATGATTCCATTAAGAATTTTGGCCTCTATTACAATTTTTTACATCTAATCTCCTTCATTGCTTAAATTAGCATCATGTTCGTGATTATCTTCTGTCGAATCCATTGGCTGCACAAGGTACACGTTATAACCATGTATTGTTGAACCACTTCGTCCCCTCTTATAATTTGTTTTAGTTTGTTTATTTAGGTACATCCTAAAAAACATAATTCTTAATTACTTGGTTGCTGAAGATGACTTTGACTAAAGTCGAAACTAGTACAACCTAATGTCAAATTAAATTATGTACACTCTTTAACCCTTATTTCACCCTAAAAGGACAAATATATTTTATTTTGGTGGTATAGACAGACCTTGTTTTCTTTCCTTCTTCTTCTTCTTCCTCAGCCACTTTTCGTCCACTCCTGAACATAGGCCTTTCCCAAATCCTTCCATTGATCTCTGTCCCAAGCCTTCTGATACCAATTTCCACCTGCTATCCTCTTTATATCATCCGACCATCGTAGAGGGGGGGGTCTGCCTATACTCCGCTTTGTTTCCCTCGGTCTCCATTTCATGATTCTCGGTGTCCATCTCTCGTCGCTCAGTCTTGCCACGTGGTCCGCCCATTGCCATTTTAGTTCTGCAATCTTTTCGATTATATCCTTAACCCTAGTTCTCCTCCTAATTTCTTCGTTTTTAATTTTGTCTCTTAGACTGACACCAAGCATTGACCTCTCTATTGCCCTTTCCATTATTCGGAGTCTGTTGGCGTTTATTTGGGTAATGGCAATTGTTTCCATTTCGTATGTACCAACAGGTAGAATGCAGGCATCGAGAACTTTGCGTCTCAGGTTTATGGGAATAGCGTTGTTCTTTAATATGTATGAAAGTTTTCCGAATGCAGCCCAGGAGAGTTTTATTCGCCTAGATATTTTTTTCGATTTATTCTCTAATGTTATAATATGACCCAAGTAATTGTATTCATTTACATTTTCGATAGCGATGTTGTAAATGTGGATTTGTATGTTTTCTGGGCTCATTACTTTTGTCTTTGCAATGTTCACTTTTAGTCCCACCCTTTGAGACTCTTCGTTCAACTCTTTAAGCATTGACTCGATTTCCTTGATGTCGCTTGACATTAGCACAATATCATCCGCAAAACGAAGGTTGTTTAGATATGTTCCATCGATCTTGATCCCCCTATTTTCCCACTCGAGTCTTTTAAATACGTCTTCGGGAGCCAATGTAAATAATTTCGGCGAAATAGTGTCTCCTTGTCGAACTCCACGTTTAATCTTAATGTTGTTGGTTTTAATTTCGTCGTCAATTTTCACATGGAGGGAGGCATTTTTATAGATGTTTTCAATTATTGTGGTGTATCTGTAATCGATGCGTGCGTTGTCCATAGACTTCAGCACATAACAGATTTCAATTGAATCGAACGCCTTATGAAAATCAATGAAAGCCATATGAACAGGTGCGTTATACTCTGTCGACTTCTCAATCAGTGTTCTAATCGTCTGCAAATGGTCGATTGTGGAAAACCCTTTTCGAAACCCAGCCTTTTCTACAGGCTGGTAGGAGTCGAACTTTGAAGTTAGTCTATTGGTTATAACTTTTGTGAAGAGCTTGTAAAGGTGTGACAATAGACTTATAGGCCTATAGTTTTTTATATTGGTTGAGTCGCCCTTTTTAAACAACAGTATGACTTCCGCTTCTAGCCAGCACTCTGGTACTTTGCCCTCGTAAAGACATTTGTTAAAGAGTTTCTGGATAATATTGCTTTTCCAACACAGGTCCCCCAAATTTGAGCATTTCGGTTGTTGCCTTATCTTCGCCAGGGCACTTGCCGTTTTTCATTTGTTTTAGTGCCTTTCTTATTTCGTCCTTGCTGATATCTGGTAAGTCTTCCGAGCCAATATTCAATATTTTTTGAGTTCTCTTTATCGGGGTTGTCAGCGTGGATGAATAGATTATAGTGTAAAATTTCTCTATAGTTTTTGCTATGTCACTTTACCTTGTTACAATTATGCTGTTTTCATCTTTCATACTTATCATCTGTGTTTTCCCCCTGACAACTTTGACCTCAACACTTTCATATTTCCATTCTGTTCAATGGTGTTTTGTATTAGTTTGTTGTTTTTATTTCTGATATCCTTCCGTTTTTGGTTTTTAATGTTTTTGTTTAACTCTCTGTATTGTTCTGTGTGTCTTTGCAACTTTCTTCTGTTGTTTATAAGATTTAGAGCGTCGATTGATAACTTGTTATTTGCTGGGGCTCTGCTTCTAGAGCACAGTTTTTCACGCTTGTATGGATACCGGATTTTATTTTTTGGGTTAGTTCATCTATGCTTAAACTGGTATTAGAAGTAATAGATTGCAATCTGGTCTCTAGCTCTTTTTGATATTTCTCTTTGTTTGTTTCTAGCTCTCGTGTGGTAGGAAATAGAGGTATTGTAACAAATTTATCTCTTTCTTTCTGTTGGTCAAATGTAAGATGTGCTCAGACGAATCTGTGGTCGCTGCCAGTGTGTATTTTATTTATTACCGATACGTCTCTGCATATTGTTCTTGTTGTGGCGAACCAGCTGTTATAAATTTCAAAGACATAACTGCTTGGAAAGAAATGCTATTGACCATTCTATAGGGTTATGCCCCGAGGCACGTATTTAATGCAGTGCTGGTGTCTACTATCGTGCATTGCCAACAAAAGCATACGCATTGAAAGATGACAAGTGTACTGAAAAAAAAACAGCAAAACAACGATTTACAATTCTGTTCTGTGCAAATATGGAAGGCGAGGAGGAAGAACCAGTTATAATAGGCAAAAGCAAAAATACTCGATGTTTACCTCTTTAATGAATCTCGAACAAAAAAGCGTGGATGACAGCAGACATCATGACGACATTGATTCACAGCGTTGATACCAAGATGAAAAAGATGAAGAATCAGAATAGAAGCATGGTATTGTTTCTGGATAATGTAGCGTCTTATCCCAAAATTACACCGGGTAATGTCAAACCTATTTTTGTTCCACCTAACTCACATTGCCAACCTTTGGACCAAGGCATTACTCAGAGTTTTAAAATACTTTACAGAAGCTACCTTATTAAGAGGCTTTTAACATGTATAGACAGTGGTTGTCCTCTTCAAGAAATTGAAAGAAATATTACTATAACCAACGCCTCGATATGGGTTTCGGTTTTGTGTAATACAAATCATATTGGCGACTTCGGAGAAGAAAATAATATTCCGCTCGCACAACTGTTTCGCAAAAATAAGGACACATTTGTGAACTTGAAACAATTTGCCTCCGTTGATAACGATTTGCCAACAGAAAGTACAGAATTGACTACCATCGAGTGTATTGAAGAGATCCAAGAAACGGATGAAACTACTCCCAATTCTGAGACAGACCAAGAGTAACCTGAACTTGCTCCAGTGTCGAAAATATCAAGCCTATCTGAAGCCTGCGCAAGTTTGAGAGACTTTTTAAATAATGTTAACAATTTTGACAAGTCTACAAATATTTCTCAATTGCTATTAAAATGTAAATCTGAATTTTACAAAAATAAGGTAAAAAATATAAAACAATCATTAATTTCTAATTATTCTAAAAAATAACAATTTCAAGGCAAGCATACAGTACATTGTATAATATATACAGCCTGTCCAGAAACCATCTTAACATATGGGAAACTTTTTTATTTTTAACTTTACGAAAAAAAATTATTCTTCATAAAAAGTTCTGCTTGTTGATAAAATAACATTCAAATCAAAAGTTTTGTGCCAGCACATACGGGGTGTTCAGAAAGTCAATAATATTAATACCGTAAATGGAAAACTATATTTAATAATTTTAATTACAAAGTACAATAATGAAATACTACACTAAGCTTCAACATGAACCGTTTTTTTTCATACAAACGGTTGTACGTCATGAAAATTCCATTACTGCATTTCTAACTATCTAAGGGGAAATTTCTGGGACACATTCTCTGATAATTCTCTCTAAATGGTCTATGTTCTCGAAAGGTCTGTGGGTATACACTTTTTGTTTTAAAAATCCCCATACGAAAAAATCCAGAGGTGTTAGATCAGGTGACCTTGGTGGCCAAGCAAATTCTGATCTTCGTCCAATCCATTTCTGTGGAAATGTCCGGTTTAAGAATTCTGTCACTCTTGCAGAGCTGTGGCATGGAGCGCCGTCATGTTGGAACCAAAGTGTTTGTCTTATATTCATTGGTAGTCCATGAAAAAATTCAAATAATTTCGTGTCCAAAAAGTTCAAGTAAATTTCACCGGTAATATTTTCTCGAAAAAAGTACGGCCCTACAATTTGGTTCCTAAAAACGCCGCACCAAACATTTGTTTTGAAAGAATACTGGTCACGACACTCAATTACAAAATGGGGATTCTCATCACTCCACCACCTACAGTTTTGAGAACACACTACTCCATTTGAGGTGAACATCGCCTCATCTGAAAACAATATTTTTCTTGCGAATAGTGGGTCATCTTCTACCTCACCTTGAAACCAAGAGCAAAACAAAAATCGTGAATCAAAATCTCTAGGCTGCAGTTTCTGAAGAAATTTTGGCTTGTATGGGTAAAAATTATTTTTTCTTAAAATAACTTGGGCAGTGGACTTTGTAACAGGTCGTGGAACAGTTTGTGAAATATTTCTCAATGAGATTTTAGGATTTTCCACGACAGCTAGCAAAATATTCAATTGGGTATCTTCGTCCGTACGCCAAACCTGATGCTTGTCAGAAAATTTATTACTTACAGATCCGGTATTTTTAAATTTATTAAAAATATCTCCAACCGTTACATGGCTAATAATTTTATTTGGATATCTTGCATTAAAAATTTGAGCAGCCTCTCTGTACGTCTTGTAGTGGTCTCCAACAATTAACTCAACTTTTTCCTCGATTGTAAATTTAAGCACCATATTTAATTAAAAGGAAACTGTCCGCCTTGACAAATAAAATAATTAGTTGTCATGGTTTCATTTAGTTTTCCAAGGCGTGCTGGACCTACTAAACGAGAATGAATACCGCTTCTTAAAATCTTGCTCGCCCTTTTCTGAAAAATTCTGTGAGATAATTAGAGAAACTATGGAATCAGGAAAAACAACAACATTACGCCACAGTATCTTTGTTTTAAGCTAAGTCGCCTTTCGAATGGCAACTTTAGACCATTTATTATATTTTTGACAATATCGAAAATTGTCATTAAAAAAAATTGATCAGAACCAAAAACCACGTTTAAATTACAATTAGATAATGCAATGATAATTAGGTTTTATTATTTTTTACGAATTTTTCTTCCACAATCAAAACAATTTCAATTTTCTCCTCAGAAGTTAATAACGCTACCATTTTTATGTTTTATAAATTTTAACGCGTTTTGACGGTTGCTGTCAAACATTTCTTGCTATCAACAATTAATTTGTATGTTACAACCATCCTAGATTACATGTAACTACAGTTAAATTTGCATTGTTATTGTAGACATACGTTTCAAAAAAGACGAAATAATTTTTTCAAGGTAAATGGGCGTAATTTCATATTTGAACGTGGTTTTTAGTTCTGATCAACTTTTTTTAATAACAATTTTCGATATTATCAAAAATAAAGGTACTTTACTTTTAAGCCAAATTCATATTTTTTGACTTACCTCGTATACGCCTGGGAGAATTTAATATCTGATAGTTGCATTTTAGGTTTTAGATCATGCAGAACTTTTTATGAAGAATCACTTTTTTTCGTAAAGTCTAAAATAAAAAAGTTTCCCATTTGTTAAGATGGTTTCTGGACACGCTGTATGTTAATATGCACGTGCAATATATGCATATTGGTAAATTGGCTTCATCTCATTTAATTTAGTTCTGATAAATTAAAAAAAAATGTATTTAAAATTATTAACATATACAGTGTATCCACGGATTGACTATCGAAGAGGAAAAACTTTTTTATTTGTGGGTTTATGAAAAAAAGTTATTTTTTCATAAAAACTCCTGCTTGTTCTCAAACGACCAAAAAGCATATTATTTTTTCAAATTTATATACCGGGTGTTCAAAATTTAGAAAATATGAAAAACGCTAAAAACAAAGTACCCTTATGTGAAAAGATAGGATAAAAAGTAATTAGTAAAAGTCGTTGTTTGTGGTTGAAAACCTACGTCTCATTACCAAGTTTTGACTTATTAGCTAAATGTACAGAGACTGGCAAAAAGTTCCAACTCATAAAATCTGATTTGATTTAAATTAACGCATTTAACAAATTAAAAATGTTGTCAATGTCATATTGCTCAATTTATGACAGTGAAAAAAAAAATGCTAACGTTAGAACAAAAAGTATTTATTGTCCAATGTTATGGTTTAGGAGAAAATATCTCATACTCGTATGTAACAAGAATGTTTAATGAGAAATGGCCAAATCTTACCATTAACCGAATATCAGTTAAATCTATTGTTCCAAAATTTAGAAGAACAGGAAGCGTTTTAAATATTAAAAAGAACAAAACTTCTATCAATGAAGAAGAAAATGTTGGGGCAACTATTGCGCAGGATTCCGTTCGGCATTTTCCCAAAACATCGCTTAGGATCAGAGCATCCCAAATTGGAAACAGTAGTAAATCATATTTGCAAATAATTTTTAGCTAATATATACCTAAATTTGTTCATACTCTAGAAGCAAATGATGATGCAAAAAGAGTTGATTTTTGTTTATGGGTTGGTCAGAAATACTTACAAAATAGAAACTTTTTTCATAATATTATTTTTTCCGATGAAGCTACTTTCTCAACTAATGGAGTGGTTAGTTCCCAAAATCTACGTTACTGCTCAACTGAGAATCCCCATTTTCGAATTCATTGCAGAAGACAGTACTCCAAAAAAGTTAACGTTTGGTGTGCAGTTACGTACAACGGAATAATTGGACCGTACGTCTTTGAAGCAAATATGAATCAGCATAGTTATTTAGAAATGCCAAATCCAATTTTTTTTTATTATTTAAATAAAATGCGACTTATTGACAGGCGAACTGCATATTTTCAACAAGATGGTCATCCTGCGCATTCCACTGTTATTGTGCGGGAATGGTTGAATCGACAGTTTCCGGAGCGCTGGATTGGGAGATATGGACCAATCCCTTGGCCGCCAAGAAGTCTCGACCTTACAAAAATGGATTTTTACTTGTGGGGCTGCCTTACCCAGAAAGTGTATGCATCTCAATTGGAACCCGATCTTTATAACTTAAAAATTAGAATTAGAGAAGCGGTTCAACCTATCCCAAGAGATACGAAACGCATATAAAGCATTTATTAAGAAAGTCCAACGATGCGAGAAGATTGGTGGAGAAACCTTTGAATAGTTTTTTTTTGCTGATAACTTGCCTGTTTTCACTTACATTTGTTTAAGAAAATTTTTTATCTTCATTCGTTCTCTAATAAATTCGTTTAATTATGAATAGTGCACGGTTTTATTTTAAAACGTATTGATTTTTTAATATTATGGGTACACTGATAAAACTGTGCTTCCTTAATCAAATAATCTGATTTATTTAATGAATAATTATTGGTAATAAATAAATGTGATTTTAATTAACTAAATTTGATTTAACTGAAATAAATGAGAGTATTTCGTTTTATTTGCAAAGTTATTTGACTGTTGGTTGATTTGTGTCAAATCATAGAACCCTTCAAACAAATATCTTACCAAAAAACCACTAAAATAACAAAATCTAAATAACTAATTAATAATTAAATAATAATTAAGTTAATCGCTAGTTAAATCACCCGATAGAGAACTATTTAAATATCTAGGTCATTTAAACTAAATAATTATGTATTTACATTAAATCCTGAATATAAAACGACCAAATATTTACAAATAACTAATTATTTAATCGAAGTACATTTCAAGTTAAGAACTAAATACCTTTAGTTTTAATTTAAATCATTAAGCCGAGCTTTTCAAACAATTTGGTCATCCAAACAAATAATTAAGTATTTAAATGAACTCCTGTCGCCTACTTTGGGCTTTGAGTAATTTGATTGGCTATACAAAAGTGGCCTGATCATCGCGTTTTGGTCATTGGTATTCGATTTTGTCTTGTAGAAATTTATGAGTAAGAGTGAAATCTTCTTTGTTAGTGGCACAGAAGTTAGTGGTTCCATCAAAAATTAAAACGAAGATATGGGGAATAAACGTAATATGAATAATTATTTAGAAGATTGGGGTATATCGAGGGGTATATCCCATATGTTAGATACTTTTCAAGGTAGGAAACTATATTTGAATATTTTAGTTACGCATGAAACGAGTTAAAGAAGTAAGATAAGAGGCAAAGAAAAGATACTGGTAATACCTAATTTGAAATTTCGAACACAAAATCTTTTTAGAAAAATGTAGCCAGGTATTTATAAATCATGGCTACCTAGGTTACAAATAAGACAGTTTTTCTCAATTTTCACCATAATTCAATACCTATCAAACCTCCTAACGTAAAAAATATAATATAATTAATATAATATTAATAATTATTGTACCTAATATTTGCAAATTTGACTTTATTTAATTTTTTATCAAAGTTATTAACTTCTCTATGATGTTTTATTGACGTATATTTTAAGGGGAACAACAACTAATGGTCGGTTTATACAGCAAGATAACATAACATAAAAATAAAATAAGAGTTGAATCTACAGATCTGCCATAAGACGTTTATAGAAACACATAACATAACATAAAAATAAGAAATAAAATAAGAGATGGTTATCTTTTAAATTTTATGTTATTTTTATGTAAAAAATAGTTGTGCGCGTACGCGTAATTTGTCATAACCTTTATTTTCGGCAAAAATGTGTTTTTTTTCTGTTGGTTTGCCCTATTATTTGAACACTATAAACAATTTGATAAGGTTTGTGATTATTATGGTAGGTATAGGTACTGATTAAACCATATTCAATATTTCAATATTTCTTATTTTTATGTGACGTCTGTATAAACACGTACTTGGATAAAATAAGAACTGATTTGAATGAACATTCTGATCTATTGAAAATTAAAAAAAGGTATTTAAACCAAATAAATTTATATTTGATCTAAATAAATATAAAAGACAAGTTAAACAATTATGTACTTGAATAAAAAAAACAATCACTTTGATGGAAATCACCGGTTTATTTAAATCAAATCACTTAAATTGTTTAATTAAATAACGTTGTTGTTACGGCAAATACATGTCAAACAAAAGTAAAATAAATATGTACTTGATAAAATATATATAAATATCAATCAAATAAACATTTTGTTAACTTAACTTTTAACCTATTTACCTTAAGTCATTGAAACGGCTTATTTAAGTTAGGTTACTGTTAAGGAAATAAATATTTGCTTGAATTTTGTATTTAGTGATTAGTTCCAAATAAAAAGTAATTTGTATCAAATCAGATGATACTAATTGAGGCAAATAATCCCTTGGTTTTTTTGAAATACATATTTGTTTGGCTAATAGGAAACAAATATTTATTTGAGTCAACTGTAAATTTTTTTAACTCAAATAATTAATTTTATCAGTGTAGTTACTTAGCCGTTTTCGACAATTCCTCGAATAAAGATAAAAATTTTACAGAATAATACCGTCTAAAGACTAACTAATTTGCAAAATGCGTTAATTTAAATCAAATCATATTTTATGAGTTGGAACTTTTTGCCGGTTGTTCTTAGCTTTTTCATATTTTTCTAAATTCTGAACACCCGGTATATAAATTTGAAAAAATAATATGCTTTTTGGTCGTTTGAGAACAATCGGGAGTTTTTATGAAAAAAACCTTTTTTTCATAAACCCGCAAATAAAAAAGTTTTTCTTCTTCGATAGTCAATCCGTGGACACACTGTATGTAGATACTTATTAATAAACACCTGTAAAATGCAGACCAGTTATTTTAATTTTTTTTTATTAACCGACTACCCCTTTACTGCATTACCTAATTTTAGTAATACTGTTTCCAAAAGTACAACAAATAGTGTATAAAGCACGGGACTAAAATGCGTTAATCCCTTGTACGGTTGTTGTTGTCTGGCCGAGCCATCGAGCAAGAAGCTTCATTTGCGGAATGAAATAAGTCACTTTAGTCCCTTGGTTTAAATTAATAATATACTAATGTGAATAATTTAAACAGAAAGAAAAAATATTTATATTTGGCTAGAAGATTGGAATATGTACAGCCACTATGGCCTTTTAAAATATGTAATAAGTAACACAATCAAATTTCTTAATTCTAACCAAAGTATTGCCCGGCCTATACAGAATATTCTTCAATTATTTGACCAACCAAAGTAAATTTACCGCGAAATCGATTCTAGTAGTACTTACCTATTAGATTTATCTTACATTTACCCATAACCATTTAATGTTCGCGTCTGATATCAATCGATTCAATCGAAATGTGTCGAAATATTCATTTAACACCTTCTATAACACCATTAACAATTTCTTTGAATATTACGCGAAACAACGATGCAATGAACGTTATCTAATGCGATCAAAAACCGCATGAAATTTTCAATTTTCCCTTCCATAAGAACAATAAATAAAAAACTAGTTTATAAGAGCGTGATTTTAATATTTCAAACTAGTTACAGGATTTGTTGAAGAACTAGATCGTGAGTGAAAAGTGTTTTTTAATATACTTTTTGGTCAGTCCGACCAAGATAAGTTTTAAGTGGATATTATATTTGGTATGTTTTTTTTGAATTTTAGTAAGGGGAAAGTGGGCAGGGGTATAACGTGGGGCAGATTAAAATAGTAGAAAAAATGGGAATTTGTTTCAAAACCACCCAAGCTAAAGCAATGAGTTTATGTTCGAACGTGTCACCTAGAAAATGAATTATAAACTAATAATTGCGACGCTGCAATTTTTTTAGTTTTTTCTTTACAACAAGGAATTTGTTTTTTTCAAATGTTTAACTATTGTTTTATTGAAACTAAAAAAATAATAAAGAGTTTTAGATTAATTCGTATACAGGGATGACAAATTGTATTTTTCTTGATTCTTTGCAACCCATTCTATAATTATAGCCAATATAATTTTTGTTAATAACGAAAAAAGTAAAAGTCGACACCGTAACTTCGGACAGATACTTAATAAAGTTTTTCTACTACTGAATAAATAAATTAAGCTTCGGGCCCTAGCAACACGAAAGATCACGAAAGTAAACATTAGAGTTACCTGAATATTATACGTTGCTAGCTACGAAAGTAGTATGTTTCTAGCTACGAAAGTACTACTTTCGGTGCCAGGACAAAAAAACACGAATACTCATAGGAAATTTTTACTGTATTTATTCAAGCGAATTTTGGAAAAAAACTTAATAACAAAATGCTTATATTTATTGAAAAAACAAGTGGTATAATAACAATAATATAAAACTTAAATAATAATTATTTATTGCCATTAAGGTTAATAGTGAAATTTAAACAGTTGAAAAAATAAAATGATGGAATATTATTCAATTCAATAGCTTCGCCGCTTGGTATTAGGGTCTCGTTATTATCCTCGACTTGGACCATATTACAACTCGTTGTATTTGTCACTCTCACGTCGTTAGATGGAATAAAAGTAGGAGTTCCATTTAAGATCTTTTTGGAAATTTCGATTTTATTAGAATTACCAATATATCCCTCCGCAACGAACCAAGACCTCCAACCGCCATGTCTTCTCAAATCCAAAATGTCGACGCCTGGAGCATTTGAAAGAAACGTAGCTGATGTTCTTCTAAACGAGTGACCAGTGAGTGTACTTATTTATGTCTTGAAGTTTCAAAAGTCAATTTCTTTGGGAACATTCGAAATAGTGTGTTGTCCAATCACCTGATTCATACACCTACCTTGTTCATAGCGATAGAACAAGCGTTCATCGGCTATCACAAAACTTCTTTGAACCTTGTTTTTGCTCTGGAGGATTTTAACTATAGCTACATCGTCCTTGATTTCGACGTCATTCAACCTCATTTTATGGATCTCATCGGTGCTGCATGCTCCAGCTATTCACATTACTGCTATCACTTTCATAGATAAATAGCTATGATTACAAGCGTCAAGTAAAAACTTTATTATTTCATCTTTTCTGAACATTTTAGATTTTTTAGCTTCGTAACCATCTTTTTTTCGTTTAATAAATGCAATGAGTTTCTGCAAAATATCTATATTTTTGTTCACTGAAATAGTGAATTTGAGCAAGGAATACTGTGACCATAGGGACGGAGGTGATGAGGCTTCAGATTTCTCTAAGAAGTACGTTAACATAACATTTTCGTCAATTTGAGAAACGTTTGTATCCGCGAACCATTCCAGTTGTACGTTTGATAGTATCTTCTTTCGATTTCTCAGGTAACAGTAAGGCACATGCCAACTCGGTCGCCTTCTGAATAGCAACGTTTTGGTCTTGGGAGAACATTTAAGACTGGCGAAATTAAGAAATTCGAACTGACAGACTCTGACAGTACCCAAATAACTAGTTGTCATGGATTATTTTACAGGTGGACAAACCTTATTTTATCATTATAATTTGAATACAATCAAAGTTCATTACTTAATAATATATTGATCATAGGAACAGTAGTAGAAAAAATTTAATACATCACACGATGCGAAAGCCTTTTTTGATGTTCGGAGGTATTGAATCACCTCGGCTTCGCCTCGGCTATTCAAAAACCTTCTCACACCAAAAAATTAACTTTCGCACGTTGTAATGTAAATAATCATTTCTGCATTTTTTAAAAACTTTCGCGATGCAATAAATTTTTTTTTGTATTATATTACTTCATTGCTAAAGTACAGGGTGTCCATTTTTAGATGTAATAGCAGGAGAAATTACTGCAAACAGGCATTATTTATACTCTGGTTAGAAATAGCTCTCAAAGATTGTTTAACTTTCGCCAAGATTTTTGGGATATGGTCCCAATGTAAGTGAGTTTGAAAATCGCCGAAATAGCGGATAACAGTAGGTGACGTCACATTTGCCCTTTATTTCAACTGAAGCAGGCTAGATTTTTGACCGCCTGACTACCATCTGAAAAGCTCAGGCCACTTATCGTGCCTTAAGAGTTAAAGAAAAAAGTTAAATACATATCCATTTCTTGCATTGACGTAAAATTTTTATCTGCTCATTTTTTATATATACAGGGTGTTACGTTTTCCTTGTCCAGGCATCAACTTTACTATTTTAAATGGAACATCCTGTATATTGATGGGTATTTAGATTTCCTTTAAAATTTTATGTAAATTTTGAATAACCCTTAATATGCCTATTTCTTATCGTTTAGCCAATATTTATTTGTTAATAATAAATTACGGATATTTATTCGAACAAAATTATTACAATTACAACTACAAATATTTACATAAATTGTTGAATATGACCTCCATTATTTTCAATACAACGATGGATTGATCTCAAGAAATAATTCTTTTCATTTACGAATACTTCAGGTGTTTCTCGTAAATCGTTTACCACTCTTCTAACATTAAATATAATCTCATTTAAATCACTGCATGGAGTTTTATATACCTTGCAACGATCGTACTTTCAGTACTCACCCAAAGTATTTAAATTTAGCATATTGATGCAGGGAACCGTGAGGGTGTGCTTCCCTGGCGGGTAAGTGTTGGCGAGGGCCCGGTTCGATCAGACTGCACACTGAAACCCCTTTGCAAAGTCTTGAGGGCTGTTTGACGGTGACATAAGTAATCTTATTAATTCTTAAGGAAATTGTATTTTGTTTGTAATTTAATCATTGTTTACATTTCCATTACTGTCAATTTCCCCGATGTCACTTTAGACAAGTAAGTGACATTTCAAACGTGAGATTTAAATAATAGAAATATTAAATCTTAAAAATCACTGACAGGGATGGTGATATGGATTGAGAGAGAGAGGTAGTTTAAAATATAAAAAAAAATTATAGAAAAAGTGTGGAACGCGGATTAAATGGCGTCTTACTGATAACGCCCGAAAATTAGACCTTTTCTGTCTTGATAGCTCTACAAGTAGTACACGTAATGTAATTAAAATTTAAAGTTTTCAACTTATTCAAGTTTTATTAGCCTGAAGGCATATGACACGATCGTCAAACATTCAGGATAATGGTAGCAACTTGATAATGATAATATTTGCATCACGATAGACCAACGATCGTGGGCTTATGAGAATTAAACATACCTAACTAAGGAAGAAATATTACTGGGGTTTAATGTTGAACCAATGCAAGGGACCGTTTGAAGGACAAGCAAGGTCTACACTCGTTGGGTTTTTCATGTAACGAACTTCTGGTATTGCTATCTTTCATCATCCCCTCCCTCATCGCCATTACTGCGTCTGGACCAGAGTCGTCTTCAGCCAGTAACATTACCAAGATAAGTGCTTAATTCTGTTATAAAATTTCGATACCCCGTGATATACTTTGTAGAGCTACGTCCTTCGTCATAATACCTGTCACTACGTTTTATGCATTTATATATTTTGTTTTTTTTTTAATCGTTAAGAGTTATATGTAGTTTGTAGTGTAGTATAGGAAAATTAAGTCAAGCCAAGTCAAGTCAAAGTTCTTTATTAGAAAAAAGAAAAAACTCTTAAGGGAATTTAACAAATAACGTCTTAAAATAGTTCAATAGATAAAAGAATCTAATTTAACTAAATTTAAAACTGATAGGGAAATTTTCGTAATAATACACATTTAATATTTATAAATTTGGTACCTCTGGAAACTTGAAAGAAACTGTGATATAATTTGATCAATCCAATTGCGCAAGGGATGCAATTCATTATTACATTAACCTATTAATTTATCTATTTATACAAGGCTCATAAATTGTAAAGTATATAACGTATCCTAATAAAACACTATCAGTAACAAACAAGTGAGTCCTTATTGAACTTTGTTGTAAAATACCCCTTGGAACGTTACAATCTCGTTTTAATGTGACCCCAAAAAAAGTAGTCCATTGGGGTAATATCAGGACTGTTTGGAGGCCACAGGATAATGCCATTCCTTCCAATCCATTCGATATAATTTTGGTTCAGGTAATCGCTAACTTCCCGAATATTATGCTGGGGAGCCCCATCCTGCTGCCAGACAATAGCTGCTACCTCGTTTAAAAGATATTTTTCATTAAACTATCTATATCATTTTGAAGAAAATTAAGGTATCTAGAGCCACTTAATGAGCCTCTATAAAACAACAGTCTAATTATTTTAGAACCAAGAAACCCACACCAGACATTTATAGACTGCCATCCTTGGTGTCTAACTTCTCGTATCACATGTGGATTTTCTATGGACCAGTGACGAGTATTTTGTCTATGGTGTATGCGACGCGTTGAAAAGCAGCTCTCATCAGTCCATAAAATATTATTAAGAAATTGGGGATTTTCTTCGATTTTACCTAACAAACCTCTGCAGAATTGAAGACGTCTTGGGAAATGTCGTTGTTGCAACTTTTGAACCGGCATTATTTTGAACGGCTTATATCCAAAATCGTAAAGAGTTCTTGATATGGTTCCATAGGAGTATCCAATGTTATCAATAGAAGTTCTTAATGATGTAGTAGAATATGCGTTGAAATATCCCAAACATATTTCCGCCTGTTCCTCGGTTCTCGCAAGTCTGGTCCTGACATTTTTTATATTTCCAAGGGACTTATGTTCAATTAATTTTGGATAGTTTCTTTTAATCGTTTTTTTAGAAGATACTCTCTGAATGGGAAACTTTCGTCGATATGCTCTAACAGTTGCATTGGCACTTTTATTGTTTGCAATATAAAACTCAATCATTTGGAACCTCTGTTCTTCAATAAAGTTCATTTTGATTTTGACAACGAAGGAACAGGTAACTCGGAAATTTAACCCAAAAAATCTTATAAAATAACATTTGGGGTGCATATTCTTGTACCGAAAAAAATTCCCAGATATTGCATCTTACGCAACCATCCTATGTATTGAAAATACCCGACACAACTTTTACATTTTAATGTTTTTCTATGTGATGTGATAAAAATCCCTTCCAATATAGGTAATAATAATATACTGTTTACTAAGTTTATCTTAATTTGTTATTTGGCAGCATCTTATACCAAGTGGTGAATCGCCAAGCTGGCGATAGGAAATTCAACGTAATGAGAACCATACAATAGCTTCGTTCGTACAGAGGTCAGAAACCGTCGGCAAACTGTTAGCGCATGCGCGTTTGTTTAAAAGCGTTCGCACATGGCAGATCGCAAACCGCTGATAGAAAATCCCATGTTCGCACAGGCCCGATTGTTGGTTATGGATGGGTTTTCAACCGTCAGAATAATTCGCTGACTGCGAGCGGATTTTTAGTTGAGGACTTGCGCAGTTTGGCGTATTTGGTAAATCAAAAATCAAAATTAACCTCAAAAGATGTTTCAAGGCAATGAATTTAGTTAGTCTAGTGATGATGAGTTATATTATGCACACGTTCATCGAAGACCAAAAAAAGACAACTTTTGGAGGAAACTGTTCAACAATATAATGACACTAAATTTCTGGAACAGTTTAGGGTAAGCAAGAGGGTGGCCAATAACATAGCTGAGAGATATGAACATGAACACACTTGCATTTTGCAAATTTTGTTGTTCCTAATGCACTCTTTTTATTGTTTTTATTTCAAATATTTATAGGTTAATTTTCTGTCATCAGCCAGTTAATCTGTAATCTGTCAGTTGCTCTTGGTACGTTCGCAGAGCGCAAAATTTCCAACCAGTTCACAATCGATCACAAACTGCGCATGCGCATAGAAAAGTTGGCAATCTGTTAGCAATTTGCTTGTACGAACGAAGCTATTGTATGCTACTGCTAAATCACTATTTTCGTCTCTTTTCATTATTCTCTTTTTTCTCGCTAGGCTAGATGTTTGTTGCAACTTTTCATAGATTCGATGGAATGTTTTTTTGTCTGAAACGTGGACCCGGCGAATAATTCTATGCAGTTCCCGTTCAGCCAATTTACCGCTATTGTTTGCTTTAATAAATGTTTGCAAAATTACTTGTTTTTCCCTTTTTAAATAAGGCATCTTTATCAAAAAAAAATGTTATATTTACTTAATATGTCAGTAACTGTCACTAATAAACATAGTTTTTGTTGCTCCGCGACCGCCTAATTCACGGCCACCTAAGAACTTTACTGAAATCTACAATTTTATTTATATTTGAATGTAGCCGCTTAGGTAAAATGCGATTATTTCGAAAACTATTATATTTAGGTATAGGACATGTTATAAGAAAAATATTCAGAAGTTTTAGGAGATTCTAAAAAGCTAACAACATATTATAGGGTGTACCATTTAAAAAAGAAATTTTAACCTGTGACTCATTTCTGCAATACCCTGTATATATTTATATTATTCTGCAAATAGCTTACATGATTCTGTACCTACAACTTTTATATTTAACATTTTTATCTAATGCAAAAAACAAAAAAGTTAAGAGGGGGGGACATTATAAATGATCACCGTGTACAATAGTAATTATCATTACCGGCCTGGTCCATATTGTTTATGGTCGTTTTTTGCCTTTCTGCACCTGCAAACGGCGGCGAAAAACCAGTGTTTCCTAAAATATTTTCCGTTGATGATTTTTGATTTTATTTTGATGGCGTTGGAACATTCAACAAGAAAGGAACAGCTTTGGCAGTAGTATCACTAAGAGTTCTTTATAGTTATAATAATTTGTTTGTTTCTTGCATTACGTGGTTTAATAGTTGTGTTCCCTTACCTATAAAATTTCCGTTTTTTGACAAAATCTCGTCATCTAAAATAGTAAAATAATTACTATACGATCCAGTCACCAGTATAATAGTACTTCCTACCCCTTTACGAAATTTTATTTATTTTATATTATACCAATTTGAAAACTATTAAACACCCAAACACCAAACTATGTACCTATGTTTATTTATTAGACAAATTTGTCACCGATTAAATAATTTTAAAGTTCATTCATATTAGATACGCTAAGCAGTCTCGAGCCCGTAGTAACCGCAATAGCGACTAGAATCAAAGACAGATGATATCCCACTGCCGACTGCCGCCGCGCGCCGCTGCATGTCGTTTTCTTCTGTTGCCCGTCGACTATTCCCATATAAGCGCGCCCATAAGTATTTTCAATACTAAAAACGAAATTTGGCTAAACGATAAGAAATAGGCATATTAAAAGTTTTACATAATTCACATAAAATTTTAAAGGGAATCTAAATACCTATAAATATACGGGGTATTCCATTGAAAATAAGAAAGTTGATGCCTAGACGGGGAAAACGAAACACCCTGTATACAGCGTGTCCAAGATAAGAATGGTATAGCATTGGAATCTTGGAAACGGTAGGAATTAGAATGTTGGTTAAATTAGGAAAAAGTTGCACAATTTAAATACCTTTTACATGGTGTTTGCAAAATTAAACTATCTTTAACCGATTTCGATATTTAAAAAAAAAAATATTTTTTGCTGTATTATTTTTTATTTATTTGTTGCATTATTTTAGCAGATATAAAAAAGTCAAAAATACTTTTTCATTGTCACTTTAAGCTGAACAAGATAGCCTTTACAGATCTTCAGTACGTTTTCGAAAAAACATCCTCAACTTTCTTTTTTGGTCCTGTGTTTTTTTTTTTAATCGATGGCTATTTTGAACTCTAAAATAACTGATCTATCACTTGAACAAATTTTCAGCTTTTTCTCTATTATAGATTTTTATTATGTAACGAATAAAATCCTCATATCATAAGACCGTACAATAAACATAGTGGACTTTGAAACAAACGTTCGTCTTTCTTGACAACTTACTTCTGTCATAAATACAAAATTTAATTAGGTACGAGGTCTTTCACTTCGTTTAAAAATGGTTGTACATTTCTATTTTGAGGAAAAGTTTGATATGTTAGAGTGTTACATTTTATGCCATAGAAATACTCGAGAAACTGAGCAAATGTATTTAAATAATTACCCAGAGAAATTACAACCAAATAAAAAGATGTTTGGAAGAACTGTTGCCAATTTATTGCAGTATGGGTCATTTAATAAAGCAGTTGTTACTAGAAATAAACCATGTAATGAGGAAATTCAAAATAATGTGGCATTAGCTGTAACGGAAGACTCTACAACATCAGTTAGGAACATTGAGAAAGTAAGTGGAACGCCAAAATCTACGGCACATTTTATTTTGCGTAAGAACAAATATCACCCGTACAAATTTCGAATCTGCCAAGGACTAAAACCGGAAGACGACATAAGGCGAAGGGTATTTTGCGAATGGTACACTAGGCAATGTCAAAACGACGAAAATTTCATCAATAAAATTTTATTTTCCGATGAAAGTATGATAACCAACAACAGAATCTTTAAGAGAAGAAATACGCATTATTGGTCCACAGAAAATCCACGGTTGTACAAAATGGTTAGACACCAACATCGTTTTGGTTTCAACATGTGGGTAGGAATTTTGAGAACAAAGATAATTGGGCCAATTTTTTACCACGGAACACTAAATTCGGAGCGGTATCGAAATTTACTGCAGCATAATTTGAAAGAATGATTCGATAACAACTTATTACTAGCAGAAATCAATAACTTTTGGTTTCAACAAGATAGGGCCCCCGCTCATAATTCGATAATTGTCAAAGAATATTTAACAGATAGATTTCCTGACAGATGGATAGCTACGCGTTCAGCTGTTTCTTGGCCTGCACGATCGCCTGATCTAACTCCTTTGGACTTTTATCTCTGGGGGTACATCAAAAACTATGTGCACCAACGTAATTTTCAAACGGAGGAAGAATTGCGTCAACTGGTTTTAGAAGCATTTCAAACGATTACCCCAGATGTACTTAACAATGTTTTGAATTCCACAGTTAGACGATGTTACCTATGCTTAGAAAATAATGGGCATTTGTTTGAACACTGTTTGTAAATAAGTTCTAATTTGATATTATGTTAATAAATGTTTTTCGAACATTCAGTGCCGATCTATGGAGATTTTTCTTGAATATTTTTAAACGATAGCTAAAAAGCTAAAAATATGTTTAAACCAATGCAAGTGGTACATCAGTTATTTTAGAGTTCAAAATAGCCTTCGATTAAAAAAAAACACAGGACCGTATTTAAAAAAAGAAAGTTGAGGATGTTTTTTCAAAAACGAAACGTCGTACTGAAAATCTGTAAAGGCTATCTTGTTCAGCTTAAAAAGTGACAATAAAAAAGTATTTTTTATTTTTTTATATCTGTTAAAATAATGCAACAAATAAATAAAAAATAATACAGCAAAAAATATTTTTTTTTTTTAAATATCGAAATCGGTTAAAGATAGTTTAATTTTGCAAACACCATGTAAAAGGTATTTGAATTGTGCAACTTTTTCCTAATTTAACCAACATTCTAATTCCTACCGTTTCCAAGATTCCAATGCTATCCCATTCTTATCTTAGACACATTGTATATAAAAAATGAACAGATAAAAATTTTATGTTAATGCAAGAAATTTATGTAATTAACTTTTTTCTTTAATTCTTAAGGCGACGTTATAATATTAAACTAAAATGTGGACACGACAAGTGGATCACACGATACAGGGTGTCCATTTTTCGATGTAATTGCAGGGTATCTCGGTAACTAGTAAAGATAGAGACTTGCGGCTTTTATATTACTACGGTACTTTTTCGTGAAACAAAAGATACCGCAAGCAGAACTGTCATACCTCTCTTAGTTTTTAAGCTACAGGGTGTTTTCGAAAATGTTTGCTTTTTGACCACCTCTGTATTTCGATTATCCTTCTTCTCTTGGATTTTTCGTTTACCCTTAACCACGTATTTTTTAATCTTGAATGTCGCGATGTTCGAAGATACCACGCCTGTCCGAAGTAGCCCCGTTTAACGGTACCTAGTTCCAAACTATAAATAATAAATATTTCTTAAGCGTACAAAAAAAGATAAAATCAATATATCTAACAGTAATAGCAGCCATAACAATAATAATAATAAAATATTGATTGAAAGATAACAGTACTAAAATAAATACTATGATCTCATACAAGTACCTTAATCAACAGAACTTGATATTATTAATATTGGATTTCTACATTTATATAATATAAAAGATTGGAAAAAGTAAATAAATAACATAATCAAACCAGTCGACATTAACAAATACATGTGTAAAGAAAAGTTCTCTTAGTTTTGACTTGAATTTTAAAATTGTAGCAGAAAAGACCTGAATATCCTTATAATATTTATTACACATTATCTGCACTTTAATTACCGGGGTCTAGCGTCCCAAATTTGTTCTAAGCAACGGCATGTTAAATAATTCCTGACTTCTTAGTTCCCTAGCAGTAACATTAAAATTCAGAAAATATAGAAAAAGTAGTGAACCGTTCTGATGGTTTACAAGTTTAAATATTGTACATATGGCCTTACGGGCTACACCCTCAGGGGTACAAACGGCTCTATATGCCAATAATTTAAGAAATTTATATTGAATTGATACAAATTTGTTTAAAATGTGTCTAATTTGTGCTCATTTCGAAAAACAAACACGGTTAGACACAGTTAGGTCGACTCTTAGTCGACTAAATGTTTCCAAATTTTTCCTTTACAATATGTTTCTATTTTTTCACTAAGATGGGTTGGAAACAATAGTTTCCAAAAGACCATAATTTAGACACAAATGGGTCGACGCGTAGTCAACTCAATTTTTCTATATTTTTTTTACAATATATTTCCACTCTGTTTCCAAAATGAGTTACTTGAACCTAATAATAATTGCCACAGGGCTATATTTTAAATATATCATTTCCAATATGGGCCTTAAATGTGTTAGATCATTGGATGTGTTTAAAATGAAGTATAGGTTGGGTTAGGTTAGAGTGGCAGACTTCTGGTATGTCGAGACTGTCTAGTCTCTCGCTGTCCTATAAGCACCGTTGTGATACTACACATGTTCCGCGGAACCTATCAGCATCAGCTCCCTCATGGCTAATGTGACGTAGAACGCAGAAGAATCTTGGCAGCTCACTCAAACCAGCCACTACTGTTAATAAACCTAGTAAGTCGATCCAGTTGTAAGCTGCTTACTTCCTCCAGATTATTGAAAAATGGTTCGCCCAAGGCATTAAACCTTCTTCTTGTAAGACCAGGGCATTCACACAAGAAATGTTGAATACTTTCCTTCTCTTCTTCGTCTCTGCAACTTATGCAAAAGTTGTTAGCTGGTATTTGCATACGTTTGGCATATCTGCCGAAAAGGCAGTGTCCGGTAACTACGGTAGTGTATATGTTTTACTGAGACCGAGACTTTGTGTCTACCAACCCCATAGATATTTCTTAGGTCCTACCGACCGTGTTGTAATAACGCTGCGGTTTCCTGTTGTCAAGTTGGGGCCATAATTACTCGGAGCTCCTACAGGTTGTTAACTCTATCCATCTGTTTATTAAAAGTTGTTTGACTATGCGATTTATCTCCTCTTTGACCGATCCCAATGGTCTACCCACGGCATTCTCTGCTAGATGCTGGGTACCAAGTATGAGAATATAGTTGCGCCTTACTAGTTTCGATTTATTGTTGTTGGAACAAATTGCCTTTATCGCTGCTTGACTATCTATCTATACAGGGTGTCCATTTAGTGTGCCGGTGAACGATATCTCGTTAACGGTCGACTTAAGGAAAACACTTTTACACAAAAGTTGTACAGGTTAACCCCGCGCACCTGTTAAGAATAATTTCAAATATACAGGTTGGCTCAAAAATCCAGGGTGGGCCAAACATATCTTTTTTTAAATGGAACACCATATATGCCCCACAAAAAGAAATCCACCGCCGTTAGGTCAGGTGACCATGCTGACCAACTGATCGGATCTTAAAATAATAAAAATATTGGGTAAAAAAGAAATTTCATATTATTGGGTTTTCAACAACCATTCCTCCCTATCCACCGCTCTGGAAACTGTGCATTTAAATGTTCCCGAACATATCTGCTGTAGTGAGGGGGTGCCTCATCGAGCTGAACCCACATCCTGTTCGTTATAAACTCCGGGAGATTATCAGTCGGCCTAGCAAAGTAATGTTGCAAAAATTCCAAAAACAGACGACCATTCAAGTGCTCTTCAAAGAAGTAAGGTCCAATGACATAATTAAATTATTTACTAGCAGGGCATGTGGATTTTGGGTATAATAAAAATGAAAATTATGTTTATTGACGAATCCATTTCTATGAAATGTCGATTCGTCGGTGAACATGACATATTTAAAAAGATCTTTATCTTCAGCAGTGGTATTGTGAGCCCATTGACAAAATAATGTTTTTCTTTCAAAATCATTGTCGCTTAATTCTTGATGTAATTGAACCTTATAGGGATAAAAGTTGTTGCCAATAAACAATTGTTCACTAAAGATTCTTTTATTTCCAAATTAGAACTAATTTTTCTGACACTTATTTCTAGATTCTCCACCACCGCCAATGCAATGCCTAGCTGGTTATCTTCGTAAATCACTGTTTTGGTACTATAGATGTTTTTTCATACTCTACGCTCCCTGTTCTCTCAAATCGATTTTTAAATTTTAATTATTGATCTTTCGTCCGGACATCGAGCTTCTGGAAACTTCTGAGCATATAAACGTGATGCCATAAAACAATTTCCATCACTTTCTCCAATTGCTTAAATCATATTTAATAATTCTACTCGAGTGTAACTAAAATTCATTTCGAAAATTAACGTAGACAAGGCCACTGTAAAACGTCTTGAATTACTACGTTTGCCATTTGCAGAAAAGTTGAATTAGATAAAAATGCATGGCCAACTGGTTAAATTTAAAGCATCACGAAATTACGCTTAAGATACAATTTTTTGAAATCATGTTTCCTTCAACAACTTTTTGAAATAAGGTATCAGATATTTTTATCATATTAAAGGGAATTAAAATATCTTTTCGAAAAAAAAATGTAAAATACAGGGTGTTTGGGACACACGTCATATTTCTGTCGTGACCCAGTAGGAAAACAAAGTAAAAACGTTTAAATCAACCTTAGGGGATAATGCAATGAAATACTAAACCAAGCGGCAACGTCATTCGTGCTAAATTACTATGTTTTTCTTTAACAACTAAACGCTAAAAAACAGAGAAAAATACATTAAATTCATATGCAATATAACTGGCAACACCACATATTGAAGTGTTGGCAACGTTGTACAAATCCATAAAAATATATGTATAACACATTGACGACCGACAGTCAAAATGCAAAACTTCCTGGGAAACCATCGAAAACGGTTGGTGATATCAAAAAACTAATACTTGTTATGGGTTGTAGGGCTACTTATAGATACTTTTTTTCGCACTCAAAATTTTCCAAAATGCCGTCCAGTTAACTGGACGTCGGTACCTGGAAAGAAATTTTACCGTCAGGCACCAACGTCCAGTTAACTGGACGCTGTTTTTTAAAAAAAAAATTTACACGAAAAACAACCTTTTGCTATAAACTTTTTATTTAAACTAATTACAAACGTAAAACAAAAGGAAAACATATAGGTAGGTATTACATTTCTACATTTTGAGTTTTATTCAAGGTTTCATGCCAGATTTTAAAATACGGATAAACACATAATCCTGGGTTTTCTGTGCAAATTGGGCAAAAGTAGCGGGTTTTACGTTGTTTTTTTTCTTTAGTGCATTGGCGGCACCTTTTCATCGCTGACTTATCATTTTCGGTGGATGCATTGGGTTGTAAGTAATGAAAAGTTTTATTTTCTGTATTTTCATCAATATCTGCCCAAGGTGAGATTTTTAACATGTCTCTCAATACCTCTTCTCTAAATTTTAACAATCTTACCTTTGGCAATTTTTTTATTTTTTTATACGCGTAACAACTATTCCACAGGCACATATCAAATAAGTGGAAGAAAATTTTTCTGTACCAGCGAATAGTTTTTCTGGGCGTCGAATAATACGACATCATTTGGTCAGATTTATCAATGCCTGACATATATCTGTTATAGTCTAATACGCATTGCGGTTTAATTTTTTTATTGCCACGTTTGTTTGTATTTTCGACCATAACATGTCTATGTTTAGTACTTATCATACGCACATTGCGCTTATCTTTCCAGTTTACCACCAAAACTGGACCTTTGCGTTTGAAAGCAGCTTCTCCCTTTTTTAATTTTTTCTTCAAAAGTTCTTTAGGATTTCCCTTTCTATTTTCTCTTAGTGTACCTATAATGTAAGTATTTTTCTTTATCAAGTACTCAGCCAAAGCCACACTATTATAAAAATTGTCTATATAGAGCTCATGCCCTTTATCCAAATAGTCAGCCATAAGTTGGTTTACGACAGAGAAAGCATGACCTTTTTCATTTTCCCCGTTCAGAGTGCCTTTGCCAGTATAGATAATAAAGTTGAGAATATATCCATCAGAGGTCGTCAGTACATAAAACTTAATGCCATATTTATGTCGTTTATTGCTTATATATTGTTTAAATTTTAGCCTGCCTCTCCAATGTAACATCGATTCATCGATTGACAACTGTTTTTCTGGAGATAGTATGGTCTTTAGATTGTGTAAAACAATATCTATGATTGGTTTGATTTTATGCAATCGCTCGGACTTATCGACCGTTTCATGATCAACAAACCGCAAATTTTTCAGAATTGTGGTAAAACGATTGCGAGGCATTGTTTTACCAAAGATCGGATGAAAGTAGAGTGGATCCTTTGACCATTGGCGACTCAAAATTGGGAACCGTACTGTACCAGATAAACTACACAGGGCTAGGAACTTTTCCAATTCGACAACAGTAATATCTACCCACTTTTTTAACCTTTTACTTCTTGTTTTGTTACTGTCAGACATTATTTGGCCCCGTCTGTTAGTTTCTCGAACAACAACTTCCATTATTTCGTCAGTAAAAAACCTTTTAAAATAATCGTAAGGTTTATCAGTATCACTCACTTGAATATTGATTTTTGGGTTTCCAGAAAAAAGGATATTTGGCGGGTTGTCATCCACGTCTGTCCACTCATCAGCGTCATTGGTATCTGGAGATCTGGCTGAAGACCTGGATGGGGATCGAAACCTTGCTGGGGATTGGTCGCCATTATTGCTATTTTCATCAGACAGATTATTCAAGTCATCATCATTGATATCCAGAACTGCCAGAGAACTGTCAGAAGATTCTCCATCACCATTCTTGTCGGGGTTAAACGTTTTATCTCTCAAGCTATCATCACTAGAAAATGGCTCACCGTCACTTTCGGAAAAACTATCAAATGCTGCCTCTAACTCGGCTTGTGTAAGTGGCTTCTTATTCTTATAATCAAGAGCCTTTCGTTTTCTGGTATTGGGTGTACTTGTTCTGTAAAAAAAAAAACAGTCAAAATACGGAACTTTCTAAACAATCATCAAAAGTGGTGGAAAATAACAAAAAAATACTTTTTAGGGGTTGTTAGGCTAATTTAGATAATTTTTCTTGCACTTAAAATTTTTCAAAATGCCGTCCAACTGGACGTCGGCATCTGAAAAGAAATTTATAAAATTTTTAAATTTCGTCAGACCAACGTCCAGTAAAGTGGAGGAACTACTCACAAATAACAAACTTGGGTTAAAAAACATTTTGAATAGAACAAAAATCAAATCAGACTACTCACATTAGTACAAAATAAGTAAAACTTAATTAATTCACAAAAACCATAAACAAATTTATATCTTACCCCGCCACTGGTTCGCCGCCATTGTCCATAATTACTACGGTTATCTACTTTAAATGTCACTATTCACTATTTCCCATTATTTCTAAAATGCTCTCCTGCCACAAAGCACTTGTATAATATATTGAATGACAGAAACAATGCATAAACGGGTTTCTCGCCCACCTGCAATAAATACGTTAAAAGCCCAGTTTACACTGACGCTTATATGCAGATTTTGCATTTTTTCTTATATTGGGAACCAACGAAATAAATCAGTCGAGCCTGAGGGACCGCGCGAAATTTTAGACTAATTTAAATGCATTATATTATGTGTCCAGTATACTGGACGCGGTCCCCACGGAAAGAACGACATGTCCAGTATACTGGACGGTGGTCGTCAATGTGATAAGTTAAATCGTAATGTAAAAAAAAACTGTCTGCTATTTTATGATTATCTCTAAAACTTAATTCTAAGTACGACACAAGCCACGTGCTTAGTAACAACCAAAGGTTCTGATTGGCCGATCGACAGTAGCCTGATAGACGTTGCCATCTTGGATTCCACGTGTTAAGATCTGATTGGTTAAGGTGTTTGGATAGGGCTATATTATATTATATTGTTTGTAAATACATTAGTGTCTTGCGAGAATCTAAAGAGAGTGAATCGCCGCTCCGTGTGTAGATAAAGCTGGCACGTTAAAAGTTGATAAAATTAATTGAAAGTAGTAAAGTGTTATGTGAAAGTAGAGAAAGTTAAGTCACCGCTAAGCGAGTGGACAAAGCCATCACTGTGACAGTTGTTATATGTTGTAGTCCGTGCTAGGGTTAGCAGAGGAGGAGTGTTAT
The DNA here is from genome assembly GCA_963920685.1 of Polydrusus tereticollis. Classification (NCBI taxonomy): domain Eukaryota; kingdom Metazoa; phylum Arthropoda; class Insecta; order Coleoptera; family Curculionidae; genus Polydrusus; species Polydrusus tereticollis. The sequence continues at coordinate 41,889,479 of OY987332.1, read as the reverse complement.
TAGCCGTTTAATAAAGAAATAATGCAGCAAAATTGAAAAAGGATTTTATTTTCCAATTTAAAACAAATTTGAACCAGTCGACTTCTGAAGACACAGGTTAAAGTTTTGTGTAGCTCATTGTTACAAACGTGAGTTTATACACAGGGTGTCTCATTTAAAAAAAACGAGAACTTGGTTTTAAATTCATTAAGTTCGGACCAAAATGTTGAACACTCTGAAGTACTTATACCAATAATAACAATTAGGTGATTTCACATGTTATAACTTTTCTTTTAAATTTTAGTAAAAAAACTGTAAAGATAGTTAAAATCCAACGATTTTTATGTAAAATCGTTTTTAGTTAAAAATCCATTGAAAAATGCATATCCTAATAACTTCGCATTTTATGATCAAGTAGTAATTAAAGTAGAATAGAGGACTATTAAAGGCTTCAACTAATAAAAAAAATATATGCTGTTCCATTTAAAAAAAGATATGTTTTGCCCACCTTGCATTTTCGAGCCAACCTGTATATTTAAAATTATTTTTAGAAGGTGCGCGGCGTTAACCTGTACAACTTTTGTATAATAAAAATCAAGGGTTTACTTTTTCCTTCTGCCAGAACCATCCTCAGACGCGTTTCGCTGTATTACAGCTCGTCAGTGAGACTATAGGTTCTGACAAAAGGAAAAAGCATAGGTGTCTGTTTTAAAACAGAAAAAACGGGATGAGGCGGAGAATGAAGCCAGATGGCTCCATCTCGTGGTGCTGGTAAAGAACCCCAATTCTTAAGCATATAGTTGTATAATAGTTTTTTTCCTTAAGTCGACCGTTAACGAGATATCGTCCACCGGCACACTAAATGGACCCCCTGTATATCTATTTAAAAACAAATTAGCCGTACCCGTAATTTGTACTAAGCTTGTATTAATGCCTTATAGTGCAAATAAATGTGTATTAGGATAAAAAAGTAAATATTTTGCAAGGCTATCTTATCTTATGGTAAGAAAATCATAATATAATATTTTATATATACCTACAGGGTTATTCACGTTATTCGACACTATAGCTAAATTATTTGTTTTGGATAAAAAAAAAATTTTTCGGGGCCTGTTAAGGGTACATTTTTTAAATTATTTTTATAACGTACAGGTTGTCCCAAAAACACGAAACGCATCAAAGTTGTGTTTTTCTAAATGGAATGCTTTGTATATTATTTTGCTTTCCATTTCCAGGATCAAAATAAAAATTAGTTTTATCGGGGTTTATTGTAGTTAACTCTACCGTTTTTAAAATATTTTGTATTTTGTGAACATGTAGTAACAATTTAACAATTTCTTTTTTCGCACCAAATTCACACTGACGTCTACTAACTGATTTGATTTTATGCTGCACTTATGAAAACTTCACTAACTTACACGAGGTCTCCAAAAAGTATGACAAAATTATTACAAATTTTAAATGATAATAACTTGTTTAATTTAAGTGTAACATCCTGTATTTTATGTCTGCAATAGTTGTAAAATTTAATTGGTGGTTAAAGGTAGCGAAAGGAAGGAATGGTGGACATGCAACAAACAATTGCTTATAACAAGTGTTTAAAATGGCGAGCATCCGATTCTAAACACAAACGTCTTCTCTTTTTAAAACCTTCGACAATATTTGACAACTTTGCTGGGCTAATGTTTCGAAAAGCTTCTCTAATGCACGCTTTCATATTATCTAGTGTTCTTGAAGCTGTGTTATAAACGATTCCTTTTATATATCCTCACAAAAAATCGGGTGGAGTCAAGTCGGGTGATCTTGGTGGCCAATTCTGAGGTCCATTTTTTCCAATCTATCGATTCTGAAACGGCACGTTTAAAAATTCACAGACCCTACAATAGAAATGTGCGGGCGCCCTATTCATTAGGAGCCTCATCGCTTCTCTTATGGCTATGAGAATGGCTTGTAAAAATACTGGCAATTAATTTATCAAAAAAATCTAAAAACATTACTCCATTTAAGTGGCTTTCGAGAAAGTAAGAACCGATTGAATATCGACCAATTATTCCGCCCCAAACAATCACTGACCATGTATGTTAATTATCAACTATTCTAAATTGATGCGTGCAATCGTTACTAAATAAAACAAAATTAAAAAGTTTGCATTTTCTGCCGTTTTGTCTAGGACCCACATACGAAATTCCACTCGTTTTTCAAAGTCGTTTTCAGAACTTCTTTTTACAAACAATAATTTTTGCAAAAGCTTTACAGAAGACTTTTTCTCCACTAAACTCTAACTCTGGGAAATTTTTAATCTACGAAGACGTTTTCGCCACTTTAGACATTTTGAACACAAATTTGAAATCACTAGTTTCGCACCAAAATCTTTCGACAAACTAAAACAGAAGTACGTATTACAACCCAATGTAAATACAGTTTGTTAAGCAGGTAATAAAAAGGCACTACTATATGTCAATAAATAACTCCTAACAATATACCTGCAAACCCCGGAAACCCCCAATAAATACCTTTTGTATAACCAAAATCTAAATACTAATTATTATATAATTATTTTCAAATTGGGAAATCCCTGAAACAAGTGCCGGACTGGACATTAAACCTATGAGTCGGCGAGTTTTCATGACCGGGCGTTTTTAATTTTTTGATAACGCCGAAAACATAAAAATATGGTCATAAAGTAATAATTTGGGAAAAATATGCATTTTATTATAAAATTGCAATTCCACGCCCCCCTGCGGTCCAGTTCCGCAGGGTCTCACCAAAAAGTACTGAAGGCACTTTTCCTCTAGAGTCTGAGGGAGGGGTTTATTTATGGGTTTTGTGAGATGTATCGGGGGGGGGGGACTTTGGAGGGGGGTGGTGTGCTGCTTGGCGCACGTAGAGATGCTGGTGACGGGGTCGTTTGTGACGATAAGGGGCATCGATGTCATAATTGGAAGCTTGTCTGATAAGGGGGTTTCGGTGATCTGGGGCCGAAGTTATGCTGAACTTTAGAGGGATGGTAACTATGTTTCTGAAGAATCCTTGAGCCACTTGATTGGCTAATGTTGATATTTTGCGTAAATTGGCTTTGACCTATATGGGGATTTTCGATTACACACCTAATTACAGGAAATTCAGTTTCTTCGTTTTTAATCACAGGTTTCCTTATAGTGGCCATTGCTAACGCAGCCTCACAGAAGCTTGGAGTACTTTTCCGAACTAAGAACCTCTATAATACACCCCAGCAACTTTTGATGCTCTATAAAGCCCAAATTCGACCATCGCTGGAGTACTGCTCGCATATTTGGACTCTGACCCTAAACATACCCTGAGATTGCTAGATTCCATTCAAAGAAGAGTCATTCGCTTGATCGGTTACCATAGTCTGACAAACAACCTGGAAAGCCTTGAATATCGAAGGCGGGTTGGCGACTTGAGTCTATTTTACAACAAATACTTTCATGGCAAGTGCTCAACTGAGGTTGCCCGCTTGATACCACCCAGAGCCGTGCATGGTAGAAATACACGACGAGCCACTGCAGCCCACCAGTACGTGGCTTTATTATAGTGAACGCTGCCAGTTTGTCTAAATTGAGTCAAGAATCTTTCGAAAATGTTTGGATGATTTCTGTTAGAAAATCTTGGAGCGTAAACTCGTGAAGCCAGTAAGTAGTTTTGCAGACATGCTCCAAGAATATAAATTATATTAATTCGTTCTTGTTTTGGATAAATCATCATAGAAAAAGGAAAACAACAGAAACTACCAGTACTATAACTGAATGACGATTTGCAACGAACGAGAAATATCTGACAGACACAAATTATAATTATGTGACTTGTCAAAATGCCATAGGTGACTTGATTATTATTAAATTGGTTAAAATCAGCCTGTATTATGAATATTTGTATTTTTTATGAAAACGTGAGGAATTAGCTAGGGAAAGCATAATACTTTTCGATAGACAATTAAATTTTACATTTATTGCTGACATGAAATACAGGTTGTTACGTTTAAATTAGACAAGTTATTATCATTTCAAATTTGTAATAATTTTGTCGTACTTTTTGAACACGTTACACGGATAAGTTAGTTAATCTTTAATAAGTGCAGCATAAAACATAATCAGTAAGTAGACTCCCGTGTTAATTTCGTTTAGAAAAATGAAATACAATTACATATTGAGAAATGAATCATTAAAATTGTTACTACATTTTCACAAAATGCGAAATATTTCGAAATCTCAACTACACTAAACCCCGATGAAACTCATTTATATTTTGATCGCTGAAACCGAAAATAAAATAATATACAGGGCATTCAATTAAAAAAAAAAAAAAAAAAAAGAGAACTTTGTATGTTTTTGAACAACATTTATGATGGGGGAGAAATCCCTAAGCAATGGCTGACATCTACTTTTGTGCTTATACCTACGAAACCAAACCCAAGAGAATGCTCAGACTACCGGACCATTGCACTCATGAGTCACACCTTAAAGCTGTTTTTAAAGATCATCCATAAAAGAATATACAGAAAACTTGAGGAGGACATGAGCAACACGCAGTTTGGATTCCGTGAAGGACTTGGAACAAGAGAGGCGCTCTTTGTGATAAACGTTATTTTCCAGCGCTGTCTTGATATGAACCAAGATGTGTTTGCATGTTACATCGACTTTGAGAAAGCTTTTGACAAAGTAAAACATGACAAGTTACATCAGCTACTCGTCAGTAAAAACATTGACTTGGACGATGTGAGAATAATTACTAATCTATACTGGGGCCAAAGAGCAAATACAAAGGTAGAAACCCAGCCGACAGAGGAAATGGAAATCCGTCGTGGTGTAAGACAAGGATGCATCCTATCGCCACTACTATTCAACCTGTATAGCGAAGCCATATTTAAAAAAACCTTGGAAGAAGAATCGGTAGGGATAGTTATTAATGGAGAAGTGATAAATAATATGAGATATGCTGATGACACCGTCTTGTTAACGAGCAATCAAAGGGACACACAACATCTTCTAGAGAAATTAAATGATCGATGTAACAAATACGGTCTAAAGATACATTTTAAGAAAACCAAGTTAATGGTAGTTACAAAGTTTCCCCAAAATCACAACCATATAAACGTGGCAGTAGCAAACACCTCAATAGAGAATGTGCAGTCATATAAATATCTGGGAGCCTGGATAGAACAATCGGGTGACCAAACAAGAGAGATAAGAGCGAGAATAGAGACAGCCAGATCAACATTTACGAAAATGAAAAAGTTGTTCACCAGTCGAGATATCAAGATTGGACTTAGGGTAAGAATGCTGCGATGTTACGTGTTTTCTGTGCTTTTGTATGGAGCGGAGGCATGGACTCTTAAGAAGAATCACATGGACAAACTACAAGCCTTTGAAATGTGGTGCTACCGTAGAATGTGGCGTATCCCCTGGACAGATAAGATCTCTAATGTGGAAGTTCTAAATCGGATGAATAAAGAATGTGAAGTCATTAACACCATAAAAGAGAGAAAGCTTCAATATCTAGGTCAAATACTGAGAGGACCCAAATACACACTTCTCCAGCTGATAGTTCAGGGGAAGATTGGTGGAAGAAGGAATATTTGAAGACGCCGTGTGTCTTGGCTTAAAAACCTAAGGGACTGGTTTAACTGTAGCAATGTTGAGCTCTTCCGAGCTGCAGTCAATAAGGTCCGGATAGCTGTGATGATAGCAAACCTCCGATAGGAGATGCACTATAAGAAGAAGAAGTATGTTTTTAAAACAACATGTACGTTATGAAAGTAATTTAAAAATGTACCCTCAATATAGGCCCCTATCCGCCCCGAAAATTTTTTGTTTATCTGAAACAAATAATTAAGCTATAATATGTCGTGTCGAATAACGTGAATAAGCCTGTATTTGAGTTTTATCAATTTAATTATCTAATCTGCCTAATTACTAAGTCACACCTTCCATATTGAATTTTGTTAACATATCATGATACGAACTGCTCTAATTATATTCTAGCCATATGGCGGTGCAATAAGCAGAATATATGAATGGGGTAACTTGAAAAAAATAAATTATAGCAGATTAAACTGTCTCGACCTCCCCCATTGCCCCATTTCTATTTTAGCAAAAAGTAGCACAACCAGAGACGAAAGTATTCTCGGTTCCTTTGAAGTTTCATGTACCCAAATTCTATGACCTTGATAAACTTAAAACACAGTAAAAAATATCATATTCTTCTTCTTTTGTGCTGTGTACACGGGGAAAAATGATTCACACTGTTTTGGTAATTTTGTAATTGAACATTTTATGCTACCCAACTTGATTGTGCGGTGCACCAGAAAGATATTGTCACGTGAAGCATTAATTAAAATTCTGATTTATAATAAATGCATGTGCTAAATAGAAATCTCCGTCGTTTCACTCTAGACAGAAGCTTTACTGACAATTTTTATATTGTAGCAAATGATACATAAGTATAAAAATTATGAAGGGTGTATTTCGCTTGTAAGGTCCAAATTATCAATGCCCGTGTATCCCTAATTACAAGATAACTTGTAAGAACACCATTGTTGGAACAATTCTCATCATGAAGTTATGTGGCTGGTATCACTACCAGGACATTGATAACTTGGACCAGTGGGTTAAAAGAATTTCTAATATACCTAAGATATATGCATACTATGTATTTTGCTCTACTACAGTTACTTCTGAGCTATTGTCACTAGTTGGACATTGACAATTTGGGTATTAGCCCCATTATAACAATGTTCTGACAGTGATAACAGCCACATAACTTCCATGGCAACAATTGTTCCAACGATGGTATCCTTAGAACTTATCTTATGGCTAACATAAACCGAACATTCATAAATTGGATCTTAGTAGTTCAATGTCCAATAAAGTTATAAGAGAAATAACACAAAACTCTTAAAAAGTATATTTTATTTTATTGTAATCCTAAAGATGCAATTTTTATTAAAAAAAATACATACACATAGTGCATTATAATAATAATTTATTATACATTCACTGTTCAAAATCTGTTAAAGTAGATTTTAGTAAAGGTTATTACAATAAATAATATCCAGATAATCAGGTACTTTACTTAACATAAATAAGATTCATTTTAAGTATAATTTTGTTAGGATTCTTAGTGAATTTACTTGCTCCCTTACTTTTTCTTTTCTTGGAATTTCAGAACTCAAGAGAATTTATGTTCGAGTACTTGTTGACAGGGATAATAGAGCATATGATGTACTGCTCCGATCCTTTTGTTCTCGTATCAAACTGAATCTAAAAAATAATTCCTATAAGTTATTAGACCACTACCTAATAAAAAATACTTCCAAGTCTTTCAAATTTTTTTAACAACCTGTCTATGACATTAAATAGTATGTTAGTATGTTGGTAAATATGATTAAATAGCGACATTGTTATGACTTTAGCCCAAAACTTTGTTAATTTTATATTTAATTCTCTGTCTTTGTATTGTATTGGTAAAGTCTTGTTTAATAAAGGTTACCTATTCACTATTTTATATTATATAACAATACTCACTTGCAACATCACGCAATGGTTAACTTGGATAAACTATACTTGTCTCCAGGCAAGCCAAAGCTTTTACTGATGAGGAACCTAGAATATAGTTAAAAAAAAACTTAAAATTGCAGTCAAATGTAATAATTTAAAATATTATTTTATCTGAATTGACCGATGTCTTATATACTAAGGGATCTTGACAATAATTTTTTCATCAATCTAATGCATTTGTAAATACCTAGATATAAAGATTAAATAAAAACTAACCTGAAAGTTCAATAATTCTTGATGGAGTGTTCCACTGATAGCTTCAATAGCTTTGTGCTGAGAAAACATTGTGGGCAAAGCTTGTGCAATCAAAGTCTTACATGTCTCACCTTTAGTCATGCACTTCTCATTAAAATTTTTCTCACAAACCCTGTAGTTAATATGTATATCCAAGACATCCTTATACAGCAATTCTTCTCTCTTACGAGTGACAAGCCAGGCTTTACTTCTAAAAATACATACTTAATTAGATTTTAAAGAATGTATTTAATTTGTTAGCTTTCGTGCTTCGTATAACACTGGCCCTTATTAAAAAGTTTAAAGAAAGACAATTCTAAGCTACCAGGTGGCTTATTTTGGGTACAAATGGGAACAACCTTTTATTTTATTTACAGTTAGCCATATAATACAAGGCTTTAAATAAAAAAGTAGGTACTGGGGTACGTACATACTATTTTATTTTCTAAAACCTAGGTTTAGTTTAAAACCAGCCAAAAGTTTTGCTACTAAATTGCAGGTAACTGTAACTAATATAACATAAACCAAGTCTTACTACAAAATTGACATTTTAGAAGTTATTCAACATCTTTGTATTACCTATTAGTTAATAATGAATTCTGTTTCTGCTTATTTCGTTTTTAGAATAACTTTATTTACAATCACCGTGGCTGTAAATAGCTAATAAATTAACATACATGTTATGTTTCCAAAAGCACAATATTTGTTTTTAATATAGGTACATACCTGTGATATCCTTAGGAAATCTAAAAAATGATATTCCTTAGCCGTTCGGGGTAAGCACACGATATGCCACCTTTCTGCTTCTTTACTCCCGACATTAATATCAAAAGAAATCCCTTCTGAATTGTAAAAAACCAAGAGAAACTAATCACTTTTCCACTTTAAACTGAAGAAAAATAAAGGTTCGTCTTGTTTTTTAGAAGTAAACAAACGATTTGACAGATTGCGAATGCTGTGAAATTAGCTGGGAATAATGCTTATCTTGTACATGCGCATAAAAAATTAGAACAGGCTGGAAAGGCCACTTTCGCCTCTTATTGGTTGTGCTACTCTTTGATTTTAGTATAAAACGCAAATGGAGATTGATAATTATTGCATTAAATCTAAACTTAGCTTTCGGTAGATAGGTATGCATCCAGAGACGCGTTTTACATAACGCTTTATTCATTTGATATACAGGGTGTCTCAGAATATGTGGGAATCTCCAGGATTCAGATAGAATGCATAAAATAATTGGACAAGTTTGTAACTAGATCCTAATAAATTAAAATAAAAACACTTTTTTTCATATTTTCTTATGTAAAATCATACCTCTAAATCTCTAAAGTTGTAGTTTCTTGACACCCTGTATGTTTAACCTATTTGTTTAAAGAATTATTAAAATTTTTCCCGAAATAAGTTCTAAATGAGAAAAATGCTAAGATGCATCTCTCCCGTGAAAAGGTAAAACCTAGTAGCAGCCTCTTACATAATCTTTAATTCATCTGAGTGCCATTAGTATAAAATAATGCCTAGTATGAAATATCTTTAATTATAAAGCTTTTTAGGGCTCTTCCTTTTAAAATGTTGCCGTACTTTTTTAAAATGTTTAATAATTATCAAAATAATTGACTTGCTAAAAAAACTCAATGCAAAATTAATCAACTACTGGGTAAAATACAGTAAGTTGCTTTACTATGTTGGTTTTGTTAGAAAAACTTTATAGCTACTAGGGTAAAACACGGTAAGTTACTTTAATATGTTGGTTTTTTCAAAAACTTTAACTATGCAGTAGAAAAAGACAGTAAGGAGACATTGTTGTGTGGGCTATTTAAAATAAAATTCTCTACGGATTAAGAGATTTTGAGAACTTACTTCAATACCAAAATAAAAGCACCAACATAGGCTATCAAATATATATATTTTATAATATATTTATTACATTATGTGCATTAAAATAAAAGGCGAAACACAAAAACGGGAATGCACATGCTTATTGTGTCCACATCAGTATTAGTAATTAAAAACTAAAGTATCAGCAGTGGTAACATGTTTCTAATATTCTTTAGATAGAAGATCAAACGAATCTTCTGAATTTGGCAAGTGTTCCCAAAATAATCGTTTAGAGGTGGCATTGATGGTGCCAGATCATTCTGAATTTTTCGTTTCTTTATAGCGTTTATGCCTCTGTAATTTGTTTTAGATACCGGAATTCAGAGATCAAATTTAGATATGAGAAAGCCTGAGTTCAAATTACAAATTTGTTTGCGCTCTTCGGCAGAAAAAAATTCGAAACATTTTTTCTTGCAAGAACATTTCGGCTGTAGCGCAGTTTTTCTCTTTATGTGCCTTAATTCTTGTTTTTTTCTTTTTTTTTGTTCTCTTATTGTTCTAACTCCTGTTTCTTCTTCATTCTTCTTTATTTAAATCAGTGTCCTCGCTGCCTGATGTAAAATAAATGCATTTTTTCAAATTAGGTTGATTATCATCAGAGGGATCGTAAATAGAATCTAAATCGGTATCATTCACTGAACTTTCCTCGCGAAATTCCTCAAAAGGATATTAGATTATTTAATAAATAAAACCTAATTTTTAATAAAGTAGGTAGGTACCTGAGCGAAGTGAAACTGGTTACAACTCTATCAAATTATTTACCGAAATTGGTTTTTCCTTACTTCTTGCATAGTGGACTTCGTGGACCATAGATTCATCGATATTATCATATTGTGAACCTTCATTATCAAGTTTTTTTAATAATTTCAAAAAAGTATAAACATGTATAGGTTCCATGTTTTTTTCATTGCAAATAGATTATAAGCTCATAATGACTTGTTCTTACATAGATCAAATTGCATTTGGGTAGACTTTTCTTCTTCTGAAACAAAGATAATATGCATTTGTATAATGGACATCTGCATGTTTCCGCAAATATTAGTAGGCTATCTATCCAAATCGTGCACAGGAATAATTCTCATTAGACAACCTACAAAACAGTATTTGATATTTTATATTGTGCAACTTATTACTTTAACAATAGTACCATTACGATGCGGATACACCTGTGGGTAAATTTTTACCATATTAGATTCTTCCCCACTACTTATTCTATTGACTATTTTATTATCATATTGTGGAGCCTCTAAATTTTCTTTATAATCCTCATCAAGAGTGTCCCTAAAAAAAATATCTCTATAAACTATGACCGAAACATTCCCGACTTAAATCGGACATTCCTGGGGCAAAAGTGTGTTTACTGGGGGACGACTTACGTGTGTTCTACATAGGTTCTTTCTGGCACAAAAATAAGTTTTTTCACGTTTTCGCAGTTACTAGGTTATTTATTATTCTTTTACGTATTTTTTTGAAAAGTTACATTGTTTGGCTGATTTAACCTTTTTGAACTTGAAAAAAACAAAAGAGTTATTTATTAAAAAAAAGTAACTACAAAAATATTAACCTTGAAATTTTGCTTTAAGAACTGCAAATTATTCTTACCTGTGAGTTATATCCGACACTTGAAATATTTAGTAAATCTGCATTATTTCTTGCTGCTAATGCATTGAAATACTGTCCCCTTTTCGACATTTTTTTGTTTATTATACACTGCATATAGTTTTTAAAAATAGTTTTACAAACACTTGTATGCTGCTTGCAGTAAAACGGCTAAAAACTACTAAACATTGGCACAACACATTCAATTTGGTACAGTGGAAGAGCCTATAGCAAGGCTGGCCAAACCCAGGCCAGCGGGCCACGGAGTGGCCCGCCAAGACATTTGAATTTGCCCGCCTGAACTTCGGTCGGCTAGCTAGCCGGCGCGCGATGGCACTGCTTCCACTTGATTGGTTGGTTGAAAAGTTCTGGAATTTTTGGTCGAAAAACAAGCATTGCCAGCAGAGAGAGCTCTACTTGAAAATTCATTATGGCTGTGTGATCTTGCATTTTTAATTGATACATTACAGTACCTTAATGTCCTTAACCTTAAATTGCAAGGAAAAGATTGGTCTCTTCCAACAATGTTCAACTTGATCAATGGTTTCAAAGGGAAGTTGGACTTGTTTGCAGCAAACTTAGAGAGAAATAAAATCGACCATTTTCCCACGTTTGCTAGTGTAAAAGAAGGATTAAAGATCACTGCCCTTGATATCCCAAAGTACCTATCAAAAATAAAGTGTTTAAGAGAGTCTTTTGAAAACAGATTCCAGGATTTTGAATTAGACAAGAGAAATATTCGGCTGTTTCAGTTCTACTGACCTGCTTGAATATCCAGCAAACATTCAGCTTGAAGTGACAGATATTCAAAACCACACTGCCCTGAAACAAATTTTCTACGAAAATGTAACTTCAGAGCAGCTAACAGAAAATTTTGTAAGTTTTTGTACAAACGTTTCCAGTGAAGATTTTCCAACATTGCGCGACCTTGCTATGCAAATTTTAAGCAGGTTTGGTTCCACTTATGTGTGTAAAAAAACATTTTCAACTTTATCATACATCAAAAATAAATATCGCACATCTCTCACTGCAAAACACATTTCTGATTTAATTGCCCTATCAACATCAGACTTAAAACCAAACATCGACAAATGAATATCAGGAAAACCTCTTCACAGCTTACATTAAAAAATAGAAATAATGTTTTCATTATTATGTTACTTAATTTCATTTACCAATAAAGTAAATTCCATCGATCATATTTTAACTATTTTGGACATTGGCGACTTTTTAATAAAAATTCAAAGGAAATACCTAGTGGATCAAAATGGTATATAAAACTTATTTTGGCAAAAAAAGTGAGTTACTAGGTTTTTCCTTTGCACAGAAGATCTTATGTCGGGATTTAAACGGGGATACAAAGAAAAATATCAGTGGCGTACATTTTTGTGTTTAAATCGTATTTTCAACCATAACTATATAAATACATAAACTCGGAACAAATTTCAAATTAGCAAAAATATACAGGGTGTTTCATTTGAAAAAAAGTTAGTCTTAGACACATTTTGAAGTAACCAAAATTACTGTATTTTTAGGCCATGCATATTGCAACTAAGATTCGGCCATAGCGTAAAAAGCTTGCCTACCGGTATTGCCTTAGTCACAACCAAATTTCAGTGTATCTCAAAGTTTAAAAGTACTACTAGCATTAAATCGAGCATTTAATTCAGCTCAGTATTTAAAAAAAAATGGAAATTAGAAGATAGGTATAACCAATTAACAAGGACAGTTATTAAGAGACTGCTAGAGATTGTACCAAAAGGTTATAATACAGAGTTTTCCGTTTAAAATATCAAAGCTGCTACTACTTTCTCGTAGAAGCGGTAACATCGCATTGATTAAAATATTTTAGTTTGGTGGAGCAAGTTATCCGTTTATTCAAATATCAAAATTTCGGAGTGTCCCATTGACTGGTTCACCATAAACGTCTAAGACGCGATCCAACCAATCACCCTGTAGAGGTACCTAAATATAATATATCCCTTCTCTATCTCAAAAATTATTTATTCTTAAATAATGTGTTATTATAAAAAATTAATGGGAAAAAAATTCCTACCTGTATATTGTGTATTGATGGATTAACGACGTTCTTGGACATTTTAAAGAGATTTTTCCAAATTTTGACTCATTTATTTCGCTTGCAAAGTTAGAAACCAAGATTCCTTTTATCTGGAAAGTAAAACTAAATTAATATGTCGATTATATTAATGAACCTACCAATAACCTACTAAACATTTGTCAGTAACATCAACTTTTGTAAATCCTTACAGGCTTGGTTTGATTAAACCATAGATATTCCAAAGATGTACAAATTCTTCGTTTGCCTCTCCCTGGCGATAGCGTGCAGCGTTGCCGCTCCGGCCAAAGATGATTTAATGTTCGAAGGACCAAACGATACGGCAACTGTGGAAAGTACCGTCAGAGAAGCCAGGGCTGCTCCTAGTCACATAACAGATCTAGTTGGACCAGGTAAGTTCCCAAATATCCCTACGAAGAAAGTTTTAGATAGTTATCTGCGAATGGTTTTATTACACTGCAGTCAGTAGGGCAGAGGGAGGCACTTGTGGGCAGGGCACATGTGAGCAGTTTGAATTTCACGCTGTCTACGTGTACAGGGTGGCCCATTTTGGTCACAAAGTAATATACAAGCTCAACTGTATAAGCATAGAAAAGAAGTTTTTACAAAAGTTGTAGAATCTTGAACTATACAGGGTGGTCCAGAAAAAAAGGGCAATAAAAAAATATATTTTTTTAAAGGCCTAAACAGTATCTTGATTTATCCAGTTGTCTGCATTAACATGGCCTTTTATTTTCTATATGTATAATATGTGCTTACTATTTTAGTGTATCTATGTTGTTCATATGGAAAGTAATAAATTAATTTTATTATTATTATTATTATTATCAATATTAAATGAATCACTCTAGTAAAACCCCCAATGATTGGCACCCTTAAGGGGCTACCTGACTTTGAAGCCTTTTTTTGGGAAAAGTAGTGAAGTTAACAAAAAAAGTAGTCGCTATAGTTTAAAAAAACATATTTATTACCTTTTTAAACTATTAACATACTTAGAAAAGCCTATAAGAACATCGGTAAAGTATGAAATAAAAAAAAAATACAATCTCCTAGTCATTGGCATGTGGCTCCCAGTTATTGGCACCGCTGTTATTGGCACATTTAAAATACTAGGTAGGTAGATATCTACCTGCTAGGTACCTAAGTTAGGTACATTTTTAATTATTAGAACATGATGAACATACAAAATTTTTAGGATTAATTTTTTTTTTGCAAACATGTTAAATGGTATTGCCTACCATAACACTTTATACATCTGACACCTATCTTTTTAGTTGTTATGTTAAATGTACAAATGTAACAAAGTCCGGTCGTAACATTATTTATATTAAAAAAATCAAAATCTTCAGAATCAGAAAATACTATTTTTTTGCAATTATCTATTTTTGTATCTATTAATATATCGGAGATTACATTAATTTTTTTGTAAGGAGTTTTCTCTGATATATTTAAATACAAACCGTCTTTGTATAGCTTTCCCACCGTATTAATCTTAGTTTCTTTCTTTCTGAGTTTATTTTCAAGATCTAGGGTATTGATAATTTCTTGATTTGAATCTAACCCTATCTCCTTCTTTTTACTACTCTTCTTCATGATTTTTTTGAATGTATCAGAAGATAATACCTTTTTCTTAATTTTATTTTTTCTAAAGTTTTCTGTTTGTCTTTTTTTGTTCTAGTTTAGCAGACCTGGCAATTTTTCTGTTATTTTTTTTAGTTTCTTCCTTTTCCCTTTTCTCTTTGTCTTCTGTCTTATCTTTTTTCCAACCTGTAGATGTAATTACATAAGTCGTTTTTTTCATGTTTCGCTTATTTTTTCTTTTTGGAGTGTCCGGCCAATCCAAAAGAGAATTAAAGGAATCATTCATCTTATGATTATCGTTTGTTTCTAAACTATTTTCATTTGCTTTGGTTGACTCCATTTGTTCCATATCTACCTTGTCGTCATTATTGAAATGTTCAATTCTATTAACATCTTCCTTTTCTTTCATTTCTATCGAAATATCGAAATTCGTACTGCCGACAGTTAACTCATTAAGGGTATCATCACTAACAAAAGGAATTTTAGTCTCATTATCTAGAGATGCATCCTTGGAGTTACTCTGATAAT
The DNA here is from genome assembly GCA_963920685.1 of Polydrusus tereticollis. NCBI lineage: Eukaryota > Metazoa > Arthropoda > Insecta > Coleoptera > Curculionidae > Polydrusus > Polydrusus tereticollis. The sequence goes on along the minus strand of OY987332.1, from coordinate 41,874,029 downwards.
GGATGTTTGCAGAGTGTTCAGATAGTAATGGTTCGAAGGTAACTACAGGTATATCTTCCTAATTTAATGTAGTCGTAGTCGCATTTTTACCAATAAGTTCATCAGGCGTAGATTTAACAACAGCTGAATTTCCATTAAAATATTTCCAGATTTTAAAGAGTAAATTAAAGTAGTCATTATTTTGGTTAACTGAGCCAATATGGGTTTCAAATTTATTAATATTTTCGTGTCCAACAATGTCCAAAAATGTATTGTATCCCAACTGAAGATCTGAGCAAATATCAGCTTCATTTATGCTTGGCTCTACATCTATTTGAATGTCTTCCAATTTCGAAGTGTTACCCAAACATTTTGTGACATATATGGCACTAAATGTAAATGGATATAGGCCTGTTGCCCGAAAACCGTTTACTATACTTAGAGGTTCGATGGAGTCAACAACTATTTTAAGAATTGGTGCAAAATTTTGTTTGGTAAGTTGTTCGTTTGGCTTTTTTCTTCTCCACTGAAGAACAGCACGTTTCCAAAAAGTTTTAACAGGTTTAAATACCCCGACATCGGCAGGCTGCAATATTCTGGTGGCATTAGGATACAAGGTTATTAATATAATTTTTAATTTTTCGCACAAATCACTCACTTAAAGGGAAAGATGTGATTTGTGCCCATCAACAAACAAGATTATGGGAAATTGACAGTTGTTTTTTATTAAATGTGGATGAAAAACTTTGCTAAGATATGCGTAAAATATTTCGGACTTCATCCATCCATTGTCACTTAGACCTAGTCCCCAATCATCAGGAAGTGATTGTAATATAGCAGGTGTTAATCGTTTATACGGGTATATAATCATAGGAGGAATCGTATCTCCAGAGGCTGAAAATGTGAACATTACGGTGAGGTTCTCCTTAGCGATAGCGCGGTCTACTTCGTAAATATTTTTACAACCCTTTGGGGCCAAAACTTTTGTTTCCTTGGGTCCCAACAAAAAACAAGTCTCATCTCCGTTGAATATCCGTGTCGGGTCTTCTAAAATTGATGCATAGCCCTTACTTTCTAGGTAGCGCTTAATATCACAAAACCATTTGTTCAAGTCCTGGGCCGAAATGCAGGCACTGCTGAAAGTAACCGCTTCAGCTGTTCTTTCCGCTAAATCAGTGTGGCGGCTCAAGAATGCTTCGTACCAATGATCGCCAGGTAAATTGTTAACGAAAGGAGTTTTTCTCTTATGGTGATCAAGGAACGCTTTAACAGAAATCTGGACGTCTTCTTTTCGACGCGGAAACCCCTTTTTTTGTGACTCAAGTATCCACTTTACCAATATCTCTTCTTCTGAAGGTGCTAATATCGGCGGTGGACCATGCCTTGCCTTAGTAAATTTATCCGATAGTCTGAACTGAATCGTGGCCCTTGGAACACCATAAGATTTAGCAGCTTGTTTCTTTGACATACCCTTATCTATTGCATCGAGAGCTAAGATAACATCCTTTTCACTGTATTTCTTTTTGTATTTACTACCACCCTTGACTTTAGGCATATTTTGTAGGTACTTTTTAAAATCTGAAAATAAGAAATACAATATTAATAGAAAAAATCATGAAAACACACAGGCCGTAGAGAAAGGGCGAGCAGTAGGTGCCAATTACTAAGAATCACAAAAACAATAATTCATCCTATTATTGGCACCGGTGCCGATCATTAGATTTTAACGACTTTCTCTACCTAGTTATTGGCATGCTAGAATATTAAAGAAATCCAATATTTTGAGGTTATAAAATGTTAGAAAATGATACATTACATATATATTATTAACAATAATCACTTAAAGGATTCCTAAGTATATGAATAGTTAATTTAAAAGCTACAATTTAAGGGTACCTACCTTGCAAAAACTGTTAAAATTTCACTTGTTTAAACACTGGTTTTTATAATTAATATTTTCAGATATTTTAGGTAATAGATAATACACAGGCAGTGCTAGGACTGGACCAAAGATGTTGCCAGATCTTCTTGGAACTGTTAAAATTGTCGTAATAATGTCGTGTATTTACAAAAACACATTTTAAAAGAAAGGTGCCAATTACTGGGGTGGGTGCCAACAATTGGGTAGTTTACCCCACATCTTATTAAACAATATTTTTGGATTCTACATAACATTACAATTATTTTTTTATAATAATATAATATAGTCTTATAATTTATTATAATTATAATATAATTAGATTTATAATTTCCAAGATATCTACTTTTCAAAAAGGACATTTTTCAACTTTGGTAGCTTCTAGCTTTCTAACAGTACGTCTTAGAGCAAAACGGTTTATATGTCCCTATGTTACTTTTTAATTATCTTCCGAGGGTATCAGTTTCCGTTTAAACCGGAAGTATTCTATTTGCAGCTTTCGGGTTACATCCGAATTAACCGAGAAGCAAACCGCGGTTCGGAATCTCGTACACTAATTCCAACTAATTCCAAATAATGGCACTAATTCCTCTACTAATTCCACTAATTCCATGACTAATTCCACTAATCCACGACTAATTCCACTATTTCTAGAGTAATTCCACTACATCCACCACTAATTTCACTAATTCCAGGTAAGTTTATACCACATTATATTAAGAAAGGTTTTTTTTTATTAACGCTTAGTAATAACATTGCTATACTTAATAACGAACCTTCAGTGTGTGATAAATATACTCTTTCTAAGGTTAGATCATAATTATTATGTAAAAATAGTAACAAAAACCTTCTAAAATACATACATAAAATATAGTTAACTAGTACCTAAGTACAACGAGAGGTACTTACCCACTACAAAGTATTGTAGTCACAGGTTTAACTGACAACAGAAACTATCATTTAAAACTAGGAACAACTACACTTTTCTACAGATACAACTAACGAAAAACTAGAACAACGAAGTTTATTATTTAAATATTAAAAGAAAAATAAGTAATATTGAAACATTCGATTAAGACTGGGATAAAATTTAAACTCTAAGAACCACAAAAAGTTACGAAACTTCTAAGAAAGTAAACTAAACATTATCCAAATCGAGATGTAAATAATAAAAATACAAAACATTAATCCGTATTAGGGCGAGATCAGATTTATCTGGAAGGACTGTAAAAGATATATTCCTTATTTACATAATCTGTATCATTTTGGCGTGGCCATACAAACTGGTATTTAAAAGTAGCTGATTTGGGGTTTAAAAAATTTATTTTGTATTGTTCGAAACTCGGTTCGGAACCAATTTGTTCTATTATTTTTCGTGTAAACCATTGGTTTGAATAACTGACTGCGTAAAAACTATCTAATGATATATTAGTTTCGGACATTTCAATTCGAGTTTTACACTCACGTGTAGGCTCATTCTCAAATCCATGGAGGTCAAAATTATCACCCTGATTATCAATCTCGATGTCGCAACCGTCTGATTCTAGATCTGATCCCGAGTCTGATACTATATAAATATCTGATTCTGGCTTGGATTCCAATGTACTCGAGGATATACGGTGGGTATCCTACTTTTTTTCGGGTTAGGTTGTTTTGGGTTTTTAGCAAGTCTTTTACTTTTTTTAATAGTAGAAGAACGACTTGTAATAAATCGCCTAAGACGATCATTACTCACACGACCATTAGACTCATGAAATAACCAACAAAGGGACGACTTTTTTTATTACAGCGGTCTTATATTTTATTCTGATTTCAACATAAGAAGAATCAATGGGCACTTCCTTAATTTTTGCAGAATAATCTTTTAAATCCAAAGAGTCCTCTACTCGGTTCTGTATATTTATATTTATATAATTTTCCATTGTGCTATCTCTTAACAGTTCTTCCGAAGATCCGTCATCGCCAGCATTGTTATCAATTTCATTATAATTTCCTTCTTGATTTTCATCTTCTTTTTTCTCAAAATTCTCATCGGAAATTAGTTTAATATCCAAATTAAAATAATGATTCTCTTCCGACTTGTCATCCATAATAATACCTGTCATATGTGCTTCCTTTTTAACGTCATTTAACGATTTTTGTACTATTGCTTCGATATCAGTATTAAAGATTTCTTCATTTGTTAGTAGGTTCTGCGTTGTATTATTATCCCTATTCTCTTCTGTAGGAAATAAAAATTCACCTTTAATGTCATTGATAATATTATTTATAGTATAAATCCAACCAATACTGTATAACAAATCTTTTATACTGAAATTAGTCATGGTATAGAATGAGTAGATGTCATAGATCTTGCTGTGCGAAACAGTTTTTCACAAGGTTCACTACTCATATTACTTAAACTTAACATAGCGCTATTAATGTTACCAATCTGTTTAAATTTAAAAAGTATAATTTTGATAAGTTTGTGTCCATTTAGTTATATATACACATAGCAGTTGTATGATAAGAAGTTCTTTTCCAAAGTATAATTTTGATTACGTTTAATCCATGATCTCCATACCCTTAAAAAGAAAACAACGAACCAAATCTTGTAAACTCTTTCAGAAAGTAATTTTTTTAATTTTTTTTTTTTTTTACTTTATATTGTTATCTAAAAAAGCGGATAAGATGAAGTTCATTATTTTAAGGTATATAATTGTCCCTTCTGTATTAGGCATACTTTTTAGGAGGTTTATTACTTTTATAGAGCACATCTTTTGTGCAGCCAAGAAATTCATTTTATCTTCGCCTTCAAGATCAGCTAGGGTAGCTGATCTTTTGAAATAGTATTACTCATTTCAATAAGGTGTTTTGAAGTAGCAATTTTTTTTCCTATTGTTAGTGTGACATTATTGTGAAGAAATCTTACTCTCAGCTTTGTTAAGATATGTGTGAAACCCTGGAAATAGCATAAATTTGTTGCATCAATATTCATGTTATACCATTTCCAACTGGTGACATCTGAATCGAGTCTGAAATAATGAATCGTATGAACAAATAAAATATATTCTAAATAATATTTAAGTATTTAGCTTACCTTATTATTAAGCCGAATTATAAACTGCCACAATAGGTCACATTACTAACAATAGAGAGATATCGGTACTTCCAATAGCGTCGTCCGCAATTAGCGGAAACCCTATTTTGACGCTTAACCTATGCGCGATTCGATTTGATAGCGCCGCAACGTTAATAACGATACCGCGCGGAGTTATTTGCGGGAGGATTATTCTAAGCCGTATTAGAAATAACGTAATAAATTGACGCACATCGTGTAAAAGCAGGTTGAGGTTAAATATTTGAATTTCAGTGTTTATTTTCTTATGTGCTTTGATTTTTTAGGCAAGTCTTCTTGAAAACCTTTTTTTTTTAGTGTATAAATGTAATTGCAGAACATGAATATATTATTAGATACATTTTGTTTTGTAATGTACCTATTTACCTATTTAATAATAATAAAAGCACGAATCATTTAGAACTTTAGCTTTTAAATTAAGGGTACAGAATAAAGGTGTATAATAGTGTTAATAACGTTACTTTTCACCATTTTGATATAAAATGTAAACCCAGCCTTATAGGTATTGAGATGTAAAGATGTATACTAGGCTTAAAGAGAGTTTAAGTGACCTTGTAGAACCTGAAGCGTGTGTTTAGTAGTGATCCGACAATAAACCGTTTTTTTGTTAGTAAAAGTGGCCTTTATTGAACCAAAGTTCGAGAACTTAAGTTAATAACAATAGTAATACATTTTGTCCTCTAGGAAATGTCTGGTTGCCTAGACCAGGGATCTAAGGAAAGGATCGATATGCCTGGCTCGCCAATGAGTTTGATGGAGTGAAAGATTTGTCTGAATAAGTTATGTAGGTACATTTAAATAAAGGGTTATAATAAATATATAGTCAAGTGTGTCTATAAAAGAGTCCTAACAGTACACCTCAAGATTTACAGCAGACGATGATTTAGTGCTTCTTAAAGAATTAAGTTAACAAAAAACGAACCTGAACAACCTGATACTTGCAATTAAACTCTATTAAAAGGTATAGACCCAAAATTTCATGCATGTTTTTCATAAAATATTGAAAATCTAAATTTTAGGTTCATAACGTTTCTTACTGAACACGCGTGGCACTATTGCTGGTTCCGATATCTTTAAAATAAAACATATTACCGCACTACGTTATTCAAATAGCGCCTGGAGTAATGTACGCTAGTGCGTGTCATTGAATATACCGATATCTCTCTAATAACACCTGTATACGACGACAATGTGTAAATAACAGAACGCTCCGGTCAAATGTCAAAACAAGGATTGCATTGTTGCCACTTGTTGCACAGACGGAGAAATGTTGCCAGACTGTGCACAAATTCCTCCCCTAGTTTCACTACCAATTCCACTAATTCCATGACTAATTCCACTATTTCCAGAGTAATTCCATTAATTCCACGACCAATTCCACTAATTCCAGGTAAGTGTACACCACCTTTCCGGCGCGGTTTAACCGTCAATATTCAAAATTCGATATCTCGGAAACTATTAAGTTGAGACTTATAATGCACTGATTAAACATTAATTGTAATTTTATGTAGAATCCAATGTTATAAAATTTAGGTTTTCCGTTTAAAAAATGTATGCTTTTATTGTATTTATTTTTCTTATTTATTCTTCCATGGAAGGTTAAATGTCTTTTAAGAAATTGAATACCTTTTTTTTTAATTTCGTAATATTACTACACATTTTAGTATCCACGGGACTGCAAAATTAATTATATTTATAATAGGTGCCACTTCCAAACATAGTCTATGTTTGGGAAAAGTATAATTTAGGTAGGGTTCTTGTTGCATATGTGCTTTGTGGTTTGCTCTTTCTAAACAGTAATTTATTTGTAAAGAATGATGCACTAACTGCTGAGATTCTGAAAAAAAAGTCAAGAGAGCTGCAAAACAAAAATGTAAAAACAAAATCACATTTTGGTAAGAAAGTTCCAGAAGGATCTAAAAGGGAAAACGAGGAACCCCTGCTTTGTTAAGACTCAGGTGATAGTTTAATGTAAGAAGAAGGTGTAGACGAGGATGCTGTATGTAATATTTCTAATCTTGTTGAAAATGGCTATATCCTAGCAAGAATTGCCTCTTAGAAGACAGTAAAGTACTTCGTCGGCCAAATTTCTTTTAAATTATCAGATTTTGAATATATTATAATTTTTTTTTAAATAGCCTCAGGTCAAAGGTATATATTTCCTGACAATAATAGAGATATGTCACATTGACCACCTGCGTTAAACGACCGGTTATGAATTCCCCATATTTAAAAATCGAAATCCCATTATTTTATACTTCTCTTTACCGACCCATCTGTTAAACGACCGCGGGCACTCATCATTTTCAGTAAACATTATTGCTAAAAACTCCATCCAATAGGGGCTGTAAAACCCGACCCGAAAATTCTTAAGAAATATAGGAACATACACTAATTATTTCATTGCAGACGGATCCATTAAATTTGCTTTAAAGGCTGATAAATCGGTTGTTAACGTTAGTGTTGTTTTGAACAGCTTTTGTGTGTTTTGGGACTAACGTGAATATTTGAACATGCCGGGAAAAAGGAAATGTCTTTTTTTAAGCGAAGAAATTGAATTAATCGAGGAAAGTAAAAAAACTGGTTTAAGGGTCAGTAGATTGACTGAAAAATTTTAAGTGGGTAAGACTCAAGTGACTATTTTTGCTTCAAAATAAAGCAAAACTTAGAAATCTGTTTTAAGAAGACGGCAACGGTGAACAAAAAGGAAAATTTCTCAAAACCGAAGGACTGGCAGTGGAGCAAGTTGTTTTTAACTGGCTTTGTAAGGCGCGAGACAAGCACTTACCAATATCCGGGTCCATAATTGAAGCAAAAGCCCTTGAATCTGCTCAATGTCTAGGACTAGATAACTTTAAGGAATGAAATCGATGGTAAGAAAAATTTCGTCGTCGGTACGATATTATCTTCAAGAAAATATGTGGCGAATCAGCCGATAACAAGATCGAAGACTTCAAAAAAGATAATATTCTGCTATCACAACTGTTTCCTAACATTAAGGATACATTTGTGAACTTGAAACAATTTGCCAACAAAAAGTGCAAAATTGATTGAAGAGATCCAAAAAACGAATGAAGCGACTCCCAACTCTGAGACAGAGAAAAAGGAATCTGAACTTGATCCAGTGTCAAGAATATCAAGCAAGTCTACAAATATTTCTCAATCGCTATTAAAATGAGAATCTGAATTTTATAAAAATAAAATAAAAAATATGAAGCAATCCTTAATTTCTGATTATTTTAAAAAATAAGAATTTCAAAGCAATAATACAGAACGACCTGTTACCCGACCAACAATTGATTCCCCGAGGGTGGTCGCGATTAAGAGATTTTACTGTTGGTCCACATGTACTCCCTAATGAGGCACATGTGGGTATACAAACCTTTCTATTTCGCTACAGTGGAATTAGAAATGACTAAAATAGCATTTTTGAAATTATGGAAAATATTACCACATCTAACATTACCTCTGATTAAACCATTTAAGTTTATTACTGTTTTAAATGCGTTGGTCAGGCATTAAGTCCTAATTATCCACATCTGCCCCCTCTCCCCTAAATCACCAAAATTACCGTTTAAGTTTAAAGGAATAATTCCGGAGTCTAATAAAGTAAGTATAAGAATTTTTTGACCAAATATGCATACCTACTGGTTTGCAATATTTCTTAATTTATTATAGTAAAATAGGGTAAAGAAACACACTGGGTTCTAAAAAAGATGTTTATTTAAAAATAATGCAATTTAAAACAAAGAAAAATAGAAGTAAACAATTATTTAACCCTACATTCGAAAAAAGGATTGTTTTCTATCAGTAAAAATATGTTTATACAAAGAGAAGCTTTTTCCGACATCTACTGATGTAATCGGATAATACTGCAACTTAGGTAGTAAAGTATAAGGCCAAGATACAACTTTGTTGGATGGTTTACCTTCATAAATGCTTTTTACTGCAGTTAAGTATTTAAATCCTTCATTATTTTGTATAATTACATACAATTTGTTCCTTACATGACCTCCTACTTTACCGGGAATGCTGTTACATTTAGCGGAAAAAGTTTCAACAGTACTAATTGAGCCTCCTAAACTCAAATGTCTACTCTCTAAAGAAGATATTATGTCCGGTGTAGAACTGAAATTAACCTTAATAAAAACAAGATCATCAACTACACTTGCACTTTTTAACAATTCTTTACTTTGCACAGCACACTGCGAATCGTCATCTAAATCCAAAATTAGTTCTTTAATGGCTTCGAAATGTTCTGCGTAGAATATTGCGGCCTTAATCCATGTTCCCCACCGGGTAATTACAGGTTCTAGAGGTAAACTAACTCCTTATACATCTGCACTCTCAGAGGTCCTTTAGAAACCCTTTTTTTACATTTGAAATTAATTTATTTTTACCAAAGGATATTCAGTTCTGACGGTTTCTGCGACTCGGTTTATTCCATGTAAAAAACAATTCAAATGTACCATGTTGGGGTAAAAGATTCTTAAGTTTTGGCCTACTTTTACCATATACGGTGCTGCATCAGACAAAAGCACTAACAACTTCTCATCTGGGACTGGATTTGGTAAAACAAACTCGTCCCTGCTGAATAAATCGGGCTACGGTCACATTATTAGTTTTGTCTAGCTGTTTAGAAGCTATTAAATATGGGTTTGTTACTTTACCTTCTTGAAGTGCTCCAATCATAAGATGTGCGATATATCTGCCACAAGCATCTGTGCTCTTATCAACAATAATGTAAATTTTTTATCACCCGGCGAAGCTCTAATTTCTTCTAAAACGGTTTCATATACTGAGTGGACATTCTTCTTTCTAAGCGTGGACTCGTCAAGAATGGTTTGTTGACAATACTTTTGAAAAAGTCCTCTAAATTGCGGATTTTGCAATTTTTTTAAGGGTATGTTTGCTGCGACTAAAGCCTTGCATAAGTCTTCTTGAAAAATTTCCTTTTCAGATTTCAATTTTTTTCCAACATTTTGAAATGCCTTTTTTACCCTCAGCTGAATTGGCTCAGATTTCCTTTTTTTCTAACTTTTATTTATGCAGCGATGTTTTCAAATGTTGATCGGTTTGGAACTTCTTTTCACAAACAATAAATTTTGCACAAGCTTTACAGACGACTTTTTCTCCACTAAAGTCTAACTCTGGAAAATTCTTAATCCACGAAGACGTTTTCGCCACTTTAGACGTTTTGAACACATATTTGCAATCACTAGTTTCACACTGAAGTTAGTGAAATCTTTCGACAAAGTAAAAAGAAGTACGTGTTACAGCCGATATAAATACAGCTTTTCAGGCAGGTAATAACAAGGCATTATTAAATGACAACAAATAACCCCTAACAATATACCTGCAAACCCCGGAAATCCCCAATAATAACCTTGTGTATAGCCAAAATGTAAATATTAATTATTATATAATTATCTTCAGATTGGAAACTTCCTGAAACAAGTGCCGGACTGGACATTAAACTTATGAGTCTAGGAGCTTTCATGACCGGTCGTTTTTACTTTTTTGATAACGCCGAAAACATAAAAATATGCTCAAAAAACAATAATTTGGGAAAAATATGCATTTTATTATAAAATTCGCAAAATATGCAAAAATGCATTTACAGGGTTTTCATTTCAAAAGTAGCCACCCCGGTTTTAGGTAGAAATAACTATTTTGATACGAAATGTCAAAATATATCAACTTTTGTTTTAAGGGGGTAAATTTTCCATCATATTTTTATTTATACAGGGTGCGTCAAAAGAGCTGGACGTATGTCATTTTGTATTTTTTCAATAGAAACCCATAAGTCTTTTCGTATTTCTGGATTATCCTACAAATAATAAACACTTTTTGTATTACACATCCTATAGCCAAATCTAACAGTATTTAAAATATCGAAACATTTTGATGTTTTACTATGTGTGGTAAAAATACGACTTTATGTTCAGAATTCACTTTATTAGGTGTTCAAAATATGCTCCGTTATTGGCTAAACAATAATAGAGCCTATTCTCGAATTCTTCGCGAACATTTTAAAAAATCTGCCTGTTAATTTGCCTACATCCTTCAGTAATTCTGTTTCTCAATTCGGGAATACTCTCGGGCGCAGTTTTGTAAACTAGGGACTTCACATCTCCCCACAGAAAAAAATCAAGAGGTGTGAGGTCTGAGGACCTCACCTACCTATCCATTTTCCGGGTTATCGTTCATTCAACCATGTCCTAACAGGTAGCGCATAATGCGGCGGGGCTCCATCTTGCTGGAAATACAAATTTTGTTCATCAAGTTCCATATCCCCCTCTTGATCAACTTGATTTTCCAAATATTGGGTAATAAGAGGATCTATGACATTTTCCAACAGATTTACGTATAGTTCACCTGTCAAGTTTTCTTCCATAAAAATTTGCCAAATTATCTCATTTCCAAGAATGCCTGCCCACACATTTATCGTTTGAGGATATTGGGTATGATCTTCCCTAAATAAATGTAGATTTTCATTATCCTAATATCTGCAATTATGTTTATTCACGAATCCATTCAAGAAGAGAGTTAATTCATCACTAGAACATACATTTTTAATAAAATTCCGGTCGGCTTGAATCACCTGAGTCATTGTTTCGCAAAATTTAATTCTTCTGTCCTAATCGTCTTCGCTGAGTTGTTAAAGGATTTGTATCTTATAAGGAAAAAACTTATTTAGTTTAAAAGTTTTGTGAATGGAACCTACTGAAACGTGTGTCAATTGTGATACTTTTGGAATTGACGTAGATGGATTCATAGCGAGATGACCTAATATTTCAATTTGCGTACCTTCATCTAGAACCCTTGCTTGCTTATTAACTCGGTTGCATATGGTGCCGGTTTCTTCAAACTTCCTTACCAGCTATATCACATACCTGTGATCTACATTTTTGTCAAAGTGTATGTCGTTAAATCTTCGAGCTGTTCTGCGAGCACAACGATTTTCATCGCCATACATGAAAATTATATCTGTCCTTTCTTGGAGAGTATACACCAATTTAAAGTTAATATTAAACCAATTTTTTGTTAAACCATAAATAAGTCACTTGTCAGTGGTAGGCGAAAAGTCACTTTTATAAATTAACTTGTAACTGTTTCGTTTCTATGAGGACGGGTATAAGCCGCCTATAGGCTAGTAAAACTAAGGGGATTATATGAGGTTACCTAAAACAAATTTGCGACAAGCTGAAATTTCTAGGGTATCTTTATTTAATGTTAAACATTGTCCCCGTGAAAATCCCGCAAAATCCCATGAGCCGTATTAGCCCAAATTAGACTTAAGGGCGAAAATTTTCCATATTTTTTGTTTAATTGCCCATATCTTGACAACGCGCAATTTTAGGTAAGAAACACTTGATACATAAATTATTGCCAAATAACTCACCAACAAACTGTTAGTTTATTTATTTAAATCGGTTTGAAAACGACAAAGTTAGTAGCTTTTAAACTTGGGGCTCTTAAGGGTCAGAGCTTCTTTGCAATGTGAATTAAACATTTGGATAATATTTAGATTAAGTCTATCGTTGATAGCAATATAATACCCAGGTATAAATTGCCGTAAAATATAATAACTTTTTTGGAGCAACATAAAGAATTGAGAGATTCCAGGATAGATCGGGACAATGCAGATTTAAAAAAGCTGGTTGAATGGTTTTCAGAGCACTCCCTATTTGATGATAATAAAGTGAAACTGACTGCATTGTCTTCTGGTTTAGTAGCACCAAAAGAAATAAATTGTCATGTGGCCTACAAAGTCGGACACGAAGTAATGTCTAGACATGTAGGGAAGCTGGGAAGACAATCTCGGAATTAAAGTTAAAAAGAAACGATCGTGTTTTACCAATCGCATATTCCAATAAAGCAATCAAGGTAGCAAATACGCTTTTTGTGGTCAATCCAATACAGCTCTTTAGCCAAATAATCTGTGTAGCTAAAACACCGTCACTTCTAACTTATTTTGATAGTAAATTAAATCCAGGTCATTGTTTGCCCGATGGTAAAAAGGTGTTTGTTATTGACGGGGGATTTCTCTTAAGGAAAGTGGTTTGGAATACGCCTGCTCTTTATAAAGACCTTTTTGTTCAGTATGTCAGTTATGTTCAGTATCATTACTGTTCTGACTTTAACAATTCTTGCATAATTGTTTTTGATGGATATTCAAGCGATAATTTAAATATTAAGTTTACGGAGCATCAACGTAGAGCTAAAAATATAAACAAGCAAGAAATAAATGTTGATCCTGAAAATATGGTTAAGGTCAGTCAGGCTAGTTTTTTAGCGGTATTATCAAACAAGGTAAAGCTTATTAGTTTATTGCAAAAACACTTTGTTAATGCTGGCATTGTCGTCCAACTTGCAGATTCCGATGCAGATTATATGATAGCAGTAACTGCAGCTAAGCAGGCAGAGGATACTCAACAAGCCAGTGTTATTGTTGTGGGACAAGACACCGATTTAGCAGTACTACTTATCGAGCACTGCAAGACACAAAACCTGTTTATGATGAGATCTGATATTGCTGGAAAAATGGACAAAATAACAAATATTCATGTATTACAGTCTAAGCTAAATCCTTTAATAGTCAAAAATATATTATTTGTTCATGCCATGTCAGGTTGCGACACAACATCAGCTTTCTATAAAAAAGGTAAAAAAAGCGCACTGACCGTCTTGACAAACAACAATAATATTTCAGAAGAACTTTTGCAGTTTAAAAATTGTTCAGTAAATTTATCCAACCTTTTGAACTCGGGAGAAAAATTCATACTCAAATGGTACAGCAGTCAAAGAAGCCAAAGTTTAAATGAATATAGATATATAAAATACAATCAGGTAATATCGCGCCAAAACCAACCTTTTTAGAAACTTTGAACTTTCCATTTTACCTCCTACTACTGAAGCTGCGGAACTTCATATTAAAAGAGTATATTTACAGGTGCAATCATGGTTAGGTAAGGATATGAATGCTCAAGAATAGGGTTGGGTGGAAAGAGATGGCGTTCTAGAACCACATAGAAATAGTAAAAACATTGCGCCTGAAAACATTTTAAAATTTTTATTTTGTGGATGTAAGTCAGGTTGCTCTAAATCCTGTAACTGTAAGAAATTTAACCTGAAATATTCTGCAAGCTGTACTTTTTGCTTAGGACAGTATTGCGATAATGCTGCAGATGTGTCTTTGGTTGAAAGTGATGAAACTTTTGCATAGATATAAGATTTTGTTTGTTAAAAAAACCATACTTCTATATTCATTTAAAAAATATATTACCTTTTTGAGTAGAGCAAAATAGTATTTATCCCATGTCCCCTTTAAAAAGAATTTTTTGAAAGAAACAGGGCAAAGGGGTTCGTTTCCTCTTTTTTATTAGTGACACTGTAACGGCACATGATCTTTTTTATCATTGATTTTTTTCCAAATTGGCACTTTATGAGTCTAAATCGGCAATAAACCAGAAAAAAATTATTAAGCGTAAAATGTTAAATATTTAGAAGCCCATATCTTTTTTGTTTATGTAGCGATTTTAAAAATTAAAAAACAGATTTGTTGGGTAATCTATGGACAATTTTTCTTATATCTTATTAAATATTAAAAAATGTGCTTGTTTTCATGATATTTTTACATAAGGGAAAAATTTGTCAAATTTTCGAGTAAACGAGTCATTTGGGCGAGTACGGCCCATGGGATTTTGCGGGATTTTTACAGGGATTACGTCCACTATTAAATTAAGATATCCTGAAATTTTCAGCTTGTCCCAAATTTGTTTTGGGTCAGACCCCTAGATTTACTAGCCTACTACGGCCGTGATGTATTTACAGTTTAAAAATGTAACAAAGCGAATCCTGAACATAAAGTCGTATTTAAAATGTTTCGATATTTTAATAACTGTTAGATTTGATTTGGCTATAGGATGTGCAATACAAAAAGTGTTTGTTATTTGTAGGGAAAACCAGAAATACGAAAGAAATTATGGGTTTCCATTGAAAAAATACAAAATGACATACGTCCAGCTTTTTTGACGCACCCTGTATAAATAAAAATATGATGAACAATTTACCCCCTTAAAACAAAAGTTGACATGTTATGACATTTCGTATCAAAGTAGTTATTTCTACCTAAAACCGGGGTGGCTACTTCTGAAATGAGAACCCTGTATATTATGCACTTTGCATATATTCCGCCCTTTAAAATATTAAAAAAAACTTTTAACGATAACCCAGTTCAAAAATCGTTAGCTTTGTCTCTTTTATAGTAATAACTGGCGCTCTCTATTGCCCATTACCTAAAATACTACTTTCAAGATCAATACTTTTAGTTATTATACCAAGTAATCATTGTTTTATGCTCATAAAATTCTCCAATTGGTAGCTAGATGTCGCATCAAACACAAAATAAACAAAGTAAAACGTTTCCCAATTTTTTAAAATGTTTTTCACTTTTCGTTAAAAAGTATCTTACATTATGTTCAATTTTACGTGTTTCTACGTGATGTTATCGATATACGTGCCTGATAAAATCGCAAAGGGCCACGTACGGAGATAACCACAGGAACAGAGTACACCGATGTATAAATTTAATAATTTATTGTTAATAAGTAAAAATTTATACAGTGCGCAAAGAACACCATATATAAATAGAAGATTTGTATTAAATTTCGATAGATTCGGCAGTTTTTGACAACATTTTTTTGGCTTAATTGCAACCAAAAGTGCCAAGTATATTTTGTGGCTGCTGCTATGCCTTATGCTCGTTGTTTAAGCTATAGTTTAATTTATTTGATACTAATGGTACACCCTATAAGTACCTATATCCAAATACATAGTATATAAAATATGCAAGGGTACATGGCCAAGGTGATGAAGCATTGCGTGCGGTGATAACATTCACCATTCAATTATTGATACTAAGTATTTTAAATTTATTACTAAATGTTATTGAACAATATTTTTGTCTGGTAATGCTAAAAATATAAAATACTAATAATAATGATAGATTACTGCAGAATCATTTTAGCAGTGAAATAATTTGTCTGCTGTTGAAATAATGAACAACAAAGTTCATCAAGCCATTAACTTCATAAATAAATCTGTACAACTGCGAGGTCATTGTTACAATTATAGTTCCCAAAAACCCCTACAGTTAATAAGTTAACTTATATAGGTATTTCGGTGAATAGACCAAGAAACATCGCCGGCGTGACTTAACAATGTCCCTGACAGTAGACAATTGTCAGAACTAACCTGAAGTACCCAACGATGACAATAGCCTACACTGCCTTAATCTTCTTTAGTTCATTCCTGTATATTGGTCTTTCCCAATTATTCCTAGTTGTCTTTATTTCGGGCACCTCTAATCCATGCTTTAGTTGGTGGTATTACCCTGGGTTCATTTTCTTCGTAAGGTTTTTACTTTAGAATGGTCTTCATTCATCGCTCATATTGACACCTTCAATGACTGGCTGTATTAGTATTAATTTATTTTATTTATTTAACGTGCTTTACTGTTAAGAAATACATAATATGTTATGGTTAAAGTGTTTACTTGGCTAGTGTATAGACTAGCTGGATAGTATACAAACTATCCAAAGATCGGGTTATTTTGATGAAAAATCATATTTTTTATGAACCAGTTAAGAAATGTAATGAGGGCAACTGTCGAAGAAGTGGAAAATTGTTTTCATCAACAGGGAGATCATTTCGAACATTTAGAGCGATGATAATTGGTATTATAATTAAAGTCCTAGATTGATTTATTAATAATGATAAACAATTACTATCTACTGTTAGTTGTTTGTTGAGAATCAATTAGTTAACTGGTTAGTTCTTTTAGTTTAGTTTTAATTAAGCCTAGTTGCCTAGATCAATTTCTTAACACCTGCGTAAGTTTTAAAATAGCATGGGAGTGTATGGTATCAAATTGTTAAGAAAAAAATGCTCGTTTCAAATATCCTAGTGAACCACTATCGTTCCATTTGGAAAAATGGAGTAAACGACATTTCATTTCTTAAACGCTTGTGAAACTTAGAAAGTCAATTAATATGACATAATTTTATTTTTCGTAAACTACTTGACTATAAATTAACCTATTTAATTGATTCATGGCCCTCTAGATTCAATACAAAAAATGAGAATAAAAATGTTATAACACGTCAAAAAATGACAAGTGGGATGTCATTTTACTCAGAATATCATGCTGAATCCAAATAAGTAAAAATATACAGGGTGTCCCATTTAAAATAAGGTAAGGTGGGGCAAGTGCGTCTACGGGGCAAGTGCAGTATCTACGATTATGTTTCGCATTGTTGCATATATTGCACTGTCATCTATGAATAGGAGATCCAACTAATATATGCATTCATATTTTACCGACTGGTAAACTTCAGTTTGGTTATTCTTGTGAAGAGACACATGCTAAATTGCGCTTATAATTTCGGTTGTGAAACGAGTTGGTAGTGTTGAGGTAATCGGTCAACATCTTTATAATTAACGACGCTTTTGTGGAAATTTTTGGTGAGTAAGAAAGTTTTTACGTTATATTCATTATTCTTAAGGTATTTTTTTTCTTGTCTACATAAAAGTCCATTTTTGTGGTTGGGTCGCACTTGCCCCGGTCATTTTAATGGTTGGGGCAAGTGCGGCATTTTTAGTGGGGCAAGTGCAGTTCATAGGGCGCACTTGCCCCGTATTAAAATTTTAAATTAATATAATGTTGTCTTCCTTTTTAGGTAAACAATGGTTCGCAATTACGTCCGTAAAAGTAATAGAGGATCAGGATATTCTCAGGAGACACTTAAAACAGCAGTAGACCTTATTAAAAGTGGTTCGTTAACAACTTATAGAGCTAGCAAGATATACAAAATACCTAAAAATACTCTTACTGATCATGTTAAAGGACGAAGAGGTAAATTAAGTTCAAGCTATGGTAGAAGAACAGACTTTACTCCTGAAGAAGAGACATCCCTAGCCGACTGTATTCGCTGTATGGAGAAATGGGGGTTCGGCCTGACTAGAAAAGAAGTAATGCAAATCGTCGCCGATTACGTTAGGCTAAACAATATTAAAACTCAGTTTAAAAATGAAACCCCTGGCGAAGATTGGTTTTTAAACTTTAAACGTAGACATAATCTTTCGATCAAAACTCCCCAAAGTGTCGAATTTGCTAGAAAAAAAAATGCTGATCCGTTTTTAATATATGACTATTTCAATTTGCTGGAAAAGACAGTAAAGGAACTCGGATTGGATGATAAGCCATCTCAAATTTGGAATTTGGATGAGAGTAGTTTCTGTTCCGATCCTTCGAAAACAAAAATTGTTGGCCAAAAAGGACAGCCGTCAACTCGTACAACAAGTGGTCCCGGGAAACAAAATACTACTGTTTTAATGTGCTGTAGTGCAATTGGCGACAAGGCACCTCCGCTAATCATTTTTAAAGGCAAGAACGTGTGGGATCAATGGGTAGCCCCACCTGGTAGTTATTTCCCTAATACCACATATGCGGCAACTGCTAACGGGTGGATGGAGAGTACTGTTTTCAAGAACTACTTTGAAAAAAGCTTCCTAAAACATTTACCCGAAGATCGACCAGTTCTAGTAATTTACGACGGCCATGCTACTCATCTAAGTTTAGATGTTATTAAAATTGCAATAGAAAATCAGATTACCATTTTAAAACTCCCACCGCATACCAGCCACTTGCTCCAACCACTGGACCTAAGTGTATTTAAGTCGCTTAAAAGTCGGTGGGATGCTAAGCTGGTAGAATGGCAGCGAAAAAACGTAGGTGTGAATATTCCGAAGCGTATTTTCTCAAAATTAATTGGTGAAATATGGACCGAAACTAAGCCAGAAATAATAATAAATGGATTTGTTAAAGCTGGAATTTGCCCAACTAACAGAAATGTTGTACCCGTGGAATTATTCGATCCAACTGCTTTTCAAAGATGGAAATCTTCTCAAGTTCAGGAAATTGCTGACGAAGTTTACCCTCAAGATCCAACGTGCAAGATATTGATTATCAGATGATGCCATCAACATCCAGTGCGCAAGATAATAATCCGATGCCGACGACATCCAGAATACATAATGATCGTCAGGTTTCCTCGGATCTGTCATTAGATCAAAATTCTGAAATTCAAAATCAAGATAAAGTAATAGCAACGGGCACGCCAGCAATGATAAATGTTCAGTTGCAAGATGACAATAACTCACATAAAACCGGAACTGGTTTTCAAGAACTCTTACTAAAATTCATCAAACGAGATCAGACTCCTACAAAGCAACCAAGAAAGCGAGTTTGCTTAGGAGCAGAGGTGATAACACAGAGGGATGTTACACATTTTCAACAAATAATACAAGAAAAGAAAAATATCAAAAAGAAAAAAATTGTTCAAAAGAAGAAAACAC
Source organism: Polydrusus tereticollis (assembly GCA_963920685.1). NCBI lineage: Eukaryota > Metazoa > Arthropoda > Insecta > Coleoptera > Curculionidae > Polydrusus > Polydrusus tereticollis. Next base: position 41,854,593 of record OY987332.1, on the reverse strand, counting down.
GTAAAATTAGTTCTTCAGACAAAACTGACTCAGATTCTTGGATAAGTGATTCTACTAGTGACAGAATTACCGAGTTCGATGATTTGTCAGATGCTGAAATAAAAATAAAAAAAAAACATATTTCTGAGCTCCCAAAAAATAAACCAAACTCCGATTCGCAAAACAGAGAGAAGAACAAAATAATGAATAATGATGACAATTCAATTCTTAGAATTCAACATGGTGACTTCATTTTATCGAATTTTTATGGAAAGAAGAAATCTTACAAATATGTATGTCTCGTAACAGACGTTTCAGATGATGAAGCTGAAGTCACATGTTTACGCAAGTTGAAAACTGCATCTGAATATCGGCTTGATGAAAACGACAAAAGCTCAATTTTGCTGTCAGATATCATAAAAAAGCTGCCACAACCAAAACTCTTACCACATGGTGATTTCCAAAAATATGTTTTCCCAGAGTCTGTCGAAGTTTTGGAATTATAAACAAATAGAATAAGTATGGACTATTTAGAATTATATAAGTATCTTTGTTTTAATTATTTAGTTACATTTAAAAAATAAATAATTCACTCTTTTATTACTTATTTTATGAACAGAATTAAAATTATTTTTTCATTTGTTATTATATGCCCACTGAATTGTTTCTTTAATAAAATATGTTTATGTTGCTTTTCACAGTTCGTATTTCAGGTAAATACCTCGTCAGTTAAAAGTTAGTAATTTCTATATTTCGTAAATGAATGATTTTTAGTTTGGTGCACAGTAAAGAATATATTTCAAGTTATATTGCACTAGCCCCGTTTGTTAATCACAGTATTCTATTCAGATGAAAGGACCTTGGCCGCTCTTGCCCCGCTTTAGTGGGGCAAGTGCATCCACGGTAGATCAAAAATTAAAAATTAAAGATAATTTATCTAACAATACTTTATCGAACCAAATATATTGTGTTACAGAGAGTATGCCCCAAGCTACTATGCTGCCAAGAGAAAAGTTCTTTTCGCAAATATTATTGGCATTACAACAATTGGAAGTGGCACTTATCATTTTTTGGGTCGCACTTGCCCCACCTTACCTTACCAAAGTCAAGGTCACTAGTCGCAAGTGCTAACAAATCAAAAATTATGCCAATGAATGCAGACTCATCTCTTATGCACAGTTCCAAAGTTTCATTTTAATATCTATAAATACAAAAAAGTTGTAGGGGTGAGCGTCTTTTGAGAAACACCCGGTATAGTCATTGCAGCTTTCATCGGCAGCCTTGAAATTGTAGTCCTTACTATGTTGTTTTAATTCTCGCAAACATTATATATTATACTTATTGTCTCACTAGTAGTCAAACAGTGTCTGCGAAATTCCTCGTTTTTAGGTTTGATAAAAATAGAATCCAGAGTTTTAGGTAAATAAATTCGATAATGTGCTTTAATTAATTAGAACAGAGCATGATATTAAACCATAATTTTTGACAACTGTACATAACAATTTAAACAACAACCAAACAACAAAGAAACATATGTATTAAATATAGCACAGTCGCTATATGCTTAATAAAGATTCTAAATAATGGGTGATCTACTGCAGAATTTTTTGAGTTGCCAAAGACTACAAGTTGGGTTTTCTTTTCACTCAAAATCAAATTGCGATATTTGGAAACATTCTATCAACAGAATCGGCGACTTTAGAAAGGTAGAAAGAGAAGTATATGTGTGTATCATCAGCGTATGGATGTGACTCGCAATGAGTGAGAAATCTTGCAGTATAAATTCAAAAAATAAGAGGACCTAAGATGCGTCCCTGTGCCAGACCCCTGCTGACAAAGTGCGTTAGAGACAAATTGTTATTAATAAGTACGCACTGAAATTTATTTTAAAAATATATTTTAAAAAAGTGTTACACAAACCAAAGAACTTTAATTTGGCCTGTAAAATGGCATGGTCTATAGTGTCAAAGGCTTTACTATACTCTAGCAAAATAAGACAGCTACAAAAATTACTAACCCAAACCCTTAGCAGATCATATGTTATATTTGATAAGGCTGCAGTGGTACTATGATGTCCACGGAAGCCTATTAAGTAGGAGGAAGAATATAGTTAGAATTTAAATATAGGGGAACCCGGGGCAATATGGGGTACCTAATTTTATAACCCTGATTTTTTTAGAACATGAATTGAATTGAATTCGTCATTTTAAATTTAGTTAGCTAAATATGTTATCTTTTCACTTTAACTACATACAGGAGCAATTTAAAATGCGAACGCAATTTTTTTAATTTTTTTGTTAAAAGTAGGTTTATTCCCATTTTGCCCCGTATACGGGGCAAAATGGGGTACATAATATTAAAGAATTACGTAATGTGTTAATTTATTTATTAAAATATAAACTGTTATTTGAAAATATAAAAATACAAAATTTTCCTTATCGGGAAAAATAGTTAAATTAAATATAACAAATTATTGCATACAAAATTCACAGTGGAAAACAGTATCGTCGTCATCGGTGTCGATTCCCGCGCGCGAATTATAAGCTCATTTGTAGCAGGGACGACATGAAATCCATCCCTCGGTGGATTTACTATAAAATTCGTCGCAGTAAAAGCATATCTCGTCGTCTTTATCACTTGAGGATTCTTTATTATTTTTTCTTTTGCTTTTTCTTTCTTAATCCTTTGAGTTACTTTTCTCTTACTTTTTGTTTTGTTTTGTGTTGTATTACTTATCTTTCTTTTGACTGCTTTAGCTTTCTCTGTTTTTTCTGTAATAGAATTTTCTAATTCTGTTTTGTAAGGACTAAAAGTTAAAATCGCTGTTTTCCCCGTTTTCGCTGAGGGCGTTTTATAACAGAAGCTACTTTAGGAATCGGTTGTAAATCGTGTGGCGATGCCAGAGGAAAAATCTTTAACTCTTTCAAAACTCTTCCATTATTTTGAGATTCTCTACGGACAGGAGGAGAGTCAGGCATCCACGAATATTGTGGCAATGTATCAAAATAATTGTGCCCCGTTTTACCCCGTAATTTACGCCCCGTTTTGCCCCAAACCACGTGCTGCAATCAAATCAGAATAAGATACAGTAGAAAATTATTTTTTTAGGAAATCCGTTTAGTGAGGCATACTATATGTAGGCACTAATCATCTGATATAAACAAAGTAAAACTAATCTTTCGAAAGATGTACATACCTTGGCGAAATGCGGGAGCCACTTTTACAACACACAGCGCTTATCACTCTTTGCCGAACAAATATATACTAACGCTGGGCTAATTGGTGACACGTCTATTGCAGTTAAGTGAACTGGTAGTGGGGATCGTACATCTACGATTTGGCGGTTTTAGTGGAGCGGAATTCCGCTAAAACAACGGTACCCCGTTATACCGCAGTACCCCATATTACCCCGGGTTCCCCTACAGTTAATTGATAAAATACCTATCGGTCGGTAATCTGAAAGATGATTGGGATTAGACACTTTAATCACAGGAACAACGTTAGCAATTTTCCAACAGCTTGGTAAATAGCCCGTTAAAAGACACCTTTTTAACAAAGGAAAGATAGATATTTAAGTGAGTATTTATGTAAAGAATCATTTTTAATTTAATTCTGTTAGTCCCCAACCAACTGTATTACTTTTAAATTGTGAATGATTTTGGAGAGTACACCTATTTTTACCAAGGACTTGGATTTCTGAGAACTAGAACTTAAGTTTAAGTATATTTAATGACACGCTACAAATTTTTCACCTTTCTTCTAAAAGTATATCTTATGTTGCCATATTCCAAAAAAGTTTACGCCTTACCATTTTTAATTCTACAGGTGTAAAAGATGCATTCCTCTACGTCTATGGCGATGCTGAAAACGACGACGGAGACGTTCACGGATACTCGAAGAAAATGAAGGATAGAGGACAGGACGGGTATAAGCACAAGGACAGTTTTCATAAGAAAGATGGTGACAAGTACGGGTATGAAAAGCATGCTGAATACGGACAGGAGAATAGAGCAGAAATAGATAATGCCAACGATGACGGTCTTAAACATGCTCATTTCGAAGGTATGGAAAGAGCTATTCAGCATAATCTATTTTGGATAATATTTGTAAAGTCCGTCTATCTATCTTACAAACTTATTATAAATGCTAATCCCTAATGCCGTTAAGACCCAGCAGGTGATCAAATGAAAGCAGGGACGCACTCGTTGCAGATAGATCAAAAGGTTGCACTGCTTTAAGATAGTAATATATATAAAAGCGTAGAAGAAAATACTTTTTTTTATCTGCATGCAACAAAAGTGTCGTACTGATTTTTTATGTTAGAAAGAAAACGCAATAAAATAATAATATAACAGTATATAAGATACAATACAATTGAAATTATAACATATAGGACGGTTATTAATTAAAACAAAATATACATATACCTACAAAAAGTACCGTATCAGAATAGTAGATTCTAACCGCGTAGCAGACTATATTTTCTCCACGACCAAAAAGTACGAATAAAAACAAATAAAATCTGTGCAAAGCAATTAAGTTATTTATTGGGATATTTTATTACATTGTATTAATATTTATATTTATAGTGTTGGTACAATTACTGAAATTAAAAACTGGTGCATTGGAAATATTTTCCGTAACATTTTTCAAAACGGATTGATTTGTAGAGGCAGACTTGACAGTCGTGTAGCAGGAAGAATTGGAAGTTGAGGGGATGGCTACTGACGAATTAGATCCAGTCAGTGAAGAAACTAACTGATTTGCTACATTTATTCGATTTTGCAAAGAATTCTCTATGTATCCCTCTGCTACCTGAGAAGACTTCCAGCCTCCATGTCTTTTCAATGTTGTAATATCCGCACCTGCATTTACCAACGTAGTCGCTGAGGTACGGCGGAAACAGTGGCCAGTATACTCTTGTGGGTTTTCTAGATTCAGAAATGTGACAATTTGTTTAGGCATGTTTCCCAGTTTATTGATTCCAATTACTTGTCTTGTACATTTATTTTTTTGGAAATTGATAAAAAAATTATCTGAAGGAACATCACAAGGTCTCAGAGCCCAGTATTTTTTAAGAATATTATAAAAATCTCCTGTGATTGTAAACTCTCTTGGTTTTTTATTTTTTGTATTAGGAATTGCAATTAGTATTGTGGATCCCAAATTTTTAATGTCGAAAATTTTAATGTTGTAGAGCTCATTCTTCCGACAAGCCCCCAAAACACCAATAATAAGGGCGACCTAAAAATAAAAACTATATTTATTTAAACAGTTATTAAATAGTTAAATTTTCTACCTTTGTAGCCAAATATATCTCATTCGGAGCATTTTCTAAGAACTGCTTAACATTATCTTCCGTAAAAATCCTCGATTTCTTCGCTACATAGTTTTCAGAAGAGCGTTTTAAGAAAGCTTTTAATTTTTTGTATCTTGAAATATCGATGTCGTGTTTCACATTGACCGTTGCTTTTATGATTTAATATATTTTCCATAGAGTCGAAGATTTCCATTTACTCGACAAATCACCGAAAAACGCAAGTAAAACGTTTTCCAAAAAGGAGTCCGTCTTCTTTTCGTGTTGCCAATCCTTTAACAATGCATAATACTTTTCATACTCATGCCTTGACTTTTGCGGCAGCAGGTTCTCGCTTATACTATTCGCAATATTCGTAATTTCAGGTGGAGTTTTATCCAGTTCCATATCTGATTCATCCGATTTTTCACTCATTTTTTGACTTGCACTAAAATTTGTCTGAAAATAATTATTACAACGCGGCCATTTTTATTTGACACTGACAGTTTCGAAATTCATGGCAACCTATGTCGTTTAGATCAATTACAGAATATTCATTCCGTATCTTGTTATGGAATGAAAATACACGCAAAACGCATAAGAAGCAAGTGTTTCAGAATAAATATTCCGACTCAAGAGCGAGAATTTTTACATTCTATTATCAAAAATGATTTTGGAATTATTGCATTCAGTAATGGTCGTGGAGAAAAATAGTTATTACATTTTAACCCAAGTGAGTTTCACTGTCACTGTCGTCATCCAAGTTCACAATAATTATTTCTCTGGGCAACAGATATTTACGTATGATTTTTCTACTTTTTGAACATGCGCTACACAATTTTCCCAGCTTTCGTTTGGAATATTTTGCATCTCTGAATGTACTAAAGCTGTCAATTGAGTTGAACATGCAATGATAAGGAGGAAGTCTTAACACAGTATGAAACATTTCTGCCGCCAAAGTGTCACAATAAGATTGCTTTCGTATTGAAAATGATTTTCAAATTTCGAGCAATTGCTATTTTAAAATACATAAGTATTATTTTCCATCATATAGTCCTGGATGGTAACTTTTGTGTCATTGGAACAAGGAACTTTATTTAACCTACGACTGTGGTAGCTCGAGTTATCCATCACTATCACACTATTTGGTGGTGGTATATTTGGTAATAATTTGTTTTTAACCCAGTCTTTAAATAGTTCTGCCGTAGGATCATCGTGATAAGCAACAAGGGAGTCCTTTATATTCTTGGCTGATAAGGCCAAAGCGTTTGGTATAAATCCGTTTTTTGTCCCTGCATGAATTATTGTTTTACTCTTACCTTTATTTGATGGAGTTTTGGTTCTACATTAACCCGATGAATCTACCAAACCTTTATCTGGAACCTCGTGTGTGTCATACCACGTCTCGTCCAAATAAATAGTATCCCTTCCATTCTGTCTATATCCATGGAGTACAATTAGGTATTCCATCATCCATCTTTTTAACCGGGCCGACTCCATAATTACTTGTCGTTTGTTAATTTTTTTCATTTTAAAACCGTTTCTTAAAATATGTTTTCTTCGAGTCTCACAACACTTTGTTGAGTGACTGAGAAATAAAAATAAAATAAAAAAACGAACTAAAGGGTACCTAAATTTAACATAAAACAAACCTTTAGTTCTATCTTACATCTAACAATGTTATATTAAAATTAAAAATTAACCCAACCTAATTAAAAAGTCTATTCCACAAAGAAATACCACCACAAATTCAAAATCATAATCCTTTTCTCTCAATAATATATGTAATGAAAATAAATAAAATCATTTCTCTACTAGCATGGGTCAAGAGTAAAAACAAACTTGTTTAAGACCTATTTCTCCTACTGTTTACAGTTATTAGCCTACGTCAAATAAATATAAAACATCTACACTCAATACTCAACAAGTGTATCAACTAACCCCTTATTCTTAACCTATTTGTGTAGCCTAAGGGACGTTCCTAGTCAAGTCCATGGGCAGGCACACACATTAATTGAACCATCCACTACTGTGTTTTACCTTGTTTACATTATAATTATATAGAGTTGCTGATGATGATCTTTTCTAAGGTCGAAACTAGTCCGACTCAATTTTCAAACTTGAATGTATATTGAACATCTAACTCATATGGTGAATCCCTTCCATATATATGCCCTCGATACCCAAATCTAGGGTGTAGTGTAGTTAATATTAAAAAAATTTTGGTGGTAAAGACAGACTTTCATTTCCCTTTAATAATATAAAAGTCTTTAAATAGATCCGTACCTAGAGTCCCCAGATCAGGTGGCCGAATTTTACACCTCACACAATAGGTAATTATGACGGTAAGGGATTAGCATTTATCATGAGTTTGTAAAATAGATAGACGGACTTTACATGGCCTATTAACTATTTTTTCTATTTCTTTTAGCTGATGGTGGTGATGATGGAAAAGAAAGCAGAAAATCGATTTCGGTTTTTGGAAAAATAAATGCCGAGTAAGATATTTTTGACACCTTTATAGGCTAAATTAAATAAGCCATGTTCTTTGGTTATTTCAGCTTACGCCATATATTCTAATATACAGGGTGACCCATAGGTCACGACATGATTTAGACTTCTAATACCTCTTTAGTCAGATAATATATAATTTTTCTTTAGGATTGGAGAATTTGACAACAGCACAGGGAATCAAAATCATCGGGATTTATTGTGAAAATCATCGATCCATCATAAACACTGAACGAGCCTATCGCCGACAATTTATCCCGCGAGAATGTCCTTCGAGCAACATCGAATTAGGCATAAAATGCGCTGCAGTGATGTTACTTAGTGTGCTGCTATACTATGCGGTTTTGCGGCTGCTGCGAAATCGGTACCGTTTTGCCGCAGCATGTTGCTGCACAGCCAACCCATTTAGAAACGTAGTTGTACCGAATACATTATGTAAACATCGCCTATTTGAAAGCACGTGCCCGGGTAATATTGTGGACGAGAGGTTCGTTGAGTGTTTATAATGGATCGATGATTTTCAAAATAAATCTCGATGATTTTAACTCGCTGTCGGTCTGTCAACTTCTCCATGACATATCTCAATAATCTTGACTACAAATCCTCATAAAATAATAAATATTATTTGACTAAAAACTTATTAAAAGCTTAAATCCCGTCGTGACTTTTGGGCTACCCGTACCTATACAAACAGGCGCGTAGGCACCGGGGGGGGGGGCAGGGGGGACATTGTCCCCCCCTCCCCAAATAATGACGGAGGTGACACCATTTCAAGCAATCAGCGCTATTCATTAGAAAACATGGCGACTCTCATCAAACGACACACGTTTGAAATATATGTGTTCATAACATAACTCACATAATACTCTATATACATGAACTATACATATAGTGTGTGTGACGTGTGTGATGTGTAATTGTGGATACATATAATCAAAACAAACGATATCGTCATGTCGGACATAAGGAATTACTTCAAAATTAAACGATTAAGAACAAGTTCGCCCGAATCATCTGAAGCAAATCCTACAACGGAGCCAGCGGAAAATCCTGCATTGCCAGGTATGAATTAATTTGAGCTTCTAGAACTCAGTCTTGACGTTTCTCACTCATGTTATATATATTACGTTTGTCCTTACTTCCATATGTTAATTTCCCAATAAATTTTTGCCATACAGTACTATTGTTTATTACGTTCAGATGTTTGAATTCTTCATTTGTACGTACCACATTTCATACATGTATATAGCGTGTGCATGGACGATATATACTCGTATATTTCATATATTTATGTGAAATGTCCCCCCCCCCCCCCCAATGAAAAACCGTGCCTACGCCCCTGTATACAAACAACCTTCTAGTACGAACACCGCTAACGACAGTATCCTTATAGCTAAACTCAATGCTAGCTAAGTTTTTAATGGCGGCCAGCGTTATATTTTAAACACATTTGCCAACTTGTGATTTAAAAGTTCCTCAATTCAAAAAACATTGCGCGGCAAAGGCGCTGCGTTGATTCTAGGACCACTTGCACCAAAATTAACTTAAGTTCTTCTTAGTAAAGAATATCTTAAATCAGAAGTTAACCTTAAACAGGTATTCTGTTTTGCATCAACTAGCTTTCAATTAAAGTTAACCAATTCGAAAAAAGCCGACAATACTGCTTTTTTCTCTAGGTCTGTTTGGTTTGGTAGTAGACAAACGTAACACCATTGTTTCGTTAAATCAAATAAAATGGGAATAATATGAGGTGTCTTTAGTTTTCACTGGCTAAAACAAACTTGAAATTTCATACAGAAAAACGTTATTTCCAACAAAAAATACAATTAAAAAAAGGTAGATATAGCTTTAAAGTAGTTCAACCTACGAGTAAAGCATTTATTTTAAATTAATATTATGTTGCTGTACGCCACTGACTTTCCTCTAATTAATATTTTTTCGAATCTACCAACTTATAGTCCAACTTTTTTGGTCCTTGAATTGTTTTCGTATCTTGCTTCGTTTTCGAGAGAAAAAATAAAAACCACTCTATCACATGTACAAAAAAATATCTATATATTTCAAAGGTAATTAAAATATTTAAATTAAAAATAAAATTATTTTAATAAATAATGATACAAAAAAAAAATGCAACGGTTAATCAAAGCAAATGTTGAAAATAGCCACCTTCTCATAAAACGCACGATTGCAATCGTCTCACCATTGATTCTCTCTTACACGTTTAAAAATGCCGTTCGTATCGCATCGCAACTTTCAATAATTTAAACTCTTAAGTCGTTTTCATCTAGTACAGGCGTCTTGTATACAAGACACTTTAGGTGACCCCATAAATAATAGTCTAGAGGATTCAAGTCTGGACTGCGAGCTGACCAACCTTGGGGACCTGCGCGCTCAATCCAGCAATTAGGAGAATTGTTGACGAGGTATTGACGAGCAACTAGGCCAAAATGAACTAGGGCGCCGTCGTGCACTAACCACATATTAGTTCTTATTTGTAGAGGTACGTCTTCTAACAGATCGTCAAGTTCTTCAGATGGAAACTGCGAATAGGAGTTTCCATTCAATCAAGGTGGTAAACAGTATTGTCCAATAAGATAGTCGCCAATGATCCTTGCCAATACATTCACCGAAAATTGTTGCTGAAAAGAGGCGTCATCAGTAAATAAAATGTTCGGTAAAAAATAATTGTTGTTATGTTCTTACTATTTGCAGCAACCACTTTGTAAAATCAAACCTTGACTGAAAAACACGAGGAAGCATAGCTTGCACACGTCGAATATGGTATGATAGTTGATAAAGATGCAAAACCGTCCAAACAGTTGATGCACTTGTTTGAAGTTGCACTGCTACCTTCCTGGCACTAGTTGAAGGGTCATCTTCTATCTCTCGAAGTATAGCCTCTTCTAACTCAGGCATGATTACTGTTGCAGGTCTGCCAGGAAGTTCCGTACTACGTTTAATACTCCCAGTCTCACTTACTCTTGCATGGAGCTGTCTAAATGTTTTGGCACAGGCAGTACTCCGTTTGCATAACGTTCCTGATAAATTCGCCGAGCTGCTTCAGCATTTGAATTTGCTAGGCCATAATTAAAATGCATCTGGGCCATTTCAGTATTAGCAAAGTTGTTCATTTTTGACTTGTTATTGACAAAACAGGTAAATTGTACATCAAAACTTACTTTTACCTCGTATTTTAATTAACTTTAAAATACATAGGTATTTTTTTGTACCGGGTGTCCCACTAAGAATGGCTGTCGGCCGTATCTCAGAAAGTGTTAGTCGTATGGCTTGCTGAAAAAAAATATATCAGGTAAAGTGGTCATGAGAAATTGCTGGAAATTATTTTCAAGTTTCTCAGACTGGCGCTAGAGGGCGCAACAGTAACGGTAAATATGAATCACGAAGTTTCCTCAAAAGTCGCCTAGTTAAGGTATCCCGAAAATAACATTTTTGTATATTTCGAAGATTTATTAATAAAATTCACCTATAGAACGTGTTCGTCACTTTTCAAATAAGGTGGTGGGGGAAGGTTGAACATTATTTGTAATAAATGCTGATAACTCCGGTCTGGCTTAACGTAATTTAATAAACTAAGTTTTGTTAAAAAGGGCTTTTCTCACTCTATATATCATTTTATGAACTACGGCAATATGTGTTTTACACTAGGCGCTAGGGGGCGCTGTCTTACAACTTCACAAACATTGCGTGTTTTTCCCATAATTGTAAATATAATAGTATATTCAATTTTACCTGATTACAAGGATGATTAAAAGTCTAAGAAGTCAGCGAAAACCGAAAGTTAATATCTATTTTTAATCCGGAGATATCAACAACAATAATCATAATTACGGAACATTATGATTTTATTTTCAAGTTGCCATTGTAAAGGTTTTTTTAAGAGTCAAATAGGCATTGGAAAAACAAAATATGAAGGTTCGTATGTTTCAAGCAAGTATATCGTTACGACAATAATTCTCAGTGGCGCCCTAAATGTTCAAATTGCCGCCCATCGTTCTGTATACACGACTCCAATCTCTCCCTGGTTGATAATACTGCAGTTTCTACCTCTGCCATAGGGATACGGCGGCTGCTGTCCACTATCCTTTCTATCATGTTTTCCCTTGTGGTGGGACTGGTAACGAAAACAAGATCCTTCAATCTCCCCCATAGATAAATATCTAGGCATGTTAAGTCAGGTGATTTAAATTAGAAATTACCACTTTCATTAACCGTATCACAATGTATCCTATAATATTACCTGGCAGGCCACGGAAATATACTCCCTCTTCCTATCCGCAAAATGTGCAGGACATCCATCGTGTTGGAAAACCATAGTTCTGCGAATATCCAAGGGCACATCTTTGAGAAGAATTGGGAGTTCGTAATTTAAAAAATGTAAATATCTTTGCCCAGTAAGCGACTCATTAAATACAAACGGTCCAATTATTCTGCCACCCAAAATGCCGCACCAGACATTAACACTCCATCTTCCTTGATGCTGCACCTCCCGCATCCAATGGGGATTATCCCACGAACAATAACAGACAATACACTATCACAAACCAGGGTTGCACGAGCTGGGGTCCCGCAAGGGTCACCACTCGCTGCAATCCTATACAACATATACACAGCGGATATCCCACACAATCAATTTACACAACTATACCTGTTTGCTGATGACACCGCGATTACTGCCACCTCAGGAGTGCCCTGGAGAGTAGTTTTACGCTTGCAGCGCCATATCCTGCTTCTGCAGAATTGGCTGGATATATGGAAGATGCGACTTAATGAGGGGAAGACACAGGCCATATTTTTCTCAAAGGCGAGACTAAGACTGCCAGAAACAAGGGTCAAAGTAAATAAAAAAGCCATAGAGTGGAGCCCTAAAGCGAGCTATCTTGGTCTCGTCTTTGATAAAAAGTTGTCCTGGAACGACAATGTCGAGACTAGACTTAAAAAAGCACACAGACAAATGGGTGCAGTGTATCCCCTACTCTGCGCCAAAAGCAAACTTAATTTAAAGACAAAGACAACAGTTTACAAGACCATAATTAGACCTGTACTGACATACGGTGTACCAACATGGTGCACCGTAAACAAAACAAGATACCAAAAACTACAGATACTACAAAACAAAATAATGAGGATTATGACTAACGCACAAAGACACGTACCGACAGCTGTATTACACAGAGACCTAAAAATGGAAACAATTGCGGAACACAATACAAAATTAATAACTAAATACTTTGAAAGGACAGATTTATCGACAAATCCAATGATACAAAACTCACACATACGATCGACATTACACAACAACTTTAAATATCTGAAAGATTGGCTCCCACCCTAAAAACACAAAAACAAAAACAAGGATTAACAAAAACAATAGAGAAACAAAAAAAAAAAAAGTCATGAAAAGTACCAAAATAAAAAACTGATACAACACCAAAAAAAAAAAAAACAACACGGGACAAACTAGCAAATCAATGAAGAAAACAGAACAATGCAAGAAGATCATCGCAACAAAGAAATTCCAGTATAGTAGAAGAATAAGCACCAACAAATTTAAAAGAAGTAAAAGCTCAAGGGAGCTGACTTAAGAGAAATACCAATACCATAATATGCATATTATGGCGGTTTACTCCTCCATTACTATGGAAAGTAGCTTCATCAGTCCACAAAATTCTGGAGAGGAGATTTCTATCATCCAATATCATATTGAGCAACCAATAGCAATGAACCAATCTTCTATCATAATCTTACGGGGTCAAAGCCTGGTGGAGCACAATATGGTAGGGATGTAGCCTAAATAAAAACAAAATACTTATTACATTGACTTGAAAACTATTAAGAGAAATATTGGCATCATTCTAAACTATTTAAGAGTTATAACATATAGATATAATTACTTACCTTTCTTCTAATAAAATCCTATGCACAGTAGAGCGAGTAACGCCCAAGTCTCTAACATTTAATCCAATACTAATTTGTGGATTAAATTCCACATATGCCAAAACATTTGCAATGTTTTCCTCGGTTCAACCTCGGCGGCGTCCGCGATATACAGGGCGACGAATAATTCCAGAAGTACGAAACTGACTACATAAACCATTAAACATTCTACTGTCGTATCGGCGCCTTTGAGGGTATCGTACTGCGTAAACCCGTTCAGCAATTGTTGCATTTCCCAAACATTCAAAATACACCGCAATGGTGTCAACCGCTTCTTCAAGTAACAGAGGCATTTTGAAAATCATTGGCACGACAAAAATTTTGACGTAGTTATAAAGGGTGACACGCGTGCCCAGTTTCAATTCATATTTTGTTTTTCCAAGGCCTATTTGACTCTTAAAAAACCTTTACAATGGCAACTTGAAAATAAAATCATAATGTTCCGTAATTATGAATATTGTTGTTGATATCTCCGGATTGAAAATAGATATTAACTTGCGGCTTTCGCTGACTTCTTAGACTTTTAATCATCCTTGTAATCAGATGAAATTGAATATACTATTATATTTACAATTATGGAAAAAACGCGCAATGTTTGTGAAGTTGTAAGACAGCGCCCCCTAGCGCCTAGTGTAAAACACATATTGCCGTAGTTCACAAGATGATATATAGAGTGAGAAAAGCCCTTTTTAACAAAACTAAGTTTACTAAATTATGTTAAGCCAGACCGGAGTTATCAGCATTTATTACAAATAATTTTCAACCTTCCCCCACCACTTTATTTGAAAAGTGACGAACACGTTCTATAGGTGAATTTTATTAATAAGTCTTCGAAATATACAAAAATGTTTTTTTCGGGATACCTTAACTAGGCGACTTTTGAGGAAACTTCGTGATTCATATTTACCGTTACTGTTGCGCCCTCTAGCGCCAGTCTGAGAAACTTGAAAATAATTTCCAGCAATTTCTCATGACCACTTTACCTAATATATTTTTTTGCCCCAAGCCATACGACTAACACTTTTTGAGATACGGCCGACAGCCATTCTTAGTGGGACACCCGGTACATGCAATAAAGTGGTTTTTATTTTTGCTCTCGAAAACGAAGCAAGATACGAGAACAATTCAAGGAATTAAAAAGTTGTATTATTAGTTGAGAAATGATATTTTTTACAAGTAACAAGAACTCCCCATTCTCAATATAGGCCCGACAGCAATTTTATTTAAGTCCGAAAGTTATAGCTTATATATCAGATGTCACACAGCCTTCCGACACATTTTAAATGCCTATGGTCTAAACTCGAATAAAGATTTTGAGTTGCGGTTTACACAGAAAAGTTCATCTGGCTCTGCATTTTTAGTAAGTATATTATATTTTCGTCACCACTCTGAAAATGCGTTCCTTACCACTCCAAAAATACCAGCCAGTAGGTAATACAACTTTAGGCAAATATTCTGTTTAAACAACTTACCCTTGTGCCAACAGGAGATGCTGGTCATTTGGTCAATCAGAACCATAAAACCCAAAAAAAAAACATACCCTTGTCAGGCAAAAAATCACATATGGAGACAACACTAACCATAAGGGCGGGAGTGCCGCAAGGCTTACCTCTTTCTCTCAGATATTGTATAACATTATTTATACTCATGATATTCCGCGAGGTAGATTTACGCAGCTCTATCTTTTTGCTGACGACACAGCCTTTACTTCGACTTCTAAATTACCGCACATTGTCGTCAGCCGGATGCAGCGTCACGTAATCGAGCTCGAAAAATGGCTCTCGGTTTAAAAGATTCCCTTAAATCCCGCCAAGACGAAGATAATATTTTTTCGAAAAAGCACCGTGCGCAGGCCTGAAACAAGGCTTCAGGTCAATGGAGTCCAAACGAACTGGTGCCAGGAGGTGAAATACCGAATTCAATTAATATAGTAAAGCTGGCATTGCATCAATTAGGCTCTATCTACTCCCTGCTTGACAGACGGAGTAGACTTTCAAATAGGACTGAGGTCAACCTCTACAAGGTATTGGTCGGGCCGGTTCTTACTTAGGGTGCACCTTCGTGGTGCAACATAAGCAGAACGGAGCTTAGCAAGGGCGAATCTAAGGGTGGAGGGGGGGGGGGCACTTGCCCCGAGAAAATTAAAGCATTTAACAACAGAATAACAGAAATACAAAAGAAATAAGCTTCAGATAGGACATCAGAATAAATATATATTTTCTTTAAATTTTAATAATTGCAAATTTTACAATTTGGCCAGTACTTAGGCGTTTGTTTTGGATTAATTTTTGTCAAACTATGTTAAATATTTTGTGCTTGCAAAGTATCCCTCTTTAATACTTTAAGTTTGGTTAAACAACCATAGAAGTAAGTAGGACATACCTTTTGGTTGACCATAACATTTTTTTTACATGTAATGGTGCCCCCCCCCCCTCCTGCCGAAAGTTGTTCCTGGATCCGTCCTTGGTTCGACCTAATTCAAAGCAGGGCGATAAAAAGTATCGCGAGCGTACCTAGATACACATTAAACAGAGTACTTCACAGTGACTTTTAAATGTAGACATTAAACGAGTTTCACTTTACAATTATTAAAGACATTACGGATGCACAGACGTATCGACAAACCCACTAATCACAGACTCACACTAGACAAAACGCCACATACAAACTACCGAAATACTGCGGCTACCTGTTGGTCCGAATCCAAATTCATAGTAGAGAGGCACTATATGAGATATAATAGAAAAGGCTCCAAAACTTTGCTCACAGAAACTTTTAGATTAAAACGCACGAACCAAAATTAATTAAGGCAAGGGCCGATATCGAAATTCCTACAAACGACCACTGGCGGATCCACGGGGGAGGGGGAAATTGGGGAAATTCCTCCCCCCCCTTGGACCTCAGAATTCATAGATTTTGCCATCCAAAGTAAAAGTCAAGTCTAATTTCCACTAATTCCCCCCCCCCCCCCCCAAGAAAGGTCTCTGGATCCGCCTACAATACCGACAATACCTAAATAGTTCGCAATCAATAATAGATGTCAAAGGATAAAATCGTGATGTAAAAATACATCAAAGAACCCAAAATATTATCTAATACCAGCAGGAAGTAATGTAATAAATAAAATAAATATTCGCGCAGAAAAGCAAAATGTGGCACCCTGTATTATGAGTTATGTTCGTCTTTAATAGGCATTCTGTTAAAATAGCGATGCATACCAGATATTGTCAGACTAAAAAAAGCTTTTTGGCCCATGAGGGGATCGAACCCGCGACCTTCGCGTTATTAGCACGACGCTCTAACCAACTGAGCTAATGGGCCAATAAGGGTTTCAGAAAATCAAGCAAAAATAAATTTAAAACATTTACTACTTATGACATAAAACAGAAGCGGCTCCAGACTTAAGCCCAATTTATAAACTTTGTAGTTACGCTACGCTCAGTTCAGTTCCGCTTCACTCACAGTTACGGTTCGCCGCAAACGCTTACCAATTTATAAACTTACGTTCCGTGTCGCATGTCGTTCTGCATTTTATTGGTAAAATTACTGTGACCAATAGTCCATTTCGCGATCTAGTTCTGTACGCTGGCTCTCCATCCTTTGTTAATTAAAAATTATTTATTATTAATTATGGAAAACAGAAATAACTTTTATTTTACAAAATGGCAAAAGCAAACAAACCTCAAAAAAATAAATGACATAAAACAAACCCACGTGACTAAACTTTCGGCGCCTATTGGTTACAAGTCGAACTGCAACGAATGGCAACGTAAAAAGATAAAACTTGGTCATCTCCGGCGGAGCGCATCGTAGTTTAAGCTAAGTTTATACTTAAATGGTTTCATGTGTTTTCGTTTGTTAAAGTCGAACGATCATCGGCGGAACTGAACTCAACTGAGCGTAGCGTAACTAAGTTTATAAATTGGGCTTAAGACTTTGCTGGGTAGAGGGAACCAAAAAATAATAAAATATTTTAAAACATCGCATGAACAGGACTTTTCTGGACCATTCTTTTCACGACATTCTGTTTTTTTTTTAATGGCTTGTAAATTTTCCTGAGTTGTCATTTCTTGGGAGCAATAGGGGCACCTATAAATATAGGTATCCAATATTGGTTCCATAAGTTGTCTTGAGTATTCCTAAGTCATTTGGCCAAAAATAAAAGCTTTGGAGTTTTTGAAAACATTGAACACTTTTTGTAGATTGATTTCGAATACTGCTTACCAAAATAATTTTGTTATTCCATGTAATGTCGGCATTTCTAAATCATCATATTTTCAACTATCATTCTTCAGAATTCATCTTATCCAGTAAAACCTCTTTTAACGGACACATTCCCACATAGCACAATCATAATTCATAAATATTTCATATTAGTTTCTCCGAAAGATTTTAAATGTTCCATAAGTATTTCAAAACATTTAGGTGTGATATATTGATGAAATCTTTCGGAAACCCAAGAATGTCCCATAAAAGTAATATTTCATTTTATGTTTCAGAAACATTACATAATTGCATTTCTGAAATATCTTAAGTTGGAGGCAAATACTTTTCAGAAATATTTTTAAAAAATTTCTTTGAAAATTTATAAAAAGTAATAATATATCATTCAATATCAACAACATAGGTATTTATTAAAAAAACATATAAAAAATTATTAAGTAATAAATATGAATATGCAAAATAGGATGCTTATTTATTTCTGAAATTCTTCTTTCTATGGGGCCCTAAAAGTAGAAATTTAAAACTTAACAATTTTAAGTTGAAGAAGTAGTTCATGCTTTCAGTGGAGTTAAAGTCAAGTAAATAAAACAATGCAGTCTTTCTCCACAGTTTAATAATGATGATGGTAAATAAGAAGGTTCCCTACATGTTCCGAGCGCTTAAGCACTCATCATCAGGGGATACTAACATCGAGTTTAGTAAAAAAAAACGTTGTTTCAAATTAATGAGTACAACTCATAGTAACTTTAAAGGTTGAAGACTTGGCATGTGAGACGTTTAATCATCTTTAGATATGAATGAAGTTCTGGTTAAATTCGGATTTTCTCATTAAAGAAGAAACATTTAAAAAAAAATTTTTCACCTTCATATGGTTTAAACTATTCCATTGTCTTACTTAAAATGTTTCTTCTTTGATCAGAAAATCCGAAATTAACCAGAACTTCATTCATATCTATTCTAAAGATGATTAAACGTCTAACATACAAAGTCTTCAACCCTTAAAAGTTACTATTAGTTGTACTCATTAATTTGAGACAACGTTTTTTCTACTAAACTCGATGTTAGTATCCCCTGATGATGAGGGATTAAGCGCTCGAAACATGTAGGCAACCTTTTTATTTACCATCGTCATCATTAAACTGTGGACAAAGACTGCATTGTTTTATTTACTTAATAATTTTAAGTTTGAATCATAATAATATTATGTGGGTTTAAAGGTGCATCCATAAAACTCGTCGCCAGAGTCCCCGTCGCAACTTAACCTAAAGAGGAATAATGTATGCATTTATAAAAGCCGCCACCGCTCCTGTTCGTAGTTCCAATATCACCAATCTCTAATACCTATATCATGGACGCTGCGTATATCAAGTTTAATACATAAACTACATATTTCATTATTAAGACAGGAAAGTTTAGAGCCAAAAATTGTTATCAACTTATACAGATATTCAAAGTTCTTGCAATTCACGGGACAAACGAAGTGCAACAATTTTTTGTACCTCCAGTTCTGTCCCACGGTGGGGCGGTGGAGATGATCCCTTACTGCATCTTTTATTATTCTATTAATGTTATTGTAATTTTAAAATGTTTCATTCTTCTTCTGTCCCTTTACTGATCGATATTCTAACTCACAACAGTAACAACTCAAGTGTAATAAATAAACTAAAGCGGGGAAAATCATGAAATGAACCTAAACTAAAATTAATAATATAACTATTATTAAAATAGAGACTTACCTTAGCTTTATTATCCATAATATAATTATTCGGTAGTTGCACAGTTCACCCACAAATAACAATGCCTAATAACAATTATTGTTAATTGAACATTACAGAAACAAAACATAAAATAAGGGGAACCCGTGAAGGCTGATTTTTCTGCAACTGGTCCGTCAAGTGCCAAAGGCAGGGTGTGTCAACTATCATTTTGGGTGTAATGAATCATATTTCAGAAATATTGATATGAAAGGTTATGTTTTTGAGACATTCGAAATATATCAGAGATATTTCTGAAAGCCAGTGAGTTGCGTGGGTTGATAGGTGCAAAAATGTTTCTATTGTTAAACTGTAGGTATAAAAACACCTCCCAATAGCGAATACTATAATAACGGACACAGACACTTTCTTGAAAACTTCCCTATCTAAGATACATGTATTTTTATCTCTCTAAAACGGACAATTTTTTTGACCGTAGAATGTTAAAATGTTGTGTTTAGGAAATTAGAGGCCAAAACAAAGATTAACCATTTTATTATGTGCAAATTTGGAGGGAGGAAAAAAATATCCCCTTATATAGCTATATAGATCTGTGGTAAAAGTAAAAACCCACGAGTTTTTAAACGATCTAATATTGAGAAATTATCTTTGGGATAGACATCCAATAAACTTGAATGAACACAGACATCATGACAACTTGGTTGCAACAATTCGATGGAACGATGAAAAACAAAACAGAAATGTTATCCTATTCTTAGACACTGCACATCTAAATATTGCTTTGGTCAAGTACAACCTGCAGCCACTAATTCTAATATAATTCCACAATTAAACCACCGGATTATAAATTGAAATTTCAAAATCTAATACTATTTTTTTTTGCGAAAGTATTAAATTGACTTTGTCACATAATTCTAATATTTTAGACTAGCATAACATATAAGTTTCTGGATAAACGTGAAGAAACAGTTTCTTCACGTTTATCTTTTAATAAACAGAATAATAAAGGAATATAGCAAGGAATATAGCATTGGTTTACAAATTTGTATATGCTGAAGAGTTGTTTCAAAAATTTTGTATGGTAAGAAAAGTTCCATCCATGTAAAGAATTTTTGACTTGCACAAATAATAAGTTTGCACGAAAATATGAACTGAGCCGTTTGGATTTTGTGTTCTCTGATTTATGGTAAAATCCCGGCAATTCGTGTTAAATAATATACTTTTGAAGGTAAACGGATTAGGCATGAAAACACAGAAAACACTACAAGGAAGGTAAACAGTGCGGCGCTGTGGAGCCAACGAAGACGGCATTATTCACGAAATATAGACGGACTGAAAAACAATAACTTTTGTTAATTATACAGGGCGTGTGAGGCCACAAGTTAACTTATGAAACCAAGCATCAATGTTGATCGTTTCATTTTTAACTAATAAAAAGTCTGCATCCCGAGTTGTGTGTAACACTCATAATTGAGTTTGGTACTGCTGGTAGCGTTTTCTCCCAAACTTAGTATTATTACATTAACCCAATTATATCGCTATGACTGTGTTAAAAGGTACCTGATAAAACGATCCCCATAATGCAACTAGTACTAAAGTGCTTTATTGTATTGATTAAATAAATTTATATACAGAGCTGCCCAGAAGTCCGGAATGAAATTAATATATATGCTTAACCTGTAACTTTTGGGGAAAATGGTCGGACACGTCAATTTAGTTTTATATAATATGCTCACATTTTGACGCTATTCGTTTGTTTTTTTTATAGACATTTGTCAAAGATATGACATCGATCTTTTTTTTTAGATGGAAACATACAGCTTGTGATACATCATTTGAAAGCTAATATCTCGTACAGTATGCTCATAAATTTTGGCGCGATTCTGTCAAGCTATTTCAAAATGGAGATTCTTATAATTTTAAAAAAATCCCTATTTAAATAAGCGGAAATGATAAATCATTGACGTTTTTTTTACTTCAATCTTCAATATTATTTGGCCTATTTTGGTAAACCTTTACTTTTAAATATCCCCAAAGAAAATAGTCTAGAGGCCATTCAATTGTACCACGTCATCCAATCCAGTGACCTGGATATATCTGATCTAAATATCTTCTCACATGGACACCAAAATGCGGGGGACCACCATCTTGCTGAAACCAAATTGTTTCATTAGGTATATCTGGATCTACTTCGTTGGGAAAAATTACAGCTAGAGCAGCCCTCAACTTGAAGGTTAAGAAATCCAGGTACCGTTCAGCTGTGAGGTTTCCTTCGAAAAATAATGGCCCTAAAATTCGGTTATTAATGATACCTGCCCATACATTTACTTTCTGGGGCCGATAATTATGCGCTTTAAATATCCATCGTAGATTTTCTTGACTCCAGAAACGATAATTATGTCTGTCAACCACCCCGTTTAAATAGAAAGCAGCTTCATCTCATCATTTCTTCGCAAAATTGCAAACGCCTATCATAGTCATCTCCTAAAAGCTCTTGGACAAGACATACTTTATAAGGGTGGTATTTTTCTGCTTTCAAAAATCTTTCAATAGTACCTCTAGATGTATCATGATTTTGAGCCAATAAAACTGTTGAAACATGCGGATTGTCGTGCAGAGATAATGCAATATCCAATTTTGCATTATCTCCTAAAACACGGGGCCATCCATTTCTAAGCAAGTCCTTTACTGTGCCATGTTCTTCAAATTTGTGGAATATTTTACTAACAGTGCCCTGTGAAATTTGATTTTCCGGATATATGGCATTAAATAAAGTGCACACTTCACTTTGACTTCTTATTTTATCTCCACATCTTAACAATATCAATACTACGATACGCTGCCTTTTCGACAAAACCATTTTTGTTTAGAAAATTGTAAAAGAATACTTCGGAAATACCTAAACTAATTTTACAAGTTCACAATGTCACAAAATGTCAGAACGTGAAACAATGAAGGTTTCTTACCTCGAAAGGTAAAAAAAACATCAATGATTTATCATTTCCGCTTATTTAAATAGGGATTTTTTTTAAACTTTTAACAGTCGCCATTTTGAAATAGCTTGACAGAATCGCGCCAAAATTTATGAGCATACTGTACGAGATATTAGCTTTCAAATGATGTATCACAAGCTGTACGTTTCCATTTAAAAAAAATATCGATGTCGTCATATCTTTTTGTCAAACGTCTATAAGAAGCAAACGAATAACGTCAAAATGACAAATATAAACTAACCTATAACATCATACATGCTAATACACAGGAAAACAAAAATTATAGAGCTCTAACTTATTTCGGCAACATTTCCTCACAACTAGCAAAATTTTTTAAACCTCACAACATCGCAGTAGCATTCACGACCAGTGACACTCCCTCTTTCAAAATCAGGAGTTTATTCGCTACATTGTGGGGATTGTCCGGCGGTGTATGTGGGACAATCGGGCAGGGGAATCGCCAGCAGAGTTCATGAACATCTTAGCTTATTTAATAAATACCAGAACACTGATATAACCAACACTAAGTCTGCTTTTGCGAACCATCTACTTGAATCAAAACACCAGTTCTCGCCATCTGAAAATGTTAATGTTTTGCATGAATGTCACAAGAGTAAAAAACTAAATCTATTAGAAAAACTTGAGATAACGAAAGCTAAAAAGAGCCCTATCCTTACCTGCGTTAATGAGGTCTTTAATTTCGAGCCTTATTTTGTTTTTAACAACTTGAATACCTAACAACGGACTGCCAGTGACCACCATTTAACCTATAAATTTTCCCCGCTCCGCCAAATTCTTTTGATTGACAACATTGATGTTTTTGATGCCGGTACTTTGGTACGCTCGTACTTTGAGTCGATGGCTGTTACATTTTGGGCTGAGTTTGCCTCTAGGTGACTGCATCTTCCCCCCGTTCAATATACCTTGGACTTGTTTGACGAACCTTATACTTTTAGTTTTTTGTTATACCGTTTTTGTTTATATACAATTCTTAGTTTAAGTTCTGACTGTCATGTAGTGATGTAATTGTAACGTTTATCTATTTTTTGTTTTATATTTTGACATTTTTATTCTTTTTAAAAAAATTTTTAAATGTTTTTTTGGTGTATCAGGTGGGTTTACTAGTAGATTTGTTTACTTTTATGCGTGATTATTGACTTCTTTTTAGGTCTGATGATGCCTTATAGGCGAAACATGTAACCAATTAGTTGTTTTAAATATTAATTTATTGAGACCGGGACTTTGTGTTGGTTCTTTTGCTTCAATATTATATTCAGGTCTCTTAGAGAAATATGGACACTTTTTTTGATTGTGAGCATAATATATATAAAATTAAATTGACGTGTCCGAGCATTTTCCCCAAAAGCTACAGGTTAAGGATAGATTAATTTTATTCCGGACTTCTGGGCAGCCCTGTATATGCCTGTTTTAACTATAACTGTATTATTATTATTATTATTATTATTACCTCTAGATAAAACTTTACGATAATTCGTCTTATTACACTCATTTACATTTGTCTGTAACCGATAAACGAGGTGTTTTCTTGACGAGAGGCAATAGTAAGTTTTCGGGATTATTTGCTTTTGTGTCTTGATCTTCGTTGTGAATTTCTTCAATCATGCCGATACTTGCTCCTGTATATATGGAAACCCTGTCTAATTTTTCTATCAACGGCAAATTAAATGCGTTATTTCTGGAATCCATATCACGAACATCATAAATATTGGCAACAATTTCACTAGATTGTGAATGCAAAGTTTTCCAGGATTCAAAACTGTTCAACAAAAAAAAAATTGCTCTTAATATAACACGTAGCCTTTCACCTCTACCACCGTCAGAACGAGGCTGTGAAGGCGTGTCCATGTCAATCATATGTTCGATATTTAATTGTACGTTTTGTCCGTGTTTAATGCTGTCAAACAAATAAAGATAGCCATGGTCCTATTATTAATCAGATCAGAGTTTACAGATTCCACCAGTCAGAATAATGCATATTCACATGTTGTCAGATTTGCTAGGAAATAGACAATTTAACTAATATTTTAATTTTGTTGGTTAATTAAAGTAATGAAAACACGAGTCGCATGTAAGTTTAATTAATTACGTTTTCTTACTTTTTTAGCAGTACTTTACATTCTGTGTTCATGATCATAGGGTGTAATTAGCATAATTTTTATAAAACCTTTTACATTTCGTAAAGCAATTTGACAACATTCATATACAGGGGTTTTCACTTAAAACTGCGCACGCCAATATCTCGAAAACGAATATGAATATTTAATTTCTGTAAAAAGTAGTCAATGTATGGGGTCAAGTAGATATTTTTCAAATCTTAAAAAATTCGACGCCTACTAAGAGCTAAGCGTCGCGACGCGTCTAAAGTATAAATCGATTGCATTGACTTTGAAATTACGCGCATGCGAAAGTACATGATATTTTTAAACTTTTTTGTTATTTATTAGAACTTATTTATTTTACTCATTTATGAGTTATACCGGTTTATAGTAAACATTTCTTGATTGACAAAAAATGCAATTACGGATGATTTTTACAAGAGTGCCATGAATATTAGTTACTATGGCAACCATTTTTATCGAAATTGTTTTAAGTGCAATAACAAGCGACAGATGTTGTCATTGCTGCGTCAAAGATATATTGTCTCATTTTGTCACAAGAAATATTCAAACTTGTTCGGTTTAAACAAAACTAACAATAATTATATGAAAATGGTTCAATTTAGCAATGAGGAAAAAGTAGACATGTTACTGGTGTTTGAAGAATGCAGGTCCAAATGTAGAGAAGCAAAAAGAGTTTACGCACAGCGTTATGCGCGTAAAAGAGTCCCCGATGCATAAACCTTTCCAAGTTTATGTAAAAACCTAAGAGAATATGGCAGTTTCGTAAAACCTAAGAGAAATAGAGAAAAGACAACTACAAATGATGAAAATACTGCTGCTGTAATTTAGCAGGTTGATAATAACCCCAAGATATCCCTATCAAAAATAAAAGAAAATACCGGTGTTTCCATAAGTTCATCGTCAAGAATTCTAAATAGAAACTCTTTTCGCCCTTACAAAACTAAACTAGTGCATAAATTAGAACTAGGTAATCCCGCTAGAAGAATGGATTTTTTAGCAAGATTTGCCGATTTGTATAGCCAAGATGCAAATTTTTTCTTGAACATTCTATGGAGCGACGAAATAGGTGTATTCGAGCAGATGGACATAATTTTGAACAACATTTTTAATTTGTTTTATCATCTAGTTAAGTGCAATAATAATTTTGTTCATTAGCTTAACTCAGAATCATGCAAGTAGTTAATTGCCAATAATAATTTTTGTTTATTACTTTTGTAATTGCACTTAAAACAGCTAGCTAGCTAGCTGAGTTAAGCTAGAGATATTGGCGTGCGGAGTTTTAAGTGTATATTCCTTAAAAGTTTTGGTAGACACAGACTCGAACAACGACCTTTACATACATTACATACATAGTATTTATGTACAAAGATGTAGTTTACAAAGTTTAAGTCTAAATTATAATATGGCTTCATATATTAACTTTTGTTCGACCCTCAAAATTGTGGACACCTCTCTATAGCGGACACCTTTTGAGATTTTTTTGTGTCCGCTATAGGCACATTTTACTGTACTATCACAGTGTGTTTAATAACCTTTGAATAATATTTCTTTTCGTTTTTGTCACAGAGATGATGAAAAGAAGCAACCCAAAAAGCAAATAGAATCAGATTACAGCTTCTTTGGCGACGATGGCGGTAACTACTATGGAGATGAAGCTGTAGAATCTGATGACAAAACTGAAGCTGAATCTGAAACTGCAGAAGGTAGGTACCCGATAACTTATGGTCATTGACAACAAAGTAAATTTGTTAAATATTTAGTTAGCGGGATTATATTATCTATAAAATCGTGTATCCTTGGATACGAGTTCACTCTATAATCAGATAGTACCACTTTAAATCGAGTCAAGTATCGGTATTTAATCTTTAATCTGTACGTGCTTAGAATTGGATACATTGTTAAGCTCCTTTATCAGATGCCTGGTTGTTGTAATGAATCGGAAAAACCATTATATCTCCTATACCCCAAATTAAAATTTTTGGTTTTTTTTTTAATATAAGGTTTTTATACAGGGCTGCCCAGAAGTCCGGAATAAAATTAATATAGCCCGAACGTGAAACAATGAAGATTTCTTACCTTGAAAGGTAAAAAAAACATCAATGATTTATCATTTGCGCTTATTTAAATAGGGATTTTTTAAAAACTTTTAACAGTCGTCATTTTTAAAATAGCTTGACAGAATCGCGTCAAAATTTATGAGCATACTGTACGAGAGATTAGCTTTCAAATGATGTACTACAAGCTGTATGTTTCCATTTAAAAGGAAAATCGATGTCGTCATATCTTGGACAAATGTCTATAAAAAAAAACAAACGAATAACGTGAAAATGTGAGCATATATAAAACTAAATTGACGTGTCCGAGCATTTTCCCCAAAAGTTACAGGTTAAAGCTATATTAATTTTATTCCGGACTTCTGGGCAGCCATGTATAGGAAAGACCGGGGCAGCTTGTAACAAAAACTACTTCACTTCTTTTTCTTATAACTGTTTTCACTAACAATTTTTTTTTGCGCCTACTTAGATTTATGTTGTGAACAAATTGATTACATATACAGTGAGTCCCAGAAGTAATGTCTAAATTCAGCGGTGTGTTTTTTAGAAAAAACGCTCGGACCCATCGATTTCTATTTCTTATTGTGTTCTTTTTCATGATAAACTCATGTATACAGGGTACCCCAAAAATAAGTTACAACCATCAACTTCATATTTTCAAATGAAAACATAATATATTTTTAATTCATTTTCGAAAGCTTTGTAGCTTACTTTATTATGTGTAACAAATTTTGGTGTAAATTGAAACCTTTTATTTTTCATAGAATTTTAAATTTATTGTACAAATGTAATATTTGTTAATAAATCATTTTTGATTTTTTTTCTTTAAATGCACTGTTCGTTTTGGTTTGCTGTTTCTATATGCTTCATTGCAAACTAAACAAAAATATTCATCGTCTGAGGAATCGTCTAATTCAACGTAAACTTTTCTGTTCACTTTCTCCACTTTTGACTTCTTTGGATTTTTTGCCCTTTTGACTATTTTGATCTTCTTCCAGTGTATCTTTCTCTGGCGTGTTAGAATGTACCGCAGGCTAATAGCCTTTAGGAAGGAGACGGATAAACTCTTGAGAGAATGTTGTATTGATCTTAAGAACTTATTAGGGAAGTAACTCCATTCGATCCTGATGCTGGAGCAACGAGCTTTAGTTTAGCAATTCCAGAAGAGTGAGGTGCTGTTAATGATGCATATCACACTAGCTTGTAAATTCAACGTGGATATATCAGGAGCTTCTTGAGATTGATCAGTTAACGTCGCAGCATCTGGAAAGATTGTGGTGGTGGTTGATCTGTCACACTGGACGATAAAAATTCTCATCGTCGCCGAAAACATCTTGGTTCTACGCCAGAAACTTTAAAACATTTCAAACATCTCTTACTAAAGACAGGATATTATAAATTAATACTGACTTCCCAGGGCTGTCTTTAGCAGAAGATAAATATTTTTTGAAGGAACCATACACTGCGTCCATAAAGTCTTGCACAAATTCATTTAAAATTCAGGGGCTTACTTTTTTTAAAAACGCTCGGACACGTCAATTAGTACTTTTGTTTGCGCATTTTTTAACGTAAAATGTTTTTATACAGGGTGTCGCACGTATGAGGTATGAGGTCATCAAGGATTTTTTTTAATGGAACACCCTGTATATTATATCAATTTTGAATTCTATGATGAACACTTAACACCTCTGGAAATCACGGTTTCCGACATATTGACGTTTGAAAATTTATTTTAAACACATTTATTGATGACCTCATACCTCATACGTGCGACACCCTGTATAAAAACATTTTACGTTAAAAAATGCGCAAACAAAAGTACTAATTGATGTGTCCGAGCGTTTTTAAAAAGTAAATACCTGAATTTTAAATGAATTTGTGCAAGACTTTATGGACGCACTGTATATGAACCAATCAATCAACCAAATACACTTTATTATTCAAAATATACAGTATTCTTATCGGTAAAGTCAACCTAAATCTAGCTTATGATTTAATAAGAATAAAAAAATCAAAATAAAAGTACGCATTAAAATTGTTATTCATAGTAGGTTATCAATTATTACTATACATGAAATATTTAAATTATACATCAAAGAAAAAGAGTAAAAATATCTCGATACATACAGCATAAAAACTAATGTACGCAACCAAACGAGAAATCGCTACTGTAGTAGGTACTACTGCAGGCTATAGTATGCTTTATTGACAAGTAGGCTTTTAATCTTCCTTTTAGAAATTTTCAAAGATTCAACATCATTTTAACTCTGCGTATGGATTGAGGAATGTGATTGTAAGGTTTTTTCCTTTTGTCAAAAAAACGAGTTCAGTACAGTTTTAGGAATCGATCGAATCGAGTGACAGACCAAAATTTTATCTTGTATTGTGTGTACCTTCCATAGTGGAGCCAAAATACTTTTTGTGTTAGAGATACCGTTTCAAGTATAAAAAGGCACGTTAAAGTAAGAATAGTAAGTTTAACGAAAAGTGGTCTACGGTGCTCTCGAGGTCCAACCTTACACATCTAGCGAATAGCTCTTTTTTGTAGAATAAAAGTAGAAATAAATCGCTGTTGACTGCAGTAGCTCCAAAAAGCAATCATATAGGACAAGTGTGACTCAACAAATGGAAAATATGTTGTTCATGCTGCAATAATGCCGAGTTCATTTGAGACAGCCCTAACAGCACAGCAGCCTCTAGCAATTACTTTTATTATTATTATTATTATTATATTGAAAATAAGTTGGATACAAAGTTTCTGGGCGTCTGTTTTGACAGTGGTTTAAAATTTGTCAACCACATAGCGGTTATTCAATAAAAAAATAATTGCTAAAATAATATGTGTGCCCGAGATGTAAAGATTCTTGAAATTAAATTTAAAATTCAGTATACTTGTTTTAGAAACACTGAGTATTTGTAGATTTGAATCACAACAATTCTTTATTGTAACTATGTCCCGTGAAATTATTTCCTTTAATTCTGCCTTATTCTTTTCCCCTACAAAATGGTGGTGTCGTCTGCGAATTGCTTAAACGTACAATTCATTAATATATAACAAGAAAATAATTGGACTCAAAACAGATCCCTGCGATACTCCACAGGGAATCTGCAAGGACAGGATACGCTTCCGTGAAAACCAACAAGTTGATGACGATTTGTAAGATATGATGATATCCAGTTGTAGCATATTCCACTGAAACCGTAGCACCGCACTAAGAAGATATCATGATTTACACAGTAAAATGCCCCTAAGTAGTCGCAGAACAAGGTGGCCATGATGCCACAGTCATTCAACCCATATTAAATGCTATCAATGAACGAAAGCATTGCATTCCCTGTGCCCCTCGATTCCTGAAAACCATACTGGCAGAAGCTCACTAGTTTGTGTGCATTCAAATGTGCAACTATACGCCTTTTTACAATCCTTTTAATGACTTTAAATACACTGGCCAGTCAGCAGATAGGGTGAAAGTCTAAGGAACAATCCGCATTGCCACCGATATGTATTGGAGTCGTCAATACAGTTTTCAAACAGTCTTGGTAACATCCTGTTTG
This sequence comes from Polydrusus tereticollis, assembly GCA_963920685.1. Lineage (NCBI taxonomy): Eukaryota > Metazoa > Arthropoda > Insecta > Coleoptera > Curculionidae > Polydrusus > Polydrusus tereticollis. The sequence continues at coordinate 41,824,170 of OY987332.1, read as the reverse complement.
AAAGCTTTCATTTATGTATTGAACAAAACAGTCCAATGCATTGTGTAGCAGGTTTTTTATAATTTTTGTTGATATTATGCTATCCAAACCAGAGGTGCACTTGCGTTCCTGCGTTTGATTTCTCAAACGGCCTCCCAGAGTTCAAATAGATCTGTGTCGGACAATCCAAGACCCTCCCTAACGCTAAACTGCAGGAAGGGAATTGGGTGCTGATTTTCAGGGATACTTTCTGTTAACTTGCTACAGAGCAGTAATGCTCATTAAAGGTGCTTGAGTGAAGATCAGATATATTTACACTATTTTTTAAGGAATGATTTCTCAGTTTGTCAATGATATTCCAGTTAGCCCTATTTTTATTTGTAACAGTGTTTTGTTGTAGTACATACATTTTGCTTTTTTTATTACCTGGCTATGCAGGGCGTTTTAGAAGTACGATACGTAAGTTAAGGGAGCGATTCCTTATGACATTCTAAGAGAAAAAGTTCATATGAACATGTGTCCTGAGTTGTCCCGTTTTTGATATAATATGGGGTGTTAAAGTTTAAAAAGAAAATCGGGTTTTTATAATTTCTTTAAATATCCTTTTTCTGATTTTAATTATTAATCCTTTTGTTGGGAACACCTGATTAAAAGCTTAAACCAAAGCACAATAGAAATGTGTCATTTTATTATTAGACGCAAAGTCCCAAAATAAACCATATGTTTTCCTAAACCCTCTAGTAATTTAGTTCAATTTCAAACCCCGATATTTCAAGATCCGCTAGGAATTCGAGAAAAATGAATAGAATCATTTTTGCTCAAAATTAGTCATAGAATCCGTATACAAAGTATCTTACATACTTCGATGTATAGGTACTTACTTTAAAAACTATTTGGAATCGAAAACAAATTAGCTGCAATTTTTATTTAAATTTGTCATAGACATCTCTTTCTGCATCACATGCAAGACCTCATCAGGTTTATTAGCCGCAAAAATGACTTTCAAGATTCTAATTGGCAATAAAAAAATATTGTAAATAACCAATTTATCAAAAAAAAAAAAAAAATTCAGAGTGAAACCGCAACTAAAAATGTATATGAGCGTTTAACTTTCTAGAATTTAAAATGTGCCAAAATCACCCCAGCTGGAATATTCCTAATTTTGAATATTAATTAACTATATAGGGTGTCGGACAAAGATGATGACCAATTTTAAAGGGTGATTCTACAAAAAAAATATAAAGAAAATTTCATATTAGCATAGGTTCGCAAATACGAAGCAACATGCCCTTGTAGATGGTGTCTTCAAAGTGTTTTTCTTTCACCCCATGCACTTATGACGTAGCTCAGAAGTAACTCTACAAGTCTACAAGTGCAAAAAATATATCATGCATATATCCAACATCAGGAATTCTTGTAACTCGCTTAAACATGCGACCAAAGTTTTTTTGTAAACTGCTCTAGATGAAAAATCCATTTCAAATGCTTATCCAATAATAGTTCCAAGAAATTTACACAGTCGGTGCTTTTCAGAGTTCATGTTTTATTTTTCCTAAATGGCAAATCAATCGTTATTTCTTTATTACCTGTTGGGGTGGAAATATTAGTTGTAAATGGGAAGTACTTAGTTTTACTTATGCTAATCGTTAGTAAGTTAACATTCAACCGTTTAATAATTTTTTTCCGATTATCATTAATTTTACATTTTTAACCTTTTTCCATAAATCACTATCTACAATAGTTATTTGCGTAACTTGTGTAAAAAGTGTATATTTGATGCACGATGCATGAAGTCTCGAGCAGCAATCATGCTGAGTGCAACAAATATGCTTTTGCACATGTTGCACACAACATTTTTTCTACGATCGAATTTAATTTGTTTTATTTAAAATTTTGTTCAAGAGTATTTTACAATACAAAAAAAATTACTAATTCTTAGAATATTATAATGATAACGTGAGCAGTTTAAACTAACGTTATTTTTATAAAACTAGTTATTTCCTTTTTTGAGTTATTATCAATTTTAATATCACAGTTAGAGCAATTTACGATGGTAACTGATAGACAAACTTAAGTTCCAGTACTTTTTTGAATTTTGTTTTCGTTTCTGCTTGTAGAGATCTCAGGTTCTTCACTTAAAACTCTTTTTTTGGATTGTTATAAAGTGTCCAGTACTGGTACTTGGTTCACCTTCCAGAATTCGCTATTTTAGTTTTTTAGAAATTGATTCTTCAATGTTTTAATGTTAACATGTCTGCCCCTGATTGTACAAGTTTAAGTGGTTTGCATTATTATTTGGAATATTAGTTAAAAATATATTGAAAAATAGGGCGTATCGTACTAGAGACCCTCGCGTCAAGGCGGAAGCTAAAAGAGAAGAAAATTTAATCAATACTGGTAGAAAGGCAGTCAAACCTGTGGGACGAGAAAATCGAAAGTCTATCTATGGAAGATAATTCTGCTTACAAAGTGACAAGGACGTTGATTAGAAGCGTACGCACTCCCATTGCATTTCTGAAGAACCAGGACACAGGCGAATTGACGCTATGGATAAAACTGAACTGCTCGCAGACAAGCTCTTCGAGCAATTTGAAAACCCAACCAACGATGCGCCACTTGATGAGAGAGTCTCCAGAACAATACAAATTTATAGAACGATAAATCATCCACTGCAGGAATTTCCTCGAGTCACTGTAGACGAAGTTAAGTCCCTAGTTATTGTGAGTAATAAAAAAAAAAAACGGGTTTTGACGGTTTAAGGAATGCGGCGTTGCGAAACCTACCAGAACGAGCTTTAGGGAATATAGCAACCACATCCCAGGCTATAATCGAAGGAGGCCATTTCCCACGCTCCTGGAAGTACGCCAAAGTCATCTTAATACTTAAAAAAGGCTAGGACCCGACGGCGCCATCGAATTACAGACTGATTAGTTTGTTATCCAGCAAAGGGAAACTTGCCGAGAAAATCATTTTAAGTTGTCTAAATGACTTTGTGTGTGCACGCAACGTTTTGCCTAAAAAACAGTTCGTTTTTCAGGCTGAACATTACACAGTTAGCACACGACGCGTTTAACAGAAGAGCGCACACGGGAGCGGTTTTCTTCGACGAAAGAAAAGCTTTCGATAAGGTATGGCATAACGCTATGTTACTAAAGTTGGTAAAGCTCTGAGCTCCGAACTACCTCGTTAAGGTAGTTGGCTCCCTTCTTGAGAATATAAGCCTCGCCAGAGAACGCACTATGGTACACTATGAATCGCGTGTTGCACCAGGACTTTCGCGTACCAACTATTAATGAGTTCCTTTTAAAAATCATTACCATGTTCAATCAAAACACATACGGCGCGGCATACTCGACAAAGGCAAGAGCCTATAGCAGTAGTTTTTATGCGAAAATACCTAATAAGTAGTCGAGGAACCAAAAGATGTCAAAGGGATGCCCTGGCATAAAACCCCATTCATGAACCAATGTATACTAAAAGTATTTAAACTTTTGTAGAACGTGACGGGGGATACCATTAGTTTAATTTCTAATGTTTAATTTCAAATCTATTAAATTTCTAGGCTTATTTGCAAGTACTTTATGTTTTAAATAGCCCCAAAGAAAATAATCCGTAGCTGTAAGATATGGGGATCCTGGTGGCCATTGAATCGTACCATTTTTTGAAATGAGTCTGTTCGGAAAGGATTCTCTTAAAATGTCCATGTTTATTCTCGTCATATGACTTATTGCCCCGTCTTCCTGATATCAGTAATGCCCTATTTCTTCTTGAATTTGAGGTAAAAAAAATGTCTGCAGCATTTGAACATCGCGCAGCAGTAACGGTTACCGTCTGTCCTTTCTTTTCAAAAAAATCAGTCCCAATTATTATTCTAGACGTTGAATAGCACACCATACAATTTCTTTAGGGCAATGTTAAGGTCGCTGATAAATTTCCCGCAATTTTGCTTACATACATCGCCATTGCAATAAAAATGTACGTCGTCACTCATGAAAAGGCTATTTTCGATGCCTTGGTGATTTATTTCCTGGGCTATTGCGATCTGATATGGATGAAAATTAATGTGTTTTTGCATTCCTTCGTGCTTCGATCACTCAAGCCAAGGACGGAAGAAAGTTTAACAACGGCTTTTTTCAGACTAGCAATAACTGCATTTCTTACCCTTTACTCGTTACGTTCATTGAAGCCAGTTCTAACAAAATTTTCATAGCTTGCTTTTCCATTAACAACAGCTATTTTCATTCAAAATAACCGAATCGTTTTTGTGGCATTAATGAAACAAAATGGGTAATACATTTTGCCAACCCCTGAAGTACATGGTGCTTGTTGATTTTCAACCTTTTGTTTTCAATAGCTACTTAGGATGGCAAATGCTGGTCTACGTATTCCCACCTTTTTCAATCTTGACAATAGCTTCCGCTGGTCTACTACTATATTAAAGGCCCTTGACAGGTCCAGAAAAACAACTGCACAGCAGCTTAGCATATTATTATTTCTTAAAATAGCGAGAGCGAATTTAGGAAGTAAAAGTAAATAAGTAAATTTGGAACTGTTCAGAAACAGAAAAACGAAGTTAGCGTCCATAATATAACATTTGCACATGCTAACTTTTCCAGTAATTATTATAGCTAACTAACCCGAACTAAAATACGTTTGAGATTATGTAACTTGTTCGATAGGCAATAAACAATTTAATAAAGAAGTTAAACCCATAAAGTTGGAGCCTATTGTTCATCGGCATGGAGATATAGGCGAACAGTAACTTAATTTACATTATTATACCTAGCTGACGTATAAATCCAGACCAGACCTCAGCTACAGTTTGCGATATATCGTAAACAGACGTTCTAGCACCGTTAGTGGTGCAAATTTGAATTTGTGTGTATTTGGGACATATATTAAGTTTAAGGGTTGAATGCAAATTGGTTAACAGTCACATTAACGCATATAGGGAATAAATGCATGGATTACGTTCACTCTTGGTTAAAAATACATAGACAAGAAAAACAATTTGGGTTTAGTTTAATGTTCAATACACACCGGCAAATTTTAAGAAGCGGATTTACACTTTGGGAAATTAAAGGTATGTCTTTCGATTATTTTTTGTGTTGCTTAGGTCTAAATTGCGATATGGTAGAATTTACTTGAAGAAATTATCGATGTTGTCATTAGAAGTTAAAGTTATTAAAAAACAAACCTTAAAATAGTTTATGTTTAAAACAAGTCAAAACATTCAAACAGTACATGACAACTGGCACGTCCCGCGTCCATACAGCTCCAATAAAAGAAAACTAGTACTCCACTTTAAACTTGGACTTTTAGCCCCTACCAAAAAAAAACTAAAATCGAATTTTAGATGTACAACATGAAAGAGAAGACTTTCATAAAACCCATCGAGGGTAATTCAGATACTAAAGTTTAAACCTACCTCAAATAACTATCGAGGGTTCCAATCTGCAAAATGGCGTCTAGGACCTTGCTAAAGTTGATGGAAAAGCATTTTTAATCGGCATTCCGCCCAAAGAATAGGCAAACTACAAAGCCATATCCTCTTTTAAACCATTTGTGGATGTTTTATTGGCACCACATGGACTTCCCTGCCCAAGAAAACTAAAATTCGGGAGCTACATTCACAAACGTGCTTTCCTTCAAGCGTCTATTGTCGAAAGGGCCGGATACTGTTCCGACTCCAGCGTAAATAGTTACCAAAACCAACGTCGACAAACTAGTCAACCCTATCTATGAAAACTAACCTCTTTTAATAACAAAACCTTGACAACCCGCGTCAACCACTAAACTATGCCTAAATTAACCCAGGATCTTTAAATTAACCAGACGTGGTCGTGAAAATGCACAGAACTGTTAGTCTGACACTGACCTCGCTCTCTCTCTCTCTCGTAGCGTCACAACCCTTCGTGGGTCTTAGCTGCATCTACGACTCGTCTCCATCCATCCCTGTCCAACGCAACCTCCATCCAGTCCCGTACTCCCAAGGTTTTTGCATCCTCTCCGATATTGTCCCTCCATCTGAGCCTTGGTCTTCCTAAAGGTCTCTTTCCTACTGGGTTTTCCTCCCATATCCTCTTGATAAGACGTTCATTCGGTAATCTCTGTACGTGTCCGGCCCATTTGAGCCTCTGTGCTTTTATTTCGTTTACCAAACTCGCACCTTTGTACAAGTTTTTGAGCTCTTCATTTGTTCTTATTCGATATTGACCCGTTCTCTCCTCTATTGTAGGCCCATAGATTTTCCGCAACATCTTTCGTTCAAAGCGTCTTAGTACTAGTTCGTTCTGCTTTGTCATTGTCCATGTTTCCGAACCGTACATAATAATTGGCTTGATTACTGCCGAATATATCCGTATTTTAGAGTTCCTAGATATCAGTCGGGACCTAAACAGGTCCTGCAAGGCAAAAAAACATTTATTGCCCTTTTGTATTCTTGCTTTTATTTCGGTGCTGATGTCGTTATCCGATGCTATAACTACCCCTAGGTACTGAAACTGGTCCACGCATTCGAAATTGTAGGTGTCCATTGTTATGTTTTGTCCTATTCTGTCCCTTCCTGCTCTCCGTTTGACATGCATATATTTGGTTTTGTCCTCGTTGATCGTTAATCCTACCTTCTTGATCTCCTTCTCTATGTTCATGAACATTTCTTTTGTTTTAATCGTACTGTTTCCTACCGTATCAATGTCGTCGGCATATGCTAGTATCATTTCCGGGCCCATATTTGTAAATATTTCCAGACCAATATTCGCTTCCTTGATAGCCATGTCCAGCACTATATTGAAGAGCAATGGCGACAAGCTATCGCCCTGTTTTAGGCCATTGTTGATGGAGAATGTTTCAGTGTTGTTCTTTTCTATCCTAACCTTGGCTTTGGAGTTTTCTATGCATATCTTTGTTAAATTTATGATCTTTTTCGGTACCCCTATGCCTTCCAACGCTTGCCAGATATTTTCCCTTGTGATGCTATCGTAAGCCTGGCGGAAATCTATAAACAGTTGGTGGACCTCTCTGTTAAACTCCCAGCTTTTCTCTAGGAGCTGTCTTATGGTGAACATTTAATCTGTTGTTGATCTCTTGGGTCGGAATCCGCATTGGTAGTCCCCTAAGTTGTCTTCTGCATATGGGGATATGCGTCCTCTTAGTACATTTGATAGCACCTTGTATGATATATTTAGCAGGGTTATTCCCCTATAGTTTTTACAGGCCAGCCGGTCTCCCTTCTTGTGAATGGGGATGATGATACCCTCATTCCACTCCTCGGGTAGGGTTTCCGTTTTCCATATGTTTTTCAGTAGCTCTAGTATGGCAGTATATAGATGTTCTCCTCCATATTTTATGCATTCCGCCGTTATGGAATCCTCACCTGGGGCCTTGTTATTCTTTAATTGGTTTATTGCCCTTTTAATCTCCTCTAGTGTGGGTTCTGGTACATTCTCCTCCGCTCTTTGGTATACCTTCTTCGTGTTCCTAGAGACTGTGTCTATGTTTAACAGGTTTTCGAAGAATTGTTTCCATGTTTGTATTACTTCTTTTTTGTCCGTTATTAGCTCGTTGTTTTCATTTCTTAAGATGGTGGTCTTCGGTATGTAGCTTTTCCTTATATCTTTTACTTGTTTGAAAAAGTTTCGGCTGTTTGTTGATCCTGCCTCACTTTCTACCTTCTCTATTGTTTTATTGTAGGCTTCTCTTTTCTTCCTTCTTATCTTCCTTCTTGTCTCCGCTCTGAGGTCGTTGAATCTTTGAATGTTTCTGTCACTTGGACATTGCAGCATTTGTATTCTGGCCTTGTTTTTGGCGTCTAGAACCCTTTGGCATTCTTCGTCGTACCAGTGTTTTCTTCTTCTGATATTTGTGTTTTCGCCTAGGACTCTTTCTGCCGCGTTGATTAATGATGTTCTGATCTGTTTCCAGTGCTCCTCTACATCCGCCGCCTCTTGTGTGACATTCTTCCGACCTGCGTATCAAATTATCGATTTTCTTAAAAACAGGTGATTTACAACAGCCGAGACATTTAACCTACATCTTAAATACAAGGTTAAGAAATTATTATCTACTCTTGATAACTTCAATTGACTAATTACTAATCAATTAAAACAAGGATTTGAAATAAGACCTGTCCACAAGTAGTATAAAACAACGAACAGAAGAAATTAATCCACTTGGCTATGTCCTACAAGATACAAAACATTCCTGGAATATAAACATAATCAACAAAGGTTTCAAACTGAACATAGTGAACATATTGGATGTTACAGGTAACTTCATGTGTAAGGTGAGAGTCTACCCAGGTACTTTAAAAAATTAAAACAGAAAACTTAACATAGATAACCAAGCTATGAAAATGCAATTTCGAATCATAACAAACTGTTTATTCAAATCGTTGGATTGGCCGCAGTGGGCCTTACGAGTGGCCACCATGGTCCTCCGACCTCAAGCTTAGATACACCGATTTTTATTTTTCTACTCGAGAACGGAACATCGCAGGACAATAACTCAGAAAAACTGTTATGATTCAAATTGAACGATAAATTACTTTTTCATGTAGATTCATACCCTTAAATATTCAGATACCGTTGAGGAACATTTACTAATTATCAATGATAAGAGAAGCGCAAACAAATCATGAAACTTTTATATCAGAAACACCAATGCCTGTAGATTTTTTATATAGCTTAGATTCTGTATAACTTGCTTTATATATTCCCTTGTAACAGGAGAGAAACCTATAGAATAGTTGTGAATCTGCGAATAGGTACAATGAACTGATCTATCGTTTACAAATGAGTTGGTCTTCAACTACATTGGAAAAATATCGGGAAAATTTCTCTGCTATCTTACCTCCCTATCCCCAGGAACAACCCTCCCGTCAACAAGCCCGTCTTAGACCAAAATAGTCATTCAACCTTAAATTGTATGTCCTATTTTTACCTTTTGTTGCAGATGGCGATGGGGAAACCGAAGGCGATGCATCTGAAGAAAGCGAGGAAGCCGAAGAGAGCGAGGAAGCAGAAGAAGAAGAAGAACAGTAAATTTTGATGACCACACCGTTTCAATGAATCTAGTACCAATAAGCATGCTTTAAAAACTGTATATTTCTTATTCTCTTTTCTAGTGTAAAATTTTCAAATCTATTTATCTATTTACTCTATATCTATATTATGTTTGTTATGTTTTCTCAGCAAGTAGCTTCGTACACTTTTTAAATGCCTTTGTAACTAACTTTTTTACTTAACTATATTTTTGATCCTATAAAACTATTTCTTTTCTTCTCTTGTTGTTTCTTCTTGGCCAATGTTTATTTCTTGCCTTACTGTATAAATCGTCTGCCTTCTCGTGGCAGTTTAGTTCTTCTAGGCAATTTCTTTAATTTTTTTTTATTCTACAAAAGACTTTTATACTTATCCTCATAAATGTTTTTGTTATTTTAGTTTTGTTGCTTTTGTGGTAATATAATATTGTTACTAGCAATAATGTACATTTCATTTTAGATATTTTAGAGTGTATAGATATTTACAAGACTTATATTTCAATATGTACCTTATTAAAGGGTTTATTTACCAAAAACATTGTTTATCTTATATGCCGATGCACACCTCCACTAGGGACAAGAAGTATCACACAGTAGCGGCTGGCGGGTTGGTCGCCTGGGTCGGCAGTTTGGTACAGGCATGGAAAAATATTAGGGATGGTTAAGGAGCAGCAAAGGCACAATATTTCATTGCCATTGTTAAAAATTTCTGTGCAAAAAGGTAGGCTCGAGAAAGTTACCTACACATGATATTTACAATATGTATGCGTGATTATTCTTATTCTTATTCGCAATTATACGGGGTTTCCCCTGCTCGTTTCTTTGGTCGCATATTCAGAAATCGCCGACACATTAGCCACTCGGAACAGGAGCTTTCGTGCTTAAAAATATACAGAAAAGTTCCTATAAACCCATATACGCAAATGCTTCATTTCGGAGATAGAGGATATTAAAGTTTTATTTTAATTTTCGTTTTTTTAAAGAATTTTTGAAATAATGTCAATAATTGAACTAAAATTGGTATCTAGGGGTTTTTTGAAATGAGAAATTCGAAATTGATGTTAGCGTGACTCCCACTTGCGCCTTCTACAATTACTTTTACTAACCTACATGCATTTTTACTCTTTCGAGGAGTCATCACTTTTTTATACATACAGTGTGTGTATATAGTCTGGAAACGGCCTAATAACATCACAATTTATTGGCCGATTTAAGCCAAATTCAATACAGTTGTGTAAGAGGATCTGGCGCACCGAATGACGATATTGGCGTTGTTGCCAGTGTTTTAGTTTGTCTGGAATTCGAACGAATTTTATATTTTTAAATGTAACACCCGGTATATTTTTTATTTAAAGTATTTACTTTAAATTTGTAACACTTTTGGTATAACATATTTTGTTTCTAATATCAGTAGTTTTCGAAATAACTAGTACAATTTAGAAAAAATATATTTTTTATATTAAATGTTCAAACTGTTTTCCCTGTACAGCTTAACAGTGTGCTAATTGAAAATAAAATTTTTCAATTGTGTTGTGAATCATTTCTGGCGTTATTAATTCAAATTCGTCAGATATCCGTATAAAATCCGTATAAACTCTGTTCTTCAAGTATCCCCATAAAAAGTAGTCGTTAGGCGACAAATTAGGGGACCTAGGTGACCACTCGATTGTACCCCCTCTACCGATCCACCTATTCGGAAAAGTGTTGTTCAAAAATTCGCGCACGTTTCGACCAAAATGGGGAGGAGCTCCGTCCTGTTGGAAGAATGTACAGGGTCTTCCAACGAGGACTGAACAGGGGCTCATTTTTGAGCTTCCTTGTATTTAAAGAAAAATCCAAAATAGCCAATCGATGTACTTTTTCCTGCAGAATTCAAAAATGAAACCAAAAATTTATTTGAACCAGAAACAAAAGAGTTACGCTATGGATAAAGTGTTTTTTAAATGGAACATAGCTTTTTTTATACGATTTTTGGAACGAGTGATTTTTTTTTGTCCGTTCTGATTAAAATATTTAATATTGTGACAGCTATTTTTATTAAATTTTAATGTTTTATCCAGTATAATTTAACTTTAACCTGTTTGAAACATACACTAGGTAATAAAGGTATAATCACCTTTGAATCCTTCAAAGTCAAAAAATTTTACAAATTTACTATAATATTGCCGAAATGAAATATTCATTAGATGAGAGATTGTAGATTGTTATCTTGTTCTACAAATGCCAAGAAAATGCAAGAGAAGCAAGGAGAAGATTTATTGCAAATTTTCACAGAAATATATCCGTCAATACTATTCTAAAGATAAAGAACCTATTTGAGGAAAATAAAACATAGTAAAAAATGCCCCCCTATCGGATCTCCGGGTGGGGGCGGGTCCTGGCGCCTTATCAAGCGAGATTATCCAATCATCCACCATGTCCAGTAGCCATGCGGGTCCTTTGAACAATATTCTAAATGGAAATGGTGTGAAAACTGGAGTTGTTAAAAGACCCGAGATTAGCAACTTCCAAATTGACTTCTGCAATATAAGAGGACTGAACTCCAACATCAATGCAGTCCATCAACATCTACAATCTACCAAACCTCATGTACTTGCACTAACCGAAACCAAAGTCAGATCATCGATTAGTACGGTCAGCTATTTATATCCTGGGTACGACTTTCATCACCGATTTAGGCGGAATTCTGGCCTTTCTCTCTTTGTCCGGAGTGATATTTCTTGTCAACGAGAGGAGACACTCGAGCCTAACGACTTTGATGTAATGTGGTTTAAAATATCAACGCAGAGAATTACTAAATTCATCTGCTGCCTTTACCGGCCGCCAAGCGATACCCATTATAGAGACTTGTTCTCCTCTCTTGCTAATACTATCGACTTTTTGCAAACCCACCATCCCAATTCCGAAGTTGTCATCCTTGGCGACTTCAACATTCATAATGTCAACTGGCTCAAATATTCAAACATGACTGACGAACAAGGTCGTGAAGCCGAATCCTTTGCCATCAGCTCTGGCCTTACCCAGCTGGTGGGTGAACCAACTCGGATTCCAGACCGAGATGGTGATTTTGCTAGTTTGTTGGATCTTTTCTTAACTTCAAACCCCGACTTGTACACTGTCACCGTGAAGCCGCCGTTAGGAACGTCTGACCACAACCTTATGTCGGCACTGAGCAAACTACCAATTAGTGCTGAAGAGCCTCCTAAACCACGCAAGATATGGCATTATACATCAGCTAAGTGGGAGGACCTAAGGGACCTTTTTCGAACCTTTCCTTGGCGGGACGTTTGTTTTACCTCTGATGATCCATACATCTGTGCAACAGAAATATCGGAGGTTATCCTTACTGGTATAGAAGCCTTCATCCCTTTCTCAAAAAAGTGCCCTTCTAACGGCAAGCCTTGGTTTACCAAAAATTGCGAACGAGCTGTTAAATCAAAAAATTATTTCTACCGACAATGGCGTAAAAATCCTACCGCCGAAAATCGTACCATCTTTGTTAACGCTCGAAACCAATGCAAGCAAACGATAAACCAAAGCAAAGAAGCACACAACCAGAGGATCAGAGACAAACTTCTTGAATGTCCTAGCGGCTCAAAATCATTTTGGTCGGTAGCTAAGGTCGTCAGTCAGAACTTTACCAAGTCAACCATTCCACCTCTAACACGTTCTGATGGCACCATTGCGACCAAAGCACAGGAAAAAGCAAACTTACTGGCGGAACTATTCTCTTCACATTCAACGGTAAATTTTCAGGGAAGTACTCTACCGAACATTACCCCTGTAGAATCGAGAATGCCCGAGATTGTCTTTCGCCACCGCCATGTTAAGCGAATCTTGGGGAGTCTCGACACTAAAAAGGCTTCTGGTCCTGACGATATTCCAGTCATTGTAATTAAGAAATGCGCTGACGAACTGACACCGGTATTTTGTAGGCTTTTTAACTTATCCTACAAAAAAGGAATATTTCTTTCTTGCTGGAAAACTGAGAGAGTCCAGCCCATACCCATAAAAGGCAAAAAGACTTTGCCAAACAACTATCGTCCAGTCGCATTGCTCTCGGTTATATCTAAAGTTATGGAGAAGGCTATCAACGAAAAATTACTAAAATACCTGGAAGGCTTCAACATTATTAGTGACCGCCAGTATGGATTCCGTAAGTCTAGATCAACAGGAGACCTTCTCGCTTATGTTACTCATGTTTGGAACAACGCAATAGAACACCATGGGGAGTCCCGGGCGGTAGCACTGGACATTTCCAAGGCTTTTGACCGAGTATGGCATGAGGGGCTCCTAACTAAAGTGAGAGCATACGGAATGCCGGTTCAATTTTGTTCATGGCTGTCGAGCTTTCTTAAAGACCGTTCTCTGCGAGTGGCGATGGACGGATTTCTTTCAGACACATTTAACATCAACGCCGGAGTCCCTCAAGGTTCTATATTGTCGCCCACCCTTTTCTTACTATACATTAACGATCTTTTGGAAAAAACTAAACATCCTATATATAGCTTCGCTGATGACAGCACACTTGTTTCAACTTTTACTTTGGATGCTCGGACATCGGCTGCTAATGCACATCTCTATAGGCAGCAAGAGGTCTCACATCTCAACAAAGACCTGGAAGAAATTTTGTCTTGGGGTGATAGTAACCAAGTAGAATTTAACGCTAAAAAGACCCAGGCGGCAGTTTTTTCTAAAAAAGTTAATGTTGAAGAACCGGATATAGTTATGGCGGGACACTCAATTCCCTTGGCTTCATCAATTCATTTATTGGGAGTTAATTTGGATAGTCATATGTCTTGGCATGGCCACGTTGCGGCCATTGCTAAGGCAGCCTCGCAGAAGCTTGGAGTACTTTTCCGAACAAAGAACCTCTATACACCCCAACAACTTTTGATGCTCTATAAAGCCCAAATTCGACCATCACTGGAGTACTGTTCGCATATTTGGGGCTCTGCTCCTAAACATACCCTGAGATTGCTAGATTCCATTCAAAGAAGAGCCATTCGCTTGATCGGTGACCATAGTCTGACAAACACCCTGGAAAGCCTTGAACATCGAAGGCAGGTTGGCGACTTGAGTCTATTTTACAAATATTTTCATGGCAAGTGTTCAACTAAGGTTGCCCGCTTAATACCACCCAGAGCGGTGCATGGTAGAAATACACGACGAGCCACTGCAGCCCACCAGTACGTGGTTCAGCTAAGTGTCCCTCGAACGACACTGTTTCAAAATTCTTTCATCTGGAGAACGTCATCACTCTGGAACGACCTCCCTGAGATCGTCTTTCCCAACGAGTATAGTCTCCAAAGGTTCAAGACCAACGTAAATCGTTTCCTGCGCACACGCACCGCTCTTAGAGCGCCATAAAGGATTTATCCTGTAGTGCTGTGCCTTATCATAAAAAAAAAAAAAAAAAAAGAATGTAGGTATGCTCCTTTGAAATATTCTGCTCTTGGAGAGCCCGAAACAGTTCACGCATAATTATTATGCAGTATATCTACCGTTTTTTGCTAATTTTGCAAATTTTTAAAAACTTTGTTTACTAACCTGTTAGAACGCTATATATATATATAATATCAGCCACTGGCGAATAAAAAAAAATGAAAAAAATTTTATTTTTACATTTTTTAATCTTTTCCTGAAAAAAATGGAAAAGTAAAATTGAAAATTCATTATCTGATTATAAAGCGCTTACCGTGCTTCAGTTTTACCAGGTGAATTTACCATTACCAACATATTTACATAAGCAGTTTTTATAAATTTGCAAAATTGACAAAAAACGGTAATCTGCATAATTACTCTCCCCTTCTTTGCCATGTTAATTAAATCCAACATTTTGGGGGTCGATCGACCACAGCTTTTTAATTTAGTTTGTTCATCTAATGACGAAAATCGATAATTTAAACACCTAAAACATATTGAATAAGATCACTTTTTACCTTAGTTTTAACTTGGAATTAGTCCTTGTCTTATTGACCCTACTCCAAAAGTTTTGTTTTTCAACAGATAATACTATAAACAGTATTAAGAGTAATGCTGATGGTGTAGATGAGATCTCTGTAAAGATGTTAAAAACGTGTTTACCATACTGTTTAAAGCCTCTAGTTAACATTATAAACCTCTCTCTTCAATCTGGTACAGTCTCAGCTATCTGGAATATGGCACTTGTTACCCCACTGCCAAAGGTAAATGATCCATCTAGCATAAGTGAGTTAAGGCCAATAAGCATACTGAATGCTGCCTCCAAGATCCTTACAAGGGTGGTTAAATGGCAAGTAGTATACTTTCTTTGTGTGACGAACATACTCTCAAAATTTCAGTCAGGTTGTAAATCACTTTATGGCTGTGCTACAGCACTTCTAACTTTTGATAACTCATATGGTTGTCTCCCTGCTTTTATAGACAAGGCGTTTGACAGTTTAGATCTAAATCTTCTGCTGGCAAAATTACGATATTATAGGATAGGGGTTCGAAAGTTACCTATGTGAAAGACAGCAGGCGCTCAGGTTGGCTGGGACGGAGGAAGGGATGAGTGCTGGTTGATGAGATGTGATGAAGAGGGGGTTCCACAGGGATCTGTTCTTGGTCCGCTTCCTTTCACAATTTCCACATCGCACCTTGTATATCAAATATGAAACTGCAAATATCATATGTTTGTTGAATACCTTCAAATCTATTTACCATTATATACCCGACCCATCTTTTTGACACTATTAATATGATTGATCAGGACCTGCAGAACATATTGGACTACGCTGTTAAAAATTCACTACTAACAAATCCTAACAAAACAAAGGCTACTTTGTTTTCAACGGCCGATATTGATGTTTCTTCTCATCACATAACACTTGGTAATACTGATGATACTCACACAACTCAAAGTATATAAAGTGGTAATAATTACAGAACAAAATTAACAACTTTAAAACCTCGTATCTCCGGACTATTGGGAACTATATGTTTTTGAAATTGGATTGTGAAATGTAGTTAAGGAAGCGTGTTTCATTTAAAAAAAAATCAAATATGGCGTTGTGTCTGTAAAATTTGTGAACCTATATATTTTTTGACATCAAATCTGGCTTCCTTGCCAAAAATCATTGAGAAATGTGTAATTTGTCTTTTTATTATATTCAGCAGGAAAAGCGATAATCGGGTGGAGCACTTAAATAAATGCCCCTGTACTTCAACCTAGTGTTTTTCGAATTATACAGTTCAACAGTTGTTGCTTCATCTGAAGAGCATCATCACGCTGGAATGACCTTCCGAAGGTCATGTTCTCCAAGATTCAAGACCAACTTGAATGAATTCCTTTACACACCACAACCGCTCTGACAACACCGAAAAATACACTTTAGACCACACCTGGGAAACAATTATTAATACATAAGCTTTTTATTTTACACATATGGTTGGTTGCTACCAACTTTACCTTGCAATGATCGTAAACGTTTACACATAGACATACGGTCGTAGTAGCACAGAACTACATCTCGTGGCGATTACGCGCCTTACCCCAACCAGGATAACGAGAATCCATATATACTTAATGCAAAATAGTTTTCGTTGCATGTCATACCCTTCGAGTGACGTCAGTTGAAGCCACCTTGTGATCAAAACAACCGAGTGAGGAAATTATCCTGCGTATTTTTTTTTCATAAAAACAAGATTAGTTTACAAAAATAAACACACAAAATTATTCTTTCAATAATACCAGTGGCTTGAAAGCTACATGGGAAAGTTCCATAAGACCTCGCCTAGGTTCACCTTTTTTCCGTCCGAAGCCTATTTAACAGACTCCTTTAACGAGTTAAGATAACCAACAAACAGTTGTCAGTATTTCAATTTCCTACTTAAAGTTATCAAAGCTACATGACGTTCTAAAAAAGTTAGAGCTTAAGCATAACCAATGTAAAATATTATAGATTTCGAATAATACGACTTGCTTGTTTCGAACATTCCATAATAGTGTCACGAATAGAACTTATATCCAATCTTGACAAATTTACAGCTCTCTTTGCATGGCAACGTTTCTTTTTAGTTGATTATAATAATTTATTTTTCTTAACTGACCTCGGAACTGCGCTTACAGTGGAGATACTCAAATTTAGGGCAGCTGGTACAAGCTAAAAATTAGTACAGTAGAAATAAAATATGCAGATCTTAACACACTCTGTAAAGTTACTGCTCTAACTGCCGTCAAGGGTAGCAATGGGTCATTGTTGTTAAGTTCTTCCCGGAAATAGCTTATTAGAGAAGATATTGGCTATTTGCATGGGCTATTTAAATGGCTCGGCATATTTCACAAATAGTAAACAACGTAATCGACAGAGATGATGTGTACATACATTTTGTTATTCTTAAAGGAACAGTTTTTTAATGCTATTTATAAAAAGATCTGGAGTTTTTGTTAATAAATAGATGCACAACAGCACGAAACGTAAACACAACGCCAAAACCACAGAACAATAAAGGTTGGGTCAAGACAGGCCAACAAAAGAGCTGGTGCCACCCGCACCACTGACGGTTCTGTTGCCAACTATCGGCCAATAAAACCCAAGTTATATTAATTTTTACAAGTTTAAATTAAGAAATTATTAGCTACAAGTAGGTTCGTATCAAAGAAGAATACTCGTTGTTCCTTATCCTCTCTGTCAGATCGAATCCTTGGACTTGTTTCGCCGTTTGACGGATCATCGGCAAGTTCTGTTGCCAGAGTGGCAAAGTCGAAAATCGCTACAAAACGTTGTAAAAAATCGCTACTTTCTCCTGGCGTAGACTGCGGTGTAACATCTTGAAATTGAACATATTATTATGTTTGTTACAGAATATGATATTTTTGAATATAAATTCTGAAATTAATCGTAGAATAAATAACTATGAAAATAGCTAGACCAATTTTAGATAAGGACGGGCCAAAACATTTCATAATGTCCTCCATATACATCTAGTTACAGTTACGATTTACAACAATTTCATTACCGGGAATCCCACCGGCTGCCAAAACGCAAGTTTAAGCGTTTTCGATAAGACGCACTGCACCGGAACACCGGACCGGAGCAAGGAATTGTTATCCTCTATTTTAAAAATTGTTCAAAGCGAAACAGGAATACACACTGCGAACACCGACTACGCACTCAGTGCAAAATAATTTGTGTTAACAATTCTAGGCTGGTTTTTATGTTTCTAATTTATATTTAAATATTTATTTGAGTGTCAGTTTCTTTCCCTAAAATACAAAAAGCCGCTATGAATAAAGTATTTCTTGCAAAGTGCCGCTACGTTTTGATTGAGTCAAAAAGTCGCTATTTTCGCGATTTATCGCTACCAATGGCAGTAATGCCTTACAGTAACATAACAACACAAAAGTGTAAATAAACATATAAGAGAGTTGCAGCACGTGGCTACATCTCGTGACAATCACAAGAATCAACCAAACCAACGCAGCGAGAATCCATATACACTATCGGACAAAAGTAGAGCAACATTTTCGAAAAATGAAAGAAATCTCGATATTATAATATTAAATGCATGATATCGTATTTAAATGCATTGCGTCTTAAATATCGAAGTAAGCTGCTGTTATCGGCGGCAACAGCATTTTCCAACAATCAAAACAAATGAACTGATATTGACGTAAACTTTCAAATACAGTATTGTAATGCGTCAAAAGTAAAGCAACATTTTAATATTTTCCTAAAAAAGAAAGGTTTTAGTGAAAGTTAAGGTTAACTTATTTTTGCAGAGTTTATTTTATGTTTAATTAATACTTCTGTGCTGTATTAATCATGCCAAGAGGTATTCCAATTTCGAAAGAATTGAAGCAGAGAGTAGTGAATGCACACTTGGAAGGTACAATACAAGCCACAATTTTAAGACGGTTTGTTTTACCAAGATACAGCGTATCCAAAATAATTTCAAGTTACATTCAAAGAGGACATTTAGAGAATCTACCGAAATCAAGAAGGCCGAGAAAAACAACAATTTGGACAGACAGACGCATTAAAAGAATTTCTCAAAACGATCCTTGGATGTCTGCACCTACAATTATTGCTGAAATTCCCGAAATTATGGTTAGTCCACAGACAGTTCAAAGAAGGTTGGTAGACGCAAAGTTATTTAGTAGACGCCCGGCTAAAAAGCCCCTTATTTCGGCAAGAAATAGAGTGGCTTGGCTTGAATTTGCACGTCGACATTTAAATTGGACAGTAGACGAGTGAAAAAAAGTTTTATTTAGCGATGAAACGCGTTATAAAATTTTCAATTCTGATGGAATGAAGCGTGTAAGACGGCCAATCAATACAAGGTTTAATCCTAAATACGTTACACCCACAGTTAAGCATGGCAAAGGTAGTGTTTTTCTATGGGGTTCTTTCTCATGGAATGGGTTGGGTCCTTTAAACTTCATTAATGACACCATGGATCGATTTGTCTATAGAGATATAATGCAAAATGTAATGTTGCCTTATGCAGAGTGGGAAATGCCGTTGCGTTTTATTTTTCATTAGGATAACGATCCAAAACACTCTTCACGAATTGTTCAAGAGTGGTTTCAAGAAAACAACGTTCGGGTTTTGCAGTGGCCGAAACAATCCCCAGACCTTAACCCCATTGAAAATCTATGGGAAGAAGTGGAACGTGGAATTCGTACACAATTATTTTCAAATAAACAATCATTGGTAAATAAAATCAATGAAGTTTGGACAAACCTTTCCGAAAATACTGTTCAAAAACTTATTGCCTCAATGCCGCGACGTTGTCGGCAAATAATAAAAAATATTGGATATTCTATTAACTATTAACATAATACTTTTAGCTATTGTAATTATCAAATGTGTTTAATGTTTTTTTTTATCGTAATATGCAAAATAAAATACTGTTGACACAATTTGTTGCTTTACTTTTGTCGCACTTCATTTCATCGATTTTTATAATTATAAGTATTTCTCTACCATCATTTTGTTTAAAGTGTACCAAAATATTGTAAAATATTACTTATATTGCGGAGATAATATTTCATTAAAATTAGCTGGGGATCACAATCATATAATTAATTTTTTAAATTCAAGGAAATAAAAGCACTTTGTTGCTCTACTTTTGTCCAATAGTCTATGTTGAAACTCTGACAAGGCGGCAATATTCAGCTTTGGTATGCTAAACGGATACATTGGCTTTCAGCACCACCCCACGTAGTGTGCAAGTTCCTTCTCATTTAATTAGACCCGGAGCCTTGCTGATGAGCCGTCAAACGGCGAAACGCGTCCAAAGATTGGGTCGGACGGATAGGATAAGGGACAACTATATACACGAACTTATTTTAAGTTTGTTTTTAGTTTACACAAAGTTTGGTCACTATGGAGTATCATGTGAAAACAACTCTCTGCACGAAACAGTTATTAGGCAACCAAACATTCACCAAATACATCTTTCATTTGAAATCACTGTTGCAGCTGTGGTATAGCTTAGAGTTTTCGCGTTCGTCAAGTTAATTGGTCTTATTCCCTAAGCAATATATTCTACAAATTAATATTTAAGACCAAAGTGGATTACTTCCTTCGCACTGCTCGCGAAGCGTCATAAAAGGTGTTTTTCCACTACTAACCAATAACATCGCCATTATCGACCGATTATTAACGTTAGATATAGTTTACAATTTTGTGGTTAGATATCGTTTTTCTCTACCTAATAAGTTGTTATTGACCATGGTCAACAATAAGGCATTGAAATGTGTTTCCTTGTGCTTGTCCCCAATTATAAAAAGATACATCAAATGATAAGCAATCTTAAATTTCTTATTTCTACCAATAACAGTCTAGAAAATAAAACAGTGCGTCGCTAATATTAAACAGTTAATGAAATGTTTCATAATAACTTTATTAATTAAATAACTGAAGCGATTTAAAAAGGTTATCAATTATATTAGTTGAAAATCCCAGTAACTTATAAATTTAAATTAAGAAATTTCTAGGAGCTGACTAGGACCATAAGCAAAGATGTTATTATTTTTAATACAATTATACAGGCTGGTCCACTGAAAACATTCCGCCCAGGTGTATTTACTTGAAAATTATTAAATAAATTAATCTGGGACACATAAACCTTATCTCCAAGATGAGAAGTCATCCTGACTGCAGTATCATTTCTTAAAATAGGGTCAATAATGGTTCCCAGCAACTATAGATACATATCTCCAATTGAGTTTTCGAGTAGAAAATAATGCGGTCCCAAAAAATTCCAGCTTATACGTTTCATTCTTCGGGATTCATTCATTCCAGGGTTGGATTCAGACAAATACCTACAATTATGTCGATGGGACGATAAAGGAAAAAGGATCATTTATGTGAAAATAAATGTTGAAAAGAAGTTGTGGATCCTAAGTGAGTCTTTCACTAATTAACTTGGCAAAATTCCAAATGCCGATAGTTCAGGTTAGTACGGATAGAATGTATGCTATGTAAAAATTCCCTGTATGGCGGTGGTATGCAAAACATCCACCACTTTTGACCTTTTCCTGGTTCTCCCCATATAGCCCAAAACTGTAACTTCTTCAAGATAGTAGAGTAGTACAGAATTTTCAATATTTTTTTGTTTATCACTGTCAAGTAATTTTGAGACAGGGGTCTATTTTTGTATAACTAATTTTAAGAGTGCTCTAGCAAAATCGGTCTTATGTCGACACTAAATTCATGAGGAGTCATTGACCATTTACTTGTTTGCGTTCATTGAGTTGCTCTCAAGCGGATCTTAAACTGGCGGTTTATTGCAGATTATTTATTCATAACTAGTTAATGTAGTGGGCAGCATGGATGTAACTAGAGAATTTTTGTTGTGGAGGGGTGAGAGGCCCTTTCTATTCGAAATGCAAAGTAGGTAGGAAATCCCATTTTGTCGCATTGAAATTGTGAAACAAGAAAATATAAAAATATTAATTAAAAAATGTCCCCCTGAATATTAAATGTGCTTCATTTATTAAAATAAAACATAAGTGTATGGAAAGTTTTTACTTGGCCACCCTGTATAGTTTTCGGGTGATTAGCTCGGTAAAACCAGCTTTGACTATAAAATTAACTAAATTAGCAAATAGAACGGTCACACAACGATATTACTTATAATAATGATTACATCCGATTATTAAATTTGTAAACGCAAGCGAACATAATATTGTTTGTTCACGATCAACATGATCGGCGTGAACAGGAGGAAAAGAGAAAAAACGATTGTTTACAAAAAAATAAGCGTGGTATTGATATTTTTTCTTTATGCCAAGAAGGTGTTATTTTAGTAACTACATTAAAATTGAGATTGTGGTGATTACCTGGGCTTACAGGAGTACATAATCCTTCCCTCTAGCGAATTAAGTTACAGTCCTAGAGTTTCTGTGGCTTACTGATGACTTAAGGCCGGGGCTTAACAAAAAACCTCTGGGATATGCGCACATATATGCACATATATATTCAGACTAAAACATTTGGAAGATCCAAGAATCCATGGTTCGATGAAGAACTGATAACTGACATTGAAAGAAGAGATTTTCTTTATAAGAAAGCATTCATGGATAGAAGTGTTGAAAATTGGGCCATATATAGAAATAAGCGGAATGAAGTTACAAATCAGCTAAGAAGAAAAAAGAGAGAATATTATGAAAGTGTTATCGACAGAAACAGTAAAGAAATGTGGAAGGGATTAAAACAAATAGTAGGAAGCAAAAAAGAACAACATACCATTAAGGAGATTTGTTACCAAGACAACAAAGTATCAAGAGTTGAAGAAATTGTTCAGATTTTTAATGATTATTTTGTTGATGGTATTGACGAAATAGTCACTAATGCTCAAGGGGCTGTAGGGAGTCTGACTATGAGGTAGCATATGGCCAATATAACTTTGATGGAAGAATTGCAGCCCATATCGGAAAGAGGCTTTTTGAAAATAATTCAAAATGTAACCAAGAAATCATCAACTGATGAAATAGATATGAACATTTTAAAAAAAGGAGGTCCAACTTTGCTAAATAAAGTGTGTCAAATAGTTAACAAGTCACTTCAAGATAGAATAGTGCCTGATATCCCAAAAGTATCTACTGTAACACCAATACAAAAAGTAATAAACTCAAAACAAGTTGAAAATCACCGTCCCATAAATAATATGCTCCCCCTAATTGAAAAAATTCTTGAAATCCATGTAAAGAATCAGTTACTGGATCACATAAAAAGAAATAATATTTTAATTGAGAACCAGTCTGGATTTCGTCAAAAACATTCATGTGAGACATCATTGCAACTGGTGATTTCAAAGTGAAAAGAATTAACAGACGAAGACTTGGTAGTGGTGACAGCATTTTTGGATTTTAAGCGAGCCTTTGAAACAATTGACAGATGTATTTTACTGGAAAAGTTGAGAATGTATGGTATAGTTGGTGAGGCATTGGAATGGTTCACAAGCTATTTGAGTGATTGGTATCAACAAACAAAAATTGAAGAGACAGCAGTTTGGAAACATGGCTGTATAGAAATAAGTTGTTTGTAAATACCACAAAGACTAAGATAATGATATTGAATAAGAAAGTCAATAATGTTGTTGCAAAAATTAAGTTGATGGGAAAGGATCTTGAGTATATATCAGAATGTAAATATTTAGGTGTAATAATTGATGGGTTAAGAGTCATGCAAACTATATAATCAAAAAGTTAAGCAAAAAAATAGGGTATTTGAGGAGAATAAGTCCGTACTTGTCACAAAAAAACTAGAATTACTGTTTATAAAACCATTATTGCACCACATTTTGAATATTGTCCTACTGTTTTATTGTATATAAATAAAAAGGAAAAAGACATTTTGCAAAGATTGCAAAATAAAGCAATGCGAATTATTTTGAGAGTGGATAGGTATACTAGGATAAGGTATATGCTTAGTGGTTTAAGTTTTATGTCAGTAAATCAGAGACTTGCTATGCTAAACATGTTATTTATTTTTAAAATTGTACATAACTTGCTGCCAAAATATATGTGTGACAAAATTCAATTTGTTAGAGATATTCATGTTTACAACACTAGGTCAGCTTGTAATATTTATGTTCCTACAGCCAGAAAAGCAGGAACTCAAAAGTCATTGTTTTATAGTAGATTAGTGGAGTATAATGCTCTGCCATTGTATATTAGGTCGTAAATAAAATAAGGCAGTTTAGAAAACTTCTTGTTGATTATATTAAGGAAAATTATTGAATAATGCCTAGTCATGTGTTTCGGGAAACATATTATATAACATTAATGTAGATCTATAATTATAAATATTATTTGTATTTGTTGGTTGGATTTTTATCTATATTGTAAAAATTTCTTGTTTACAGCAGATTGTTGGTAATAAACGTTATTTTATTTCATTTCATTTCATTTCATATTTTTTTAAAATAAATGCAAGTTATATTTTTTTTTTATAATAAGGCACATCACTTCAGGATAAATCTTTCATAGTGCTCTGCGAGCGGTACGTGTGCGCAGGAAACGATTCACGTTGGTCTTGAATCTTTGGAGATTATACTCGTAAGGGAATTCGGCATCAGGGAGGTCGTTCCAGAGTGATGAAGTTCTCCAGATCAAAGAGTTTCTAAACACTTTCGTTTGAGGGACACAAAGCTGAACCACGTACGGGTGGGCTGCAGTGGCTCGTCGTGTATATCTCCCATTCACCGCTGTGGGTAGAATCAAGCGGGAAACCTTAGTATAGCCATGAAAATATTTTTTAAGTAGACTCAAGTCGCGAACCTGCTTCCGATGTTCAAGGCTTTTTGCTCTAGAGGGGCATTTTCTACATGAAAATGGAGGTAAAAATCCAACAATACATAATATGTATGTTAAACATTTGTAAAAATCTTAAATT
Source organism: Polydrusus tereticollis (assembly GCA_963920685.1). Lineage (NCBI taxonomy): Eukaryota > Metazoa > Arthropoda > Insecta > Coleoptera > Curculionidae > Polydrusus > Polydrusus tereticollis. The sequence goes on along the minus strand of OY987332.1, from coordinate 41,799,279 downwards.
ACTGGAGTCCCTAATTACTCTTGAGGGTGAACCTACCTAGATAAATGGTCAGTATACCTACATTCTAAACCATTATGCGGCTTTAATTTGATATGTATGCAGGTAGAAATTTTTTCTAGAAAACATGCTTATTCCTTGATCTTCTTTTGAGTGACACCCTTGAAACGCATAGGTATTACCAGCCATAGTTTTGTAATAGCACAGCACTCACAAAAATAAACAGTTAAACAAAACACTTCCTTTAACAAAAAAGACAACTAAACTCGATAACGATAACTCATGGACTACCGGACTAACGGGCCGGCTTAAACTTATGACAGTTGTCCGGGTTATCTCCCACTACATTGATTTCGCCAAATGTCATATTGTCGCTTCGCGTTTGTTGGCTCTTCTCGGGCTTCGTCTCGTTCAGTTTTAGCCAATCCCAATAGAGTCGATCTTGGGGTGCAGTGAATGTGTACGTTGTAATTTGAATGTTATCTGCAATTAACGATACTCAAGTACCTCGTAGACTTATACATAATTACATATAAATATTTACAACTTGTTCAATCTAGTGTGATATATGAACATTTCGCTGGTTGCGTACAAACCAGAAAAGGAACGCATTCCGAGGAAAAGAGAGGCATGGTCGCGCGACCGATCGGTTTTGGTGCTTCACCAGCTATACCGTTCTTTACTTTTTGAAAGTGTCGAGAAATATGACAAATTTTGCCGCTAGCAGCGACGCATCGAATGAGCGGCACATATTTGATATTCTCATATCTTGAACGAGTTGTAAGCATAGACATATAAAAAAGAGGAGACAGAACATTCCAATCATAAAACACGATTTGTTTACAATCATACATAACTTTATAGCTTTAATCAAGTTGGAAAAAGATGGCTTTAAAAAATGACAACGCTGCAATCTGCCAGTCTCCTTCGCCTATTATCTTTGCCACAGACGTGCGGCTTTTTTTAGCGATTATAAGAAATAAAGTATTTTTAATTTATATTAGATTTATTCTTAAGCAAATGGCAGGTTAGGAAAACAAGAAAATAAACTTTAATACAAGCTGAGCTGCTTTATTTCTTTTCTTACAGCCTATATATTTCTTAACTATATGCCGGAAATAGAGAACAGGAGGTCTGTTGTTCAGCCATTATTGTTGTTAAACACGGAAAACAAACACTTAAACACTGCAATTAATTAATTATATATAAATTATTTAAGTTCAAACAACCAACAACACGATTGACAACATGATATCAATTCATAATAGAATAATCCAACTACTTAGCACAAGGTAAAATAATTAAAAAAAAATTAAATAAAGAAACAAAGAACTACCGATTCGCAGCCGGTCGTACTTCGTTTAATACTTTTCAGTGAATCCCCTCACCTTTTTCTTATTTTCACTTACCGGCTCCGTTCCACTCAACTTGACATATTACCTTCTTAATAACATCAAGTGCGTTCCTTGTCCCTTATCCTAGACTAAACAATCTATAAAACTGTTAACTCTAAATTTTTATATTTTACAATAATTTTTTTATTATTTTTTTTGTCCAACATCGAGGTATTTTTTTTAAAGGAGTCCAGATATAAAAATATTAGTAATGCTTGCAATAATTTAATAAATAATATACAATAATTAATCACCCCACTGCTTAAGCTAAAAGAAACATAACCTTACTTACCGCCGATATATCAATCCGAGGTTAGAATAGTCAGTTTTTTTACAAACTACGCACTGGCGAACCATTTTAGATTGCTAATAAGACTCTTAATAGTAAAAAAACACTGAAAATCAGTAAAAAATCGCAAAAGGTCACAAACACAGCACAACAACACTGTAATATTAACTTTCCACGTAAAAGGAATAAAATGAATGAATCATATAAGATTTTGCGTCGCAGGTGTTAAATACGTCCGTACAGCGTTGCCATAGGTATTTCCCTTGTACTTATTGCTTAGTGTAATTAGGAAACAATAAATAATTTTAAAAGCAGAAATTACGTATCTTAATTTAGAAAAAAACACGAAAATAATTTAGTATAATATTCTTACTTACGCACACAAAAAATATGCATTTAATATAAGTGATAATACCCTTCGTTTCCAAACACAGGCGGTAGATCTAATCTCAAGAATATTTTAATTTTGGGTTTACCAGCACTGGTCAGCCTCAAAAATTTTGGCAGCTTCAATTCAGCTTAATGAGGAAACAGATAGCAATAAAGATGCTCATTTAATTTCCTATGTTCGATTTTGTGATGGTATGTCTGCAGTAGAAGAACTACTATTCTGCAAACTAATAGAACTCAAAGCAACAGCACCTGATGTGATTGGGTATTATTATATAATATAAAATAATAATTAGGTAACATTTATTAAACAAGAGTAACAAGACTTTACCAATCCAATACAAAGAAAGAGAATTAAATATAAAATTAACAAAGTGGCAAACTTTCAGTTGATTCACTGATGAATACAATCAAGTAGAGATGCAAAAAGTAGTGATGAGTGTCATTTTAAAAACATCCAAGACTTTGTGTACAAATTAGAATGATATGTGTATACTGGGTAGTGTCCTGCCAGACTGGACATAGGAAATCCCATGTAAATTTTGCTACCCTCAAATAATAGCTCCCCTATAAATTTTACATCAAAATTTTGTTAGACTTTTTTGAAGGTCCTTGTATGATGGACACGCACATCAAATTTTATTATTTTCTATAAGTCAAATAACAGTTAAAAATTGAATAGGACTCTAATACATACCTCAATGAAACCACCAGTAACAATTTTATTATAATAATGTCAAATGATACTAAAGTTTTTTATTAGTTTAGTAACTTGTTTTACAGTATTCAATAATGATTGTACTAATTTAATATACGCAATTACTCAAAATGAAATAAATAAAGAACTTTGAATCAGCTTATTAGAAAATTATAAATCTTGGTTGACAAGTCCATGATACAAGGACGTTCAAAAAAGTCATATACAATTTTGATGTAAAATTATCAGGGGAGCCAATATTTGAGGGTAGCAGAATTTACATGGGATTTCCTATGGCCAGTCTGGCGGTGCACCACCCGGTATATAATCGTCCTCACTAAAATTTAAAATTCTTTTGAATCATAAAAGTCCTGGCCATGTAAATTTGATTTTAAATGAAATTTAAAAATTTTTACTTTTGCTGCAGGCACATCCTGCCTTGACATTGACAATGGGTCACCCTGTAAAACTGTTTTCTTTTTAATTTTAGGCTTATATATAACCCCACAAGTACAACTGCCAAGTTTAAGTAAAAATTTAGAAGAGCTGACCTAAGAGATTGGAGGTAAGTTTTGGGCTAAAGTCATAACAATGTCGCTAATTAATCATATTTAATTTAATTACTCTTGAGGGTGAACCTACCTAGATAAATGGTCAGTATACCTACATTCTAAACCATTATGCGGTTTTAATTTGATATGTATGCAGGTAGAAATTTTTTCTAGAAAACATACTTATTCCTTGATCTTCTTTTGAGTGACACCCTCGAAACGCATAGGTATTACCAGTCATAGTTTTATAATAACACAGCACTCACAAAAATAAACAGTTAAACAAAACTCTTCCTTTAACAAAAAAGACAACTAAACTCGATAACGATAACTCATATACTACCGGACTAACGGGCCGGCTTAAACTTATGACAGTTGTCCGGGTTACCTCCCACTACATTGATTTCGCCAAATGTCATATTGTCGCTTCGCGTTTGTTGGCTCTTCTCGGGCTTCGTCTCGTTCAGTTTTAGCCAATCCCAATAGAGTCGATCTTGGTGTGCATTGAATGTGTACGTTGTAATTTGAATGTTATCTGCAATTAACGATACTCGAGTAGCTCGTAGACTTATACATAATCACATATAAATATTTACAACTTGTTCAATCTAGTGTGATATATGAACATTTCGCTGGTTGCGTACAAACCAGAAAAGGAACGCATTCCGAGGAAAAGAGAGGCATGATCGCGCGACCGATCGGTGTTGGTGCTTCATCAGCTATACCGTTATTTACTTTTTGAATGTCTCGAGAAATATGACAAATTTTGCCGCTAGCAGCGACGCATCGAATGAGCGGCACATATTTGATATTCTCATATCTTGAACGAGTTGTAAGCATAGACCTATAAAAAAGAGGAGACAGAACATTCCATTCATAAAACACGATTTGTTTACAATCATACATAACTTTACAGCTTTAAACAAGTTGGAAAATGATGGTTTTAAAAAATGACAACGCTGTAATCTGCCGGTCTCCTTCGCCTATTATCTTTGCCAGAGACGTGCGGCTTTTTTTAGGGATTATAAGAGATAAAGTATTTTTAATCTATATTAGATTTATTCTTAAGCAAAGGGCAGGGCAGAAAAACAAGAAAATAAACTTTAATACAAGCTGAGCTGCTTTATTTCTTTTCTTACAGCCTATATATTTCTTAACTATATGCCGGAAATAGAGAACAGGAGGTCTGTTGTTCAGCCATTATTGTTGTTAAACACGGAAAATAAACACTTAAACACTGCAATTAATTAATTATATATAAATTATTTAAGTTCAAACAACAAACAACACGATTGACAACATGATATTAATTCATAATAGAATAATCCAACTACTTAGCACAAGGTAAAATAATTAAAAAAAAATTAAATAAAGAAACAAAGAACTACCGATTCGCAGCCGGTCGTACTTCGTTTATTACCTTCTTAATAACATCAAGTGCGCTCCTTGTCCCTTATCCTAGACTAAACAATCTATAAAACTGTTAACTCTAAATTTTTATATTTTACAATAACTTTTTATTATTTTTTTTATCCAACATCGAGGTATTTTTTTTAAAGGAGTCCAGATATAAAAATATTAGTAATGCTTGCAATAATTTCATAAATAATATACAATAATTAATCACCCCACTGCTTAAGCTAAAAGAAACATAACCTTACTTACCGCCGATATATCAATCCGAGGTTAGAATAGTCAGTTTTTTTACAAACTACGCACTGGCGAACCATTTTAGATTGCTAATAAGACTCTTAATAGTAAAAAAACACTGAAAATCAGTCAAAAATCGCAAAAGGTCACAAACACAGCACAACAACACTGTAATGAATCATATAAGATTTCGCGTCGCAGGTGTTAAATACGTCCGTACAGCGTTGCCATAGGTATTTCCCTTGTACTTATTGCTTAGTGTAATTAGGAAACAATAATTAATTTTAAAAGCAGAAATTACGTATCTTAATTTAGAAAAAAACACGAAAATAATTTAGTATAATATTCTTACTTATGCACACAAAAAATATGCATTTAATATAAGTAATAATACCCTTCGTTTCCAAACACAGGCGGTAGATCTAGGGCAATACGCAGAAGTTCTCCAACATTGATTTCTGATCAAAACGGTGTGTGATCGGGTTAAAAGGTAAACAATTTTGTCTCTCTTTTATTATATGTCTAATTGCCTATATTGTCTATGGTTGTAAGTGGGCGTAAGCGAGCATCAGACGATAGTGAAGCATCAACAAATGCATCGACGAAAGTGGCTCGGAAGGTAAAATCAAAAAAATATTCTCAAGAATATTTTAATTTTGGGTTTACCAGCACTGCTCAGCCTCAAAAATTTTGACAGCTTCAATTCAGCTTAATGAGGAAACAGATAGCAATAAAGATGCTCATTTAATTTCCTATGTTCGATTTTGTGATGGTATGTCTGCAGTAGAAGAACTACTATTCTGCAAACTAATAGAACTCAAAGCAACAGCACCTGCATTATTTGCCATTTATTTGCTTAAAAGGATTTTCTAAACGAGTGGAAAAATTGCATCGGAATATGCACCGATGGTGCTCGCACAATGTCTGGAAGATTTCAAAGAATACAAGCACATGTGAAACAAAAATCTCCACAGTGTACCTGCACACATTGCATAATCCACAGAGAAGCTCTGGCTTCCAAAGAAATTTGTTCGGGTCTGAATATTGTGCTAACGACTGTGGTAACCGTAGTAAATTATAAAAAATAAATTTCAAATGATATGAATGTGTACAATTTTAAATTTAAAAAATAATTACAGTAAATAGTTTAGTATTAAAGAAAAATACCTTAAGGTACACCGGGGTAAGTGTAAATGTGGGGCAAGTGTAACCACAGATATTTTTTCTCTTAAATATCATCATAACAACGCCATCTATGGCCCAGTAGTTCTACCACCACAACGGCAAAACAGCGCGGCTTAAAGTTTACCCAATAGTGAACCGAGCGCCGCCCCATATTCCATTATGTATTGTCTGTGCAATGACAGTTGACTACCTAGTTCTGTTGTGTGTGACAAAAATATATTTATTTTGAAGATTTGGAGTGTTTTCATTGCCGTTTTCGGTAAGTACTTTTATTAGGGTATTGTTAAGCAACAAATAACCATATTTACCCTTAAAATGTAACCTATATTACTTTGATGTTGTGGTTTACACTTGCCCCAGGAAATATTCCCACTGGGGCAAGTGTAAACCCGGCAGTTTACACTTGCCCCAGCAATTTTAATAAGTTTACACTTTCCCGTTATTTACAGAACATGGTTCGAAACTACATCCGCAAGAAAGCTCCACCAGCTTACAGTAAGAATCAGTTGAATGAGGCAGTACAAAGTGGTACGTTACCATTATATAGAGCGGCAAAACTGTACAAAATATCGAAATCTACGCTCAGTACTCATACAACGGGTAAACGGGGTATAAAAAGTCAAACGGGGGGCAGACCACCAGTCCTTCCTCTTGATGTGAAACAAAAAATTGCCGAGAGTATCAAAACACTTGAAAAATGGGGTTTGGGGCTGTCAAAAAAAGAAGTGCTTCAATTAATTGGACGCTATGTCATCGAAAATAATATAGCAACCCCTTTTAACCGAATTTAATTTTTAGAGAATTTATAAGTTTTGAGAACATACTTTTACGACAGTTAAAACAGGTACCAAATCCAGAGAAACTGAGAAAAAAAAGAATATGTACCGGAGCCGAAGTTATTACATCATTAGAAGCACTGCACAAATTAAAAGAACAAGCAAATAAACTTAAAAAACAGAGCTAAGGGAGGAAACAAAAAAATTAAAAAACGACTAGTATGCGAAGAGGAAACAGATGAAGATAGTCCAGAAGAAATGGAAATAAATACCTCGGATGATTTTAGCTTAGAAGATGAACTAACTGATTTTCGCGAAGAAGAAGAATTTATGAAGTAACTAAATAAAAATCCTAAAACACTGAAAAAAGGAGATTGGATTTTGGAAAAATTTCCAACAAAAAAATTATTTAAATTTTATGTTGGACAGATAACAGTAGAAGAACCATATTTAGAAGTAAAATTTGCCAGACGGTCGGGTTCTTCATCTCAATTTTATTGGCCAGATATCGATGATGTTTCCATTATCAATAGAGATCAAATAAAAGTATGTTTGCCTACTCCAGATATTCGCAAAAGAGGAAAATTTAATTTCAATATCACATTTGAGCAAAATGTATACTAAGTATTTTGTTTTGAATAAAAAAAATTGTTTATAATACCTTGTGATTTTATTTACACTTCCCCCATCAAAGGTGCTATGCTTTTATAGTAATTTAGACACCATATTTACACTTGCCCCAAATTATGGGGAAAGTGTAAACCAGTGTCAAAAAATATTTAATTTAATTAAAAAAAAAACTGTATACATTTTGTTTTTGCTTTTTCATATTTTACTTCTACATATGCTTGGAAGCAAACCCTAAAAATTACAGCCAATTTCACTATAAGGAACTAGAATTACAAAGCGACAAAGTAGAACTACTGAAATTTTGGGTCGCACTTACCCCGGTGTACCTTAAGTTTTTGGTACATTCAACATCTCATAACATTGCAATATTTTTTCCCAAATTTAATTTTCACATGTTTTCTTAAGGATTTACACTTATCAGACGTACAAAGGAAATTGTTTCGCATTAACTATATATGCTTATGTACTTTACAAATCTGGCCGTGAATCTTTAACCAAAGAGTAGCACAACCAATAAGAGGCGAAAGTGGCCGTTCCGGCCTGTTCTAATTTTTTATGCGCATGTGCAAGATAAGCATTATTCCCAGCTAATTTCACAGCATTCGCAATCTGTCAAATCGTTTGTTTACTTCTAAAAAACAAGACGAACCTTTATTTTTCTTTAGTATAAAGTGGAAAAGTGATTAGTTTCTATTGGTTTTTTACAATTTAGAAGGGATTTCTTTTGATATTAATGTCGGGAATAAAGAAGCAGAAAGGTGGCATATCGTGTGCTTACCCCGAACGCCCTTCTAAAACCGGCTAAGGAATATCATTTTTTAGATTTGCTAAGGATATCACCGGTATGTACCTAGGTATATTACAAACAAATATTGTGCTTTTGGAGACATAACATGTATGTTAATTTATTAGGTATTTACAGCCACGGGTGATTGTAAATAAAGTTATTCTAAAAGCGAAATAAGCAGAAACAGAATTCATTATTAACTAATAGCAACTAATAGGTAATAGAAAGATGTTGAATAATAATAATAATAATAATAATAATAATAAATCGTCTTTATTCAGATATTCTTAATAACAAAAAAAAAAAAATATATTAATATATAATTAACAAAAGTAGATAGAATACATCTGAAAGGGCGAAGTGTCGTCCGTGTAGCGGGCGTTTTTCTACTTAACCACGAGAAAGTAAATATAAAAGTTAATTACTTTAACAACACTAATGTAATCTATTAAATAATACACATATTATTATATACTACCAGGCAAGACATCCATACAACGTATTATATCAAGAAGTTAATCATTGAAACATCATCAATCAAGACGCGGATTAACCTAAAAAAGTACAATATTGACATTCAACCCAAAAGCATTCCCTATGAGTTCATCCAGAAGCAACAACACTGCACAGCCAGCATATTTTATTTCCAGAGATCAGGCCTGTGAGAGAAGTTCCATCTTAAGTTTCTTTTTAAAGTTTAATATATTATAGTCATAGAAGTCATTCGGAATATCGTTATAATTACTACTAAACTGGAAAGTGAAAGAGTTCTTAAAAACTGCGGTAGTGTGTTTAGGTATGACCATAAGGTTTCTATTCCGTGTGTTAAGGTTATTTATATGCTTGAACTTAGTGAGCTTATTTAAAAGATATGTTGGTTGCTTGTTGCTTAGTATACGGTGGCCCAGGGTCAGAAGATGGAGGTGTCGAAGTTTGTCCAGTCTTAGCCGACCACTTTCTAAGATTTTATTTCTAGTGCTATCGTATTTTCGGATACCAAAGGCGAAACGAAAACAGCTGTTCTGGATCTTTTGAAGTCGATTTTTATCAAGAACAGTTAAGCAGGGACCATAAACAGAATCGCAGTATGATAATTTTGATATTATTAACGCCTCGCACAGTTTCAGTTTCAAGGCAGAGTTTAAAATCTCGCGACTATTGTATAAAAACTTTAAAGTTGTATAGGAGGTTTGGCAGAGGTAGTTGACATGTTTGGTAAACCGCAGGTTGGTGTCAAACCAGACTCCTAGATTTTTACACTCGGCAACAAAAGCGAGACTTTGTCCATCAACATTAATTTGAAGTTGCTCGGCGGCAATGTTTCGTAATTTTTTTGGTCCGAATAGCGTAACCGAAGACTTTAGCGCATTCAGTTTTAGATTGTGCGCACAGGATATATCGACTAAAGCTTTTAAATCACTATTAATTTGTTCATTGGCAGTGGCACACTGTAAGTTTTTAACTTCTAGATAGATCTGGGTGTCGTCAGCGTAGTGGTGGATTTTACAGTTATTAAGTACACTGTAAAAATCTGCTGTGTAAATTGAGAATAACAGTGGAGAAAGTATGGATCCCTGTGGAACACCAGATTGAATATTAAGAGGACTAGAGGACAGTGCATTGTAAACGACTCTTTGCGATCTGTTACTTAAAAAACTTTGAATCAGTGACACAGAAGAGTTAGAAAACCCAAAATAAGATAGTTTATCACATAGTATGCGATGGTCAAGGGTATCAAATGCCTTGCTATAATCCAAGAGTACCAGGCAAGTAGCCATGCCCTTATCATGGTTTCTTAGAATATCATCGGTGATATTAATTAGGGCCGTTGTTGTACTGTGCTTAGGTCGAAAGCCAGATTGCACTGTAGGTATAATGTGGTTTGAAAGGACGTATTCTGACATCTGTTTGTACATAATTCTTTCTAAGATTTTCGAGAGCGTTGGCAAAATACTGATAGGTCGAAGTTGACCATAATTTTCTGGGTTCGAAACCTTAGCCAAAGGTAAGACATTGGCATTTTTCCAAGTATCTGGGAAGATATTTGAGGAAAGGACTGTGTTTATGATGTGTGTTATATGTTCACTTAAATGTGGAAATATTAGGTGTAACATTGTCAGGGATATATGATCCGAACCTGTGGCAAAGCTTTTTATGGAATTTAGCTGTGTTCTCGTTTCATTGCTTGTTATCTGAGAGAATTGAAAATGTACATTATGTTGTGAAGGGGCACCATTATATTTATTCAGAAGGCTTAATTGGTGATTTGATTTGTTTACCACAGGCACCGCTGTAAAATTTTTATTAATTTCATCAACATTCTCCAGGTTTGATGGTAGATCAGTGTTGGCTTTATTTTTGACTACTTGTAATGATCTAAGGGTATTCCAGGTTTCCTTTGAACCTTTGTTGCGCAGAACGTATTCCATGTGCGCCCTTTTTTCGCGTTTAATTGCACCCGCAGTATAATTCCGCAGCTCTTTATAATAGTCAAAGTGTATTATTTGCTTTGATTTTTTAAATCTGTCATACGCTCTGTCCCGAATCTTAATCATATCCTTTATAGTGTCAGTTAGCCACGGAGCTGGTGGTTTAGAGACTCTTTTGGTGCATATAGGTGCAAAAATATCAAATACTTCAATTATTTTTTGTGTAATGTATTCCACCATCATATTAGAGCACGTAAGATTGTAAATATGATCCCAGTTGATATTATGAAGATATGCAGAAAAATTATTGTCATTAAAATTTTTGAAATTACGAAAGGTAACAAGTTTAGAAGACTTCTTTTCCTTTATTTTGTTTATTCTGCAGGCAGTTGCGCAATGATCAGATATTTCTGTATGAAGGTCGTTTACTGTTACACTGTTAACAACTACATCCTCTGAAACCATTATTACGTCCAATAAAGAACTAGATGTGCTAGTAATTCTGGTAGGTACAGAAATTATTTGATTGAGGTTATACGCAATTATAAAGTCATTAAAAAGTTCGACACTCCTAATATTTGGTGATAATAAGTTGATATTCATATCCCCGGCAACTAAGATAGAATCACAAGTAGGGATCAGCTCAGAAATGGAATTTTCTAGAGATTCAATAAAGCTCACAACATGGCCCTTAGGGGGTCGGTAAACTATTCCTATACTATATTTTTTCCCCTTCAGCTTTAGAGAGATCCATAGCTGTTCTGAGTGGGGTTCAATTTTATTAAAAATTTGTTGAAATTTTATCTTCCTATTTATGTAGATACCCACGCCTCCGCCCCTGGAACCTCTGTCAGCTCTCACAAAGAAATAACCCTTGATCGACACACTGTCATTTAAGATATCATTAGTAAGCCAGGTTTCCGATACCCCAAATACATCAAAATTCTCCGATATAATAAAATCATTAAAATGGTTGAAGCCCGATGTAAGAGATCTCACATTTAAGTGGCCGAACTTCATGACTAGGCAGGCTGTTTATTGTATTGCTGCTGCCTAAACCTATTCTATATAAAAAAAGAAAAAAAAATATATCTAATACAAACATAAACAGTCCCAAGTATTTTATTCTTTAGTAGGCAGGTAAAAAAACAATAAGATAAGAGACCGATAAGGCATACAAAGGATCAAAATCAAGCGACAGCAAGCGACACGAGTTTAAAGTAAAAAAAAAAATATTTATAAATACACTGAATTGTTACAAATGAATTAAATATCTTTAAAGAAACAACAGAAAAAATTATAGTCTATAAGATTTTTATTGCTTAGCAGTGTTTTTGTTGAAATTTGATCGGGTGGCATATCCCGATGACGAAGCCTTTCTGGTGTTTGGAGGTAATTTGCTCGGGGGGAATTCGAATTTGCGTTTATTATCACTGTTACTGACAATATTTGGGGCCTGGGGTTCTTGAGCGGGCTTAGGGTCTTGATTCTGATTATTATGAGCCTGTTGCGAAATGTCGTCGATTTCTTCGGTAGAGTCGCCGTCAATCAGGGGCTGGGAAGGAGTATTAGGCTCACTTACTATTGTCCTGGCAGGCGGGGGGGTATAGTAGCCCGACCCTCGTCCTGCTTTAGCCTGATTTATATCTGAGGAAGTATACCAAGTACCGTCGATCATAAGTTTCCTTCCCCGTAAGCTGGCGTTTTGATTTTTTGCTCTAGCCTCCTTCAATGCTTCAACTAACACCTTCCTTTCGTTGCGGTCCTCAATAATTAAGTCCTCGTTGATAAAGACACTTGTGCCCTTAAGCTGCGCTCTTTGACGCAGTATCAGTTGCTTATGGAAGTTGTTTATTAAGGTCACAAGGATTGGACGACTTCTATTGCTTTTCCTTCCCAGGCGGTAACAATTAGTAAAATCCCTCGTACATAAGTTCACTTGCAGCTTTTCGTTCAAAAGCACAACAAAGCTTTCGAGTACGTTCTCTTGAGTCTCATCATCCTCCTCCACAATACCATATATTACCAAATTGTTTTTCTTAATTTGTCTTTCAGTTGTTTTAAGGCGGTTCCGAAGTACAGCGTTTTCAGTCTGTAGTTTGTCGACTTGCGACTTGAAATCGTTTACTTCCTTGTTGATTCGTAAAGCTAAATCCGCTATGTCCTTCTCTATGTTATTAACCTTTTGAGTTAGGTTGGTATTCACTGTGTTGATAAGGTTATAAATGTCCTTAAGGGAGATATCTTTATCCATAGTAATTAGTAATTGAAAATAAGTAGGTATGCATTCAAATACATGTATGTATAGTATATAGATATGTATCAAGCGACCAGTTATCATAGAACTTTAGTAGAATTTGTAATCCAGGAGAAAACATAAACAAAAAAAAAAAACATAGAGACAGGGACACACGCTTCACGTCCAGGGGTCGGTCAGGACGACTTTTACTAAACTAACACAAACCAAGAGGACCACTAAAAAAGGGAGTACACATATGGTAAGAGTAGGCAGTTTAGTTATATTAAAGCAAGTTAATAAAAATGTATAGGTGACAATTAAAATCAGTTTCAAACATAAAATAGCTTTTAAAATGTCAATTTTGTAGTAAGACTTGATTTATGTTATATTAGTTACAGTTACCTGCAATTTAGTAGCAAAACTTTTGGCTGGCTTTAAGCTAAACCTAGGTGTTAGAAAATAAAATAGTATGTACGTACCCCGGTACCTACTTTTTATTTAAAGCCTTTTATCTTATATGGCTAACTGTAAATAAAATAAAAGGTTGTTCTCATTTGTACCCAAAATAAACCACCTGATAGCTTAGAATTGTCTTTCTTTAAACTTTTTAATAAGGGGCAGTGTTATACGAAGCACAAAAGCTAACAAATTAAATACATTCTGTAAAATCTAATTAAATATGTATTTTTAGAATTAAAGCCTGGCTTGTCACTCGTAAGAGAGAAGAATTGCTGTATAAGGATGTCTTGGATATACATATTAACTACAGGGTTTGTGAGAAAAATTTTAATGAGAAGTACATGACTAAAGGTGGAACATGTAAGACTTTGATTGCACAAGCTTTGCCCACAATGTTTTCTCAGCACCAAGCTATTGAAGCTATCAGTGGAACACTCCATCAAGAATTATTGAACTTTCAGGTTAGTTTTTATTTAATCTTTATATCTAGGTATTTACAAATGCATTAGATTGATGGAAAAATGATTGTCAAGATCCCTTAGTATAAGACATCGGTCAATTCAGATAAAATAATTTTAAATTATTACATTTGACTGCAATTTTAAGGGTTTTTTTTTAACTATATTCTAGGTTCCTCATCAGTAAAAGTTTTGGCTTGCCTGGAGACAAGTATAGTTTATCCAAGTTAACCATTGTGTGATGTTGCAAGTGAGTATTATTATATAATATAAAATAATGAATAGGTAACATTTATTAAACAAGAGTAACAAGACTTTACCAATACAATACAAAGAAAGAGAATTAAATATAAAATTAACAAAGTGGCAAACTTTCAGTTGATTCACTGATGAATACAATCAAGTAGAGATGCAAAAAGTAGTGATGAGTGTCATTTTAAAAACATCCAAGACTTTGTGTACAAATTAGAATGATATGTGTATACTGGGTAGTGTACCGCCAGACTGGACATAGGAAATCCCATGTAAATTTTGCTACCCTCAAATAATAGCTCCCCTATAAATTTTACATCAAAATTGTGTTAGACTTTTTTGAAGGTCCTTGATGGACACGCACATCAAATTTTATTATTTTCTATAAGTCAAATAACAGTTAAAAATTGAATAGGACTCTAATACATACCTCAATGAAACCACCAGTAATAATTTTATTATGATAATGTCAAATGATACTAAAGTTTTTTATTAGTTTAGTAACTTGTTTTACAGTATTCAAGAACAAGTAATGATTGTACTAATTTAATATACGCAATTACTCAAAATAAAATAAATAAAGAACTTTGAATCAGCTTATTAGAAAATTATAAATCTTGGTTGACAAGTCCATGATACAAGGACGTTCAAAAAAGTCTTATACAATTTTGATGTAAAATTATCAGGGGAGCCAATATTTGAGGGTAGCAAAATTTACATGGGATTTCCTATGGCCAGTCTGGCGGTGCACCACCCGGTATATAATCGTCCTCACTAAAATTTAAAATTCTTTTGAATCATAAAAGTCCTGGCCCTGTAAATTTGATTTTAAATGAAATTTAAAAATTTTTACTTTTGCTGCAGGCACATCCTGCCTTGACAGTGGGTCACCCTGTAAAACTGTTTTCTTTTTAATTTTAGGCTTACCTATGACCCCACAAGTACAACTGCCAAGTTTAAGTAAAAATTTAGAAGAGCTGACCTAAGAGATTGGAGGTAAGTTTTGGGCTAAAGTCATAACAATGTCGCTAATTAATCATATTTACCAACATACTAACATACTAACAGCTAATGTCATAGACAGGTTGTTAAAAAAATTTAAAAGACATGGAAGTATTTTTTATTAGGTAGTGGTCTAATAACTTATAGGATTTATTTTTTAGATTTAGTTTGATACGAGAACAAAAGGATCGGGGCAGTTCATCATCTCCTCTATTATCCCTGTCAACAAGTACTCAAACATAATTCTTTTGAGTTCTGAAATTCCAAGAAAAGAAAAAGTAAGGGAGCAAGTAAATTCACTAAGAATCCTAACAAAATTATACTTGAAATGAATCTTATTTATGTTAAGTAAAGTATCTGGTTATCTGCATATTATTTATTGTAATAACCTTTACTAAAATCTACTTTTACAGATTTTGAACAGTGAATGTATAATAAATTATTCTTATTATCATGCAATATTTGTATGTATTTTTTTTTAATAAAAATTGCATCTTTAGGATTACAATAAAATAAAATATACTTGTAAGAGTTTTGTGTTATTTCTCTTATAACTTTATTGGACATTGAACTACTAAGATACAATTTATGAATGTTCGGTTTATGTTAGCCATAAGACAATTTCTAAGGATACCATCGTTGGAACAATTGTTGCCATGGAAGTTATGTGGCTGTTATCACTGTCAGCACATTGTTATAATGGGGCTAATACCCAAATCGTCAATGTCCAACTAGTGACAATAGCTCAGAAGTAACTGTAGTAGAGCAAAATACAAAGTATGCATATATCTTATAGGTATATTAGAAATTCTTTTAACCCACTGGTCCAAGTTATCAATGTCCTGGTAGTGATACCAGCCACATAACTTCATGATGAGAATTGTTCCAACAATGGTGTTCTTACAAGTTATCTTGTAATTAGAGATACACGGGATACAGGCATTGATAATTTGGACCTTACAAGCGAAATACACCATTCATAATTTTTATATTTATGTATCATTTGCTACAATATAAAAATTGTCAGTAAAGTTTCTGTTTCTGTCTAGAGTGAAACGACGGAGATTGCTATTTAACACATACATTTATTACAAATCAGAATTTTAATTAATGCTTCACCTGACAATATCTTTCTGGTGCACCGCACAATCAAGTTCGGCAGCATAAAATGTTCAATTATAAAATTACCAAAACAGTGAAGCATTTTTCCCCGTGTACATAAAGCAAAATAGGAAGAATATGATATTTTTTACTGTGTCATAGGTTTATCAAAGTCATAGAATTTGGGTACATGAAACTTCAAAGAAACCGACAATACTTTCGTCTCTTATTAGTTATATTACTCTTTGCTTTAACGTTATTACCTTTATTGGAAAACTGCCGCCCGTGTTTTTCATAGCATTAAATTCTAATTCAAATTCAAATATATTATTTGTTATTGGAACATGACACAAAACAAAAGGACAAAGCCCATAAAATAATAATAAAACCTTACTTTAAAAATGTAATGTAATAAGCATTTTAGTGGCTAACACGTCATAGAAAGCTAAACTAGAAACTATTTAAAACCATATTGCAAGTAAAATTATCGTTTTCATTAAGTACTCATTGCTAAAATAGAGACGTTGAGTGGGATCAGCACATTAGATTAAAAACTAATAGAACACACAAGGAAAAGCAAGTTTGAAACGCAGCACTCCTGTGTTTGGGGATTTATAATATCCTATGTATGAACGTTTACTGGCAGCTTTAATTTAGAATTGAAATACTGAGGAATACTGGACTTAAGGAGCACAAAGATGCATAATGAAGAAAACGGGATTCCCTAATTTGAGGCAATCCGAAATCACAAATATAAGATATAATATGCGCGAATCGTCGCACAAGTTTTATGTTGTTACGGTTCGAAAATTGCATTTTCATAGTTTGATTATATATGCTAAGTTTTCTGTTTTAAATTTTTAAAGCACCTATGTAGACTCTCATCTTAAACATTAATTACTAATTAAGTCATTTGTAATAGCCAATATTTTCACTATGTTCAGTTTGAAACCTTTGTTGATTTTGTTTATATTCCATAAATGTTTTGTATCTTGTAGGACATAGCCAAGTGGATTGATTTCTTCTATTCTTTGTTTCATACTACTTGTGGACAGGTCCTATTTCAAATCCTTGTTTTAATTGATTAGTAATTAGTCAATTCAAGTTATCAAGAGTAGATAATAATTTCTTAATTTTGTATTTAAGATGTAGGTTAAATGTCTCAGCTGTTGTAAATCAGCTGTTTTTAAGAAAATTGATCATTTGTTACGCAGGTCCGTGTCAGACTGACAGCTCTGTGCATTTTTACGGCCACGTCTGGTTAATTTAAAGATCTGGTTAATTTAGACATATTATAGTGGTTGATGCGGGTTGTCAAGGTATTGTTATAAAAAGAGGTTAGTTTTCATAGACAGGTATGACTAATTTGTCAACGTTTTGTTTTGGTAACTATGTACGTTGGAGACGAACGCTTGAAGGAAAGCACGTTTGTGGATGTAGCTCCCGAATTTTAGTTTTCTTGGGCAGGGAAGGCCATGTGGTGCCAATAAAACATCCACAAATGTTTTAAAAAAGGATACGGCTTTGTAGTTTGCCTATTCTTTTGCCGGAATGTCGATTAAAAATGATTTTTTTTTCATCAACTTCTGCCAGCGCGCAGCGGTCCTAGACGCCGTTCTGTAGATTGGAACCCTCGTTAGTTATTTGAGGTACGTTTAAACTTTAGTATCTGAATTACCCTCGATGGGTTCTATGAAAGTCTTCTCTTTTATGTTGTACATCTAAAATTCGATTTTAGGGTTTTTCTGATAGGGGCTAAAAGTCCAAATTTGAACTGGAATACTAGTTTTCTTTTATTGGAGCTCCCTGGACGCGGGACGTGCCAGTTGCCATGTACTGTTTGAATTTTTGGAGTCCAGCAGTGTAGCAGTATCCACGTTAGCTATTTGAGAGACCATGTGTGTTTTACTGAACATCGAGTCTTCATGAACCATGGGTAGCACATAAAGTTTCAGCTAAGTATCATTACCCTGTGATCATTTCTCTTTAAAAACTTAGTCAACCTAAAATCTTAATATTTTGCATTTGCGTATTGTTCGATATACAGTGTTTTGGTAAAGTTTTGCACCCATGTTATGTACAGAGCTTGTGCATCGTAAACGTGTAGCATATCTCGACACAGCGTTAAGACGTCACAAGGTCTCTAGTAGTTTAAGACGTTAGGTGGTCTGTTACAGCTGATTTTGTTGTAAATATAGTTACAATCTATTATTATAAAGTAAATATTCTTGTTTCCCGGCTAAAAGTCATTTGTTTCTTCAAACTTTAACGCTTGTAACTTTAACATTTTAACTTATCTACGCCCGACTGGCCAGTATGCTTATCGAGTAACCACAGGGACTCGTAATATTTTGTATTGTACTTTAAGAATTCTTTTATGGTAAATTTAGTTAGTTCTGAGAGGTTCTTGCACAGACCTTGCGGAAATTCCAAGTCTGGGGCAATGTCCTGGATGTAGGTCTATGTGGCTGCCAGATCTGACTAAACAGTCGTTATTACGGTGTAGGTCGGACAGTTGCCTTCTTGTTCAAGGCCCTGTCAAACAGGGTTTGGCTTTTACTTATTAAATATGAAGAAGTAGTCCATACTTGCAGTGGAGTGTAGGTAATAATTTAAAAGATTTTTAATTTAAACGTGGTAGTGGTTTGCACGAAATTTCGTTTCTCTTTTAAATTTTGTAAAGAACTTAAAAAAATTATTTCTTAACATCACAATGCGGTTCTATTTAAACCCATAGGGGCTTAGCCCCCATTCTACTTTATTTATTATTTTTTCATAATAGTATTCTAAGAACATGAAATTTCATATTTTTATAAAATAACTAAAAAAATTTTTTCTTTCTTTTCTTTTTGGTTTCTCCACATAAACCATGTTATAATATAAATATATTAATTATTAAAATTTATTTTCACACCATGCTCATTAAATACAACTAAATTTTCTGACTTTTATCAACATAAAAAATTTTTTTTTTAAATAACTAAATTGTGCTTACTTACATATCCACAACTCTGAGTTACCTCAAGTTAGTCTTCAACTACACAAATTTCACTTGCTATAATATAAAACGTTGTACTCATTAATTTGAGACAACTATTGGATCCAATTTCACACTCGATATAGTTCCCCTGAAGATGACTATATATATGGTCGAAACATGTAGGGACAATCGTTAAAAAAATTTTTTCAAAAATATATATTATTTGTGGAGGAAGACAGAAGTGTTGTTTTAATTTTTTACTTATTAATTATTTCTGAACAAAATAGCGAACCTTGGACGCGTTTTGCCGTTTACGGCTCATCACCAAGGTTTCGGGTCTGACGAAAAGGCAAGGAACCTCAAAGTGCTTTTAAGCACGTGGCTACATCTAGTTGCAACCACACGCATGGGCCGCCTTAGCAGCGTTCGAACCTATATGGATTCTCGCTGTCCTGTTTGGGCAGCACTTACTTACTACTAAACTACGATGAAAAACTGCAAGTTTTACAAAATAAGGAGCTCGCAGGTGCGCCCTGATTAATTTTGTTACAGTTACAAATTTTGACCATGACTAAACATATTAACAAACTATTACAATGGAAGGACCGACGTATTACAGAACGTACTGATAATTTCCACATACGTTCATGCACCAACCAATAGTCGTTATTCATATCCTCGTGATTGCTGACCACCATAATGATTAGAGATAAATTACTAAATTCGACTGCACGTTTCACCATTTATATTCAAAATTTAAAATACGATATTTAAAATCCAAGTAACAAGGTAATTTATAGCAATTCAGAAGTCATATGAAAGAATTATAAGAAAAATTCAACACAAGACAGCTCCAAAGCAACATAATTATAAATAGAAGTTAAGAACATTGATCAAACTTAAAGAACACGTTTCATACTATATATATTATATTATACACATATATTATCCGGCACGTATATGGCAAACCCTTATCTGTGAAAAAATTCTTAAGTGCCCCTTAACAGATATACAGAGACCCAAAGGGGTATCCAGCGACTGACCTTCTCGGCACTAACTTTTAAACCGACATATATAATTCAATAAAATATTAGACTCATTAAACCATAATACAGTAGATGTTTTGCATTATCAGCGAAGTCAGGAACGGGCCTGTCACCCACTCTGTGGGCCAGAATTTTAACAGCGGTCATTCTACAGCTTTGACCACTGATAGGCTCACCTCGACCTATCCATCAATTGCCACAAGTATTTCATAATTCTGACAAACTAAATTGCTAAAATGAGGCGGTGCACCATCGTGCATATACCACATTTGATTTATAATTTCTTGGGCAAATTTTCTAACAAACCGTCTTATAGAAAAAATTGCAAATACATAGCACCATTTGGCCTGCCTTTAATAAAGAACGGGCCAATGAGATCACTCCCTATAATCCCCGTCTACATATTTACCATTGTGCTTTGTCTGTACTGTTTCATGGGGATTTTCTTCATGCCAGATATGCAAATTATGGCAATTTAATACTCCGTCCCGGCTGTAACCGGCTTTGTTCGTGACCAAAATAATACTAGTAAAATTATGATTTTACCTAAATCGTTGCAAAAACCAATTTGCGTAGTTGACTCTTGCAGGACAATTAGCGGAAGACATGGCATGCACCTTCTGGACGTGATAAGGATGTAGCAGTTGTTCTCGAAGTATCTCATGAACAACCCACTTTATCGCATGAACTTGAAGCGACAGTTTTCTTACACTAATAGAGAGATTTTCAGAAATCTCATCCAGGATGTTCTCCTCTAATTAAGGGTTCCCTGTTCTTCTTGGAGACCCTTCTCCACCACGATACGGCAGAAAACTTAGATTAGCAAAAGTATTTTTTTTTAATTTCACTTAACTCTTTATCTCTTTCTCTTAAGCAACCCTTTCAAAAGTTCTGTGGTGCCGCAAACGTCGATTTGAAAATGTATTAGAATACATTTTTCTCGCCTGCACACAATTATTGAATGCTGATCCATCAGTACATGCATATGCATCTGATGTCAGCATATTTACTATCGAAATAATCCTCCATTATTTAAGTCTTATGTACCGGGTGTCCCACTGAGAATGGCTGTCGGCCGTATCTCAGAAAGTGTTAGTCATATGGCTTGCGGAAAAAAAACATAAATTAGGTAAAGTGGTCATGAGAAATTGCTGGAAATTATTTTCAAGTTTCTTACACTGGCGCTAGAGGGCGCAACAGTAACGGTAAATATGAATCAGGAAGTTTCCTCACATTTTTGTATATTTCAAAGGCTTATTAATAAAATTCACCTGTAGAACGTGTTCGTCACTTTTCAAATAAAGTGGTGGGGGAAGGTTGAATATTATGTGTAATAAATGCTGATAACTCCGGTCTGGTTTAACATAATTTAGTAAACATAGTTTATCAAAAAGGGCTTTTCTCACTCTATATATCATCTTATGAACTACGGCAATATGTGTTTTACACTAGGCGCTAGGAGGCGCTGTCTTACAACTTTACACACATGGCGCGTTTTTTCCATAATTGTAAATATTACAATTTTACCTGATTACAAGGATGGTTAAAAGTCATAGAAGTCAGCGAAAACCGCAAGTTAATATCTATTTTCAATCCGGAGATATCAACAACAATAATCATAATTACGGAACATTATGATTTTATTTTCAAGTTGCCATTGTAAAGGTTTTTTTAAGAGTCAAATATGCCTTGGACAAACAAAATATGAGGGTACGTACAGCGCCGGATTAAAGGTTTCGTAGGCCCTAGGCACCAGTGGTGAATTTTAGATTTTAATTCGGGGATGTTCACTAACGGGTTGCGAAGAAAAATGCGCAGGCGAACATTTTTGGGATGTCACGCCCTAATTTTATCAAGAAATAACAAAATTTACAAATTAAGTGGTTTCCTAAGCATTTCTATGCGTTTGAAGAGCCCAATGGATGCCCATGCGCTGATGAAGTCGCTGTTTTTCCAGATAAAGTTAAAAGCATCATATTTAATATATGGCCAAAAGTTGTTAATTAAAAAAAACTTACAAAATAATTTAGAAATTTTAGCTTTTTATTGAACAAAACTAACTTTTTGCCATAGAAAATAATTGCTAGTCTTAAGTTTCCCAAATGTAAATGTTGCTTTTCGCATATACCTTTCAATGCTGGGGTCAAATGCAGAAGGTGAGAGGTCGTTCTAAACTGACCCTTATCAAAAATTTTATGCGTTCAACTATGGGCCAAGAGAGAGTTTCTTCACTAGGCCTACTATGTATTGAAATTGATTTGACTCGCGAGATGGACTTCGACGACATACTGCATGAATTCGTCGAATCAAAATCACGAAAAAAAAACTTATTGTAAAAATATGTGTAAAAAGGTTGTTAAAACTGTTATAAGGTTTTTTGTATCACATTGTAGTTTGTCTCTGTGTCTGTGAACTCTTTTTCTTATTGTAGAATACAGTATTGATCCTTTTTTTGTGTCTATTTTTATAATATTTTATGATCGTAGGCCCTTCGCGTTTCGTAGGCCCTAGGCAAGTGCCTAATGTGCCTTATGGATAATCCGGGCCTGGGTACGTATGTTTCAAGCAAATATATCGTTACGACAATAATTCTCAGTGGCGCCCTAAATGTTCAAATTGTCGCCCATCGTTCTGTATACACGACTCAAATCTCTCCCTGGTTGATAATACTGCAGTTTCCACCTCTGCCATAGGGATACGGCGGCTGCTGTCCATTATCCTTTTTATCATGTTTTCCCTTGTGGTGGGTCTGGTAACGAAACCAAGATCCTCCAGTCTCCCCCATAGATAAAAATCTGGGCATGTTAAGTCTTAATCACTTTCATTAACAGTATCACAATATATCCTATAATATTACCTGGCAGGCCACGGAAATATACTCCTGGAGAGGAGATTTCTATCTTCCAATATCATATTGAGCAACCAATAGCAATGATCCAATCTTCTATCATAATCTTGCGGGGTCAAAGCCTGGTGGAGCACAATATGGTAGGGATGTAGCCTAAAGAAAAACAAAATACTTATTACATTGACTTGAAAACTATTAAGAGAAATATTGGCATTATTCTAAACTATCTAAGAGTTATAACATATAGATATAATTACTTACCTTTCTTCTAATAAAATCCTATGCACAGTAGAGCGAGTAACGCCCAAGTCTCTAACAATTAATCTAATACTAATTTGTGGATTAAATTCCACACATGCCAAAACATTTAGAATGCTTTCCTCGGTTCGCCCTCGGCGGCATCTGCGATATACAGGGCTTCAGTAGTACGAAAACGACTAGCAGCTAAACCACAAAATTGTAAACTTTACAATCCTGTGGCTAAACGATTAAATATTCTACTGTCGTTTCGGCGCCTTTGAGGGTATCGTACTGCGTAAACCCGTTCGGCAAGTGTTGCAGTTCCCAAACATTCAAAATACACCGCAATGATGTCAACCGCTTCTTCAAGTAACAGAGGCATTTTGAAAATAAAATTGCTGTCACGACAAAAATTTTGACGTAATAATGAAAGGTGACACGCATGCACCGTTTCAATTTATATCTTGTTTTTCCAAGGCCTATTTGACTCTTAAGAAAACCTTTACAATGGTAACTTGAAAATAAAATCATAATGTTCCGTAATTATGATTATTGTTGTTGATATCTCCGGATTGAAAATAGATATTAAGATTTTCGCTGACTTCTTAGACTTTAGAATCATCCTTGTAATCAGGTAAAATTGAATATACTATTATATATTAACAATTATGGAAAAAACGCGCAATGTTTGTGAAGTTGTAAGACAGCGCCCCCTAGCGTGTAGTGCAAAACACATCTCGCCGTAGTTCATAATATGATATATAGAGTGAGAAAAGCCCTTTTTAACAAAACTAAGTTTACTAAATAATGTTAAGCCAGACCGGAGTTATCAGCATTTATTACAAATAATGTTCAACCTTCCCCCACCACTTCATTTGAAAAGTGACGAACACGTTCTATAGGTGAATTTTATTAATAAATCTTCGAAATATACAAAAATGTTATTTTCGGGATAACAACTGGGCGACTTTTGAGGAAACTTCGTGATTCATATTTACCGTTACTGTTACGCCCTCTAGCGCCAGTCTGAGAAACTTGGTAAAATAATTTCCAGCAATTTCTCATGACCACTTTACCTAATATATTTTTTTTCCGCAAGCCATACGACTAACACTTTCTAAGATACGGCCGACAGCCATTCCTAGTGGGACACCCGGTACTCAATCAATCAGACAATTTAGGAAACTGTTATCAATAACACGTTGTTAACGAAGTAAAAACGACTGGTTAGTTTTACTTTAGTTCACCTTTTTAAAATGACCAGAATGTTTAAAAATCAGTTTTCAGCTCTGTTAAATGACACCTGTCAAATTTTTCAATAATCTTTACCGCCTGGATAGATACCAAACTAATATTAATACCGGGACAGGACTTAACCTCTGTTGCTAGCTACAAGCCCTTAAGCCTCTTATCTTGTCTTGGTAAGGTAGTGGAATCACTGGTAAAGGACAGTATTAACGATTTTTTACTAGTCCGCGACCTATTACCACCAGAGCAGTTCGGATTCACAACTGCCCATTGTATGGTTCGCCAAGCGACGAGCTTGGCGGCAGAGGTCACCACCGGCTTTAACAAGCGTCATGGCGTCAGAACGATCCCTTTTCGATATAAGCAAAGCCTTTGATCGAGTCTGGCATGACGATCTTCTCCTTAAACTAATTAAGACCACAGCTCTTCCCTACCTGGTAAAAACCTTGATATCATTTCTGGAAGACAAATTATTCGCCGTGTCATCAGAGAACAGCATATCCACAATAAAACAAGTCAGGGCCGCCGTACCTGAAGGCTCTCCCTTAGCGCCAGTCCTGTACGATATCTTCACTGCGGATATTCCAGAAACAAGACTCAATCTGCTCACCGAAGGCACGGCGATCACCACCTCCTAAAATAGGGCAGAGTGGGTTACCAGCAGATTGCAACGCTACACAATTGGAAAATTCACTCAAATGATGCAAAAACCCAGGCCATTTCCTTTAAATGGTCGACAGTCCAGGAGCCACCGACACGAATTCGTGTAGAAAACACATACAGTGCCTGTCTAAAGTCTCCCTCCCCTGTTAACTTTTGATTAACAAATGTGAGAATAATGAAATTTTGGTAGGTTTAATAACAACTAAAATACTACTTTTTAGTATAAATTCTGTGCTCAGTTCCAAAAGATGGCGACAGGGCGCCATTTTACATAAAATTTTTAAATAGCAGGTCCAGTGATACCTCGTGGGAAAGGCATTTTCAATGTATGAACGATCCCCAACTTTGAAAAGATTTTATCTATTCATTTCAAAATGGCGGCCACTTTTGCCAATGTGTGTTTAATTTGATTTTTAAGCAATAAAACTGTGAATGAGTTGAGATCTTGCCGCATTATGATGAATATTAGCTGCAGGTTTGAAACTTACTTGCCCCCTTCCTTGTTTTTGAGGGTGAAGAAAACCAAAAAACAGTCAAAACCTTTTTTACCCCCGAAACACCCTATTCGCAATTTTTCCGTGGTAGTGCGTGTTTGGAGAGAATGATATGAGATTTTAATGAGAGTCTAGAGACAAGGAAAGGGCAATGATAGGGTCAGGGCTATAACAACCCTTGGGCCAAGGGCCAAGGAAACTAACCTCTCATAACCTTTTCCATGTCTCTAAACCCTCTTAACAATCCCAATCATACCCCTTCAAATACTCATATCCACTAGAAAGCTGGGCAAAAGGGTGTTTTTTGCCCGTTTGCGGGGATTGTGGGGGGTAAAAAGAATAGTGACTCTGTTTTTGTGTTCCACACCCTCGAAGACAGAAGAACAAGTAGGTAGGTTTCGTAGCTGCGATTTCATTACAATAGATCACATTTTTTTAAATTTGGAATGCAAAGTAGGCTTTGCTTCTTCACAAAAAATTGTTTCGTTTTGACCTGTCAAATAAGTATTTCTCAGTAAGTTGTGTAGCTTATATTAAAGTCAATTATTTAATTGATTTAAAATGTTTCGTCCAATGAAAGATAAAATAGAGGCAGTTTTGATTTTTGGGGAGGTGCAACGTAGCTATCATGCTGCTGAGTGCATTTTTAATGAACGCTTTCCTGATCACCCAATTTCAAGGAAATATTTGCGGGAATTAATTAAAAAGTTCCAAATATTTGGAAGTGTTGGAATTGCTAAAAGAAGTGGACGGCCCTCATTAGAAGAAGAAAAACAGATTCAGATAGTGGCTGAAATGATTGTTAATCCAATGTAGCCGACATCGCTTGTAGCAGCTAAATGCGAAGTAAGTACTAAAAATGTTCAGAGAGTATTGAAACGCTCTAAATTTCATCCCTACAAATTGAAAATGTTACACGAGTTAACAGAAGATGATCCGGATCGTAGACTAGAGTTTTATGAATTAATGGGTGAATGAGTGAGTGTACTTTCTCTCTAAACGGAAAAGTTAACCGTCAAAATGTTCGGTTTTAGAGCGATGTAAATCCTCATATTTACAGGGAATGTAATACCCAGTTCCTTCAGAAACTTAACGTTTGGGCAGGTATTTTGGGAAACCATATTATTGGGCCACTTATTATCCAGGGAAATTTAACTGGACCGATGTATCTGGATATGATTGAAAATACCGTAGAACATTTGATTCTGAAGTGTGTTGAGGAAAATCCTGATGAATTTGGTGATATGCCTATAATATTTTACCAAGATGGAGCTCCGCCGCATTATAGTAGAGATGTTAGAAACCACCTTGATCAGCACTATCCCGGGCCCTGGATTGGTCGTCGTGGTGCTGTCGGATGGCCTGCTCGCTCACCGGACTTAACTCTTATGGACTTTTTTTTTGGGGATTTATTAAGTCCAAAGAATTCATAATCCATCCGCAGTCATTAGACGATTTGCGCCAGAGAATAATGCAAGTGTGAGCATCAATAAGTCAAGAAATTTTTCATAATATTCGCGAATAATTTCACGATAGGCTATATATGTGCCAAGAAGTAATTGGTGAACATTTTGAGCATCTTAACTAGTGTTTGTGATTTTGGTAGTTTTTTAATTGTTATAAAATACTATAAATGTCGCCTAACCGCCCGTAGTTCCTTTACTATTGCGTAAAAATCAAATTAACCCACATTAACAAAAGTGACCGCCATTTTGAAATTAATCGATAAA
Source organism: Polydrusus tereticollis (assembly GCA_963920685.1). Taxonomy (NCBI): domain Eukaryota; kingdom Metazoa; phylum Arthropoda; class Insecta; order Coleoptera; family Curculionidae; genus Polydrusus; species Polydrusus tereticollis. The sequence continues at coordinate 41,771,744 of OY987332.1, read as the reverse complement.
ATCTTTCAAACTTGGGAATCGTTCATAGATTGAAAATACCTTTCCAACGAGGTATCACTAGACCCTATCTGCCATTTCAAATTTTTATTCAAAATGGCGCTCTGCCGCCATCTTAAAACTTAGTCAAGAATTTATACTAAAATGGTAGTATTTTAGTTATTATTAAACGTACCAATATTTCATTATTCTCACATTTGTCTATCAAAAGTTAACAGGGGGGGGGGGGGGGATTTAGACGCGCACTGTATATTAACTGGCACAATAATATAAAATACTTGCGACTCGACTTTGACAGGAGAATGGCCTCGAACTGCAATACACTCTATAGACCTTAGAAAGTGAAGACTCAAATAACCGCTATTTACCCCCTGCAAAAACAGCAAAATAAACATAACAGTCAAAACACATCTATATAAAATATCTGTCAGACCAGTCCTGACGTGCGGAGCCCCAACGTGGTACACACTCCCAAAAACAAGAATGCAAACATTTCAAATCTTACAAAATAAAGCACTACGCATAATAGCCAACGCTCCCCGATTCACTCCTCTCAACCTAACAACTACATCACGAACTAGAAGTAGCCTTCTTTCAAAACCACATTCGAAAACAGATCAAAAATTATCACAACATAACTGACACTTCCACCAACCTACTCATAATAGATACCCACGCACGTTCCCATAGACCTCGTACTTACAGGCTGCCAAGAGATTGGCTCTCACCCTGAAGATGAGGCGCACCCATACAAAATCCGAAACGTTGAAAATCGATCTCACATAAAATCAACACAACAAAATTTGCGATAGCACCAATCATTAATCAACAATCTATTCAGCAACAAGAACAATAACATCAGCTGAAGTCAAAACCAATATGAATACCGTAAGCGTAAATACAAACAACAAACAAACACGCTCCCTAGAGTATGCCATATACATCCTGTATAGATATTATGATACCTAATTGAACAGAGCTAGGTAATAGTGATGCCTATAAATCATAAACGAGCAATTCTATATTTATTTTAAAAATAATTATTCCTAAATGGTACCCTGATACTTGACTACTCCATTCAAAATGGCTGAGTGTAGTACCACTTATAGTGTACTTTTATGTTGCCGAAACGAGTGGTATATAAGCCCGGGTAACTTGTTATTAGTCAGTCATTTTTTGGGTAAAATAGAAGTAAGAACATAAGTTATTACCCATTTTTTATGTATGTAAATATACATGGATAAAGACAGTCAATTAAAATCTCAACCGAAATATTTCCGAGTGATAAAAAACTGTGTAATACATATTTTCGTTTTATTGCATTTGTAACTACTGATTGTGATAGTACCACCGGCTGACTAGTGGTAATAGTTCTCCGATAATTTATAATATAACATAGTGAATTTCTAGCATTTAGTATATATTTTTAAAAGTATTTAAATCGAATTATTTTTTTAAATTTAAAAATGGCATGCAAGAAACGAGTGCAAGAAGATGGTAAATGTGGTCATGCTGATAATGGTGAGGTAGAAATGAGGGTGGTAGCAACAGAACTTCCTCAGGTAAATCTTAAGCAACATTCCACTTATAAAACATTTAATATAACTCCAAAAACGAATAGTATATTTTAAACAAAACTATTCTTAAATCTAGTAGAAAATCTGATATTTTAAGGGGAATTACATGAGTTTTCCCGTAACGCCAATAAATTAGATTTATTTAGTATGTCCCATGGTCATGGGAAATACATTTCGGGGAATATTTTATTGTTGCTAATATTGCGGTGTAGTTAAAATTACAATAATTACTAGTTATTAACATGAAGTATACATAGTGTTCCAACTCTATTTATAAACCGAAATATCTTCTTCCCTGTTCATGATGTAAAAAAAGTTTAAATAGAAATAGCTTTTGGTTTAAAAAAATCCTTTTACTGGTAGTACAGTTAAGTATACAGAGTACTTCAGAATTACATTTTTTAATATATTAATATTGCTTCTTTAATCAATTCTCTATCAAAAATCTATACCATATTCTTTGCCTAATGTCGTCTATTTTCGAGATAATGACAAATACAATGGCCTTATACGATATATACCGGGTGATGCATGGCTTAGTTGAACATAGGAAATCCCATGTAAATTTTGAGATTGCTAAATATTGGCTCCCCTGTACCTCCTCTGGACATTTTAGGGAAAAATTGAATTATAATTTTTTGAAGGGGCCGATATAGTAAACCCATGTGCCAAGTTTGAATAAATGATAATAAGCCAATCCTAACTTATTGAATTAAATGTGATACAGCAAACACCAGCAAATAATTTATATGACGCCATTGTCAAAAATTGACGTGAAGCTGGATATTACTAAAGATTATTTCACATTAAAAACACATTTTCGTTTCACCAATTCAGCAATCACACATCCAAAATAAAAGTCACCATTATGATTTTATTACTAAGCCTTTAATTTAATCATAAAATTAATTTCCAACATTACTGAGTTGATACTGAGAAATTCTGTCACATTCTAACGAAATACAGTTTTTTAGCTAGTCTAGATTTTCAAATTTTACATCTTTATAAATAAAGTCTTTTAAGTAACCCCACAGAACAAAGTCGTTTGGTGAAAGGCCAGGAGACCTGGCTGGCCAAAGGATTAGATGCCGTGGGCCAAAAGTATTACCGTTAAAAATATATTGCAAGTACTTCCTAACCATGAGATAATTATGGGCAGGACAACCATCCATTTGATACTAGATCTCCTGATTTTCGCGTACAACTTCTTCTAGTGCGAGTTCAATTCGATTTTGTAGTCCAAATAGGTTACTGCTATAAGGTTGCCTTCCATAAAAAGGGTCCAATAATGTGATGTCCTCCAATTCCCTCCCAAACATTTATTTTTTGTGGCTATTGCGTCCGAGTACGAACAAGACGATGTTTATTTTCTTGGCTCCAATACCGGCAATTTTGAACATTTGGTTCGTTGTTGAGGGTGAATGTACATTCATCGGTAGAACAAATATTTCTTAAAAAATCCCTATTAATTTTTGCTCTTTCCATTACCTCAAAACAGAATACCATTCTCCGTTCTTCATTACCCTGTCGTAGCTTTTGATTTTTTTTATATTTTTAAGGAAAATATTTATGTTTTTTGTTAAAGTGCGCAACACTGTGTGTGTTTCCCACGGCTTGCCCAAGAATCCTCGTGTCAATCATTTTATTTAACTCTACGTGCAGTAAAATATTAAGATCTCTACTATCCCTTTTTTCAGCTCTATTTAAATTATGAGTTGAGCGTTAACAGTTATTTGTTACAGTGTCTTTGGACTCAAATTTACTAATGGTAAGTTTACACTGATAAAATTAATTATTTGAGTTAAAAAAATTTGCCGTTGACTCAAATAAATATTTGTTTCCTATTAGCCAAACAAATATGTATTTGAAAAATACCAAGGGATTATTTGCCTCAATTAGTATCATCTGATTTGATACAAATTACTTTTTATTTGGAACTAATCACTAAATACAAAATTCAAGCAAATATTTATTTCCTTAACACTAACCTAACTTAAATAAGCCGTTTCAATGACTTAAGGTAAATAGGTTAAAAGTTAAGTTAACAAAATGTTTATTTGATTGATATTTATATATATTTTATCAAGTACATATTTATTTTACTTTTGTTTTACATGTATTTGCCGTAACAACAACGTTATTTAATTAAACAATTTAAGTGATTTGATTTAAATAAACCGGTGATTTCCATCAAAGTGATTGTTTTTTTATTCAAGTACATAATTGTTTAACTTGTCTTTTATATTTATTTAGATCAAATATAAATTTATTTGGTTTAAATACCTTTTTTTAATTTTCAATAGATCAGAATGTTCATTCAAATCAGTTCTTATTTTATCCAAGTACGTGTTTATACAGACGTCACATAAAAATAAGAAATATTGAAATGTTGCTATTGAATATGGTTTAATCAGTACCTATACCATAATAATCACAAACCTTATCAAATTGTTTATAGTGTTCAAATAATAAGGCAAACCAACAGAAAAAACACATTTTTGCCGAAAATAAAGGTTATGACAAATTACGCGCACGCGCACAACGATTTTTACATAAAAATAACATAAAATTTAAAAGATAACCATCTCTTGTTTTATTTCTTATTTTTTGTTATGTTATGTGTTTCTATAAACGTCTTATGGCAGATCTGTAGATTCAACTGTTATTTTATTTTTATGTTATATTATCTTGCTGTATAAACCGACCATTAGTTGTTGTTACCCTTAAAATATACGTCAATAAAACATTATAAAGAAGTTAATAACTTTGATAAAAAATTAAATAAAGTCAAATTTGCAAATATTAGGTACAATAATTATTAATGTTATATTAATTATATTATATTTTTTACGTTAGGAGGTTTGATAGGTATTGAATTATGGTGAAAATTGAGAAAAACTGTCTTATTTGTAACCTAGGTAGCCATGATTTATAAATACCTGGCTACAATTTTCTAAAAAATTTTGTGTTCGAAATTTTAATTTAGGTATTACAAGTATCTTTTCTTTGCCTCTTATCTTACTTTTTTAACTCGTTTCATGCGTAACTAAAATATTCAAATATAGTTTCCTACCTTGAAAAGTATCTAACATATGGGATATACCCCTCGATATACCCCAATCTTCTAAATAATTATTCATATTACGTTTATTCCCCATATCTTCGTTTTAATTTTTGATGGAACCACTAACTTCTGTGCCACTAACAAAGAAGATTTCACTCTCACTCATAAATTTCTACAAGACGAAATCGAACACCAATGACCAAAACGCGATGATCAGGCCACTTTTGTATAACCAATCAAATTACTCAAAGCCCAAAGTAAGCGACAGGAGTTCATTTAAATACTTAATTATTAGTTTGGATGACCAAATTATTTGAATAGTTCGGCAATGAATGATTTAAATTAAAGTTAAAGGTATTTAGTTCTTAACTTGAAATGTACTTCTATTAAATAATTAGTTATTTGTAAATATTTGGTTGTTTTATATTAAGGATTTAATGTAAATACATAATTATTTAGTTTAAATGACCTAGACATTTAAATAGTTCTCTATTGTGTGATTTAACTAGCGATTAACGGGATTTAGTTCCTAAATAAAAGTTAGTTCGATTAAATAATTAGTTATTTAGATTTTGTTATTTTAGTGGTTTTTTGGTAAGATATTTGTTTGAAGGGTTCTATGATTTGACACAAATCAACCAACAGTCAAATAACTTTGCAAATAAAACGAAATACTCTCATTTATTTCAGTTAAATCAAATTTAGTTAATTAAAATCACATTTATTTATTACCAATAATTATTCACCAAATAAATCAGATTATTTGATAAAGGGAGCACAGTTTTATCAGTGTAGTTAATGAAATGAAAGGAATAGGCTTATCAGGAAATTGAACTGAAAATATTTTAGACACTGCTCTTAAACTGTTTCCTGTATAATACCAGTTAATCATAGCTACTTTCTTCTTAATGGAATAGCTCATATTCAGCTATAATTAAAGCGCCTCTAATAAAAATGTTGTCACTAACGCTGCTTTTCGTTTTGTCAATGTCATATAATAATTTGCTGGTGTTTCCTGTATTACCTAAACTATGAAAATTTCATAATATTATTTTCACATTTAATTGAATAAGTTAAGATTGGTTTATTAAAATTAATGTATTTAAACTTGGTACATAGATTTACTATATCGGCCTCTTTAAAAAATTATAATATAATTTTTCTCCAAAATGTACAGTGGATCCAATAATTAGCCGCCTCAAAACTTACATGTGATTTTCTATGGTTACCTAAGCCATGCATCACCAGGTATACAATTTTAATTTAAAAGTGTTCAGGGAACAAGAAAAAATATCAACCCCTGCGACATTACATGTTTCTAGGCATCTATTGAAAGACGAATTTAAGTAATAATTAGTGTGGTACGAATTTACGTAAACATTATTTTTTATTTTGGTATTATAAGTTGGTACAGTGTAATATAAATAACTTAATAAAGCAGGAGAATCTATTAAATTATTAGCTATTTTCAAAATAAATTTGGCATCTGCCATCATTCTGCGATCAACAAGCGAAATCAAATCAAGCTTTTGACAGATAATGTTGCAGCTATCGAGATTGTTCTCATAACATTTCTTATTAACCAATTTAACAAATCTATTTTGAGTAGAAGCTGGTTTATTTATATAGAAATCATACTGGGGATTCCAAATAACAGAGCAATAGCGTAATATACTATTTATATATGCCATAAACAATGAACGTAACATAAAGGGATTTTTTTAAATCAAAGCAGATACGTGAAATAAACCCACCATTCTATTCGCCCTTTTTGAAATATATTAAATATGTTGATCAAACAGCATCTTGGCATCAAAAATAATACCGAGGATTTAATTTGATTAGTAGTTGCAGGCTTCTGGTTACCTAATAAAGTATAATTATCCTGAAATATATTCTTAATACGTGAAAATGAAATGACTTTTTTTTTTTAATTTAAAAATAAACTGTTATTGCGACAGAATAGCTCAAGTTGCGTAATGTCCTCCTGCAATAAAACACTATCCTCAAAACCTTCATTGGAGTGATAAACCTTTAAATCGTCGGCGTACATCAAAATCTTTCCAAACTTAAAGCATTTAGATATATAGATAAAAACAAAACTTCTGTCTTCCTCCACAAATAGTATTTATTTCAAAAATTAATTTCTTTAAAAGTGATTGTCCCTACATGTTTCGACTGTACAAACAGTCATCTTCAGGGGAACTAAAAGGAATCTATGAAAGTACAATGACAACAGGCACCATAAAGGACTTACCTAAATCGAGTTTGGTCTCGGTTTTAGTAGTTGCCTCAAATAAATGAGTACAACTCTTTTAAGATTATAAGGCAAATGAAATTTGTTAGTTGAAGACTAGTTTGGCTGATCATGATGGATAAAAAGATGAGCACAGTTTAGAAAATATTTATTTTATTATTGTATCAAAGTAATAAAATATGATTATATGTAGCATGAATTTAATTTGGGTTTTATGTTGTTATAATGAAAGTTATACAAATAGGTACTTAGTAAAGTGTGGAGAAATCAAAAAAGAAAAGAATAAAGTTTTTCATCTTAACAGATTAAAGATGTTTTCCTTAAAAAGAAATCTTTAAAAAAGTCTATCATAAAAATTGTTCAAATTTAAAAGAAATTGATTATAGAGGATTTTGATTTTTTAAATTGGGACAGGGGGCTAAGCCCCTGTTGTGTTAAATAATAAATCATCATTTAGAAAATTAAAAGTATTTTTGAAAGTTTGTATTAATAAAATCAGGTTATAGTGCTCACCACTGCCACGCCAAACGCGAGAAGAATTCAAGTGAAAGTAAGGTTAATGTCAATATGCGAAATCAAAGAGATTTGGCATATGACACGACAAGTCTTAGATTGTAGATATATTAAAAATTTAAGTGTCGGACCAATTAGAGTGACTCGATGTTAGGTTTACAAAGTCTATAAAATAGATTACCCAATGGTTGAAAGTTGTAACTGTTAAACGCATATAGTACCTGAATAAAGAAAAGACTGCGACATCTATGAATTAATTGTTCAATTAATGAATTTTTAACAATTTAAAAAGAATTTTTAAATTTTTTTTTTCTTTTTCAAAATAAGGGGATTAAATGTTTATAGGAGGGTAGTTCTCTTTACACAAGAACATGCACTTTAAGTTGAGGTTCACTGCACTGACAATAGGTGGGAAATTTTAAATTTAAATTGAATATAAATCGAAAATAATGATGTTATAAAGGGAAATACTTATAAAATAAATTCACAAACAGATACATAGAAGTGTGACAAAATTTTTTCATATCAAAGAAAAAGCGGATGTGGGCAGATTCACATAGGTACAGTATAAAAAATGTTATTGTTTTTTAATTTGTTAATTGTGTTGTGAAGGTAAGGAGATATTGAGTGGAAATTGAAAGAGTGAAAATGTGTCTATAAGAGAAGAAATAAGAACATTGTAGCACCAACAAGAGGGAGCGTGGTCCTGCCAAGTATGCTAACAGAAAACACCAGGATCCGTCCATCGACCCCTCAGCAGCAATATCACATCTCAATGATGGGAGAAACCCATGAGACTAATCTATATAGCCAGTGCACTAATCTGTTAACCACCGCTGTTTTAGATATATTGTTAATATACACATTAAATAATAATGGGCCCAAATGTCATCCTTGGGGTACCCCAGAAGTTACTAGATGAAATTTAGATAAACTGTCAATACTAACAGCCTGTAATCGCCCTGTTAAATATAATTCAAATCACTTCAGTAAGCTACCGTGCACACCGACCTCAGCAAGTCTATTCAACATAATGCTATGATATAATAATATCACCCAACATTAGAGTCAGTGCAGCAGTCTGATGAGCCTGGAGGAAGAACCGAAACGCTGCCATTTCATTTTAAGGCAGTCGTGGTACCGAACACAGAATTAAATAACAGATAGCGGGAGGAGCTCCGTCAAACTGCAGTCACCCCGCCATCGAGCGTCAGGGGATACCACGCTGGGATCCCCGTCGTTCATTCCACACACCCACCTCCGCCTAACAACCGGGTCGGAGGGTTAATGGTCTATACCGTTGTCCAAGGGTGCGCGCTCCTCTGTCTATCCATGATCTGTCGGTTCGGTGTTTCATCCTCTTGGACTCATCAGTACCGCTCGCCCCAAGAGGCATCGCTAGACAGTCTGCCGCGTTATACAGATCCATATCCACCCGTCCTCATGCACAACCCAAAGGATGATGGTGTAAAGGAGCGTGCGGAGGTGAGCTTGTTAAAGCTACCATGCGTCCCAGCGGAAGTTCGTTTAGCGGCAGCCTGCTCGCCTGTCGCAAGGACAGAAAACGATGAGCCAGGTAAAGCCTTGGGCAGTACAGCGCAAAGATTGTGTTACTGCACGATCAAGAGTGTGGGGTGATTTCCCTCTTAACACCACGGGCTCCTTGGCAATAAGCGACTCAAGTACAGGGTTATCCAACCAAGACTAGACAAGGCGATTTTTTGACTTTTCCTGTACTTTTATAAAAAAACTGAAATAGCCATCTTAAGTCATTTTCTCCCGCGAATTCGAATATCTTCAGCAAAAAACAATTGAACATCAAACAAAAGTACTAGGGGTCACTTTGATATTTTTTTAAATGGGATGCCGTATTTTTAATGAGCTTATCCGATTTCTCATATAAATTTTGATCTAAAATGTTGGATTTTGAATTCAAAAACGCCTTTTTTCTTCAGTTTTAAATTCGGAAAATGTTCGTCTACCGTAAGATTAATTACCTGATAGATGGATACCCGTTTCACCTGTTCACCCTTTAACCTGCTTTAAAGCGTCCGTCAGTTAGACAAAATAATCAAGTTTCAAATTTCTATATATTTTTAACGAATTAATTACAAATAATGAAATATTCTTTAGAAGAACGGCTAAATGTAATAAAATTATATTACAAAAGTGGAGAGAATGCTCGATAAACACAAAGAACATTTTTTGAGAGTTTCCAGAGACACATTTCAGTGGAGATACAATTCTCAGAATTAAGACCCTATTTGAAGAAAGTAAGACATTGAAAGATAAGCCAAGAAAGATGAAAAGACGGAATATAAGGGATCGAGCTATTTTCAATATTTTACTATAAATCCGAAGAGTTCTATTCCGCAAGCGGTACGAGAAGTAAGGTATGGTCCAGGGCTCCGGAGAGTAAGCTATGGAACAGTTCACAGAACTTTAAAAAAATGTGGTCTAAAACCATATTGCATCCTTCCCGTTCAATACTTAACACAGCTTCAAAAAGAACTGCGATTTCGATTTGTTGCTTCAATGCTGATGAGAGAGCAAGACGAAGATTATAATTTATATAATAAAATTCTATGGAGTGACGAAGCGTCATTTACAACATCGGGGGTATACAATCGGAAAAATACAAGATACTGGGCAGCAGTTAACCCTCATAGATATGAAATGATAAAGTTTCAAGGTTGGAGCTCACTTAATGTTTGGTGTGGGATGTTAGAAAATCGAATTATTGGACCACTATTTTATCGTGGCTCTTTAACAGGCCAAAGATACCTCCATTTTCTTCATAACGATATCGAGGATTTCTTGGAAAGGTTGCCATTGCAAGCCTACAACAATATCATTTGGCAGCAGGATGGTGCTCCGCCTCATGCAGTTCGAAAAGTGGTAACATACCTAAACGAGCGTTACAATCAGTGGATTGGCCGTAACGGAACAATTCATTGGCCACCAAATAGCCCCGATATCACGCCAATGGATACATTTTTATGGGGTCATTTAAAAAATGTAGTTTATCAACGATCCAACAGAAGTCTGGAGGACATTCAGCAAAAAATTATAAATGAAATTAATAGACTTAACCCATTAACGCCCAAATTATTTTTTTCTTTCAAAATTAAAAAATTTTCTTAAGAGTAACTCGTATGGCATTAGAGTTAAGGTATAAGTGGATAGATATATTTTTTTTAACCCAGTTTGGTTTTAAAGGGCCGTCCTCATATGAGGACGCTGGGCGTTGTAGGTTGTAAATTTGGGAAACTGAGGAGCCTCAAGAAAAACATTTCTTTATGATTTTAATAGTATAAAAAGTACTTTATTATGAATACTTAACGAAACATAGGTAAAAATTTTAAAAATCAAACTAAAAATATCAAAAATACTACCATGCCAACATTTATTTGGGATACAAAGACTTGGTATGGAATTTTGGAAAGCATGAAATGCACAGGGTCGCATTACATTTTGTGCAAAAAGTACGCGGTTTTCCTTTACACGACACGAACTGGCATCGACGTTGATTGTCTCTTTTACCCATAATATGATTCTTCTCATCAAACCTAACATCATCAAAAATATTCGCTCTGGATGTTGAAGGCAAACTCAGTGGTCTGCCCCTTTGTACTCGTCGACCATGTCCTAGTTTTAGGTATGGAACAGCAATATTCCTGCGAAAATCTTTTATTGAACTACGGTCTTGGGTATGTAGCAAGTTGATAAGGGAATGTTATCATCAGAGTCGTCATCGGACGGCAAGCTTAGTTCCATTTGTTCTGCAACAGGTACATCCGGGTCTTCATTATTGATAGCATCTTTATGTGCAACTTCCTTATCGCCCAAGGAATATGACGAGCTCCGTCGATGCGAAGTTGACGGTCCTAGCCTGGCAAAGTTTGACAAGGGAATGTTGTCATTAGAATCATCATCAGATGGCAAGTCTAGTTCCAATTCTCCTGCCACATCTAACACAACTGGTACATCCAGATCTTCGTCATTAGTGACTTCCTCATCTGTGAGATCATCCACTTCGGGTAGTAAAGCTATTAAATCAACGTCTATTTGTTCCGAATACAGGTATTCAGCAGCTTCTTCAAGCGTTTTAAAAACTTGTCTTGACTTACTCATGTTGGGCTGGTCCTGAAAAAAATATCCCAATCAGCCCAGCGTCCTCATTTGAGGACGATATAATTTATCACTGATTTTCAAAAATTTTGAAGCAAATTATAAAAGCATAATATAACACCACAAAAGATATGTGTTTTGAGATTATAAAAATAAAAAAAAAATCGCTTACCTCAAAATATAATATTAGATATGGCCACAAACATCACTCCTAGACAGAACACTAAAAATCGAAGATTTTTAAAAAATATTATCACTGACTTCTATAGCACTTACGGTGTAACTAAACCTTTTCAGGCAAAGCCAAAACGATGCACGTGCACTCAGGCTAAAAATAGATTCGATTTATAGTTTATCGGAAACACAACAAAAAATAATTTGATATGTCCTCAAACGAGGACGCTGGGCGTTAATGGGTTAACCAGGACCAAAATATTGTAAGAGATTCTTTGGAGAGATTGAAAAGGGGGCATCGGTCATGTTTTGAAAATAATGGAGGACACATAGAACAATTATATTATTGAGATTAAAGTTATTCACTTTAGTTTATAGTTTTTTCTAATATGTCATACTTTTTTTATACGTAAGCAATAATAGATTTGCAAAAACTACTAAATTTGTAATTAATTCGTGAAAAATATATAGAAATTTGAAACTTGATTATTTTGTCTAACTGACGGACGCTTTAAAGCAGGTTAAAGGGTGAACAGGTGAAACGGGTATCCATCTATCAGGTATTAATCTTACGGTAGACGAACATTTTCCGAATTTAAAACTGAACAAAAAAGGCGTTTTTGAATTAAAAATCCAACATTTTAGATCAAAATTTATATGAGAAATCGGATAAGCTCATTAAAAATACGGCATCCCATTTAAAAAAATATCAAAGTGACCCCTAGTACTTTTGTTTAATGTTCAATTGTTTTTTGCTGAAGATATTCGAATTCGCGGGAGAAAATGACTTAAGATGGCTATTTCAGTTTTTTTATAAAAGTACAGGAAAAGTCAAAAAATCGCCTTGTCCAGTCTTGGTTGGATAACCCTGTACATGAGCTCTACTTACTCCAGCCATAAACGACGAGCATCTGGGTTCCGCGACTGCCCTAAAATGAAATGGCAGCGTTTCGGTTCTTCCTCCAGGCTCATCAGACTCCAGCACTGGTCTCATGTTGGGTGATTTTATTATAGCTAAATGTTCTACCAGTGTACTTAGCCCGGCGCAGTTGATAATTTATTCGACGTCTGGGGGGGGGGGGTTGATGGATTTAGCCTTCTATCCCCGATTCTGGTTCAGCGGTCAAGCCGCTTTAGTATAATTATGCTATCATTTATCTTATCGAACGCCTTACTGAAGTCAGTGTACACAGCGTCCACCTGAATATGGAAATCCGGGTTGCTCGATATTTATCAAGTTCTTAACGTAAAAATATAAAAAGATCTTCACAATTTCTTCAAATATTTTTGATAAAATTGGTAGCTTTGAAACAGGCCTATAGTTTCCAATATACTTATTATTACCGGCTTTTGGTATAGGAATTGTGAATGCTTTTTCCACACTTGTGGAAAAGTACCTTCCTGCAACAAACTATTAAAGATAAGAAAGAGAGGTTGTAGAAGTCCCTCTATACATTTCTTTATTAATAATATATTATCAGGGCCCGCAGGTATATCAGGTAGTGAGGATATTTTATTAATCAATATTGTATGTAGGTATGATATTGTTTTCCTGACTTAAAATAGGAGTCTGTACAATACTTGATGTTATAAATAGAGAAGAAAAGTACTCCGAGAAACTATCACATATTGATTGGCAGTCGTTATTTATTATGTTCTTACCAATAATAGTATTTATTGAAGCTGGAGTCTTTCTTTTAGTGTTTACAAAACGCCATAGATGTTTCGGATTATCAAAAAAATGTTCCTTGCATTCCGATACAAATTTTGTATAATCTTCATTAATCAAGTATTTTGATCGCGCTCTAAGAAAAGTTAAATAATCAATATTATCGTTAAATTTCTATCACTTGGTATGATAACTTTTCTTTTCCCTAATCACCCTGATTCTACTTAGACGAAACCATGGTGGAAATTTCCTGTAAAAGCTAGAATTTTTAGGAATGTAGTAATCAATAAAATTATTAAGAATCAAATAAAATTTAGAAGTGCATTTCTCGACATTGAGATCAAAAAACATTAAGTCTCCAAATTTCCACTAAGCAATTGTTAACTTCATCAAATTTAGCCTTGTTAAAATTAAATTTATTATAAAAAGGTTGAAGTTTATGTGCAATTTGGTTTTTTGTCTACAGAGAACTCCAAAGATCAGTGATATCTGTCCTCAAGAACTAAAGGAGTGCTGCAAATGTTTAAGATATTAATTTCAAAGTTGTTGTTCGTAAATTATTTTAAAAGCTTTAGAGGCGAATACAATAAAAAAAAAATACTAAATTACCCTATTATTGTTAATCTAATATATTCGGCTTTGACATTTTTAATGCTTAATTTTACCATTATTTCGAAAATGGACGACATTAGGCATATCACATAGTATAGATTTTTGATAGAGAATTAGTTGAGGAAGCAATATTTCATATAAGTTATAGGGTGTCCTATTTAAAAACGCAAAGTTAATATTAAAAATTGAAGTTTTGCGGCACCCTGTGTACTTGAATGTACTACCGGTATAATTAGTTTTTTTTAACCAAGAACTATTTCTCTTGAAGCTTCATATATATCATGAACAGGGAAGAGGATATTTCGGTGTATACACAGTGTGTAAAACGTCCCCGACCGGTCAATTATTTAGAAAATGGCGCACAATATAAAAAAAAATTCTGGTATAAAAGTTGTAGGCCTTAAAAAAATCTATAAAAATGGAACACCTGTAATTATACAGGGTGCCTCAAACACTCATGGTAAACAAAACTATGGTTTATTAAATGGAATGACCCCTTTTTAATTACGTTTTGTGATTCCTCTAAACATTCTAAACAACAATTATGAAACATGTCATATGGCTAAACCCATTATTTTAAGAAATAATTTGTATTAAAGCACATAAATATAACAGGTAAGATATTACCTACATTTTGCATTTTTACAAGCTGGTACCAAAATGTCTTGCGTTAAAACTGTAAAATAATAAAAAATTAAATTAAATACAAGCAATAAAATTAATAATAAATTTACAAAAACAAAAATAAGTTTAAGTAAGTCGTTATTTAATTAAATGTTGAAAATGTCCCCCTCCCACAATTTGAAAATGGGCCAGGTTATAATAAAATTTGTCGATGACGTTTTGTAACATTTCTTGATTAATAGATTTACATTCTTTAATAATTCTTTTTCTCAATTCATTCAGATCTGCAGGTTTTGTCACATACACTTAATTTTTTAGTTGTCCCCAGAAAAAATAATCAAGGGGCGTTAAGTCTGGCGACCTAGCGGGCCACTCTATGGGGCCCATTCGCTCTATCCAGCGGTTACGAAAAGTATTATTTAAGTAAACTCTTACAGCTTGCCCAAAATGAGGAGGAGCTTCGTCCTGCTGAAACCACGTATGTCGTAATATTGGTCCTACTGTATTGGTTGTTGCTGGCACAATTTGATTTTGCAGCGTGTGGAGATAATATTCTGCATTCAAATTCCCCTCTATAATGAAAGATTCCACTAACCTATTGCCAATAATACCGGCCCACACATTTACTTTCTGGGGGTATTGGGTGTGTGTTTCTCTCATCCAATGTGGGTTCTGATCAGTCCAGTAACGACAATTATGTCGATTGACATTCCCGCTTAACATGAATGTTGCCTCACCCGAAAAAAACTATATGATTAAAAAAAATTGTTTTGCATTATTACTTCGCAAAATTCCATTCTACGTTCGAAATCGTCTTCTGATAATTCCTGGACTAAAGTTTTTTAATTGGGGTAAAAATTACTGTTTTTTAAAATAATTTCAACTGATTTAAAACATACATCAACTTGGGTAGCAGCTTTTCTCAACGACAAATGTGGATCCTGAACAAAATGAAGTAATGTCTCTAATTTCTGAAATGAAAAATCAGTAGTGGCCGATTTTGGTCTTCCGGAACGAACTTTATCTCTGCAACACCCGGTTTCCTCGAATCTTTGAACTGTTCTCACAACTGTAGATTTTGATATAGGCTGTCGGTTGCTTTGTTTCGGTAAATGATCTTTGTCGGTCTCCAAAACCTCTAATCATTACTAAAGGTATACGTTCCCTTTCGTTCAGAGACATTTTCAGAAATTAATATGACATTGACGCAAAACATTCCGGTACCAGCTTGTAAAAATGCAAAATGTAGGTAATATCTTACCTGTTGTATTTATGTCCTTTAACTGAAATTATTTCTTAAACTAATGGGTTTAGCCAAATGACACGTTTCATAATTGTTGTTTAAAATGTTTAGAGGAATCAGAAAAAGTGATTAAAAGAGGTCATTCTATTTGAATAAACCAAAGTTTTGTTTACCATGACTGTTTAAGGCACCCTGTATGATTACAGGTGTCCTAGTTTTATAGATTTTTTTAAGGCCTACAACTTTTATACTGGAAGTTTTTTTATATTGTGCGCCATTTTCTAAATAAGTGACCGGTCCGGGACTTTAAACACACTGTGTATATAGTTGGGACACTTTGTATAACATAGATTATGATGTAGATAACACAAAAAAAAATAAGGCTTTTTTTTTAATTGGTGCAACTCACACACACATGCAGAATGGAAATGGTATTTCTGCGGTAACGGTTAAGGATGTAAAACTTGGACTACAGGTAAGAAAAGGGCACAAACGAAGAATATTGGCACTCTAGCGTTACTGAAGAATGATGAAGGTAAGCAGGATTGGCAAAATTACCAAGAATGAAGATATAAGTACTAAACTGTACTAAAGAAACAGGAAGACTGGACATACTTGAAAGATCTGGAAGCCTTACTCACATGATCTGTATGAATACGTATAGTAGAAGTTAAGTTTACTTGAGGTAAGTTAAGGATTTCAAATTAAATAGGACCATATTGGCAAATGGATTGACAATGTAAGGGAATCGGAGGTGTTCCTAATAATATAAAAATTGATCTGTTTTCAATCCAGGACAAGGGAATTATTCACTTTGGGCCTATCAACAACATATTATTTTGGGACATATTTAGTACAGAATTCTTAAATTAGCTCACCTCAATAAAAGTCCCAAAATATCTACGGAGATTACTAAAAAATGAAATGAATTTGATAGAATAGTATTTTCTTCAATAACTTTTGAAAATAGCTCTTTTCACACGAGTACGAGGTTAGATAAGGATACAATAATTTTATTTGTTCCACTACAAATCCATAAGAGAATATATATTACGTAAAAATACCTTGTCCTACGGTTTTATAAAGAGTAAGAAATACTTTACAAGAAACTACTGATTATGTTTACTCTCAAACATGCAGTCACAACTTAAACTACTACAATAATTTAGACACGGACTTGTAGGTACAGCCAACAGAAAAAAAGTATTTAAATTAAAAAAAAATATCAAAAATTCGAAGCTATTACATTACTACGTCGTTTCAATATTCGTGGGTTGAGTAGTATGCTCTAAAATCTATACATGATTTTTGTTTTATTTTTAAAAGATTTACCGTCATATTTCTAATCTGAGAAGGAAGAATATTCCAGATTTTTGAATTGAAAATTCAATTTTCTATGAAGAAATTGATTTTTATTTAAAGAGTATTGAAGATCACTTTTGTTTCTTGTACTCTAAGTATGGTTCAATACATTATCTGTGAGTTCCTCTTAGTAAACAAGGTAGCCTTTTAGACGTAATACAAGCTAACGGCCGTCAATTAGTTTTCTTTTGGACAAAGATGTTTTCACATTCCACCGTAAATTCACCGCATTTGTAGTACCAGCACCCTGCCCATATTAGAAGTGTTCTCCAAGAAAATAAATCCATAATATATTTTGACTGTACAAAGGCCAACACTTCTACTGCTGTAATTGCACAAGTGGCTCGAACTTTTAGTACAGAGTTATATCTAGCTAGAGAATTACACATCTTTTCTATATGGTCCTTTCAATCCAATCTAAATTCAACCATTACACCCAAGAATGAAATGATTTTATTTCTATAACGAAATTAATGATTATTTCGTACTTTTTCTTGAAAATTTAATCATTCCAATTGTCACTAATTATTACAGGGGTGTCATCCGCATATAGTACAATTATACGTCCTATGATGATAAGCAGCTCATTGATATATATTATGGGAGGCCCAGGATTGAGTCTTTTGGCACCTCCTTAGATTTAATCTGGATTCCATTTTAGTTTCTCTCTGTTTTCTGAATTCAAGGTAGGATCTTATAAGGCTTAATGACACCCCCTTAATCCCGTAGAGATCTAACTTTCTAGTTTTTAGTGACTTTATAGTTTGTTCTCAAGCTCTAATATACTGCACGCACTATGCTCCTCCGCAATTCACATATCCAGCCACCAAAGAATAATCACGGAATGTGGTCTGTCACGAAATATTGAATAATAATTATTGTGGATTCCTGTATAGACAATAGTTAATCACAGTCAGAGAGCGCCAGATCTATTATACAGCATTTCTCAAATCCATTGAAGTTTGTAGAGAACTCTCAGGTGGTCCTATCTGTTACCCTAGTTGACTCAAAAATAACCTATTTTAAACTGTAACTGAAACGCAGCCAAAAAGAGATTCGAGTTTAAAGTTCTCTTCATAAGTTTTTAATTGAAATCTCCACAACGGATTAGCCTGTATGTCCTGAAACTATTGGTAAGTAATTTAAACATCTGCTCAAACCCATCCAGAAAAATGTTATTTTTGAATGACATGAAACCATTTTGTATCCATTGATCGTGACACGGCACTCCTTTTTCTAAGCCAGGCAGAGTTTGGTAAGACATAATACATCATCTGGCTTTTTTCAATTACTTCCAAACGTCCCTCTATTCAGACGTTTTTTTTTTAAACTTAGTATGTTCTGATGAAGGACTTGAAATTCTTTCTTGGGAAACTCTCCACGTTAGGATTGATCTTGTTTTTTAGTTGTCATCATTATGTTGTTTATTAATAAACCTCTCGTCCACTGCAAGTTCTTAGATTTTTGGATTTTGATAAGTCGAGTGTAAATGTTTACCCACGTTGCGAGGAGCAGATACTAAGCAAACAACCATTCGTGTAAAATAACTATTGATTTTCAGATGTAGTTAGTAGTGTGTTTATGGGTGCTTGCAGAGTAGTTGTACAAAAATTCTCTTTCTTAATCTAACGCAAAGTAACCTTAACACAACTATCAGCTAGACTAAATGTCAATATGAAAATTAAGTTTTCTGGCGTTTATACAGGTCCCGGGCGGCAGCATGAAGTAAGCATTTGCAACAATTAAATGACCAATAATATTCGTTTCACTACAAAACATCATATCTTGTCACCACATCGTGCTTCCTGCCTTTAAATGTCTGGTTAATGCAGGTAGTTCTCATAAACTTACATTTCTTTAAACCAATGAATTATTTTGAATTTCAATTAAGAAAATGTTGCCCTTAATTCAATTCACACAAAAGATCTATTTTTTTAGTGCATGAGATTCTGTGACCCGAAAAACACGAACTGTATAAAGTTAACTCACAATAGCATGGTTCTTTTAATGTATTTAGCCCCGTATAAAATGACTTTTTAGTGACCTTCGCAAATCAAATATTTTAATAGTTACGTCAGAACTGGAAGAGAAAGCTTCGATCAATGTTGTTAAAAAAACATTTAATTCACCGAAAAAATTTGACGCTTTTATTTGTTTAGTTAATATGTATTCACCAGTCAACCTTTGTCTTTATTTTAATACTTGTCTTACCTTTTTGTTACATTTGCCAGAATTATATGCAAACTATTCAGATCTACCTTCGTAACTTGAAGTCGCATAAAAGCGACTTTCCCCTATAAGTCAAAAACTCTTTAACTCAAACTTTATAATTGAAAAAGTAGTCCATACTTGCAGTGGAGTTTACGTAATGTAAATAAAACGACAATGTCTTCCTCCACAAATTTAATAATAGTAAAATTATTGCTCCCTACATGTTTCGGGCGTCTAGACGTCCATCCTCAGGGGATACTAGAAGGAATTTCATCTTTATAAAACTAGTTAGAATCATGGTGAACATTGACTTACCTATAATCGAGTTGACTATAAAAACTTTAAATGGTTGCCTCAAATTAATGAGTACAGCCAAAATTGAGTAGGAACCTCAGAAATTGGGTGGACATGTGAAAAATTATAATTTGTATATTTATAGAATGAAAATTTTTGTGAAAATATAAGAATTGAATAGGAAATATATTATTTTAAAAAGGTGCATTTTATTTTTGATGATGATTTTCTAGAAAAACATTGTAGTTGTGAAGAAAGAAATTTAAAATAAAATTTTTTGGAGGCATGCTCCGTGTTGATTTTAAAAAAATTGAAATTTTTTATACCAGAGGGGCTATGCCCATGGTAATATATAAATTACGAAATCATTAATAAAATGTTTTTGAAAATTTTTATTAAAATGTTTTTGCACATTTTTTTTTTTTTTTTTTTTTAATTTTTATGATAAAATGTTTTTGAAATTTTTTTTAGTTATAGTTATACACTTGAACTTCTTATGGAGGTTCCACTTAAATTTTTTTTAGAAACCACATGCCAAAGAAGAGAAAGGAATCAGTAAACCCACATACTATTATGAGTCAAATGAAGATGCAGATACATATTTTTCACAGAACAGAATTATCATTCCAGAAACAGAAAATGTAAGTTCGTAGAATGATCATTAGTCCATTTATTGTTGTGAAAGATCGTTTTTAGTTTCACTGCTAAATTTAAATACAATAGGTACTTAACGAACATATTAAAAATACCTTGGCACCCAAATAGAATATTTCCTTTAAAAACAAGGTACTAGACGTGTTTATCAATAAATATTAAAAGTATATGTAGACAATTAACAAACGCCTTAAATATTGGCATGCGAAGAAACTTTAAATATAATTGCTCACAATTTCCATGAACTCTAAGTATGTAAGGTGTCTCATGCTGACCGTCCAATAGAAAATTTCGGAAAGTAATCCTGCAAATTTGTTTATAAGGATTTTAGACGAAGTAGGAGCGAGCCTATGCAACTTTCGATTATACCAGAAAATGTCTCAAACTCGCCTATTTTAAATAGTATAATTAATATATTTTTTTGTGTTCCTTCTATCATTTCCAAAAACTGTTATAAAAAGATTTTTTGCTCTACTCTAAATATCTCTAAAAATAAATATGGTTTTTCTCAAACTTGGACCTGTAACAAAGTGTCGTCTTAACTTTAATATATTTTTAAAGAATAACGAGTAAAGCTCGAAATTTCGGTTGTGGAATTAGATGTTATTGTGCTCTACAGTGTGTCCCGCTTTTCAGGAATACACCCCAATATCTCAGTTATTAATGACGAGATCTTCTTGAAATTTTGGTGATAATTGTATGTTGGAAAAATGAAGTATTTGGCATAGTGAACATTTTTATTTACCATTGGCGTGCAGTGTTGGTGAGGTAAAAGGCTTGTTTTTTTTTTTTGGAAAATGATATAAGGGCTTATTTTAGATAACGGTTTCTATCAGATTTAGAATCAGCATCCCCAAAAACCCTTAATTCATATTTTCAAAATCTCAAGAGCTGATTTTAGCGGAAAAAAAAAATCTTGTTTTATTATATCCTTTATTTATAACTGTGCTAACAAAATTACGTTATTTTAGATTCTTGTATTTTCAGCATAACTACCTTCTAAAACAATACACTTTTCAACAATTCTTGCCTAATTCTAATGCAAGGCTCCTCTCTATTACGCGGCCGAGTAGCATACACTTTATTTTTCAAGTGCCCCCACAGAAAGAAGTCACAAGGGGTAATATCCGGCGATCTGGGGGGCCATGGTTCTAAAGGAGAATTTCTACCTATCCACTTCATAGGGCAAGTTGCATTTAAAAAATTCCTGACTATCATAGAATAATGTGCGGGGGCACCATCTAACTGAAAGATTAAGTTTTGTCTCTGTGCTGAAGGCAATTCCATGAGAAAATTATAAAAATCATTTAGTAAAAAATGTAGAAAATTTTGTCCGATCAAGTTATCCAGGAGAAAAGGGCCAACAATTCCTTCGTTAAATATGCCACACCGCATGTTCACTTTTTCACTGTACTGGTTTTTACAATTACCCAATTCGGATTTTCGGCTGCCAAAAACCTACAATTTTGACTAGATGCCCTAATCCTATTGCGTTTCAAACACCTCCATACTTTGTTTTTCGTTAAATTCAGTATCCTCGCAACTACCCTTATAATACCATTTGGGTTGTTTTGAAATTTTGAAATTCTGCTAAGATACGTTCGTCGTCCGGTTAATGTCTTTGATTTAAATTGTACCTACTTGGTCTTTTCTTAAAAACCGCTCCAGTCCTTGTGAACAATCTGTTGATTTTGGCAACGGTAGCGTAAGTAATTGGTGCTCGATTCTGATGCCTTTCATTGATTATTCCAGCAACCTGATGCGTAGATCTTTCATTATTACCAAATAAGCGGATAATTTCTACTTTTTCTCCAATGATTGTAAGAACTACTATTCGGTTTTGTGCCATCTTATTAACAGTTAAGTAACACTGCTTCACTTATTGACAGTTCGTACGAATTACTTAATGTCAAACAAAAACTTTTTGTTTCAAAGCACTCTTTGCCTAATTTGTTTAAAAACAAAGCAGGTCAGCATGCCATTGCACGTTAACAGAGCGCGCGTATCTTGAAAAAACCTAAATCGTAATTAGGGTAATTATTGACATTTTCAAAATATGAATTAAGGGTTTTGGGGATGCTGATTCTAAATCTGATAGAAACAGTTATCTAAAATAAGCCCTAATATCCTTTTCCAAAAAAAAAAGCCTTTTCTACCCCACCAACGCCGCACGCCAATGGTAAAGAAAAATGTTCACTATGCCAAATACTTCATTTTTCCAATATACAATTACCACCAATATTTTAAGAAAATATCATTATTAACCCAGATACTACCGAAACTATTTTTGTTTAGAAATTTATTTTTTCTTTAAAAAAATGAAATAGTTGCGATGATAGGAACAGATTCTTATAACATATTTTTTTTGTAATGTCAATGGTTTTCTCAATATTCACCGTCCTTATAAAGGTCAGTGGCATAATAGGTGCTAATAAATATAACTACTAATGGATACAAAACAGATTTATTTAAATACGTTTCACAATACATGTAACAAGATCAAACTATTTTATTGAAGAAACAAACAAATGGATTTACAAAATTAGAATTTTATTGTCGAAACAAACAAATATCTATTGGGTGTGAAACTGCAAAAACAATTTTTGGGATGCAAACCTATGTTGCACTTATTACACCTAAATTGTACTTTTTTGTGGCAATGGCGGCATTTTATTTGGTTTTCTTGATAAACCACAACATGATCTCTACCATCAAATCGTGTAAACTCTCTATCTTGAGCATTAGATCGCACTGGCCCTCGTTTGAATATTTTTTCTGAGTTTCTAAAATACCGGTTACCAGAGACCTTCGAAAGTTGTATTGGTCCATTTTTCCACCATAAAGACGATGAAGTTGCCAGGCATTATGAATTGCCATATCCAGAAAATGGCTAATTAGCGGAAAATACCACTTCTTCCCTCTAATATTTACTCGGTAGAGTCTTATGTTTTGGTCTGCTCTGTCAACTCCCCCCATGTTTTGGTTATATTTTCTTATTATCTTTGGTTGAGGCACAGATATTTGCTTTTTTCTTTTTTGGAAAATCTCGACACATTATTGGTTGGCAATACAGACTCATAGTTTGAACACATAGACACGATATTATTATCGTTCCAGCGACAAACAATAATATTCTCTGTTTTTTCACAGGCATACTCGAAGCTCCCTCTTTCTGTTTTTTTAAAAGCTGAACCAGATGTTATTATAGGAACAGGTATTCTATTCTCTCTAAAAGTACCGGTTGCTTTTATAACTTTGTCTCTCAGTACTAAAAGCAAATCCCAAGAACTAAACAAGTTGTCAAAATTTATGTAGAAGGGGAGATGACCTTTTTCTAGTATGATTTTGTCAACAAACGTTAAAACAACACTTGCGCCCAAACCTAAGTCCTTGTATCTTTCTTCCAGATTTGTGCTTGATCCTTGACATGGCTCAAACCATTCAATATACCCTTTTGTGGTGGTGGCCATCCAAAATGTATACCCCCACCTAATGGGTTTACCCCTAATAAATTGTTTTAAGCCATGCCTGCCAAAATAAGGTACCATCGACTCGTCGACACTGTGGTTTTCTTGTAAAGGGGCATATTCGATAAACTTTTGACTAAGGTGGTCTAACAAGGGACCAATTTTAGAAAATTTATTATTCAAATTCAATTTCGTGTTGTCATTACAGTGCAAGTTTTGCATTATAAAATTGAAACGATTTTTTGACATAGCCTCGTATACGATTTTGTGATTAGCGTCGACACTGTTTTCCCAATACAAGGAACGTCTGGAAACGTTGCAGTATCCACTATAAATTAGTACGCCAAAAAACATTTAATTTCATCGACAGACAGATCACCATTTCTATTGTGTCGTACTGCATAGAGGTTTGTAAATATAGTAATCATTTGCCACAACTCTTCATCAAAAAACATATAGAAAATATCCAATGGTAAGAAATTTATATTTGCCACGCTTTCGTCCGTCCAGCTAGGCAACTTACTTATCATGTCTTCTTGGACCCAATCATTATTTTTTCGCTTTTTCTTATATTTCATAAAAGTTGACAACGGAATGTCATCATCACTATCTTCGCTGTCCCCTTCACTAATATTAACCACATCTGCATAAAAAACTGGTTTAGCTTGGGAATTTAATAAACTTCCTGGAAGATTGTCCATAATTACATTTTCATCGTTACCAGAGTCCTCATCTGTCACATCATCGTTAGCGTTGGCTGGTGGAAAAACAACTAAGGCATCTGGTAGGTTGGCACCATCATCTATATGCTCTGCCTCTTCCAATAGTTCATTTAAAGTTAACGGCTTTTTCCAATACCTAAAAAAAAAATGCACCCCATTATACCACTGACCTTTTAAAAGGACGGCATTGTTTGCTAGGTTATGTAGCTAGATAATTAATGAAATAAATCTTTTAGATCAATTAGCGTTAAGAGTACACCTATACTACATTAGCTTATAGTAATAAATAACAGCTACATCTAATAATAAAAAAAATATCTTACCTTTGACTCTCCATGACAAATAATTGAAAAACTTCTCAAGAATACATCGCTACAAAAACGAAACGAAGCGATTTAAATCAATGGAACCGTCAATAAAAAGTCCCAAATATATTACAGATATCACTATTAGAGGCGCCATCTCGATGGAGGTAGCCTAACTAATTTTAAAATTAATATTTGTTCAGCGTCCTTTTAAAAGGTCGGTGGTAGTATCTGGGTTAATAACTGAGATATTGGGGTGTATTCATGAAAAGCGGGACACACTGTATATTGATTTGTCGAAAGATGAAATTTAAAATGCAGGTTAGTGAAAAAGAAGCAATTTTTGATCCTTATCAAAATATAAAAAGAAAAACTTAATTTCTTTTAAATACGATGCTACATTGCTGGAAAATAATGTATACAAATGCTGACCTATTAAATTTATTTCTTAGTCATGACAAGTACAACATAATTTTAAGATGAACGTGTAGAGTTTTCAATAAGAGGTATCCGAATTTAACACCAATGACCAGAACAAAATTTAAAAACAGCACGAGAAATCATTTTAATTTTGGAACAATTAATGCATAAATAATGTTGTTAACACAGGGCGTTACTTAATGATAGGAAGCGCATTTCTGGACCAAATTCAAGTTGAAAAGTTTATATAAACATGTGTCCTAAAAAGTCTTGTTTTTAAGATGCAGGGTGTCAAAGTTTAAAAAAAAATGTTTTTTTTTATTAACATCTCAAAAATCCTTTTGCCGATTTTGGTGAAATTTGGCAGTGCTATTCGTTGCGATAGGACACCAAGTTAGTACTAACTAGATGATAATTATGAGTTCCAGTGGCGTCCTAGGGGACAGTCTCACGAATAATATTCACCAAAAAAATGAACGCTACTGACGTGTTTAAAATTTAATTTTGTTTTCGGGTTAAGCAGCTAAAAATAAAATTCTTTTGTCTCTTGATATTTTTTCAAATCTTACTTTATCTTCGAGAAAAATTGCATGTCGAAAAATGAAAGTAGTCTGACAAGCACCCGGAAAGCCTTCAACATCGAAGGCAGGTTGGCGACTTGAGTCTATTTTATAAATATTTTCATGGCCAGTGCTCAACTGAACTTTCCCGCTTGATTCTGTAACGTTATTGATAGTTGTTCGAATGATGTTGAGTTGCCTCGGCTAAAGACTTTTTTTTTTGTTGTTAGGTGTGGGTTTATCTTATTATCTGACAAATTTTTTTAGGGCGCCATCCTACCAAAAATAATACAAAATCTTAAAAAC
Organism: Polydrusus tereticollis; assembly: GCA_963920685.1. NCBI lineage: Eukaryota > Metazoa > Arthropoda > Insecta > Coleoptera > Curculionidae > Polydrusus > Polydrusus tereticollis. The sequence continues at coordinate 41,745,582 of OY987332.1, read as the reverse complement.
ACTTAGTAGTTTATTAAACTATACTTGTATAATGATGGTTGTTGAGATTGGTTTCTGAGGAAACAGTTTACAGTATAAAAAGGTGAAAATTAAAATGAAAATATAGCAATGGTCTACTGGTCTTTACAAAGTTACCCTTCTGACTGACAAATACTTAGCTCTGCATTGTCTTCCATGAGGTGTGTCCAAAATTCAGTCCTCTTCACCTGTAAGTTGTCTCGATGAGGTGTTCGGTGTTCCATGCATATACTTCAGCAACGGAGAAGGTGTTCCATGCATAGACTTCAGCAATGGAGAAGGTGTTCCATGCATAGACTTCAGCAATGGAGAACGATGAGGAAGATGTCAGGACTTGATTAGACTTGAATTCTTGTGACAGCGATTGATAGGAGTAATGACATCTGATGAGCTTGTCAGTTTGTCAGCCCCAGGTTTGTTTGTTTACATGTAATGTTAGAAAAGTGGCATTAGACCAGCGAATATTAATGCAATAAAGGTTTGAAAATGAATATTTATGGTAAACAGTACCAGTTGTAACTTAAATTTCTATACTATAGTCACAGGATGTTTTTACTCCCTGTTACTCAAGTGAATATGCATAAAGTTTTAAATTAGGAAATGAAATAACTATGTTTAATTACATAAGGTCAAAAACAAATTTTCTTTCGTGTTTAAGTAGTACGAAAAACAAATGATTTGATTGACTTAAAATGTATCTAAGTTTTAAGTTAACCCAAAAGAAGTATATATTGTGCCAACAAGATAAAAGTTAAGTAATTAATATACAAAATGTACAAATATATCATACAGATATTTAAACTAGTAGAAAATGCTGCACTCAAAAGCATCTAGAACTTTTGTGCAGATTCGATAATGCATAAACGAGCAAAAGACAATCGTTTACGAGATAGATAAATGTGGTATAACGAGCTACAGGCATTCGTTACCACATAATATTGGCGTTCCAGACTAATGTCTTAATTATGGCACCCAAGGTAAGATACGAACAAGATAAATTCGAGATACGGTACAAGAAAAATTGTAATACTACAGTGTGACTTAAGATACTATCCCTCCAGTACAAGCATGTCACGCTAATTGAGTAAGAAGTTTAAGAGAAATTAATGTTAAACTAGAATTGATTTCTGACAGATATCTTTGAGAGAAACTAGGTGAGCTTTCCGACAAATTCAATTTAGGTTTCTGATTAGAAACAGAAGAAAAACTCACCTGCTTTCCTCGATATCAGCTTCCTTGGATATTCTGTCAATTACCAGTTCTGTAGAGCCTGGGTCTGTCGGTTTCCTTGTAAATGGTCCAGCCAGGTTTACCCTATATCTGGTTTTCACCACTGTTCGTCAAGAACTTAAATAAACCACCAACTGGCCAACGATATTTGCTAAAACATATAAGAACGACAGAATCCCGAGAAATAAAGTTAAATTGAGAGTTTAGATATTAATTAATGAAGAAAAACACACAAAACCATGCCCTGTTGATTGACTTAAAAAGATATTCAAATTGAATGCAAAATTATTAAAATATTGATTGAAATTCAAACTTACTGAGGAAATAATATTATTACTACGTTCTGTCTATTAAGATGATGCTTTTAGATCATTAAAAACATTATATTTTACAAGGGTAAATGAGATGAATGGAGATTATTAAAATATGACGCCATGATGGTCGGCATGTATTGTGTTTAATTTTTGTTAAAACATAAAAATGTGGAATTTAGTTCGTGTAAAAATAGCTTAAAAGGTCCTAAGTTTCTAGAAAGTAATATTTATGGTTCAATTAGTTCAATTACATACGTAATACCAGATAAAATATAAACTTAGTGAAAACAAAAGCTCAGCGTGACATACCTGTAACAGGATAAAAACGAAAGTGAAAGTCAAAAGAACTTTTCCCTCCCAGTAGAGCCTTTCTATCTACGGAGACACTATCAACTAAATTAAAATGTACGAAATCGATAATCTATATTAAAGAATACCTAGAAATCTATATTATAGAACGGCAAATTTACAGTTCGTCTAAAGAATCCATATTCTGCAGTATGCAGAGTTATCCATAGATGGCAGCGCCAATACCTAAAATCCAATACAGGGACTTTACTAAAATCCAGTGTGACGAAATAAGTTTTATTTCGTTACAATTCCACCCAGAGCAGTGCATGGTAGAAATACACGATGAGCCACTGCAGCCCACCCGTACGTGGTTCAGCATAGTGTCCCTCGAACGACACTGTTTAAGAATTCTTTCATCTGAAGAACGACATCACTCTGGAACAACCTCCCTAATGCCATGTTCCCCAACGAGTATAATCTCTAAAGATTCAAGAGCAACGTTAATCGTTTCCTGCGAACACGCACCGCTCGCAGAGTGCCATAAAGAATTAATCCTGTAGCGCTGTGTCTTATCATAAAAAAAAACAGATTATATTTTACCGACGACTAAGTAATGATTGCACAAGATAAGAATGTCTGACGATTATAGAAACTGGTGTCCGACAGTCAACAATAAAAAGATTAAATATCGGTGCATAGAGGGAAAGCAGGAGAATCTTACTTTGGAAACATATTCAATTTTAGACTACACCCTGTAATAAGTCAAAATTTGAGAAAAACAATATATTTTCTCAGAAACGGATAGACTAGGGTGCAAACACTTTTAATAAAAGTTATTGGGAATGAAGAAAGGAGGACGAAAAATATATTTTACAGGGTGTTTTATTTAAAATAAGCAATTTTGAGGCAATTTTCTGTATAAGCGGCAGTCGTGTGAAGTAAGCGTCTCAAACATCGAATTATGCTACAAATAGATCGGTAACTCAGGCTATAAAAAAAGCTAAGTCACCTGCAGATAATAAGAACGATGATGATAAGAGACCTTTTACTAAAGTTTCGTATAAAAAGAACCGAAACAATATTGTAACTGGGTCAAATTCTGAGAATAGCTTGTCTCTACGGGCACCTCCGAGTCTCTCATTTCTGCATGTGTATAAACTGCACCCCGAGACAACCGACGAGGAACTTATTAATTTTCTTAAGCCCATTTTTCCAGCGGTACAAGTGAACAAACTAAACTTCAAATTTCCTACCTACTACGCATCCTACAAGGTTACGGTTAGTGAGAGCAAATTGCAAGCAGCACTAACCCCTACATTATGACCGAAGGGAGTACAACTTAATCGGTTTTTTCATCTGAGAAATTTGAGAAAAACTCCATTATAGGAAAGGCATCCTCTTTTGACACAATCCTTGTTAATATTTAAGGTTTTAATTCTGTGGATAGATGGCAACATCAGATATGTCGATTTTTCTCAATTTCCAGGAGAGCAAGTTAAAGTTTTAAAGCTACATGTAAAATCAGTGGTATATAATAATATAACTATGAATGTATTTATGTAAATGGCCTAAAGATTATGATGTATTTTGGAAATGCATATTGAAAATCAATTTTATGCGCTGGATTTTTAGAAATTTTAGGATTTTTGAAACATATTTGGTTTTGTCAACTAAACTATGCTCTATATTTGTTGAAAATATACAAAAAGGAAAAAATAAAAGCCATAAGATTACGATATTAAGAACTTTTTTTAATTTAATACTAAAAAATTATAAATTTAATCTTCAAAATCAGAACCTGGGTTATCTTCTAGTTCGTCAAAGTCTCGTGCTCTGCCAGTTGTTGGCAAATTTTCATAAAAATTATGAAATTCTTTGTCAATAAGATTTAACATTGACAAGAGGTCTTGTTTTTTCTTTGGGTTAATTCCTTATAATAATAAAAATAATATTTATAATTTTATAAGTTGTTTTTTCTTACGAATAAATATTTTTGCAAACTGACAAAAAATGGGCGTTAAAGCAACTGTTTAAAATTAAAATACTATCGCTTTCATCTCGATTGACAAAGAACCCGCAAGGAAATATTTTGAACCTATTATATCAAGCAAGTGGACGGAATCAAATATTGTTTTGCTTGAACACGGTGCCATATCAATTTCTTCAATTTGGAGACATTTATTATTTTCCAGAGATATTACTGACTTAGAAATAAAATCATTTTCTACACGATCTACACGATCAACACGATACATCTCATATCCGTCAGTATGTTCCTGCAATAACAAAAATTATATTTATTTTATTACCTACGAATAATTTTTTTTGCAATAACACATCCTTACACTGAAAAATTGCGACGGTTTAAAATTAAAAGCTTGAAAGTTTGTATTCCTAGATATTAATTAGTATTATTATCAATATGTGCTTACCAAATTTTCCTGATAACTTCGAGACGAATTGGTGATTTCCTCTACTTCCGAAGAAATAATTATTATATTTTGAACATCCAATTGAGACGCTAAAGTATTGTCGCAGCAATGCGAGATAAGTGAAGCTCGAGAAAAAAAGTTTTTTCCGCACTTGTTGAAAATCATGTTTTTTTGGTTAAAGTGGTATAAAAATTTGTCCTTACACTATTACCACGAAGCACAATTCACTAATAAAACAACAACACTCATAACCTTCAAACAAAACATATTATGGCCATGTCTTATATAAATATAAAATATGTCAACATATTTCTTATACCTGATTCAATTTAAGGGCAACCTGAAGATGAGAAAACCAGATATGTTTACATATATGCATTTGCCATCTTAGGAACTAAGTAGTATTTGGTTAACTTGAATATGTAACACACATATAAGTAAACATGTATAGATTTGCCATCTTTCAGTATCAAAAAATTTAAGAAATATATTAAGGAGCCTATATTTTATGTTAACATATATTATTTTGCCACGACACAATAACTATCAAAGTGAAAATGCACTAAGACGGTAAATCAATTATGAAACATATATGCTATTGCCAAAGTACAAAATCTCTGAATTCGACATATCTGGTTGTAGCCCCAAGAAAATACACGACATAGGAAACGTGCACACATGACTGGTTTTGCCATCTTATAGATCTTGAAATTACAAACATAAAGGTATAAAAATCTTAAAATGGCCAAAAATCGACATATCTGGTGTTGCCATCTAACCACAGAATTCGGAAAAGGCAGATTTTCTTGACACACAATATGAAAATATTGTCTAAACTTTTTATGTATGACAAAGACATGGGCTAAACCGTTATATTAAAAACATGGTAGTCCCTGGTTTTTCTCTACATACAGATTTCTGTAGAACGAACGCTAAGAGAGGTGGTGTTGCTATATATGTGAAAAACACAACGTAAACTGTAGTGTACTAAATCTAAACGGGTTCTGTGAAGAAAACAATTTTGATTCTGTGGTGTAAAATGGTTTTATGAAATAAATAAATATGTTTTAATATTTCTGTGCTGTAGGTCGCCTTCTGGTGATTTCAACATTTTTAAGCAGAGACTAGAGTTGTTATTACAAGAGTTCTATAGGTCTGGTGCTCGGATAATTTTGTTAGGTGATTTTAATCTACATAGTTTATCCATAACTAATAGGATAGATTTCAATATTTTAATGTTAAGATTTAACATTCAAAATAAGGTAAATGTTCCAACCAGAATTTGTTTAACTATTTCAATATGCTTGGATCTTATTTATACAAACTTGGTTGACTGCACAGAAGCAGTAGCAGATGATGACGAAACTGTGTTATTTAACTCAGGAATTTTAAATAATCAATCACACCAAACGAAAAAATATTCCAGAACTTTTAGTAAGAAAAATATAGAAGATTTTAACATTGTTCTAAACGAGAAAGATTGGCCAGAAATATACAGGGTGGTGATAAAGTTTGGAATAATAGGAATACTTCTGAACAGGTTAACTTAAAAAAGAAACGCTCACACACGTCGGTTTTTATTTTTATTTCTGCATTTATTTAGCTAACACTAGAATATCCAGGGTGTCACATAAATGAATTATCACGTTAATGTCACTTTTTGTAAATGGAATACCTGTATATTATTTCGTTTTTTGATTCTACGCAGGATTCTAAGCAAGCAGATTTTGTTTATGATGTCCTATACCTATCTTCAACTGTTTACGAATTATTGACAATTGAAAATTAGACATCTTCAATGGAAATAAAAATATATATTAAATTGTTTGAGCGTTTTTTTTTTAAGTTACCCTGTTCACAGATATTTCTATTATTCCCAACTTTATTTTCATTTGTATAGGGTGTCTCAAAAAATCAGTATCAATTGCAAGTTTGTTTTTATAAACCAAATGACACTTTTTTAAATTTTAAACATATTATTTTATTTAATGAACCTTATACCGGGTGTTGCATCGTCGAGCGGGACATAGGAAATCCCATGTAATTTTAAATGGGGTCAATTATTGGCTTCCCTAATTATTTTAGAGAAAAATTCTATTTGGGTTTATTAAAGAGCACTAAAACCCACAATTAAAAGAATAACTTTAGATATTTTTGATGAGCTCGTTTACGGGTTATCGCCGATTTGTTTTTAACTATTTCTCCTTTTTATGGCCCCGTATTTGCGGGCACCAGTCAAGGTAAAAGATGACTGTCAAATAAAGTTGTCATTTTGAAATGTGTGCTTTATTGTTATAAAAACTCGTACATCGAAAATATTAAAGGTGTATTTATGAGTAGAAATTAATCTGAATAAAACTAAAATAAAGTATCCAATTACAAGGTTAATTATGACATTTTACATGTTTCAATATTTTACTAATTAATAGGTAGGTACTATTAAATTGTTAGAACTTTAGGATTTAAGAAGATGTTCAAATATTCCTTAAAATGTTCTATCGCTTTAACTTCATGTTTTTCAAAAGTATTTGAGTATGCCATGCTGAATAGACTTTTAAAATATCTAGGTGACAATGATATATAATCTTAAGGTCAGCACGGGTTTAGAGCTGGAAAATCTACATTCGCAACTATATTAGCATTTGTGGAAGAGGTAGTGGACCATCTTGAGGCAGGCGAGCACCCAGTGGGGATATTTTGTGATCTCAGCAGGGCGTTCGACTGTGACGATCATGAGATGGTCCTCAAAAGGCTGTAATGCTATGGTGTTAGGGAATGACACCTAAGTTGATATTCTTAACTTTTGAGATTTCGTAGGCAGTTTGTTTAGGTTGTGGACCAGGACGCAAAATTCCGAAAATTTGGGGGTTGACGTTGGTGTACCTCAGAGTTCGGTTTTGGGGCCTGTGCTATTCTTGTTGTTTGTAAACAATCTACCAAAAGATCTATTATAAAGTAATGTTGTAGCCTTTGCTGATGATACTTCAGCAATCGTTGTTTTGTGGATAACAATCTTTTTCTGAATCTAACAAAAACTCATTTTATGATTTTTCATTTTTTCATATCAATCAGACTAGATTGAATTTGGACTTGGAATTATGCTGCCATAATACACTAATAAAACGTGAGACTTCGATTAAGTTTTTCAGTGCTACCCTCGATGACACGTTATCATGGGAAGTGCACTGTTCGCTAGGTTTCATATTCTCTGTTTTGCGTTTCGAAATTTAAAATCAGTTTTGAATCAACAGCAGCTTTTAGGTGTCTACTATGCTACCATCCCCTTGTGCATTTTATATGGCATTCAGTTTTGGGGTACTTCGTCCCAGGCTGGAATAGTATTTATTGCACAAAAACTAATTATTCGATGCATGGCCAATGTATCAAGCGAAACTTCTTGTGCGACATGTTTTATACATTTTAGAATTTTAACTGTGCCGTCCATTGTAATTTTTCAAATATGTCTGTTTGTGTTTAACAATAGAGACATATTTGTAAGAAATAGTGAGTTTCATAATTATAATACGCGCTTTCAAAACCAGTTTCAAATACCAAAGAATAGGTTAAGTAAATCCAAGATGTTTGTTACGAGCATAAGTCCAAAAATGTTTAATAAATTACCATTAGAAATACAAAACTGCCAAACTGTGATTGGTTTTTAAAAAATGTTAACGCTATTTTTAGTAGAAAAATGTTACTACAGCTTAAATACGTTTATTGACCAAAAGTAAATCAGTTTTCGAGCCTGTTTTGTTTAAAACTGAAGTTGTTAATATTGACCGTATTTTTACTCTAGATTTGCTTATTTATTTATTTGTTTTCGTGATTTTAACGATGTCCATATACTATTGTATCTTTGAAAAAATAAAGCTGGTATCTTTGTATGTCCAAAAACCCAATCATCCAAATTTGCAGAATTCGTTTCACATTACTTTCCGAGATATTCTAATGGACAGTCGCAGTGAGACACCCTGTAAGTTAATCATTTAAATTAATATAACAAAGTAGGTAATTAATAAAATAATATAATTTAACACAGTGTAACTGAAACCCGTCAAATTACAAAAGCATTAGTTATTCATAACAAAAGTTTTGCTAAATTTTAGGCAGGATTCAGCTTTAGGAAATTATGGGCCTTTACCGGACCCGGATTTCTCATGTCAATAGCCTACCTGGATCCGGGAAATATAGAAAGCGATTTACAATCCGGGTCTATAGGAAGATATAGGCTGCTATGGGTGTTATTTGGAGCGACAATTTTAGGATTTGTAATGCAAAGTCTCGCTACCAAATTAGGTAAAGTTTTACTGGAGCCATATTTTTTTAAATTAAACTTATAAGTCGAAATTGGTTTCAGGAGTGGTAACAGGACTACATTTAGCAGAAATGTGCTATAGACAATATAAGAGGCTACCAAGACTGATACTGTGGATAATGGTGGAGATAGCTGTTATAGGATCTGATATGCAGGAAGTCATAGGAACGTCTATTGCTATTTATATGCTCTCTAATAAAGCGTAAGTATAAGCTTGCGTATTATGCGCATTAAAGAAAAACTTTTACGACTTATATTCCTTAATTTTAGAATCCCACTGTGGGGTGGCTGTCTCATCACAATTTTCGATACATTTACCTTCCTGTTTCTGGATAAATATGGTCTCAGGAAACTGGAAATGTTCTTTGCCGCTCTGATTTCCATTATGGGACTTAGCTTCGGATACGAATACGTGATTTCCGGTCCTAGTTCTGTGGATGTTGCTAAAGGATTATTTATTCCATGGTAAGTGCAATTACAAATGGAATATACTAAAATGATCTATAATAGAAGGTATTGTCTTGTATATTGTTATAAACAACTACTAAGGAAAGTTCTTGTTATATCAGCCATTGGTATTTTCTTTATTTAACAGTAAGTTGAGTTTAAGGCCCATTTAGACTAGTCATAGCGGTTAGGATTGCCGGTTACGATTGGACCAGTCAGTTAGTTGGTCAATGAGGGCGCAGCAGTCCTCGGCTTCGCGTTTCAATCGGCTCGTTTATAAACGTAACGGCGTGTGCCCTGTAGTTACGCGATCACCAGACAATCATCAACTGTTGTGTTGGTTTCGTTCTAGCTGCATGTACGGTTGGTTTCTTAAGTAACTGTCTTAGCTTTCACTCCTATTCTTTTATCGTGAGATTTGACCAATTCGTTCATGAAGGTCTTTTGGGTTTTGAATCTTTTGTTGTAATATTTTTTTTTTCATTGTTTCATCTTTAATGTACTTGAACTACTAATATTAATATACCAAGAGTAATGAATGAAGGATCTGAAGATATCCCAGATATAACATTGGATGAGCTCAAAGCAGCCCTGCGAGAAATGAAAAACAATAAGGCAGCTGGCGACGATCAGATTGAAATTGAAGCTGTAAAGCAAGGAGGAACTTCACTACATAAAATTCTCCGCAAGCTAAATAACGCGTGCTTGTTAAATGGAAGAACACTTTCCCAGTGGGAACCAGCTGCAATAATAATCATGCATAAGAGAGGGGACATAACAAACCAAAAAAACTACCGTCCCATTAGCCTGCTTTCTCATCTGTACAAGCTCTTTATGCGAATACTTACAAAACGAATCACCAACAAATTAGACTTCTACCAACCACGAGAGCAAGCAGGTTTCAGATCAGGGTTTTGTACAAATGACCATCCCCAGGTTATTAAGGCTGTTATCGAGAAATGCATAGAATACAATAAACCTTTTTATCTCATAAGTTCAGTGTTTTATTTTTAATTCAGTTTATATAAGCTGAACAAAGCAATCTCTTCCTGCAAGGCCATTAGCGGCTGTCCATCAGCGTCATCATCATATGTGCACTTGATCTCGTATTTTTTCATGGACTTTAGCAATATTAGCTTTCTGTCCATGCTGTTCGTGTTTGAACTTACATTTTTATTATTATTTTTGAGGACTCTGTTATTCTGCTGCCCTCATATAAGGTTCCTTCCTTTGTGGTGGGCCAGTCATATTTGCATTACTGGCATTATTACTATGCACTACATCAGCGTACCTTGGGCACTCTTTTAAGTTGGAGGCGTGTCCTGCACTGCAGTTAGTACACTTTAATACCTTTGAATTCGGGCATTTCAGCTATATAATGCTCCTGCAAATTTCCATCTAATGACCCTTGATGGGGTGAGAGTCAACTCTTCTAAGTTGGCTTTTATCATGTCCTGAGACCAGCTCTCAAGGACCCCCTGAGGACAACATGCAGCTCATTATCATCTGAAAACTTAAAGGAATGGTAGGGAATTTTCTGAGAATTAAGAAATGATATAATCTTGCGATAGTCGACTGGTTTTGGAGAGTAGAGTTTCCCCCCTTCGGCTACTGCGACAGCGTTTCAGAAATCAAATCAAGACGTTAAGTTGCTTTATCTATTAAAATAATAGGAGGTACCTTCCTTCTGCGTGCGATTTCATCATTTTGCGTCTTTGGTTTGTTTATTTTTGTTTTTCGTCTGAGAAGATGTTTCGGCACTCAGTTTGCACGAAGTCATTCAGTTTTTTTACGTTTTCTGCCACTAAGTCTGGGAGTTCTTCTTGTTCGTACGTTTGGTCTTTTCGCATCTGTGCTTACTAGTATATTTGTTTAGTGCTTTTCCTTGTTCCTTTATTTTTACGTAGGTTTGCTGGTCGTCTTCACTGTCTGAGTCTTTGGAGGCCGACTGTTCGTAATTTATTTCCGGCGTAACTACGTCATTGTCTGTATTGGCTAGTTCACTTTCGTCTAAAAGGATCGAGCAGTGGCGGGTTTTCATCATCTGATGAAAAACGGCATGGATCCCCTGGCGGGATAGGTGGCTTTATTGGCTTGGACTCATCCTCGCTCTAACTGATTTTTGATAAATCGTCTTAACTTTCTAACACGGTGTCAGAAATAGCACGTTCTGTTTCTCTACAGAGGGTGTAGCACAACTGGTTTCATTCTGTTGCAGCTAGCTATTCACATAATATCACCAAAACACAAAATATCGACAATTGATTCTGAAATGCAATAAATGATGTTAAAATTAGAAGTTTACTGTGGGTTGTAACCACATCAGATTATAGGCGCACAAATCTGGAACGGGTGCATTAGGATGAAGTGGATATTGGAATTCTTTTTCAAATAAAAAGGGTGGATTTATAAAACTTTTTCCCATCGTTCCCTAAGTCCTGGATTGAAATTGTAGGAATATGGCAGATTTGTTTGTATGTTATATCATATAACAAATTTCCTCTTCTACATTGGCTAGAAATACGCAACGACTTATGTACAGACCTAACTAAAATATTCTGCTCACGTGATTTTACGACCAAAAGTGCTAAGCTATCTTAGGTCTGTAGTTTCTTAGTTTGTTACACCGATCTCTTAATCCACTTCTTTTACTCCACTTCTTTTACGTAGGGCATATAAACTGCTGGCCACTCGAACTTACCGATAGAGATTTTTAGGCAAAATTTAAAGTTTAATATTTTCAACAGGAATGTAAATTTTTCAACGCCGATTGCAGATTTTGAAAGCTGGTTTTTTTCGGATTAAGCTGCATGACGTATATTTATTGTAGGACCATAGGTTTATTATATACGGGGTGATCAATAATGTCATGCAAAAAATCAAAAAGTTTGTATGAGTGAAATTTCCAAAATAAATTTTTTTGGTCGTTGCAATAGGGTCCGTTACTTAGGTAACATCAATATCTCTAGACGTTTTTGTCAGTTTTTGGATTAAGGACGTTAGGTCTTGTACACACTACTAAACATAAAATGTGGGTAGCAAAATTTTTAAAATGCTATAACTTGACATTGGATGGACGGTTCTTGATGATTTTTGCGGATTTGGAATCCTTATTTCACGTAGATTTTCTACGATCTAAATATTTTATTTGAGGGTGGAAATTTACACATTATACCGGGTCGAAAATATGTACCCCGATGCCCATATTTATGATCGACTGTAATTTCTACGCGACGCGTCAATTTCAAAGTAGGCATTGCAAAAACAAATTTGTTGCTATGGAATTAAAAATAGTTAACATTATTTTAAAAATAACCTGACACATTTCAATGTTATAATTTTGTAAATTTTAATTAATATGAGGCGTTTAACCACGACAGAAAGAGAAAATTGCATTCGACTTCTCAACGAAGGAATGCTAAAAAAGCAAATTGCGCGCATTTACAATGTCAGCCAAAAGACAATTTATAATTTAAACCGTCGCGTCGAAACTACTGGTGATCATAATTATGGGCATGGGGGTGGACATACAAAAAAAATAAACCAAAGAACCCAAAGAATTTTAATTCGAGAAGCTATGGTGAATAGAACAAAGAACTCTAGGAAACTAAATGACTCTTTAAGGCAACAAACTGGGGTGAGAGTTTCGAACAGAACAGTAAGAAGAACATTGAATAAAAACAACTTAAGGTGAGAATTTATTTTTACAAAAACAACATAATGCCAAACATTTTAAATTTTAGAGCCCGTCGCAGAGCAAAATGTGTGTTGTTATTACGACACCATAGAGCGAATAGGCGGGCATGGGCAAATCGGCATGCGAATTGGGGTAATGCAGAGTGGAGCCATTGTTTATTTTCTGACGAAACAAGATTTAATTTGATTCACTCCGATGGCCGAATATTAGTTTGGAGAGGGCCAAATCAGCGGTATTTGGAGGAAAACATGGCCCCTCAAGAGGCATTTGGTGGCGGAGGTGTAACAGTATGGGGAGGTATCATAAGAAATGGTAAAACCGAGCTATTCATTACCAACCAAACTGTTAACGCTAATGTTTATCAGGAGGAAATTTTGCAACCTATTGTTGTTCCTTTTGCTCGAAATTACGGTCCAGAATTTCTATTGGTGGATGACAACGCTCCACCTCATAGAGCGCGAAGGATCACAGAGTTTTTGCAGGCACAGAACATCAATAGGATGGACTGGCCTGCAAAGTCTCCGGATCTTAATGTCATCGAACACGTTTGGTCTTATTTAAAACTTAAAGTAAGATCGCGTGATGTACCCCCTGCAACCTTTGCAACGCTTAATGAGGCCATTCGTGAAGAATGGGAGAATATTCCACAAGATTTTATAAATAATCTTGTGGATACTCTACCAAACAGATGTCGGGAAGTAATACGTCGAGCAGGAGGACCAACAAAATATTAGTTCCTTTTTTTTATAATGCACCTACTTAATTTCGGGTAAATTATTACCAAAGATTAGGTATTTAAAGATAGGACACTTGGCATTTTTCCATTGATATTTGCCGGTTGCTTTTAATGACCTCGTCCTTTTAACACGCTATTGCCAACAAATACCCAATTTCATTTTAAACTCCAAAAATGCAAGGTTGTAATTCCCATCTTTGACGCAGTGGGTTGAAAACAAAAATTAATGGACAAACAATTTATGTTTTTCAGGCCATTTTTTTTTATTAACTAAAAATTACCAATATCAATTATCACTAGGTATCCTTTTCCATACATACCTAATCTTTGTTATTACAGTATATCAGATTTTTTTAGGGATTGCAGTAACCTTTAAATTAGGCTTAGAATTAGAAATTTTGTAAGGATTGACTTTGGGCCGTTGTTAACCAATCTTGTATATTGTAGAATATAATGTAATAAACTTGTTCTTGTCGCTATGTTTTTGTCTATTATCGACCCGGTATAATGTGTAAATTTCCACCCTCAAATAAAATATTTAGATCGTAGAAAATCTACGTGAAATAAGGATTCCAAATCCGCAAAAATCATCAAGAACCGTCCATCCAATGTCAAGTTATAGCATTTTAAAAATTTTGCTACCCACATTTTATGTTTAGTAGTGTGTACAAGACCTAACGTCCTTAATCCAAAAACTGACAAAAACGTCTAGAGATATTGATGTTACCTAAGTAACGGACCCTATTGCAACGACCAAAAAAATTTATTTTGGAAATTTCACTCATACAAACTTTTTGATTTTTTGCATGACATTATTGATCACCCCGTATATAATAAACCTATGGTCCTACAATAAATATACGTCATGCAGCTTAATCCGAAAAAAACCAGCTTTCAAAATCTGCAATCGGCGTTGAAAAATTTACATTCCTGTTGAAAATATTAAACTTTAAATTTTGCCTAAAAATCTCTATCGGTAAGTTCGAGTGGCCAGCAGTTTATACTAGAAATGACATATTATTATGGTGGATTGTTCTCTAGGTTCTTTAGAAACTGGAGATAAATAATTATTGACCTTCGACCTAATAAATAACTATTTCCTATTGCAGGTGTCAAAACTGTGACAGAAATGTTCTCCTACAAGCCGTAGGAGTAATAGGAGCTGTGATAATGCCGCACAATTTGTATCTACATTCAGCGCTGGTAAAATCAAGGAACGTCGACAGAAGCAAACCGGAAAAAATTTCCGAGGCCAAATTATACAATGCGATCGAAAGCGCTGGGGCACTATTGATCAGTTTTGTGATTAATATATTCGTGGTGTCTGTTTTCGCATTTGGATTATTTGAAAGGACCAATAATGATTTGGTAAGTTTCGATTTTTATTAGTAGAACTGGTGAAAGAATTTGAAGAGCATAAATAAACAACTACAGCATTTTTGGCCTTAAAACGTTGTTCCAGTTCTAATAACCCCAAATCTTTACAAATTTTGTAATATTTTTTTAGCTGGCAACATGTAGCAATACTAGCAGTTATATGTTTTCAACAGCTAAGGATGTATTTCCAGTAAGTAACCTAAAAAAGCAAAGAACAAATTGAACGGCCGTAATATTTAATTTTTGTAATCTTAGGCAGATGACGAGATTATCGACGCGGACATCTATAAAGGTGGAGTGTTTCTGGGATGCACCTATGGTGTTGTAGCCATGTACATATGGGCTGTAGGTATTCTTGCAGCAGGTCAGAGCTCCACTATGACAGGAACTTACGCAGGACAATTTGCCATGGAAGGTAATCATTTTTATATCAGTGTTTTTATACTGGGTCTCTAGAAATGTTGTATAAAATGCCAGCATAATTTTCTTAGGCTAAAAGACAATATAGCCCTTAGTTCAAAGTTTTCGAAATATAAAGCATCAGTGTTTCCAACTATTTATCTTAATAACAATAATAATAATAATAATAATTAACTTCTTTATTTCAAATTGTGAAAATACAAAGAAGCACGAAAAGAAATGACGTAATAATCACCAAGGATGAAATAACACACCTAAGTATAAATACTATAATATCTACATACAAAAGTCATTTAAGCAGTAAGGTTCTAAATCAATAAGCATTTTTTTAATTTCGCTTTTAAACCCTTTTTCTGTATTAATTTTTTAAATTTTGTTTGGCATAGCATTAAAAAGTTTTATACGCTAATAATGAGGCCTTTTCTCCGTTAGTGTAAGCCGGTGTATTGGATAATTAATGTTCAATGTTCTTGTCCTATATTGTGAGTTGTTTTTTATTTAAAAGTGATTTATTCTTAAAGAAAAGCAATAAACATTTATAAATATATTTAAATGCACGTATTTACATTTTAAATTGTTCATGCTAAATAAATTCCAAGTGACTTTGAATTTTGCATTTTGATCAAATGCGGTAAAATCTCTATTTGCGACCGCCTCTATAAAGTGACCACCTGCGTTAAACGACCGGTTATGAATTCCCCATATTTAAAAATAGAAATCACATTATTTTATACTTCCCTTTACCACTCCATCTGTTAAACGACCGCGGGCACTCATCATTGGAATTTTTAGTGAACATTAATGCTAAAAATACCCTTCATCAGGGGCAGTGAAACCCGACCCGACAATTCTTAAGAAATACAAGGTGCATACACTAATTACTTTATTGCAGGCGGATCCATTCAATTTGCTTTAAAGGCTGTTAAATCGGTTGTTCATTAGTTTTGTTGTGAACAGATTTGGTGTGTTTTGGGAGTAACGTAAATATTTGAAGATGGCGGCAAAAAGAAAATGTCTTTCTTTAAGCAAAGAAATTAAAATAATCGAGGAAATGAAAAAATTGGTTTAAGTACCAGGAAGTTTTGGCTGAAAAATTTAAAGTGGGTAAGACCCAAGTGACTATGTTGCATCAAAATAAAGCAGAAGTTAGAAATTTGTTTCAAGAAGGTGGCAACGGTGAACGGAAAAGAAAATTTCCCAAAATTGAAGGACTGGTCGTGGACCAAGTGGTTTTTAACTGATTTTGTAAGGCGCGAAACAAGTGCTTACTAATACTGGGCCCAAAATTCAAGCAAATGTTCTCGAATCTGCTCCATGTCTAGGACTAGATAACTTTAAGGCATCAAATGAATGGTTAGAGAAATTCCGTCGTCGGCACGATATTACCGTCAAAAAAATATTTGGCGAATTGGCCGATATCAATATCGAAGACGTAACTACTTGGAAAGAATGGCTATTGACCATGTTAAATGATTATGCCTCACAGCACGTATTTAATGTAGATGAGACAGGTCTCTACTATCGTGCATTGTTAACAAAACATATGCATTGAAAGATGACAAGTGTACTGGAAAGAAAAAAAGCGAAACAACGATTTTCAATTCTGTTCTGTGCAAATATGGAAGGTGAGAAGGAAGAAACGAAAATTCTTGATGTTATAAGGGTACACATATCGATAAGTTACCTCTCCAATGGGTTTTCTACAAAAAAGCAGATTTGATACCAAGATGAAGAAGCAGAATAGAAGAGTGGTATTGTTTCTGGATAATGCAACGTCTCATCCCAAAATTACACCGGATAATATCTTACTTATTTTTTTTCCACCCAATACTACTTCATATTGCCAACCTTTGGACCAAGGCATTGTTTAGAATTTTAAAATGCTCTACAGAAGCTACCTTACTAAGAGGCTATTAACATGAATAAACAGTGGATGTCCTCTTTAGAAAATCAAAAATGATGTTACCATAACCATCGCCATGGTATGGGTTTCGGTGGCCTGACGCAATTTATCCCCACTGATAATAAAAAGAAAGCCGGATTTATGTATAATACCGATAATATTAACGACTTTAAAGAAGAAGATAATATTGCGCTCACATAACTTTTTCCTGACTTAAAACAATTTTTTTTGTTTCCTTTTTTTTTATTTCAACGGTTATAGCCATTTTTACAAAGATTTTAACTTAACTAATATTTATTAGTTCCCAAAGGCGGGACGAGATAACAAGTAGATAGGTTTAACATAAGAAAAATAAAGTAATTTAAAAATTTAACTGTAGGTAATTATTATCACAAAGCATTAAGTCTCATTATTTGCGTTTTAAACTTATTCAGACTGAATCTAAATGGGTCCAAGTTATGCCCGTTAAACAAGCGAAACATTCTAACAAGTGGGCTGTAGTAGTCATAATTAGCATGATGGAAAGGAATATTAAACAATACACTGGAACGAGTCCTATGTACAGTATTAAGAATAATGCTCTGTAAGAGCGGCGGACAGTATAGGGTAATTCCGGGAGAGATGACCCAACGGTTGAGATGGCCCAGTTCAATATTTACCGAAATTTTAGATCCACGTTAGTGTAACTTAGCCACCTGTTTTAAACGTGAAGTGTATATCGTACACCATTTTTGGTTGATTTTTTTGCAATTTTGGGTAAGTTATGTTGAAACTATTATTTTATAGGCAAGGAAAATATTTAAGGTCTATAATAAAATTACTTTTTTGTTTCACCATTGTATTTTTTGCTCGCAATTGTTGCTAATCTTTATTATATAGTTCTTTGAGGTTATGTTAATAACTCGAAAGTTTTAAAATTACATAGAACAGTGGATATATTGAGTGGGCCATCTCTCCCCGACTTTTGGGAGAGACGGCCCAACGTCTATTCGGGTTAGTTGGCTCACGGGCCATCTATCCCGGACTGTAATAGCTAAACTAAAATTCTTGTGATTACTGTATATTTTTAATTTTAGAGTCATGCCAATAAAATATAATAGAAAAGGTACGGTGCAAAGAGGAAAGTGGACTGAGGAAGATCTGGTTAAAGCTGCAGAAGTAGTCAGAAATGGTGTAATGGGCGTTAGAGAAGCGTGTCGCACTTTTAACAACATCCCTCCTCCAACCTTTCGAAGACGATATAAAAATAATGATTTTAAGAAGAGAACTCTCGGGCCACCCTCTGTTTTTGGCAGCCAGAATGAATCAAAACTAAAATTTCATATACAAAAACTACAAAAACACGGGTTTGCACCAACACATCATCAGCGAACATCCAGAAAGTAAAAAAAGTGCAAAACAAGTAGCTGCTGTTTTGACGTCTTCGGACCATACTGAAAAAAGAAAATCTGCGATTGAACGCAAAAAAGAACAAGAACAGAAAAGAATATTAAAGCGAAAGACCTTAATAATAAAAAAGAATAAAGGAAAAATATAAAAAATGAATAAAATAGAATCATCTGCGGATGAAGGTGTGTCAGATGAGTTAGAGACTCACTCTGACGATAGCCCAGATGAAGAAGACGCGACCGAATGCCTTGGGTGTGGTGAAAAATATAATGCTACAACGAAAAACGATGATTGGATTCAATGCATACACTGCCAGAGGTGGTTCCACGAAAGCTGTTCAAAGTATTTAAAGCTTTGCGACCTGTGTGGCAAAACATTATAAAAAAAAGGTGTTGAATGATAAAATTTACCATGGGTCATCTCACCCTACATGCCTGGGACAACTAACCCACAGTATGTGGGAGAGTTGGCCCAGATAGCTATTTTGAAAAAAAATGTTTTTTAAGCTAGTTGTTTGAGTTTTTTCTTATATAATATTTATAACCTAATACTATACTATTTCTTATGTTAAATAAATATTTTGCGTTCATTTATCCTTCTGGATTTCAATTTTATTCCATTTTTAAAAAAGATGAGCCAACTCTCCCGGACTTACCCTATATTACCATTCACAAGTTTATACAGAAAAAGGGCATCGGCAACACTCCTGCGCCATTCCAATGCTCTCATATCAAAAATACGTAACACTAGATTATAGTCTAAGTGGTAATCCTGATCATTATGAATATTGATATTTGACTTAAAAGCAAGCGTACGTAAGAATTTCCGCTGCACTCTCTCGACTTCGAGAACATGATTATTATAATGGGGAGCCCAGATGACGGACGCGTATTCCAACCCCAAGCGTACTAAGGAACAATACAGCAACTTAAACGTACATGGTGTAAAGCGTTTACTATATCTCGTAATAAATCCTAGATTTCTCAGACCAAGTTGCACAATATTTGTAATATGACCTCGGAAGGTAAGCTGACTGTCCAATAATACACCTAGATCCCGAATTTCCATAACCGAATCGAGCAATTTGTCATTTAGTAAATATCTATTTCGCTGTAAATTGTGCACTCGACCAAAAGACACACAGAATCATTTTTTTACATTTAGCTGTAGACCATTAGTGCAAGACCACTGGTAAATATTATTTAGGTCTTCCTGTTGAAGTTGTTTATCGGCAATACTTTCAATAACTTTCAGGTCTTCAGCAAACAAAAGATAATCTGAATGATTTATCATATCTCCTATATCATTTATAAACAGGTTAAATAATAAGGGTCCACAATAAGATCCCTGCGGGACACCCGAAAATACCTAAATCTGCGTGGAAATGTAATTGTTTATCCTTACGCACTGACTACGACCAGACAAAAAACTATCAATCCAGCTAACCATCCGAGAACCAAATCCCAGGGCCTTAAGTTTGTGCACTAACAGCATGTGACTCACTCTGTCGAATGCCTTCGAGAAGTCTGTATAAACAGCATCTACCTGCACACCCCTCTCGAAAGCACCCAACAGAGTCTGCTAATAACACAGCAGGTTGGTGACTGTAGACTTTCCCCGAGAGAACCCATGCTGTTCATTCACCACAATGCCAGAACAGAATCGCGTAAGTTGATCAGAAATCAACTTGTCAAACAATTTAGGAATGACTGACTGAATACAAATGCCTCTATAATTTGAAACATTTTCACGATTTCCAGACTTGAATATTGGCGTTATAAAACTAGTTTTCCAGTACTGTGCAAAAATACCTATTTTAAGGGATAGGTCAAATATATAATGCAAGGGCTTACTCAAGGAGCATACACAGAGTGCAGCAGGAATTCCATCTGGGCCATAAGAAAATTTAAGCTTCAGGTTAGTTATACTATCAAAGATATCAGTTAAAGAAATATTAATCGAATTTATATCTACCTTGTTATTTATTAAATAATTTGGTAACTTATGACGCTCGTTCGCATATATATCCGAGAAGTTGTTAGCAA
Organism: Polydrusus tereticollis; assembly: GCA_963920685.1. Classification (NCBI taxonomy): domain Eukaryota; kingdom Metazoa; phylum Arthropoda; class Insecta; order Coleoptera; family Curculionidae; genus Polydrusus; species Polydrusus tereticollis. The sequence continues at coordinate 41,724,968 of OY987332.1, read as the reverse complement.
ATAGATCAACAATGTCATTGCCATTCTCTGCAGTGGAATCCCCCAGAAACATGCAATTAGGATAATTATTCGATTTTTTAGAATTGTTCACATGTTTCCAAAAACAACTGGGGTCATCAGCTAAACTGTTCTGGATATCATTTAATTCTCATAACATGTAGCTTGTAGTTGTTTACAATTACCACGCAAGATGGAGAATTCGTCATAAGAGGCCCTAGATTTACTTTCTTTATAGTTCTTATGTGCAATCTTTTTTTGTATGACCAAATTTATCAATTCTCTTGAAAACCAAACCGGAAAGTTTGATGATTGAAACCTTTTAACAGGAACAAAAAGGGTAATGACATCATATAGAACATTATACAGGTTCTCAACACAGACATCCACATCATTTGCATCAAGCACAGTCCCCCATCGTACACCAGCCAGAAAATCATTAACTGCTTGAAAATTAGTATTTTTAAAGTCATAATAAAACACATTAAATTTTAATTTATCTGTAACATCAGAAGTGGGCAGTGCTATTTCATATGCTAAATGATGCATTGACGTGCTAAAAATATTATCAATAGCAACAGAGACATTTGATTCCTTACAATTTGATAAAATCAGATCTAAAAATCTACCACTTTAATTGGGTATATAGTTAACTTGCCACATATTAAGGTAATTATAGTTTGTACAAATAACATTAGCCGAAGAAGAAAGAGGGCACTGTACTGATACACCATCATCCTGATTAGTCAATAAAGCTTCGGGCAGATTAAAGTCGCCACAAACAAGAAAGTCACTGTCACAATACCTGTCCGGCAATCCAACAACAGCATTCCCATGTGCCTCATATATCCTTGGAGGATCGAGGAGGAATGTATTCTGACCCCAAAACCATACTTCGATGACCACGAGAAATGTGTATGAATACATGTTCAATATTAGAGTCGCCGATATTTATCGCCACAGATTTTATTATTTTTTATTATAATTTGCCTTTATTGATAACGATTTGCCAACAGAAGTGCAGAATTGACTATCATCGAGTGTATTGAAGAGATCCAAGAAACGGATGAAACTACTTCCAAATCTGAGACAGAGGAACAGGAACCTGAAGTTGCTTCAGTGTTAAGAATAAGAGGCCTATCTGAAGCCTGCGCCAGTTCTCAATAGCTATTTAAATGTGAATCTGAATTTTATAAAAATAAAATAAAAAATATGAAGCAATCATTAATTTCTGAATATTTTAAAAAATAAGAATTTGAAACCAAAATATAAAGTGCAGACCAGTTGTTTTAATTTCCTTTATAAACCGACCACCCCTGTTAACCGACCAACATTTGTTGATTTCCCGAGGGTGGTCGCTATATATGTGGCAACGTTGGTAATGTATTTGCATTTGATTATTCTGTTGGAAAATCGTTTTTTTTAAAGTTAGTGCTTAAATTAAAAAGTTCCGAACGGCTCCTAAGGTTGTCTAAGCCCTGTTAATCCACTGGTGAGTTTTTTCCATGTTGAAGAACTGAGATCGTGGCAAAAACTAAACAATATCTATACCTCGTGAAACTCGATTTGGACTTTCGACCTAAGAGTAGGCTCTGTAATTTCGGTCACATTTTTAACAGCGTTGCCAAGAATATTGAAAGATTGAAATCGGAAAGAATTTGCAATGGCTAGTAAACAGTGCAGAGCATGTCATAAAAATATCGGCAAGCGCATTAAGCTTCAATGTGGCCGTTGCAGTGGGTATTTTCACCTCGACTGTGGAAACGTGTCTGAGGTGGATGCACGACTCATGCAGGCCGAGAAAACTTCTTGGACTTGCAATGACTGTGACATCCAAGGAGGTAGGCGTTCGTCGGTGTTTATCTCATCGCCTAGAACTAATGGGGATGATATGGCCGAACTTAAAGGTCTGATAAAGGAATTGCAGAGTGAAGTAAGGGAGGTAAAGAGGTCTATGGACTATATTAATGAAAAATATGAAGAAGAAAGAAAGCGTAATAAGAGAATGTCTGAGATGTTCGCCGAAATATCCAAGGATAATCAGATCTTGAAGGAAAAGGTTCAAAAATTGGAGAGTGTGCTTAACAATCAAAATTTAAGTAAAATTAAGCAAAATTTATGCATTTCTGGATTTCCACTGAATGGAGATAATAATAAGGCATCTCCGGACGATTTCGTCAAACTTTGTACTTCCTTGAATGTTCCTGTGACGGTAGACGACTTTGACAATATACGCCAGTTTAATACACAAAATGGCATTAAAGTTACCGTTACCTTGAAAAACTTGGAACTTAAAAATCGCATTTTAACTGCACGCTCTAAAAAAGGAAAAATTACGCCCATAAAATGTGGTTTTGGAATATCTGAAGCTCCAATTTTTATCGACGAAGAACTAACAAAGGAGATTTATAATCTTTTCAAAAAAGCGAAGGCCTTGAAAGAGTTAGGCTACAAGTATGTGTGGCATCACAACGGCAAAGTGTTGATTCGCAAAAACGATGGTGATAACGCTGTTCTTATAAAAAATGAAGCCGCTTTAAATGAACTATTAGCTTAAGTTTTTATTTAGGGTATAAAGTAGGTTTTATTACTTGCTTTTTTTTGCTTCCTTTGTATAAATATAATGGCTAATGCAAGTAATTTAATTATCGGTCATGTGAATATACGTTCACTTTTACCCAGTATAAATAGTTTAGGAGATACCATTTTTAGATTGCAATTGGATATTTTGGGAGTGTCGGAAACGTGGCTTTCTGATGATATATATGATTGTCAACTGTTCATCGATGGTTATAAATTTTTAAGAGCCGATCGAGGGTCACGGGGGGGTGGTGTCGGAATATATATTAGGGATGATCTACCCGTAAGTGTGGTTGATGTTGGGGATAAAAGCGAATCTATTGAGCAACTTTGGCTGACAGTAAGGGTAGGTGGCATTAATTTTGGATTAGGTGTTCTTTACCGCCCACCTAAAGGTAATTTGGTAAATGGGCTTGATTTGTTGGAGAATGCTGTTTCCACTATGATTCCCCTATCTGATGAAATAATAATTATGGGTGACCTAAATATTAATCTTTTATGTGCTACTAGTTCAGTCAATATGTTTGACGCTTTTCTTGCTTCCTATTCACTGTGTCAGGTGGTTAAAGCTCCTACACGATTCTCGGGTGGACACAGTAGCCTGATTGATTTGATTCTCTTATCCAGTGAAAATTTATTAGATGGAGATGTTATACATCTTGATATGCATGATGTTACAGACCATCAGCTTACCTATTGCAAAATTAAGGGCAAGGTGTCTTCCAGGGCACCAAAAATTGTAGAGTTTAGAAACTTTAAATATTTTGACATTGATCTATTTAATGCTGATTTAATAAATACTAATTGGGGGGAAATTTATGACACACAATGCCTTCATAAAAAGGTAGATTTACTCACTGATCAAATATTACAATTGTTTGATAGTCATGCGCCTCTGTGTAAAGTGCGTGTGACGAAGCCGAAGGCACCGTGGTTTACAGACGTCTTAAAAATTATGAAAAAAGAGCGTAACAAATTAATGTCTAGGTATAAGAGAACCAGGACTGTTCTAGACTGGGAGGCATACAAAGCGATGAGAAATTTATTCACTCAGGCTGTTCGTAATGAAAAAAAAAGCGTGTCAATTTTGTTGCACAAAATAATAACAAAAAAATCTTTGGGGCGCCCTAAACAATTTAAATGTTTATAACAAAAGTAAAATCAAAATAAGCTTGCCTAGCAATTTGAACAAGCCAGACCATATAAATAATTACTTTATCGAATCCGTAAAGAGCATTGCACCACCTGTCAATGACGAGCTCGTCGAAAAATATCAGAACACTGGATCAACTAGCATTTTTAGATTGGAATCTGTTACGGATGATGAAGTTTTAAAGGCCATATCAGAATTGAAATCGAACGCATCGGGGGCGGATGGACTATCTCTCCACATGATTAAATTGTGTTGCCCAGTGATTGTGCCATTTTTGGTTCACATATTTAATGTCTGTATCACGCAATCTTTGTTTCCATCTAGATGGAGGATTGCCATGGTAGTACCCCTACCTAAAGTAAACCACCCAAAGGACGTCTCCGACTTAAGGATTATTAGTTTGTTGTCTATTTTATCCAAGGTGTTTGAAAAGATTATTTATCTTCAGATAACTGAGTATCTCGATACAAACAATCTGTTTCCCTTATCTCAGTCTGGATTTCGTAGAGGTTACAGCACGGCAACTGTTCTGTTGAAGGTTTTGGATGATCTTATTGAAGCTGCCGATGGGGGTGAAACTTCAGCGCTGATATTACTTGATTATAGTAAAGCGTTTGATACGCTTGATCATGGTCTCTTATGTGCTAAGCTTCGCTCCCTCGGCTTCGATGAGTCTTCGGTGAAGTTCTTTGGAGAATATCTGGCAGATAGGTCTCAGTTCGTCTTCTTGGATGGCAAGCGTTCTAGTTTTAGGGTTGTAGAAAGGGGTGTACCACAAGGTTCCATTCTGGGGCCATTACTTTTCGTAGTGTATACGATTGACATGAACCAACATGTGAAGGACTGTGATATGCAAAGGTATGCCGATGATACACAATTACGCATAAGTTTTAATCAATCCAGTGCTATTGAGGCAAGGGGTAAACTCACACAATGTCTAAAATCAGTTTATGACTATTCTCTAAACAGCGGCTTAAAATTAAACCCCAGCAAATCAGCAGTTATTTTTTTTGGTTCTGATAGTGAATGGGCGATGGAAAATATGAAAGTAAATATGGCTGGAAGCGTGATACCTGTTGTGCAAGAATATAAAAATGTGGGTGTTATATTTGGTACCAAACTTAGGTTTAGAAGTCAAGTGAGTAAAGTTATTCAAAAGTCATATCTCTCTCTCAGAAATCTCTATAAAAGTAAAAATATCTTGAGACCTTATTTAAGAAAAACCCTCTGTGAAACACTTGTTCTTTCTCATGCTAATTATTGTAACTTTGTGTATGGACCGTGTCTAGATTTGCAATGTAAGAATAGACTACAGCGAATTCAGAATTCCTGTATTCGATTTATTTACGGACTGAGAGCAAGGGATCATGTCACCTATAAATTGCCTGAGCTTAAATGGCTTAAAATCATGGATAGACAAAAATTGCATTTTGCTTGTTTCCTACATCGGTTACTTGGAAGTGGAATTCCTCAATATCTTCGTCAGAAACTTCATTTCCCTCATTCCACGCATAATCGCACAACGCGTTTTAATAATCTATTAAATCTACCAAAGCACCGAACTGCCCTCTTTCAACGCAGTTTTTCTTATCTGGCTCCTAAAATATACAATACTGACATGGTCAACAAGCTTGATAATCTAAGCCTACTTTCATTTAAATCTAGATATAAATATTTCTTGCTAGGTCAATATCAATAAATAAATAGATACAAAATAGGTAAGTTAAAATAGTGTTGCATTATTATATACATGCTAGAATTTATTTGCCAACTGTTACTGTCATATTTCTAAATTATTACTAGATAATATCCCAACAAACATATTAAGTAATGTAGACCAGAACGGAAGGAAAATAATCCTAAATTGGCAAATATTTGCTTATTTTTGCCTTAAATGTTTCTTAAAAGTCACAAAAGATTCGAACTCTAAAATCTAAGTCAAAATTTGGATATCTAGAACTTAAATAATTTGTTATAGGGAAGTCTACTTGTAGTTTAATTTACCTAGTTAAAAATTACAAATAAATAACCTCTCTTAGACATTAAAAATATTTAATCCTAGTAAGGAATATGATTAAGTAATAAGTTACTTAATTGTTACTTAATATATGTGTTCAAAATTAAGGAATTTTTTTGCTATTACACTAGGTAAATATTACCTAATTATTGCCTACAAAATGTCCAAATAATTTACTGACCATGTAGTTTTAGAAACAAGTAATATTTTGAATAATTTTGCCATATAAATTGTGCCTAAAGTTATAGATCTTTTGTGGTTAAAAATTGAGCTACTACATAACTTTCTGATTAACCTCAAAGGCTAACATTGCTTGTACAGTTAATAATAAAGAAAAAAATAACTTTAAGGTTAAAAGTATAAAGGCGGCCATATTTAATAAATATAAGTTTTCCTTTTTATCGACAACCATAAAAAAACAATAATTAAAATTTTACGAATTACATAAGGTGAGTGGAAAATCCATTAGACTACGATATCTTTCGTCAACGAAAGTTTTTTTAAAACTTTAGGTACATATAATGTTTATAATGAAGACACTCTGTTTTTAGGTTAATGGTAAAAATATTTTAAATTATCGTAATAATACATAAAAAAATGCATATTTTAAGGGGGCGTTTAGTTTTTCGAAGTATCATCACCATAATTCACAAACACATTTTTTTCGCATCCATATTTCGGTCCAGAAAAATGATAAAACTTAATTATATCACTTTATTGTTGAAGTTATAATAAGCGGCCATTCCAAATATCTACTTAAGTCGAACTCCATTTGATAATTTATTTTGTCCTGTTGGAAGTGTTGGCATAAGTTGTTGTCTGTTCTTTCTAACACCAGATATAATATGTTTTCTCTGTATTTTTGTCTAGTGTCTTATTGCTCCTATTTAGGTTATATTTAGGTCAAAAGGTTGGTCTCACTTTCCACATTTAGACGTAAAATAGGTCTATATTTATTTCAGTTCGTTTCAACGTATTGGACAGAAAAACCCTATCAACCTATTTTCGACCTTCAAATAACTTTAGATTCTTTCCCCACATTGGGCAATAGGAAAACAAATGTAGGTAAATTATCCCTATATATAATTGGTCGTGCAAAATATTTGACCCGTTTAGAGGTCGAATAAAGGTAAATTTAACTTAAAATGTTTGTTGGGATATTAAATGTTATTAGAATTCTAATCATAATATGTAGGTATTTTTCAAATTTGTTAAGTTTTGTAAATTTATAATGTATGCTCGGTTAAGTAAACAGCTCTGCTGACCTTCGCCGAGGTTAAAATAAAGACGTTTCTATCTATCTATCTATGTATCTATCTATTGACAGATTTTACTGTAATCTTCTTGTTCATTCTAGTGTCTGGTTTAATAACATTTGTAGATAAAATATTGTATGTTGCGCTTGTTAATATTGTTGAATTTTGTATGAACGGTTGTATCCAATTTCTCTTCTCACAAAATAAAATTGCACTTTTAATTCTGGCATCATAAATAACTATTTTCACTTTTGTACTTTCTACTTTCAGGTTTTCTTAATCTTAAGTGGCCCAAATGGAAGAGAGTGCTCTTTACAAGAAGCATAGCTATGATACCAACATTCTGCATAGCATTCTTCAGTTCCCTATCAGATCTGACAAGTCTAAATGACTTTCTGAATGCCGTTATGAGCTTGCAGCTACCATTCGCTTTAATTCCCACCATAGCATTTACTAGTAATCCTCGTATAATGGGAGAATTTGTTAATGGCTTGTAAGTACACCATCTTGTCATTTAAAATTAATATTTCTTCTTTGTGATTAAAAACTAAATTTTTGAATAACAGATCGTGTCGAAAAATTCACAATTATGTTCATTTGTGGTATAGATAACCCTATCCAGAAACATATTCTGTATATGCAGTGGGGTACCTAAACTGACCTGAAATTAGACAAGCAAAACCCTAGATTGTTTATATTTTGCCATTCACGATGTCAGAATGTTTAAAGTACAGTTGTGTGCATAAAAAACTCGCACAGCACTTATAGGCTATTGTAAGTCAGGCTTGTCAATCTTAATTAATCCTCTTATTGACTTTGACAAGTAGTGTCAAAATTTAAACAATTTTTTCAGTAAACGAGCTTTGACCATTTTCTAGTGCAAATAGTGCAATGCCACAGCTAGATAATTTAAAAAGAGCTCAAATAATTGTTTATTTACAAGATGGTATGCCCATTAGAAATATAGCCCATATTATAAATGTGAATAAGAAGACCGTGCAAAACATAAAGCACAGATGGAAGATCGAGGATAACGTGAATAGAAAAGAGCCAACTGAGAGACCCAAAATAAGTACCCAAGAACAAGACAATGCACTTTTGCGGTATTTGGAGGACAATCCCTTTGAAGTGGCGCGGAATGCTATTCGACTTACAGCATTTTCTGCATCAAGATCGACAGCAAGTCGCAGAATTAAAAAATCGCACCTAAAAAGCTATGCTGCTGCCAAAAAGGTAATCCTGGGAAATGAACATAAACAGGCAAGAGTTATTTTCGCTTTAAATAAAATTTTAGGCGAAAACTGGAATATTGTAGTATTTACCGATGAAAAAGTTTTCCAGTCATGCTTTACAGGAAATATAAGAGTGTACAGACCTAGAGGAAAAAGATTTAATGAAGGATTTGTTCATAATTCAGAAAAATCCGGTAGTAAATGTTTGGGCTTTGTTAAGCTTTCGAGGATTGGGCGTGTGCTGGATTGTTAATGAAAGATTTAACGCTATTACGTATAGGAACATTTTGGAAAATATTATGTTTCCTAGTATTTTAGAACATTTTCCCGATCAAAATTTTATTTACGAACAAGATAATTGCCCGGTCCACAATGCAGCAATCATAACGGAATGGTTTGAACGCCAAAATATAGAGCGACAATGTGGCCCGCCAAAAGTCCCGACATTAATATTTTGGAAAATGCTTGGGGTCTTATGACTAAAAAAATCTACAAAGTTAACTTCCGGCCAAACACAAGGGATGAGCTGATAAATTTCATAGAAGAAACGTGGGACAAACTAGAAAATGACATCAATCTTATAAGAAATCTTTATGCTTTGATACCAAATAGACTAATCAAAATAATAAAAAATAATGGCGCTATGACCAAATATTAATATAGCTTTGATAAATCTTTGTTATTGAGTTAATTGTTATAATGTTATGTATTATATTTATTTAATTTTTTTAATAATAAATAATCATTTCGATACTTCAGGACAAAATGTAGCATGTTTTTTTTTTAATATAATAGATGTAACATACGTGTACTACTTTTTATTGAAATCTAGAACATCATAGGCAGGTTTACACCATACAAACCTTGGACGACTTTTTTACGCACACAACTGTACATGAATTGAATAGAATATCTTTGGTCCCCCCCTCCCTCTCATTTTGCTTTAATGCGAAATAACAAAGTTTATTTCTGTTTCAGTGCATATAAGGTGACTTCCATCTTTCTGGGAGCCATTATAGTGGCTATCAACATATTCTTCGTCACTTCTACCATAGATGGCTGGCATCTGAACAGTTTCGTCTTAGCTATGATATACCTGTTAGCACTAGGCTACTTCATCTTGGTAGTATACATTACCATTCACATGTTTGCAAGTTTTGGAGATTCCAAGCTGAAAAATTCGTCTTGGGTCCAGAAATACGTTATGGTGATACTGGATGATCCAAAAGAGATTTGTGCCAAAGCAAATGGAGTGTAGCTGGAGAGGTTTCTTCTAAGAAGAACTAGTGTGTTTAGTGTACTTAATGTACTCAAAAAGCGATATTATGGTTTTAGGATGTGCCATCACACACAGACATAAATATGTATATAAAAGAATACCCAAAGAATCTGATGTACTTAAAACTGACCTTAGTTTTAAGAGTAGCTAATTTTCAAAACGTATTTACCGATTTTCTCTTTAAAAAGGGATCACGAATGCCAGATGCGTATTGTGTTTTGTCACATTTTAACAAAGGAACTGACACAGAGTGTTCCTTAATGATATGCGAAACTTTAAGGGTGTAAAATTAATAATAATTCGTTTTATAAACTATGACACAAAAATGTTCCGTTACGAAAATAGAGGGTGTTAAAGTTTTGGAAGAGAAATCGAAATTAATTAATATTTTCAAAACTACTTGACATATTTCAGTGATATTTAGCACGTAGAGCAACTAACAATTTATGTTTTATAAATGGCCTAACAACGTTTACAGAACTATTTTTATAAAACAACTATGTCGCTATAAATGTTCTAACAACGTTTATACAAGGCTTATAAACCCAAAAAGAGCGCACTTTTGTGCAGCAATTTTGTTCGTTAATTTGTTTTATTATAGCTTCCACAGCTTTTACCGGATAATTGTTTAAACATTTATAAAATTATTATAAAACATAGTTTGCAACAATTATAAAACAGTTTTATTGAAAACAGTTATAGAGCGAAATATTATTTTATTATTTTGACAAATATACAACATTTATCAAACCAGAATAAAACAGTTTTATAAAAGTTGTTTTATTATCTCAGATGTAGCTTTTTTGCTTTGATTAACACTATAAAAGCAAGCTTTTGTTGTAAAATTGTACCCACTGCGAATAATTTATTTTTTAATGGTCCTTCAGATAACAAAAACGCAAGCATTGCATCTTTTGTAACACATAAAATATGCTTGAGTAAATACATCCGCCATATTACATTTAGTTCTAATATCTACACCAATACCAGAGACAGAAATTCGATTTGCAATCTGATTGTTGATATTTTACTGCCTGCGAAAGAAATTTTTTTGTATAATATATGGAATATATGTAGCAAAATTTTCAAGCACCTCAAATATAGTAGTTATTATTGAGTTTTAGGAGAAAAGGTCAAACATTTAATTGTATTATTCAATGTATTATTTTCTTATTTTGGCCTGTATTGTAATAAAATAATTCAAAGGACCGATCTTATACCATTATATGAATACTAAAGTAGTTAGTTGATTTTTTTATTTTTTCACTGCAAAAATGATTTTTTTTTTAATACACTTTAAAATGACCGTCATAAAGTGAAGTTGGAACAACACAAAATATGGCTTCCATGTTATAAAACGCTTTTAGCACCCTGGGAGTTCTTATAAAATATTTTTGCTCTATGAAGAATGTTTATAAAATATTTAATTTATGGGTATGTTTTAGTTAAACAGAGACGTACCGCAGGAAAAAAAGGGTTGATTTAGAAAAAACCAATTTGTAGATGTACAGGGTTATCCAACCAAGACTGGACAAGGCGATTTTTTGACTTTTCCTGCACTTTTATAAAAAAACTGAAATAGCCATCTTAGGTCATTTTCTCCCGCGGATTCGAATATCTTCAGCAAAAAACAAAAGTACTAGGGGTCACTTTGATATTTTTTTAAATGGGATGCCGTATTTTTAATGAGCTTATCCGATTTCTCATATAAATTTTGATCTAAAATGTTGGATTTTTAATTCAAAAACGCCTTTTTTGTTCAGTTTTAAATTCGGAAAATGTTCGTTTACCGTAAGATTAATACCTGATAGATGGATACCCGTTTCACCTGTTCACCCTTTAACCTGCTTTAAAGCGTCCGTCAGTTAATCAAGTTTCAAATTTCTATATATTTTTCACGAATTAATTACAAATTTAGTAGTTTTTGCAAATCTATTATTGCTTACGTATAAAAAAAGTATGACATATTAGAAAAAACTATAAACTAAAGTGAATAACTTTAATCTCAATAATATAATTGTTCTATGTGTCCTCCATTATTTTCAAAACATGACCGATGCCCCCTTTTCAATCTCTCCAAAGAATCTCTTACAATATTTTGGTCCTGGTTAAGTCTATTAATTTCATTTATAATTTTTTGCTGAATGTCCTCCAGACTTCTGTTGGGTCGTTGATAAACTACATTTTTTAAATGACCCCATAAAAATGTATCCATTGGCGTGATATCGGGGCTATTTGGTGGCCAATGAATTGTTCCGTTACGGCCAATCCACTGATTGTAACGCTCGTTTAGGTATGTTACCACTTTTCGAACTGCATGAGGCGGAGCACCATCCTGCTGCCAAATGATATTGTTGTAGGCTTGCAATGGCAACCTTTCCAAGAAATCCTCGATATCGTTATGAAGAAAATGGAGGTATCTTTGGCCTGTTAAAGAGCCACGATAAAATAGTGGTCCAATAATTCGATTTTCTAACATCCCACACCAAACATTAAGTGAGCTCCAACCTTGAAACTTTATCATTTCATATCTATGAGGGTTAACTGCTGCCCAGTATCTTGTATTTTTCCGATTGTATACCCCCGATGTTGTAAATGACGCTTCGTCACTCCATAGAATTTCATTATATAAATTATAATCTTCGTCTTGCTCTCTCATCAGCATTGAAGCAACAAATCGAAATCGCAGTTCTTTTTGAAGCTGTGTTAAGTATTGAACGGGAAGGATGCAATATGGTTTTAGACCACATTTTTTTAAAGTTCTGTGAACTGTTCCATAGCTTACTCTCCGGAGCCCTGGACCATACCTTACTTCTCGTACCGCTTGCGGAATAGAACTCTTCGGATTTATAGTAAAATATTGAACAATAGCTCGATCCCTTATATTCCGTCTTTTCATCTTTCTTGGCTTATCTTTCAATGTCTTACTTTCTTCAAATAGGGTCTTAATTCTGAGAATTGTATCCACTGAAATGTGTCTCTGGAAACTCTCAAAAAATGTTCTTTGTGTTTGTCGAGCATTCTCTCCACTTTTGTAATATAATTTTATTACATTTAGCCGTTCTTCTAAAGAATATTTCATTATTTGTAATTAATTCGTGAAAAATATATAGAAATTTGAAACTTGATTATTTTGTCTAACTGACGGACGCTTTAAAGCAGGTTAAAGGGTGAACAGGTGAAACGGGTATCCATCTATCAGGTATTAATCTTACGGTAGACGAACATTTTCCGAATTTAAAACTGAAGAAAAAAGGCGTTTTTGAATTAAAAATCCAACATTTTAGATCAAAATTTATATGAGAAATCGGATAAGCTCATAAAAAATACGGCATCCCATTTAAAAAAATATCAAAGTGACCCCTAGTACTTTTGTTTGATGTTCAATTGTTTTTTGCTGAAGATATTCGAATTCGCGGGAGAAAATGACTTAAGATGGCTATTTTAGTTTTTTTATAAAAGTACAGGAAAAGTCAAAAAATCGCCTTGTCCAGTCTTGGTTGGATAACCCTGTACCTACATAATAGATCGATCACTCTGAATGTTTTTTGTGCATATATAAAATATGGTACTTCTTTAATTGCCGTTAAAAAAAAATCAAAAATAAATTGACAGTAGGCTGATTTGCAAAAAACATTTTATCAGAGAACAGTTCTAAGAAAGTTAGGATAGGAAAGTACAAAGTGTTCTTCTCTATATTAAACTGTCTCGGATTGTATAGCATATCAAAGATGCAATAAAAGTTGTTTTTCTTCAAACAGCACTAAAACTGCTGGTGTAAAAAGTTACTTGGACAAATTAGTAATTATATAGTGTGAGAATAATGTCAAGTACGTATTTAGCAGCTATTCATTAATGTTAGGTATTGTATTATGTATTGTGTATTTTTATAGTTTGTAGTGATTTTAACTGATATATAGGGCGATTTTAAAACACGCGACTACTGATTATTTTTTTTAATTGAACATCCTATATATTATCTTAGATCTTGATGTGGTCTATTTTCAGTAATTCCAATTTTATATCCACTTTTGTTTACCATGCGTAAGAGCTATTGACGTTTCTTCCAATATGAATGTCCGAGCGAGGTCATCTAACGTAGGTACGGTAAATAAAAGTGATTACCTATAAAATTGGAATCAGAAGAAAATTTACCATCGAACTGTAAAATAAAATGAAATGTTAAGTTTTCGCGTATTTTTAATCGCCCTATATATCAGTTAAGATCACTACGGCACCACATTCTACCTATAATTTACTGAAACTTTGTCATTTACTTTTTTTTTCTATCTATCCAAATAAAAAAGTTGGTACATTATATGGTGAATCACCTGGTACATAAGAAATTTAATTGACCGAAGTCCGCCTCTGAACTCTCAATACGTGTTTGCTCAACGAATTCTTGTTTGCTATTGTTTTCATAGTTATAACATCTCTCTCCAGATGACGCATAAGACCAGGAGTAAACAGTCGCGCACACGACGTTTATCCGAATTAATAATTCTGAATAGTACATTTAAAAAACACAACAAAACGGTTAGTCTCAATGTTGTTTGAATGCTCCGGCTGCATCAGTTAGAAAATAATTTTTTCTCAAATATGTCACAGATGCAGCAACAACAGAGCTTATTTGTCTCTGATGCAACATCTGCTTATGTTTAAAAAACCTAACCTCATTTTCAATTGTTATTCTTTTTTAAAAGTAAAGTAAAATGCTGGGCTTTTTTGTTTTGGACTAAGATAAGTTAGACACACGTTTTGCTAAATAAATAAAAAATAAGCCAGCATTTAATATAGGTGTAGCCTGTTTAGTAAGTCTAGCGTCTCGGGAAAGTGTATTGGGAAAGCGACTATTGATATTCTGAAATAAAGCCCTTAGTGCCACTTGCGGTACATTAAAAGACACAGCCTACAATCTCATACTTTTTACAAACTATATTTCTTTCCGCATTATTTATATTAGACTGATTTTCCTCATCCAATTCATCCAGTTCTACTTCCCAATTATTTATTACATCTTCATCTTCTTCAAGACTTCTTGGCTCAACCTCCTGAATAAATGCATTTTCATTGGAACCACTTGGTTCAACATTACTTGAAGCCAATAATTTTGTTTATCTGGGTCACCTGCTGCTTTCTTTATAGAGAGATCTGGTGTATTACCAATAATAACTTCACTACCTAAGATATTTTGGTAGCACCTCTTAACTTTCTGTAAAATGCACCACTGTTTATAACTTTTTTCCATTTTCTTACTTGCGAATTCATAATAAAGGCCACGCGTGTGGTATTATTGTCACAATAAGATCAAATATGATAATGGCGATTGGCGAGCAAGAATGTCTTATTCGTTTTATAAATGTATTAATAAATGCTTTTATATCCTTGCAAACATTTTTGTGTTTTATAATTATTATGTATAGTTTTTATTATGACAGTGTTCATGATAATTATATAATAATTTTTTTAAGGTACCATCTGAGTGCAATATGCTTTAGACGTCAATATTATCGGAAAGAAAATATTAATAAATTAATTTTATAAATGTTTCACATAGCGTTAATAAAACAATTTAATAGATGTTCGCGAACGAATGTATCAGTATCAGATACCACCAGTATAAATCTACTATAAAACAAATTGTTCCGATAAGCTAAAATGTCGTATAAAATTGTTGTGTAAACGTTTATAAAGCAGTATTAAAGTTTGTTGTAAAATTATTTTGTATTTTTGCTCTAAGAACGTTCTTACGACTACCTTATAAAGCAAAATAGTTCTTAAAAGCTTGATTATCTCACTGGCAATGCTAATAAAACAAGATTGCGTTTGACGAGCAGTAATAAAGCACTTATAAAATAAAATAGCACGGACAGTTAAAAATTATAAAATATCTTTGCTAGTTGGGTACAGGCACTGACTTTGCTATTTTTGAGGAAAAATTTGGCACGCCAATAATTTTCCCAAATAAAAAATATTTTTGAATTAATTGTACAATTTGCAACATTAGAGCTTTCCTGAGTTGTTTTCCTGCGATAAATAAAAATCGTTGTATTGTCTGGGAAAATTAATCTAATTCAAAAAATATAAATCACTTACTGTTTACAGCTGACATTTTCTAGTAAGTCTCTGTCGTTCAAGTCTGTGCGTTGTGAATTATTTATTTCATTTTATTTTTACCATTTGCGGAAATGCATTAGGTGTATGGCCTCGCCTACGGTAATGGAGAGCAAGGGAGACGTATTTAACACCTGAGATATCCCAATCGTGCTTTGCCAGATAGTCGAACCTTTTCTAGTATTCATCGTTATCTTGTTTAAATTGGTTGTGTCCGAGGAGGTAGATCTGAAGGTAGACCTTTAAGTGTGAGAACACCTAAAATTGAGGAAGCGGTGCTGCACAAAGTCGAAGAACATCCTGAAACGAGTACAAGGAAGATTGCTAGAAACTTAAATATTCGCCATGAAGTTGTTTGGAGAATTTTAGTGGATTTTTTAATATACCCGTGCTATACAGGGTTAACCATTTAAAACGAAGCAGGCTAAATATCTGATTCCACGTTAATTTTAAAAAATTGCTCGTACACGTAATTAGATAGGGGGAAGTTTTTTGTTACCATTTTTAACAATGCAACTTGAACCCTTTAGGGAGCGTGGGAGCAACCTTAAATGGAACATGGGATCGAGTGATACCTCCTTTAAAAGGGCATTTAATTCTCTTTTAAATCACATCTCACTCGTGAAATTCGGTCAGATAGTTTCAGAGATAATTATCTAATTGTGTAATGGTTTTTTTTCTAATCTATTATTTGAATAACAATAATATTAATGATTGCCGTAACATTTCTGGTGTTATGAGTCGGCATTCTTGTACAATTCTTTCCCCTAGATCTTCTAAATCGTTGGGCTTTGTTGCATAAACTTTTGTATTAAGATGTCCCCATAAGAAAAAGTCGAGTGGCGTCAGATCTGGATTCACTTCAATGGGCCCACTCCGGCCGATCCATCTTCCTGGAAATGTCTGATCCAAGTACTCTCCTACCCGTACATAATAATGCGGAGGAGCTCAATCCTATTGGAAAATAACTTTCTGCCCTAAAAGATTTTCATCTTCTTGTGCTACTCTTATAATAATAGGATTTATTGCATTTTGTAATAAATCATGGTAAACTTCTCCAGTCAAGTTTCCATTAATCAAAATGGGACCAATATTATGGTTGCCAAGAATACCCGGACATACATTTAATTTCTCAGGTCTTTGAGTATGATGTTCCCTGTAAAGATTAGGGTTTTTATCGGACCAGTACCTGCAATTATGTTTATTAACTGCCCCGGCAAGAGCAAATGTAGGTTCATCTGAGAAACAGATGTTGTAGACAATAATGCGATTTTCTAATACGCGATTTGACATAAGTTCGCAAAATTCTGTCCGGCAATCATACTCATCATCGTTGAGCTCATGAACAAGACTGATTTTATAAGGATAATACTTTGCAAGTTTCAATATTCTGTGAACTGAAGTTTCAGGCACCCCAGATCCTTCTGACAATGATGTTACGTTATTAAATTGAGTACGGTCGGCTTCTAAAAGTCCAAGAACCCCTATTTGCATACCTTCATTGGTTATCGTCCGGACACGATTGTGTTTTTTATTCTGCACCGAGCTAGTTCCATCACGTATTTGGCCTGAACATTCTTGTCTGGAAGCTGCGCGTTGAAAATTCCAGCAGCAGCTCTAGCGCAATCATTCTTGCGATAATACAGTTTTAGCAGTTCTTTTCTTTCTTCTAAAGAGTAAACCATTTTTTATCACAGTCTCAAACACAACTAATAAGTCAAGACTGAAAATGTTCAAAAATAATAAGTACTTTTGGTTGTCTTATCAAAACACACATGCACATTCACAAAAAAATTCTTTTCCTTACGATGCAGTGGCGGCGCTAGACCTCTTTTTTTGTTAAAAGACTCCCGCCGGAGAAAGAATTAAATAGCACATTTTAACTCATTTTAATTATTATCTCTGAAACTATCTGACCGAATTTCACGAATGGGATGACATTTGAAAGAGAACTAAATGGCCTTTCGAAAGAGGTATCACTCGATCCCTTGTTCCATTTCAAATAGTAAGGGTTGGTCCCACCCTCCCTAGAGGATTGCAGTGTTAAAAATGGTAACAAAAAACTTCCCCCTATCTAATTACGTGTACGAGCGATTTTTTTAAAAATTAACGTGAAATCAGATATTTAGCCTGTTTCGTTTTAAATGGTAAACCCTGTACATATTTTAGGAGTACAGGCATTACTTCTCAGAGATTTTCCCAGGCGTGTGACCTTCTGTCAGTAGTATCTTCATAATATTGCACAAAAGCCGCAATTTCAAACACACATTCTGTTCATGGACGAAGCTAATTTTTCAAAAAATTCCATTTAGAAGTTCCACAATATTCATTTGTGGGCGGAAAAAAAATCCTATACCCCAACCGAAACACATTTCCAACACCAATCTTCAGTTAACGTTTGGGTAGGACTTAACGGACAATCTTACCTCAATTTCCTTCAAGAACAACTGCCTTTGCTACTTGAGGATGTTCTGATAGCAATAAGAAACCATATGCGGTACATGCACGATGGTGCACCAGCACATTTCAGTGTAGTGGTTCGCAGCTATTTACAAAGTGTTTATCTAAATCATTATGTTGGTCGCGGTGGGCCTCAAGAATGGTCACCAAGGTTCCCCGACTTCAACAGCTTAGATTTCTTTTTGTGCGGTCATCTTAACACGCTAGTCTACACAAGTCCCTTTAACACTAGTTGAATTAATAGAAAGAATTTCAATTCAAAATTATTTGGTGTATATTTGTGTTTATATTATGTAAGTAACACCAAATAATTTTGAATTGATATTGAGATTATTATATAAATGAACTATTTAGACAGCTCTTGAAAATGGTTTAAGAAACCGAAACGCGTAGAGCGAGATATTAAATATTTGTGAAGAATTTTGGATTTTTCGTTCCTCTTTAATATGAGTAATCTTCACCCCGGAGATATCTATGATTCAATTAAAACTGCTAGTCCAAGCAACCTACTCCGGTTATACACAAATCTTTCATATAAGAGATGCAAAATTGAAGGTCACATATGGTTTACCTTAAAATGCACTAAGAAGCAACTTATTCTGAATTACATACAACATAGATTCAAGAACAATATTAATCTACCCTATAGGTCACAGGCCAACTTAATGAAATTAAAGCGTTTCATTATTAGAGAAGAGAATCGTATATGGTTTTCTAAGAAAGCGTTGTGTATTGTTAAGCTTAATTTTATCTTTCCACTGTTGAATGTTCACTATTCTAACAATGAAGTTAATACTTTTCACAGCAATTCTTCGGACAGGTTAAACTTCTTTAGAAATCGGCATTATAGTAAATTAGATAAGAAATTACAGAACTTATCAAAACAGAAACACGAATCTGAGTGTTTAGAACATCGTAAATTTTCTGATCATGTTTTTCACCCAAAAATTTTAAATATGACAAATTGCGCTTTTTCAGATGTTGAACTCTCATTTTTAGAACAAGGATTAAAATATTGCCCTAATTTGGGCATAGGGGAGAAGGATGTGACTTCTTTGTTGGCTGATATAGAAATGGCCCTAAAGTTTTGTGATGTTGATGTGATGAATTCTGTTAGAGGGTTTTGTAGACACATTATTAGGAAACAGAAGAATAATTTTGTTAATCAACGATGTAATAATAAAGTTCATGTACAATAGAATATTTGCCGAACTTTGAGACGAAAAATAAAATTAAATGACTTAGTGGTGGGAAAGGCAGACAAGGGCAATTGTTTGGTAGTTATGGAAAAACAACAATATTTCAATAGGGTTCAAAACTTTTTGGATAATAATAATATGATTATCGAACTTAGGAAGGATCCGAATCCGTCTTACACTACAGAACTTAAAAGATTGATTAATGGCCAAAATTTTTATGATGAACTTAAGATGAATAAACCAGTAATTCCTATGAATTCCAGTACCCCTTTATTATACGGTATGGTCAAAATTCACAAAAATGATATGCCAATTAGACCTGTTGTTAGTTTTGTATCTTCATCGGCATATTTATAGCAAAATGGCTAGATAAATGTTTGAGAAACCTCTTGAATTATCGAAATAAATACAGTATTAAGAACACCAACGAATTAATTCAAGATTTAAAAAGTATTAACTTACTAAATGATTGCCTTTTGGTTTCGATGTGGTCAATCTGTTTCCAAGTATCCCCCGACAACTGGTGGTGAACATCGTGCAATGTTTGCTTGGAGTGAATTTATCTCTGTCTGATAATGTACGGAGGGGTATAATGTCCCTTTTGAATAAATGTCTAGGGTTAGATTTTTTTGGATTTAATGACAAGTTTTTTAAAATGACGGATGGTTTACCCATGGGTTCAGGTCCTTCCCCCTTTTTAGCTGAAATTCTTATGGGTGATTTTGAATATAAGTTGTTTAATTCAAATTTTTACCTCCTAGATAAAATTTTATTATGGCGCAGATATCTTGATGATACTTTTATTGTCTGGACAGGAACAAGGAATGAGTTGGAAAATTTTTTCAATTTTTTAAATTCTTTAAACAACCACATCAAATTTACAACATAAATAGAACCTGATTGTTGTCTGAATTTTTTAGACTTGACAATAAAGAGGGTGAATAACTTTTTTGAGTATGCTATATATCGGAAAAACACACATACAGACAATGTTATATCTGCTGACTTAAATCACTGTTTAGCTCATAAAATGGCAGCTTTTAACTCTTTGATCTATCGTTTGTTCACCATCCCACTCTTACCTTTGGAATTTGAGAGGGAAAAGAACATCATCTTTCAAATTGCGTATAACAACGGATACAAGATATCACTGTTCACTAATCAATAATTTAATAAAAAAAAATTTAATGCCATGCTTAAGAAGGTGTTGACTGACCCCTTGGATAAGACCATAACATCTTTTCAACCTCCTAGGTATATCAAATCAAATAAAATCAAATCAAAATCATTTATTGTCACTTTTGCAATTGCATTAGACACAAAATCTTACAAATAATTTAAAATATAAAAATATTAAAAATATAAAACCGTATACATAGTATGTCAATTATTAATATCTAATAAACCAATAAAACAGGAATTTTTGTGTTTGGTTAACATTGCTTTAGATAGTCTAGCAAAAACTAATGAAACAGTTAAAACTCGTCGCGATATGAATATTGTATATAAATATATAAAAAGAAAAAAATAAATAAATAAATAAATAAATGAGACATATAATAAGTACAACAAAAAATGTTTTACATTGAAACGCCAAATTCGCACATTATGGGGGCGCAGCATAAAATTTACATACGAAAAAATGGTACAGTATTCAAGCATAAAACATAAAACAATAAAAACACTAGTTAGTATAATATAAATATCAGAGATGGTCCAGATAATTTATAAACTCCTGCACATCATAAAAGGCTTCACCCAACAATATCCTTTTGATTCTTTTTTTAAACAAATTAATGCTTAGGGTCTTCATAGATACAGGTAGCAGATTATACAACTTTATACTTTGATAGAAAGAACTATTAAAATATTTTGCAGTGTTTGGAAGAACCGGACGGATGAGGTCATTGCGAAGGGGGTAGGCGGTACTTGTAGATGTGGACGGATATTTTCTTTTTTGTTTATGAACAGTGACAAGGCATTTAAATATAAAGCAGGATGGCAAAGTCATCAGTCTGCCCTCCTTGAAGAACGCTCTGCATGAGACTCTGGGATTTAAGTTATTAATGGCTCTAACACATCTCTTCTGAACTCGAAAAATGCTGAAACTTAAGGGTTCGCATCCCCAAAACTCCACCGCATACACCATTCTTGAGTGAAAGTACCCATAGTATACACTCTTAAGCACTCCTGAGGAGACTATCTCTTTCAAAACACGTATAGAGTAACATATTGAATTTAATTTAAGCTTTAGTTCCTTTAAATGAGTCTCATATTTAAGTGCTATATCGACAGTCAGCCCAAGGATCCTAGTTTCAGGGACTGCTTTAATTTTTTTATCGCAAATCAATATATTTTCACAGACACGTCCCAAACTTCTGTTTTTGAAAACCAAGAAATTTGTTTTATCCAAATTTATTTTTAGTTTATTAGCAGTAAACCACTGAATCAGCTCGTTAACACATATCTTAGTCTCTGATTCCAAAATGGCTAGATCGTTATTACTGACTATACAAGTTGTATCATCTGCATCATAACCACTTTTGCCTTGACATGATCTGGAAGGTCATTAATAAATATGCTAAAAAGCAGTGGTCCCAAAACTGATCCCTGGGGGACCCCCGACGTAACGGGCTGTATCTCAGATTCACACGCACCATTACCATCCTGAACACACACATACTGACTTCGGTTTAAAAGGTAGGAACGAAACCAATCCAACACTCCACCTCTCACACCAAGTATTTCTAACTTTTTTAATAACAAGTCATGCCTAACAGTATCGAACGCTTTTGATAGATCACACACTATTGCTATACAATATTTTCCCTCATTACGCCTGTCATAAATGTAATTTAAAATGTCATACAGAGCACTCTCAGTGGACCTTTGTGATCTAAAGCCATGTTGACACGAGGATATTAAATTATTTTTTTCTAAAAACCCGACCAAGCGAGCATGCAACGCCTTTTCAATGATTTTGGTAATAACGTTAACTAGTGAAATTGGGCGATAGTGCGTCATGTCATTATGCGACCCTTTTTTAAAAATCGGCAGTACTTTAGATACTTTTAACTGATCTGGTAAACGACATTCAGCAAAGGAAGAGTTTATTAAATCCGTTATTACAGGGGCCAAACAACCTATGTGTGCCCTAAGAAAGCATAATGGCATCTCATCATTACCAGTAGCACCAGTATTCCTTAATGAATTTACTATGTCCTTTATTTCAAGGATTGTTACTGGATTCATGAAGAAGCTGTTATTAATTGACTTATTATGTGGAAGTGGTAAGTCAGGAAAGCTAAAAGAATTTGTTAAATTTGTAAAATAAGTGTTAAATGCATTTGTAATCTCTAACTTATCAGTGCATTCCCCACCATTTATGTTTATAACCCACTCTTTGCATTTTCCGCCCTGTTGCCCCCCTACCAGTTTCCCTTTTTACAATACTCCAAACGGTTTTTGATAAGTTTGCAGACGTTCCAATTTCACTCTCGATGCTCATTCGTTTAGCCTCAGCTATTAATTCTTTTAAAATTTGGCAATAAGTTTTATAAAAGCCCTTCAATACTGAGTTGGGGTTATTTTTCAAAAACTTAAAAAGTTGTCTTTTATGTTTACAAGAACATTTTATACCTGCTGTCATCCAGGGCTTGAATTTTTTCTTGGAAGTTCGTGTCACCGGTAAACATTTATTAATTATGGAGCTTATTATGCTGTAAAAAATATCAAACTTTTCCTGCACAGATACGTTCGGCATAGACCAGTCCACACCATTACTGGATACTATTGGTTAGATTTTTCTTTGAAAAAACCCTTTTAGAAGTAAGTTTAGTGACTCTGACACATTCGTTAGAAAATATGACCGCTTTATGATCGGAAAGTCCCACGTCATACACTCGGGAATGAAAGAGTTCGGGTTCAATGTTCGTTATTAGGTTATCTATTACAGTCGCGGACACAAACGTCTCCCTGGTGGGTTCAAAAATGGTAAGTTGCAAGCGATAACTATTAAGTAACGATACAAAATCATAATAACTATGTGATTTTTCAGCAATATTGATGTTAAAATCTCCGCAAAGAATTATATGTTTTTTTAAAGAGTATAGATAATGCAACAATAACTCCAGCTGATCCAAGAATAGGTTCACTGCAATACAAGGGCTTCTATAAACACAATCAATCATACAAACACCTATGCCGGTAAGTTTACACTCCCCACCACAACATTCCATTATTTTTTCAACACAATAACCTTCTAAGTCTATTGGCTTAAACATTACATCATTCTGAACAAAAACAGCCACACCGCCATGACGGCTTTCCTTTCTACAGAAATAGGATGATAAAGTATAATTGTTTAGA
This sequence comes from Polydrusus tereticollis, assembly GCA_963920685.1. Taxonomy (NCBI): domain Eukaryota; kingdom Metazoa; phylum Arthropoda; class Insecta; order Coleoptera; family Curculionidae; genus Polydrusus; species Polydrusus tereticollis. The sequence continues at coordinate 41,701,313 of OY987332.1, read as the reverse complement.
GCCATTGTTTCCCCATCCCTCAGCCAAGTCTCCGCAAAACACAACACCTCAAAGTTAAAATCACTCAAAAATACATCCAACTCGTGTTTTTTATTTTTTATTGATTGAACATTCAGATAAAGGATACTATCATTTTTACCGTTTTTTGTATTTAGATTGTTGTTATAGAAGGCGTAGTCGGGTATAAAAAAATGTCCTTACTTTTATTACTTGTGTTGTCCTTTATACTTTCATCAACAATAGAATCGTCAACAGAATCAAACACATTGCTAGGTGAAGCCTCTACCATACACTTGACCAAACTATTAGGTGAATCCTGACTTGATACCATTACATTCTCAGATGAAGCCTGAGTTTCACACTCCAATTTGTCATCAAGTGCAGCGAGAGTTGCAGAATCCAACATACTATTCGGTGAGACCTGAGTCACAAAATCGACGACATTTATACCATCAGTTTCAGTTACCCGGTGATAAGCCTCACTGATTTTGATGAATTTAATATTTTTCTTGAGATTAAAACTCCTGTCATTTTTAACTTTTTGCAGAATCAAATCAACTATATTAGATTTTGCCACTTGAACACCATTTTTATTAATATCCACAAAACTAATGTGACCCTCTGAATATCTATTCAACCTAGCCAAATATTTTCCTAAACCAACATTAAACCTGTATATCTTACTATTTATGCTGTGATTTACAATTGAATAGGGAACCGACATGAAAATGAAATTGGTATGCGTACAATATCTAAGTTTCGAGTGCAGATTTTTTAAAGAAGGAAATTTTTTAGAAGTAAAATTATTAGTTCCCGCCAACACAAGTACATAATCTTGTAATGTAAAGGATTGTGTTGCTTTTACAATATTATCAATAACCTGTTCAAACAAGGCATTTGGTTTAATAATTGACTGAATTTTAAAGTATTTTTGACGCTTACACAAAATATCCCTCAACCCATATATATTCTAGTCCCCTAAAATAAGCATCCTACCTTCTATAGTGTCTTTGTTTTCACCTACCCCGTTGGTAACCAGCTTATCTGTAGAATTTGTCAACATGGTTGGAGTATTATCACCTGTTTGTTGTAGTGTGCATATAAGGCTAACTTTTTTGGGCGCTGTTTCTCTGAGAGTGGGTAATGTATTGAAGTCCTTAAACAACAATTTTAAAATAGCTTACAAATCGGTAAACAATTTACGTAGCTTATTCTCGAGAGTAAAGGATTCAATTAACGTGCTTGACAAGAGTGGGGTGTATTTGTTGTCCTGTAACTCTTGCACAGCTAAATATGCTGGTCAGACAGGACGTAGTTTTAATATTAGAATAAAAGAACATTTAAACTCTCAGAAATCGCCTAATGACAGGAGACCAGCTTTTGACCTACATTTAAGAGAGAATTTACATAGTTTTAATACTAAAGACAACTTTAAAATGCTACATAATGCGAATAAAGGCCATAAGCTGAATTTTTTAGAAAACATAGAAATAGCCAAATTAGAGATAAATAATCAAATTGAGTGTTTGAACGATCCTGTCAACGCCCACTATAGGGAGGCAGCGAGAATTGTGAACGAGTTTAAGTAGTGAATGTTTGTTTAAATAATAGAACCTCTCTTTGTGCAATCTAGATGTCGCTCTTGTTCGGTATATTTTGTTTTATTTTTTAAATGTTTTATTTTTAAATGTTTTTTTGGGTTTATCCCGTTGATCAATTTTATATAGTTAGTTAACCTGTGCTCGCCATTGTGAGCTTGTTTGTATCCTTAATGTAACGTTTGTGTTTATATTATGGAAGTAACACCAGATAATTTTCAATTGAAATTGAGATTATTATATAAATGAACTTTTAGAAAGCTCTTGAAAATGGTATAAGAAACCGAAACGCGTAGAGCGAGATATTAAATATTTGTGAAGAATTTTGGATTTTTCTTTTCTCTTTAATATGAGTAATCTTCACCCCGGAGATATCTATGATTCAATGTTATGTTAATGTTGCATGTTGTCAGTTGTTCATTAAATGTAGATGAGAACCCGTAATGTGTTTAATTTTTTTTACTCAAAAACGGCGCATCGCAGGAAAACAGGCTCTTATGTTTCAAATTGAACGGTGAATTCAAAAATATTTTTTCTTTGGGAAAAAACCATTGGCGTACCATTTTTTTCTCAAAAATATCGATTTTAGTGCCCGTAGGCACGCCACTGTTAAATTTGAAAATAATTTTTGTATTGGAAATATGCACCTGTATTAAGTATCACTACGTACTAAATATCACTAATTTATCTTAAGTAGTTTCGAAAATATTAACTAAATTCCTTAGATTCAAACCTTAAATATTTGCGTATCATTGAGGAACAACGTATACGTATACTACTTGTTCCTTATAAAAGAACACTACACAAGCCTGTATAGAACATTCATACGAGGAAATGACTATTTATCTCAACAGGATTTAGTTAAGGCCCATTATAAAATTCCTAATAATTTTAAATATTTTCTTATAAATTAACGAGAATATAGTATAAGTATGTAATATACACTTCTTGTCAATAATAAATTCGATTTTGACGAACTTGTTTTGCAGTATAAGAATTAACAAGGTTTTAGAGCCCTTTTTAATACCTAAATGTTAATCTGTAAAATTTATTTATTTATTTATTTATTTATTCCAAGTACATTAATACAATAAGATTAAAACATAGTGTCTTTGTTAGTTTTCAACATTTTGAGACTCGAGCATGGTAGCTATCTGAGTCCTCCCTGACAGTGTTTAACAAAAAGAAAAAAATTTTTTAGAGAGAAAAGAAAATAATCTTATAGTAGGTATAGAACAGTTTAGTACGATGTTGAAGAGAGAGAACAAAAAAAATTAAAAAAACAACAATAAAAAAATCAATAAAAGAGGATATCACAATTTAGAATTAATAATGTAATAATTAAGTATCAGAGTTGGAGGTCAGCCGTTAATTAAAAAAACCATCAAAAATAAGCTTTTTTAGCCTAATGCTAAAGGTGTTTGTTCTTAGTTCTCGTATATCTTGTGGAATTGTATTGTAGATGTTGATGCCACTGGATAGTAAGCTTCTTTGACCCAGCGTAGTTTTGGTTTGGATGCTTCTTACTAGTGATCGGCCGATACCGATATAAATATCGGTGCATCGGTATCGTATCGGCATATCGGCAAATTTTGCCGATAATCGGTAACGGCAATATTTTGCCGATAAATATCGGCATATTTAGGATTAACTATTTTATTAATTGTAAGTGAAAACCCATTTTTAACATTTTTTTTTTAATAAAACAACTAAATTATTTCTAACATTAATCTTATTAATTTTAGGTTATTTACATAATATTTGGCATATTGCTTGCAAAACTACAGACCGATTAGTTTGCTCACACATCTATATAAACTGTTTACCAAAATCATTACTACACGTCTTACTAATAAATTAGAATCATATCAGCCAAGAAAACAAGCGGGCTTTCGGGCTGGATACGGAACAAATGACCACCTTCAGGTTATAAAGGCATTAATAGAAAAAAAGTGTCGAATATAACAAACCCTTGGTGCTAACGTTTGTTGACTATGAGAAAGCGTATGATTCCGTAGACCACCACGCATTGTTTAAAGCTCTTGCCAACTGTCGTATAGACCACCGCTATATTTCGCTACTACGACACATATATAAACACGCAACAGCAAAAGTAAGACTGCAAGATGAAACAAACCAGTTTAAAATCAAAAAAGGCGTTCGACAAGAGGATACGATCTCTCCCAAACTTTTTACAGCTTTGCTTGAGTACAGGTTTAAAAAGATAGAACTAAACAACAAGGAATAAACGTAAATGGAGAAAAATTGAACCATTTACGTTTTGCTGACGATATCGTATTGATTTCAGACCGACTAGATGAAGCAAATGAAATGCTCACGAAACTGTCATCAGCTTCGCGAAAAGTTGGATTAAAAATCAACATCGCTAAAACCCAATTTATGACAAATCTGGTCCCTAGCTGTAACCTTAAAATAGAGAAAAAGAAATCCAACACGTAACATCGTACAAATACCTAGGATCTGAAATTCGATTCGGAAGAGATAACCAAACTTGCGAGCTTAGCCGAAGAATAGGACTAACATGGGCTGCCTTCGGCCGTTTAAAACAGGTACTCAAATCGGACATTCCAGTGTGCCTCAAGCGTAAGGTTTTCGACCAGTGCATCCTCCCAGTACTGACATACGGCTCAGAAACATTAACATTGACACAAAAAACGATCAACAAAATAAGAGCTACCCAACGAGCCATGGAAAGAGCTATGTTGAGGGTGACATTGCGAGCCCGAATCCGCAACGAAGAGATCCGTAGGAGAACGAAAGTTGTGGATGCTGTTGAAACAATAACACACCTAAAGTGGAACTGGGCGGGCCACGTCGCAAGAATGACAGATGATAGATGGACTAAGAAGATATTGGAGTGGCGACCTAGAGATGCTGCACATAGAAACAGGGGTAGACCGCCCAATCGATGGACAGATGATATCAAGAGGATATCTACAAATTCGATCCAAGATGCCCAAGACCGAGCAGGATGGATTAGGTTGAGAGAGGCCTATGTCCAGCAGTGGACGAGACAAGGCTGATTTATGATGATGATGATGAGGCATATGACAAAATTAAATAAGGCATATGTTGGTCTTGGAATCGGACGGTCGGGGAATTACCGAAATTTGTCCACGTTACGTCCGCATTTGACTTTAAAGATGCTTTACGATGTTGCCACTATTGACAATTTTTATTTAATCCACATATGTTGAATAGTAACAGATCTTTTAAAACTGTGCTGCCGATACCGATAATATATCGGTATCGGCAACTAAAATATCGGTATCGGCCGATTATCGGTATCGGCAAAAAAGTCCGTATCGGCCGATCACTACTTCTTACGTTATTCTTGTTTTTTAGATCATAACCATGAATGTCCTTGTTAAAAGTCAAATGTATATGTGATAGTTTTTCATTTCTTATACATCTGTGCCGATAGGTGCATACTTGGTATTTGTCCATTATTCCATTTGGTAGGTAGAGATTGCTACGCTTTTATTTGCCCAAAGATTAATATTGAATTATCAATGACACAAAAGAATTTAATTATAAAAAAAAAAAAAAATAAGAATTTAATTTTAATAAAAAAAGAAACTGACAGCAACGAAGTTCAGCTGAGGGTGAGAGGCCTTGAGCGAGCGAGCAAATGCCCTAGCCCAAATGCCGAAGAGTAGGGGGGGTAAAAAAAAGGGGCGCCACCGTTTTGTAGCCAGGCCAAAACGGAAGCCTCCGCGATCTCGGTGGGACCTCACTCTCCACTGAACTTAATAATGAATAATAATAAAAAAATTAACAAAAAAAGCAAATTACGGAGGTTGTGTTGTGGGACGTCTCAAATAAAACTCAAAATTTTAAAAACACACTAATGCCGTTTATTAAAAGGAAAAATTAGTTTCCACTTACATTTATTGAAGCAAAAAAAAAAGGAAAAATGAATGATTGGGTTTGATACCCAAGAAAATTAATTCAGGTAAATACTATACCAGCCCTGCGGTTATGATCACACCGGTTACACTTTAACAAAAAAAAAATATTGGTTACACAAATAAAATAGGAATAAAAACCTTACAGCAATATACTGGCCGGTTACGTTACCGATCAGCCAATTACGGTAGTTGGTTTGCCGGTTAGTCGGCTTCAGGTGCACCCTAGGTGGCACCCTATGTACCGCTTGGGTAGTACTGCTGGTCGGCCCTAGGTTAGAATCCTAGGTAGAAGCTGTAGCGCCTCTAGTTGAAAGGCGTAAAGAGGTGCCTAGGTAAGGGGCTAGGTACACGCGCCCAGGTAAAAGGACCCTGAGAAATGAAACAGGCGCATCAGCACAACGGCAATATTTGCATAAAATTCGAATTTAATGAATGGCTGAAGGCCCAAATGATTACATAAATGGACCAACACTGTGCAACCACCCTAATAATACCGAAAAACCCAAAATTTAGAAAAATTATTACTGCGCATGCGCCACTAACCCTTCTGCAGACATTAATTAACAAAAATATCGACGTGAGGGCACTGCGCATGCTCAGGATGACGAATAAAATTAAAAGAACTTCATCTAAGCCAAGCAGGAAACTCACTAAATTGAAACCGCATGTTTCTAGAAAAAGTAGTTAGTGCGCATGCGCCACGCGCATGATCAAAATTGAAATCCCAACTTTCAGATTAAAAAAAAAATAATTGCAAAGTAATTTCCCACTTGAACTTAGAGATCTATATGCTGAATCGCAATACAGTAACTGCGCATGCGCCGCCCACACGCCGATATGGGGTGCTAATGACTTCAAATGAAATCCCCTTTCAAACCCTGAATAAGCGAACCATAAAAATATTATTCCCGCATAATTACAAATCCCAGAATTTAATGTTATTTAATTATCAAACCTATTCGACAATAATTTTACAATTTTACAACCCTGAACAAATTCCCCAGAAAATATTAACACGACGTAATCCCGAAAAACCCGAAAACTACAGTTATTTACTTCAATTCAGCAATACCAAAAAAAAAAAACAGCTGCACAATGTCGGCCATTTAAATCAATTAAAGGAAAGAATACATAATTATCAATCAAATAAAAATTAATTAAACCATATCCACCAATTGCAGTAAACACATGTAAGACTTAGCAATTAACCAGAAAAATTACAAAATTATATTCGGCTAATTAAGCACATAAATTATTGAAATTAGATTACATTAATAGCGACACAAAGAAATAAAACCCTAGGCATTAACGTACAACATGCAGGCTTAAGGCCACGCGGTTCGGTTCGGATGAGTTCCTTTTTTTTTGACAATAAAATAACAATGACAATAGAATAAAAAAGATAGGCTTGAAAAACGTGCATTTTGTAAGTACAATGGGCAATACGGTATTGTAAAATTCTAGCGACATAAATAGATATCGATAACAGGAAGCATAAAAAAAAAATACATGAGTTTTGACCAAAAATTTAAGGTTTTAAATATTAACGTAAGATAATATTATATTTTATTTACGAATAAAAGCAAAATTAAAGTGACTGCAATTGATTTCAAACATAAAATGGTTAGACTTACCCGATGACGATGGGGTCTCACACGTTTTTTACGTTTCCTGACTTGCACTCCGTCGCTTTAAAATCCGGCTATGCCGTAAAAAAGCTTTCAATCCAACACTATACTAAACCAAAGCAATTTAAAAGCTTTAATAAGAAAACGGTGTCCAAAATCCACTCACGTGAAAAAAAAATTGGCTGGACACACGCTTTCACGACGGAGACAAGTCAGTAAGTAAGTAAGCAAGGCCGTAACAATCGCGCACGACCTCCCGGAAGAGCTGCAATCCTACCAACAAAATAGAAAGCTTCCTGTCAATAAAAAGGGCGCTAGAATTCAAAACCTCGTACCTACACAAAAACCTAATGAACTAACCTAGCCGAAGCGAACCCGTACAAATAATAAAATAACCAAAGAGCGGAGACAATAGAATCCTGGGTTACCCTTGTACCCCCTCCTGCGCGACGGTGAAACTAAAGAAATTTGTTTTTAATTAACTAATACATGGGCAATATAAATTATTACCAAACACGGTCACCCGTATACAACCAACGGTACATCAGATAAATATTTCCCACATCTAAGGAATAAGCGATATAATCGATCTCGCAAAGGTCGATAGATGTCAACCTAGAAACTAAATGATTTTACACCAATTACCAGCTTTAAATAAACACCCAAGTGGTTCCTAAATTACATAACGATAAACAGATTTCAATACAATGCAATTGGCTGGTAAAAATCACCCGATAGCAGTCAATATAATATCAATAAGTTAGGTCGATCGAAGAGATTAAAATCGATAGTGACGCCCACTTCTATTTATATAAATTAAAGGAACAGTGTTTATTTATAACCAACTCAGTGAAATGTCCCTAACGATCAGATTGTCACACCATTCTAGAACCAAACAAAGGAAAATATAATACGGAAAATCCACTGTATTTCCCACGAAAATGTATTTGACACGACCATAGCGGTAAGTCCTATAACTTACTCTATTTACACCGTCTGTAGCTGACTGTTTTTAGGCTACTAACTTAGGACACGGTCTGCCATTTAACAAGGGAGAAAAATCGACTTTCAACCCCTAAGCCAAGGGAGATATGGAATCAAGATGAAAGATAAGGTAAGGATCTGCTTTATTAACCAGGCATTCGCAGCCAGAGACCGTTTTAACAACTCTTACATACCTATATAACCTTACGTACCATCGAAGGCAAAATTACCTAAGATCTCAGTCTACAGTCATAGAATTCAAATAGTTATCTTTATTTTAGGTACAACACAAGCTGGATCAGCCACTCGAGGTAACGGCATTGCAAGAAATAAAGGAGGAACCAGGTAATCAACAAATGTCATAAGAAAGGAAAGCAACCTCTAAACACCGAGAGAGAGAGTTATGTAACAGTACAATGATACGAGTAATATATATATATGTATAGCCTTATTTTTACTAGTAAAATGTTTTATAAATATCTATGTACATTTAATAAACAGCAAAACAAATATGTTGAAAGGTTCTTGACAAAAAGATGAAGGCGACATAATAATAAACTTTAAATAAAATTTTGGTTTGTTTCAATTCATCACATACTAATGGTTTTTCATAGAGCACATTGTACTACCTTAATGATTATTTCTCACACCTTAGCAAAAATAGGCTTTAACCCCTAGTACTAAAATTAAACCGTTACAACTCCCCTCTTCTTCGGCAGGAGAAAAACTTCCACTAAGAAGTTTTACGACGATAATTCAACTAAGTAATAACCAAACAAAAAAAATAATTATACTCGCGCCAGCACAAGAGAACACAAGGTACCCAGTTATGTATAATCCAATGAAGTTAACAGAAATATTCAGATAGGTAAGCTAACTCTAAATACGGAATCATATATCAGTTATATGTACAAAATAATCACACGAGTTATCAATCAACTCCTAGACCAAAAAAAAAAATTTGACGCTACCGACGTAGCCATTAAAATATAGCAGTCAATCACTAAAAGCAATAAAATAAAAATAATAGAAACCTAAAATCATTTCAAGCACCGTTGCGCAGCTGTCGACCCACGGAGACTCCGAGAGAGGAAAGGATGCAACCCCGAGCTGTTTGTATGGTATAGAGGTCACAAAAGCGAACTTGATGGATATCGGACTTAAGTTAGCATTGCGTTGCAACCAAATGTGACTTGGCGAACCTCGTGTACTAACCTCATGCAAACAAACTCGCGGCACAACCTCGCACCCACAAGAAAGACCCAAGGAAAGCAAATACACAGCAGTACTTGAAAGGTGGAAAACTAAAGATAATCAATATCAACAAAAAAAAAATAGCAGTTGTAACCCAGATGTTCCACCAATCAAAGGGAGTATGTTTTAGTACACACTAAACTAAAAGATACAAACGTGTCGATGACAACTAAATGTATCACAGCCTTCAACGGAAAATTTAATTAGGGTGTTCCGAAAGGCGGCTCTGCTCCTGGCCTGGCGTATCACACGAGACCCGCGGACGAGGTCATACGCAGTAGTTTCGCCCTCCCCTGTGCTGCATCGATGTACAGACTGAATCAGGGGTCAGACAGCCACCCCCCACAATACAACTCTGCCCGCAAATCTGCCTTCAGCAGAACGAACATTCCACAAAAGACGGCAAAGCGCCACCCAGGGGCACCAACGGCCCCTCAGCCTTTTCTGTAGCAAAAAAAAAGAAGGCTGTATATAAATAGGACAAAATCGGTAAATATAAAGTCGGGCTATACCCGAACCAGGACAAAATCGGTAAGTATAAAGCGTCTAAATGACGAAGTCAAAATCAATCAATAATCAATAAATCGCATCTGAGCGACATCAATAACGAAATTACCCCGTTACTTGCAATTCAGTTCCAACAGCGGCTTAAATCCCCAAATGGGTAATCTCACTCTATCTAGAAAGCAACGTACATCAATCAAAAATAACTCAAAGTCCAACAAAGTAAATCGAGCAAATATAACAACAACGCAAATCAAGCAAAAACAGAGAGAGAAATTACGTTCTCGTTGCAAATGTCCCGTACTCAACACGGTTTACAAAAAAAATTACAACGAAAACCTACCACTAAAACTAAAAGGAAGAACGAAGCAAAAAAAAAAAGTCATCATGAATAAATAACGTCTTCAAGACGAGCGACAGCAAAGATCAACCGGCGTTAGCCAATCCATCCAAGCTAACCAAATAACTAAAGAGACAAATCAAGGTAAAAGTAAAATACTAAGTCCAAATCAGGGTAATCACTAAAGAAAATCCGGCAAAGCCAAATTTCCAAGGAATCAAGTCAAAATCGGTAGGTACTGAAATCGTAAGTAAAGATAGAATGAAAGGAAAAAAAATAACGAAAAGTAAAACCTAAAAGACGAAAAGAAAGTCAACTCCTAGAGAAAACAAAGTCGTACCCACTCCTGTCTTGTCTCACGCCAAGACAACAGCGTACACAACCACAGGCTGAATTGAGTGACCTTCAATTAAGTAATAAAGTAAATAAAAACATTAGGAAGAAACAAGCAAGAATAAAGGTTCTACTAAATGAACGCCATAAAACTAATACTAAAAAATGTTAACTGCTGGAGTGGCAACCTAAAGACATAATCGATAAGCAAGAAACTATTGTACAAAAAAAAAATCTACGAAAAAGCTAATAATACACCGAAGGTGCTGAAGGCGAAGATTCATATAACAGGTTTGCCACAACATTTACAAGTGAAGTGAGAAGCCAACTGAAGGTTAACAACTCAGATACCCATTGTAGTAAACCGCTGAGGGCCTGATTTACTACTAACGACACAAACCGGCTGAAGGCGATTGGTCTGTCTCCGTACTCTTGATATGATTTCTACTATCACGGGTACGCCGTGCGGAGTATTTCTAACCAACTACATTCGGCCTGTCAAGTTTCACGCCGAGACAGAAACCGAACTTCATTAGAACTCCACGTCCGCTGGAGGTGATGTAAAAATATTTGGAACAAAAAAAAGAAAGAAGCGAACCTTTATTCGTTACTCACACACAAAAGAAGTTAATAAAGTTTAAAGTAATGAAGTAAAAGAAAAGATAAGTAAAGATAAATAACTCAATTTATTCATTGTCCGAACTCTCACTTGCAATCGACGGATTGTAAAACTTGAGGTCCTGTACATGCCAAACACCTTTATTTTGACCGGTCTGATCTTGAAGCTCATATGTGCAAGTACCAGTCTTTCTTTTAATAATAAAAGGTCCTAAATATGTTGGTGCTAATTTGGCACTGTAGTATTTCGTGGCATCCGAGAGACTTTTATTTTTACGCCAAACTCTCTGTCCAGGTGTATATTCGACTGGTCGCCTACGTAAATTGTAACGTCGTTGGCTGATAAGGCGAGAAGCCTTGATCTTTTCCTGAACTTCCACATAGAGTTTTAAAAATGCGGCTTGTCTCTTTTTGACATAATCTTGAGGATCCAAATCGATCTTGTGAATATCTTCGACGAAGTCTTGTCCATAAAGTTTATGCTCTCTTCCAAAATTCAGATAGTAAGGACTAAATCCAGTTGTTTCGTGTCGTGAAGTTCTCATAGCACAACCAATAGCGGCTAAATTTTCGTCCCATGTACGGTGATTATTGTTCTGAATGTATGAACGAATCATAGTTTTTGCCACTCGGTTTGCACGTTCAGTAGGATCAGCCTGAGGATGGTAAGAAGCTGTATAGAAAATTTTGCTTTTATAACGCTGACAAAGTCCTTGGAACTCTTTAGATTTCATTTGAGCTCCTTGATCGCACATTAAAAATTGCGGAGATCCAAACATCAGGAAAATACCTTCTTCTACTTGCTTAGTAAGCGATTTGGCTGTCGCAGAACGCGATGGGAACATGACGGTGAACTTGGTAAAATAATCGTTAACCACAAGAACATACTGATTTCCTGATCTTGAGCGAGGAAACGGGCCGATGAAATCCAAGCTGATACATTGCCAAGGTTGACTAATGTTTGGTCGATTTCCCATTAGACCTGCCGGTGCTCTTTGTTCCACTTTGTTCTGGGCACAAATCCTACATGCTTTCACGTATCTGGTTACGTCACTCCTCATTTTAGGCCAATAGTAACGTTGACATACTTTCCAATAAGTTTTAAATATGCCTACATGACCTGAAGCTGGTATATCATGGCAACGGAAAAGTACTTCGCGCCTCTTATCTTTAGGAACGACGAGTTTCCAGCAGCTGGATGGAATTGCTAATTCAGAAGGACTGGATTTCACATATTTGTACAGCATTTTATTCTCTACACGCCACGTGGGAAATTTGTGAGGATGCTCTTCGAGTCTGGAGAACATGTTTTTATACCATTTGTCGGTGGTGGATGAGAATGCGTCTTCTTTGACTTCGGCATCTATAGTGTCAACAGAAACAGGAACTGATCTCGAGAGAAAATCGGGAACTACGTGGTCTTTTCCAGGTCGATGAATTAATGTAAAGTCGTACGGTTGAAGACGAAGTGCCCATCGTGCTAGTCTCCCTTGTGGGTCTTTTAATCGATGTAACCACAGCAACGAGTGATGATCAGTTATCACGGTGAAGTGAACTCCTTCCAGGTAATGACGCAATTTCTCAACGCTCCAAATCACTGCCAAACATTCTTTCTCAGTCACAGTCAATTTCATTTCCTGCCTGGATAGTGAGCGCGATAGGAAGCATATTACTTTCTCACCTTCATCAAAGGTTTGAGACAAGACGGCTCCAAGGCCAAAGCCACTCGCATCAGTTTGAAGAACGAATGGACGACTGAAATCGGGGCAAGTAAGAATGGGTGCTGTAATCAGGGCTTCTTTGATGGTTCTAAAAGCAGCGTCGCAATCGAATGTCCATGACCACTTAACGTTTTTCTTGGTCAGGTTGGTTAGCGGAGATATTTTGGAGGAGAAATTCGGTACAAATCGTCGGTACCAAGACGCTGTTCCTATAAATCGACGAATCTCTGTCACATTTTTCGGCGGTGGTATATTTACAATAGCCTCTACTTTCGATGGATCTGGCCGAAGTCCTTGACGGTCCACTACATAGCCTAGATATTTTAATTCTGGTCGGCAAAATTGACACTTTTCCAATGAAACAACTAATCCTGCTTCGAGAAGGCGGTCGAACACTAAGTCTAGAAGTCGCAAATGTTCATCAAAGTCCTGAGAGATGAGGATAATGTCGTCTAGGTAAACCATTACTGAAGGCTGAAGGTCAGCTCCAAGCACGGTATCGACAATTCGCTGCCACGTGGCCGGAGAATTGGTCAATCCGAACGGCATTCGGCGGAACTGAAATAATCCTCTTCCAGGAACAGTAAAAGCGGTGTATTCACGCGAAGACTCTGACAAAGGGACGGTCCAAAAAGCAGACTTAATATCGATAGAGCTGAGGTATTTAGCATCTCTTAAGCGGTCCAGGATTGAAGAGATATATGGAATGGGGTACGCATCCTTGTTGGTTACCTCGTTCAGCAGCCTATAATCGACGCAGAAGCGATAGGAATCATCCTTTTTACGAACTAGACATATTGGGCTAGACCAAGCACTTTTGGAAGGTTCTATCACACCGTCTTTTAACATTGTCTTTAACTCCTCATCTATGATCTTTTGTTTAAAAGGAGACACGGGGTAGTATCGTTGTTTGACGGGTTTTGTACCTGGTTTAACTTCAATAGTATGTTCTGCTACGTTACAACATCCCAATCCAGAACTCATAGTTGAAAGCTTTATTTTTATTAAATTGTCAAGTTGCATTCGCTGATCTCTTGTGAGCGTGCTTTCGTCTTGAATGCTATTAATGAACATCGGATCGGTGCTATCTGCAAAATGCCAAATATCTTGTCTCAGATCGGGGACTATTTCCATATTTTTCCAAAAATCTATTCCTAAGATAAGGGTATGAGTAAGTTCTGGTAAGACGAGCACATCAATGATTCTGGTTTTGCCCATTAAACAGAATGGAACCTGCATACAACCGATGCTGGAACAGCTCTGTCCATTAGCGACTGTGCATTTTGTTTCTTTCGCCAAAAGTTTTAATCCTAACCGTTGTAATAGTTCATATCCAGGAAGACCGACGATGGTTCTTGTAGCGCCGGAATCTAATAATCCTCGAATTGGAGTGCCTAAGACAGTAACTTCTAAATATGGACGTTGATCACCATGAGCGTGACTAATAATGTAGTCTAAGAGAAATTTTGCAGGAAAGCCAGTATCGTTGTTGGTCGAAGTGGTATCGATTTTGGGAGACATCTCACGACCTATTGATTCCCCCGGGAAGCGTTTCCCGAATTCGTGCATTTGGGGCAATTTCTGGTAGTAACGTCAGGTGTTCCGCAACGATAGCAGTGCATTTTCCGAGGACTAGTGCAATCTCGGTTATAATGCCCGGCCTTTTGACAGTTAAAACAGACCACTTCTCTGGGACGTCGATCGTTCGTAGGCATTTCTCTAGAACGTCTATCATTTATAGGCATTTCTCTAGAGCGTCTATCGTTCATAGGCATTTCCCTGGGACGTCTATCGTTCGTAGTAGGGTTGAAGTGACGAATTTCCTGTACGTACTCGTCCGAATGATTGCTAGGAAGGGCTTCTTGCATGTCTGACACAAAGGCGAAATCAGGCTCGACAAATCCTTGCCTTCTTCTAGAAGGTGGCACGTAGTGCTCTGCACGGTACTTCTTGGCTTCCAAAGATAAGCAGCACTCCTCCAATTCTTCCAATGTATTTACTAGTGGAAGTTGAGTTGTGTAAAATGGAGCTAAGTTTCGGGATATAATGTCCAGCTTCACATCATCGGACATTCCACCGTAACGTCTACATAAAGCATGCATGCTTGACAAGTAATCTACAATGCTTTCGGACGGATCTTGCGTTCTATCTAAGATCTCCCTAAAGAGTCGAGCTCTGTAATCTGGCGGTTCGAAATGTCGTCGAAGTAGGTCTGATAGTTCTCTCCAGTCAGTAAATCTGGATCGGTTCGATCTAAACCAATTAAGAGCCTTTCCCTCAAACAGGTCTATGGCGGACTCAAATACTTCTCGTTCAGTCACGTGACGGGCTACTCTAAGTTCTGAAACTCGCTCTAAAAAGCCGTGAACTGACATACTCTTGGTGTCTCCAGTGAATTTAATTCCCCATTTATCCATTTTAGGACCCTTGAAGTATGAAGGTTGTCTATTTGGGGTAGAAACAGGTAGCGAGGCACCTTGAACGCCGGACGAATCATCGGAATCCGAATCTTCAGTCTGAGCAGCAGCTAACATAGCACTAAGGTTGGGATCTTGCCTTGACACGGTTTCTAAGTGGTCAAGAGTGGCCAAAATATCGACCATAAGCTTCGCTCTCGTATCCACATTCTCAGCAGTCAAGCTACTAGGTGGTGCGCGATCTACGCGATTGAGTAGGTGTACTAGACGAGATTGATAGCGCTCAAATCTGGCCCTAGCATTTTCTCCAGTCACTGATTTCAGTGCAGATTTAATTCTCTGCAGCGCATCATGCACGAGAACTTTCTCGTCGTCGAAGTCGAGAGAATAGGGTGGATGACTCAAAGATTTGTTCCTCTTCTCCAGTTGGAGTAACGGACGCAGTGTCGCTCTCAGCGAATCGACGGTTTTGGAATCGTCAGAGGGAATTCCACGGACAGTCAGTTCATGTATTAGCATGTCCTTCTTCAGGTAGTTGATCCTCATATTGTAATCCATTTTTTTTTTTCTCAAGTCAAACAATGACAGAATAAAGTAATAATAACACTATTCACTGTAAAGCAACACAAACTCACTCACTTATAGTGACCCTATGCAAATAAAATCACTAGATTTCACTTCACTTACGTAAGCAATAACAAATTCAAATTCAAAATATCAAGTGAGTAGCAGTGGTAGTATTTTAAATAGACAATTTTAATGAAAGTCAAGTAATTAACGTAGTAAGCCAATCAATTAGGTAATACTAAAAGGTCACCAATATCGCAAAACAAAGTAAGCCAAAAATAAAAAAGAAATCAGTACCAAATCAATACGCTCTGTGAGAGCACGAAAATGAAAAAAAAATATAAACACCGAAGGCCACGATTGATTCAAAGCAATTGCAGGTAAAATCAGGGCAAGGTATAATACTGTAAATTTAAGGTCAACCAATACAAATATGTAACAAGGTATGCAAAATCAATTCAAAATTCAATAAAGTTATTACAGTCCTTAAGGGTAGGCGCAATACAATGAAATTAATAATCAAAATATATACTTAAGTAAATTGCTCTACTTGAGAACGCCCAACAACACTTTTTAAAAAGATTTACCAAAACATGGCCCCAGACGTTGAGCGCCAAAATTTGCTACGCTTTTATTTGCCCAAAGATTAATATTGAATTATCAATGACACAAAAGAATTTAATTATAAAAAAAAAAAAAAATAAGAATTTAATTTTAATAAAAAAAGAAACTGACAGCAACGAAGTTCAGCTGAGGGTGAGAGGCCTTGAGCGAGCGAGCAAATGCCCTAGCCCAAATGCCGAAGAGTAGGGGGGGTAAAAAAAAGGGGCGCCACCGTTTTGTAGCCAGGCCAAAACGGAAGCCTCCGCGATCTCGGTGGGACCTCACTCTCCACTGAACTTAATAATGAATAATAATAAAAAAATTAACAAAAAAAGCAAATTACGGAGGTTGTGTTGTGGGACGTCTCAAATAAAACTCAAAATTTTAAAAACACACTAATGCCGTTTATTAAAAGGAAAAATTAGTTTCCACTTACATTTATTGAAGCAAAAAAAAAAGGAAAAATGAATGATTGGGTTTGATACCCAAGAAAATTAATTCAGGTAAATACTATACCAGCCCTGCGGTTATGATCACACCGGTTACACTTTAACAAAAAAAAAAATATTGGTTACACAAATAAAATAGGAATAAAAACCTTACAGCAATATACTGGCCGGTTACGTTACCGATCAGCCAATTACGGTAGTTGGTTTGCCGGTTAGTCGGCTTCAGGTGCACCCTAGGTGGCACCCTATGTACCGCTTGGGTAGTACTGCTGGTCGGCCCTAGGTTAGAATCCTAGGTAGAAGCTGTAGCGCCTCTAGTTGAAAGGCGTAAAGAGGTGCCTAGGTAAGGGGCTAGGTACACGCGCCCAGGTAAAAGGACCCTGAGAAATGAAACAGGCGCATCAGCACAACGGCAATATTTGCATAAAATTCGAATTTAATGAATGGCTGAAGGCCCAAATGATTACATAAATGGACCAACACTGTGCAACCACCCTAATAATACCGAAAAACCCAAAATTTAGAAAAATTATTACTGCGCATGCGCCACGCGCATGCGTCTAAAATTGTCTGCGCACCTCACAGGGTGTGCCGTAACCCTTCTGCAGACATTAATTAACAAAAATATCGACGTGAGGGCACTGCGCATGCTCAGGATGACGAATAAAATTAAAAGAACTTCATCTAAGCCAAGCAGGAAACTCACTAAATTGAAACCGCATGTTTCTAGAAAAAGTAGTTAGTGCGCATGCGCCACGCGCATGATCAAAATTGAAATCCCAACTTTCAGATTAAAAAAAAAATAATTGCAAAGTAATTTCCCACTTGAACTTAGAGATCTATATGCTGAATCGCAATACAGTAACTGCGCATGCGCCGCCCACACGCCGATATGGGGTGCTAATGACTTCAAATGAAATCCCCTTTCAAACCCTGAATAAGCGAACCATAAAAATATTATTCCCGCATAATTACAAATCCCAGAATTTAATGTTATTTAATTATCAAACCTATTCGACAATAATTTTACAATTTTACAACCCTGAACAAATTCCCCAGAAAATATTAACACGACGTAATCCCGAAAAACCCGAAAACTACAGTTATTTACTTCAATTCAGCAATACCAAAAAAAAAAAACAGCTGCACAATGTCGGCCATTTAAATCAATTAAAGGAAAGAATACATAATTATCAATCAAATAAAAATTAATTAAACCATATCCACCAATTGCAGTAAACACATGTAAGACTTAGCAATTAACCAGAAAAATTACAAAATTATATTCGGCTAATTAAGCACATAAATTATTGAAATTAGATTACATTAATAGCGACACAAAGAAATAAAACCCTAGGCATTAACGTACAACATGCAGGCTTAAGGCCACGCGGTTCGGTTCGGATGAGTTCCTTTTTTTTTTGACAATAAAATAACAATGACAATAGAATAAAAAAGATAGGCTTGAAAAACGTGCATTTTGTAAGTACAATGGGCAATACGGTATTGTAAAATTCTAGCGACATAAATAGATATCGATAACAGGAAGCATAAAAAAAAAATACATGAGTTTTGACCAAAAATTTAAGGTTTTAAATATTAACGTAAGATAATATTATATTTTATTTACGAATAAAAGCAAAATTAAAGTGACTGCAATTGATTTCAAACATAAAATGGTTAGACTTACCCGATGACGATGGGGTCTCACACGTTTTTTACGTTTCCTGACTTGCACTCCGTCGCTTTAAAATCCGGCTATGCCGTAAAAAAGCTTTCAATCCAACACTATACTAAACCAAAGCAATTTAAAAGCTTTAATAAGAAAACGGTGTCCAAAATCCACTCACGTGAAAAAAAAATTGGCTGGACACACGCTTTCACGACGGAGACAAGTCAGTAAGTAAGTAAGCAAGGCCGTAACAATCGCGCACGACCTCCCGGAAGAGCTGCAATCCTACCAACAAAATAGAAAGCTTCCTGTCAATAAAAAGGGCGCTAGAATTCAAAACCTCGTACCTACACAAAAACCTAATGAACTAACCTAGCCGAAGCGAACCCGTACAAATAATAAAATAACCAAAGAGCGGAGACAATAGAATCCTGGGTTACCCTTGTACCCCCTCCTGCGCGACGGTGAAACTAAAGAAATTTGTTTTTAATTAACTAATACATGGGCAATATAAATTATTACCAAACACGGTCACCCGTATACAACCAACGGTACATCAGATAAATATTTCCCACATCTAAGGAATAAGCGATATAATCGATCTCGCAAAGGTCGATAGATGTCAACCTAGAAACTAAATGATTTTACACCAATTACCAGCTTTAAATAAACACCCAAGTGGTTCCTAAATTACATAACGATAAACAGATTTCAATACAATGCAATTGGCTGGTAAAAATCACCCGATAGCAGTCAATATAATATCAATAAGTTAGGTCGATCGAAGAGATTAAAATCGATAGTGACGCCCACTTCTATTTATATAAATTAAAGGAACAGTGTTTATTTATAACCAACTCAGTGAAATGTCCCTAACGATCAGATTGTCACACCATTCTAGAACCAAACAAAGGAAAATATAATACGGAAAATCCACTGTATTTCCCACGAAAATGTATTTGACACGACCATAGCGGTAAGTCCTATAACTTACTCTATTTACACCGTCTGTAGCTGACTGTTTTTAGGCTACTAACTTAGGACACGGTCTGCCATTTAACAAGGGAGAAAAATCGACTTTCAACCCCTAAGCCAAGGGAGATATGGAATCAAGATGAAAGATAAGGTAAGGATCTGCTTTATTAACCAGGCATTCGCAGCCAGAGACCGTTTTAACAACTCTTACATACCTATATAACCTTACGTACCATCGAAGGCAAAATTACCTAAGATCTCAGTCTACAGTCATAGAATTCAAATAGTTATCTTTATTTTAGGTACAACACAAGCTGGATCAGCCACTCGAGGTAACGGCATTGCAAGAAATAAAGGAGGAACCAGGTAATCAACAAATGTCATAAGAAAGGAAAGCAACCTCTAAACACCGAGAGAGAGAGTTATGTAACAGTACAATGATACGAGTAATATATATATATGTATAGCCATATTTTTACTAGTAAAATGTTTTATAAATATCTATGTACATTTAATAAACAGCAAAACAAATATGTTGAAAGGTTCTTGACAAAAAGGTGAAGGCGACATAATAATAAACTTTAAATAAAATTTTGGTTTGTTTCAATTCATCACATACTAATGGTTTTTCATAGAGCACATTGTACTACCTTAATGATTATTTCTCACACCTTAGCAAAAATAGGCTTTAACCCCTAGTACTAAAATTAAACCGTTACAAGATTTGCAGTAGGGTGCAGGCGGGGCAAACTAAAAACTTTTTTAATTGCCTTATTCTGCAGCACTAGAAGTGGATGAATTTTGTTCTCATAAGTGTTTCTCCATATAAAAGTTAAATAAGTTAAATGACAGTGAATTAAGCTGTTGTATACAAGAATCCTGAACTTTGGTGTAAGGTACTGAGAAGTTCTTCCTAAGATGTCTATGGCTGGTGCTATTTTTTTACAGAGGTAGGTGATGTGTTGTTCCCATGATAATTTATTGTCAATGTATAGTCCAAGATACTTAACACAATCCGATTTTGTCAACTCATTGGAAACCAGGGAGATTCTGATGTCATTCCATTCTCTTTTATTAGATATAACCATATATGTAGACTTGGTAGCATTAAGGGATAGCTTATGGAAGTTGAGCCATTCAGATATAAGAAGCAAGTCACTTTCGACATCTTGCTTGATTTGTTCCACATCTTTACCGAAGTATATGAGGCGGTGTCATCAGCATATAATTAAATATCTCCTTTTAATGGTAATCTTGAAATGGAATTAACATATATATGCAAAAGGGTTGGTCCAAGTATCGACCCCTGCGAAACTCCACAAGTGATGTCAGAAAGATAAGTTTCAGTTTTCTTTATAGTGATAAACTGTGTCCGACCCTCAAAATAATCCCTAAACCACTCAAAAGATGCCCCCCGAACACCAGCACTTTTCAGAATGTTCAGCAATATGTGGTGATTTACAGTGTCGAATGCTTTTGTAAGGTCTAAAAACAGAAAAACACACTCAAACCCTCCATCCCTCCTATCCAGTATATTCATAATTAGGTCACAGACAGCAACTGCAGTGTTGGATCCATTTCTGAATCCATATTGACCAGAGAACCAAAAGTTGTTATTATTCAAGAACTCAGCCTCTTGTTTACAAATGTTTTAAGAACCTTGGATATGACAGACAATAGGGATATAGGTCTATAATTGTTTCCTAGCGAAGCATCACCACCCTAGATAAATAGTTCTACTGCATGTCTAAGTATCAAATGACTAATTTAGAAACAAAACATAAGCGTACAGCCCAATTAGCATAGCTTTAATAACACCAGTTACTATATTTTGCGCAATTTTAGGGTTCTGATTTTATCGAACCCTGCATAATGTGAAACTTGTCCCTTGCAAGAACAGCTAGTATATCATGAAAATTGTACAGAAAATAAACTTTCAAAATCTGAAATGCTGGTCGGATCTGTCAAACCGTTTTCAAGGTACAGACATTTATACATGGTGAATTTTTTAAAGGCAATATCTCGAGAACGCTTTTAAATATTTTAATGAAATTTTGGCGAGGTATTAGGGAGTAATTCAACCATATTTTTTACATTTTAATCCTTTCCCAATTTTGGGGGTGGAGGAAGAGCGAGGCGGTTAGTTTGGAATTTGATATGAAATGCGCACGGAAAAAAAGGGGGATTGTCAGATGTAAAGATACTTTGCTTATGGTAATAATTATAATTTTTTTGTGTTTTTTTATTGCAATGGTACTTCTAATTATTATGTTGAAAACTGTTATTACTTATATTTCTGGTGATTAAAAATGCAGTCTTCCTCCACATTTTAATAATTGAATCGGTTATTTGGAAAAGGGAACATGTCCAGAAATGGTAATTTTACAGGAGGAGCAAAAAACTAGTTTAACGAATCCACGCTAAAGTTTCAATAATACAATTTTTTTTTATCTTTTAGTACTTTGTATTAATGATACTTTTGTAAGCAAAAACATAAACTATATTTTCTTGAAATTTTTTTATTTATTTTTTAAATTCTTCGACATGTTACTTTTTCGAACTAAACAAAATAATTATACTCTAAATTTGATTATAATCGGTTTACTATACCGGGTGTTGCATCGTCGAGCGGGACATAGGAAATCCCATGTAATTTTAAATGGGGTCAATTATTGGCTTCCCTAATTATTTTAGAGAAAAATTCTATTTAGGTTTATTAAAGAGCACTAAAACCCACATTCAAAAGAATAACTTTAGATATTTTTGATGAGCCCGTTTACGGGTTATCACCGATTTCTTTTTAACTATTTCTCCTTTTTATGGCCCCGTATTTGCGGGCACCAGTCAAGGTAAAAGATGACTGTCAAATAAAGTTATCATTTTGAAATGTGTGCTTTATTGTTATAAAAACTCGTACATCGAAAATATTAGCCATGAATTACACTTCTGAAGAAAAAATATTGATGATTAAATGGTATTATCAAGGAAATAGTTATCAAAATGTGTCAGACATGTTTGCTGCTCTGTATCCGAATAGACCGATACCTGCAAAATCTACAGTCGAAAGGACTATCAAGAAATTTGAGACAAAAGGCACTGTAATAAATAACTGCAGATGTGAAGAAAGGCAGGAACAAAGAAGAGATGCAAGAAATGATAGGGACTTGCAAGTTTTATTGTGCGTGGAAGAAAATGATGGGAAGATCAGCACAAGGAAACTTGAGGATGACATAGGATTAGATCACACCACAGCGTTACGAGCTTTAAAACGACATAAATATTATTCATACAAATATGAAAAGCACCAAGAGCTAAGAGATAGGGACGAAATACGACGACAGGAGTTTGTTTTGGTATGATGGAAAGAGCAAACATGGATAGGGAATTTTTAAAAAACATTTGTTACACTGACGAATGCACATTTACCTTAAACAATGAACCCAATGTTCAAAATTATCGATATTGGAGCAAAGAAAACCAACACAGGTTTGTGGAAACAAGGACGCAATATCCACAAAAATGTTAATGTATGGGCTGGGATTTTCGGAGAAAATATTATCGGGCCATTATTTCTTACACGAAATTTAAATGCAGAATATTTTTTGGAACTACTTGAAGATCATATTTTACCTACTTTACATGATGCCGCCAGGGAAAATCAGGAAGTTTGGTACCAAATGGATGGCTGCCCGGCACATAGTACCCTGGCTGTCCGGGAATATTTAAACCGTGCTTTTAATGGAAATGTTATTGGCTTAAATCATACAGTAAATTGGCCAGCCAGGTCTCCTGATTTATCGCCAAATGATTTCTTTCTCTGGGGCCAATTAAAAAACAGGATAATATACAAAGATAGAAAATACCCAAATCTAGACGAGTTAAAAAATGCTATTTCTGCCGAATGCAATAGAATTTCAGTTTACCAACTAGCGAATGTAAGAAGAGAATTTTATGATCGCCTCGGTTATTGTCTAGCAGTCAATGGAGGAATATTTGAACATCTTCTTAAATCCTAAAGTTCTAACAATTTAATAGTACCTACCTATAATTAGTAAAATATTAAAACATGTAAAATGTCATAATTAACCTTGTAATTGGATACTTTATTTTAGTTTTATTCAGATTAATTTGTACTCATAAATACACCTTTAATATTTTCGATGTACGAGTTTTTATAACAATAAAGCACACATTTCAAAATGACAACTTTATTTGACAGTCATCTTTTACCTTGACTGGTGCCCGCAAATACGGGGCCGTAAAAAGGAGAAATAGTTAAAAAGAAATCGGCGATAACCCGTAAACGGGCTCATCAAGAATATCTGAAGTTATTCTTTTGAATGTGGGTTTTAGTGCTCCTTAATAAACCTAAATAGAATTTTTCTCTAAAATAATTAGGGAAGCCAATAATTGACCCCATTTAAAATTACATGGGATTTCCTATGTCCCGCTCGACGATGCAACACCCGGTATATTATAAATAACATTATTAATCCTAATGAAACTTTAAAAATCTTCTTCAGGACGTTCCTCTGAATCTGTTACTGGCCACTTCATCACTTCGTTGTAAAACTCGATTTTGTCATCAGGTATGTACTGCAAAAGACTTTTAATATTATCAATTTTCTTTTTATTAATGGGAAGCTTATCAGCATATACCCTATAAGTTAGTACAGTAGGCAAGTCTGGACGAAAGTGTTGTGGTTTTGCAAGGGAAAATTTTTTACTAAAAGCGTTATCGATATATGACCGAAGAAGAAGAACTCCCGGATCGGAGAGGTGGTATTCAAAATAGAAATAATCGGTTATTTTCAACGAGATTTTTTCTTCTTGTGGTAACTTTTTAGATTGACTTCGGTGCGACAGAACAGTCTTCTTATAGAAATTTGGCCACCATTTCTTAAAGTCAATAATGTCGTCTTGTCTTGGTATTATTCTCTTGACAATACCAAAGTTGCGGCCAATTGCATTGAAAGAATGTCCTCTTATAGGAAAAATGTGGTGGATTTTTGTAAAACGAGCAGAGGCTGCTAACGCCATAAATAAGCGGACCACTGTATGGTTTCGGTTTTGACACGGACATCCATCAGAGAAGATATACAGTTCTTTTACGGCCGCAGGTATATAATGCTCTATATAGTGTGTCAAAAAAGTACATACTTCGCTTGGCCCTTTATTAGCTTGTCCTTCTTGATACGAATAAAATACAGCTTCTTCAGTCTTCAAACTGTGTACACAAAATTCATAGATCCAGAGTTGTCGCAAGTAGAAAACCTTTTGTACGGGGATATGTGGAAGTGGTAAGTTTTGCATGTTATCTATACTATAGTAATGCTTAGAATGGAATCATTCTCCTTGCACAATTTTTTTACTTCATCGGCTTTGTGAAAAAACTTTTTAGCTCGTCTTTTGTGTACAATCAACTGAGCCGCTGCTACCCGTTTAGCATTATCATTTAAATGTGGGCTCCTAAGTTTTTCTTTCAGTTCTTCACACTTTGAGCAGACATCTATTTGAGGTCTACCAAACGATAAATCAAAATTCTGGTGGAAGAATTGAGTGAAAAAGTGGTATTTTACTTTTGTTTCGAGCTCCGGAAATTTTTCTACAAACATTTTATGCATAGTTTTGACGTTAAGAGAGGCAGGTAAATACTTTTTAACTATGTCGTTTGAATAATGTATTTCTTTTACATTAAAACTTTCTATAAAATCCTGTATTTTGATACAAATTTCGCCAGATATTGCATTGTGTCTGGATCCCACCAATTTACCTCGCTTTTCTGTGGGAGTTGCTCCTTGAGCTCGTAAAGTGCATAAACGCCATGTTCTTTTATGAGTTACTCCATGTAGCCCCACACTGAAAAAATTAAGGGTGAAATTACACAAGAAATTGTAAATTTGAAAAGCAATATTAAAGCATCTATCTTAGTAAAAATAAAATTAGTTCTTACTTTTACAAGATCTTGTGATTTTATTAATGTTATTTAGCAAACTATTGTTATTATTACACAATAATCGGTAATTTTACTTCACGAATTAAGAATGTTACTATATACATTGTATAAGTACAACTGAATTTTAAAGAAAGATTGATTTTCTAGTTCAAATTAACAAAACCTTATTAATTTTAGAAACAAAATTGCGTTTTTACTGGAGTTATTGTAAATTTACCTTAACAAAACTAGTAAGGAAGGCGAAAGGCTAGCAAGGCTAGCTGCTTACTCCTTCCGGCGCCATTTATTTATTGTTAGACAACGAAGAGCATTGTCACGAGACGCCGCGGAAAACTTTTTGGTTTTTAGTTTACAGTTTTTTTTTAGCTTTATTTTATTTATTTGTGTTGATGTTATTTATAATCGGTAAGTAAGTTATAATTTTTATTAAAATGTTATTTTGTACTTTTTGTAGATGTAAGGTAAATTCTTTAAGAAAATATGACCTGCACCTATATCTTCATCGTAATTCGAATGGGTTTTTTAAATGTATGCATGATGGGTGTTTTATGCAATTTAGAACTTAGCTATACAGGCTTTCTTCCCACTTAAACAGATTGCAATGCAATAAGTGTTTAAAAAATAGCCTAATCAATAACCAATTTTCTTAATGTGTAAAACAGGGTTGTGCCTTTAGAAGTAGTTACAGAAAAAGTTTTAGCTCGCATATATATGCCCATATTAGACAAAAGAAGTATTTGCAGTACCAACCCCGTTAAACACGTGTGTGGCTTAAATGTAGAATTTAAATCTATCCCCATTATGCGGTAGTAGATACACATATTTTCAACACCCTGTACATTGTACAGTACTTAAATACTTAAGTAATTTAAAATTGTAAGTCCTAAATCTTGAAATAGAAGTAGATTTTAATTAATGAGTATAATTTCACAAAATGAAGTTCATGCACCTTAAAAGATGTTCATTGGAATTATGAATTAACTAAACTAGTATAAGTATAAGGTTAAGTTTAAATAGTTCCAGACTAAATAATGTAAGGTACCTACAAACAATTTATAAGAATACTTTTGTAACATGTTTTTTTATCGTTTTAATACAAATATGTTTTAGTTTATAATTTGTTTTATTTCTTCATCTTCCCTTACCCACATAGATGATTTTCATTTCTATAAGTAGCAGTAATAGATTGTGAAATTGTCTGCTTAATTTAATAAGAGGACGCAGAGAAGCAATTAAAAGATTCGGTATCAGGAATCAATGAAAAGGAGATAAGTCAAGAAAGTAAACAGAGTGGAAGGAATTAGAAGAAACACACCTTTCAATTCATTTCATACAATATATAATTAACAATAAAAAATTGCAAAACGCCGCACCGCACGACTTTTCTGGGATTTTGACTCGCTGTCGAATTTAATAAAGTTCTTGTGTCATAGATGTCGACTTCTTCATAACAATTTTTCATAGGTTCAACTTAATCCTCTGACTAGTTAGAGAAACAGGGTGTAAAGTGTTGTCTTTCAAGTAAAGAAATCAATGTTAAAAAATAAAAATTAATCTAATTGCTCAAAATTAAAACATATAAAACAGTAGGTAAAAATAAACAACTTTTGCTAATACATTTTTATTTGGAGTCCTATATAGGGAGTTTCCCAAAATCTAGCATATATACTAAATTTTAAATAATAAAGAGTATCTTATAGGAACGAGAACATGTCGTTGCAACAATTGCTTATTTTAACCTAATCTTGAACATAGGCACTTTAATTTTTATATTTTAATACTGGCTTTAAAAGTTCAATTCTTCACAACCTATATCTCTGAAACGAGTCATGGGACTCAGTTTAACCCGAGGTTTAACCAATAAGTTTTTAAAATGTACAACCTATTAAAATGTCTTTAAATTCGACATCGAGTCAAAAATCCATAAGAGGTGTGTAGGGTCCTTTCTTTTTCAATTTCGCAACCTATTGTAAATTTCAATATTAGTTTCGCAAAAGAATTGTAAATTTAAATATTAGTTTCCCAAAAGAATTGTAAATTTCAATACTAATTTCGCAAAAATAATGTAAAATTACCCTGCGTTTTTACAAAAATGAATGTAAATTGCTTCTAAAAACGCAGTGATATCTATTGTAAATATGTGAAACATTTGTAATATCAATGTGTAGAATTACAAATTCGTTGTCTCTTTTAAAATACAGATTTACAATAATTTTGTAATAATACTAAAAAAATGTGAAATTTGTTATTATAGATTCAGCAAATATAAACAACGATTACAAGAATACAATAATAATTTTACTCGTTTCTTATAAATTTTAAGTATTTATATGTAATAATAGCAATAGTAATGTGATAATTTTACCAATTGTTTTGTGATTTTAAAGCAAAAAAGTAAATAATTTACATATTTCATAAAATAATTTTGGGTGTATTTTTACAAAATTGTTAGTAAAATTATATAACGCTAATAAATTTACTTCGATAGTAATTGGCAAAAAATAACCCACGATAGTTATAGTAATATTACAAATTAATTTTTAGAGTGCATAAATGCTTTTTTACAGACAGTTGTTCTTTTTCCGTTTAGATTTATGTGGTACTTAAAAGTATGTGTTTTTGGCTTTTTTGGTTCTTGGCCCCGTTTTCTGATATCCTGAACATTTTGAACTTCGATCAAACTTTCAATATAAATATCCTGTGCATTTTTGTCGACAGAATTATTAATAGTAGCCAAAACTTCTTGCTTTTCTTGATCAGAGTATTTCTCATAACATTTTAGACGGCAGCTGAAAAGAAACCTTAACTTACAATACGGGATTGACAAAATTTTAATATAATGTAATATATATTTCAGGTAGAATCGTTTGTTTTACCTACATACTTAAATTTCTAAACAAGTTCTTACCGGCATGGCACACCAGTCACTCGCGCGGCCATTTCTTTTCCTACGTGGCTTTTATGAGATAAACCACTGACTTTTGCATACTGCAAGAACTAAAGCAAAAAGATGAATCAGACGATGAACCGACGACTTAAAGCGCAACAGGACAAATTTGAATGAACACGGCTCAGGGACGTTTGGAATCATTTAAGACAGGTTTATAATGTATGTAATATGTTTATATGTGATTTGGTATGTGTAGAAATTTTACGCGCTCTAAACAATTTAGCAGTTTAAGGCAAACCATTTTAAATCATTAATGAATTTCCTTTCATTATTTTTGGACTTTACATATTTTCAGTGTACCATTTAATATTCTGAAATTCTAAAGAATGAGGTCTGCTTAATATCTTTTTTTTAATAGCTTATTCCCAGTTATTTATGGTTTAAAATTGTTGAAAACAAGGTGTTACGCTATTGCTGATAATAATGAGGTATGGAAATAATTAAACGTACGAATAATACAAGGGATACAGTAGCAAGCTAATTATTGCAGATAATTTCGAATTAAACTAAATGAAAAAACAATTGCAAAGCGTTTAGGTTAAAGGTCCTGGAATTTTATATGTTAATAAAACTAATTAAAGGGAGAATAATTTAAAAAACCTGTTTTTTTTTGGTATTAAATTATTAGCAAAATTATTAAAATAACCTTCAATAGTAAATAAATGAAAACGTATGTATGTTCAGTTGTAACAGGGTGGCCACAACTAAACGAGGTAAGCGTTCGTCATACAGCTTCGGCCAAAAATATTGAACAACAATCTGTTGGACAGTTTATATTAACTTTAAAATCAATGCGGACGTTCTGACACACAGTCAGTGGCGTAGCCACAGGAGGGCCCATTACTACCTAAATAATAATTCTTAAAAAACAAGATCGTAATTAGCGTTGTGTGATTGTTAAAGTGAGGTGAATTTAAGGAGAATAATGACATTAAAGACGTATAACCAAATATCAATATTAAAAATCAAAACTATTGTTGAAATCAGATAGGAAAATTTAAGAAACTCAATATTAGGTTTATAAAAGCCGTATAGAATCAATTGATCTTCACTTGTCGTCACTGGACGTTTAAAGTACCTGAGGACCGACAGACTACAGATATCTGTCAACGAATTACCAAATTACATGGTTTTGTTACAAGGGGGGTTATAAATGTCTATCGGAGGGAGATAATAAGTTGCACTAAAGAAAATACTTGAAAGGAATGGTGACGACACTTTTTTTTTTTTACAAAATTATTGAAAAATAATAAATGTTTTCAAACTTTGAACGGTGGTTGGATAAAATGAAACTATCTTGGGGAGCTAAAAAGTATTGAGTAGGAATAGAAAGAGGTAAGTATTGTGCAAGAGAGACTGAATTAAAATTATAATTTACCCAGATTCAAGGCATTAAACAAATTTGTGCTGTTATGGATTATTTGGTGGTCGGCTTAATCTATATTTGGATTTTTAAGTATTTTATTTATTTCCATTATTTCAAAAAGGTCTAATGTATTGTTGCAAAAATGTAAGAATTTAGTGTTTGCATCAGCGTTAAAATTATATTTATTTGTAGATACATGTCTAGAAAAATTGTACTTGATTTTAGAAGAGGAAAAGTTAAGGTTAGAAGCTCCTACTATCTCTTTACAATGTCCATTGATGCGGAGTTTGAATTTTTTCAATGTTTGTCCAACATAGGAGGTAGAACAAATTTTCAACAATAGTTTTGATTTTTAATACTAATATTTGGTTATACGAGTTATGTCATTATTCTCTTTAAATTAACTTTAACAATCACGTTGCAGTAGTTAACACGGTTGTGATTAGCACAGATTATATTCATTTTTTTTATAACCACCCACACTTTATGTAAAAAGCTTTTCCTAAAAATGGAAAAACTTTATTCTTTTTCCAAAAATATGGGGCATAGTTAACCACACTAATAAAAAAATATTTTAAACAATTAAATTAATATTTCTTAGTCTTCATATAAAAATTTAAAATACTTCTATCTTTCATCGATAATGTTTCTTCACTAATTAAAATTTCACATTTATAATTGAAACTTCACTTATATTCGAATCGTAATACAATTAATATGTTAATATGACTAGTTAAGTACAATAGGTCTTTAACTTTACATTCCTCACCCTTATAAGTTGTAATCATTAATTTGAGATAACTTACATTAACAGTTTCGCTCAACTCGATGCTTGGTAAGTCCCACTTAAACTTTTAGTATCCCCTGAGGATGAACGCTTAAGCGTTCGAAACATCTAGGGAACTATTTATTTTTATAATTATTAAACTGTGGAGGACGACTGCATTGTTTCATTTAAATTGAGAAAAATTATTAAAAATTTTCAACTGACGTAAGCAAGCATTACGCATTGCTAAAAAGTTATTTAAAAAAAGATTAAACTATAGAATGGGTAAGTGGTCATTTAGGTTTGCAAATCTTTTCACCAAATGGTTTTATTTGGAGTATTAACTGAAGAGCTTTTTGTAATAACCACCTGTGTATCAGTAGAATTGTTTTACAGATTAACAATAGGATATCAAAATGGTCTCTAAAACCCCAGATTACATTGGGGAAAGAATTTAGTCAAAATCGGATGAGTTGTTAGAGTTCGAAAATTGAATTTTCATAGTTTGTTTATCTATGTTAAGTTTTCGGTTTTAAATTGTTAAAGTACCTAGGTAGACTCTCACCTTAAACATTAATTAATAATTTAATTACCTGTTGATAGCCAATAGCTTCACATAAATCAGTTTGAAACCTTTGTTGATATTTATATTCCAGAAATGTTTCGTATTTTGTAAGACATAGCCCAAGTAGATTGATTTCTTTTGTTCTTTATTTCAAACTACCGGCAGACAGGTCAAATTTCAAATCCTTGTTCACGGCCACGTCTGGTTAATTTTTGAATTGGTTGCGCTGGTTGACGCGGGTTGTCAAGATTTTGTTACTAAAAGAGGTTATGGTTCTCATGGATAGGTTTGACTAATTTGTCGACGATTGTTTGGTATATATGTATGTTGAACAGTGATTGTTATCGCCCCTTTCGGCAATGGACGCTTGAAGGGAAAACACGTTTGTAAAAGTTAGCTCCCGAAGCTTAGCTTTTTTGGGCAGGATGCCAATAAATCTTTCACAACACATTAAAAGGGATATGGTATTGTAGTCTATTCTTTAGGCGGAATGCCGATTTAAAATGCTTTGCCATCAATTCAACAAGCGGTCCTAGACGTCATTTGGCAGATTGGAACCCTCGTTAGTTATTTGAGGTAGGTTTAAACTTTAGTATATAATTATTCCCGATGGGTCTTATGAAAGTTTTCTCTTTTATGTTCTACATCTGCAATTCGATTTTAGGGTTTCTTTTAGTGAGGGCTAAAAGCTTAAACTGGAGTACTAGTTTTTCTATTGGAGTTGCCTGGACGCGGGACGTGCCAGTTGCCATGTGTTAATATAATTTTTGGAGACTAATAGTGTAGCAGTATTCACGTTGACTGTTTCAGGGACCATGTGTGTGTGTTGTATTGAAGATCGAGTCATCATGAATGTTGAGTACCGCATAAAGTTTCAGCTGAGTACCATTTTTCTTGAGAAACATAGTAACATCTTATAATCTTAATATTTGGTATTTGTGTATGCTCCTATATACAGTGTTTTGATAATAAGTTTTGCGCCCATAATATGTACAGAACTTGTGCATTGTTAACGTGTAGCGTATATCGACATAGCGTTAAGACGTAACAAGAGTCTCTAGTAGTTCAGAACGGTAGGTAGTCTGTTACAGCTAATTTCGTTGTAAATAGAGTTACAGTTTATTATTAAAAAGTAAATATTTTTGTTTCCCGGCTAAAGGCCATTTATTTCCTCAAACTTTAACGCTTATAACTTTAACATTTTAACTTATCTAAGCCCGAGTGGCTAGTATGCTTATCGAGTAACCACAGGTACTCGTAAGATTTTGTATTGTACTTTAAGAATGCTCTCATGGTAAATTCAGTTAGTTGTGAAAGGTTCTTGTACAGACCTTGCGGAAATTCCAATGTCCTGGATGTAGGTCTATGGGTCTGCTAGATCAGACTAAACAGTCATTTTTTTACAGTGTATGTCTGACAGTTGCCGCCTTGTGCAAGGCCTTGTCAAACAGAGTTTGACTTTTACTTATTCTTTTGATGATAACTTTGTAATTTAAACCTTTAAAACTTTTATATCAAACCTAATACTACCACTTTATTATTACATTTCACTTATCTACCTTTAACTTTAAGTACCTATTGTCCACCAGAGTAAGAGGAGCTTGCATTTATAAATCCAAGTAGCCAAGGGCCTAACACGATATAAGAAATAAATATTTGTATTGGCCTCTGCTACAATTTGGCTTTTATTTGAAAGACAGCGACTTTGAGGGACTTGAGTGAATGAGAGCTCGTAAGAAGCTATTGTAAACCGAATTTGACATAAGTGTTTTTTTTCTAAGGCCAAATACTAGAACATTTAAAGACTTTTAAGTAAAATAAAACTAAGGTAAAGCCTTCAGAATTTGACTTTAGCTTACTTATATAAGAGTGCTAAGCCTCTCAATCTAGAAGCAAAAATAGCGAACCTACCCTACGGGGTGAGTTTTCAGGCAGCACAACATAGGTCATTTTTAGGGACTGTTGTCTGAAGTACATCCTCCAGGGCGTAGGGTTGTCAGAGTAAGGGTGGATAGGTTGCCTTATCGCAGTGCATTTCAGGTTATCCTAAGGTGAACGCGGGCACCAAAGAATTATGATGATAATTCACCTCACTTTTATTGAACCAATCAAAACGCTCATTTTCATAGCAACCACCTTGGTAACGGTCGTCTTACCCGATAAGACTACCGCTAGCTCGAAAAGACGCTTTCGAAAAGACGCTTGTAGCTTTTTTACTTAAATAAAAAATTAGTAACACCTCTAACTTGTATATTTACCTTTATCAGACGGCCTTCATTTTTATGTTCAGTAAATTATCCAATAAAATACACCTCTAGGGGCGGTTTCTTATCTTCATACCTTCGTTTTTCACTCGAAACTCGATTTTCCAAGAAAATTTTCACTCAATGTAATTTTAACTTATAATCAAAGATAAGACCCTCGAGCTAAAGCTCTCGGGATCATATCAGATTATAAGTAAAAATTACATTTCGTAAAAATTTGTCAGAAAATCGATTTCTTGTTAAAAACATCGGTATTACCGATAAGACACCTCCTCTATCGGTATATTACCGTTGATAATATAGCACCGCGGATTTAGAAAATATTACAGTGGGCATATGTAGGTCACATTTCAGGATTGTATCGAAGGTTCCGTAAGATACATTCACTTGCTGTCTTAAACGCAGAATATGGGTTTGGGGGTCTTCATTAACAATTTGCCTTAATTTTTTTACTTGTTCTAATTTTGGGTCTCCCACTTTCACACGCTAGTTTTGACGCGAAGTGTATTTATTCAATCAGTACCTAATTACTCTTGAAACATCATTCAGTGCGGACCTGTTTAGACTTCCTGCTTATTTTAATACCTGGCGGAAACTCTAGGCAGTAAGTCCTTTTCTAAAATCTATGGATATATTTTATCACAAAAAATGTGTTTCTGCTTTAAAAGAATTTTATGAAGCGTAATTTGTCATTTATTTTATAAAATAAAAATATTCTCCTGAATTGCCGTTTGATTTATTCCCAAATTATCTTTTTTTATTTTGTGATACTTTAAAATAGAATTTAAGTGATATAAAAGTTGTTTTTTTTTAACGTCAAAGGGATTTATTTTTATCGCTTCGGATGCTTCTGAAATTTGCGATCATTTAGGTAATTTTATCGACAAATTGGCTGTTCCATTAAATCGATTGAAAAAAAAATGTCTTTTCAAGAGAAGATATTCAAAGAAAAGTGTGGGTTTGTAGCCCTTAAAAAAATTTTTACATAAGGGAGAAGAAAATAAACAAATGGCCTAAATCAAGTTAATTTTACACGTCTATGAGCAAACAATTCGGGCCGAGACCACGGACAAATAATGTCTTGCACTAATGTGTGCTCCTAATTAATGCACTCTGTCTTCGCCAAAATGGCGGCATTAATACGCCTGGACTGTTGTGCATGCTTCCTGTTCGGTAAAGAAAATTAGCAAGTACCTCCTTCATTTTTAGAAAACTTGGTAAATAATATCATCATATATTGTGAGTAAAGGCCACAAATTGTGAATCATTTTAAGCTTTTGCTAACCCACTGTTGGAGCGCGGATGCTGTCAAATGAACGAGTGAGACATCAAAATTTTGCATTTTGTTCAAGCTTTTTCGCTAACATATTGATATTTGCATCATATAAAGTTTGTTTTCAGCAAGGAGACCTGCAAGATGGGCGATATGTCATCTGACAAAAGTCATTGCAACTATTTAGTTTTTGGTAGGAACAATAATGGCAGCAATACAATGGCAGGCATCCGTTTAGGGACAGAGCTGGACTTAAAAAATGTAATATAATACGTTATTTTCCATAATAATTATGGCAAGTTTTCCTTAATGGCGTGCTAATATTTCAGGATAATTTCTCATGTAATTTTATGTAGAATAGGGTGTTATTTTTTTTAACCGGTTATTTTGTAATGTTTCCGAAAGTACTTTAGATATTATTTTTAATTTTGGTGTGAAAATACCTTTGCTACAAAAAAAAATGCCAACATTAAATTAACCCTAAGCGTCATCATAAGGTTAGTCGGAAAACTCGCAATCGCTATCAGCATTTATCAACAAGGGTCTATTGGGAGCAATAATATTTTGTTTTTTTCCATGCTTTATCTGTGTGATAATTGGATCAATTTTCTTGTGGAACACTTGCAAAAGCCAGTTCCCACGTCCCCAAAATTTTTCTTCTCCCGACAATATGTTTGTTATAGAAGCGCTTTACTTGACTCCATACCATCTAGATGGCATTGAACTGGCAGTGATATAGCGGAAACCTTAAGACTTTATGACCTGCTTCATTTATTAAATTCCTTACTTGCATAGGATTCTTGTTTTGGCACTTGAGAAATCAATGTCTTTAAGTAAACTTTTTTGGCGGTGTCAAAAATTTAATTTGTTTTGCATTGAACCATTCCTCTGATCAACTTTTGATTGGGAGCCTTTCTGACTGCCTACTGTGATAGATTGCATTATCTAGTATAATAATAGATGGTTTTTGTATGTTCGGAAAATATTTTTCCTTTAACTAGGTTTCAAGATTATCTGCATTCATCTCTCCATGATGGGGACTACATTGGTTTTGGATTTCTTCTTATAATCAATTTTCTTGAGCCAGACATCAGTCTTTTGCTCTTGTTTTTTGTTGTAGATATCTTGATATATAACAATCTTGAAAGGTTTTGATTTTGAATTTTGTATTTGATTTTTTTCTCATCTTCTTCTGTTTTGGTCTTACGTGCTTTTCTTATTCTCTTTAATACATATCTGTATTATTTACCAGGGGGGGAGCCAATCTTTAGGGAATTTGTGTTTCGAGTTTGGTAACGAGTGTATGTGTGTGTCTAAAATGAGTCGATTCGTGGATGTACTTGCTCGCGTATGGTATTTTTTAATAATTTTATCATAAAAAGTATTTAATTTGCCCATTCGTAAGTCCCTGTGCAGTACGTCTGTCGGTACATGTCTTTGAGCGTCAGTTATTATGCGTAAAACTCTATTTTGTAATATTTGTAATTTTTTCAGTCTCGTCTTGTTTACGGTGCACCACGTAGGTACACCGTATATAAGTATAGGTCTTATTATTGTCTTGTAGATCAACGTTTTCGTCTTGATGCTTATTTTGCTTCTTTTGTTTAATAATGAATAGACTGCACTTAATTGGCCTTGTGCCTTTGCAAGTCTCTCTGTCACGTTGTCGTTCCACAATAATTTTCTGTCAAACGTAAGGCCAAGATATTTAATCTTGTTTCTCCAATTAATTTGTGCATCGCCCACTCTTACTCTTGTTTGGGGTAGTTTTGTAATAGCTTTTGAAAAGTAAATTGCTTGGGTCTTACCATCATTTAGACAAAGTTTCCAAGAGTCCAACCATCTCTGAAGGAGATTGATATGGCGTTGAAGACAAAGGACTACTGAACTTGGTTTTGGATTAAAAAATTAGTGAAGAATTTTTAACACATCCTTCTTCAGTTCTTCTCTTTACCCAAAAAAAAAAACGATTAAGAATTTTAACAGGACTTATCAGTGGCGGCTCGTGATATTTACTTTAGGGTGTGCGCCGCAGGCAAAAATGCGCCGCAGACGAAAAATTTTCTAGGTGCCACGCCCCTTTTTACCTTTGTATCGATTTTCTTTGTGCTTTTTATCCCAGAAGAATATTAAAAAAAAAAACGCGGATTTTATATGGGATTTTTATTTCAATTTTCCCTTGGAAATCGATTGTCGAAAAGTTATTTAGAATGTTCTCAACAGAATTTTGGTCCATAACTATAACACTTCGTGTGAAACAATCCGAACTACTAGCCATTATTAAATTACAACAACAAAAAACACCCACAACACCGTCAATAAACTTCAAACTTCTCTAATCGCGTAAAAAAACCCTAAAACAATCATATTAAATTATTGAAGTGTTTATTCAGATAGCGCACGGCGACGCCCTTTCAGACCATTTCAATCAGTAGATGTAAGTGCACGCTGCAGTCGCGCTTGAAGTCTTTCGCATTCGCCATTCTTATATACAAGTTTCCTTGATATTTTTTTTATATAAATTTTATTTTTGGTTGGTGCTTGGCTTTCTTAGTCAGTGCGCGCGCACGGGCGCACTTATTGACGAGCCGCTCCTGGGACTTATACACCAATATACAGACCTTAACCTATCACAGCATGAACTACCTAATATAAAAATGTGGCATACCACTTTCCTTTTTTATCAACTTCTCGGACAGATCTTACATCATCCGCCTGCCAAGTTCGTCTAAATAAATAAATAAATAAAATAAATAAAAACGACTTTTATTACCATCAAAGAATGAAAATTACACTTTGTAAGAACCAAAAAGAAAAGATAGAAGACGCTAGTAAATTACAAGAAAAGAGTGAATAAAGAGTGTAAAGCAAAACAATGAAGTGAAGGCAGCAAAGAAAGAAAAACACCTCCGCACTATTCGTTATCCAAATTTATATGATCTTACTAGATGGGTACACTATATTACTACATACTATATATATTTTTTTCTTTGCTATATTCCAACATTTTTACATTAAAAGTAGATATCTTTGTTATTCCTTTTTAAATTTTATATCAGATGCTTTTTTAAATCATGTGGCACCGAATTGGACAACATAATTGCATTGTAAACATAGTTTCTTTTGTACAGGGAAGTCCTGTGTCTAGGGATTGATAACACGCTATCATTTCGTTGATTACTGCGCACACGGTTAGGATGACGCACTATAAACTTTGCTTTAAGAGGGAAGGGTGGTTACTCGTAACAAGCTGATGGGTAAAATTTACCAAATGGTGATCTCGGAGCTTCTCCATTTTTAACCAAGCCAATTCTTTTATTTTGGGAGACACATGATCATATTCTCGGAGATCGCAAGCAAATCTGCAACAACTATTTTGGATTTTTT
This sequence comes from Polydrusus tereticollis, assembly GCA_963920685.1. Taxonomy (NCBI): domain Eukaryota; kingdom Metazoa; phylum Arthropoda; class Insecta; order Coleoptera; family Curculionidae; genus Polydrusus; species Polydrusus tereticollis. Next base: position 41,663,191 of record OY987332.1, on the reverse strand, counting down.
GAATACGAATCCCACAGAAGTAAAAATGTGATAATACTAGGCTCTCAGATAAATTACGTTTAAAAGTTTTGTTTAATAAGTGTTTATTAGAATACAAAAGTTTAAGGTTAATGAATGCCCTTTAACTTAATTTTTCAACCTATTCACGAAATCTTAGGTCCGTGTCCAAAATAACTTCAAGATTCCTAGTGGAATCTACAACATTCAAAGGAACCGCATTGATTTTTGGCGATATCCGTTGTTTAACCAAAGTTACCCTATTTATTGCACCAAAGAATAGCACATAAGACTTGTCTGCATTTAATTTAAGGTTATGTTCCAATGACAGTTCATAAACATTATTTAGTTAGTTATTAATTAATTACTCAGCATTATGAGCATAATTGACATGAAAGTGAGCATAGAGCTGTGTATCATCAGCGCAGGCCTGAGCACTGCCATAAGCTATACCGGGTGTTGCATCGTCGAGCGGGACATAGGAAATCCCATGTAATCTTAAATGGGGTCAATTATTGGCTTCCCTAATTATTTTAGAGAAAAATTCTATTTAGGTTTATTAAAGAGCACTAAAACCCACATTCAAAAAAATAACTTTAGATATTTTTGATGAGCCCGTTTACGGGTTATCGCCGATTTCTTTTTAACTATTTCTCCTTTTTATGGCCCCGTATTTGCGGGCACCAGTCAAGGTAAAAGATGACTGTCAAATAAAGTTGTCATTTTGAAATGTGTGCTTTATTGTTATAAAAACTCGTACATCGAAAATATTAAAGGTGTATTTATGAGTACAAATTAATCTGAATAAAACTAAAATAAAGTATCCAATTACAAGGTTAATTATGACATTTTACATGTTTCAATATTTTACTAATTAATAGGTAGGTACTATTAAATTGTTAGAACTTTAGGATTTAAGAAGATGTTCAAATATTCCTCCATTGACTGCTAGACAATAACCGAGGCGATCATAAAATTCTCTTCTTACATTCGCTAGTTGGTAAACTGAAATTCTATTGCATTCGGCAGAAATAGCATTTTTTAACTGGTCTAGATTTGGGTATTTTTTATCTTTGTATATCCTGTTTTTTAAATGGCCCCAGAGAAAGAAATCATTTGGCGATAAATCAGGAGACCTGGCTGGCCAATTTACTGTATGATTTAAGCCAATAACATTTCCATTAAAAGCACGGTTTAAATATTCCCGGACAGCCAGGGTACTTTGTGCCGGGCAGCCATTCATTTGGTACCAAACTTCTTGATTTTCCCTGGCGGCATCATGTAAAGTAGGTAAAATATGATCTTCAAGTAGTTCCAAAAAATATTCTGCATTTAAATTTCGTGTAAGAAATAATGGCCCGATAATATTTTCCCCGAAAATCCCAGCCCATACATTAACTTTTTGTGGATATTGCGTCCTTGTTTCCACAAACCTGTGTTGGTTTTCTTTGCTCCAATATCGATAATTTTGAACATTGGGTTCATTGTTTAAGGTAAATGTGCATTCGTCAGTGAAACAAATGTTTTTTAAAAATTCCCTATCCATGTTTGCTCTTTCCATCATACCAAAACAAAACTCCTGTCGTCGTATTTCATTCCTATCTCTTAGCTCTTGGTGTTTTTCATATTTGTATGAATAATATTTATGTCGTTTCAAAGCTCGTAACGCTGTGGTGTGATCTAATCCTATGTCATCCTCAAGTTTCCTTGTGCTGATCTTCCCATCATTTTCCTCCACGCACAATAAAACTTGCAAGTCCCTATCATTTCTTGCATCTCTTCTTTGTTCCTGCCTTTCTTTACATCTGCAGTTATTTATTACAGTGCTTTTTGTCTCAAATTTCTTGATAGTCCTTTCGACTGTAGATTTTGCAGGTATCGGTCTATTCGGATACAGAGCAGCAAACATGTCTGACACATTTTGATAACTATTTCCTTGATAATACCATTTAATCGTCAATATTTTTTCTTCAGAAGTGTAATTCATGGCTAATATTTTCGATGTACGAGTTTTTATAACAATAAAGCACACATTTCAAAATGACAACTTTATTTGACACTCATCTTTTACCTTGACTGGTGCCCGCAAATACGGGGCCATAAAAAGGAGAAATAGTTAAAAAGAAATCGGCGATAACCCGTAAACGGGCTCATCAAAAATATCTAAAGTTATTCTTTTGAATGTGAGTTTTAGTGCTTTTTAATAAACCTAAATAGAATTTTTCTCTAAAATAATTAGGGAAGCCAATAATTGACCCCATTTAAAATTACATGGGATTTCCTATGTCCCGCTCGACGATGCAACACCCGGTAGATTTTAAAATACTAGTCGTATAAATTAGAAATAATCAGGGTCCAAGAACGCTACCCTAAAGAACCCCGGACAGTATGCTCGCCTGTGATGAAAGTACTCCACTAAGAGTTACGCTCTGAGTTCTTCCAATCAAGTATGATTTGGGCAACTTCAAAGCTAGATCATCAAACCCATAATATTTGAGCTTGGCTAACATTAACTTGTGATCAATGATTTCAAACGCCTTCGAAAAATCCAACAAAATCAGCGCCGCAACCTCAACTCCATCAAATGCTTTGATTATGTTACTGACTGATGTGACCAAGGCAGTCGCTGTGGAGTACCCCCTCCTAAATTCTTTCTGAAAGTCGACAAGATCCCATTTACAGTTATAAAGTTATAAATTTGTTTGTATACAATTTTTTCCAGAATTTTTGAAATACCTGGGAGAATATAATGACGCGCAGATCAAAGAAATTTTCTGGGTTAGTTTTTTTAGGCAAAGGTTAGCCGACAGAAACACTCCAAATTTGAGGAAAGTAGCCCTGCTCAATGCAAAAGTTAATTATGTTAGTAATGTAAGGATTAATAAAGGAGCTGCAATTTTTTAACATTTGTGCAGAAATTTCATCAACCCCATAAGCGTTGGAACGCAAATCGTGTTAAATACAACCCACTTCTTCCGAAGTAGCCATAGTAAAACTAAAATATTTGTAATCATTATAGAAATTTGATTCATAGTAATCAATTTGATATCGACAGTTATTCGATACAGTATGCAAAAAACTTGAAAAATAGGTACTGATTTGTTGAGGATCAGATAGGTGTTTAGGAATTTCAGTCAAATTGTTAGATTTTATATTAAAATCATTTAATGCAGACCAAAGTCTTTTAGGATTTTTTTATCTGTCATTAATGAATCAATATATTCTTTTTTTTTTCCTGCGAAGACATGTACGGGCAAAGTTACGAAGGACCTTATATCTACCATGATCTAGCTCATTTTTAGTGTTCTTAATCGTTTCCAAGGCAAGATCACGGTCATTCATAATTAATTTTTAAGTTTTGCGTTAGCCAGGGAGCTTTGGGCTTACTAACCCTTACTTCTTTTATTGTGACATGACGATCATATAATAACAGAATACAGCTATTAAATATTTCACCATGTCTATCAACATTTCTCTCCCTGCCATGAAAGCTGTCTCAAATCGACATCAAATTTTTGGTGATAGGAGTTTTCAGAAGATCTCACCTTGATAAACCTTTGCGAAGCTCTACGCTTTTCAATTGAAAAATCACAATAAGTGAGGTCATGATCTGAGATATGATTAGTGTTTATACCACCACTGGAAATGACCAACTCTTTAGCTGTAACAAAAATAGGATCAAGTAGCTTGCTAGTATTTTTTGTTATTCTTGTCGGCTCATTGATAATTTGAGATAAGTTATATCATTATCAAATATTGGGCATAAAAATAAAAAAATATTTTCGCAGCCTTCAATAAATTTCCTTATATTTTTATCTTTAGGGCGGTAAACGGTCCTAGCCGCTATATTCCGTGACTTCACGGTCAGCTTCAAAAATCAAAATTCCAAATCATTATTAACATAAAAGTCAAATTGTATTGTTTAGCAGGTTAAAGGTGGATTTATAAACTCGAAAAGTTGGTGAGGTTGAAGTTATGGTCAAGTTGTGAGGTTAGATATTCCGAATTCCGAGCATAAAAATTGATTATTTCGAACTACCCGGGAAGTTTTCGAACCTTACATGAGCTTTACGTGAACAACATGAACGAGTGTATAAATAGAACTGAGTGTTCCCTTTAGTTTAAATTGAACTCCTATTTCCAACACCAACTGAACCTCAACCTCGCCAACTTTTCGAGTTTATAAATCCAGCTTAATTGATTCTTGACATTAGCCCCCACTCCTCCCCCTCTGCCCACTCTATCATGTCTAAAAAAGGTATAACCAGGAATATTAATGACACCAGAGCCAATATCGCCATTTAGGCAAGTTTCACTCAGCATTAAAACATCGAAATTTTGCTGCTGAACTAAAATTTTAAAATCATGAAAGCCTGTAAACACTAAAACCAGCCATTGGAGAAAATCCACGTCTCATTAAGAAAAACATGTTGCTCCTTACAAGCACCTTTTTATTTATTGAAACCATATGCTACCACAGTAATATACAACTACTAATTTTAATATTGAATATACATATAAAAGACCATCTTATTCTTTGGTCAAAATAAGCAAAACAACACGTTAAATAAAAAAAATTTCCCACTAGATTCCATTCAATCACAAAGGCTGACAACACTCATCATCATTTTTGGGGTACCCCTTTCGGTACGATCACGCACCTTTCACTGTGATTTGTGTCAGAAATGCAAGATTCAATGTGTTCTGCGTGACTACCAGTGTCGCTGTTTTGCGTCCTGGTTTGGCGCGCAATAGTACAAATTGAGAGGTATAGGGATTTTATTAAATTTAAATACGCCGCTATACGCAAAATGGTAAAAGGCATTTTTTTAAGATAAGGCACAGCCCTGCAGGATTAGTCCTTTATGGCGCTCTGCGAGCGATGCGTGTGCGCAGAAAATGATTCTCGTTGGTTTTAAATCTTTGGAGATAATACTAGTTGGTAAACACGGCCTGAGAAAGATCGTTCCACAGTAACGACGTTCTCCAGATGAAGGAATTTCATCAGCAAGCAACCTCAGTTGAGCACTTGCCATGAAAATATTCGTAAAATAGACTCGAGTCGTCAACCTGCCTTCGATGTTCCAAGCTGTGCAGGTTGTTTGTCAGATTATGGTCACCGATCAAGCGAATGGCTCTTCTTTGAATGGAATGCGACAAATTCAAAGTATTGTAAATGAAACAATGCAGTCTTCCTTCACACTTCAATTTTAAGTCTCAGAGTATGTGTGAGAGCAGAGCCCCAAATATGTGAACAGTATTCCAGCGATGGTCGAATCTGGGCTTTATAGAGCATACAAATTTATTGGGGTGTATAGAGGTTCTTAGTTCGGAAAGGTATTTAATAACGATGGCAAGGAAGAAGCAAAACTTGGTCTGCCCTGTAATCTTATGATGGTTATGTTTTCCTTCGCATCAATATGTGTCTCTCTCTCTAACATGTATTTAACTTAATACAAGGAAACATGACAGATGAAATCCTAGTAACTTTTTGTCTTCATTTATAGGCGATTGGAATGTGCTGACATGAATTGTCCGCCGCCATATTGCAGGTTCTTTCGCTGAAAATACTACAACCTATTTGTAAAAGCATCATATAGAATACCACATTTCTAAGTCATACATTTAATGACTAATTGTGCCAGCTTTAAAGTAAACAACCAGGTTTGGTTTGAGGCTCGAGATAGACACTCTGAGCTCCATTTCTATTTGAGAATTTTGTTTTTATATTTAGAATTAAAAGCAGCTACAGCGAAACCCCCAATTTCAAAAAGGTAAGAAGTAGGAAAAGGTAGCAGTATACGAAATGCTTTTGCTTTAATAAGAGAATAAATATAAGACAGTTTACTCCAGAAAATTGTTAATGACTTAGTAATAAGATTCTTGATTTCTCCAAGCTACCTAAGGGAAGATCGATCTGTTGTTTTTTTTTCTTGCAGCGATAGGTTGGTAAGTATACTTTTAAATGGATTTATTACGCAGATCCAGTCAACAAATTGTATGTCTTCTTATGCGAAAAAGTATTTGATTTAATTTGGTGTAGTAATTAAATTTTCTATGTCTTAGCAACACCGTTTTATGATTCTGTTGCATTGGGTGACTCTGGATAAATTCACACACTGTGGGAAACATCTCAAAGAAATTTTTGTAAAATTTGGTATTCCATAATTACATTTTCTCACCTAAAGGGAAATTTAAGTGAGTTAAGTCTTTCAAATATGTTCATTAAGTAGGAGAGCTTCATTCGAAATAACTTGCCGAAGAGTTCTTCCGCATGCTTATGACTCTCTCCGCTCAAGAATATGGCTATTTCATTTCTCAGTTCGGAGACGCTGTATCACGTGATGACCATCTGGAATAAAACAATAGCGATATATGTTCAGCTCCCCTATCTTTACAAAGAGCAGCAAATATCCTTGATTTTAGAGGTCCGGTTTTTACATAATTAACAACATCAATAACTACCATACAAACAGTATTTAGACCAGGACTTGATGCTAAAGCATACAGTGGGTCCAGACTACTCCTAGAAAATTTTTTTTGCAGGCAAATAGCACATTAAGGCTTTTCTTCACCCCTTATTTCAATACTTGTGAAAACAAAGTTTAAGTACGCTGAGTCATATTTTCGTGTTTTTGATTTTAAAACAGGATTAGCACTCTTACTGCGGACTGAGCGTCCCTTAAGAAGTAGAAGCTTCCTCGTCCTTAAGCTTACATTTGCCACCAATTAATCCATGTTTACTATACGTGTACGTAAATATACAATAATGTTTTTCGGCGTTTGCACTCTTACTGAGAAACTCTTATACAGTCGCTATCACACAAATAACAAGTGTCGCGCTGAAGTTAGTGAAGGAGTTATCAGTGGCCAGAGCTATCTCGAGCTCTTATCTCCGCTTACCCTAGGCTTGCCTGCCTCGTAGTATATAGTTACTGAGAGTGCCGCCACACAAACACCACACAGGTACTGAGAGTACAACCACACAACACCACACAGGTACTGAGAGCACAACCACCTCATTCAATATGAGAGTTCAGTCACTTCCCTTTCCCTTATTATTCGCTTGAGAGCACAACCACCTCATTCAATATGAGAGTTCAGCCACTTCCCTTTCCCTTATTATTCGCTTGAGAGCACAACCACTACACTCAATATGAGAGTTCAGATATTCCCCTTTCCCTTATTATTCGCTTGAGAGCAGACCCGCACACTCTAACCGTACGAATTTCATGCTGCGACGTCTAACGGATCGGCTTTCACCCAGACATCAGCATGACCTGGGATTTTAATTATGTCACAGTATAATTTTGCGATTTAATTGTATTCTTCCTAAATATTTAATTAATGCTCGAATTTAGAATAATAGGTTTAAAAGAAAATATTGCTTTAATTCGAAATGACTAAGAAATAGTAACTGTTTTTTTTTTATGTACTTACTGTATAAAAAGAGAAATAAAAGATAACATTCAAGTAAATGGTTTTATTGCCATTAATATATTTCACAATTTTCTCCTCGCTGGCTTGCTTGGGTGGCGTCTGCGGGATATTCGAGGGGATCGACAACTCTCATCCAGAGCAACTATGGTCGATGGGAGCGACTGGATCTTCAAGGTTAGACGGAGCGGCTGACGTCACAGTTGGTTTATGACTAAGAAAGATTAAATTATTATGTTTTATGTACTACCTCGGACTGTATAGTGAGAAAAGATAAATAAAAAAATTACAAATAAAATAGTTATATTTACCATTACGTATTATATTTGGACATCCGAATCCTTTCTGCCTCCCGAAATTTTTTTTTATTGGCTTTACTCAATTTCGGGGGCATCTGACGGATTATATTATTTTCCATCACATAGGTGGTTGGATTGTAGGTAGAACCTTGGGGTGCAGTATCCCAACTATGGTCAATTGTGTCTATAGAAACGAGTGCTGACCCATTCCAGTGATTCGGACAGTTGTCCCAACTTAGAATTGGGACATCAACGGCCGCGGGAACTAGGGCAGACCCGTTCCAACTTGTAAATTTGGGATACTTGTCCCAATCACAATACATGATTTTATTATTATTATTATTATTATTATTATACATGAAATTATTATTGCTTTAGTATTAGTAGACTGCTTGTAACTAACTATTGAATACAAAAAGCCGTATATATAGTAGACAAACAGGGTTACACTTTCTGTTTTTTTTTATTTAACTTAGCATAACCACTATCTAAAAAAGGAAATCTTTTAAACAGGGACAAAGAGAAGATATAAAAAAAATAGAATATACCCTTAGAGACAAAGGGGAAAATAGGAAGGATTATGATTCATGCCCTTATAGACAAACAGCATCCCTTATAAATAGTTACTGCAAGAAAGTTATTAAAGAACGCGGTGGAAAACTTTTAAATCTCAATTAGAATAACAATAAGAATATATTTCAAGACACAGATTATTTAATAATTTTGAAGAAATTTGTGATTTGTGTAATTGGCAGACTTACCTCTTGGGTGCATTGATACTTTCACTTTCTCACTGCTGTGTGATAAAAATAGAAATCTCCGCAGACAACATGTTAATCCTATAAATAGTCAGAATAGTTTTATATCTTTACTGAACGTGTGTGTAATGAATACCTCGTCGGGTAACCCAGAGAAACCAGTTATTAATGTATTACAAAATATTTTAATTCCGGCAAAAAAGGTTAGTGATGATTCAGACAAGGTGTTTAATTGTTTATCTCCGGTGTTGAATAATGATATATTTGATCAAGATTTATATTCTGCAGAGGACATTAAAAAAATTGTAGATGAATTAGATACCATAGGGCAAACAGATTTAAAGGGTAATGGGTTGTTAGAATTACCAAAGCAATCAGGAATTATTTTTAAACCAGAAATAACTAGGGCTGACGAAGAATCAACAGCGAGCAAAGATCTTTTGTCAAAAAATGCTAGTTTGCTTGCTAGTAATTTTGAGGGGCTTCCCAATGAATTAACTCCTTGTGGTATAGTATCAAATAATGCTTCTAAAAAGAAAAAAAATTCCGTTTCAGTACAAACAAACAATACTAATCTTTTGAACGTGGGAACACAAACTAAAGATAAAAATTTTTCAATTAAAAAATCAGAGATAAGTAAAGATGAAGTACAAAGGAAAAAACGTAAAATTAAAGCTACTTTAATGAGTTTACGCGTATGTTTAACAGATTTTTCAGAGTATCGTACGGATAATATGACCTTAAGGGAAAGACAGAAATGGAATCGAATAGTGGAAGTATTTGAAAAATGCGCGAACAATATAGAACAGAATTTTTCTCAATAGTTAATTAATTTCTCCCTCCCCCACACACACCCTCGCTAGTATTAAAAGATAACATAAGATATTTCTTAGTTAATTGAAACTGGTTACTCAGAGGTTCACTAAGTTGTATTTATTACAAATTGTAATTAAAAGGAAATGGCGTACGTTTGTATCACCTGCAACAAGTCATTTTCCAGAAAAGATAGTTTACTGCGTCACTTGAAACAGTACTGTGATCGGAAGAAATCACAGTTGAATGAGATGAAAAAAGCGAAAAGGCAGAAAACTTCTAAGAAAACAGGTAAGGATAATATTTGTTAATAAGAGTCAATGCAATGTTCCGCTTTTGCAAGACTGTAAATTATATATTTGTTTTTAGAACCAACATCGAAATATTGTGCCGATTGTAAAAAATTCTGCGCAACAATGTTATTTACGAGTCATCTGCGCACAAACGAACATAAAAATAATGTTGCAAAATTTTCAAATGGTATTGAAACGATTAAGGCTGCCTTTAAAGGAAGAATCATATCCTACAGAATCAAACCTGAGGGGCACCATATTAACGTGAATACATTTTTTGGTGACATATTTCAAAAAGTGATGGACTTATTAGGAGCAGAAGTACAAAAACATACGTGCATTAAATCAAATTTGGAGTTGTTTGGAATTCATAGTGTGAAGTCTTTTAACACTAGATTTGAAACACTTTGTCAAGCTTCGGACCTAGCCCAGTATATTGCAGATATGTGCAAGATAAACGACGTAAAAACTGACGAAATGGCAGAAAGAGACTCAGGTAAAAAGAAATTATTTTAAATTTTAAGGTAACATCTCTGTTTTGAACATAGTTCTAAAAGTTGTCTTTTACAGGATGGAGCTTGATCAACATTATTCATTTGGAAGTTAACGTTAATAAATACAACCCCCTCAGAGCTTCTTCGCATATTGAACTACCCCAGGAAATTCAGATGAAACGTGCTACAATCAATATCAGGAACAATGATGAATTTTGTTTCTTCTGGTCAGTCGTTGCAGCCTTGCACCCCCCTACGGGATTAGAGTTTGAAACATCATCATACCCACATTTTGCAGATGTCTTGGATATTTCAGGTATTGAAACTCCCGTTAAAATTATTAATATCTCAAAATTTGAATTGCAAAATAATGTATCGATTAACGTTTATGGCTTAGAAAAACTAAAAACAGATTTTAAATCCAAGTATGAAGTGATTGGGCCTTTACATTATACAAAGGTCAAACAAAATAAACACATTAATTTATTGTTAATAGGCGATGACGATGGGAATTTCCACTATTGTTTAATTTCCGATTTGTCTAGGTTAGTTTCTAGTCAAATAACTAAACACAATGGAAAAAAATATTTTTGTGACGGCTGTCTCCAATATTTTACATCTAATGAAGAATTAACCAAACATACCATTTACGACTGCGGTCATATACGTGTTACTTTACCAAGCACAGAAAATAAAATAGATAAATTTGGCAACATGGTACCGGGAAATATTTTGAAATTTACTAATATTGAAAAAAAAATGGAAGTTCCATTCGTCATTTACGCAGATTTCGAATGTATTCTTAAACCTTTAAATAATGGGACCAATGACTTGGAAGCAAACCGTCCTTACACGTTGAAAAAATACGAACATGTTCCATATTCCTTCGCGTATTACATAAAGTGTTCTTTTGACGATGAGGCTTCAAAATTTGAACTTTTTCAGGGCCTTGATTGTGCAAAGGTTTTTATAGATATGTTAGACAGAGATGTATACTCTATTTATAATAAATATTTACACCACAAAAAACCAATGAACCCTTTAAGTGAATTGGAAAAATTACGTCATACTTATACAAAGGAGTGTCACATTTGTAAAAAAATAATCGAAAAAGAGAAAGAAAAAGTTGCGGATCACTGTCATCTGACTGGGAAGTACCGGGGGCCCGCACATTCAGTGTGTAACTTAAATTTTAAGATACCCAATTTCATTCCTGTTGTCCTACATAACCTAAAAAATTACGATACCCATCTATTTATAAAAAACCTTTGCCAGAACAAGGAACGGCTGAAGGTAATTGCCCAAAATAAGGAAAAATATATTACCTTCGAGAAGTTTCTTGAGGTAGGTCTATATTTCGATAAAAAAACTGGAAAACAAAAGAAAAAATGTTTTTCCATTAGGTTTATAGACTCTTTTCAATTTTTACCCTATTCTTTATCAAAACTTGCGGAAACTTTAAAAGATGAGCAATGCTTGGAAATATCAAAATATTTTAAGGATAAGGAACAGTTTGATTTTATTCGTCAAAAAGGTGTTTTTCCTTATAACTACATCGATAGTTACACAAAATTACAAGAAGCCTCATTGCCCGAAAAAGAACAATTTTATAATGACTTGATAGAGGAACATATTAGTGACCAAGAGTACGAACGCGCAAAGAAGGTATGGAACTTGTTTGAGTGTAAGTCTATTGGGCAATATTCTGATATCTATTTGAAATCTGACGTTTTACTTTTGGCAGATATATTTCAAAACTTTAGGAAAACTTGTCTTAATACATACACTCTAGATCCCGTGGCCTATATAAGTTTTCCGAGTTTCAGCTTTTCTGCTTTTTTATTACACTCAGGGACGGAATTAGAATTATTGACGGACGTAAACATGTTACATTTTTTTAAAGATAGTGTAAGAGGAGGGGTCAGTACCTGTGTTTGTAGGAAATCCGAAGCAAATAATCGGTTTATGCCAAATCACGATAAGTCTAAACCCGATAAGTATATTTTATACGTGGATGCAAATAACCTGTACGGAAAGGCAATGTCTCAATACCTACCACAAAAAGATTTTGTTTGGTTATCTCCAGAAGAAATTGCAAATTTTAATGTCACAAATATTTCCGATACGTCTGATAAGGGGTATGTTTTAGAAGTGGATCTGGCCTACCCGGGTGAGCTACATGATCTACATAGTGAATTTCCTTTTTGTCCTGAAAGTTATCAACCGCCCAATTCTAAATGTTCAAAATTAATTCCAAATTTAAAAAACAAGGAAAAGTACGTGATTCATTACATGTTACTTAAGCAGTGCCTTCAACATGGACTAAAATTAACTAAAATTCACCGAGTGTTAGAGTTTACTCAATCACCTTGGCTAAAAAAGTATATCGATTTAAACACAAAATTAAGAAACGAATCTAAAACAGAGTTTGAAAGAAGTACGTATAAATTGGCTAATAACAGTATATATGGGAAGACGATGGAAAATGTTGAAAAAAGAACTGACATTAGGTTGGTTACAGAGTGGTCAAAAAATGTACGAAAGGACGGTGCGGAAAACCTTATTTCAAAACCATATTTTAAAGACTCATTTGTGTATAATGAAAACTTGGCTGCTATTCACATGCAAAAAGTTTTGATCAACTATGATAAGCCCGTGTACGCAGGATTCTCTATTTTAGACCTATCTAAAACGGTTATGTATAGTTTCTTTTACGATTTCTTAAAACCATTATATCAAGAAAAGGTTAAACTACTGTACGCAGATACTGACTCGTTTATCTTGGAAATCGAGACTGAAAATGTATATGAAGATATTAAACATCATATCGAAGACTTTGACACCTCAAATTACAAGCCTAATAACATACACGACATGCCAATAACAAAAGCTGTAGTAGGTAAATTTAAAGACGAATATGCTGGCGAACCCATAGAAAGCTTTTATGGCACCGGTGCTAAAGCTTATTGTGTTAAAACTAAAAAAACGTTACTTAAAAAAGCGAAAGGAATTAAAAAAAGTAGTATTAATAAACAATTGAACTTGACTCATTACAAGGATGTTGTTGAAAATAACTCTAAAACTTTTTGTAGTATGTATTTGTTCAGATCTAGGTCACATAATATTTTTACGGAGCTCGTTAATAAAGTAGCCCTTACGTCGATCGACGATAAGCGCTATAAGATTCCAAATTCTTTCGATAGTCTCGCATGGGGTCACCAGGATATCCCTCTCTACGAGTGGTCTAAGGATCAAGAAAATTGGTAACTCCCGCCTCAATTGTGAGTATATTAAGGTCCACAACTGTGAAATATTTCAGTTTTAATCAATTATTAATAATGTGTGCAGAATCCTTTGATAAGGAAATTGACAATGTTTCTTATAGAACATACGATCAAAGAATACGCTCGTTTAAAAGATGGACAGGAAAATTATCACCTGAAATATTAGCAATCTGTGGATTTTACTATCTGATGATTGAGGATTCTTGTCGATGTTATTAGAGATATTTGATTGGAGATCTGAGGACTCTCCCATTGAGGAACATTATAAATTTCATAAAAACTGTGATCTAATGGAGTGTATGTGGCGATATAAAATGAAAGACCAAATATTACAAGGGACCCAAAACGATTATAAAATACTAGTACCACTGTTTATTATTCTGTTATTTCTACTAAATATGTTTATACTTAGTTATGTTAATATGAAATAAATGTATTAAGAAAAAAAAATCTGTTGTGCTTTAATGTTCACATACCTTGACCTTTTAAGGAAAGTTGGTAGGGAGACGGTTATAATAAGAATGCATTTTTGTCTTACAATTCACTAAACAAGATGTATTCGACATTTAATCAAGGTTTTGAGTATCCCCCAAACAAAAGTGAGGTTAGCAGTGAAAATAAATTTAATGAAAAAATTTTAAATGCTAAAATCTATTACTTGAACAAGTCCTCAACAAAATTTATAAGCATTGGGTTAAATTTGGAGAATTTTGCCCCGAAAGTAATTATTGGCGGTCACAATGGTTTCAAAATATTCCTGTCCGAAGAAGACTGGAAAAATTTACTTTCTTATCAAGGCATTCTGATGGGATATTTTTATTCACTTAATGCGGACACGACTCCTGTAAAGTTTGCAAATTTCACAGTTTATTTCGAAATGTATCAACAACAGCCTGTAATAAAAATTAAAAAAAGTGATGGCTATTACGTGACTCTTGCTTGCGAGTCCATGGACAATTTATGGGCTCTTAAGGAACTAATTAATTACAGGATTCAAATAATTAAACGACAGGAGTTTCCACAATATTTCAATGTGTTTAAAACTAGTCTGAAACATTCAGGGGACCTGCTTGCAAACATATATAATGTTTTAAATCCAAATCATAATCCAAACAGCGAAAATGTATGCACAATGTTCGAGTTGCTGACAATATTTCCGAACGAGTTGGAAAATTTGATTACGAGAAATGGACAGAAAAGGAAATATGAAGAAAACAGTGACTTTCAGTGAGCAAAATGAAGTTCATATGCTTGTGGTATGGTCCTTTGCCTATAGGAGCGCCCGAAAGAGTAATTTTAGAAGCCAATATCTTGACCAACTACGATTCAAAAGACGAATTCAGCAATTTGAAATTGAACTTTTTAATATTTTAAATGAAAAACATAGAATATATGCTAATAGGTTTAATTAGTAATAAAATACATTTGATTAACATACTTGTTTTATTTCTTAATTATAATATATTACAAAACATCTTTTTTGGGAATCCATGAATTGTTAGATTTGTCAAGGCCCAACCATTTAACAAATACTTGACTTCCTTTTTTTCTTAATATTTTTTCAACTAAATATACGTCTGGATATTGCACTTTTTGTAACTCCTCTTGATAGAATCCACCTTCAATTTTTTCATTTTTCTCATCTTTCAGAAGATACGTGGTGGGGTTTGTCAGGTTTACTTTTCTTATTTGAAAAATTTCAGTCGACCAATTGGGTGTATAGCCTTTTGCGAACAACTCCCTTTGCTTCGAAATGCGAACAAAGTCATTAACTTTAAACTTTCTACGATCCAAGTCGACTATTTTTTTAAAAGTGAAAGAATTTTGTAATATTGTTTTTTCATTTCCTGGGTTAACATCAACCGGTTTATAACCAGTAGTGCTATGAGTGGTATTATTATATTTTTCAACAATACTTGGCAACGCTGTATACCATTTATAACTACCTTGATTACTTAAATATTTCCACATAATATTTTTAAGAGTTCGATTAACGCGTTCAACTATACTTGCTTTCAGGTTGGAAAAAGTGCTGTAATGATTGATTTTAAACTCGTTCATAAGCTGTTGAAAATCTTTATTGTAAAACTCCTTGCCTAAATCAGTTTGTAAATTTGTGGGTTTACTGGTTTGGTCTAATATTGTTTTCATAGCTCGAGTAACCTCTTTTCCTTGCTTACTTTTAAGGGGTTGAGCCCAGACGTATTTTGAAAATGTGTTTATTACTATCAAAATATATCTATATCCCCTGTTTAATTTAGCATAGGGAAGCATTTCTACCAAATCAGCCTGCCACAAGTCGTTCAAGCTCCTAATAACCACCCTTCTCCTTTTGTAATTTCTCCTAGCAGGTTTATGTAATTCGTCGACAACTGTTTCCTTAGCGATAGACATTACGATTAATCAAATGATTTAACAAAATAATTATCCCAATAGCTTTTATACGTATCCTCCCATTCTTTAAGCTTTTCACTTAAAATTACTGTATCTTCTTTAAAATATTCGACAATTTTATCAATATTTTTGCTTACATCATCAAGATTATCTTTAATTTTAGTGTTTAGATATTTTAGTGATGTAGGATTAAGTATTGTGTCTAGTTCGCCCATCCCTTCATCTAGCTTATTTATTTCTTCATGTAATTTCTTAACAATGCTTTGCAAGACAGAATTAATACTAATTACAATCCGCCTTTCTGATAAAGGCAGCTCATAAATTTGTCGACCATTAAGAAAACTATCCACTATTTCTGCTTTAGTTGTATTTAAATTTTCAACATTTGCTCTAAAGGCTTTAATTTTTTCCTTTGCATTGAAAAATACTACTTCTTTAATTTTTGTGTTCATTATTTCGTTTATTTTTTCAATATCCGCTTTCAAGGTTATATTTTCACTTGTATTATTTAATATTCTCTTGTTGATATTTTTTATAGTTTCCTTGCCGGAATTTTCTTCCTGTGTATATTTTTGCTCTAATGTTAGTACTTGGTCTTCACAAAATTTTAACTTTTTCGTCACATTGCTAATATTTTCAACATTTTCAAGTGATCGTTTATTTTGTATCATTAATTCTTTTTTAAAATTTGAAGTTTCCAAGTGATTTTGTTGCAATTCATATTTAAAGTGTTCAACTACCTTGTTTTCAATATAATTTAAATTTTTTGAAATGTGGCGACCAAATTTGTCGATAGTCATTTTGTAAGTGTTCTGAAACAGGTGTAACATTCACTTATATGATGACGTTAGCCTCCTTGAGCTCCTCAATGATTGATATTGCTTCATTATTATGACCGGTATGGCCGGCATTCGTTGAGGCCACCAATAAACGAAGTCTATCAACAAGCTCGTTAACATTATCCCAATATACATAATCAGTATTATTTTTATTAACTTTAAGAGTTAAACCTGATCCTTCTGTAGTTGTTCTTTGAGCTCTATACGGAGCCTTACGTCTTGTGAATGTTGAGATAAACCTTTCGGCTGCAGGATTAAGAGCTCTTGTTTTTGTTATTCCTTTTTTTTGTAAGTATGGTCCAATTATTGTAACATATTTACGCGATCCATTCCCTTGAACTTGCTCGTCAGGACTATTATTCCTACGATATGCATTAGTTCGTGCTAGAATATCCATATAATTATCCAAGTCTTTAGCACTGTAACCTTTTGGATCTTTTTTAAATATTAATTCATATAAACCGGGGGTGCCTTGATAGGTAATCTCTTTTACTTTAATATCTTTTCCAATAATTTCTACCGGTTCTTGTGTTAGTCCCAAAAAAAATTTTTCCGTTTCCAAATCATGAACTATACCATAATGGTGATCAAACGTATGTTCTAAATCCGTGACACCTTCATCAATGTATTTACGAGGTAAGTTGTCAAAGTCGTTTAGCCAATCTTGATATCCAGGTGTACCAACATAAGTCTGGATTGTTTGTCTAGTTTGTTCCAATAGATCTGAAAGATTCCCTATCGTTGAATCGGATGATGAAGATAATGGCTCTGTTTCAGCTATAACACTCGTTTCTTGTATGGTTGGGATATGACTAACTGAAGCGACGCTAGTATCAAAAAAGGAGGGTATTTCTGTTGGTAGAACTGGGGTTTTCCCAGTTTTTCTTATGTTTTTTGTTCTTTGGGGGGTTGATGTTTTATAAAACCTTGTAAATGACGGCTCCTCATCTTTTATGACAACAGGTTCAATTTTACCAATGGTTGAAATTAATTCTTGCAAAGGTTGTGTTATTGGTTTATAAGTTTCTTCCAGCCTCGAATGAGACTCAAATTCAGCATTTTTTAAAGCTTGAAATTTTTTCTTAACTGCCTTTCTTGATTTAACAAGTTGTCTTGCTAATTGTTCATTCATGACTGTATATTTTGAAATAGCTGTTTTTGTCTAGTGGTGTTGTTTTTATAAGTAAATGTAGGAATCGAAACCTTTTCGATATCTACCTGAATTTATACCGGAATCTTTATCTATTACCATGAATCCAAATTTCTCTCGCCAGCACAATAAACACATTTCTTTAAACTGATTAAAGGTCATATCAACGTTAACGTGATCATTATAAACATGTTATAAATTTGTATTGTCTTGTTGAAAAATAACAATTAAATTTGCATTGTCACGAATTAGCTGCTTAGGAATAGAAGAATATGTTTGACACAAGTAGAAACAATCAGTATTTCTATGTCTTCCAAAACAAAAGTAATCCTTTACAATTGACTGATTGCAACAAACTATGTCGTCAAAAATTATTAGTGCGTTTGGCATTACTTCTTGGGGTGCAATTATATTCTCTTCGTCCTCGGATTCGTAATAACCAATTTCCTTTATTGGCTTAAAAAGTGTTCTTAAATATTCATACTTGGGCTGATACAAAGATTTTGAATAAATATATAAATTTTCAAATCGTAAACCGTTGGGATCTTCAATTAAGCCAATTACAACGTTTGTTTTACCACAACCTGACGGACCAATAATTAAACATCTTTTGCTACTTCCTTCAAACAGTCTTCCGTGTTTTCTAAATTTATTTGTTGATGTATCATGATTCTTAATTATTACAGAGTATGGTTGCTTTTCAACTCTCATATTATATAAAAGTACTTAAGTTCACTGTCAAAGTAAAACTAATCATTCTATGTTAAGACTTTAACTATATAATGTTTCAATCACACAACAAACGTGTTACTTACAAGTCGAACGACAAGCAAAGAGGATCTGGTTTACTAAACACGCTTATCAATAAATTACCCTTTGAATTACACCTTCCTGGTTACAATTTCTGTGGGCCCGGGACAAAATTAGAAAAAAGATTATCAAGAGGTGACAAGGGAATCAATTTATTAGACGAGGCCTGCAAAGAGCACGACATTGCATATTCGCAATCAAACGATATAAACAGAAGGAACGTTGCCGATAAATTACTGTCTGAGAAAGCAATAGCCCGATTCAGAGCAAAGGACGCTAGTTTTGGAGAAAAAGTGGCAGCGTTAGGCATTAGTGGCACTATGAACGTCAAACGAAAGTTGGGTATGGGTCTAAAAATAAAAAAGACAAAAGGGCGAGGAATAACTTTGCATCAAGCCATTGCGCAAGCAAGAAAAGGACTTAAGGGAAAGCAGTTTAAAAGTTTACAAGCGGGTATTAAAACAGCCGTAAAAGCAATTAGGAAAAGTGGTAAGGTGATTGCCCCTAAAAAAAGAATTATACCTATTCCAAAGAGTGGGGGATTTTTACCACTTATACCATTATTTGCGGGCCTGTCAGCTTTAGGTGCCCTAGGAGGAGGCGCCGCAGGAGTAGCAAAAGCCATTAACGACGCAAAAGCAGCCAAACAAAAATTAGAAGAAGATAAAAGACACAATCAAACGATGGAGTCTATAGCAATAGGACAAAAAGGAAGCGGGCTGTATTTAAAACCCTATAAATCGGGGTGTGGTTTGTATTTGAAGCCCTATTCAAAAAACTGCTAAAACATATACCCCTAAAAACTCTTACTAATTATGATTTACTAAAATACATAAAATTTCTACAAATTCCCAAGTTTAGAGGTATATTTATGAGAAATAAGCTTCCTAAAAAAATAAAAGACAATGAAAGTGGTATTATTAATCTAGATGATTATAGTGGTGATGGAACTCATTGGACAGCCTACATAAAAAAAGAAAAACAAATAACCTACTTTGATAGTTATGGTAATCTGCGACCACCCGCTGAATTAATAACATATTTCTTCAGCGATAAAAATAAAAATGTTATAAATTATAATTATAACAGGTTTCAAGATTTTAACGCGACAAATTGCGGACAGTTGTGTCTAATATTTCTTTATAATAACACCTGATACCCAATAAAGATTTATTCATTTGCGAAATATTAAAGGGACATGTCCTATAGTTTTGTTATTAGCGGCAATTCAGCCATCTTAACTACTGAATTTCACCCTCCCATATATCTAGAGGAAAATATCGATTATGTTATTGGACTTGTAAATTTTGAAACATTTAATGCAATTCCCAACATTGATGAGAGTAATAATCGTTTCTTTTACGGTGAAACTGGTGAATTTATAACTATCCCGCCCGGAAGTTATGAAATTGATAATATCAACAAATTACTGCAAGACAAATTAGAAGAAAAACAAATTTCATTTTATCTTAACGCTAATAATAATACGTTGCGTTCAGTAATTAAATGCTCCGAAACTATTATTTTTAGAGACGGCTCTATAGGCACCTTGTTGGGATTTCAAAATCAGATACTAGATTCGAGAGAAATTCATATTTCTGAACGACCTGCAGAAATAATTAAAGTAAACTCAATAAATATCGATTGCAGTATCGCTGAAGGTTCATACTTAAATGGTAATCCAGTTCATATAATACATCAATTTTTTCCCAGTGTGGCTCCTGGTTTTAAAATAATAGAATCACCCCAAAACGTTATATACTTCCCAGTTACTGCCAAGGTAATAGATAAAATAATTATTAAAATATTAGACCAAGAGGGAGAACGTGTTAATTTTAGAGAAGAAACCATAACTTTAAGACTACATCTTAAAAAATTAGATGAACGATGGTGATTATTTATAACAGGAAAAATCAATATTTTAGTGGAAAGCTTAATAAGAAAGAAAACAATCGTAATTTTCTCAGTAATAAACAGAACTCTCAAAGACTAACACCGTTAAATAGACAGTTTCTTATAAGTTTGGGTTTTAAAATTAAATAAAATATGGAGTATCTAAACGTTAAAGAAAATGTTCTTGTTGATGATTCAATATTAAGTTGGGAGGTATTTTCCTTCGATCCCTTTAATCCAACAAAACTCGGACCAAATGATGAAATTCGCATTGCCCTGCAACAGACCGGGAAGTATCCCTTGCCCTGCAAAAGTGAAATATATTTGGAATTACAAGTTACCAAAGAGGATGGTGCACCGTTAGCAAACACTTTTTTAGTCAACAACGCCCCAGCCTTCTTGTTTAAAGAAATGCGTTATGTTTTAAACGGTGTTACTATTGACTCTGTTAGAGATCTCGGCATCACTTCAACACTTAAGGGTTATACGTCGTTTAACCAAAACGAAAGCGCAAAATTGGAAAATGCCGGCTGGTATCCCAAAGCGAAAGCAACTGATAAAATTATGACCGATGACAAAGGAAACGTCTCTTTGTGCATTCCATTAAAGATGTATTCAGGGTTCTTTGAAGATTACAATAAAATTATCCTGAATTCTCAACAAGAGCTAATACTCGTTAGAAGTAATGATTCGGTTGATTCGTTACTGCGCACTACCGAGGCTGCGGAAACAGCAAAAATTGTAATCACAAGACTTTGCTGGAGGGTTCCACATCTTACTCCGGCAATCCCCCAAGAATTGGCATTAACGAAACTTGTCGAGAAAAACAGTGACATACTAATTACTTTTCGAAGTTGGGAGCTAGTTGAATATCCTGAATTACTAGAAACCACAAGGCATAATTGGCCTGTAAAAACTTCTACCAAGGTTGAAACACCTCGTCATGTTTTAATCGCTTTCCAAAAGAATAGGCGTGGCAATATTAAAATGGATATGAGTAAATTTGATCACTGTGAATTAAGAAATATTAATGTATTTTTAAACTCTGAACGATATCCCTATAACGACCTTCAACTCGATTTTAAAAACAACAAATTCGCTACACTCAATGAAATGTTTTGTGATTTTCGTCAAGTATATTATAACTCTCCGATGGAACCAGTTTTTAGTCCTACCGAGTTTAAGAGTAATGCGCCTATTTCCTACATAAATTGTTCACATCAAAGGGATCTGTTACAAACTGGTCCAGTTACTATGAGGATTGAATTTGAAACAAAGGAAAAAATACCTGCCAAAACCGCTGCGTATTGTCTCATTATTCATGATAAAATATTCAGTTACAATCCGCTAACAAAAATAGTAAAGCAACTTTAAATCCCCTACCACCCGGACTAATGTTTTATATATATTCAGTTATTTACGAAGCTTAGTAGTGGTGAGAATGTCTTTAGAAGAGGAGTTTTCTGAACGATTACACACTTTTATGTATAAGTTAAATATACTTAAAAAGGATATCGAACACTATTCTAAAAAGTTTTCTATGTTTAAAAATTTTTCTGCTTTAAAAATTAATGATGGGTTCCAGAATTGTTATGGATGTACAAGGGTTTAAGAACGAACATAATAAATTTATACCTAAGGAATTGGCAACCTTTGATGGCTATAAAATAAGTCACTATGTTTTCAAACAACCCTTTGCAATAAATTTGCTTCCTAAGGAACAATACAAGCAAGCTACCTGGTTAATGAAAAATCATCATTGCATAAACTGGAACCTAGGACCTACCCCTCTTCATCATTTCAGCGATATAGCTAAGAAAATTACTGAAAATAGTGAATTTATTTATGTTAAAGGACCAGAAAAAGCAAAGTTTCTAAGAAAATATTCTTCCAAGCCCATAATCGAACTAGACGAAGAACCAGCCTTGCCTCAATCAACACCCAGATGTATATATCATTCAAGGTCACCTTCTGTTTGTGCATTATCTAACGTGTTTTATCTGTACGAAAACTTTTTGATGAATGAATAAAAGAAATTTATTTGTATTTACTGTTTTATTTTTAATTTTAGTCTAAATTATAATTAGTATATTAAGCCGACATGTTCAGAGGTTCCTCTTCTTCATCAATTATATTGATTGCCTCCAATACTATAGGATCCGTAACATAGGGTTTTAAACTGAGTAGTTCTGCAAAAAACCCACGGCTGTTGAATTCTTGCACCAGATCCACCAAGTTGAAACTTTCAAAAAAATCTACGCATGCGTCAGCACCTCTTCCATAATGTTCTGCTTGGTCTTGATAGAAGTTACACCACTGCGGGTTACTTTGCATAGCTAAATAATATTGCTCATTAATCTTCTCACAAAAGGTCTTATGTAATTTCTTAACATGCTGGCTTAATGCACTACTTGAAGAATGCATTATTAACAATAACTGCAAGTCTCATTTTAAAGCAAAATCTCCTTCCATACTTTAATCAAAAGGTTAGATAATATTTGAGTGGGGTAATTGTGAGTAGGGTAATTCCGTAACTTTCGAACCTCATTTACTGACATAACATGAGTGAGGCATCTGTTTTTATGGACATTCAAGGATACCACTGCTCCTTTGGTTACGTCCCAAAAGAATTAGCGATTTATGATGGGATTCGCTGTTCAAACTATCTATTTAAATCACCATTTAAGAAAAATTTGTTAACTGTTGAAGATTTGAAAACCGTGACTTGGGCAGAAGAATATCATGGTCTTGAATGGGACTGCGGATATATAAGTCTCCATAAAATTAATAGTATTTTAAACCATGTGGTAAAATGCTATCTGTCACCCAAGATTTACGTGAAAGGGAATGAAAAGGCAAACTTCTTACGAAATATCTTTGATGAAGAAACTATATATACAGTATTCCTATTGGTAAAGAACCAAAGCTAAGTAAATTTAAGAAAATTCCAGAATGTTATTTTCATAAGAATGGTAATTGTTGGCATTGCGCTTTGGCAAATGTAAAATTACTATATAATTATAGAAACTGTTACTATTTATTTTGTTTTTTTTCTCCCTAAAGTTACTGAAAAGTTACTCTGTGTATGATATAGTACCGCTGTTGTTCCTGTTTTTTTTGTTACTGTATTCCTGTTTTTTACTGTTAAATTCCTATTTTTTCTCTCTCACTGTCTGTATGTCACTGTCTGGATTCCTGTTTTTTACTGTTAAATGCTGTTTTTTTACTGTTTTCTCTCTCTCTATCTGCTGTATGTCTCTGTCTGTCCATCTCATTCTTTGTTTAAGCAATGAACACCCTGTAGAATATCGGATTATGCTAACGCTGTTAAATTCAACCGAGCACAAGGTTAATTGTCTCGCAAGAGTTCGATGGCAGGGCTTCCGAGCCCGATGACGTCGTAGCGTGAAATTCGTACGGTTAGAGTGTGCGGGTCTGCTCTCAAGCGAATAATAAGGGAAAGGGGAATATCTGAACTCTCATATTGAGTGTTGTGGTTGTGCTCTCAAGCGAATAATAAGGGAAAGGGAAGTGGCTGAACTCTCATATTGAGTGTTGTGGTTGTGTCTCAAGCGAATAATAAGGGAAAGGGAAGTGACTGAACTCTCATATTGAATGAGGTGGTTGTGCTCTCAGTACCTGTGTGGTGTTGTGTGGTTGTACTCTCAGTACCTGTGTGGTGTTTGTGTGGCGGCACTCTCAGTAACTATATACTCCTCGTCACCCTGTGGACATGGAGTCGGGAAGAATGGGGGTTGGAAGGTTTTGGGTAATGTATCGTGACGGGGGGGGGGGGCGGTGTGTACACCCATATGAGCTGATGTCTAGCTGCTAGTTTATAGTATTGAATCACTCCGTATACTATGTGACAATTCAATGTTGTCACTAATAAGTTAGTAGAACTGGCTTAATCATAGTACCTTATATCACATATCTGACTTGGATTTTAGCTTTTAAAACAAGTGAAACGTGTAATGTTGTGTTTCCTATATGGAACTGGACCCCTACCTTATGTTAAGGACCTTCCCTTCGTTGTCCTTGGCTAGGCGGAATTACATTTTGCCCGTGTCTTAATTTATCTAATATCTCTTGCAGTAGTTATCCAATATTTTCTAATGAAACGGCATTTTTTGTGAATATTTCCTTCTTTTGGATTTTAATGTTTACCTGTCAGTTTGGTTTTAAAACTTTCTAGGTTAATTTCTTCGTTTTAAAGATGTAATGGCAATGGCTTCTATATCGGGCAACCGAGTTCGAACGACCGTTTGTCGAATGGCCGAAGATGTATGGGCTGTGGGATTATTTGAATAGAATTTATAATGAGTTGCATTGATTATAAATTGATTTCTTATGTAAAACTAAATTTGGGTACATCTGTTTGTTTTTACTTGGCTTAAATACCTGCAATTGGGTAATCACAACCCACTAGACGTATTTCATTATCACTCGCTAGTATGTGAACCGGCCTATTTTTGGTCCGAGCAGTACTGTTCTGGAGTTTATCGCTGAAATTTGCTTTATCTGCTTGACGCCCCTCCCTCACCTCTTTGTGGTAGACGGAACGACACTAACCTAAAATAGTTCGGTGGTCACTTGATCTCGAGCAGCCGGCTAGCAAGAAGCCTTTTCAAATCCAGGACTTTCGAGGTCATCTTTGCCGGATTTCCGATTTGGAGGCCCTTTTTTTTGCCGCCATTAAGTTTACTTTTGAGATGTCGACTTCGTGGCGGCAGCAAACCACTTACGTGGGATTTTTTTGTGGCATTTGCTCGCTGTTCGAGGTTAAGTCAGGTCACCAGGACCGAAAGGGGCCGAGTTTGAAGCACCCACCACTTTGTGAACCCCCTAAAAACAATTATTAGGACCCTATAAAAGCTCCGAATAGGGTCTTTTCGACACCTTCTTTTGGACACCTACTTTTCGACACCTTCTTTCGACTACCTTTTGTCTGGTCTTCCTTTCCGTTGGAAGAAGTTCTCCGTCCATATTTCGATACAGGTTTAAGTACTAAACCCATTATTATTCCTGAATAAAGCCTGCAATAATTTTAATTATTTTTGTTTTATTTATACAGCTCCCCGTTTTCTTTTTCTTGTGTTTGTGTGATGTCAGGTCGCACGATCAGAGCTAGCCCCACGACCATCTAGGAGGTTTCCAGCTTTTTCTGTAGTAAAGCTGGTGGCGCTTGTTAAACCCCCTCCCGCGAGCTAGGGCAATTGGCACGCGTGCTCCACGGCTGGTTCTGTGCGTGCTCTCTGGTCACCACTTTTGTTAATTTTTTTTTCATCGGCAATTTAATTATTTTAATTTTCTTTTTTTCTTTTTTTGAATAAATTTTAAAATTACGGTTTGGTTTATTCTGCGGTGCTCATCGCAGCATCGCTGAAAAGTACCATATCCTACCTTTTTTTAATTAAATAACAATTTTTTTTTGATTATTTATTTTTTTTTTTACAATAAAAAACAACAGCGAAACACGCGTTTTAACTAATCAAATCAAATCAAATCAAAAATACCTTTATTGTCATGAAAATTAGGTAATTTCGTTGACAAAGCACCTACATACTAAACTAGTAATTAAAGACACAAAATAATAAAAATGGAGAAGCAAGAAATACAAATAAGATAAATGGCGTAAATGAACAATTATGAATGGTAATATAATACAAACAAACTTGCACACAAAAGTTAAAATAAATTATCTACCTTAACAATTAATTAATCAGGGCCATATACTAAAATAAAATACAATAACACCATATAGGCATTCTTGAAACACAAACAGTAAAAGGACAATCCAGACACAAGACTATAAAAACAAAATAAATAAAATAAAATAAAATACATAGGAGAAAACTGAGTATTATAATATCGTTGAATTATAATACAGGGTTATTAAAATAATCCGTTATGCTATAGTAGGCCTTTGAAATTAATATTTTCTATACTGCTGATTTAAACTCATCCAGCGTATCTAACGATCTTATACCAACTGGCAGGTGATTAAACATTTTCCTGCCCTTATAAATTATCGAATTCCTTGTCAGTGCCAAATGAGGTATGGACAAAAGCACAACAGCAACTCGTCTTGTGTTGTAACTATTTTTCCTACGTTAACTGTTTCTAATATATATATGCTACTAAAACTTAATATTCTATATTGTGTAAATAACAATTTACATGCATCCCTAGCACCTGCTCCGCACATATATCTCACTGCTCGTTTTTTTAAGATCAAAACTGAGCGCATCAAGTATTGACTGTAGTTACCCCAGAAGCAGACTCAATATCTTTAAATTGGACTCTATAAGGGATAAGTATACAGATCGAGCGATGTTCATGCCTAGTTGCCTCGAAAAACCCTAAAGCAATGCATCCCGGTGCCAATTTATTGCATATATTTACATTGTGGGCCCTAAACGTCAGTTATCCCGAGGAACTTAGCATTTGTATTGTTGGAAATCTAACAATTGCCAAGGGAGACATTATCCACCACGCCATTAAAGCTAATAATGTTAGTCTTAGACACCACAACTTGACTTTTTTGATAAACTCAGAAACAATTTCAGTTAATTGTGCAGAGTCTCTAGCGTACCAAAGGATAGTGGTATCATCAACAAATACCGTAAATTTACCCTTAATCTCCAAGGGGGCCATGTCGCTAATGTAAATTAAAAATAATGTTGGGCCCAGCACCGAACATTGTGGCATGCCTGCCACTATCCTACCCTTGTCCGAGGTCGTTCCGTTAAGACTAGTGTCTGGTTCCTGTGGAAAATGAGTTATTTATAACATTAGCAAACTCAACCAGTGTAAGTTCAGGTAAACCCTATAATATTTTGATGGAAATTCCATCCCATCCTGCCGCGCTTTTATTTTTTATGCCACAAAGTATTTGATTAATTTCCTCAAGGTAAGTAGGAGCAGGAAAGAAAGAACGTGAAAAAGATATTGGTTTCAAGTAATCTAGTAGATCGTGCCCCGAAACAATATTGCTTGCTAGGTTTGGTGCAATTTGTGACAATCCGATTTTGTCACAAATGAACTAAGTCTGACGTGTATTGTGTCTTTAACAAATGACCCTGTATAAAGTAAATACATACCTTGCCTGTTTAAAACGATGTTTGGTTCCCTGTATACTCTTCATAAATAAGTTCTTCAACAGTTTTAATAGTTTGGTCTGACATAGCTTCTACAAATACCTCCAAAGTAAATACATACCTAAGGTCAACGGCCTCTGTTTTCGTTGTCTTTGACCGAGCAAAGCTACATTATCCTCCCATTTTAAATCACATATCTCCCTGGAATACACTATCTGAGACTTATTCTAGGGTATCATTAGGTGATCCAATTAATAAATTTCTCTGTTATGAAAACCTGTCAAATCGACTAATGAATTTTCTAGGTTAATATTCTTCTTCTGAACATGTGTGGGCTATAACATTAATGGCCGTTTGCTCCGAGAATGGCAGGGATATCTTAGGACTTGGGTTTTCTTTAAACAATTTTTAATGAATTGTAGGATTTACGAATTGGCTTCTTATGTAAAACTGAATTTGGGTACATCTGTTTCATTTCTCTTGGTTTGGAGTATCTGCAATTGAATGGACATGGCTCTAAAGGCTTCATTCCGTGTCACCGCCAGTGTGTGAACTGGTCTCTCTCTCTCGGAGCGAGCTGGTAGTTCTGCCCTAACCTTTATTGTTCTGTGGTTCTGGCCGGAAATGGGTCGCTCTTTCGCTTTATCTCTTTCCACCCCTCTCTGGCGTTTCTCTTCTCTCTCATATCCTGTTAACGGCACGTTTTTTAACTTTTAACCTGCAATTCTTCAGTGACTTTACTTAACTTCCAGCGTTTAACGAGGCAGCAGGCGTTTCCAGATCCACGGCTATTCAAGCCATCTGTGTACCAGGATTTTGGGATCTTGAAGCGTTACTTTCTGTGCTCCCTTAATTTGCTTTAGTTTATTTTGGTTTCTGGGGCCACAGAAAGCCACATCGTGGGATTTTTTTTGTCCAAGTTGTTCGCTGTTTGGAGGTGAGTTTTTTTTTAATATACCATGCCGTTTTTTTTTTGTCAATTTTTCAACTTTTCTCCTAAAAACACCATCTGGGGCTCTCTTTTAGTTAAGTCGGGTCACTAAGACCATAAGAGGCCGACCATGTGGAGCACACACCAACGTTGGAACCTCATATTTCAATTTTAAAGACCCTACAGCACTTTGGATAAGCATAATTCATTTTTCTTTCATATTTGTCCCTGTATATTGCTTCAAAATGGCCATAATTTAACACCACATGCTTTGTCAGATAAATGTGCTTCCGTACTTATGACCGAGTATAACTGGCTTCGTTAGCTGAGTAAATATTTCTTGACACCATTTAATTTTTTTTTTATGAGGCAATTGGACATCTCGAGTAGTTCGACCCCATTTTTATTCATGTAATGTGAACTATCGAGACATGTATTTAAATAGAGATTCATATTTTCTTTCAGTTGCTGATGTACTGTCAATTTGTATGTAATTATTTTTAAAGTTTAGTGAAAAGTAATCAAGGGGTCATGACATTGGAATTTTTAATTAATTATCTTATCACAACACCAGTGTTTTTTTTGTGTTTTGTTAATTCCTTTATAAAGGGGTCCAATTTGCCTCGTTGTTCACACATCTGTTTTATATAGCACAAGTTGCTTGGAGGCCAGTGTGACATGGTATCCTAATTCTTGCCATACAGGGTGTGCCCTAAATATAAATATTTTAAGTGTTTTGAAATAAAACTAAATATAATTGATTGCCACAATTTAAATCATTTTAACATCTACAAAATTAAAATAAATTATTTGATCAAATTTGAGTTATTTTGTATAATGAAGCCTTGTTTGTTTATAATTGGTGTAAATCCACCAATTTGTCAAGGTGGTTCTTGAATAGACATTTTAGTTTGTAATGTTTATTTTAAATGGTAACACTGGAGTCTGATGATCTCTCTTTTAATAGCGGCATATCCTGATTATGTAATTATTTTTTTTTATTATGTCTTAGCTTAAATAAATTATCGATTGGTCTGCTGTTTGATAACCTATATGTTGAGATGACTTGTGCTAAATTTTATATAGTTGTATATTTCCCTTATGTGTATACATAATTGATTATTTTTTTATTTTATGATGTAACCTTAGTACATAGGCGTACGTGCTGGCTTAATAAATTAATTTTATTTTAAGTTTTTGGCTCTTCAAGCTTAATTAAAATATTTAATCACAATATTAAGTCCCTGAATATAATTTTATAAATTTATTTTTGTTTACCTCAAACCAAAACTTGATTTCTGACTAATTATCTTTATTGACATTTTTCAAAATTATTTTAATTCAAATTTAATTCAAATTTAATTCGGATTTGGTTTAATTCAAATTTAATCTAATTCAAATTTAATTTAATTCAAGTTTGATTTGGTTCAGAATTTAATTTAATTTAAAATAATTTAAAATAATTTAAATTTAGTTCTTGCTTATAATTGGACATTTTTATAGTTGCTTTATTTTTTTTATATAGTTCCTTTTTCCTTTTGGTTATTTTCAATCAGTTGGTTTTGCCATTTTAAATTAATTACTTTATTATAAATTTATTATACGAAGGGAAAAGGAACTAGGTAATTTTTTTTATTAATAAGCCATCAGCTAATGCTTTTCTCTTTTTAACAGGGTCTTTCTTTTTCCGTCTTTCTCTTTCTTTTCCATCTTCTTTTTGTCTCTTGTTATTTTTGCTAATCTGACGTCTGGTTGACGTCCCTGGACGCAGCATCGACTAGAACGTCTGTACAGATAAGTTTAGGCTTAAGTACTAACCCCCTATATCATTTTTATTTTTTTATTTTTGAATAAAGCCAGCAATCATTTGTAATTCTTTGTGGTTTTATTTATACAGCTCCCCCTGTGGTTTTCTTTTATACTTATTTTTTTTACCTAAGTTGTGAAGTCCAGCTGAGAGTGAGACCCCAGCACCATCTTAAAGGTTTCCGTTTTGGCCTGGCTGCAAAACGGTGGCGCCCTATTTAAAACCCCCCCTTACTCCCTGGCAATAGAGCTAGGGCATTTGCACGCGGTCCCTCAGCCTCTCACCTCCGCTTGGCTTCGTTGTTTTGGCTTCACTTTTATTTATTTATATTCTTTTCATGTAACTTAATTTAAATAAATTTTCTAACTTAACTTAAAAAAAAAAAAATTAAATTTTTAATAACAGCGAAAGACGCGTTGCAAATTGAACAATAAAATTTGTTGAAATCGCCCGGCTGAAGGCCTGTTTAAACCGTCATTTTACCATTTCTTCCCCTGCTTAACATGTTTCCAACTAGCTTTCAGCTTGTTATGGAATTTCGCTATTTGTTCCTCAAAGTAGGATCTTTTTGCTACTTTGATTGTGCTTCTATATATTGATCTATACATATTAAAGTAGGTAATTAAGAATAGATTATCAATTAAATGCTTGCGTATCCAATGAAAGGAACCAAGGTTTTTACCAGAAATTTTAGTTCCTTTGAATACCCATGTTTTCTTTTCTTCTGTTTTATATTAACCACTGGAAATGATTGTTCAAAAACCTTTGTAATTAAAACATGGCATCTCCCCAGGGGATCGCCAGTCAAACTCGCACTCATCCAATCAACCGTCAAACGGTTACGATAAAACCTCTGAAAATTTTTTCGCAAGATCATCGAAATACCTTTTAATTATACAATTCTGTACCTCATTCGATACAATTTAAAACATCTTTAACCTATAAATATCAGTTTTATTACCTACATGCCATATAGCTTCTATAAAAAAGTCCATCTTCTAATGTGACGTCACGATCTTAACATGATGGCCTGTTCATGGAGACGGCAGTGGTTAAGCTCACAATATCCTATGTTTAAACTGCAAACGGGTCTATACAGTGTGGCCCAAATTGGGCCTACATGTATGGGGATCTTGGAAACTATAGAAGATAGAGAAACGGTTAAATGGGGAAAGTTTTTGACAATTATATTTCTAACTGAAAACCGTTTAGTACGCGGCCCTATCTTTTTTGGTTTTTGAAATATGTTGAAAAAACCAAAAAAGATGTATTTTAGAAAATATGCTGTAGATTTCTTATTATTCACTATTTTGGCAATCCGTAAAAACATTTTTAAAGCAACTTTTTAAGTAGATTTCAGTTCTGCAATTTAGTTTTGAACACGACGTTTCAGTTATTTTATACCATCATCAGGTTCATTTTTTCTTATGGGCGCCATATTGTATTTTATACTTAAAAGGTAGCTTATGACGTCAGCTTTTCAACGATGTATTATTTGTTGGAAAAGAAATGAAATTGACTTGAAAAATAAAGAAAATTAATTTTCGCAACACGTCAAATTTGAGAAGAACACATTAGGCAGGGTTAAATTTGTTTAAAATATCATAATATTATAATACATTATTTTATTTTTTCCTTATGGTTAAAAATCTCATATTAACATTTCAAATAAAGAAAACTAAAAACGCAATGAATAATAATTATTGTTTTGAAAAGAAAATAAGAAAAAATATCTAACTTACTATACTTATTCGAAATGTTGGCCGTTTTTATTAATACATTTTTGACACTTTTTTAACACAGTATTGATGACCCTGCGAAGCGTGTTGCCATTTATGCTCGTAAACACATTCCTCACTCTCTCTTCTAATTCTTGTACAGATTCCGGGGGTTCAAACTCATATACTTCATTTTTTACATAACTCCATAAATAAAAATCGAGAGGAGTTATATCAGGGGATCTAGCAGGCCAATTAACTGGTCCGCCGTTTGAAATTAATTTGTCATCAAATATCTGTCTTAAGAGAGTTTGAACTTCCCGAACATTATGTGCGGGACAACCGTCTTGTTGAAACCAAATATTATTCAATTGATCTTGAGGAACTCTTGCTCTAATTGCCGGTAATATTTGATCTTCTAACAGCTCCAAGCATCTTTGGCCATTCAACGTATGATTATAAAATAATGGTCCTATAAGTCTGTTGTCTAAAATGTAAGGAGAAAAGTAAAACTGGGTTACTTAATACCTTCTATGTATTTAGCAAGCTAGGTGACATTACTTACCATACATACCACCCCATACATTAAAACCAAATCGGGTTTGCAGTCTTCGTTGAGCCAATTGGTGAGGGTTTTCTGTTGCCCAAAAATGATGGTTATGTCTATTAAATACCCCGCAGTTGGTAAAATGTGATTCATCGGTCCAAATTACAAGACGACTGAAATCATGATTTTGTTCGCATTGATTCACATACCAATTTGAAAACTGCATTCTTCTTCGATAATCCGTTTCTCGTAAACCCTGAACTATAGTTGGCTTGTATGGTCGATATTTATTTTCCTTAAGGACTCTTTGTATGGTACTTCGCGGGGTTGGTAAGTCTCTTGCCGACGCTCTTGTAGATGATGTCGGAGCGGCATTAAAATAGGCTCTGACATTTTCGTCACGCTCGTTATTACCTGCTTTTTCGTAACTCTTGGGCCGCGGTTTTTCAAAACTTCCATGGTTTCTCAGGTTCATAACAATTTTTGGATTCTTTATTTTTCAAGTCAATTTCATTTATTTTTTAACAAATAATACATCGTTGAAAAGCTGACGTCATAAGCTACCTTTTAAGTATAAAATACAATATGGCGCCCATAAGAAAAAATGAACCTGATAATGGTATAAAATAACTGAAACGTCGTGTTCAAAATTAAATTGCAGAACTGAAATCTACTTAAAAAGTTGCTTTAAAAATGTTTTTACAGTTTGCCAAAATAGTGAATAATAAGAAATCTACAGCATATTTTCGAAAATACATCTTTTTGGTTCTTTCGACATATTTCAAAAACCAAAAAAGCTAGGGCCACGTACTAAACGGTTTCCAGTTAAAAATATAATTGTCAAAAACTTTCCCCATTTAACCGTTTCTCTATCTTCTATAGTTTCCAAGATCCCCATACATGTAGGCCCAATTTGGGCCACACTGTATAAAATTATATCGACTGACGAATTCCCAAGAGGGGAGCGGTTATTAACAAAGCTTTGTAACCACTGATAATTACATGTTTAGTGGTGTATTTACTACCATTTTGGATAAACATATCCCCGCCAATTTTCGCGGTCGAAGGCTTCCATCCGATTAGTGTTACGGATACTTCCTAATTTACAACATGGATTTTTGGCTTGATTGGATTTGAAACAGCAGCGTACGCTGATTAATGGTCACTCCTGAGATTTGTACTTTAAACCCTTAGATACACTCTAGATTTTTATGTAGGGTAACACGAGTAAACTCTCGTATTTTTGATTTTTTGAGAATAGGTTGGTTATCTTCGGAAGTTATAATCAGTGCACGATATAGCATCCACAGTATTCCCCAGTGTACACTTCTTTTAAAAATATGAAATCATTCCTAAAAAAACTACATACATAAATTTTTTCTCAATTAAACTTATAGCAAAAAATAGTCTCTTAGTTAAAATCCGGATGTCCAGGTTACAACTAATTTTGACTTTGCTACGAATAGTTTTAACTAGTAAACGTTAGAATATGTATGTAAAGGCATACCGGGTGTTCATTTGAAAAGTTAGCATCACCCTGATCTAAGCCTACAGACTTGTGAGAGAAAATTGGTAGTAAGAAATTTACGTAAAAATAGTTCAGATCCCTAAAATTATTAAAAATCTTAAATGGAAAGGGTACACTGATAAAACTGTGCTCCCTTAATCAAATAATTTGATTTATTTGGTGAATAAATATTGGTAATAAATAAATGTGATTTTAATTAACTAAATTTGATTTAACTGAAATAATTTAGAGTATTTCGTTTTATTTGCAAAGTTATTTGACTGTTGGTTGATTTGTGTCAAATCATAGAACCCTTCAAACAAATATCTTACCAAAAAACCACTAAAACAACAAAATCTAAATAACTAATTATTTAATCTAACTAATTTTTATTTAGGAACTAAATCCCGTTAATCGCTAGTTAAATCACCCAATAGAGCACTATTTAAATGTCTAGGTCATTTAAACTAAATAATTATGTATTTACATTAAATCCTTAATATAAAACAACCAAATATTTACAAATAACTAATTATTTAATCGAAGTACATTTCAAGTTAAGAACTAAATACCTTTAACTTTAATTTAAATCATTTATTGCCGAACTTTTCAAATAATTTGGTCATCCAAACTAATAATTAAGTATTTAAATGAACTCCTGTCGCCTACTTTGGGCTTTGAGTAATTTGATTGGTTATACAAAAGTGGCCTGATCATCGCGTTTTGGTCATTGGTGTTCGTTCTTGTCTTGTAGAAACTTATGAGTGAGAGTGAAATCTTCTTTGTTAGTGGCACAGAAGTTAGTGGTTCCATCAAAAATTAAAACGAAGATATGGGGAATAAACTAAATATGAATAATTATTTAGAAGATTGGGGTATATCCCATAATATGTTAGATACTTTTCAAGGTAGGAAACTATATTTAAATATTTTATTTACGCATGAAACGAGTTAAAAAAGTAAGATAAGACGCAAAGAAAAGATACTTGTAATACCTAATTTGAAATTTCGAACACAAAGTATTTTTAGAAAAATGTAGCCAGCAGGTATTTATAAATCATGGCTACCTAGGTTACAAATAAGACAGTTTTTCTCAATTTTCACCATAATTCAATACCTATCAAACCTCCTAACGTAAAAAATATAATATAATTAATATAATATTAACTTAAAGAAATAGTCCATTAATAATTATTGTACCTAATATTTGCAAATTTGACTTTATTTAATTTTTTATCAAAGTTATTAACTTCTCTATAATGTTTTATTGACGTATATTTTAAGGGGAACAACAACTAATGGTCGGTTTATACAGCAAGATAACATAACATAAAAATAAAATAAGAGTTGAATCTACAGATCTGCCATAAGACGTTTATAGAAACACATAACATAACATAAAAATAAGAAATAAAATAAGAGATGGTTATCTTTTAAATTTTATGTTATTTTTATGTAAAAATAGTTGTGCGCGTGCGCGTAATTTGTCATAACCTTTATTTTCGCCAAAAATGTGTTTTTTTCTGTTGGTTTGCCTTATTATTTGAACACTATAAACAATTTGATAAGGTTCGTGATTATTATGGTATAGGTACTGATTAAACCATATTCAATAGCAACATTTCAATATTTCTTATTTTTATGTGACGCCTGTATAAACACGTACTTGGATAAAATAAGAACATTCAACGTATGATTATAAAATAATGGTCCTATAAGTCTGTTGTCTAAAATGTAAGGAGAAAAGTAAAGCTGGGTTACTTAATACCTTCTATGTATTTAGCAAGCTAGGTGACATTACTTACCATACATACCACCCCATACATTAAAACCAAATCGGGTTTGCAGTCTTCGTTGAGCCAATTGGTGAGGGTTTTCTGTTGCACAAAAATGATGGTTATGTCTATTAAATACCCCGCAGTTGGTAAAATGTGATTCATCGGTCCAAATTACAAGACGACTGAAATCATGATTTTGTTCGCATTGATTCACATACCAATTTGAAAACTGCATTCTTCTTCGATAATCCGTTTCTCGTAAACCCTGAACTATAGTTGGCTTGTATGGTCGATATTTATTTTCCTTAAGGACTCTTTGTATGGTACTTCGCGGGGTTGGTAAGTCTCTTGCCGACGCTCTTGTAGATGATGTCGGAGCGGCATTAAAATAGGCTCTGACATTTTCGTCACGCTCGTTATTACCTGCTTTTTCGTAACTCTTGGGCCGCGGTTTTTCAAAACTTCCATGGTTTCTCAGGTTCATAACAATTTTTGGATTCTTTATTTTTCAAGTCAATTTCATTTATTTTTTAACAAATAATACATCGTTGAAAAGCTGACGTCATAAGCTACCTTTTAAGTATAAAATACAATATGGCGCCCATAAGAAAAAATGAACCTGATAATGGTATAAAATAACTGAAACGTCGTGTTCAAAATTAAATTGCAGAACTGAAATCTACTTAAAAAGTTGCTTTAAAAATGTTTTTACAGTTTGCCAAAATAGTGAATAATAAGAAATCTACAGCATATTTTCGAAAATACATCTTTTTGGTTCTTTCGACATATTTCAAAAACCAAAAAAGCTAGGGCCACGTACTAAACGGTTTCCAGTTAAAAATATAATTGTCAAAAACTTTCCCCATTTAACCGTTTCTCTATCTTCTATAGTTTCCAAGATCCCCATACATGTAGGCCCAATTTGGGCCACACTGTATAAAATTATATCGACTGACGAATTCCCAAGAGGGGAGCGGTTATTAACAAAGCTTTGTAACCACTGATAATTACATGTTTAGTGGTGTATTTACTACCATTTTGGATAAACATATCCCCGCCAATTTTCGCGGTCGAAGGCTTCCATCCGATTAGTGTTACGGATACTTCCTAATTTACAACATGGATTTTTGGCTTGATTGGATTTGAAACAGCAGCGTACGCTGATTAATGGTCACTCCTGAGATTTGTACTTTAAACCCTTAGATACACTCTAGATTTTTATGTAGGGTAACACGAGTAAACTCTCGTATTTTTGATTTTTTGAGAATAGGTTGGTTATCTTCGGAAGTTATAATCAGTGCACGATATAGCATCCACAGTATTCCCCAGTGTACACTTCTTTTAAAAATATGAAATCATTCCTAAAAAAACTACATACATAAATTTTTTCTCAATTAAACTTATAGCAAAAAATAGTCTCTTAGTTAAAATCCGGATGTCCAGGTTACAACTAATTTTGACTTTGCTACGAATAGTTTTAACTAGTAAACGTTAGAATATGTATGTAAAGGCATACCGGGTGTTCATTTCAAAAGTTAGCATCACCCTGATCTAAGCCTACAGACTTGTGAGAGAAAATTGGTAGTAAGAAATTTACGTAAAAATAGTTCAGATCCCTAAAATTTTTAAAAATCTTAAATGGAAAGGGTACACTGATAAAACTGTGCTCCCTTAATCAAATAATTTGATTTATTTGGTGAATAATTATTGGTAATAAATAAATGTGATTTTAATTAACTAAATTTGATTTAACTGAAATAATTTAGAGTATTTCGTTTTATTTGCAAAGTTATTTGACTGTTGGTTGATTTGTGTCAAATCATAGAACCCTTCAAACAAATATCTTACCAAAAAACCACTAAAACAACAAAATCTAAATAACTAATTATTTAATCTAACTAATTTTTATTTAGGAACTAAATCCCGTTAATCGCTAGTTAAATCACCCAATAGAGCACTATTTAAATGTCTAGGTCATTTAAACTAAATAATTATGTATTTACATTAAATCCTTAATATAAAACAACCAAATATTTACAAATAACTAATTATTTAATCGAAGTACATTTCAAGTTAAGAACTAAATACCTTTAACTTTAATTTAAATCATTTATTGCCGAACTTTTCAAATAATTTGGTCATCCAAACTAATAATTAAGTATTTAAATGAACTCCTGTCGCCTACTTTGGGCTTTGAGTAATTTGATTGGTTATACAAAAGTGGCCTGATCATCGCGTTTTGGTCATTGGTGTTCGTTCTTGTCTTGTAGAAACTTATGAGTGAGAGTGAAATCTTCTTTGTTAGTGGCACAGAAGTTAGTGGTTCCATCAAAAATTAAAACGAAGATATGGGGAATAAACTAAATATGAATAATTATTTAGAAGATTGGGGTATATCCCATAATATGTTAGATACTTTTCAAGGTAGGAAACTATATTTAAATATTTTATTTACGCATGAAACGAGTTAAAAAAGTAAGATAAGACGCAAAGAAAAGATACTTGTAATACCTAATTTGAAATTTCGAACACAAAGTATTTTTAGAAAAATGTAGCCAGCAGGTATTTATAAATCATGGCTACCTAGGTTACAAATAAGACAGTTTTTCTCAATTTTCACCATAATTCAATACCTATCAAACCTCCTAACGTAAAAAATATAATATAATTAATATAATATTAACTTAAAGAAATAGTCCATTAATAATTATTGTACCTAATATTTGCAAATTTGACTTTATTTAATTTTTTATCAAAGTTATTAACTTCTCTATAATGTTTTATTGACGTATATTTTAAGGGGAACAACAACTAATGGTCGGTTTATACAGCAAGATAACATAACATAAAAATAAAATAAGAGTTGAATCTACAGATCTGCCATAAGACGTTTATAGAAACACATAACATAACATAAAAATAAGAAATAAAATAAGAGATGGTTATCTTTTAAATTTTATGTTATTTTTATGTAAAAATAGTTGTGCGCGTGCGCGTAATTTGTCATAACCTTTATTTTCGCCAAAAATGTGTTTTTTTCTGTTGGTTTGCCTTATTATTTGAACACTATAAACAATTTGATAAGGTTCGTGATTATTATGGTATAGGTACTGATTAAACCATATTCAATAGCAACATTTCAATATTTCTTATTTTTATGTGACGCCTGTATAAACACGTACTTGGATAAAATAAGAACGGATTTGAATGAACATTCTGATCTATTGAAAATTAAAAAAAGGTATTTAAACCAAATAAATTTATATTTGATCTAAATAAATGTAAAATACAAGTTAAACAATTAT
This sequence comes from Polydrusus tereticollis, assembly GCA_963920685.1. NCBI lineage: Eukaryota > Metazoa > Arthropoda > Insecta > Coleoptera > Curculionidae > Polydrusus > Polydrusus tereticollis. The sequence goes on along the minus strand of OY987332.1, from coordinate 41,624,037 downwards.
GTACTTGAATAAAAAAACAATCACTTTGATGGAAATTACCGGTTTATTTGAATCAAATCACTTAAATTGTTTAATTAAATAACGTTGTTGTTACGGCAAATACATGTAAAACAAAAGTAAAATAAATATGTACTTGATAAAATATATATAAATATCAATCAAATAAACATTTTGTTAATTTAACTTTTAACCTATTTACCTTAAGTCATTGAAACGGCTTATTTAAGTTAGGTTAGTGTTAAGAAAATAAATATTTGCTTGAATTTTGTATTTAGTGATTAGTTATAGTTCCAAATAAAAAGTAATTTGTATTAAATCAGATGATACTAATTGAGGCAAATAATCCCTTGGTATTTTTCAAATACATATTTGTTTGGCTAATAGGAAACAAATATTTATTTGAGTCAACGGTAAATTTTTTTAACTCAAATAATTAATTTTATCAGTGTAGTCGAGTGACACCTCATTGCAAAGATAGTTTTATTACCTACATTTGGCGTTTATTTATTAATTTTTTTATTTAGTGGATCAAAGTTACGAAGCTTTTATCTAGCACGTCGTTTTTATTTATTTTTTTTTAAATCTTTCAAATTTCTGACAAATTTAATGGGTCGAAACTTTTTTTTTTAAATGATATAGGAACCCCATTTTTTCTCAGTTTTTGTTAGATTCCTCTTAAAATTTGAAACCAATTCCATATGACATGTCATATAAAGTTCACCACACAGCTGGTGAGCTACGAAAGGAATTCGAGCTCAAAACTTTACATTGTTGCCGCACTTCTCTCTTTAAATATCCATAAAATCTTAATTCGTTTGAAATTCAAATATACAGGGTCCTGCAATAGTGCGTCAGGCTTCCATAGCTCCTATACGAATTTAGTTAGGAATTTCATTCATATGCTAACTTATACTGTATCATACGGGGTACTTCAGGAAAATATTTTTTTATATACAGGGTAGCCCAAAAAAGTGTGGACATAAAAAGTTTTGATTTTTTAAATGGGATACCCCATATTTTTTTGCATATTTAGATTTATGCTATTGTCCTTTATAAATGCCTAAAATTTTGTTTGATTTGCTTTTTTAGTTTAAGAGCAATCAATTAAAAACTAAAAAAAAACATATTTTGCAGTCGTGAAAAAAATATCAAAAAAACAATCTAAAATTAGTTTTTCAACCACGGTATGAAGTGAGTTTAATGACAAGAGGTTTAAAGATACTATGAATCGAATAGTATTTATCTATTTTATACAGGGTGTTCATAATATGGTTTCAAAAATGACACATTTCAAACCTATTTTTCTCAACTTTTCCAAATGGAACACCCTGTATATTATTTCGGTATTTTATATAAAATACACAAGCAATTTTTTTTTGTAGTTGAAGCATATAAGTTATTTCCAGCCGTTTTCGAAATAAATGCAAATTTCATAAATTATGTTGATTAAACAGAGTTTATTTTTAAAATTAAGCGTAGGCGACTACACCTACTAATAATTATAAAGTATAGCAAATGTTTAAAATATCTTCCATTTTGATCTGTGCAGAAGCCAACATGTTTTTGAAAAGGTCTGTTTACTTTCCTTTTAACATTTCAATTGAAATACTAGCAAAAAGGTTCATTAGTAAGTTTTATCCCTAAAGCCCATAGTAGGCTTTGAAATAAAACATGGATTCTTATACTTAGTTTGACAAGTTCTTTAATTCATTTTAAAAAGGTGTAATATCGGGCGAATAAGTTATAAGAAATTAAAATGAATTTTAATAAAGATGAGTTGGTCGATATGATTTTTGTACTTGGCGAGAGCGAAAAAAATTGCTTGTTAGCAACTAGAATTTATGCGTCACGTTATCCAGAGAGAAGGCGCCCGGAAGAAAAAAGTTTTAAAAGATTATTACTAAGATTTGTTGAAACAGGAAATGTTGTGTATACAAAAGAAGAAAGAACAAAGACGGCTACTAACGAGGAAAATGAACTTGCGGTGTTGTTGACAGTCACAGAAGATCCACACGTAAGCCAAAATAAAATCGGTAACGCAACAGGTATAAGTGAACGATCTGTGCAACGGATTTTAAAAAAGCATCGATTCCATGCCTATCATATTCAATTGCATCAAGCGCTCAGCGATAGAGATTTTCAAAATCGATCCGAATTTTGTGCCTGGGCAAGCACTAAAATACAAGCGGATCCAATGTTTTTCAAGTATGTTTTATTTTCCGACGAAGCAACCTTCCATAACACCGGTAGTGTAAATAGACATAACTTTCATTATTACTCCACGGAAAATCCGCGATATATGAGACAAATCGATCACCAGCATCAGTGGTCATTAAATGTGTGGGGTGGAATTGTTGGTGAAACTATGATAGGTCCTCATATCTTTGAAGGTCATCTTAATGGACCCATGTATTTAAACTTTCTACGCAATGATTTACCAGGTTTATTGGCAAACGTTCCGCAATATACAAGAAATAGGATGTGGTTTCAGCAAGATGGTGCTCCGGCACATTTTTCACGGGAGGTAAGAAATTATCTTGATGATACCTTTCCGAACCAATGGATCGGTAGAAATGGACCCACGGTCTGGCCAGCTAGATCGCCGGATCTTAGAAAACTAGACTTTTTTTTATGGGGACACGTAAAACAAATTGTTTACAAAGATCCACCTACAACTGCTAATAATATGCAGCAAAGGATAAGAGACGTGTTTGCGAGCATTTCCCCTGAAATGTTAAGAGAAGTAAACAGATCTTTTGAAAAGCGTGTTGGCTTGTGCACAGAACAAAATGGAAGACATTTTGAACAATTACTGTAGTTTTTAAATATTAGTCTAGTCGCCTACGCTTAATTTTAAAAATAAACTCTGTTTAATCAACATAATTTATGAAATTTGCATTTATTTCGAAAACGGCTGGAAATAACTTATATGCTTCAACTACAAAAAAAAATTGCTTGTGTATTTTATATAAAATACCGAAATAATATACAGGGTGTTCCATTTGGAAAAGTTGAGAAAAATAGGTTTGAAATGTGTCATTTTTGAAACCATATTATGAACACCCTGTATAAAATAGATAAATACTATTCGATTCATAGTATCTTTAAACCTCTTGTCATTAAACTCACTTCATACCGTGGTTGAAAAACTAATTTTAGATTGTTTTTTTGATATTTTTTTCACGACTGCAAAATATGTTTTTTTTTAGTTTTTAATTGATTGCTCTTAAACTAAAAAAGCAAATCAAACAAAATTTTAGGCATTTATAAAGGACAATAGCATAAATCTAAATATGCAAAAAAATATGGGGTATCCCATTTAAAAAATCAAAACTTTTTATGTCCACACTTTTTTGGGCTACCCTGTATATAAAAAAATATTTTCCTGAAGTACCCCGTATGATACAGTATAAGTTAGCATATGAATGAAATTCCTAACTAAATTCGTATAGGAGCTATGGAAGCCTGACGCACTATTGCAGGACCCTGTATAACTTAAAACAATTAGACGTATGCATACACCTTGTAACATATATCCTGTTAATTTTTTCCCTTCACATTGCAAATAATAATCGCTTAATATAATTAATTATATCCTTGAAGCGGTGAGGATAATATGTAAGGTGGGGGGCAGAGTTCTAAGTGATTTTTTACAGTACCTTCTTATAAAAGGATGAGGGTTACAGGGTCATGATAAAAAATTAATGAAAATATACTGTGAGATGGCGGTCAACTTACTTTCCTTTCCAACGTCCACATGCGATCACTCGCGGTGTGTCTGTGTAGGATAGGATCGATCGAATCGATGTATATCAGGGATTCTACGCGTCCGCGTCGTGAGCGCGTGACTGTTCGCGGCAGTTTCCAAATTTTACATTTTCTTCGAGTAGGTAGTACTACCCATACTACCCACGTCAACCGCCGGCCCTGTCCGTGGCTGACCATCGCGTATATAACAAATTTCATTTTCATTTCAGTTCATTTTCATTTCAGTTACATTTCAGGCTTAGTCAAAAAGGATTGCGGTAATTTTGTGAATTTGTGCTGAAAAAAGATGTTTAGACTTTGCAGCAACCCGAGAATTTGTAGGTTCTGGGCAACATTTAGCTGTCGATGATCCGATCAAGTTTAACGAATGTATGGCACAAGACGCGTAAGTTGCATGCTGACATTTTCCTTTGATATTAGCCTGTAGGCCATTATGCAGTACTTTGCGATTTCTTTAAAACCTTCGATTGCGTAAATCGTTCCATACTTCTACGAGAGCTTTCGTGTTATTGCTTTAGAGAGGTAGCTTTAGACTGGTTTTCATACTACTTGTCCGACAGAACGCAGATGGTGAGATTTTGGGGTTGAGTCTCCGGTGCACTTGCTGTTGGACACGGGGTTCCTGAGGGTTCAATGTTGGGACCCCTTCTGTTTCTACTGTACCTAAATGATTGGGCCACACTTAATTTACAAGGCAAATTCACTCTGTTTGCCGATGAGACTTTGATCCTATGGACGGGTGGAGATGCAGGGGTTCTTGTGAACACTGTCTGGCGTGATCTGCGTGCAGTTCGGGCCTGTGGTGATGTTAACTACCTTACTTTTAACACAAATAAAACTAATATTTTAAATTTAGTCCCTTAGGTATGGTCTGTCCGGTTGCTAAAATGTCCAGTGTAAAATTTCTTGGTCTATGGATGGACGAGTGGCTGAAGTTTCATATACATATCCAGGCTCTCAACGCCAAGTTAGCATCTGGTTGTTATGCGGTTCGTGTAGTGACAAAAGAACTGGGTATTGGCATGGCATAAAGTGCCTATTTCTGTCTGATCGAATCTCATCCCAGATATAATGGGGGTTTTTGCACCAGGTCGGGTAATTCAATATACTTGTAAAGCAAAGGCCGGGATCACTGTAGGTCCTTATTTATTCCACAAAAGATTTTAACTTTACCCTATCTTTTCATATTAGAGGCAGTGCTTCCTATTCATAAGCGTTTTAGTGACAGTCGACATACCCATCATTATCTAATGAGAAACAACAATGACCTCTGCCATTGCCTATCCCAAGGTCAACCCTAACTAAGAACTCTCGTATGTACGAGGGCTTGAAGATTTATAATAATTTGCCATCTGCGGTGAAGAAGACAGCTACTCTAGCGCTCCTTACGGGTACGATTTACTATAAAAAGCATACTATAGTTTGAACGAGTTCTTGAGGACAACTTGTAGTATTGCAATGGTTTGGCTTCTTCTGTCTGGCTGTAATATGTGCGTTTGCTACTTCAGTACTCGTGTAAGTGTGTATGTATACGAATACTTTTTATTGATTGCACTCTAAGATTCGATTTATCATTAATCTAGTCAACTTTTTTTTATATATAGTTTTAATGTTTGTTGACGTAACAGCTTGTGATTTTGTCATTTTGTCATTGTTACTACTAAATTTAAATTTCTATTTTCTCCCTTTTGGATAATAAAGCGATTTTTGACTTATACTGATGAGCCATATCGCCAGCATTGTTGTAAGATTGACTTATTGTTACAGTTCAAAAATTGCATTTTATAAGTTTGGTTATCTATGTTAAGTTTTCGGTTTTAAATTGTTAAAATACCTAGGTAGACTCTCACTTTAAACATTACTTACTAATTAAGTTACCTCTAATAGCCCAAATTTTCATTATATTCAGTTTGAAACTTCTGTTGATGTTTATATTCCAGTAATGCTTTGTATCTCGTAAAACATAGCCAAGTTGATTGATTTCTTCTGTTCCTTGTTTAATACTACTTGCAGACAGGTTTTATTTCAAATATTTGTTTTTGTTAATTAGTAACTAATAAAATTTTCAAGTTATCAATAGAAATAACTTCTTGTATTTGGGATGTAGGTTAAATGTCTCGGCTGTTGTAAATCAGCTGTTTTGAAGACAATCGATAATAGGTCAGTGTCAAACTGACAGTTCTGTGCATTTTCACGATCACCACTGGTTAATTTAAAAATCTTGGTTGCGTTGGTTGACTTCGGTCGCCGTTAGTTTTCTATGTTATTAAAAGAGGTTAGTTTCCATAGATAGGGTTGAAAAATTTTTGTCGTCGTTTGTTTTGGTAACTATGTGGGTTGGAGAAAAATAAGAATCGGCCCTTTCGACAATGGACACTAAAAGTTAAAGCACGTTTGTGGAAATAGCTCCCTAAGTTTAGTTTTTTTTGGGCAGGGCAGGCTACTGTAGTGCCGATAAAGCATCCACAAATGTTTTAAAATGGGTATGGCTTTGTAATTTAACTATTCTTTGTGCGGTATGCCGATTTAAAATGCTTTGCTGAACTTCAACAAGCGGTTCTGGACGTCATTTAGTAAATTGGAACCCTCGTTAGTTATTTGAGGTAGGTTTAAACTTTGGTATCTGAATTACCCTCGTTGGGTATTATGAAAGATTTTTCTTTCATGTTGTATATCTAAAATTCGATTTTAGGGTTTTTTTTGATAGGGACTTAAAGCTCAAACTGGAGTACTAGTTTTCTTATTAGAGTCGCCTGGACGCGAGACGCACCGGTTGCCAGGTATTGGAATGTTTAGAGACTAGCAATATAGCAGTATCCATGGGTCTTTTATTGAAGATTGAGTCTTCAGGAAATATGGTAGCACGTAAAGTTGCCGCTAAGTATCATTACCCTGTAATCATTTCTCTTTAAGAAATAGTCAACCTAAAATCTCAATATTTTGCATTTGCGTATTGTTCGATATACAGTGTTTTGGTAAAGTTTCGCACGCATCTTATGTACAGAGCTTGTCCTTTGTAAACGTGTAGCGTATGTCGACATAGCGTTAAGACGTCACAAGAGTCTCTAGTAGTTCAGAACGTTCGGTAGTCTGTTACAGCTACTTTTGTTGTAAATATAGTTACAATTTATTATTATAAAGTAAATATTGTTGTTTTCCGGCTAAAGGCCATTTGTTTCTTCTAAATTTAACACTTGTAACTTTGACATTTTAACTTATTTATGCCCGAGCGGCTAGTATGCTTATTGAGTAACCACAGGTACTCGTTAGATTTTGTATTGTACTTTAAGAATGCTCTTATGGTAGACTTAGTTAGTTCTGAGAGGTTCTTGCACAGACACAGAAAATTATTAATCCTTTTGAAGTTTTTCCATTATTGTTGTTGTGACTTTAGTTCCATAACTTTTATAATTTTTTCGTACGTTGCAAAAGATAAATATGACGTGTTGCCTTTCCAGAAACGGATCAAATTCAGAATTTGCTTCTTAACGCATCACAAAATTTCCTTTATTTGTAGATCCAAATTTATCTGTCTTGCCACGGAACGAAATACTACGCGTGACTAGAGGTTTTAGAGTTACAACAACTTTAACCAACACATTGCACTCCTCGCAGCTTACCGTCCCGGCCATGACCCCTATGGCCCTAAGGTAAATACGCCACTGGCTGTTGCACTGTGTTTCATTACTTTTGAGACACCCTGTATAGGTCCGTTTAAAATATACTGTTGTTACCCTCTTTCTATAGATAGCCTATTTTCTGTTGTTTAGACTAATTTATTCAATAGTTGCATAAAAACGTTCCAAACTATAAAAAAACTCAACAAACAAACTTTAATAGTAATAAACTCCTTTACTATGAATAACTAAAACAAAAATATTAATTTTTTTCAGCATCGAGTTCGTCACTCCTCGGGACCGTTCGGCGCTTTTCGCGACCTGCCTCTACCGGTGCAATGTTGCAGAAATATGGGCAGTGCGAATTACGATAACTGAGCGCGCGGTCTGTTACCGGTGTCGTCGGAAGATCGTGATTTTCACGCGGTTCCGTATTAATTAGTCGGGAAGGACTTTTCGGACGGGCGAATAATAGTTTTGGTGTGTTTTGTGTATCGTGGATTACATAAAAAATTATTTGTTATAAGTGAAATTTGTAGATTTGGAGCTCTTCAAAATTTAGCTAAGGTAAGTACTCTATTATACCATGAATGTGAACATGTTTCTAAGCTGGCAACAAAATTGCTTTGAGATATGATTACAATGATGTATTATTTTTACTGGGCTCTTTTTCGGCAGTTCAAATATTTAAAAAAAATTCTGTTGCAAAAAGTGTGCATCACAACTTACAAAATTGTGATGTGAACTAAAATAGCATTCTGTTATCCTACCCTACGAGAATATGACCCTATTGTAATGAGTAAAAAATGTGGACAGTTTAATATTGTGATTTTCTTAGTATTTAATTTTTTAAAGGCGGTTAGTGTTAACACCGCACAACATTGCAAACAAAAATTAAATTAAATATTTAGATTTTTATTTTAGAATTGTTTATTGAAATAGATAATATAATATGATTAGGTACAAACTCCCTAATTATTGTAGCACTGACCTCGAGAATGACCATAATGCTATAAGAAGTACAAAAATACTTTACTTTAATTGGATTTTCTGGGTGTTTCTAAGTAGTTTTAGCATGCAGAATTCAAATATATTCTTAGATTTGGTCTACCAGGTCGGTTTCGGTATAGGGTAATAAATGCCCTATTTTCGCGAAATGGCTGTTTTTTTTTTGTTTCTGAAACCATCATATATTACAGAGTCATTTTACATACAATATATTACAATAAACCCTCTAAACAGTGCATAAAAGCACTGACCTCGAGAATATGAATATAATATACATTGTACAGTATTGCTTAGCCTAAATTGTATCCCTAAACATAAAAAATGCCTTTTTAAACAACTTATAAAAGTACTTCGACTCTTTATATTCTTTATAGAGTGAAACAAAAAGAAGGCACTGTACACCATTGACTTGGTTTAAGAGTTAAATAGTCTCAGCATTTAAACATTGCTGAATACATAGGAGCAATCTTATCAGCTATCTACCATACATGCTCCGTCCAATCTAATTTATCATCACCAATTAGCCCTAGATATTTGATTTTGGAGACTTGCTTTAATTTCATATTAATAATTTGAATATTAATTTCTTCTACAGTTTATTTTTTTGTTTAAATACCATGCTTTTTGTTCAGTCAATGTTTATCTTAAGCTTGTTAGAGTATAGCCAGTTTACATATCTCTCTAGGTCACTGTTGAACTCCCTACCAAGTTCGTCTGCACTAGCTCCTTTATAACTTAGTGCCGTATTATCCGCGAATGTAAAGTAACGTGCTTTAAGACTTGCATATTTTAAAAGAAGTACAACAGTGACCCAAGGACGGATCCCTGGGGAACACCAAACTTATTTGATTTTATATCACTGCTGACACTATTTACTTTAACATACTGGTTTCTATCATCAAGATAACTTCTTATTAGATTAGGTATTATTCCGGTAAATCCCATATTTTCCAATTTACTTAACAAAATATCCAAACATACCACATCAAAAACTTTTCTCAAATCTACATAAAAAACAATCACAATCTTTCCATTATCCAAGGCTTTAGAGATATAATTCACAAAGTCCGCCGTAGCGCATAAGGTACTACTATTTTTTTGGAAACTATATTGGTACTCATCTACTTGTATATGTTCCTGTACATGTGATAACATTCGTTTTTTAACTAATTTCTCTACGAATTTGGAGAAAACACTTAGTACAGACATTGGTCTATAGTTGCTTCTACACTTTTTGCTCCCAGATTTAATAATCGGGTTAATTTTACTAATTTCCAAGTCCTTCGGAAATAGTCCATTTTTAAATACGTTATTAATTAATTTATTTAGGATTTCTACTACAGTTTCTCCCAAATTGATCAGACTCTTAAGCGTTACTTCAACGTGACCCGGCGAGGCATCTTTTTTAAGTTCACTTATTTCCATTATTTCATTTCTGTTGGTCAATTCAGTGCTTACTCTGTGACGTAATTTCATTGCATAAGGGAATACCATCCGGTCTCACCAAATTAATTTATCGATGGAGGTCATCTAAAATATACCCTCCTATTTTAAAAAAATAATCATTGAAACTATTTACAATATCAAGTAGATTATTAATTTGAATATTCTAATCTATTTCGAGACAGTTTACTTGTATTTCATTTTTCTATTTTTAAAGACGCTCTTGACAAATTTCCATTGTTTTTTTAACATTTGTACCCGTTTTTTCCCATTCTCTTCTGAAGTGAATATTTTTTAATGATTTTATTTTATTAGTTATTTTATTTTTTATTGCTTTAAGTTCAGTCACCAAAAACTTGTCATTGGGATTTTTTATTTTTCTTTTGTACAATTTGTCTCTTTCCCTCATCATTCCCACTACTTCACCATTGATTCATGTACTGCTTTCACGAGCATAACAGACCTTAATGATCTCAGACTTTTTTTTTTTGAACCAATGATAATCTGAGCCAAACAATGGAACGATAAAATGTGTATGCCTTTTGTTACTTGTTGAAAAATTCTAAAAACATCTTGCAATCAATTATTTTAACCTAATGTTTAATTTTCTTACTGAAAATTTTTAAATGATTTTCTATAGTTGTATGGAGCTGGTTATGATTGAAAAGTGAATTACTTTCAACACTAACATTATAATTCAAGTGATTATGCTGATCAGATAAAACGTGATCGATAAGAGTCTAAGAGTTCTCGGTAACTCTAGTGACATTCTCAATAGAGATAGAGTTATGTATTTTAAAATTATTTAAAGTTAAAAAGTTTTTGTAGTTTCTTGTATTCTGAGCGTCTTCTAACAGATTTATGTTAAAATCTCCTACTATTAAATGACTTTTCAAATGTTTATTTAAAACTTCTTCAAGAGCAACAACTAGAGATTCAGTATTAGATTAAGATGAGGGCTTGTAAGCTACACTTATTATTAAATCCCATTGACCTACACCTATACATACCAAATTAAATCTACTATTACATTTAGACCTCTTTACCTCACAGAATGGTATACAGTCCTTGATATAAATAGAAGCTCTTGCTTCTCTACCATCTCTACACACGTGAATCACATTATAGTCTGCTATATTGTACAGAAAAGTTTCATTGTTATTTAGCCATGTTTCAGGTAAAAGCAGTATATTACAATCCTTATTTATTACAGAACATTGCACAATTGCACATTATCTATTTTATTTCTGAGGACACCATACTTATCCGCTAGAATGTCACTATTTACACTGCCAAGTCCTACGTACTGTTTCCTACCACTCAAATAAGTTTTAATTATGTTATATTATAGATTTTTACTAAATCCCATATTAACAATATCGATTCTTACGACATCAGAAGCCTTTCCTAGGTCCACAAACACTGCTATAACTATATTTCAATTATCAAGCGCCCTTGAAATAAAACTTACCAAATCCATTGCTGCGCTGAGAGTGCTGCTATGCTTGACGAAACCATACTGATACTGATGATCAACCATTCTGATTTAACCAAGACTATATTGATCTTGAGAACTAAGTTCTAGTTGAGTATTAAAGGCGGTACAATTTCCGTCTCTTTGAAATTTTTCTTGGTTATCCCAAGGGTCTGTCCTTGGGACACCTTTGTATATACTGAGGCACAAGACTTGCCCTGTGAAAAGAATACTTACTTCTGCAGCAATTGATTTATGACGTAAATTAAACTGTAAAATAAAAATTCCAAATTGTCTGTTACCCGAAAGTTTAAGCCAGTTATTTGGGTCTTTGCCACATATATATAACCAAGATATTGCTAATACCGTGTTACAGAAATGTCCCCAGCATGCGGCGTTTTCCGGAACTGTTGGGCCTGCGCAGTTCGCGTGTACGTCAGGTCCGGCTTTAAAATTATTTAACTTAATGTGTTGGAGTAGGTATTGATTTATAAAAAAAAAGCAACTATAGTAAATCTTGGTATAATATGAAGATGAAAGACATCGATCCATTTCCTCGATAAAGCAATACACTGCAAAAAATTATAAAAATTTCAGGACTTGCGTATTTTGGGGCGTAAATACAGAAATTGAAATTTCGAATTACAATTTAGTTTCTGGCATAGTTTCGTAAGTAATATTGGTTGCTCTTAACACCATAACAGGTGCCCTTTGTCGCCTGGTCTCCTTCTATCATTTTCTATACAACATACGACGAAAGTTGCAAGAAAATTACTTTTTTTTCAAGATTGAGAGTAAGTCAGAACGGAGGTTTTAAATGTTTAGAGTAGACTTGATAAACATGAGCATTTCTCTTGCCTTGGCATTTTGTAGGAGAGAAAAAAATATGTCATCATATAATTGTAAAAAGCCTTAATGCAGCGCATCATAGAAACTATAAAACAGTGAAACAAACAATTATGCTATTGATATATTTATTTATATTAAGAAACTAGAGTTGAGGTTTTAGTAGAAACAATGTTAATGTTCAGCACACTAAAAAAAAAACAAAATAGGGGTAATTAAAGCAGTATTTGTATGTATTATGTAAACTTTAAACAGAAATAAAGGTTTTTAAGTTGAAATATGGAGGCAACAGTAGAATAGCAGCCGTATTGACGAAACACATAATATTAATGCATAATTAGATATAGATACTGTAAATTATTTTGTTAGGGTGGCAAGAAGAGAAGAGCATTTTAAAAATATTTCATTACTAGACATTCAATAACCAATGTGCGCCATGAATAAGGATGGTATCCATACATTGGCACTGCAAAGTAAGTAGGCAACCATGACTGTAGTATTACAAAGTACAAATACAGTGATGGGCTAAAATATGAAACAAATTCATTTAAAAATCAGGTATTAATTTTTTTTTCCGAATTTTTTGCCCCAAAAAGAAATTATACAGGGTGTGTCAAAAAGTAGATGTAGCAAAAATTTCTTGTATTTTATTTTTTTTCAGTCGAATTTTGAATTCTACGTCAAATTCTGCGCATAATTCATGTAGCATACCCTATCCTTATCTCTAACGGTTTTAGAGAAAAATTACATCATAAAACGAAATTTTTCTTTAAAAAAAGTTACATGTACCTACTTAAGGTAAACAGGTAAATTTAAATGAACTGTCACTACGATAGCAAGTCATGTGTCAATCAAAAATAATTTTAGGTATAATTTTGAAAAACGGTTATCATGGTGCATTTAAATGAAACTCGAAGAATCGAAATTTTAATATTAATTGGATGTGTAGACAAAACAAGAAATCAAGAAGAAGTTTGTAACTTATTTAGCGCTAAGTATCCAGAACGACCGATTGCAAGATCTACAGTGAGTAAAATTGAGAAGAAATTCAGGGAAACAGAGAATGTAAAGGATCGTCCACGGCCAGGTCGTCCAAAAATTAGTGTAAACACAAAATTGAACATTTTGTTAGAAGTTGAAGATAATCCCCATAGTGCATCCACTGAAGTAGCCCTTAATAATGATGTGAGCCGACAATCTTTATTGCGGGTATTAAAACAAGAAAAGTACCATCCGTACAAAATTAGATTGCTGCACGAGCTAAACGGAGATGATCCCGACCGCAGACTACAGTTTTGTGAAACTATGATGGAAATTTGCAACTTAAATCTATTTTTCCATCGCAACATACTTTTTAGCGATGAAGCTACGTTTTGTTCGAATGGTTCGGTAAACAGACAAAATTTTCGGTATTGGAGTAGGTACTGGGATATTAAATGATAGAATTATTAGACCTTTTTTCTTCGATGGAAATCTTACAGGAGACCGGCATTTACAATTTCTTCAAAATGAATTAATTCCCACACTAGCAGCGGATTTTCCAAATCCGAATCAGCCTAATCTACCAGAGGCGTCTATTTGGTTTCAGCAGGATGGTGCTCCGTCTCATTTTGCTCGACAAGTACGAGAGTATTTGAATACTGTATTTCCCGAACGATGGATAGGTAGAAGAGGACCCATAGAATGGCCTGCAAGATCTCCCGATCTTACACCAATGAATTTCTTTCTTTGGGGTTATTTGAAATCAAAAGTGTATAAGGATAAACCACAAAATTTGGAAGACTTAAAATTTAAAATTAGATATGAAATTAGGCAAATTAATGAAAATACTGTAAATAATGTTTTAGAAGGGTTTTTAAGTAGATTTTCATATTGTCAAGAAGTTAATGGTTGGCATTTTCAACACTTAGTAAAATAATTTTCGTTTTATGATGTAATTTTTCTCTAAAGCCGTTAGAGATAAGGAGAGAGTATGCTACATGAATTATGCGCAGAATTTGACGTAGAATTCAAAATTCGACTGAAAGAAAAAGGGTTCTATTTAAAATACAAAAAATTTTTGCTACATCTACTTTTTGACACACCCTGTATAATTTCTTTTTGAGGCAAAAAATTCGGAAGAAAAAATTATAATCGACGTGTCCGAGCGTTTTTTCAAAAAGTTAATACCTGATTATTAAATGAATTTGTTCCATATTTTAGCCCATCCTTGTATATTAATAAGTATGGAAAAAATTAATAAAAAAAACGTTATTCCAACTAGACTTCATTGAAAGCACAAAAATATATTGGTAACTCATATCTATTGGTAAAGTGTTTTCATCAATAATTGATGTTAGAGCTTTTTTCGTGGCCGAAATTACAGGAAAAAAAAAAGTTGCTACCAAATTTATGTGTAAAAATATAAGTACTAAACTAATGATTATGTCACAATATCTGCTTGGAATTGCTTTTACAAATATGCAAGAATTTAAGAAATATTACAAGAAGCAAGTAAACATTTTTGAGAAACTAAAAAAAAAGAAAAAGATATATACTCATTATTACTGGTATTATAACAGGGTTTTTATTTCAAAACGAACCATTCCAAATATCTCTTTATTTTGGGGGAAATAACATTTGACGAGAAATATCAATTTTAATATCAAGGAAGAAATTTAATCACACATTTAATAAAATTTTACCATTGATTTTTAATTGATTGATTGATTATGGTTCGGTGTAAAATAAAAACCATGTATAAATAAATTACAAATTACAAATATCTATAATAGATATACATTTTACTGATGATGAAACAAAATCAATTTTGAATATATGTTTTGCGGATTGCTGATCCTTTCAAATGTGGATTTTGCTATTTGCTAACATTAAAAAATCTGATACGGGTATATATTTTTGCAATTTTTTTTTGAAAACATTTATTTATCCAAATTAACACAAACTTAACAATATAATTTTATATCCTCTAAGCAGTGCCGATGCACTGGTCACGAGAATAGTTACATAATTTCTTAAATACTAAGCAACAGTAGGTATACCTAAATCACAATGACATCACAAAAATGGTCGCCAATTTATATTATACATAATTTACATAATACACAGAAAAAAAAACACTAATAACAAAGAACAGATACTGAGCTGATGATATCCGCAGCCTTAATGATACAATAATTATTTTGTAAAATATAGCTTTAACGCTCTATAGAATTTTACCTCATTTTCAATGTCTCTAACCTCAACAGGTAACCCATTAAATACGTCCGATGCCAGACTAATCGGATTGTACAAACCTTTATTTGTTCTTACATTTGTCAAATAAATACTATCACATGTCCGTGTACTATGTGTATGGATATTATTACAGAATACAATATCTACATTTGTTTTATGCCTTTTATGTAAAATTTTGTATATTAACTTACACTGCTCTAACTGCATTATTGTGCGTAAATTAAATAGTCCTAACTCTCTATAGAGGTGCTCCGTGTGTGTCAGCCTGTCATATTGAAAAAGTATTTTTAATATTTTATTCTGTATAATTTGCATACTACTAAAACCTCGACTAAAACAGACTGACCCATACGAACCCCAAACAGGAATCAAGTACCTAAAGTGCGACAAACAGAAAGCGTTATAAACACACATTTTAGTTTTTTTGTTAATATAATTTCTTATTCGAAAGAAGCAACCGATTATGGGCGTTACTTTACTTATTACATAATTAACCTGATCCTTACAGGTAAGGTAACAATCTATTATCAACCCCAAATACTTAATCCTATCAACATGTCCAACATCTACATTATTTATCTTGATAGATGGTGTCCGGATGATTTTATTTTTTTGCTTAAATAATATATATTTGGTTTTGTCAATATTTATCTTTAATTTGTTATGTAATAGCCAATCTGAATATAATTTTAATAATAAATAATTTAATTAATTTAATTACATGTCTTTATATGGGTACATAGGTACATATTATTTAAGTCTTTATACTGCATTTAAGGCGAAAATTAAAATGATCTAGCTTTGATAATCAAGAATGTTTAGGAAAGCGGTTTTTACTATAAAAGGATATCTCACGCAAGACTTTGATTCTCTGAGTTAATCAAATCTCTTACAACATAATCTAAATTGTTAGTCTAGGTTAGTTTACCACTAAAAGCAATGTAACAGATTTGCTTCTTTTAATTTGCCGAAAATCAGTAAACAAGTTGAACACCAATAATATATTATGATCGCTAGTTTAAACTGTGTCTAGTTTTAAATTGCATATATTTTTGTAAAGTACTTGAACGTTATGGTAGGTATACCTACGAACAGCTTAAATATTCAAAACACTTACCTAAATAAATACATGATTGTGTTGAAAGCAATTGCTAAGCGGGGATACAATTTAAAAATTATTTTAAGTAGTCTAGGTACTAACCTGAAGAACTGAATTTGGGTCGTTGGCTTGCAAAGCAACACCATAGATTTGTTTTTCATCACAAACTTACACTAAAAGGTACTGCACTATAATCTAAATAAACCTAAACTAGTTATAAAAGTCTAATCTAGTAATAAGTTTTTAACGAAAGTTCCACAAAGTACAATAAATAACTAAAAATCACTCAAAATAACGCTAAAAAATCTCACAATAAACACGCCAAATACTTTGTTTTTCTTTTGGTAAGAGTTCAGTGGTCTTTACCTAAGACATAGGTGTCCACTCCTCCACCTCTACTCAGTCCATCTTTATGGAAAAAGTTACATCCCTGTATATTAACCAAGGTTGAATCGGTATTTCCTGATAGCAATGTTTCTGTAACCATTACAACTTCATAATCATTAGCCTGAACTATATTTAAAAAATCGTTAAAGCTAGTAAAGAGTGATCCAACATTGACGTGGGAAATTTTTATAATACTATTACTATTGTTAATACTATAGTGAACATATTGTGCTGGTGTCTTAACCATAGTTAATATTTGTCTTAAATATATCAACCTGTCATCTGTCCCAGCTGCTGCCTCAGTATCGTGTATCATGGTTGGCTTTAAACTACAATAAAAGCAATTTTTGCTTTGAAAACTTTAGTATCGTATTCTGCAGAGCACTTATAAAATACTTTTTTATTTCTGACCGGTATATTATTAGCTTATAACGTCTTAGTTAAGCGGGAATTATAAGGGTCATAACTCTCTTGGGATATTAAGAAAAATTTGACATAAAATCAAACGATTGACATCTAATGTCAATTTGATTGTCATCTATTGAAACATTTATTCCACTTTAAAAGTGAACAAAATGTTACTAAAATCGGTCAGAAATAAAATTATCTATGTATCACTGGAATTATAAGGGTGTCAATTACCTCGGGCAATTGCTGTCCCTCGGGCCAAAGGCCCTTGGGACGTAAACTTTGCCCTCGGTAATTAAGACCATTATAATTCCCTAGATACATAAATAACTATTATTTCTACATTAGTTGCTCTTATGGTAGGAATGTAATACACACATTTTATTTCCAAACAATATTCATGTTTACAACACTGGGGCACAAAACAACATATTAAATCAACATAATGTTAGCACTAACAAGGGCTTAAATCGTTACCATAATTACATAAGGTCGTATGTTCAAATTAGTAGTTTTGAGATAAGTAGACTTGTAAAATTGGAAAGTTTCACTGTACAATATCTTCGCATTAATTTGAAATATAACTGATTTGATTTTGGATTCATTATCAAGAGTTATATTTTTTACGTTACCGTTGTTAAAAAACTAATTTATTCAAGAAATTTTGAAAAATTAATTCACTTACGACCTTTTTATAAGTAAAAGTGAAATTAAGTTATTATTTACAGCGATGTGTAAGGTTTTTGTATTCCAAAAAATAATAGAAATTCGATAAAAAAACATGAAAAATAAATAACTAATCCCTACGAAACTTTTGATAGTATAACGACTAATATTTTTAAGGTAATAGTGAATATTATATTCTATCTGTGATCTTGATAGATACTTTGCTAGGTGTAGTATAGGTATACCTAATAATAATATTTTTATTATTATTGATAATAATAATGGTAATAATAATAATAGTAATAGAAGAAACAACGCCAAGGAGTCGAGCAAGAACTAGTACTTCGACCGCCGAAGGTGCTGCGCAAGAGCTACAGCAAGTGCTCACCCAAGCGGGACGTCCTAGACAGCGCATGAAGTGGACAGCAGCCATTCATGAAACTATAATGCGTACTTTTTACAGGGTGACGCAACTAGGACAAGATACGACCGGATACCGTCAAAGATTGCACGCTGCAATACATACCAACAACTCCAAGTCTCAGAGCAAAGAGTAGCAGATCAGTACAATTAAGAGAGAAATTGAACGAGAAACAGATTCACTGTGTAGACCACCACTACCCAAGCTAAACTCCTCGAAAAAACTAGCAGCCACACTAGAGGTGATGAACAACAGAATCCTACCAGAGTATGTTGCAAGAGCAACATCATTGGAAGCAATACACACAGTAATATACTGGGCAGCATTAGCAGTAGCCAAATCAGCTGGAGCGAAAATAAAGCAAAATTACCACCAGGCAAGAGCCGAAGTCCGAATTCCCACATGGCAGCAAAGAATCCAGAGGAAAATAGAAGCGCTCAGAAGAATTATTAAACAACTTCAATCTTACATAAGTACAGTCAGATCAGAAACAGTACTACGATCTGTAGAAGCTATAAGGACTAAAAACAGGATTCACTCAAGACAAGATGCAGAAAATATCTCCCCACAACAAAGCCTTGATACATTAAAACAGAAACTGTCCGTATACGCAGGCCGTTTGAGGCGATACAAAGCCAATAATGCGAGGAGACAAGACAACGCTCTATTCAAAAAATCAGAAAAGGCTTTCTACAGGGCACTAAATGGTGAAGAAAAAGAAGAGGAAAGCACCTATCCAACAAAAGAACTAATAGACCAATTCTGGAGGGATCAGCTAGCCAGACCTACAAACTACAACGTTAACGCTAGTTGAATTCGTGAAGAAAATGTAATCTCCCAGAACTACAACGAAATGCAACACGAACCATTCACAGCAGCAGAAATATGTGCTACCACCAGGGAGTTACATAACCGAAAAGCGCCTGGCCTGGACGGAGTACATAATTACTGGATTAACGAATTCTGGTGCGCGCATGTGAAACTGGCTGCATTAATTAATAAAACTCTGATAGACCCCCAAAAGCTGCCACCATTTTTCACTCAAGGAACAACGTAATAAGTATACGTAAGATACTATCTTCTGCCAAATGCAAGGAACAATTATTAATATTTCATTTGGTCATCATAAATTGGTCATGAGATAAGATCGTTTATGCGCACATACGATATTTTTCTATATTTTTTGCGTCAAACTCCAAGTAATACTTTGACAAAAGGTAGTAAGTGGATACATACGACTCCCTGCCAATAATTTATTTAAATGTTATGAGCGAATGTGTAATATGTATGCACATGCGAGTTTATGTGATACTCATATGACTAATGTGCTACTGATTCTCGTATATTATGTTCACCTGACTGTACATGCGACCATCTTCCATATTGTAAAACTTATTTTGGCACATACGTGATTTAAGTATTGGTAGTTTTTAGATGTTTCCGTTAAAAATCACTTACAACCTTCAGTTATATTGTACAATGGACTATTTTTACATATGTTGCTGTTAATCTCTCAAAACATGAAAAATTTCACATACGACCTTCTGTTACCATGATAGCAAAATAATCACGGATTTCGACTGTCTACCAACGATTTGCCGGAAAATTAAAAAATATTCAGAAGTGTTAAGGCATTTACAAAGAATTTGAAGCAACACGTTACCACATTGTATGCAAACTGTGGTCGGGTCTCATTTTTATTTTTTGTATTCTTGTACCTTTTTTTATCTGGTTTTATATAGGTTTAGTATATTAAGTGTCAATGCACTGACAAAAATGAATTTACCGATGTCGTGGGTTGCAGAATTAGAGCTACTTTAACGCACGTTTCTATGTTGTTCAAACTGAGCCTACAAATTATCACAAATCATTTAAAAACGCTACAATAACTCAGCTTCTTTTGGTTCGCCTCAACACAAAAATATTAACATTGTAAACACATTTGGGATTACCACAATCCTTCATTTTGTAACCATTTTATGAGTTACCTGAATTTAGTTTTTGGATTGGGATAACTAACTAACTGATTTTAAAGTGCCGTTTTGACCCAGACGTGCATTATTTCAACTCATTACCATGTGTAAATAATTTTGAGTTGAAATAAGTTATAAAGAGTGCTCTAAAAATCCATGTCAAGGGTAGATCACCGATCGAAAGGTCACGGAAAGTTCCGAATTTACGCTCGTGCCGATTTGGCGGTATCTTCATCCCATTATTATTAGTACCTCGTGCACGTCCCGTCGTCATGGACCACATAACAGGACTTGCTATCCGCGCAATCGTTGATCGATGGGATCTTTTTTTATTTTTGTTCAGAGTTTGTTCTCATACAGGTGCGTGAAAATGAGAATAATCCAATTTTAGTGTTGGAATATATTTAAAGTGCCAAACCTTATTGTGCCTAGCTTCGTTCATAGAGTAGTTCTTTTGTACTTGACGTTTATCATATGTTGTTAGATATGTCAGTTAACCTAGCACGTGTGTTCTGTAACAAGTGATTGTTAATTAAAGTACATAATATTAAATATTCCTTGTGTTTCTTGGCTCTGTTAAGATTCCCTGCCAACATTTAGGACATATTAAATCTATAGTCGTTACTAGAACAATTGAAAGGTCTAGTTTTGAAAGCTCGAATCATGAGTTAATCTAGCTCGAGTAGTAACGCATCACAACTCCCATATTGGTCTCTGGCAGCTTGAACAACGAATTGCTGCAGCCCACGTCGCATGTGTTCGTCAAAGCCAGTTACGATTAGCTAAGCTAGCTAGCTGAAACAACCCATCTTCAGGGCTATTATAACTCAAGAACAGTGATTTGATGCAATTTCTTCGATTTAGTTGCCGTAACTCAGAGGTCTGAGCTGTCCCCTATTAGCAACACGCGTCGGTCTTGGATAACTCATATTTAAGTTATGTCAACTCGATATTGCGCTCAGTGTGGTTACTATTGTAAGTATAGTATCCTCAATATCAGTGCTATAAACACTGTTAAAGGATTATACAGTGAGAATGTAAAGGTTGGAACAAATTCAATAAAAATGCATGTGTTTATTTTTAGTTTTTTAACTTTCCTCGATTATTTCAATTTTTTCGCTTAAAAAAAAAGCATTTCCTTTTTCCCGCCATCTTAAAATATTTACGTTAGTCCCAAAACACACAACAACTGTTTAAAACAAAACTAATGTTAACAACTGATTTATCAACCTTTAGAGTAAATTGAATTGAATTGGACCCCACGGATCATATTTCGGGAACTATCTTGGAAATGACCTGGACATTGTGTATGTAGCAATCGCGTTCATCAATAATTTATACACAAGAGGTATAATCAAGACATAATAAAAAAAGGGAATTACATAACCAGGATATGCCGCTATTAAAAAGAGAGCTCATCAGACTCTAGTGTTACTATTTAAAATAAAACAATACAAATTAAAAATGTCTAATCAATAATTTAGAAATGTTCACTACTTATACAATTAAACACCATAATCATAATTAAAACAATGCCCTATTGTTATGTAAAATGAAAGAAATTATCAACACTATATGGCACTAAACCACCTTAAATTTGCTCAAATAATTTATTCTGTGAGTAGTGAATGCTTTGATATCTGTAGGTATATTTACATTATTTAAGCTACTTTATATCTGTGGATGTTTAAATAATTTAAATTGTAACCTGTGCTACTCTGTAAGTTTACTTTGTTAATGAGACTATAGCATTCTTTTAACAATAAAGTATATTTGGTTTGATTTTAAAACACTTAAATAGGGCACACCCTGTATAGAACACTGCTGCATTTTTAATCCAATCGCTCAGTTCTTTTGTTGTCCACTTTAAAATTAGGATTGATTGATTAAGTTATGCAATTAGTAGGAAAGCAACAAATGTAAGCAAAACAACAGAGTAATTAAATTAATCAAAGAATTAGATATCATATACATATTATATAGATCACCAGGTATTGCATGAATTAAAATGTTATGCAACACTGGCCTTTAAGTAAACTTGTGCTATACAGAGCAAAATAAATAAAGCAGCTGGACCACCTTATAAAAAAAATTATAGAATTTAAATAAAGTTAATTAAATTTCAAGGTCAAGATTAATTAAATATAAACCAAATCTGTCATATTTTACATAAAATTGACAGTAGACAGGTAACAATAAAAAGGAAATCCTTTAGAATAGATAAAATGGGGTCCACTTATAATAGGTGACCAATGGCTTCCTATAGGAATCGTAAAACAATAAGAATATTAATTACTTAGCTAACGAAGCCAATTATACTCGGTCATATGTACAAAAGCACATTTATCTGAACAAAGCATGTGGTGTTAAATTATGGCGATTTGGCAGCAATATACAGGGAAAATAAGGAAAGAAAAATTAATTACGCTTACCTAACGGGAGCTGTAGGGTCTTTAAAAGTATTGTAGGGGGTCCCAAAGGTGGTGAATGCTCCGAATACTCGGCCCCTTTTGGTCCTGGTGACCCGACTTAACTAAAAGAGAGCCCCAGAAGGCATTTTAGGAGAAAAGTTGAAAAATTGACACAAGAAACGGCATGGTATAAAAACTCACCTCTACAGCGAACGACTGCTACAAAATATCCACGAAGTGGTCTTCTGCTGCCCCGGAAACCAACAATAATCACAGCGAACAAAAGGGGCACAGAAAATAACGCCCCTAAATCCAAAATCCTCGAAAGATGGCTGGAATAGCCCTGGATTTGGTAGGCTTGTTGCTTCGTCGATCGCTCGGTGTTAAGTGAGGTCACTAAAGAATTTCAGGTTAGAATCAAAAAAGACGTGTCACTCCTTCACCACAGAGAGGCGGGGTGCCTAAGGGACAAAGCAAATCTGGGTCAATTACTGTTCGAACCAAGGAAAAATAGGTTAGTTCACACACTGGCGGTGGCATAAAATGACGTCCTAAGGCCTTGTCCATTCAATTGCAGACATTCCAAGCCCAGAGAAATGAAAGAGATGTACTCAAATTTAGTTTTACATAAGAAATCAATTCGCAATCTATTATAAATTATTTCAAAAAATAACCCAAATCCCATAATATCTTTGCCATTCGAAAAACGGTCGTTGAAGTTTGGTTGCTGGAGTATTATGGCCCAAACATCTTTCAGAAGAAGAACTAACCTAGAAAATTTAGTAGCCAACCTGACAGGTGAACATAAAATTCAAAACAAAGAACTATAATAATTATAACCCATCACGAAATACTACTATATGACTAGGATGTGTATTCCAGGGAGATATGTAATTTAAAATAAGGGACCAATGCAACCCTGTTTGCCTTAAGACAACGAAACGAAGGTAATTGACCCTAGATAAGTATTTAGTTTTATACAGGGAACCAAACATTGTTTTAAAAAGGCAAAATACAATTTTTAAAAGACACAATACAAGTCAGACATGTGATAATATGAGGTATTAGATTATAATAATTCATTTGTGACAAAATCGGATTGTCACATCCGCCTGTAATAAAGTAATAAGTGTATGTACCTATATTTCTTAAGGATTGTCGGGTTGGGTTTTACTGTCCTCATATTTAAAAATTGCATGTTTTGATAAACACTTTCTTATAAATTAAGGTCAATTATAAACAAAACAAGAAAAACGCAAAAAATTAATTGATTTTTGTAGAAGCTATGCGAATTTGGAAAAAAATACAAGCACGTTAATTTTTTGAGAATCTTTTAGATTTTGGGCAAAAAAAATGTGTCAATTTGTTATGTAATAAAAACAATTATTCATGTGAGTGTGGGCAAAAACATTTTTTTTACTGCACGAAAATCCTTCGTGCTTTATTAAATTGTCAATAAAACGTTATTATTCTTCCATGTCTACATGAACTAAGCTGCGCTAACCTTCCTATGCTTTTTTCCTGCTTTCGTTGGCTATTTCTTGCCACAAAATTGGCTCTCTATTGCCCTGAAGGGAAGGAACGTATACAGGATAACTCAGTCCTTTGGCACTTGTCCCAGTATCCTTTAGGATTAAAAATAAATTAAAGGGAGGCTACTGACCTCTCTCGTAACGAGCTATGTTCCTTTTTATTAGAAAGAATGATTTTTGCGTCACGGGACAGAAGATATAAAGAAAGCAAACGTCGAAGGACAAAATGGAGATTAAAATAAATTAAGGAATGGAAAACTAAATTCACCTTGTTCTCTGATGATGTTTATAATAATTATTATAATTGTTACATGCAGGGTACGCTATTTAAAAGTTCATGAGCTCATATTATTCTCATGTTCTGACCCTCAATGGAGCACATTTCTTATCGGAAATGGCTTTCACTAAAATTTTCTAGAAATTTAATATTTTTTAGTTTATGAGAAGTCAAAACCGGGAGTCAAAGTTGTATTTTTTTAATATTTATGAAAACTCGAAATTTTTGTATTTTCTTAGAGACGCACACAACCAGCCACAACGTTTAAGATTTACTTTAGGTTAATTCGTTTTGTTTATTTATTTATTTATTTTAAACAGCAGTACTTACAGAATAACTCCAAATAGTACAGGTAGAAAAAATTATATACATATATTATATATACAGTGCGTGTATAAAGTCTGGAAACGGCTTAATAACATCACAACTTATTGGCCGATTTAAACCAAATTTGGTACAGTTATGTAAGAGGATCTGACGCACCGAATGACGATATTGGCGTTATTGCCAGCTTTTTAGTTTGTCTGGAATTCGAACGAATTTTATATTTTTAAATATAACACGCTGTATATTTTTTCATTTATAGTTTTTACTTTAAATTTGTTACACTTTTAGTATAACATACTTTGTTCCTAATATAAGTAGTTTTCGAAATAACGAGTACAATTTAGAAAAAATATATTTTTTTATATTAAATGTTCAAACTGTTTTCCCTGTACAGCTTGGCAGTGTGCTAATTGAAAATAAAATTTTTCAATTATGTTGTAAATCATTTCTGGCGTTATTAATTCAAATTCGTCCAAAATTCGACGCTGCAAATCGACCAAATCTTGAGGTTTTGTGGTATAAATTCTGTTTTTCAAGTGTCCCCATAAAAAGTAGTCGTTAGGCGACAAATCAGGGGACCTTGGTGGCCACTCGATTATACCCCCTCTACCGATCCACATATTCGGAAAAGTGTTGTTCAAAAATTCGCGCACGTTTCGACCAAAAAGGGGAGAAGCTCCGTCCTGTTGGAAGAATGTACTTGCATAATTTGGACCCATCACATTCCGTATAGTAGGCACTATTTGCGTTTCCAAAGCTCAAGGTAAAGTTGTGATGTCAAATTTCCATTAATAAAAAATATACCGATCTTGTGGTTACCCAGAAGCCCAGCCCACACATTTACAAAAACTCTGTAAATATTTTCGTTGGACAGTGAGTAATTAAACAGTATTGGTTTCTTTTTCTAGTGAATGCTATGACGTTCCATTTGGATAAGTATATTTTCATGTTATTTGTGTTACACCAGTAATGTATTTTGTGGATTCCATGCGGTAGTTGCAAATAATCGTCGTCGCTATTAATCTTTTTGTTGAGCTTTAAATCGTTAGCGTAGAACAGAAAGTGAATGTCTTCAAAAAGCGTGCCAAGACAGTTTATGAATATTAGGAACAGGATAGGACCTAAATGTGATCCATGAGGTACCCCCGATGTTACTGTTATTTTATCAGATAAGAGGTTATTAATTCTGATAAATTCACTCCTACAATAAAATGTTCATTTGACATTTGCATTTTTATCACTTTGACATCGATAAAAAAGGTGCATCCCTTTTTATCGCGATAGACCCCTCTCCAGCTAAAAATAAAGTGGTAAAAACCTCTCCAGCTCAAAATCGACTAGCTTTTCTTTTTCATTGCTCGGCAACCTGACATGTTGTTACAAATTAATTTGATGCTGTCAAAAATTTTTTTAATGAAGTATTATTTTTTTTTAATATCTATTCATGCCAAAATTCGTGAATTTCTCTAGCTAAAAATCACTAAATATTTTTTTTGAGATTGGATAAACTTTTAGTTTTTAAACTCAAACTAGATCACATTTTAGCAATTTAAACTCGAACAAACGGTAATAGATAAAAAACGCTCTAGCTTCGCTGTCGCGTTTTTGTCATTTCGTTTGTTCTCGTTAAATTTCTAGGCAATCTAGTTTTCGTAAAAAATAAAAGTTTATCCGATAAAAAAAAACTCTTGTGGTTTTACGTATGACAAATTGATATCTATCGACGAGATAGCTTACGAACCATGTGAGCAGGACACTAGAAATATCATATGAGATCAATTTAGCGATGAGGACTGCATGATCTACCCTATCAAACGCTTCCGAGAAATCGAAGTAGACAGAGTCGGTCTAAGCACCGGAGCCCATTGTTGTCGCTAGATAAATAGAGTATAAGCATAGGTTGGTCTAGGTGGAACTTCCAGGCACAAATCGGTGTCGATGTTCAGATATAATAGTTTGGCATCAGAAAATCAACCACTATCGGCTCCAGTGCTTTTGCCAAGCTGTCAATTCCTGAAATGGGACGGTAGTTCTCAACGTTATCTCTGTTAACACTCTTTCAAATTGCAGTGACATAAAAGCACTTCCAAAGATTTGGAAACTTGCCTGTACATAGTGAGAGTTGAAAGATGTAGGACTACAATTATTTGACTTTTAGTTTAATTTTGTTCCTGAAAAAATGTAAATTTTAATTACTTTTAAGTTAAGTAACAAGCGAAAAATGAACAAGATCAGCACTTTAAAAGACGCTTGTAGTACTTTTTTGCTGGAAGAGAAACTTTAAATTTAGGAATTGAAAAAATAGTCCATACTTTCAGTGGAGTCAATGTAATATGAAATAAAACAATGCAGTCTTCCTCCACAGTTTATTAAACTGTTGAGGAAGACTGCATTGTTTTATTTCATAAATTAAGGAATTGCCCGACTTAAAAGTCGAAAAACAAAGTGAAAGTGGACAAAAATCTCGCTGTCGTAAATTTAACAAGACTATTTATGATAAAAATAATTGGTTGTGTGGTTGCGAAATAGTTAGTAAACAGTAGTTCTTTGTTAGCCAATCCTTCAAGCATGGTTGGATGAAGCATCTTTGAGCACCTATCTACATCTTTTTCCTCTAATTAGCTACAACCTACATAATTGCTTCACCACCTGCTCATTGGCTTCAAATTAATAAATTCCAACCTTAAAATAGTATAATTTCATTTCATTTTTTGTTTATCTCCTAAGAATGTGTTATTCAAGTCTAACCCAGTATTTTGCTGACCACACCCTAGACACGGTTAGATGAAGCATCTTTGAGCACCTCACTTAAATTAACCTCCTCTAAATAGCTACAAATAACATAATTGCTTCATCACCTGTCTCAGTGTCTGCAAACTGGAAATCCCCTTATTCAAAGATACCTTGACCAAAATTTCAAATATTACATCTCATTCAATCTTGAACATTCATTAGAACCTACAATTTTCAATTTTAACATACTTTTGATCGTCGCTTATGCAAGATAGAGCTGTCGTAATCGACTACTGTATCCCTGATGATGGACATTTCTATGTCCGAAACATGTAGGATATAAACATATACATTGAAATACATATTGTGGAGGTAGACTGCCGTTGTTTTATTCGATTATATCAACTCCACTGTAATGGACTACTTCTTCAAGTAGTGTTTTGTTTGGAGGTGACGCACATAAACAATGTTTTTAGCTTCTCTGTGCTTGGTAAGTCGAATATAAAGTCTCAACTTAATTCGGCACTACCTGTCTGAAATGGCATGAGCTGCCACTACTGATACTAGGTTGCGAACACAACTAGAGGGTGATTAGTGCAGAAGTACGTCATTTAAAACTATTGTTTTTTCTTTTACGTCAAGCACACCCTTTCAACACACTGGGGACTAGTTATTCGCCATTTTTATAATATACCCTGCATAGTTGTTACTTTCAGGTTATTCTGGTTATGTTTTATTTTGCGTCGTAGAACCGCAAGTCATCTTATCGTAGATCTATCTCCGTGCGTAAAACCGCTTATCACTTTAAGGTTATGTTCTTTCAATTATGGTTTATTCACGGTGACTTTTTCGGTGGGTTTTGGATTTGATTGAAAACTGTCATCGGTGTAATTTGGTAAAACTAAATTCTGACGACTGGTCAGGCCCTTAGCCCTTGTGAGCAAATTCTGGAAATCTGTCCCCATCTCTGTGTTTCCACATAAAAGTTTAATTGAGGCACATACAGTGTGTCTACTTAAGTTAACTACATATGGGAAACTTTTTTATTATTAATTTTACGAAAAAAAGTTATTCTTCATAAAAAGTTCTGCATGGTCCAAAACCTAAAATGCAATCATAAGATATTAAATTTTTCCAAGTGTATACGAGGGGTGTAAAAAAATATTAATTTTGCTCAAGAGTAAAGTACCTTTATTTTTGACGATATCAAAATCTGTAATTATGAAAGTTGTTCGGAATAAAAAACTATATTCTAATATGAAATTACATCTTTCTACTTCAGATTTTTTTTTATTTTTACAAAATTTCCCAAATTACCGATACAGAACATTTATCTTTTTATTTATTAAAAACATGATAACCTTTCCGTTTCGTTCAGAAAGTTATAAGTAAATTTAATTAATTAATCAATACACCATTGAAATTAAATGAAACATTTTGTCTAGGATGCACTGACAAGAATTGTTTGACAGTAACTTCAAAAAATCAGTTCTATTTATAAAATTTAGTAGAAATGCCAGCAACGTTAAGTACTCAAGATAAAATTGAAATTATGTTAATTGTGGGTGACAGTTATAAAACATGTCGAGAAGCTGCAGACATTTTTAATAGCCGACACCCAGAGAAAAATCTTCACTATACCACAGCAAGGAAATTAATAAACAAATTTAAGACTTTTGGAGATGCAAGAAATAAGTTTAGCAACAAACGCCAAAAACGGGTCGCCAGTGATGACATAGAATTTGATATATTGCTCTCAGCAATTGAACATCCTAAAAATTCCTTGCGAACACGGGCAGCTTCGATACCGAATTCTATAAGCAAAGATACGGTTTCAAAAATTTTAAAAAAGAACAAGTTGCACCCATACAAGCCCCAATTTATTCATACGTTAAGACCAGGAGATCATGATAGAGGCTTTGAATTCTGTTGTGATATCCAAGGAATGTTAGAAGATAATCCATTCATGGGAAGACATATTATTTTTTAGGATGAAGCAACATTTATATCAAATGGAACAATCTCTACCCAAAACTGCCGTTGGTGGAGTGATACTAACCCAAATTTTACCATCAAAACTCGGGACCAGTATGCATTTAAAACAAACGTGTGGTGTGGAATTTATGGAAGTACAATAATTGGACCTTTTTTTTTCATGAATCTTTGAATGCAGACCGTTATTTACATTTTTTTACAGAATGAATTAGACAATTTTCTTGACAATGTTCCCCTCCTTCAACGTCAACAGATATGGTTTCAACAGGATGGTGCCCTTTGCCACAGTAGATTAGATGTAAGGCAATACCTTAAAAATCGTTTTAATGGAAAAGTTATACATCGGTTTTCGGAAATTTCTTGGCCACCTTGGTCTCCAGATTTGACCCCACTCTATTTTTTCTTGTGGGGTTTCCTAAAAGAAAAGGTGTATCTTCAAAGGCCATTTACAGATGATGCCCATTTGGAAAGAGTCATTGCAGGATCGGTTCAGAGTATTACTCCGGCTATGGTTAGAAGAGTATTGAAAAAAATTTGCGATACAACAATTATTACCTGTATTGACAGAGAAGGCGGATATGTTGAGGCGTTTGTGAATTGAGGAAGTTAATAATGTTCGTTAAAATTATTACAACAAAATGAATTATTATGGTATTATTCATTTAAATGCATCGCTAAAATGTTACAAGACGGGCATTAAGTAATTGAAAAGTTATCAAGTGTTCAAAAAAAATTAAGAGATTACTGTTTATTATTAATTATTGATAGAATTTCGGAAAAATTTTTTAAAATGTTTTATTTGTAGTATGTAAACTTAGTCATCAATTAATTATAAGTTTGGAAAGAGTAAAAAATAAGTTTAGGTAGATGGATCTGATTACATTGTACTTGAAGGAATTTTTATTTTAATTTATTTTAATAAATTTTGTTTTGTTAGAATTTACTTATTATTTTCTGAACGAAACGGAAATGTTATCATGTTTTTAATAAATAAAAAAGATAAATGTTCTGTATTGGTAATTTGAGAAATTTTGTAAAAACAAAAGAAAATCTTAAGTAGAAAGATGTAATTTCATATTAAAATATAGTTTTTCATTCCGAACAACTTTTCATAATTACAGTTTTCAATATCGTCAAAAAAAAGGCACTTTACTCTTCAGCAAAATTCATATTTTTTTACACCCCTCGTATACACTTGGAAAAATTTAATATCTGATGATTGCATTTTAGGTTTTGGACCATGCAGAACTTTTTATGAAGAATAACTTTTTTTCGTAAAATTAATAATAAAAAAGTTTTCCATACGTAGCCAACTTAAGTAGACACACTGTATATGGTAAGTTCACAACGTATATTTTCATGGATTAACGATATTTTTGCCACATAACCTGAAACTCCATACAGTTTTTAAACCAGAATTGTCCCTCTTCTACCATAGTGAGACTCCTTTACCTTGCCGTATTTCCACTTCGCCTATCCCAACAAGTCAGACTTTCCGGTCAGGTCGGATTTGACCTTCGGGTTTTTGGAATTTGATGTAATAGAGGCATTTGTAAGGCCAATTGTTAAGTAGCGACAAAGGCAACTAGCCACTACTTCTACTAGGACCCTGAAGAGTATCTTAATTTTAAACTGTATATATCGTAGTGAATTTGTTTTTATGGTATAAACACAGCCAAATGCGATTTTCCGTTGCCGTACCTAAACTAGTAACTTCCTTTTGTTTGATTTAATCAAAGCCATTAGCTATTTTGCATTTTCTATGACATAATTTAACAATATATTTCAATATTAGTTCATCACTATAAGTGATTTACCTTGTGAGTCTAAGAATTCAGATATACCTATAAAGAGGTATGTAAACGAGTTGCAACGGCTGCGCTATAAAAATGAATGTTTAATTTAGAGTTACGATGTCTATGAGCTGAACTTATGTTTGTTCAGTTGGTAAATTACCAGAATTTAATAGAAGTTTAATTAACTGTTATAAATTTTCCATTTAAAATCACGTTTTAACATCGACACCCTTTTTTGAATTAAATAACTTTTAGGTATTAATTTTTGTGTTTTATTTTGGCGCTGTATGTGGACCCCATTGTTTCACTCACAGGAATTTGGTGTTGTTGTAGCCTTACTCATACACATTGTTGTTTAACAAGCAAGGACCCTTCTTAAAGAACCATTTCGAACTACAATTGCCACGAGCTTATTGAATATTTAAGTTTCCATCGTCTATATTTTGTTACCACCTAATAAGGTGGCGACCCATAAGCTGTCGATGACACGCAGAAAACTAACCTGCAAAAAATTAAAAATAGTTAAAATGACCCTGTTTAAAAGAACCCTGTTTAAAATAGAGATAATTGGCTCCTCCGATGGGCTAAGGATGCAAAACTCTACAATACTTCCTTTAGGTATACAGAGTGGCAAAAAAGTCGCGCATAATGCCTATAACTTTTGAGTTACCTCGTGAACGAAAAAGTGAGCTTTATGAAATTTGTTTAGTAAATTATTCCCCAAATTTCGACTGTCATGAATTTACTTACTTACTTTTTTAAATGCATATGATTGCGTATTTGGATTCTATTGGAAAAACTCTGAATTTTTTGTATTTCAAATTTTTATTTATTTGAAATTATTACAAACTTTATAATAACAAAATAATTAGCCTAGCAAATTGAACAATTTAACATCGGAATAGTAAACAAGTGAAACCTTTTCAGGGGATTAGGTGTTCAAAATGACCACCATTCTCTGCTAAGCAGAGCGCCAGTCGATCCCTGAATCCGTCTACAACGTTTTAAAGGAAGTCCTCTGAAATGGCCCGATTTTCAGCACTAATTCTGACTTTTAAAGATTCTAAAGTCATTTGAAAGGTTAACGCAGACTTTGTTCTTTAAGTGTCCCCACAAAAAGAAGTCGAGCGGGGTTAAGTCCGGGGATCGCGCTGGCCAGTCAATAGCACCTCTTCTGCCTATCCAACGTCCTGGAAATTGTTCGCTTATGTATTGTCTAACATTTGCCTCATAATGCGCAGGTGCTCCATCTTGCTGGGATACTATTATTTACACCCGGCAAAATCATTCTGCAAGAAGGAATTATGTGATTCCTGAGAAGGTCCAGATATTTTTCGCCATTCAAATTACCATCTATGAAAAAGGTCCCACAATATGTTTACCAACTATGCCCGCCAAAACATTACCTTTTTCGGGCTTCTCAGTATGACCTTCCTGGAACCAGTGAATATTCTCAGAAGATCAATAACGATAATTATGTCTATTAACAATGCCATTTAAATGGAAACTAGCTTCATCCGAGAAAATTATATTTGTTACGAAGTTATTATCGTTATTGCATCTTTCCATCATCAGCTCACAAAATCCAGCTCTTCTATCAAAATCGTCCTCGTTAAACTTGTGCACCAACTGTATCTTGTAGGGATGCAACTTCTCCTGCTTAAACAAATTATTCACTGACTGATGAGACACATTAAAATCCATTGCCGTTGGCCTGAATAATTGTGTTGGATTTTCATGTATCGAAAGCATGATATCCAAAGCTTTGTCTCCCCGGTTGCTGTTTTAGCTCGACCTGATCTAGCGGCTTCCCTAACACTACCTGTTTCTCGAAATTTCTATACCACTCGACACACCGTTGACTGATTTATTGGATGCCTATTTGGATATAACTCATTGAAAAGTTGACAAACCAGATCTTGCGTTCTCGTCATATTTCCGTAACCGCTCATTATTAAAATTTCAACTCGTTGTTTCTCATTCAGATGAACCATAGTGTAAACAAATTTGAAATCAGACAACAGAAAATTAAACAGAAACTCAAAATTGACACCTCTTAGGTCGCTGTCATGAAAACACCTTGACTCAACTGGTGGGTATTAAGTAGGAATAATTATAATTAGGAAGTTTTTCATTTTCGAGCTGTCATTATCTCGGAAACGCTTGCATAGGTGGAAATTTGAAATACAAAAAATTTTCCCAGTGTTCCATTTAAAGAAAGTAAGTTGGCCTCTATGGCAACCAAACCAGAAATTACAGAAAAAAATCATGCAGGTAGAAATGTAATGAATAATTTACTGAACAACTTTCATAAAGGTCACTTTTTCGTATACGAGGTAATTAAAAAGTTACAGGCATTATGCGCGACTTTTTTGCCACTGTATAAGGAAATTGGGTTGTTTTTCAAAATAGTGTTTTTGGGCCGCATGTTTTAGAACACACCCGGCCAAGGAACACAGTAAGCTTTGCAATTTGATATACACCACAAATTTGTCAGTCAAAAATGTATGTTCGGTATAAAAAATGTTTACACCACTTTTTTAATTATACTCACATCTTATGTTATTATCCATGAAAATGGAAAAACTTGATAGAAACAAGCTACTTTTTCTTTTTTAATCGTTATTCAACAGTGTTAGTCCCAATCAATTTTTAATAAATGAATTCGTTAGTTCAGACACTTGCTACACTGTGCCAGATCTCCATTGTTGTGGAAAATGTTAAAAACGGAGCCAAGAGAGTGCTGTGCCGCGTCCAGCAAGCGAAAATTTTTAATGAAGTTAAATTTAATTGCTGTTTAAGGTAAACGAGTTCTGCTGTAACGCCATTAGGGCGAAAAGAAAAAAAAATTGTATCCGTGAATTCCGAATAATCAGTGGAATATCAAAGGCTAAACACAGAGGTCTCTAATAAAATACAACATGTTTTGTAAATAATTTGAAACTGTAATTTTTTGATAGTATTTAAAAAAAAATTGTTTGTATAAATCAATGCCGATAGTATAAAAGTCATGTCTCTCCCATTAAGTAGAATTTTTCATATTCTACCACCGGGCATTTGTGCAACTAAATGACGAAATACCGTGTGTTAACGAAATTATTGTTGAAAGCGCCACAGAGTTATGTTAAAAGATATTTCAATCAAATTTGGGTTACTGCCATGGTTAAGCGGGATCCTAATTTTCACTTGAAAACCAAATTAATATCACTTTCGGTTTTACCGGAACTTACGCTATATTATTGTTTTTAAACAAGAACCTGTATTTTTTATGGTTCAATCGAATTCTTCTCAAAATTACCTTTTCAACAGCATACAACAAAGTAACTCTATACTTTCAGAATGGACTCATGAGCCATTTTACAAAATTCAAAATGGCCTCTATAAAACAACGTATGCAATTGACTTGGAAAAGGTAGTAATAAAACTTGTTAAATTGGGCTATTTCATATTTCTTTCTTTTTCTTCTTAAAGTGCCGTGCAGATTCCTGCGTAGGCGTCCTATGTCCTCTCATTATATGCGTCGTTCCATCGCAGCTGGTTGACGAGATTGGAAGTAAGGAATTCCCCTCCAATGTCTTATGTTCCAGAGCCAAGACATTCTCTTCCTTCCTATTCTTCGTCTACCACCCTCAGTCTTTCCCTGCAGGATTAGTCGTTGGAAGTGGTATCGTTCTCCACGTACAATGTGCCCAAGGTAGGAGATTTTCCTCTGCTTGATATGCTCGAATAGCTCTCGATCTTCAAGTTGAGCCATTCGAAGCACATCCTCGTTTCTTACGTGCTCCGTCCATGATATTTTAAGCGTCCGTCTCAGTACCCACATCTCGAATGCTTAGAGTTTATTGATTGTGACAGCCTTAAGCGTCCACGCCTCGACACCATATAGAAGGACCAACCAGACATATCATTTGACCATTCGATATCTAAGTCTAAAATTGAGATCTTGGTTTGTCAGAAATTGCTTGAGCTTAAGGAAAGTTGTTCTTGCTCGCTCTATTCTGCATTTGATCTCCAGTTCCGGGTTCCACTTCTCATTTACAACGCAGCCCAAGCATCTAAACACTTCCACTCGCTGAAGTCGCGCATCGTTCTGTAACGTTTTTGATAATCATTCAAATGATGTTGAGTTGCCTCGGCCAAAAAGACTTTTTTTTGTTTGTTAGGTGTGGGTTTGTCTTATTATCTGACAAATTTTTTTAGGGCGCCATCCTACCAGAAATAATACAAAATCTTACCAACACTTAGTAGTTTATTAAACTATACTTGTATAATAATGGTTGTTGTTACTGGTTTCCGAAGAAACAGTTTTGACATGAAAAGGTGAAAATTAAATTGAAAATAAATAAATGGTCTACTGGTCTTTACAAAGTTATCCTTCTGACTCGACAAATATTTAGCTCTGCTTGTCATCCATGAGGTGTGTCCAAGATTTAGTCCTCTTCACCTGGTAGTTGTCTCGATGAGATGTTCCATGCATTGACTTCAGCAATAGAGAAGGTAAGGGAGACGTCATGACTTGATTAGACTTGAATTCTTGTGACAGCGATTGATAGGAGTAATGACATCAGATGAGCTCGTCAGTTTGTCAGCCTCAGGTTTGCTCGTCTACATGTAATATTAGAAAGGTGGCGTTAGACCAGCGAATAATATTGCAATAAAAGGTTTGAAAATGAATTCTTAGGTTAAACAGTACCAGCTGTAACTTAAATTTCTATAATATAGTTACAGGATGTTTTAACTCCCTGTTACTCAAGTGAATATAAACAAAGTTTTAAATTAAGAAATGAAATAACCATGTTTAATTACATAAGGTCAAAAACAAATTTTCTTTCGTGTTTAAGTAGTAAGAAAAATAAATGATTTGGTTGACTTAAAAGGTATTTAAGTTTTAAGTTAGTCCAAGAAAAGCATATATTGTGCCAAGAAGATAAAAATTAAGTAATTAATATACTACAAAATGTACAAATATATCATACAGATATTTACAACTAGTAGAAAATGCTGCATTCAAAAGTATCTATGACTTTCTGCAGGTACGATAGGCAAAAACGAGCAAAAGGCAATCGTTTGCTAGATAGATAAATGCATTCAAAAGTATTTGTAACTTTTGTGCAGGTACGATAGGCAAAAACGAGCAAAAGGCAATCGTTTGCAAGATAGATAAATGTGGTTTAACGAGCTACAGGCGTTCGCCACCACACGATATTGGTGTTCCAGACTAATGTCTTATGACACCCAGGGTAAGATATGTACAAGATAAATTCAAGATATAGATATGGTACAAGAGAAATTTTATATACACTGTGACTTAAGGTATTATCCATCCAGTACAAGTATGTCGCGCCAACTGAGTGAGAAGTTTAAGAAAAAGTAAATGTTAAATCAGAATTATTGATTTCTGACAGATATCAGTGAAAGAAATGGGGTAAGTTTTTCAACAAATTCAATTCAGGTTTCAGCTTAGAAACAAAAGAAAAACTCACCTGCTTTCCTCGATATCAGCTTCCTGGGATATTCTGTCAGTCACCAGTTCTGTAGAGCCTGGATCTGTTGGTTTCCTTGTGAATGGTCCAGCCAGGTTTACCCTATATCTGGTTCTCACCAATGTTCGTCAAGAACTTAAATAAACCACCAACTGGCCAACGATATTTGCTAAAACGTAAAAGAAACGAAAGAGACCCGAAAAACAAAGTTAAATTGAGAATTTAGATATTATTTGGCAATGAAAAATGAAGTAAACCATGACCGGATAATGAAAAAGGGGTGCTTTTAAATTGAATGCAAAATAATGAAAATATTGATTGAAAATCCACACTGACTGAAGAAATATTATTATGACTGCGTTCTGCCTGTTAAGATGATGCTTTTAGATTATCAACAATATTATAATTTATAAGGATAAATGAGATGAATGAAGATTATTAATTTATGACGCCATGATGGTCGGCACGTCTTTATTTTTGTTAAAACATAAAAATGTGGAATTTAGTTCGTGTAAAAATAGATTAAAAGGTCATGGTTTTCTAGAAAGTAATAGTTATGGTTCAATTACATAATTATTATTAGACAAAATATAAATTTAGTGAAACAGAAACTTAGCGTGACATACCTGTATCAGGACAAGACCAAAAGTGGAAGTCAAAAAATTAACCTCCAGTAGAGCCTTTCTATGCACGGACACAATATAAACTAAATTAAATGTAAGAAATCGATAATCTATATTGAAGAATACCCTAGAAGTCTATGTTATAGAACGGCAAATTTACAGTTGCCCCTTTCATATGTACAAACTTAAAAAATCGATTTTAACTGCAGTATGCAGAGTTATCCATAGATGGCAGCGCCAATACCTAAAGATATATTATACTTTAAAATCCAATGTAACGAAATAACTTTATTTACCTTACAGTTCAACTGTAAATTGACGTCGGGGAAATCATCTCGTCATAGATATGACCATGAACTTCGTTTTGTTGATGTTGATTTTTAGGCCTGATCGTTGACTTGACTCACTAAGAGCATTCAGGAGTGTTTGCATATCGTCTGCATCATCGGTTATGATTGCGGTATCGTCTGCGTACCGTATGTTGTTTATGTAGGTTTCGTTGATTTTGATGCCCCTGGGACTTTCAGAGACTGCATCTGCAAAGACTCTTTCCACATACAGGTTAAACAACATCGGGGACAAAATACAACCTTGCCTCACACCCATCTTTATTTCAAGCTCTTCTGATGTTGTTGAGTCGTGTAGGCATATTTCCGCTGTTTGGCTCCAATACAGGTTGGCTATAAATCTTATATCCTTATCGTCCAGACCCAGATCCCGAAGATACGCCATTAAAAGGTCATGTCTAACATTGTCGAAGGCCTTTTCATAGTCGATAAAACATATGAAGATGTTTTTTCGTTGTCAAGGCAGTTCTGTACCAAGGTGCAAGGACCGAAGATTGCTTCTCTGGTACCGAATCTCCTTTTAAAACCGAATTGGCTGGATCCACTGACATCTTCTGAACAGCCTGGTATGCAATATTCGTAGAATTAGCTTCAAAAAGTGGCTCATTAGACTTATGAGACGATAGTCTTTACACCTTTTAGCATTATTTGACTTTGGTGGAGCTATAAATGTTGAGCGAAGCCAGTCTTAGAAGAGGCATCCAGAATCGTATATATCATTAAAAAACTTCACTAACATTTTGATATTCTGTTCGCTTATTAGGTGGAACGTCTCTGATAGCATGTTATCCGGTCCTGGAGCCTTAATTTTTTTCAATACTTTTATGGCATAAAGGATTTCGCTTTCTAATATACTCGGCCCAGATGGTGGGTTGTTGTCTGGGAACGGTGCGCTCTGTAGCCAGTCGTCGTCAAATAGGCTAGTTGTGTAAGTTTTCCACGTTTCCAGCAGTTTTTCAGGGTCTAGTATGATCTCATTGTTTTCATCCCTTAAGTGGTTTATCGATGTATTCTTATATTGTCCAGCTATTTCCTTTTTGTGGAGATGGAAGCCGTCACCAACGTGATTTAAATTGTCTGCTTCCCAGCAACGGTCGGCCAACCACTTTTCCTTTGCTATTATTCATAATTCTCTAAGCACTGCTACTTACGTGTTTCTCTTCAGTTTGTAATGGTTCACACAATTTTTTTAAATATTATGGTCTATATAATATGAAAGGCCAAAGTATTCGTAATCATCTAAAGTCATTTTGAAAATGAGATTCCTTCCATTTAAATATGTTTTAATAAAATTTGATTAAATTAATTAACAACAGAATGGATTGAATAATAGGTAAACAGTAAAATAATAACTAACGAAATAAATAATGCAGACAAATTGACCAGAAATCAAATGTTCAAAACTACCACTATTTTGGTCGTGGCACAAGTTTATTCTTTGGACATTTTCTCGCAAAATATTTTCTAAATCAGTTAAGTTAATGGTATTAACCGTTCTTCGAATAATTACGTCCCTGCAGTAGCATAAACTTTTGATTTCGTATATCTTCAACGAAAAAAAACAACCGGAGTTAAGTCCGGTGATCGGGCAGGCCATCGTATTGGCCCCTTTGTTTCAATCGATCTATCGCCCCACATTTCATTTAAAAAGCTTACGATAATCCTTAAGTTATGCGCTGGGGCGCTGTCTTGCAGGTAATTTCGTTTATTGTATTTCAATGTAAGCCATCCACAAATTCTTCGATGGTATTTTGAAGAATATTTAAATATTGAACTGAATTCTAATTATCAAAAAAGAATACTGGACCAATGATTCCCGTTCTCATTATTCCCATACAGACATTTACACCAAACGCTCCTGAAAAGTGCCTTCTCTAACTAAGTGAGGATTTTGAACGGCCCAAAACCGTATATTGTTCCTATTAAAAAACATACTCATGCTTGTAAATCTTGCCTCAT
The DNA here is from genome assembly GCA_963920685.1 of Polydrusus tereticollis. Classification (NCBI taxonomy): domain Eukaryota; kingdom Metazoa; phylum Arthropoda; class Insecta; order Coleoptera; family Curculionidae; genus Polydrusus; species Polydrusus tereticollis. Next base: position 41,584,207 of record OY987332.1, on the reverse strand, counting down.
CAGAAAATATTATGTTTCGATGGAACCTGTTATTGCCATTGTTCTCCCTTAAAACACAATCGCAGTATTGTAGTCTTCTGACAGGGTCGTTTTCTCCTAATTGGTGGTGAACCTGGTGTTTAAAAGACTTAAAACCATGCTTTTCTAATGTTCTTCTTACGCTTTCGTGACGAATATTACATTGTTGTCCTATTTCTCGCAGTTTTTCAAGAACAGCTGTTATATCCATATTATTTCCAAAAAGTTCGTCAACTGATTCCTGAAGATTTTTCTCGTAAAATACAGTTTGCAAGCTGGTCATTGGATCAGCAACGAAATAACGTAAACTTCATTAGCATTATTCGCTTCAAGGATGAAGCAAGGTTTACCAAAAATGGTATAGTTGTTCCAAGCTTAATTTGATGACATAAAAAAGCGTTAAACTCCTGACCATAGGCGTCGCTTCTACCAAATAGTTAAATTGCGGATTACTGTAAATTTTTAATTTTTAAAGATTCGACTTTTCATAATTTTAATTCATTCCTTTTTTACTGGAATTATTTCAGGAATGTTCATATTCTCATTTGTCGTGAGTCTCAGAATATCTTCTTTTTTAGTATTGATGTTAGGTATTTTATTTAATATTCGCGAATGATACGACGCATTGTCCATAACAATTACCTAATTCGGCGGAATGCTGGGCAGAAGCTGTTCGGTAAACCATTTTTCAAACAAATCTGCGGTCATATCTTTATGATAATCGGCGGAAGATTGGGTGATATTTTTTGCTGACAAGAGCAACACATCAGGTACAAAGCCATCTTTACTTCCGGCATGAAGAATAATAACGCGTTTTCCTCGCGAACACGGTGTATTTAAAGTACACTTTTTTGTACTGTCCACCCAACCATACTTAACAACATCATGAGTATCAAACTAAGTTTCGTCTAAATAAATTATACTTTTATCGGTTCATGGTATTCTTTTATTTGGCGCAAATATTTCTGTCGTAGTTCAATGATACGCCGATATTCTTTTATAACCATTCGATTATCTAATTCTTCATGTTTAAAGCCACAAGAAAGACCACGCAATGTTTATAAAAATTGATATATATAATCAGGGTATACTCGCAATCTATTACGAACCAGTTCTAAAGTTGGCACTATATTATACTTGTAAAAGTTGTGAATGGTTCGCCTAATAAAATCCCTTGTAGTATTGTCAACCGTTTTGAATTTTTGATTTATCCATTTTCGCTTTATAGAATGATCGGTTACAGTCCCAAATTTAATTACGTTATATATTCTCGTAAACCCAAGTTGTGTTAATTCACAAATTCTTGTACATAGCGCATTTTTAGTTTTTCCCGGATTTTCTTATTTTAAACACGCGTACATATTTAATATAATGCGTTGACGTTGACACTGAACATGTAAATCTTTGTTTCTTAATTCCGGACTTGTATCGCTCTCGATGGCCGACTCTGGCACCGACTCATTATATTCCAGCGAATATTTCCCTCATATATAAAAAATCTCATCAGAAGTGCGGTCTTTCGCAAGAATTACGGCGACTATTTCCCTCATATACTGTAACTACAATGCGCTTTTCACTTGATTTTCGGTGAAAATCAGCCCTCGGTCGCGATTGAGCTGAAAATTGCACTCTTCTGGTTTTTCATTGTTGGTTACCTACGAGAATAACCGTCACTGTCACAACAAGTTGAAATTTCTGCTTTGACAATTTCGCGTCAATTTATCAAAATGATTCAGGAAATAGTCTAAAAAATATATTTCGTGCATGTAAAATGGCTTGATAATCATGCACTCAGATTTGTTGCCCTAAAGAAACAGCTTTTATGCATTTTTATTGTTATTTACCTTACAAAGTGCCCGACCGAAGGGAGGGCACTTTTTGGTAAATAACAATAAAAATGCATTCAAGCTGTTTCTAGGGCAACAAACCTTCATGCATGATTTTCAGCAATTTTACATGCACTTAAAATATTACTATTGATAATTTCACAGTAGAAGCGATAATTTCACAGTAGAAGCGATAATCCCCCAGTAGGTAGCTATCAATCATAATCAAGTTTTTACTACTACTGTGTACTAACAATCATACAAATCCATAATTTTTGACTGTTTATAAATATATTATTTATTATGTACTTTTTTTAATTTTAATACTAACTTAATACTTTACATTATATTTATAAATATATTTAAAAAATAATAATAATAATATTATATTTTCTTTACCAACATTGCAGGCGTCTTTTGCATATCCTGGTACATGGGTATTTAAGTGTAACCACGGTTACCGCAAAAACTTTTATTATTGAACTTACTTATGTCAATCTGCGACATTTAAAAAGTGAATTGATTACAAATCAAGATTTAATTTAATTTTAAGTATATTTTTAATAAATTTGTTACTTATTACGTAATTTATTGTACAATAATGTTTTTTTTTTAATATGAAATACAATTTTTCGGGAAATATTCCACCGAATACCACTCGTGCATCAAAAATAACCAGATAATTCTGCTTTCAAGCGTGTTGTAGTATTGTAAATGCATTCCGTTATTTTAATTTTTGATTAAATCTCGAAAAAGCCCTCCTTCTTCGAAGTCGGGCTCTTTCGGATTTAATCAAAAATGAAAATAAACTCATTCAGTTACAATACAACACGCTTTCAATCAGAATTATCGGTAATTTTGATGCACTAGTGGTATTATACCTGATAATTCACCTCGACGTTCTGTTTCAAATGGTCGTCAAAAAGACATTATGATATAATCAAATATAGGTAGGTACCAAGTAAAAACTTACTTGTCCAAAACACACAGTTGTAGCACAAAATGATACACTATGTAAATTACAGCAAATCGTTTGAACCAGTCACGCCACTGTTCGATTCACAATATCGCACACCTCAAACATCAACTGATTTTAAAGCTGATAGTGATAACTCGATTGGCCGAACCTTAAGCTATTTGCTGTTCTTGTCTGTACCACATAAATTTTGTATTGCTGTCTTAAAGTGTCTTGTGCCCGACTCCGCCGAATGTTTCGCACTTTAAATTGCCGGCCTCCTGCCTTACCATTCTTTCTTCATGGCATTGCTAGTTATACAAAGTTCCCATAGGTGTAGGAGGAACATAAGGGTTTGTCAATTTTTTTTTTTTTTGTTTTACAATAAAAATTTCTTTTATTATTTTGATTTTAATTATTTTTGTATAAATAATATTTCTTAAGTACTAAAAAGTGAAATATGACAAGTGCTACTTTAATTTCCTCTACCACTAAAAAGTTATTCTAATATTCATAAATGGCTTGTTCTTTTTTTTTCTTTGACATTGAAAATTTCTTGGTTTAAAGTACATTTGCAAACTAGCTTTCAAAGATAGTTACTGAGTATCAATTGAATACTGATATAAAAAAACATTTTTAATTATAAAAACTTAAAGAAATAAAAAAAAAAAGATCTGACAACCCCGATTATGATGTCGGTCCCTTTAAAGCCAAGTCGAAGCTTTTTTATCGAGTTTTTTATTCATCAAACTGACTTTGGATAAAGTATATCATCAATTTTCACAATACACGTGTATGGGCTGATGAAAATTCTCATACCACTATTGTTTCGCATCAGCAACATCAGTTCAAATCAATTAATATCTGGGCGGTATCTATTGCCTGGCCTTCTCGATCTCCCGACCTAACGCCGTTGGATTTTTACCTGTGGAGACACCAGAAAAACTTCGTGTATTCCACTCCGGTCGGAACTAGGGAGGAACTTTTACAGAGAATCACGTTTCATTGTGATGTGATAAGGGCCAAGGCACATAGGGTACAGCGCTCCTCAATTCGTCGTGCCTGCGAGTATATCAGACTTCACAAAGCCCATGTTGAACCCTCTTATAAAGTTTTCCAATTATTTCGTTAAGGTGCTTTCTATTACATCACGGCGTTATTGTAAATTTTTGTATTTTTTTTTTGGATTAAACAACTTAAAATGAAACTTTTCTGTTGTTTGAATGTCTTTCGTATCCCACTTTGTTATCGAGAAAAAAATAGAAATCATGACTCTTTTTATTAAAAATAAACTATGATTCGTTTATTATTGTTTTTTTCGAAAACGGGTCATTTTATCGACAATAAAAATAAAGTGTTACAAATTTAAGCATTAAGTTGTAAAGCTTAGTCCGTCCCTGGTAAACTAAAAAAAAATTAAATATGTTTCAAGGACACTATTTCAAGAGGTCCTTACTAGTGTTTATTAGATTAAGTTAAATACTAACAAGCATATTTTATGACGTTATAGTGAGAAGATCGACATGTCACAACATTTATTTTTTTTGTCCTGTATGAAAAATAAAAAGTTAAGGGGGCGGACTTCATTGTGAATCAATCTGTGTAGGCGTTTAGAGAAAAAATGTATGCGTTGAGTGTTATAGGTGATATTTTGTCAAGCGAAGGAATTTCTTTTTTTTAAAAGAAGCTATGAACTTTTCGCCTAATTCTCTGCAGTAAAGTGACATCCTCAAGCTCAAGTTTTGGTCGTCTTAGAGAAGTTTTTGGAGGTTTGACGCCAACACTTTTTTCTTCTTTTAAAAGTTTATATATTGTTGTTTTCCCAACATTAAGCATATCTGCTGTAAATTACACTGCATTGTCAACATTCAAATCCGCATTTTTCTCTTTAATGAAATCGTAACAGTTAAGAATTTCTTTTTTCATTTACTGTACATGGACAGACTCTAGGGCGTTTAGGCGATAGCTAAAAGTTCTCCATATTTAATTAAAGAAACACTCACACTTCACACTTTGACTAGTTTCACTGAGAAACAAACACCCAAAGTAGGTATGTATAGATATAAATAGGTGTATTATTCTAATAGGGGCATAATCACTACATTATTAGCAAGCAGGCAACCAGGATTAGGTGCAAAAAAAAAAGGAATAAAATGATCAGAGCAGAAACGGAATAAGTACCTAGACTCTAATTAGTTTTGATAACTTTGCTTTCTAAAATTTCAGGTAAATTGTACGGCTATAGATAATGGTAAGCTGAAAAAATTTAATATTAAAATATATATTTGAAGACAAAGCTTGAATTTAATGTCGATACTCGTACTAATTCTGCACAGATTTAAAAATTCAGGTCTATTTATATTTATAAATGCTGAAGAATCTTGCACGCCCATGAAGAAAAGAAGACAGTTTTGATTGATTTATTACTTTGCAGCATTTAAAGAGAGACATAAGTTTAACCACAACAACAACCTATGTTGCAGTAGAGCATGGAACTGTACCTGTCGGCGTCAAATACTGAAATTCGTCCCTGGATTGACTAGTCATTTCACATACATACTGGAGGCAAAAAGTGTAACTTCTGGGTCGTTACAACGTCTTACTAATGATTTCAATCGTTTCATGTAATGACTGCACATTTTTAGCGAAATACTAATACAAACTGAATCAGATTCGATTACTTTGTTATGGCAACCTTTTCTATGCAATAGGTTGTCACAAAATGCGAACGGTAGCTCTTATGGCGGAGGCACTAGGTCGTGGCACACAGACAAATACTTACACCTTCCCTTAGTCGTTGACATGCAGTGGGCGCCACTTGGTATATTGGGACTAAACCAAAAAAATACAACCAGATACCTGTATTTATTGTTTTTTTCGAAACGGGTCATTTTATCGACAATAAAAATAAAGTGTTTCAAATTTAAGCACTAAGTTGCAAAGCTTAGTCCGTCCCTATTTAAATATGTTTCAAGGACACTATTTCAAGACGTCCTTACTAGTGTCCATTAGATTAAGTTAATACTAACAAGCACATTTTATGACGTTATAGTGAGAAGACATGTCACAAAATTTATTTTTTTTACCCCGTATGAAAAATAAAAAAGTTAAGGGGGCGGACTTCATTGTGAATCAATCTGTGTAGGCGTTTAGAGAAAAAATGTATGCGTTGAGTGTTATTTTTTAAAAGCATAACTTCTTTTCGTAAAGTTAAAAATAGAGAAGTTTTCCATTTGTTATGATGATTTCGGAACCCACTCTTCGGTTTTTAATAGAACTACTTATACAGTCACATTCAGGATTTATGAAAGAAATCTGGAACTCTTTTAAAAACATTATGGAAAAAATCATGATTATGAAGGATTTTTTAGGGACTGGAATTACTTTTTATGCGGCATGAAGAATTTTTTATTCATCCCCCACCGTGTCTTTAGATTAAGATCGTAAAAAGTTTTAATGTCCCTTTCTGTTCATAATTATTCATTAATTCATTAAAGCCTCTCTGCGTGACACGTAAAAACTTTATGACTTATAAAAATACAGCCGGTTAACATTAAACGTTATCTGTCCTTTGCCTTTCCATGCTGGATGGTTTTCATTAAACAAAGATAGATTGGTATGGTGCGTGCAGTCGCCTTAAAGGTTTTTCCAAGGGGAAATTATATCTTCGTTTATGGGATATGAAAGGGTTAGATTTGCTTATTATATTTTTTACGCTCTTTTCGTCAATATGCCTTTCAAACACCGCTCTTTATGACATTAATATTGAGGAGAGTATAATATCTCAAATCAAATAAAACAATAAAAATACAGAGAAAAATATTAAAATACCACTTTTGTATTTGTAAACTTGGTTTACAAAGAATTTTGCCTACTGTCTTTTGTTACCTCAATTATAGTCTATCTTTAAATGGTGCGAAGTAATAAATGCTCATTAAATATGCAAAACGCATACCGGGGTACTAAGAACCATTTCAACATCATCCCTTAAAATATATTGTGTCTACATTAACCCAGATATGCCCACTGTCCTTTAAGAAGTACGTTTCACAGAAACCAATTTAAACCGCTCACGTAATAATACATATAGTTTCCGTAAGATGGCACTGTATGATTCGCCAAGTTGAACGCATAGACTGTTTTGTTTTTATGAGATAACGTGTTATATTTTTTGTGTTTATTTATATATACAGTTCTTTAAAAGTGATAATGGATGTACAGGGTTATCCAACCAAGACTGGACAAGGCGATTTTTTGACTTTTCCTGTACTTTTATAAAAAAACTGAAATAGCCATCTTAAGTCATTTTCTCCCGCGAATTCGAATATCTTCAGCAAAAAACAATTGAACATCAAACAAAAGTACTAGGGGTCACTTTGATATTTTTTTTAAATGGGATCCCACTTGGCAAGAAAACGTGAATTTCATGTATAATTTTACGTCAGACTGAAAAACGTTAGAATACGAATAAACGTGTTTTCAATGTGTAAAACACGCTTAATGTTACGGTGTTCTGACGTTGGTAAAAATAACGTTACTAATTTTAACGTTTTTATAACGTATTATATTATGATACAATTCTGCGTTTTTGTAACATATTTTTAACTTATAAAACTAAATTTTTCCTCAGGAAAGTAGCGTATTATTTCATACTTTATTATTTGGATACTTATAAATAAACAACAAAACATTCAAGTTATGAACTTTTATTTTTTCAGGTTGCCTTAGGTTACCGTATACAATTTACAAATTTTAACTTATTTTGATTTAAAATCTAGTAGCTATATAGTATAAGTTTTCATTTTTTTTGTTTCTTCAAACGGTTCGCGGCATACCTGAAGTGGTCCATTATTATTTTTTCCATCGAGTACTCATTAGTTTCTCCAAACTGAACTTGCGCTATTTCTAAATTAAAAACGAAACATTTTTTAAATATTTTTCCAACAACCTAATTACACGAGATATTACATTACATAAGAAGCATTTTCAAGGGTCTACAATAGTAAAGAACTACAATAATCATTTTTTGTAGAGGTTATAAGGTGTAGAATCTAGAGAATAACTATTCCTAATTAATTAAAGGAAAAAATAGAGTGGCGTATCTTGTTCTATATTTGGAATTAACTTCAAAAGGCTGGTATTTTTGTTACATTAAAGGGATTCTTTTAGCATTTTTTTTGTAATGACAATAAAATTCACGAGACGCCATTTTGCCCTTCAAGCGTTTGTGGTAAAGAACAAAAGAACTCGTGAATTATATAAAGAATAAACAACAGTTATTTCATAAAGACTAAACCATAAAATTAAGAACAACTTACGCTTAAAATAAACGAAAACTCACAAAACTTAAAAGAGATTCGATGCTATCCAAAATTTTCACCAACTGCTCCTTGCCTTCCACTATACACTCACAACACAACGAAACAACGTCAAACGTCTATGACAGACGCGACAATCGCCGATCGCTGGGTTTTAGGCGCGAAATTTAAAAATGTTAAAATAAAGTGAAAAACAGGTTACTTATTTCGACGTTATAAAACATAACGCAAATTGAATGTTTTATAAGTAACGTTACTTTTATTTACATAAAATTAATGTAAAAATGTAACATAAATTACAACGTGAACAAAAATTACATTAAAATAACAGTATTAAAAAAAAATCACGTTTTTAAAACGAAGCTTTTGGTAAAGGGAAATAACATTACCATTTTCACGTAAAAATAACGTGTTTTCTCAAAATATGTCAAGTGGGATGCCGTATTTTTAATGAGCTTATCCGATTTCTCATATAAATTTTGATCTAAAATGTTGGATTTTTAATTCAAAAACGCCTTTTTTCTTCAGTTTTAAATTCGGAAAATGTTCGTCTACCGTAAGATTTTTTTTTTTTTTTTTACATTTTAGATCAAAATTTATATGAGAAATCGGATAAGCTCATTAAAAATACGGCATCCCATTTAAAAAAATATCAAAGTGACCCCTAGTACTTTTGTTTGATGTTCAATTGTTTTTTGCTGAAGATATTCTAATTCGCGGGAGAAAATGACTTAAGATGGCTATTTCAGTTTTTTTATAAAAGTACAGGAAAAGTCAAAAAATCGCCTTGTCTAGTCTTGGTTGGATAACCCTGTACACTATGTTTTCAAGATATCAGGGTAAGTTAATTTGAAAAATTATCCCACAAATCGACCTATATATTATTAAAATTAAATAAATTAGATCAACAAGTAATTATAATAAGGTTATGTTGAATGTTGGCGGAAAATGTGAGTTCCACGTGGGCGTAAATATAGGTGTCCTTCTAGAGGGACTGTGGGCTAATGCAATGTTTTCTTTAGGGGAGCAACGCTTACTGATCTTCTTTCGATACTAGAAGATAAAAAAGAGGATGTAAGCAAAAAAACAATTGACATTGCAATTATGCCGCCTACGCAAATTCCTGCGATATATTAAGAGATGAAGACTCGGGAGATGACGATGACGTCAATGTGAACAATTTGCCGCCTTCTCAACTTCGAGCAGAAGCGGAACGCTTTGAACAAAATTCTGACGACGAATGGGAAGACGAAGATAAAATTCCGCTGTCCGAGCTTCGTAATCAATTAATATCCAAAAAGCAATATGACGATATAAAGAAAAAAAAGTATAATTGGAAGAAACAGGATATAGAAAATTTTTGTCTTGATCTTGAGTGGCCCAATTTCTTTTTACCTTCGAACAACCTTTCGCCAATATCGCTGTTTGAAAATTATCTCGATTAGGAAATAATAGATATGTTATTGTATAAGGGTCTCAGCAAGTGGTTAGAGAACAAAGTTCTCACATGTATACATATTTATATAGTATTTTCAGCCAGTAATCCTGCAAGATGGCGGGGGGCAAATCATGTCAGTGCTCTCAAATCACGTTTAAACGAAGATAAAAAGTTACAGGATTTCACACCAGAAATTATATTATTAAAATTAAATTCCAAACATAAACAAAAGCAACTTTTATTAGGTACCTAGATCGTATATCTATCATGTTTCCTCGTGTTAAGTTAAATACATGCAAGAGAGAGACACACAACGGTGCTAACTAACACGAACCATTATACGATCACAGGCCAGGTCAGGCTTTGCTTCTTCGCTACTATAGTTGTAATAGTACGGGCAAATCAATTAAAAATTTTAATTAATTTTTAGGATAAACGCTTACCCACCACGAAAAACTTCGTTTTTAAAAACGCTTAATACCGACCTCCATGTTTTTGATTGTTCCCTAAGATAATGCAAGTCAAAACTACTCTTTCTCCATATTTATATTTTTATGAGCTTTCGATTTTTAAGTAACCGTAAAAAATTTGTTTTTGCATTACCAGAAGACATGTTTGCAAGCCACTTGGTGGAGCACTCTCACTTTTCTAAATAAAGTATGTGGTTTTATATCCTATTAAAACATACTAAAATTGAAAATAATCTTAAGTACTTTCAGAGATAGTATAAAATAAAAACACCTAGTAGCAAAAAAATGTGGCCGTTGCGGGCATACGTTCAGATAAACTTTTCTCCTATAAATATCATGAGAAGTCATCCCGAAATATTACTAGGTCATTAAAGAATACCCTGTATATTTAAAAAAATTGTTTTCATTATTATGGAAATTAACATATTTTATTACAATTTTTAAGTCCGGTTCTGACCATAAACAGCTGCTCGCCATTGTATTGCTGCCAATATTATTCTTACTAAAAATTAAATAGCTGAAATATGACTGTTGTCATATGACATGTCGGCCATCTTGCAGGTTTACTGGCTGGTATTAGTATATGTCATATTATAATTACCACTTGCCAAGTAGTATTCTCTTACTATTTATTGTATTGAATAGATATGTTTGTTACTTGCACTAATATGTACGCAGCTAATAAAAACAGGCGGTCAGATATTACCGCAGACGAGATTAAAGTATTTTTTGGAATTTTGCTTTTGAGCGGGTACATGTCGACGCCAAGACGAAGAATGTTTTGGGATAATTCTCCAGATTTTCACAATGATATTGTATCCGATTCTATGTCTCGAAATCGTTTCGAACATATTTTGTCAAACATACATTGCTGTGATAACAAAAACTTAGACAAAAACGATAGGTTTGCTAAGGTTCGGCCCTTTTTAATAAAATAAATAGTCGATTTTTGGATTTTGCCCCCATTGAGCAGTTTCACTGCGTTGACGAAGCTATGGTGCCTTATTTCGGCCGTCACGGGTGCAAACAGTTAATAAGAGGCAAGCCGTTGAGATATGGATATAAACTATGGGTCGGAGCTTCCCCTAGTGGGTATCTAGTGTGGTATGAACCATATCAAGGTGCCAAATCCGAAATCAAAGATTGCTACAAAAACTTAGGCTTGGGTGCTTCTGTTGCCTTGGAATACACTGCCGTTTTGCTTTCAAAATGTAAACTACCGTACAGTATTTATTTCGATAATTTTTTTACAACTTTACCTCTAATCGAAGTACTAACATAAAAGGGAGTCAAGGGTACAGGTACAATAAGGAAAAATCGGCTTGCAAATTGCGAGTTGGATTCTGATGAGAATCTTAAAAAAAATCGTGGAGATTTTGATTTTAAAGTGTCCAGTCAAAAATCTTTAATCGTTGTGAAGTGGTCTAACAACAATATGGTCCATATGGTTTCAAATTTTTATGGTGTATTCCCGTTGCACCCGGTCACCCGCTATTCCCAGAAACAAAAAATGAGAATAACTGTGAAACAGCCACGAAATATAAAAAAATATAACACCAATATGGGGGGTGTCGACCGAAGCGACAAAAATATTAGCTTATCTCGCATAGCATTTAGGGGTAAGAAATGGTATTTTCCACTTATTACACACTTGCTCGATGCTGCCGAACAACATGCAATGGCAACGTCACAAAAAACAAGGAGGAAAACTAGACCACTTGGCCTTCCGAAGAAATGTCGCCATGTCACTTATTCAAAGCAACAGAAAAGATAGGGGCTCCATTTACATAGAAGACTTAATAGACCTTCACCTTTGGAGAATGTGGAGTCAAGGTATGACAGATTAGATCATCTTATTGAAGAGCAGGATAGGCAGACAAGATGTAGAGTGTGCCATAAAAAAGTTTTTACGAAATGTCGAAAATGTAATGTTACGCTTCATGTCCGGTGCTTTATATCTTACCATACACGATCGTATTTTTTTTTTTGTGTTTAAACCAAATGTGTTTATATTTTATAGTAATTTTTTCTGCTGTAAAATTTAGTTCTAAATAAAAATAAGTTTTTTGGTCACTCTAGTTTATTATTACTTAATCTGGATATGTATAAGCCCACTGTTCTTTTAAAAGAACGCCAATTATTGTTGTACTCACTACCTTCAGATTTTTTTTTTGCATTTTTCTAGATTATTATGTGCCAATAAAAACCAAATTAACAAAAAATTAACTTGAATTTGACCAAAAAATATATTTGGGCATATCTGGGTTAAAGGATCCAAATAATGAGCATTCTTTAGGTAGGTCCACCCTGCATTTATCGCCAGCTATTGTTATATTTGAGGATTTACCATTGTTATTGGGAAAATCCCTTAGACAGGAGCGTGTATTGGGGATGTTTTTAAGTTAAAAATCTTAAACATGCCTATTCTCCTAAAATTGTATTATATTACATTCGTAGGTGTTTATAGCATACGAGAACATTTACAAAATCGTATTAGCTAATAAATAACAATGGGTGGCACTATTTTACATAATATAATTACAAAAGCAAGATATAATATAGGATCTTACAAACAAAGCATTTTCAAAAATCGAATAATACTTTGTCGTTATGGCTTGATCATAGTCTGATTCAGAAGATGAACTTTTAATAACATCGTTTATAATAAGCGGTACAACCATTTGTTCGGTTATTATAACGAGTGATTTTTAATTATTTTGCTCAAGGGAGGCCATGCATTTTAAAAGCATCATGGCCGTACTGCGTAGATAAGATGACATGATTGTTTTATGACATTTACGTCTTATTTGAATTTGTGTATTTGTAAAGTTTAAAAATTGGAGAAATTTTGTAATTTTTGCAGTTATTTGAAGGTAGGTTACTATTGCTTTAACTAATATTTCTCCGGGGAGTCGTCTTTTGACTATTATAAAGTGCTATTTGCAGGATATGATTTAATTTTTTATTTTTCAGCGTATCAAGTTTTGGTGAAGCTTTGTTGCCGGATTGAAAGTTCTACAGTAAAAATGTTTAGTGAAGCACAAAAATTTTTATTGTTGAAAGTTTTTTTAGAAATGGAAACAAAATAGGCGGTGTGTGGAATTACTCTATGCATGACTGCTTTGATGAATTTCGAACCGAGTTTCCTGATGTTGCGGTGACCTTTCATAATTTTCGTACTGGGTCACAATACCTAATTGATAAATTTCGTCAGACTGGTTCTGTTCAACATAAAAAAGGGGCTGGAAGACCAACGAAACGATCGAATGAGGTTATTGAATAAGCGCGACAAATTATGGAAAATAATCCTTCAAATTCTATTAGGCATTTATCTCAACAAATTCAGCAAACGGATTTATGCTACAGTACATGTCAAACACTTTTCAAAAAGGATCTGCATCTATACCCTTATCGTGTTACGGCTATTCATAAACTCCTTCCCAATGACGTTCCCCAAAGACTTAATTTATGTGAATGGTTTTTAAACAATTTTCAAGAAGAAAATAGTGGTGCTTTTGAAAAAACATTTTTTTCCGATGAGGCTTATTTTTATTTATCAGGCTATGTTAATTCACAAAATATGCGAATGTGGAATACGCAAAATCCGCATGTTTTTGTAGAAAGACCTCTTCATCCTCAAAAAGTTGGTGTGTCGGCAGCAATTAGTTCTAGAAGAATAGTAGGCCCAATTTACTTTGATGGCACAATTACAGCTGAGAGATATCGGATCGAAATTCTGACAACATTTATTAATGAGCTTCACGATGATGAATTGCGGGAAGGTTACTTCCAACAAGATGGCGCTACACCTCATGTAACCAGAGAAAATTTAAATTTTTTAAGTGAATTTTTTGAAAACAGAGTTATAAGCCGAAATACGCAACAAATATGGCTACCTCGTTCCTGCGATTTAACACCCTGCGATTTCTTCTTGTGGCCTTTTATAAAAAACTCCATTTATCGAACACCAATTGAGGATATAAATGATCTTAAACGAAGGATTTCAGAAAAAATTGCCGAAATTAATAATTCTCCAAACGTATTGGTTAATGTGTCTCTGAGGGTAAGAAGAAACATCAGAAGGTGTCTAGAAGTAGGAGGCGGCCATATAAAGTAGGCTTTCAAAGTAAGATAGCTCAGGATTTTATATTACATACCGTCAAAAAACATTATTTTAGGTTTTCAACGTGACAACGCTGCTTTCTTGCAAATTCGCCCTATGATTTAATCTACGCGCTACTGCTACACTATGTATACTGGGTCACAGCCGCCCTTGAGCAAAATAATTAATAATCACTCGTTATCAACCTACTACATTTTGGTTTCTTCTTCTATCACATGATCGATACACTTTATTCACTTTTCCGCACTAGTTTTACCCATAGCTTCATTAAAGAGTCTTTTTAAATCCACCATTTTATAAGTCGTGTTTTTTTCTGGCGACATCTGTCTTTATTTGAGCCCACATAAGTTCGATCGGGTTTAATTCGCAGTGGTAAAGAAGGAGTCTGAGCACAGATATTGCTGGTGGCTTTGCTATTTTATTGACTACATATTTTTTGAATGCATTTTTATGTAAATTGACTAGTACCAATAGTTCTCTTTTTAAGGAATCTAATGGAAATTCTATTTGTCTTAAACTTAGGCATTCTGGCATTTCAATTTTACACCACGCACTTGTCGGTAATTTTTCCGTAAACCTAAGGTGATAACTTGCATTATCCTATACAATTATTGCATCTTTTGGTATAACATCCAACATTTGCTCAAACCATTCTTCAAAGACATCAGCATTCATGTCTTCGTGGTAGTCTCCTGTATTTTTAGATTGGAACATTAACGAAGCCTTTAGAACTTCCAATATGGATTATAATAAGTCGATGCCCGTTTCCAGATGGCAGCCTAAATACTGTGGATAATCCTTCCACAAAAGCTTGCCTTGAACTTTTAATATTTTCATCCTGCCAAAATTTAGTCACAGCGTGGCCTTCATTTAACCATGTTTCGTCTAGGTAAAAAATTTTCTTGTTTTCTTCTCTGGCTTTTCGGATGCTTCTTAAGTAATTTCTTCTCCAATAGACGATATCACTTCTGTCTATTAAAATCGATTGCCTATTATGTTTTCTCCACCGAATTTAATAATTGCCGAAGCGTATTTCCACACATAAATGGGTAGTCCTGGTCTTCTCGAATTAAGGACAATATTTTGTCAAGCGAGGGAATTTCTTTTTTTTTTAAAGAAACTATGAACTTTTTGCCTAATTCTCTGCATTAAAGTGTCATCCTCAAGCTCAAGTTTTGGTCGTCTTAGAGAAGTTTTTGGAGGTTTGACCCCAACACTTTTTTCTTCTTTTACAAGTTTATATATTGTTGTTTTCCCAACACAATCAAATCCGCATTTTTCTCTTTAATGAAATCGTAATAGTTAAGAATTTTTTTTTTTCATTTACTGTACATGGATAGACTCTAGGGCGTTTAGGCAATAGCTAAAAATTCTCCATATTTAATTAATAGGGGCATAATTACTACATTATTAGCAAGCAGGCAACCACGATTAGGTGCAAGAAAAGGAATAAAATGATCAGAGCTGAAACGGAATAAGTACCTAGAATCTAATTAGTTTTGATAAATTTGCTTGTTAAGCTGAAAAAATTTAATATTGAAATATATATTTGAAGACAAAGCTTGAAGTTAATGCCGATACTTGTACAAATGCTGCACAGAAGTTTAACCACAACAACAACCTATGTTGCAGTAGAGCATGAAACTGTACCTGTCGGCGTCAAATACTGAAATTCGTCCCTGGATTGACTAGTCATTTCAGATACATACGGGAGGCAAAAAGTGTAACTTCCGGGTCGTTACAACGTCCTACTAATGATTTCAATCGTTCCATGTAATGCACTGTACATTTTTAGCGAAATACTAATACAAATTGAATCAGATTCGATTACTTTGTTATGGCAACCTTTTCTATGCAATAGGTTGTCACATAATGCGAACGGTAGCTCTTATGGCGGAGGCACTAGGTCGTGGCACACAGACAAATACTTACACCTTCCCTTAGTCGTTGACATGCAGTGGGCACCACTTGTTATATTGGGACTAAACCAAAAAAATACAACCAGATACCTGTATTTATTGAAAAACCATAAAATCAATAAAACGAAGAAAATATTCTTACAGGAGAAGGTGCTAAAATCTTCGTACCTTAATTGCGAGGTTTCGGTTATAAAAACAGTGACCTCATATCAAGATAGCCTTACAAATTTAGATATGTTAATTTTAAATTGACTTTTAACGGTTAAAAAAAATTTCAAAAAACGGTTAAAGGTAAAACTATGGCGAACAATAACAAACATTGAATTGAGCTTATACGAGCTTGCAAACCACCATAGCTTTTGCAGTGACGGCTACATCAACATGGTCCCATGTGGATCCTCAAGAGAGTTTTGGGTTCTTCTTTACGGGGCCGAATGTACTCCAGCACGTGGTTGCAGCTCGTACAATTAGGCTTGTAGAAGCCAACTTACAACTAACTAAGGTAGCATTCTAGCTAACCTTCGAAACGTGGGTACTAAAAGCCTATGTGTGATTACTTATATAACCTTAAACGGTAAATCGTTAAATCAGAAAAACAGCCAAAATCTCCTAAAAATAACCAAAAAGAAAATTACCCATACTGAATCCCTAATGGAAAGCAACAAAATTAAATCAGCCTACATCTAAAAGGGGAGTGACCTCGTGGTTCCTTTTTTTTTAAGAATCTGCCAGACGGTAGGTGGCTTGACTTTCTCGATCGAAAGAATTTAACCAAAAACAACAATTTGAAGTTATCACTTTTAACAAAGAACGTAATTTTCTTCCTAACTGGTTTCACAGCAAGTTGAGCTATATCTATTTGTATGCTGATCGTTATTCAGATTGTCAAATATTTTTCGACTCTTGCCACATTTTGTTTCATTAGGTATTCCTGAGGCGACCAAGTTTCTAAAAATTATTATATTGGCGAATTTAGAACATATTATATATCCTAATGGTAGGGATTTCTTTGAGAAATCCGTGCCTATGGGGGAACTTTCCCAATAGTTTTATTTTACTGTGTACACAATCATGGATTTCCTTTTTTTTATTTGGGTTTATTGAGAGTAAAATAGTATATTATTAACCAAGGTTTAGACAGCCATCATTATTGCCCGAGCGGCACGGGAGCGGAGCGACGAGGGATTTAAGACGCGAGGGCTATAAGCTGTCTAAACCGTTCTACTTCTACAAGCTTTTATAAGACATTTATCTTTATAGTATTAATAATTATAAAAAATGATAGGTAGGTATAAGTTTATTTTTTAATCAAGTTACCTGCGCTTTGGAATTGGCAAAATATTTTGTTGTTTTGTCAGGTGGCTTTGTTAATGTCAATTTTTGTTCATTTATGTCATCAGATTTCACGAGTTTTCCGTTTCTTTAAAAAATGAACGAAGAAAATGTTAGTGATATTATTATGTGTACACCTCCAGAATTAAGGATGGAAGCAGAAAAAATGTTGATTGTATCGATATTTTACAAAATCAAGTAATCTAATATGTATTGATAATTATCTGGTTGCCTACCACATTCATGTTTATGAATTCATGTTGTAGAATCAAAAAATCAAGTTACCTGCCTTCAAATAGATTCTTGAAGATCGGTCAATAATGGATTTCAATGCCTTATTATTGACCATGGTCAATAATAACTTATAAGGTAGAGAAACACGATTTCTAACGTTAATAATCGGTCAATAATGGCGATGTTATAGGTTAGTAGTGGAAAAAATTAATTTTATTTACGTACCAATAATAAGAAAGACCATCTCTATTCTTAGTGTATTTTTGACACCATACTATGAAGCAGTAGGTCATATTGTAATAGTATATTATTAACCAAGGTTTAGACAGCCATCATTACTGCCCGAGCGGCGAGTTTAAATCACGAGGAGCGAAGCGACGAGGGATTTAAGACGCGAGGGCTATAATAAGCTGTCTAAACCGTGGTTAATATATTATTTTTTCCACTACTACAAACTTTTATATGACATTTATCTTTATAGTATTAATAATTATAAAAAATTATAGGTAGGTATAAGTATATTTTTTAATCATGTTACCTGCGCTTTGGAATTGGCAAAATATTTTGTTGTTTTGTCAGGTGGCTTTGTCAATGTCAATTTGTGTTCATTTGTGTCATCAGATTTCACGAGTTTTGCGTTTTTTTTTTAAATGAGCGAAGAAAATGTTAGGGATATTATTATGTGTACACCTCCCGAATTAAGGATGGAAGCAGAAAAAATGTTGATTGTATCGATATTTTACAATATCAAGTAATCTAATATGTATTGATAATTATCTGGTTGCCTAACCACAATGAATTGATGTTGTAGAGTTAAAAAAATCAAGTTACCTGCGTTCAAACCAAATTCGGTTAAGGTCAAAGATCGGTCAATAATGGATTTCAATGGCTTATTATTGACCATGGTCAATAATGACTTATAAGGTAGAGAAAAACGATTTCTAGCGTTAATAATCGGTCAATAATGGCGATGTTATAGGTTAGTAGTGGAAAAAATGTTTTTAAATAATAAGAAAATTATAGAGGAAGAAATAAAAAAGCTCCAAACACAAAACACAACAAAGTCATAACAAAATAGACGTCTCGTAGTTTTGCGAATACAAGTGACAAAGTTGACATATAATCAATATGTTACCAGCGGGTTACGAATTTCGAACATTTAGTGTTACCACAAAATTGTATTCACCTCTCATGGCGCCCAGTATACTACAGACACCTTTCGTTTCACAGATACGTATCGGTTAGCGATTTATTTTTATTTCCTAAATCCGTGGGTATAGGCTAACCCAATTTAACTGTAACTCAAAAAAACACATTAAAATACAGAAGTAGCACAACAAATAAGGAAAATACAAAGAGAATAATATTGTATATTCCCTTTAAATTGGCGTAAAGACATCCTTGGAAATTTGAGAGCAATTCAAAAAGCGGTAACGATTTATTTTTAGAAATGAAAGCCTATTCTTCTTAATGTATAATGTATAATAACAATGATTAAATTAAAGATTATTATGTTCCCTTCACCTTTTTCTCAAGAATTTTTATTGAAATCTCTCTTTATTTCAAATTACAAATCTACTTATCAAACCTTTGTTTTAGTAAGAATACAGCTGTATGTATCACTTTTAACGTTGCACTGTTGCAAAACTCTCTCTTTCTCTCTCTCTCTCTCTCTCCCTCTCTCTCTGCGCATAGGCGTTGTTCTCCACTTTTGTAACACTTTTTGTGGTCCTTGCTCTCTGCGATCTTTTCGGAATAATCGTTTTACCTCAATTAGAAGGTACGGCTTGTGTTTTATCTAAAATAAAGGTACCTACCAGTTTAAATTCTGTGACCTGAGACTGAGATTTTGTGAAATTTTGTTTTCTGGCGTATGTGAGCTTATTTATGTACTTATTTGCTATTGAACGGTCTTAAACTGGTAGATATCAGTTTAATGAAGCACAGAACTTACTTTATCTTTCACTCTGATTTCATATCTCCCTTGGCTTAGGGTTGAAAGTCGATTTTCCTCCCTTGTTGTACTTTCCTATTTAATGGCAAAATTTAATAGTTAGTTTCGATTTAGGAGTCTATAACCTGACTATAAAATTATAATAAGATCTATAGCTTACTGCTATACGATGTGTTCCATACGTTTCCTGGGGAAATGGTGGATTTTTCGTAGTGTTTTTCCTAGAATAAATTGTCATTCTGACCGCTGGTTTGACGTTTCTTTTCGTTTGCCATTTTGCTCATTTCCTCTCGATTTACAGTCTTAGCAGTGGGCATTAGGATCGATTTTTATCTATTGAATCGAACTATCTCTATTAATATTTTATTGATTGCTATCGGGTATTTCTACCAGCCAAGAAGCATTGTAATGCAATTTTCATATTGTTATTTAGGTTGAAGTTATTCGTGTGTCTATGGCTGGGTTGGTTTATTGTTTAAAAATGTGCTGTTTCCATATTGACATCTATCAACGTTCGCGAGATCGATCAATTTTCCTATCACTTCGATGGGAAAAGCCTGGGATAATTGGTAATTTATTTTTAGTGATATTTATCGTGTATTTTGGGTTGTATACCTACTGGTCGACATCGGTTTTGTTTGATGTTCATATTTTAGTTATTTAAATGATTTTCAAGCAGTTACCGCCGCGTAGGGTTGTACAAGGGTATCCAATGTTTTTTTATCCCTGCCTTTCATTTTATTGGGTTTTGTAGGGGTGAAGTATTTGAATTTTAGTGACTTTTGGGTCGACCGGAAGTTGTATATTTTGATGGTACCACTGTTGACTGTCTCCGTCATGCTTTGGTCAATATTTCCTGAACGTCACTTACTGGTTAGCACTCGACGTGAGAAGGTTCGTGCCCGCAAAATTGGATCACTTGTGTGGATTTGGGGCCAACCTTCCGGAAAGAATTTTCATATTGTTATTAAGGTTGAAGTTATTCGTGTGTGGCTGGGTTGGTTTATTGTTTATAAACGTGCTGTTTTCATATTGACATCTATCAACGTTCGCGAGATCGATCAATTTTCCTATCACTTCGATGGGAAAAGCCTGCGATAATTGGTAATTCTTTTTTAGTGAAATTTATCGTGTATTTTGGGTTGTATACTGGTCGACATCGGTTTTTTTTAGTTATTTAAATAATTTTCAAGCAGTTACCGCCGCGTAGGATTGTACAAGGGTATCCAATGTTTTTTTTTATCCCTGCCTTTCATTTTATTGGGTTTTGTAGGGGTGAAGTATTTGAATTTTAGTGACTTTTGGGTCGACCGGAAGTTGTATATTTTAATGGTACCACTGTTGACTGTCTCCGTCATGCTTTGGTCAATATTTCCTGCTCGTCACTAACTGGTTAGCACTCGACGTGAGAAGGTTCGTGCCCGCAAAATTGGATCACTTGTGTGGATTTGGGGCCAACCTTTCCGAAAGACCTCCAAGTTACTTCTGGCTAATTTGGTATCGAATTGGGGGCTTTTTACGGCAGCAGCCGGATTCGTAGGCGTCGTGAATGCGGGCCACACACATGACAACGTGTCTTACCCCATCGTCACACGGAGTTTTCTTCCTAGGTGTACCTAGAGTCGCCCACCAAGCAGAGAAGTTATTGCCATAGCAGTATCAATAAGAACATCCCGATGGAGTAAGTCAGGTGTTTAATTAGTTAAATGTAGCATTTTCTTTCCTTTTTAATTGATACTCTTTTGACTGATATTGATAGAATGTAACCGGTGTAATAATAATAATAAATTTAATAATAATATATTTTTATTCTTTCCATACCATAAATTTACTTGAATTCATTTTCTTGTGCGTTAATCAATTATTCTTTTTTTAATAAGTGTACTTATAGTGTTTCTAAAATTTTTTTGTTTGATTTCAGATGTCCCACAACACCCTTTACTTTCTTGTTTTTATACACTTCTAAGAGTTCAGCTCAGAGTGAGGCCCCGCCCTTCTTTAACCCTCTCTACTCTCCGGCAATTGCAGTTAGGGAATTTGCACGCACTCTCTTAGCCTCTCACCCTCAGCTTGACTTTGATTTTTCGTACAAGTTACATAATAATTAATACATAACATAATCATAAATCTGTGGCAAAATTAAATAGTGGAGTTGTTTTAGTTTTCGAATGTTGCCGGAGTGTTAATAAATATTTATGATGTAAGTGTTTAAAATGTCATTTTATTTCGCTACGCTCGTTATTCAAACTTTCCATAGATTTCAAAAAACCTTCCCTGATAACAGAGGAAAAGAATTTTCTACATTGCCTTAAAGGTGACAATAATACGTTCCAGTAAGGTCCAAAATACCTACATAATTTCTCACCCTATTTATTTTCCCAAATATTGAAAATATAAAACCAATTTCCAAATGATCAAAATATTTTTTAACCAAATTTCCAAAGTAAATGTAGCCATCAAGATCTTTGTGTCCATAATAAATGACTTCACATTGCACACCATAAGTTGTTAATTGCACCCAATAAGTGGTTGAATATTACACACAATGAGTGGCTAAATATTGCACATAATTAGTGACCGAAAATATGCACACAATAAGTGGCTAACTAGCTAACCGTTACACAGTGTCGTAGTATACAATTTTTGTTTTCTATAAACGTCGTATAAGTTCATGTGGTAAAACTATCGAGTATTTATATTCCGAGACGGGACTATGAAGTATAATTAAGTTTAGTTTTACTATAACTTCGAAGTTTTTAAAGAAGTAATTAATTCAGGAATACATTTTACTTTCTATTTCATACACATTTCAAAGTTAATTGAATTTATTATAATTACTGTATAATTTAGATTTTCAAATTAACATATAAATTAACTGTAACAGTATAGAAATTTTCACAGTGGCATACATCACTCCCAAATGACGCTCGCGTGCCTACTTCAATCAATATTAAAACATGAATATGGGCCATTTCTTATTACTTCTAATTGAATAATTTCTTACTAAGTTTTTGTCTTAACGAATAACCTTTGGTAGTATGTAATTACAAATGAGGCATTTATACAAATAATTAATTTAAGCAATCTAAGCGGCCTATTTCTTCAACTAAAGAGAAATAATTTGTTTAGTTAGGCATTTATATGAATAAAGGACGTTTGTAGGTTAGTAGTTTTTAATTACGCTCTTAAGCTTCAAATCACGAATGCCCTGTGTTGGAAAAACGTGTGCTAATCTAAATAAAATCGAGACAAAAAATTATATTTTTCTACAAGGTACAAGTATCTGGTTACTTAAAGTAATACCTCAATAATATTCAAAAAGCAGTACAGACGGCAGGACCAACAAAGAAATCCACCTAGGAATAATTCTATTTTTGAACTACATTGCATCAAAACCCATGCAAAAATATTCTAACGGTTTCAGACGACCGTTAAAATCGGTATACTTCACAAAACAAACCACCAATACTAAGTTCAGTTCTAGGAGTTATTATTTCTCGAGTTAAGATGACAAGGTAGAATATTCTAAAGTGAATCTATTTATAACTTAGAATCCCTGGTTCCTTTGGTACAGCGCCGACTCACCGCCGGGTTACTATTTTATCTCAATATTTGTTCTAATTTCTTATTGACAAAGAAAAAATGTAGCCACATAGTTCGCTGAACGCTAATTGGTTTATCCAGGATATAGGGTAGCCGAGGTAGGTGGCACGCTTTTTAACAATAAAGAACTCTTTGATTGCATCTCGGCGAAAGAAGTCCGCTCTCGACGAGTTCCACGGAAACGATCCTTTCTCAGAATACAAAAGCCTGTTGTTTTCTGCGCTCTGCAATAAGTAATTTCCTGCCAAATAGTGGCAAAATTCGTATGTATTTAACGCAAAGACGCGTTGTGATTCTTTAGGACTTCCTTAAAAAGTGAGGTATTCGTTTTCCATCGGCTCGCGACAATTTTAGTATTACAACACAAGATGTGTTCCTCCATCTTTCGTAGTAAAGTATAAAAAAATCCCACAGATACCTAAATACAGTGCAGTGTATCTAAAGTTGAAAGGTTGCTATTCATCAAGTGTAATACATCCACAATTTAAGAAGTTAAAAGGATTCTAATCTGCTATCTACAAGTGAGGTCTAAATGTGGAAAATAGAAGACATGTTTAAATGCAAAAAGTATTTTATTGAATGTGGTAGTATATTAACGAATCAGTCTAGGACTAAAACACGAGGCAGCGGTGCCTCCTTAATGGGTATTCTCAATGACGATAAATCTTTGCTTTATCGTCATTGGGTATTCTATTGTGCTAAATATTGTCTCGTCGGGCAGGTAAGGAAGACGCGCCGCGCGGACCCTGCGACGGATCATGCGCCAGCAGTTTTATGACTCAAGCGGATCATCATTTATCATAGAAATTTCTTTTTTCTATGTCATTTATGCGTTTGCATTGATGTAAAACAGACGTTAGACGGTTCTTAGGCAGTTTTATTTTTCTTACTTTTTAAGCATGGAAAATTTAATTAATAAAATACATTTAAGGTCGTCAATTTTGTATGAGTATTCAGATAAAGTAAAGAAGAAGCATGCTTGGGAAGAGGTAACCCGTGCTTGTGTTAAAAAAAAATCCTTTACCCTGTCTGTCACCTACTGTAGGATGTGCCCAATATTACGCTTCTTTTTTTTCTTAATTCTATTGTAAAGTCAAGCTGCACTTATCAGAAAAGACCAATCGTCATCACTTTCATCTGAAGTTTGAAGACGCCATCACTTAACTCAATGACAATAACAAAGAACTGAGCAACCACGCAGTGGCGGCTTTTCAGGGGCAGAGCTAACCCAGCCTCAAACAGACAATAGACAGTATACAGGGTTATCTAAATTAAGTGTCCACCACTGGTAACTTTGTTATTATTATAGATACAGAATATTTTTAATGAGCAAACTATTAGTATTTTTAACGCTCATTGAGATGGAAGAATAAAAAAAACAAATGAACATCACGTTTTCGAGTTTGGACGAAAATTACAATTTTTTTAAATGGAAACCCCCGTATATTATATTGTTTTCTGTTAGAACTTTAAATTTTAAACAAAAAAGCTTTTAAGTAATTTTCTCCTAAAGTCAAAAATGACGTTGATACTACAATTTCTAAATATTAACAGAAAAAATAGTAAGAAGGCTCTGAAAGCCACGTGATCTTTACGATTTGATGGCATAAAGATAAGTGATGAATCGCAGAAGGCAGAAATGCAGTTCCATATCAAGGAGGCTTCGGAAAACAATAATAACATTCTCTATCAAGTAATGTCAAACATTAGTATGCTTTAATTCGTTTTTCGCTTATAACTTTCGTTGTGTCAATTATTAATTTAAAAAAAAAATGGTTTTCAGCCATGAGGAAAAGTGTGATATGTTAGCTTCTTACCTAGTGTGCAGAAAAGTCTCTTCCAGAGCAAAAGAATACTACGCTGAATTATATCCACTTCGCATTCAACCACATGAGAGATATTTTCTGAGAGTGTACCGAAAATTTAGAGGTAATGAGAGTGTTTTTGCCAAAACAAGGACAAATAAAAATTTCATAACAAGCGAGGCCACGGAAATCGCAGTTATTGCATATTTTGAAGCCTACCGTAATAATTCAATACCAGATATTGCCAAGGACTCTAATTTGTCTTATGGAACTGTGCATAGGATTCTAAAAAAATATAAATTTATTCCCTATAAGTACCGACCAGTTCAAACGCTTTTGCCAGGGGATCCAGAAAGAAGAATTTTTTTTTGCCATTGGTATCTTAACCTCTGTCGCCAAAATCTAAATAAATTTCGTTATATTTTATGGACAGATTTTACTCAAATTGTGGAATATATAATAGAAAAAATCATCATTACTGGTCAAGGGAAAATCTTTTGTTAGTACATCCAAGAGCTCCACAAGTCCGTTTCAGTTTTAACGTTTGGTGCGGCTTAATTGGTTCCAGAATTGTCGGTCCGTTTTTTTATGAGGGCACCCTTACTGGTGAAAGATACATAGAATTTATGACTGAAATTCTGAACAATTTCTTAGACAAACAAGACCTTATAACTAGACTGAATTTGCATTTTCAGCAGGATGGCGCACCTGCGCACAACTACAGAGGTACTTATCAACTTTTAAGTACAATTCTTAATGATCAGTGGATAGGCACAAATGGCCCTATTCAGTGGTCTCCCCGATCACCGGACCTAACCCCGCTTGATTTCTTATTATGGGGTTTTTTAAAGAACCAAATTTACAAGAAAAGGTACGAAAACGTCGATGTCTTAAATACTGCAGTTAGGGAAAAGATAAACCAAATAGATGGTATGACTATACTTAAAGTAGTACTTTTTTAAGCTGTTCAGAAACGTACACAAAAATGTATTGAAGAACGGGGTGGTGGTGTTTTTGAGCATCTTCTAAAAAAAAAGTTGTGATTTTTTATTTTCATTTTCTTATAAATGTCTAAAATAAAGTTTGTAAAACTTACTTAGCTGTTTTAGTTTGAGCTTCATAACCTCATTAATTTTCATCCCAGTAGAAAATTACTTATAAGCTTTTTTGTAAATCATAAGTTGCTATGTAAAAAAAGCTTGAGATGTATGGGGTGCGTGATGCGACTCTGCATTTAATTCCGTCATATTTGAAAGATCGAGTGCAGCAAGTGGTTGAAAGCGATGAGTGCGGTGTTTTATGCAAGTCACAGGAGATAGTTGTCACTAGGAGAGTTCCTCAGGGATCAATCTTGGGGCCTCTTCTATATATCGTATATACGAACCAATTACCTGATGTACAGGGTTTTCAGAGATATTTTTGGTCATATCTACAAGGTTCCCTATAAGAGATACAAAAAAACTATAAATGTAGAAGTTGTGGGGTTTTATCTGAACCGCCAGAAAATTTGAAAAAGAAATAGACAAGTGACGTTCTGAAAGCTAAGAAAAATTTAAAAATTGTTTTTTTTAATGAAACACCCTGTATATTTTCTATTTTTCTGAAAGATCTTTCATTCCTGATTCCAAAAATATATAGTTTGTCTATATTTGCATGAACCGTCATTAAATTATTTTCAATTCGTTATTGTAAGCCGCACCATACAGTAATAAAAATTATGAGTAGAGTGCCTTGGAAAACAATAATTATTGCCCGATAGTGTTTAGTTTTTAATAGGGAACAGTCAATTTAAAAATAAGATTAAAGAGGTTATAGACATTCTGTATTAAAAATATAAATCAACCATTGTAGTCTTTCAAACAAAATACAAACAAATAAATAAATAAACTAAATTAACTAATAACTGTAATATACGGGTGTATTTTACTGGTTCTCAATATAACCTTCTCCATTTCTGAAACATTTCTGAATATTTGTCCTCAATTTGCTACTAATTGTATCTCTATAAAATTCGGATGATCTCTATTTAAAACTCGGATTTCATCACGAATTATATCTTCGAGAATTTGGATATTTCGCGTCCTATTATAATAAATGCGATTTTTTAAATAGCCCCACAAAAATATGTCCAGGGGTAAAAGGTCGGGGCTGTTCTCTGGCCATGGAATAAGACCCCTTCTTTCTATCCATAAATTATATCTGTCATTAAGGTAATTGGTGACAGGTATGACATTATGGGCCGGTGCGCCATCTTGCTGCCAAATTAGATTATTATAATCATAAATGGGAAGTTCCTCTAACAGATGTTCTATATCATTTTCCAGGAAATAAAGATACCGTGCACCTGTTAAGCTACCTCGGAAAATGATTGGACCAATAATTCTGCCAGCGAACAGACCGCACCAAACATTTACGCTACTGCGACCTTGAATTTTTACCTCTTGCATTTTGTGCGGATTTGTTGACGACCAAAAGTGTTTATTTTTGCGAGTAAACATTCCACTTGTGGTAAATGTGGCTTTGTCCGTAAAAATTATTTTATTTAGAAAATCTGCATTTCCATCTAGTCTTCTAGTAATATTGACACAAAATTCTAATCTCTGCTGGATATTATTTTCGGTTAGCCCTTGGACTCGCAAAAACTTAAAAGGATGATATTTGTTCTTTTTTAAAATCTCATGAATTTTCCCCCATGATTTATTAAAATAAATTGCAGCATCAGGAATGGACCGTGCAGGCATTTCTATAAAAAATCACCAAAGTATTTTACCCATAAAAAGAAATTTAAAATTTACCTTCAAAAAAGAGTAAGACATCTAAATCTTCTTCAAAGTTTTTTGTAAATGTCCTTTTCTTACGTTCGAGACTGTGTCTCAACTCAAATTGCCGCACTACGTATCCTATTGTGTCAACGCATGGCGTGGGTCTTCCTGGATAGGTAATACGGTATTGGCGTTGAGTTCTTGGTCCATTATTAGCATGCTTATAGAATAAACGGATCATATCCGATTGTTCTTCAGTGGAATAACCCATTTTCAAAAATATGCAAATGTTTTTTCCTCTATACTATAGATTCTTACATTGACAGTAGTTCCTTATTGAAAACTAATTTGTGCCATACAATTGTTTTCCAAGGCACTCTACTCATAATAATTTTTATCGTATGGTGCCGCTTACAATAACGAATCGAATATAATTTAATGACGGTTCATGCAAATATAGATAAACTATATATTTTTGGAATCAGGAAAGAAAGATCTTTCAGAAAAATACAGGGTGTTTCATTAAAAAAAAACAATTTTTAAATTCTTTTTAGCTTTTAGAACGTCACTTGTCTATTTTTTTTTTAATTTTCTGGCGGTTCAGATGAAACCCCACAACTTCTACATTTAAAAATTTTTTGCATCTCTTATAGGGAACCCTGTAGATAGGACCGAAAATATCTCTGAAAACCCTGTACCTGACGAGTACACTGTATTATATGCCCATGCCACGGCGCTCATATTTGGTGAAAAGGATAGCGAAACACTTCTTTATAAAGTACAGACTTTAATGGAGGCCTTTGAGGCGTATTTTTCGGCAAATGATCTGCTGCTGAATGTGTCAAAAACGCAGACCCTAATCTTTGGACACAGAGAGGAGAATAATGTTGCGCTCTCATACAATGGTAAAGGGTTAAAAGCATTAGAGAGGGTGCGTTTTCTGGGATTGCAGATTGATAGGAGGCTTGACTGGAAGGCTCACATTGAGAGTTCAGCAAGCAGAAAATCCTGATACTGTTATCTCATGCGTGTAATATCTGATCACGTGAATACCGAGGCAGCCATTGGATCTTATCACAGGAAAGTTGTAAGTCGGTATTCTGACTGTAATAGGAATGTACATTTTGGACTCCGTGAAATTTGTGTGTGATAATAGGGATCTTTTCCTCGATTGTGATGTGAAACATGAATATGATACTCGCCATAAAAGTAATATAGTACCTGAAAAATACAACTATACATACCTTCAAAAAAATGTTAAATACTGTATTAAAAATTTTTAATTGTTTCTCAGAGAAAAATATAAAGCTGCCAAAGGGTAAACCAAAATATACCTTAACAAAATATCTAGTCAGTAAGGCATTCTACAACATTAATGAATTCTTTGATGAACCCGATAAAGGAATAATTCAGTGTTAAATTTTAAATGTTTGTTACAATTTTAAGCATGTGTAATTTTATCAAAAATGTCATTGTTTACCTATATGTAATTACAAATTTAAAATAGTTATCTACAAAAAAAATCTCTCCAGACATTGTTCAACAGCCCCTATTGGGTTCCTTTATTATTATGTTTATAGTACATGTCAGCATCTTATTATTGAACAACTAAATATTATGATTGATTGATTATAGAGGAAACCATAAAGGATAATTGCAAAATGAAAGTGTTGCGCAAGAAGCTTTCAAAGGGAAAAACAATAATTACAAAAATGCGAAATGAAAACAACGTTATAGTACAAAATAAACACGACATCACCAGATCGATCGAAACTTTCTACACTAACCTCTATTCATCTAAATCCCAAAAACCAGTAAAAAAAATGAACATCATGAATGTCGGATTTGAAGAGCTCCCAGAAATAACGGCGAGTAAAATAAATACAACATTAAAACAGATAAAAAACAACAGATGTCCAGGAGAAGACCAAGTTACCACAGAAATGTTGAAAATGGGAGGAAGAACTCTACGGGAAACAATAAAAACACTCCTGAAGAAATGTCTCCATGCCGGTAAAATACCAACTGAATAGTGTAACTCCGAAGTAATACTACTATTCAAAAAGGGCGACAACGCAAACATCGAAAATTATAGACCTACACTGTGGGCCAAATTTATTTGGAACCCAATTTCACTCTGAATAACTTTTGCTATATTTGTCGGAGTTTGGTGGTATTTTGTGTAAATATTAAAGGGGTCTTTCCTTAATTGTAGAACAAATATCCAATCACTATGTACAGGGAGAGCCAAGTAATAAGAAATATTTGTAATCATTGCCTTTGGGGCTGTTGCAAAATTAAATGGTTTACTCTAAAACTACAAAAATTATTTGAAATTATTAAGAGACTATCGGAAAAGTGGCTCTGAAAAAATTATTCTAGAAACTTTAGGTTTTGTATTAAAAACGTATTTTTTTTCAAAACTTTATTAAATAATAATACCATACAGCTTTATTAAATATCAAGTTAACAGAGCAAAAATACGTAAATAATTGGATGTCGAGTTACCTATGAAAGAAAAGAAAAAATGCCGTTGGATCCCTTGACAACAGTATGTAAATATTAGTAACTTGGCAGTGTGTTAAATTTATTTCAAAATGGTGTACTCGTATTTGTCATTTGAAGATAAAATCCTAATTTCATATCTAAGAGTCAAAGGTTATGGAGCAAAAAAGATTACTAAACGTTACCCAGAGCGTAATTGGAAATTAAGTACCGTTAGTTATTTTCTACGGCATTTACTCGAGACCAATGTTTCATTCCAAATGAAGCCTGGAAGAGGAAGAAAGAAGACTGGTAGAAGTATCGAAAACGTTGAATGAGTTAGGGCAATTCTTAATGCTGTCGAACCCGGTAATACGATAAATTCAAGAAAAATAACAAAAACGACTACTATTAAAAGATCATCGGTAAGAAGAATTATTAAAATTGATTCGAAGTATCGACCCTTTAAAAAAATATACTGTACACACGTTTTCAAATGATGTTAAGAATAAAAGAGTAGAAAGATGTCAAGCATTGTTAAGAAGATTTGGACGACGCGATGATATTGAAAGAATTTGGTTCTCAGATGAAAAAGTTTTTTCTTTGCGCCAGCCAAAAAATTCTCAGAACAACAGAGTATATTCTAATGTACAAAGAAAATCGGAGATACCACTGGAACATCTTCTGGTTCCCAGAGATCATTTCTCTAAGTCAGTTATGGTTTCTCTGGCTGTATCGATGCTAGGAAAAACTAAAATTTATTTTATTGGCTCTGGAGTACAAATTAATTCCGAAGTTTATCAACGGGACATTTTAGAAGGTACGCTTCGAGAAATGGAAATAGTTAGCGAGAACTACACATTCCAGCAAGATGGCGCACCAAGCCATACGTCAAGAAGTACTGTAAGATACCTGCAGAAAAATTGTCCTGATTTTATTGAACCAAACATGTGGCCTCCAAATAGCCCGGAGTTAAACCCCGTCGACTATAACATTTGGGGGACATTAGAGGGAAAAGTTTATGAAAATACTCGGATTAATACGATTGAGCCTACTGTTGGCAACAATATAATCAAGAAATTATTAATAACTCAATTGGACAATGGCACCGAAGACTTCAAGCTGTTGTAGATAATCAAGGTGGTCATATTCACAATAATTTTTTGTAAACTTATTGAAAATTTTTTTTTTTATTTCATGTTTGCTCTGTTAATTTGATATTTAATTTAAGCTGTATGGTAATATTATTTAATAAAGTTTTCAAAAAAAAACGTTTTTAATACAAAACCTAAAGTTTCTAGAACAATTTTTTCAGAGCCTCTTTTCCGATAGTCTCTTAATAATTTCAAATAATTTTTGTAGTTTTAGAGTAAACCATTTAATTTTGCAACAGCCCCAAAGGCAATGATTACAAATATTTCTTATTACTTGGCTCCCCCTGTACATAGTGATTGGATATTTGTTCTACAATTAAGGAAAGGCCCCTTTAATATTCACAGAAAATACCACCAAATTTCGACAAATATAGCAAAAGTTATTCAGAGTTAAATTGGGTTCCAAATAAATTTGGCCCACAGTGTATATCCCTTCTGTCACATCTATATAAGCTATTTACAAAAATTATAACAAATCGCCTATCATCAAAATTGGATTCTTACCAACCCGTAGAATAGGCAGGATTCAGATAGGGATATAGTACGATAAACCACCTGTATACAATACGCACCCTTATAGAAAAGTGCACAGAATACAATTTACAATATACACCTAGCCTTTGTTGACTTTCAGAAGGCTTTCGACATAGTTGAATCATGGTCAATCCCAATGACTCTCCAAAACGCAAGAATAGACTCAAGATACACCCAAACCATCGAAAATATTTATGCAGATGCAACAATACATATAAAAATAGACGAAAGAACTACGACCAACAGAATACCATTGAAGAGGGGGTACGTCAGGAAGACGCTATATCACCTAAATTGTTTACGCTGGTTCTTGAGGAAGTCTTTAAAAAATTAGAATGGTATACCAAATGTATTAACATAGATGGTATCAGACTTAGCCACCTCAGGTTCGCAGATGACATAGTCCTAATAAGTAACAACGTCACGGAACTACAAGAAATGTTAAATTAATTAAATCTAGCATCTACGAACGTTGGACTAAACATGAATTACAACAAAACAAAAATAATGAGCACCGAAGATACCAACATACAGTGTCACCATTAAAGTCCGCACCATATGGAACTTTTTTTTATTAATGAGGTTAGTTAAAATTAAATTTGGGCAATCGTTTTTGCTTCAAATTAGACTAAAAATTATATAATCAAATGTCACCATCTGTCATTCGGTATCTGTCAAAATTTACATTTTAATCAAAAAATGCTGAAAAATGGCATTGTTTTACCGAATTTCAAAAAATTTTATCAGAAAAAGTTGTTTCTAGTACAATTCTTGGCCTAAATACAAAGTTTCAGTTTTCTAGCTCAAAGTTGATTTTTTTGCCATTTTTTCTAATTAACTTTTTTCTTATTTAATGTAAGTTCGCTTAATGGATATTAAACTATTTGCTTATACCATACTCAATATTTTATTTAGTTTGTATGAGCTTTTTTTTACTAGAATGCCATTTTTTTTCCAAATTTAAAATTAGAGGCAAAAAAATTTGACACAGGTGGTGCAAAGTTATCCTAATTTAAAAATTTTAACAGATAGACGTCAGATGTTTCGTTTTTCAAATGACAAATACATCTAAATATTTGATAAAAATTTTATTTTATACTTAAAACTATCATTATTATTAAAAGGAACAAAAAGAAACTTTAATCATTTTAAATAGGTAACACAAAAGCAATATAAATTTCACATTTCAGTGTGACGTCCTTCTCGCTCTATACAAACACCCGTCCGTCTATAAACGTCTTTGACAGCATTTTGTAAAAAGCTTGGTCTTATATCGGCACAACACTGTCTTATCGTTTGTTCCAAATGCTCGATATTTCTAAACGGTCGATTCTTATAAACTTTCTGCTTAAGATAACCTGACAGAAAAAAGTCTAGTGGGGTTATGTCAGGCGACCTGGGTGGCCAGTGACATTCTCTATCACGCCCTATAACTCTGTTTTGAAATAATTGGTTTATGCGTTCTTTCACTGCTACAGTTTGATGTATGGGTGCACCATCAAGCTGATACCATAAGTTATGTCTATGGTGTAAGGGCATGTTATCCAAAACTTCGGTAATCTCGTTATCAAGAAAATTCAGGTACCTTTCACCAGTTAAGTTTACTCTAAAGAAGTATGGTCCAATAAGCTCATCTTTCAAAATTCCACACCAAACATTGGTTTTAAAATGATACTGGTCGCGACATTCAATTGTGAAGTTAGGATTTTCTTGGGACCACCATCGGCAATTTTGTGAGCTCACGGTACCATTCGAAGAGAAAGTGGCTTCATCTGTCCATAATATCTTGTATGGAAAAAGAATATTCTCCTCATATTGTCCCTGATACCAAAACGAAAAATCAAGTCGGATATCAAAATCGCGTTCTTTTAATGTGTTTATAAACTTGGGTTTATATGCCCGAAATCGATTTTTCTGAAGAATTTTTCTAACGCTTTCCCTCTTGCACCCTGTTGAATCACTTATCTTGGTTACACTAGTTTGACCGTGGTCAATAACAGTTAAACAAACATCAAGTTGTGCTGCTTCATCGTATTTACCTGCCGCGTGAGGTTTCTTAAAATTATTTTGAACAGATCCAGTTTCTCTAAATTTTGACATTATTCTTGAAACAGTGCTATGCTGCAAATTTTTTTCTGGATGCCTCTCATTAAAAATGGCAGATACTTGCCGGTGAGGCATATTCTCTCCACAAATTAAGACAATTTCTATTTTTTCTTGAATGGACAACATTGGTGATAACACTGAAAACTATAACTTGCGAAAATATTCAAATTTATGACATTTCTTTTATTTATTCGGCACTCTAATTCGTTTTTTTTTTCATAGCCTACTTATAAAATTCAAAATTGCCTTGATATTTTATTGTGGATAAAAAGAAAATGTGTCTAAATTTTGAACTAATCTGATATCTGGGAATTTCATTATAAGTTTTTTAAACTTCTTAGGTGTATGTACTATCAAAAAAATGGAATATCTGACGTCTATCTGTTAAAATTTTTAAATTAGGATAACTTTGCACCACCTGTGTCAAATTTTTTTGCCTCTAATTTTAAATTTGGAAAAAAATGGCATTCTAGTAAAAAAAAGCTCATACAAACTAAATAAAATATTGAGTATGGTATAAGCAAATAGTTTAATATCCATTAAGCGAACTTACATTAAATAAAAAAAAAGTTAATTAGAAAAAATGGCAAAAAAATCAACTTTGAGCTAGAAAACTGAAACTTTGTATTTAGGCGAAGAATTGTACTAGAAACAACTTTTTCTAATAAAATTTTTTGAAATTCGGTAAAACAATGCCATTTTCCAGCATTTTTTGATTAAAATGTAATTTTTGACAGATACCGAAATACAGATGGTGACATTTGATTATATAATTTTTAGTCTAATTTGAAGCAAAAACGATTGCCCAAATTTAATTTTAACTAACCTCATTAATAAAAAAAAGTTCCATATGGTGCGGACTTTAATGGTGACACTGTATAACTACAATATACATACAAAATAACAACAGAGAATGCGTAACTGAATACGTATACTTAGGTCACAATATTAAATTAGGAAAAGAAAACCAACACGCAGAAATCAAAAGGCGCATAAGATTGACATGGGCAGCTTTCGGCAAAGTAGGGCACATTTTAAAAAACAACATGATCCCTATAAATCTAAAACGAAAAGTGTATAATACATGTGTACTGCCAGTGCAAACATATGGATGGGAAACAATTAGCCTAACAAAAACATTTGCGAACAAGCTTTTAACAACACAACGAGCAATGGAAAGATGCATGTTAGGTGTATTCGTGACAGGATTAGAAATAAAAATATCAGAAAACAAACTAAAGTTACCAATATAATAAAAGAGGTGGCTAAGATGAAATGGCAGTGGGCCGGTCACATGGCCAGATTGGATAGGAACAGATGGACCTATAGAGTGACAGCGTGAAGTCCCAGACAGACTAAACGTAGTGTAGGACGCCCGCAGAAACGATGGGTGGACGACATCAGGAAAGTGGCAGGCAAATATTGGTTGAAGGTGGCACAGGACAGGGAGACATGGAAACAGATGAGAGAGACCTATATCCAGGAGTGGACAGCTGTGGGTTGAATGTGATGATTGATTGATTGATCAATGCAAACATTAGAATAGTAGACAAAACCGAATTTTGAGCGTGGTCTCCAAAAATATTCACCTGCGGTGCTCCTTGACCCTCCTTAACATTTTTTTCCTGGATCTGCCCCTGTACCGAACTGCCGACCTTGGCTGTCAATCCATGAGCCGTCACTGCAACCAGGCAATCATCATTTTTATTTTCCGGCAGTCACCGCGGCGCAAACCGCTCAGTGTGTTTTAAGCCCTATACTATAGCTTATACAGGGTTCATCATTTAAAACGAAACAGGCTAAACATCTGATTCCACGTTAATTTTTAAAAAAATCGCTCATACACGTAATTAGATTTGTCAAGGGGAAAGTTTTTTGTTGCCATTTTTAACACCGCATCTTGAACCCTCTAGGGAGGGTGGGACCAACATCTGTTAAAAGGGCATTTAATTCTCTTTCAAAGGACATCTCATTCGTGAAATTCGGTCAGATAGTTTCAGAGATAATAATTCAAATTAGTTAAACAGTGCTTTTTAAATCCTTCTCCGGTGGGAGTCTCTTAACACAAAAAGGGGTCTAGCGCCGCCACTGCATCGTAGGGAACACAAATTTTTTGTGCATGTGCATTTTTTGTTTTGTGTGCTGTAATAAGAGAACCAAAAGTATTTGTTATTTTTGAACATTTTCAGTCTTGACTTAAAGTAAGTTGTGTTTGAGAGTGAGATACTGTGATTAAAAATGGGTTACTCTTTAGAAGAAAGAAAAGAACTGCTAAAACTGTATTATCGCAACAATAATTGCGCTAGAGCTGCTGCTTGAATTTCCAACGCGCAGTTTCCTGACAAGGATGTTCAGGCCAAATAATACGTGATGGAACTTGTCAGAAAATTTGATGAAACTGGCTCGGTGCAGAATAAAAAAACACAATCGTATCCGGACTATAACCAATGAAGTTATGCAAATAGGGGTTCTTGGACTTTTGAAAGCCGACCGTACTCAATTTAACAGCATACCATCATTGTCAGAACGATATGGGGCATTTGAAACTTCAGTTCACAGAGTATTAAAACTTGCAAAGTATTATCCTCATAAAATCAGTCTTGTTCATGAGCTCAACAAAGATGACTATGATCGCCGTACAGAATTTTGCGAACTTATGTCAAATCGCATATTAGAAAATCACATTGTTGTCTACAATATCTGTTTCTGAGATGAGTCTACATTTACTCTTGCCGGGGCAGTCAATAAACATAATCGCAGGTATTGGTCCGATAAAAACCCTCATCTCTACAGGGATCATCATACTCAAAGACCTGAGAAATTAAATGTATAGGCGGGTATTATTGGCAACCATATAATTGGTCCTATTTTAATCAATGGAAACTTGACTGGAGAAGTTTACCATGATTTATTACAAAATACATTAAATCCTATTATTATAAGAGTAGCACAGGAGGATGAAAATCTTTTAGGATAGGAAGTTATTTTCCAACAGGATGGGGCTCCTCCGTATTATTATGTACGGGTAAGAGAGTACTTGGATCAGACACTTCCAGGAAGATGGATCGCCCGGAGGGCATCTTAAGACAAAAGTTTATGCAACAAAGCCCAATGATTTAGAAGATCTAAGGGAACGAATTCTACAAGAATGCCGACAACCAGAAATGTTACAGGTAGTTCGTGAAAAATTTGAATCACACTTTTATCATTGCATGGAAGTCGGTGGCGGTCATTTTCAACATCTGTGTAAATAATTACGTTAGTTTTGTATTACATTTAATCATTAGTATTATTGTTATTCAAATAATAGATTAGAAAAAATCATTACACAATTAGACAATTATCTCTGAAACTATCTGACCGAATTTCACGAATGAGATTTCATTTGATAGAGAATTAAATGCCATTTTAAAAGAGGTGTCACTCGATCCCTTGTTCTATTTGAAATAGAAAGGGTTCAACTTGCAGTGTTAAAAATGGCAACAAAAAACTTCCCCCTTAAAAAATCTAGTACGAGCGATTTCCTTTTTAAATTAGCGTGGAATCAGATATTTAGCCTGTTTCGTTTTAAATGGTGAACCCTGTATAGTAACGATGTACGGCAGATAAGAATAAACTGTTTCGTTTACCATGTTAACTCTATTACATAACTTCTAAGAATACCATTGCAGCAACAATTGTTGTCAAGAAAGTTATGTGGCTGTTATTACTACCGGGACATTAATAATTTTGGCCTTAAGGAAATAACCATAAATGTCCAACAACGGCGCTGTTTCGTTTTTGACTGGATCAGACAACCGGACTGTTCGTTCAGTCCTTTTAATCGCTAGCAAAAAGTCACTTTCCCTTAAAAAGGATCTCGATCATGGCTACAAAAGCTTCTTTTATCTGACCCGCATTTTCGGTCATTTTTCTTAAAATCTCGTTGACAGAACAGGGTTCTATTGATCATTCGTTAGTGGGAAACAAAAAATTTATGCGCATTCGAAGACCATTTCGTATTAGATGGAAAATCAAAGCGTATTCGAAAAATGGTCTTTTTCTTGACAGCAATGAATAATCGTTGGTGAGGAAACGCTCAAGTCTTTCTGCGGTCGCTATATTTAGATCGATAGAAGATTAATTGGTATTTTATTCAATCATTGAAAGGAAATTAAATCTTTTAAAGTTTTGTGTTTAGTTTGGGTTTGTTCAGATTGAATGAACGGGATTTACTTATAGGGGAAGGTAAGGCACAATGACGTATGTGGGTTTATTAATAGCTGTTAAAAAAATTATCATATTTCAACATCCCTTTCTTTTTTACAAGGGTTTGTTATTGACCCAATTTTAGTAATTTTAGCCTTATTTAGAATACATTTTACGATAAAGTACTTCGTAATAAGACATTGCTAAAGTTATTTTGCCTTACCGGTGTCAGACAAAACGATATAGAAATTTTACCATATGGATAAAATGACATTCACAAGCAAATAATTCAAGAAATATTAGGTTGGCAAGAAAGCTTTTTTATAAACAAACCTATTTATTATATCAGCTAGATACTATCGGGTTTCCTCTATGACCAAACACGGGGTGTATATAAAAATTCGAATAAAACAAAGATTGTTTTATTTGAGCCTTGCCGATGAGCCGTAGATGGCGAAACGCGTCCAAGGATTAGGTCTGACGAAAGGATAAGGGACAACTCTGTACACGAACTTATTTTAAGTTTGCTGCTTTTTAATATTTAACTTTTGGTTGCTAAACCGACACATTGACTTCCAGCGTGAACCCAACGTAGTTTGCTCACGATGGGGCACCCTGCCAACGTTTGAACCTATATGGATTCTCGCTGTCCTGGTTGGGTTGATGCGGGTGGTTGCCACGGGATGTAGGCACGTGCTGCAGCTCTCGTCTGTTTAAAACAAAGAATGCCAATTTAACAAAAAATAAAATAAAGGAAAAAAGGAAGGAAAAAGATTGTTAATTTAGTAAATAAAATAAAACATTACTAAAATAAGTGTAATTTGTTTTTTGGACATACTCCTGCGGACTTAATACAAAAATAACAATTATAGACAATGTAATATTTAACAAGGTATTGCACTTTTATAAAAATCTATTTGATTACAAATCTATCGAATGTTAAATTATAATGTCTGTTTAAAATTTAAGGTTGTATCATATCTTGGTGAAACTTTAGAAAATTTTGAGGAACCCTATTATATTCTGTACCTGAGAGCCAAACTGTATTAACTCTATTTTTGAAAAAAAAACGGTATTAAGTTTAATATACTAAATAAAACCTGCTCTTTTACACGGAAAACAGAATTAAGTCATACATATTATACTTTTAAAGTTAGGCAGAGCTAAACAGTATGATATCCCCAGCCTTGTCCGAGCAAAAGAATATTACGGAGTTAATACTGTTGAAAGTACTCCCAGTATTTTTCGCATAAAAGAGTATTATGGAGTTAATACTGCTATAGTTTGATGTGTGGACTTAAGAGAGTTTTCAGTGCCTTAATATTTTGGTTTAGAAGTGCACATGTGTTTTTTTATTCTGCCACGAAATGACAAATAGAACCAGTAAACTTTTGAAAATGGCTTTAAAAACTTCGGATATACTTTCTGTACTTATTTGAATTATTACCCATTCAAAATGCTGTTTTCGAGGAAAGTGGAGAAAATAGTGATGTCCTAGTTCCTAACCTCAAAAAAAGTAAGAAAAACCTTTTTTTAAATAATAAACTAGAACTGTATGAAAAATAACTGCACAATAGTTTTACTATTTTTATTGCTATTAGTCAAAGCAAAAAATATTATATTATTACCTGCGCTTTAATTTTTTTTTTGGATTTAATACTCTTTTATACTGAAAATATTAATGATATTGGGAATTAATACTGTCGTTGCAAAATTATTACTAAATAACTTTTGAAGTTAATACTATTTGTTGAGGCAAAAGAAAATCTGGAAAATATTGACATAATGTACCAAAAACACCTTGACGAAGTTGGCAAACGATACGCACTGAAAAGAACAGATAAGGAGACAGCTATATAAAGTGTAACGTTTGTTACTGTGGATCTACAAAAATGTCTACCTACGCCTCTACTTTCAAACCAACAAAGCTTTTATAAACTTAAGTTGTGGACATACAACTAAACTATATCAGATGCTGCTGGAAATGTTACAACGTGTATCATGTGGGACGAATCTAAAGGTGAAAGCATAGAAGAGATTACTATCTGGTCAGATAACTGCCCGTCACAAAATCGTAATATGATTATGGTAATGGCATACTTCTGGATTTAAAAAAAAACTGTCTAAATATAAAAGTGATTAACCACAAATTTCTGCTACGTGGCCACACGCATATGGATGTCGATGGTGACCGTTCCGTGATTGAAAGAGAAAGAAAACGAACTCCATCTTTGAAAGTGATAACGCTCTGGGACTGGCAGCAAATCGCAAGGCTTTGTTGTCGGTCAAAACCTTTCAATGTTGTTAATATGGAATTATCTGATTTTAAAGATTTTAAATCATTGTACACTTCTTATAGTTCACCGTTTGTTGTACGTAAGAAAACTAAACAAATTTAGTCCATTCTGATAAGGTAACGAATTATAGGTAATTAGGAGTATATGTTTGCTACCTCGTTTAGTTTTAGTATACTACATTTTTTAACTTCCTTTCATTAAAAAAATAATAAATAAATAATTTGAAAACAAGCTTACAATATTTCATTGACCATATTAAATCCATTTCATATTAATATTATCTC
This sequence comes from Polydrusus tereticollis, assembly GCA_963920685.1. NCBI lineage: Eukaryota > Metazoa > Arthropoda > Insecta > Coleoptera > Curculionidae > Polydrusus > Polydrusus tereticollis. The sequence continues at coordinate 41,543,403 of OY987332.1, read as the reverse complement.
CAAAAAAAAACTGGATACAGTGTATAATCCAAATAATATGTTAGGGCCAAATAATATTAACTTCAATTTAGTGTCTTTCTAATTACTTTTTTGACAAAAATAATGAAAAGTTTTGAAAGGTAGGAAACGGAAAAGTTAAGGCTGACCACAATATATTATTTAGTTTTGTTTAAAACAAATGGTTATTAACCAAATATTTTTTATATGAATTTAATGTTTATAAAAATTTTAAAACTGCTCTCCTGTAAAATTTGATTCTTGTGAGTTAATACAGTTTGGCTCTCAGGTACAGAATTATGTTTCTATAGTTTTTTGATGTGGCGAATATTGTCCTTTTGTTGTGCGGGAGTAATTGTTTCTTATTAATTCTTTAGATCTGACATTATAGGGATAAAAATTGGTAGAAGAATTTAAAATTGTATTTGATTTGATGAAGTTGTTTTTAACACTTTGTATGTATTAGTTTACATTGTTGAAACTGTTTCAGTTGTTTTACTTTTAGAAAAGGATGTGTATCGTACAGTATTTCAGTGGGAGTATAATAATTTAGTAAGTAAATAGTCTGTAGAGCTTTATTCTGTAACCGTTGTAGTTTGTTCAAAAGATGATTACTTGCACTTCCACAGCATGGGATAAAGTATTCGAAGTGTGCCTTGATAAAGCTGTTATACAGGGTGTTTTGTAATTGAATGTCAATAATTAAGGGGGCGATTTTTGTGTTCATTTTAAAAAGAAAACTTCATATGAACGTATGGGGAATGGGACTATTCAGCGCAGCCTTTTCAGCACTGCCGTTTCTGCGCCGCCGTTTCACCACCAGGATGTTGCAGCGTTGCCCTTTTTAGCGCCGTTCATTTCAGCGCCAAAATTTTTTAATATTTTTAAAGTTTAATAATTTTATGATCATAATTACGGATTATTATTATAATTATTATTACAAAGTTCCCTTTGTTATATTATGAGAGTAACTACATACTTAATAGTCAGTTAAAAAATAAAGAGAAAGAATTTAGTGGATAAACTGTATTATAAATTGATTTAATTAATTATTATTGTTACCCTTAATTGTATATATATTAAAAATGTTATTAGTTTGTAGTACCAATATTGTATCTTTTTGTAGTTTTATTTAATAAATTCTATTTATTAAACAAATTTTAGTTATTGCTTTTTTTTTAGTTTGTATTACCAATATTTTATCTATTTTTAATTTTATTTAATAAATTCTATTTAGATCATTTTTATTATAAATATTTAATTATAAAATCTTGAGAAATAATTTAGCGCTGAAATGGGCCGGCGCTGAAATGTCCTAGCGATGAAACGGCGGCGCTGAAACGGCGGCTCTAAAACGGCGGCGCTGAAACGCCTGCGCTGAATAGTCCTAGACCCGAACGTATGTCCTAAACGTCTTTATTTTTGATATACAAGGTGGTAAAGTTTTCAAAAATAAATAGTTTTTTAATAATATCTGTAATACCACTTTAGATATTTTAATGAAATTTGGCAGACATGTACTATGTATCAAGATGCATTATTTACCGTACAACAATTTTTTTTATTTCCACCAGTTGCGTTCGTACGGAATTTCACCTGCCTATTTTGGCAGACATTAATGTAACGCTACTGATTTCTCGTAAAAATAAATTTATTACTAAAATCCCCAATCATTTCTAAACAAATTTGATCTCTTGAATTTTTTCAATCCGATGCACGGTTTTCGCTTAAAAAAAATAAAAACCTTTTCTCTGCATGATCATAACAATATCGTTCTTAGTCACGCTTCGACAGCCGTAGAGAGAGGTTGTCTGACAGTGACATTGTTTTGCTCCCGTTAAAACATCAAAAAAATTCAAATAAGTTTTGTTTTGTCAAAGTCATAAACAAATATTTTAATTAATTTTTTTCAACTACATGGAAGTCCAAAGCGGGGGGGATGCCTCCCGCCCTAATGAAGTTCAGCTGCCAGCATCAGAAGATGAGTCAATGTCCCCACAAGTCGTGCAGACTATGGAGGAAAGAATAAGAGAAATCGAGGAACGTATGGAGGCCAGATGGCGCAAGTTATTGAGCGAGAAGGAGACCGAGTGGTTAAGTAAAATGCGACAAGTCAAGGAGGAAGGCTTTATAAGAATAATGGAAATCGAAGATTTAAATAAGACCATCGGAGAGTTAAAGGCCCAACTAGGTAAATACAATGAAATGATTGCTTTAAATAATGACAATACATCCAATCTAAATTCAAATAAATCTGTAAAAATTCCTACAATCAATGACATCACCTCTGACAGCACGAACAAAAAAAGAGCAAATAATTTAAATAGCTTACAAGTTAACGTAAACGCTATTGAAATAGACAAGCCCGGCTCTGATATGGAGTATGACTCCATATCTGAGTCTGGTGAGGACGAACAGTGGTCCACGCAGCGAAATGCAAGAAAAAATCGCAAACGTCAGATGACAGATTCGACTAATAAGGACAATATCAAAAAAGTTGCTGGAGATATGGCTTGGCCCAATCTCCCTAAGACTAACAACAAGGTATTGGAAAGTTATCTGGCTCAAAAAGTCTCCCAAGACAAACAAGCTGTTATAAGCCAGGCAGAACCTCCAACACAAGAGCGCGTAGCACTTAATAATGCTAAAACCCTTACTGTTGTGAACTCGGAACCACCTAAAATTAGAGTCCCCCCAATCGTCATACGTGATAAACACAAGTTTAATGATATCACCGGGCATTTGCGGTCTGTCAAGGTAGACTACGGTCGTGCAGTCACCATTTCGGAGGGAGTTAAAATCCATCCGCCAACTCCGGCAGACTACAATAAAATTATTAAGTTTTTAACAACAAACAAATTGTACCATCATTCGTTCAGGTTTCAGGACGAGAAAGAACTACACGTGGTTCTAAGGGGCGTCCTCGAAACCTGGACGGAGGAAAAAATCAAAAAAGATCTTGTTGATTTAGGTTTTAATCCCTCTAGAGTAATCCGCTGGCATAGCCGCAGCGGGTCTCCATTGCCCCTCGTACTAGTGTTTTTACCACGTACGGAAAAAACTATTTACGACCTTAGGGTCTTAGATAGTATGTCTATCCGAGTGGAGGCGCAACGGGCACGTGCTACAATCTCGCAGTGCCACCGCTGTCAATTATATGGCCACTCCCAATTCAAGTGTACAGCTCCAGTAAAATGCTTAAAATGCGCAAATGAGCATTATTCGTACGAATGCCCTAAACCCAGGGAGGAAAAAGCGAAATGCGCAAATTGTGGGGGTGACCACCCTGCTAATTACATGGGGTGTGAGCGTCACCCCAACAATTTGCGCAAAAAAGTTGCAAATGTAGTAAATAACAACAGAAACTACATTCCTAGAAACAATTTCCGCTGGGGTGAGCAGGACAACAGCAAATTGGCCAGCGGTGGCACTGAGAAGAATACTATTAACAAGAACTCGACACAGGGTCTAAGTACAACTGCGCCCAATGCAATGGAGGCCGCGATGCAAACAACTATGCAGAGCTTCCTGAATCAATTCACAAAGATCATGGAGACCCAGATGAGAACCATCATGAATACTTTTGGAAAACCAATTGGTTAAATGGTAGTGCAAACGGAGACGGCTTTTTTCAAATTAGCTACTATTAATATTAATAGTATAAAGCATCGGAGAATCGAGCTTATTGATTTTGTTGAAAGAAATGAGTTGGATGTGCTTCTTGTCCAAGAAACATGGCTTAAGGGAGAGAGGTTCTCCTTCCCGAATTACATGGTGTTCAGGAACGATCGCCTAGGCAGACGAGGGGGGGGCACCATGATCATGGTCAAGAATCACATCTCGGCTCAAGTTGTGCCAGGTCCTGATAATTGTCCCCACATCGAGGGGACATTCATTTCAATAAATTTTAAAGATAATAAACGCGTTTACCTGGGATCAGTTTACTGTAGTCCGTCGGTAGGTTTCTCAGGCAACTGCCTTAGAAAAATTTTCGGTAATGTTAATAGTACAATTATAGGGGGCGATCTTAACGCAAAGAACACAGTCTGGGGTTGCAGAGCTACAAATCCCCGAGGTCGCACTTTATATGAGTATTCGGAGGCTTTAAACTATCATATTCTGCCGCCGGAGGAACACACTCACATGTTTGGGCATGGTCTTCCGGATATTTTGGACATTTTTGTGATTAAGAACTCTGTTCGAATTTCACAGCCAATTGTCATATGTGATCTTAGCTCTGATCATGTGCCGGTTGTGATCGAAGTGGGCAATCCACTTGAAAGAGGCCGAGGTTTTATAACTAGGACTAGCACCAACTGGCCTAGATATAATAATATCCTCAAAACCGTTGAGCCTTTACACCTACTTCGCAATTCGGTTGACATTGAGAACGCGGTGAGCAAGATCATAGATGACATAAATGAGGCTCTTGCTCAATCATCGATTACAAAGGTGTCCCAATATTCAAAATACGGGGCTTTGACTGATGAGATTAGACAGCGTATTAAAATCAAAAACAGGCTCAAAAACAGAGCGTATCGTACTGGAGATCCTCAAATCAAAGCGGAGGCAAACAGAGAAGCCGAAGCGATTAGACTTCTTCTCATCGAGAGGCAGTCTAATCTTTGGGACGACAAAGTCCAAAGTCTGTCGATTGAGGACAACTCAATTTTCCACATGTCCAGAACTCTGACAAGAGGTGCTAAAGCCCCTATGTCATACCTGAAAGACCAGGGCACAGGTGAAACTTTCACAAACGCTAAAGATAAAGCCGAATTGCTCGCAGACAAGCTTTGCGAGCAATTCAGCGAAAATCCCACCACTGACCTGCTACGTGATGAGAGGGTCTCCAGAACGATACATATATACAAAACCATGGTTCACCCGCAGCAAAACTTTGCTGAGGTCACGCTGGACGAGGTAAAAACGCTGGTTAGCAATCTCAATATCAGGAAAGCCCCGGGTTTTGACGGTCTGAGAAATGCGGCGTTGCGAAATCTACCTGACAGAGCTTTGGGGAATATAGTGAATCTATCTCAGGCAATTATCAAAGAAGGCCATTTCCCGAGCGTCTGGAAAAGGGCAAAGGTGATTCTAATTCACAAAAAGGGCGAAGACCCTACTGTACCCTCAAGCTACAGGCCTATCAGTCTGTTATCAAGCCTTGGAAAAATTACAGAAAAATTGATTTTAGCTCGAATAAATAGTTTTGTGTTCGAGCACAACGTTCTGCCTAACGAACAGTTCGGCTTTAGAAGCGAACATTGCACAGTTAGGCAGACAACGAGGCTCACGGCCAACATAATGATGGGTTTCAATAAAAGGGAACACACGGGGGCGGTCTTCCTTGACGTTAGCAAAGCATTTGACAAGGTCTGGCATAATGGTCTCTTGCTGAAATTAATAAGACTCGGAGCTCCGAACTACCTCATCAAGGTAGTAGGCTCTTTTCTAGAGAATAGAAGTTTTGCAGTCTCGTCGGAGAACGCACTCTCTTTGAATAAACACATCAGGGCGGGAGTGCCGCAAGGCTCACCTCTCTCCCCGATGCTGTATAACATTTATACGCATGACATTCCGCGAGATAGGCAAACGCAGCTTTATCTATTCGCTGACGACACTGCAATAACTTCCACTTCTAAAGAACCGCGGCTAGTCGTCACACGTATGCAGCGCCATGTAAACCAATTGGAAAAATGGCTTTCTAATTGGAAGATTCGTTTGAATCCTTCCAAGACAAAAGTCATATTTTTCACCAAAAGTCGCGTTAGACGGCCCGAAACGAGGCTCAGAGTCGGTGGGGTTCAAGTGAATTGGTGCCAGGAAGTGAAGTACCTGGGACTTATCTTCGATCAAAGACTGAATTGGAGGTTAAATTCTATTAATAGAATCAAGGCAGCATTGCGTCAATTAAGCTCAATCTACCCCCTGCTTTACAGGCGGAGTAGACTTAGTAATCGAACCAAAGTTAACCTCTATAAGGTGTTGGTCAGGCCGGTACTTACTTATGGAGCAGCATCTTGGTGCAATATAAGTAAGTCCGAGCTGAATAAGTTCCAGGTGATTCAAAACAAGGCGCTGAAACTCATCGCAAATGCTCCAAGATATACCATGAACCGTGTTTTGCATCAGGACTTTCGAATACCGACAATCAACGAATTCTTTTTAAAAATAATCACAGACTATTACAGACGTACGGACGTATCGACCAATATACTAATAACGGACTCACATACGACGGCCAGACCAAACTCTACATACAAACTGCCGAAAGATTGGCTCCCCGTTGGCATAAATCTCTAACAGTAGAGAAGCACTATGATTATACAGTAGAGAAGCACTACCATGATCGTCTAACAGGCATGCAGCAGGCGCTAAGAACTATGCAGCTTTCCAGCATTCATCCAATAAAGCGGCAGTAGCCGAAACAAAATTCAAAATTAAGCCACAAGACCCAAGACAACAGATGTCAAAGGATATTCCTGACGTAAAACCCCAATCAAGACCCCGTATAACAATATCGTTAATATGACAATATCACCATGCACAGAAATAGATTTTATTTCTTAGATCAAGTTTGCTTAGAAATGAATTGTTTTATGGAAGTAGTCCATCTCACAGTGGAGTAATATTTTAAGTGAGGAATGAAGCACAAAGTCTGCTCCACTAATTTAATAAATGGTGGAGTCGTACCAAAAAAAAAAAAAAAAAAAGAAGAAAAAAAAAAAGATTTTTTTTTTGGTACGACTCCACCACGATGGTCGTACCCTATTTCAATTTCCCAGTCAAATTTGGGTTTTTCAATAAATTTAAAATAAAACAAAATTCATTTTAAATTCATATTATTTAGTTATTTTTACTTTTATTTTCAATATGTATTAATTACCTAATTAAAGTTACATATGTTTTCTTAAATAATTTTTTCTGCAACATTAGTTTAAAATTTAACAATGTCATTGGTCTCTTCATAAATAACAACATCTTAATAATTACCCACTGAAGATGAAGGTTTATGCCTTTGAAACATGTATGGAATTTTAATCTGAACTTATTTATTAAATTAGTGGAGCAGACTTTGTGTTTCATTCCTCACTTAAATTATTATTGTAGTAGGCTGTGCCTGTAAGAGTTATTAATTCTGTTGTCAGGGCGGTTGTCATTATTTTGTTTGACAGTTTATCAATATTTAAATTTGGTTTTTCGTGTCTTATTAATTTGGTGTTTAAAATATCTGAGTATTGTTATTATGAAAGATAATGGTCGGGTTTACTAATGAGGAGTTGGCAGATATGCATTACATGTATGGTTTGTCTGATGGCAGTTCGCCGGAAGCTAGGCGATTGTATCAAGAGCGGTTCCCTAATAGAGTCATACCAGATAGGCGAACATTTGCAAATGTACATAGAAGGTTGACTGAAACAGGTACTTTTATGGCAAATAATCAATTAAAAGGATCCCATCGGACTGTAAGAACTCCAGAAATTGAAGAAGCAATTTTAAATTATATTGATAATAATCCTGAAATAAGTACTAGAAAAATTGGACATAATCTGAATATCTCGCACGTCCTGGTTTGGAAAATTTTGCACGATTTTTTATTGTACCCGTATCATATTCAGCGGGTCCAAGCGTTACTTCCCCTAGACTTTCCCTTGCGTGTTAATTTTTGTCAGTGGTTTTTGGAGAAAATTGCGCATAATCCCTTGTTTGACCATGAAATAATGTTTACAGATGAAACTAACTTTTCCAGAAACGCAATCAGAAATTTTCACAATAACCATATTTGGGCCGACGAAAACCCCACGCAGTTGTAGAATATAACCAGCAAGAACAGTTTTCGGTAAATGTCTGGGGTGGAATTGTTGGAAATTATTTAATTGGACCTATTTTCCTGCCAGAAAGGCTAAATGGCTATAATTATCGCCGGTTTCTAGAGGAGGATTTGCCCATATTGCTAGAAGAAGTACCAATTTTAATAAGAAACAGAATATGGTTCATGCATGATGGTGCGCCCGCTCACTTTAGTGTTGTAGCAAGAGAATATTTAAATCAAACATTTAATAACCGATGGGTTGGTCGTGGCGGACCTCAACCATGGCCGCCTAGGTCTCCAGATTTAAATAGTTTGGACTTTTTCTTATGGGGGCATCTTAAAAGTCTGGTTTACCGCACCCCAGTAAACACTTTAGAAGAGCTGGAAGATCGTATAAGAGCTTCCTTTGATTTAATAAGAAATACTGAAGGTATACTTCAAAGAGTGCGCGACAATATGAGGAAAAGAGCTGAAACGTGTATCCTTCAAGGTGGAGGGCATTTTCAACAACTTATCTAGTTTCTATGTATGTTCTTTTTTTTTCACAAAGGTTGTTGTTGATTTATTAACAGACGATTCTTATTCATTTCTAAGCAAACTTGAGCTAAGAAATAAAATCTATTTCTGTGCATGGTGATATTGTCATATTAACGATATTGTTATGATCATGCAGAGAAATGGTTTTTATTTTTTTTTAGGCGAAAACCGTGCATCGGATTGAAAAAATTCAAGGGATCAAATTTGTTTACAAATGATTTTAGGAATAAATTTATTTTTACGAGAAATCAGTAGCGTTACATTAATGTCTGCCAAAATAGGCAGGTGAAATTCCGTACGAACGCCACTGGTAAAAATAAAAAAAATTGTTGTACGGTAAATAATTCATCTTGATACATAGTACATGTCTGCCAAATTTCATTAAAATATCTAAAGTGGTATTACAGATATTATTAAAAAACTATTTATTTTTGAAAACTTTACCACCCTGTATATCAAAAATAAAGACGTTTAGGACATACGTTCATATGAAGTTTTCTTTTTAAAATGAACACAAAAATCGCCCCCTTAATTATTGACATTCAATTACAAAACAAGAGTCTTTGCCAAATTATTTAGTTGATGAGAGCATCTTCGCCTTACTCCGATGATGGGTGCTACATTGTATATAACATGTAATATATGTTCACTCCACTTTAGTGTATTAGATATTACTAGTCCAATGTATTTGTACTTTGTCACTTCGCAGAGTGTCTTATTATTAAGTTTTACTACTGGCCTAACAGTCCTTTTGCCCTTTTGTTTAATTATCATATATATATGCGGTTTTTTCTACATTTATGCTGAGTTTATTAATATACAACCAGTCGAAATACAGCTTTAAATCTTCGTTAATAGTTTGTTCCAACTCCTCCTGAGTATCCACAGAAAATACAAGTGACTGTGTCGTCAGTGAACATAAAATATTAACATGATAAATTTACAAATTGTAGACTATGTACATAGAGAAGAAATTGAAGGGGTCCCAGAACTGACCCCTGTGCCACACCGACTGTTATTTCTTCTTCGTCACTGGTATTCTGATTGACATATGTGTGTTGTTTTCGTTTTGTAGAATAGGATCTCAGTAGCTCGTAACAAGTTCTACGAAATCCCATTTTTTTTAAGCCTCTCTAGCATTTGACAGATATCGACTGTATCAAAGACTTTCTGTAAATACCGTAGCTACATATTTGTTCTTATCTATTTTAGTTGATATATAATCCAGTACATCCGCAGTTGCCCCTAAGGTGTTGCTTTTCATCTGGAAGTCATATTGTCATGAATCAAACTTCAAAGTTGAATTAACGAAGCTCATCATTCGTGCTTTAATAACGTTTTCAAGTATTTTGGAAAATGTGCTATGAAGGAAGATTGGTATATAGTTATTGATATTATCGTATGCTCCTTTTTTATGGATTGGGATAATTTTTGCTGTTTTGAGCTCTTCTGGATAAACACCACTTGCTAATACATTATTTACTATATCAAATAACATTTGATATTTCATGAAATAATATTGTAAAGTCTTTTTTATTTATTTTATCTACTCCTCGGGTACAATTATTCTTTGAAGTATTTATGATTTCGTTTATTTCAGCAGTATTTGTAGAACGAAGATATATACTTTTGTTTACATTCTCCTTAATAAAACTGGAATTTCCTGGGTGTTGTATGTAAAAGGCCAACGTTTTACCCACACTTAAAAAATGATCATTAAACACCGCGGCTAATTTCAAGTCATCCTCTGTATGTTGACCATTCTTGCCCAACATATTATTAATATTTTTGCCCCTATTTGTGGTTCTATTACATATGCTGTTTAAGACATTCCAAGTTTTCTTGATATTACCCTTTGCTTCTTGAAGTTGGCTCTCTGCATAGTCTCTTTGCAGTCTTTTCTTAAGTTATTGACTTCGTTTTTAACTTTTTTAAATTTGCTTTGCGTGTATTCATTTCCAATTAACTTCCATCTGTGAAAAAGATCTTTTTTATGGTGTAACTTTTGGATATATTCTTTTGTGATCCAGTGATTGTTTTCCTTAATGTTTACTTTACACTCTTTTGTACATTTACTTTTTCCATCGTTTATTATTTTTGCCAATCTTTCAATACTTTTTACCGTTTCATTATTAATTTTTTCTGCTACATTTTTAATCCATTTTTGTTTTTCTAGGCAATTTCTGCTGATCCATTCACTTTGTCTTTTGTCTATTGTTTTGTTAACTTCTATATACATAATTTTATGTTATAAAATGATCTTGTAGATTCAATTTACAATGTATGTTTTTATTTGTTACAACGTGGTCTATAATGGACAACGAATTGTTAGTTTCACGACTTGAATGTTTTTTACTGATTCTATTTTGATGATGATAACTATGATTTGGAAACAATCGGGTTTTAAATAAAGTGATGATTGTCATTTTAATGCATGGCCTAAGGCCTAAGGTCACACATTGTTAATTATATAGCGTAACTGCGCTAGGCCTGCACTTCATGCGTTATCCTTGAGCGGGTATATTTTTCGAATTTGACATGAACTGGGGCAAAAAGAATTATTAATATTTTATTACTGGCAATATTACTATTTTGCTTGGGATCGCTCTATTTTTTTAAGTAAGGAATGTTCCTGCGACTTCATTTGAATCCTCGCAAACTGTTTAGGTTTTTTTCATTTGTAGACATTTTAAAATTGCCTTTTGCCTTGATAATTCTTGTTCGTGCTTGTTCGATTTAAAAAGTTTTTGTACTGCAAAATAGTACTTTGCCACCTATTCTATTGATTCTTATGTTGATAGTACCTCACTTTTATTAGTGCCTCTCTATAATGGGATTGGACCAATAGCCAGTCTTCAGTAGTTTGTATGTACTGTTTGGTCTAGATCTCCTTTGTGAGTCCGCGATTAATGGATTTGTCCATACGTCCGTGCATCTACAATAGTCTGTAATAATTTTTGTGAAAAATTCATTTATTGTCTGCATACGAAAGTCTTGATGAAGTATGCGATTCATCGTGTACCTGTTTTGTATTACCAGGAGCTTATTGGGTACGGTTCTGCTTATTGGGGACCACGAAGGTGCACCATAAATGAGAGCCGGCCCGACCAACACTTTGTAGAGATTGATCTTAGTCCTATTACCAAGTCTACACTGCCTATGAAGCAGAGTGTAGATAGAGCGTATTTGATGCAATGCTAGCTTTACTCTATTAATTGAATTGTGCCTTCAGTTCAGTCGTTGATCAAATATAAGTCCCTCCTGGCACCAGTTCACCTGGACTCCGTTGACACGAAGCCTTGTCTCAGGCCTACTAATACGAAAAATAGATAGCCTTTGTCTTAAAGGGATCCAAAGGGATCTTCCAAGCCGAAAGCCCTTTCTCTAGTTTGATTGTTGTTGTTGAAAAAACTCACCTCTATAAACATCCTTGGATCACACTAAAATTTAAGCAGGCACAGCGTGAAAGACAAGCTGCATACAAAAAATTTAGCTTTACAAAAAACGAGCATGACTGGAATGACTACAAGATTAAAAGAAATAAAGCGATCTCAACAATTAGGAGCGAAAAGGAAAAATACTATGACAAAAATATTGATAACTGCAAGGGAGATGGAAAAAAATTTGGAAGACGTTAAAACAACTTGTTGGTAAACAGAAACAACCAGCAGACTTCACAAATATCGATTTTGGACAATATGATCAGGGTGTAGAGGAAAACATGAACAACTTTTATGCTGATAGTTTAGTTGAAATATCAGACAGCATAACTTAAAGACAGTGGAAGGTTGGTGTGAGGCAAAAAGACTGTAGCCTGGCCTATTTTAAAACATTAAGTATATCGGAGCTTAAAAAAGTGGTGCATGGCTTGAAAAACAAAAGCACAAGTGATAGTTTACTAAACATTAAACTTCTGAAAGATCTCTTCTGTGTTGTGGGTTACCCTCTACTATACTTGATTAATACATCCTTAAGTACCGGCAAGTTCCCTAATAAATTAGAAACAAGTGTAATAATTCCGATATCAAAGGTGTCAAAACCAAATAACATGAGTGATTTTCGCCCGATAAATCTTCTACCAGTTATTGACAAAGTGCTTGAAATCGTAGTGTGCGACCAGTTACGGGAGTACCTTGAAAAAAATGAGCTATTATACAAGGGACAATCTGGGTTTAGGAAAAAATACTCCTGCGAGTCTGCACTGCAATATGTGTGTGCGGTATTGAGACAAAATATAAATGAATCAAAGATTACCTTAAGTGTTTTTGTCGATTTGAAACGCGCCTTTGAAACTATTGACAGAGACATTTTAATAAACAAGTTGACTTTGTATGGGTTAAAAGATTGTGCGTTGGACTGGATTTAGGACTTTTTATCAGATAGGTATCATCAAACCAAAGTTAATAATAAAATATCTACAAAGAGAGACAGCAGTTGGGGTGTACCGCAGGGGAGCGTTTTGGGGCCACTTCTATTTATTGTCTATGTTAACGATCTGCAGGAGGGACTAACGAACTCATTTGTTAATTTATTTGCGGATGACACCCTAATTTCTGTCTCTGGTAAAGATTTTAATCAGGTAGCTACAATAATAAATAATGAATTAGGAATATTATACGAATGGTTGTGTCAAAATAAGTTAAAATTAAATAATTTGAAAACAAAATGCATGGTTGTTGGATCTAGGGTAGACTGTCAAAGATTTAAAAATTTAGGCCTTTTTTTAAACATAAATGGTGTTGTAATTGATTTTGTTTCTGAAATTAAGTATTTGGGGGTTATATTGGATCCACAATTGTGCTTCACTAATCATGTGGACTATATGTGTCGGAAAATTGGTAAAAAAATAGGGTTTTTTAATCGAGTATCGACCTGTTTATCTCAGTGGACTAGGAAGTTGGTGTATAATACCATTATATTGCCACACTTTTCATATGCATGTTCTTTATTAATTTCTTGCACTAAGGAGGAAATTCAAAGACTTCAGGTACTACAAAATAAGGCAATGCGCATCCTACTAAAATGTGATAAATATACCCCAATTAATGATATGTTGCGGTCACTGAGATGGTTGAACATTGAGCAGTGCGTGAAAAGAGCGAATCTGATATTAATTTATAAGATTGAGCATAAATTACAGCCCGATTATTTGCAATCGTACCTGGAAAAAAGATCAAATCATTATAAATACAACATTAGGTCAAATGAACAATATACTATATTCAGGGTAAAGACAACCTCTTTGCAAAAAAACTCTTTTTTACGATGGGATTCGCTATTTTAACGATCTGCCCGATAATATTAAGAGAGCACCAAGCCTAAGAATCTTTAACAGAAACCTTTTGTTATACTTAAGGAACTGAGGTGTGTACTATTAAGAATGTTATTTTTGTTATCTGGTTTAAGTAGCCAAGTGCTAAATAAAGGATATATTTATTTATTATTTATTATTTATTATGTGGCGCTGCATCCGGCTGATGACAAGTCGCGGCTGTTTGACGGTTAAAGTGATCGCAATATCATCAGGGAAAAGATAGAGCTGCGTAAATCTATCGGGCGAAATATCATGACTATAAAAATGTTATACAGCATCGGCGAGAGAGGTCGACCTTGCGGTACTCCCGCCCTGATATGTTTATTCAAAGGAAGTGCATGCATTCATTCTCAGACGAGACAGCGAAACTTCACTTCTCCAAAAAAAGAAGCTACCACTTTGATAAAGTAGTTCGGAGTTCCGAGTATTATCAATTTCACCAAGACACCATCATGCCAGACCTTGTCAAATGCTTTACTTACTTCAAAGAAAATCGCTCTTGTGTACTCCGTCCTGCTAAATCCTTTTATTATGTTTGAATTTAGTCGCGTCGTCTGCAATGTTCAGGCCGAAACTCCACCTGTTCGACAGGCAGAACGTTACGCACATAAAGTCATTCAGTCTATTCAAAATTAGTTTTTCTGTGATTCTCCCTAGGCTCCACAGCAGGCTGATCGGCCCAATGCTGGCCGGCTTCGTAAGGTCCTCACCTTTCTTTAGTAAGAATAGTTTTTGGATTCTCTTTAACGGCCAAGATTAGATTCTTTCATTTTGAGTTGTTCAGTTACTACAGTTACGTTTCTTTTTCTCTTCCATGCAATCTCACGATATATCCAATAGTTACACATTTTTGATGAAACCTCTGCAGCTAATATTGTTCTGGACGGAACTGGAATATCAAGGAAGCTGCAGGGTTATCGTCAACTTTTTGTACCGCCATGCATGAATATCGAATAAATGTTTTCTTTCTTTTTGGGCTCGTAGGTAAACTTTTTCTACACTTGAGATTTTACCTTTTTCAGTATATTGGACTCTTGAAATAAAATTGAAATCTTAATACGTGGAATACTACCCATACGAGGATAGAAAACAAAGTATACAGGGTGTCCGGGAAAATGATGAGTCAGATAGAGCATCAAAAAATAAGATTACAAGTTCCTATAAAATTTTTTCTTATAAGCCCTCCCTACGGAGATATGTGCCCCTGTAGGACGCCGCTGGAAATCGTTTTTTTTTTAATAACTTTTAAAGTACTATTAATATATTTTAATAAAAATTGAATGTGATGGACACTAGTAAGAACCTCTTAAAATAGTGTCCTTGAAACATATTTAGCTTTTTTAGTATACCAGGGGCGGACTAAGCTTGACAACTTGATGCTTAAATATTTAACACCCGGCATGATAAAGATTAAAAAAAAATAAATCTGAGTAGCTTATACCTTAGACTAAAAAAAAAAGGAACATTTGTTTATTGTCAATAAAATGAGCCGTTTTCGAGTAAAGAATAATAAACGAATAGTTGTCAAAGACCTATGTTCCCAAAAAATGTGCGTTTTATTTATTTATCGGCACTGTTGGGGAAACGATCATCCAAACGTATTATAAATAATATAATTGAATGCAACAAATGTTTTTAGAATCAATGCTACTGTTAAATATCTGATTTCAATATTATTTCAATAAAGGAGCAAAATGTATCAAAACTTGCAAATATCATCTTTTAAAATACATATAATATTTCGTAAATAATAAGCGGCTAGTCGACCGTTATTTCAGGAAAAAGCAATGTTCTACATTCAGATGTTAAGAGTATATTTTTTAGAATCTTGTACATCCGAAAACCCTTTGACGGTGTTTTGGCGCTCTAGGAAGGTGACACAGCGTGGTACATTTGTTGATTACCGTTCAATTGGTTAAAAGAAAACATCAGAATGCATTGTTAGTTAATCGTCGTGACAACAGGGGCGTGACCTTGCTGTCAGATAATATAGTTTTCCATTTTGTATACTACTACACTTTTGGTTTCGATAAAGCAAGGTTGTATGTCAACAAACTTACGTGGTTTCTTTCCGTCGGATTAAAACAAATAGCATTGCCTAAAAAAAGGCACCCAGCAAATGTACTAAACAAATGTAGTGACTAGTTATGTGGTTGTAAAATCAGTAGTAAACATTTATGTTATAGTATGTTATTGTAAAATCATGTACTAAAGAAGTTTTGTGTGATTTGGAGAAATAAACGCCAAATTACCACAGTGAAAAGCTTGTTTAATTCCTTCACTCAGTAAATAAAAGAATCAGTGAAAACAATCGAGGAACATAAAAGCCTCATGAACTATTGACGCAAGGTAAATAACAACACTTGGCTTGCTAAACAGGCACCAAAAAAACGTATTGTTGTTGCAAAAGGTTACTATAGTACGAAATAAATAAAATATCCTGTACTTTATGGCTTGTCATCTTTCACATCGCTGACACATTGATCTTTTACTTCGATATTAATTTACTGATTTCTGGATTAAGTGGTTAATTTAATTGTGAATTAATTCGAGCTATGAAATACTCGTTTATTGAGTATGCAGATATGCGTCTGATGTATGGTCTTGCGTCTTGCAATGCTTTAGAAGCCAGAAGGTTATATCATGAAAGATTTTCTAATCGTACTATGCCAAACCAGAAGACATTTCAACGAGTTGACCAACGTCTAAAGGAGAATGGTGGGTGATTCCAGTTAATTAGGTAATACATATTACTGATTTTTTTAAGTATTTTAGGAAAGTTTAGAAAAAATGGTACTGATGCTGATCTGAGAAGAACTGTGCGTACGCCGCAATTGAAGGAAAATATTTTACATTCTTCAAAACACTCTTGCAAACTGGCTATTGGATCAGCAACAGGATAATGTAAACTTCATTAGCATTATTCTTTTCACGCACGAAGCAAGGTTTACCAAAAATGGTATCACCAATTTACACAACACACATGTATGGGCTGATCCATCCTCATGACACAATTGTTTCGCATCACCAAGATCAGTTCCAATCAGATAATATCTGGGCAAGAACCATTGTCAATTTTTTGAGTGGACCATTCGTATTGCCGGAGCGCTTGAATGGACAACTTTATTTAGAGATCCTTCAGAACGTTTTTCAGAATTTAATAGAGCTCTTACTATTTAAAACCCGCCGAAACAAATACTTCGTTCAGAATGGGGCACCACTTCATTTCAACGTTGGTATGCGGGAGCACCTGAATAACATCTATCCAAGCCGTTGGATAGGTAGAGGAGAACCTATTGCCTGGCCTCCTCAATCTTCCGATCTAACGCCGTTGGATTTTTACCTGTGGGGACACCTGCAAAACTAGGTGTATTCCACTCCGGTCGGCACTAGGGAGGAACTTCTACAGAGAATTACGTTTTATTGTGATGTAATAAGGACAAAGGTTGGGTTATTGTGGCGGGTACAGCAGTCCTCAATTGGTCGTGCCGGCGAAGGTATTAGGCTACACGGAGCCCATGGTGAACATCCTTATAAAGGTTTTCAATAATTTCGTTAAGGTGCCTCCTATTGCATTACTGCGTTTTTTTGAAATTTTCCTATTTTTTCAGATTAAACAACTTAAAATAAAATTTTTCTATTGGTTGAATAACTTTTGTATTACACTTTGTCGTGGCGAAACGAAATAGAAATAGTCCTCATCATACAGGGTGTTAAAAACTTAAGCACTAAGCTTAATCCGCCCCTGGTAAACTAAAAAAGCTTAATATGTTTTAAGAACACTACTTTAAGAGGTCCTCATTAGTGTCCATCACATTAAATTTTTATTTAATTATATAAAGTACTTTGAAAGTTATTCAAAAAAAAATTATTGCCAGCGGCGTCCTTCAGGGGCACATATCTCCGTCGGGAGGGCCTGTAAGAAAACATTTTATAAGAACTTGTCATTTTTTCTTATGTTCTATCTGAATTCGAGAGATTTCCCACATTTTCCCGGATACCCTGTATAAAGGACTTAATATGGAAATTTTACCAGAAATCTAGGTGAAAAGAAACGGGGCGAGAGAACAATCAATTGTCTCTAAACAAAGCTTCGATGTTAAAACGTAAATTAACTAATTGGTCGTCAGCAATTTTTATTTACTTTTCTCCTGACAAAAGTAATTGATTGGTTCGCTTTTCTTTAACACAGATATTGCATCTTACGCAACTATCCTATGTATTGAAAATACCCGACACAACTTTTACATTTTAATGTTTTTCTATGTGATGTGATAAAAATCCCTTCCAATATAGGTAATAATAATATACTGTTTACTAAGTTTATCTTAATTTGTTATTTGGCAGCATCTTATACCGAGTGGTGAATCGCCAAGCTGGCGACAGGAAATTCAACGTAATGAGAACCATACAATGTATGCTACTGATACATAATTTTTTTTTTTTGAATATTAAGGAGAATGCAAAATTGCAAAAGTTAAATAAAATAATGCCAGACACGACTTATACCTTCTGATGTTTAAATCTAATTACTCGTTACTATTATCAAGATTTTGATTTGTGTCAACATTAACCTTCAATTGGTATTTTGCCAAAACAACCAATTTAATTTTTTAAAACTGGTGCTGTTTGCAGCATCTCAATCGCATTGCCATATTAGCCTGGTTAATTATTATTGTAGCAACAACTGCCATAGTGAGCTAAATGATACCTTTGAAAAATTACCTTGTTTGGCAATAACAACCCATTATTCAAGCCATTTTAAGCAAATTATTAAAAAATTACATTGGTTGTTTTTGCAAAATACCCTTCAATTAAGATGAAAAAATCAGAAAAACCAATATGAAATAAACGCATTTTAATATTCTTAAAGTACCTATGAAAAATGTAAACATTTTACTAATATACTTCTATGCGGACCAGAAAGGCCAACAATACCTCTTCGCGCTCCATTTGAGTAAAACTTTAAAATTGCTTTAAATCGCATTAATTAAAAAAAAAATTATGTGTCACTTGTCTTTTATGATGTTACAAATGGGTACAATTTCGACTTTAGTATTTTTAATCTCATTTGGAATACTACAGTTTTTGACCTGATTTACGGGTATTTATCATGGATATTTCATCTATAAACCTTGGACACTGGCCATCCCTTACCTATAAAATTTCCGTTTTTTGACAAAATCCCGTCATCTAAAATAGTAAAATAATTACTATACGATCCAGTTACCAGTATAATAGTACTTCCTACCCCTTTACGAAATTTTATTTATTTTATATTATACCAATTTGAAAACTATTAAACACCCAAACTATGTATGTTTATTTATTAGACAAATTTGTCACCGATTAAATAATTTTAATAGTACTTCCTACCCCTTTACGAAATTTTATTTATTTTATATTATACCAATTTGAAAACTATTAAACACCCAAACTATGTATGTTTATTTATTAGACCAATTTGTCACCGATTAAATAATTTTAAAGTTCATTCATATTAGATACGCTAAGCAGTCTCGAGCCCGTAACATTGCGACTAGAATCAAAGACAGATGATATCCCACTGCCGACTGCCGCCGCGCGCCGCTGCATGTCGTTTTCTTCTGCATGTCGCCCGTCGACTATTCTCATATAAGCGCGCCCATAAGTATTTTCAATACTAAAAAAAATTGAAAAAAGCAAATGGAGAACACAGTCCAGGAAGATAAAGGGAATTTAATTTGAAGTATGAGTGGACAAACCAATTTTACTTCTGCTCACTTTAATGTGCGCTCCTTATGCTCCTGTCATCCACGCTTTTTTGGAGAGGTAACTTATCGATATGTGCGCCCTTAAAACATCAAGGATTTTTGCCTTTGCCTATTATAAGTGGTTCTTCCTTCTCACCTTCCATATTTGCACAGAACAGAAAATCGTGGTTTTGCTGTTTTTTTTCCAGTACACTTTTCATCTTTTAATGCATATGTTTTTGTTGTCAATGCACGATAGTAGAGACCTGTCTCATCTGCATTAAATATCTCCCTGGGGGCATAATCCTTTAACATGGTCAATAGCCTTTCTTGCCAAGCATATTACTATCGACTCATTCGCCACATATTTTCTTGAAGGCTATATCGTGCCGACGACGGAATTTTTCTAACCATCCATTTGATCCCCTGAATTTATCTAGCCCTAGACATTGAGCAGGTTCGGGGACTTTTGCTTGAATTATGGGCCCAGATATTGGATGTGCTTGTTTCCCGCATTACCAAACCAGTTAAAAGCAACTTGGTCTACTTCCAGTCCTTCGGTTTTGGGAAATTTTTCTTTTAGTTCACCGTTGCCACCTTCTTGAAACAAATTTCTAACTTCTGCTTTATTTTGAAGTAACATAGTCACTTGGGCCTTACCCACTTTAAATTTTTTAGCCAATTTCCTGGTACTTAAGCCAGGTTTTCAATTTCCTCAATTATTTTAATTTTATGGATTAAAGAAAGACATTTCCTTTTTCCCGGCGTCTTCAAATATTCACGTTAATTCCAAAATATACAAAAACTGTTCAAAATAAAACTAATGTTAACGACCAATTTATCGGCCTTTAAAACAAATTGAATGGACCCGCCTGCAATAAAGTAATTAGTGTATGTACCGATATTTCTTAAGAATTGCCGAGTCGGGTTTTACTGTCCCTAATAGGGGGTGTTCTTAGCATTTTTAAATATGGGAAATTCATAACCAGTCGTTTAACGCAGGTGGTCACTTTATAGAGGCGGTCGCAACCAGAGGTTTTACTGTATTACAAGATGAAGCAAACATGGCTGTTAGTTTATTTCTATCTAGTAC
Source organism: Polydrusus tereticollis (assembly GCA_963920685.1). Taxonomy (NCBI): domain Eukaryota; kingdom Metazoa; phylum Arthropoda; class Insecta; order Coleoptera; family Curculionidae; genus Polydrusus; species Polydrusus tereticollis. The sequence continues at coordinate 41,522,917 of OY987332.1, read as the reverse complement.
AGGCTTTGGTAAAAATAAACGTTTTTGAAATTCCAATAAATGCGAATTTTTAAAATTATTCGCTTGTCCTGTAAAACCAGTACATCCTGTATCTAATTTTTTTGCCATAAACAAACTCTGTGTGTGTGTGATTGAAAACGTAAAATACAAAAATTTTAAATTTTAGATAAAAATCAAGAAAACCCAAGTGTGACGCCCGGAATATTAAAAGCTAGTTATACGATTTTGTGGTGCACGAAGTCAAGAACTACAACATCTCAAGTTTTTAGAAACTGAAAGCCATTTGTCAGAAGAAATGTGCGTTGTCATTATATAAAAGAGTGAACTTGTATACAGTGAGAACCTAAAGGTTGGAACAAATTCATTTGAAATTTATGTGTTTTGTTTTTGAGAAAACGCTCGAACCCGTTAGTTTTTTTCATTTTTGTTGTGCATTTTCTGAGCATGTATACAGCTTCTCCCAAAAACAAGTTTTGACGGTTTACTTTACTTTTTTAAATAGATACTGTGACAGAATGACGTGGTGGTGGTAGCCTTGGTTTTCAGTAAGACAAGCTTTTTAAAGACAAATAAAATATAATAAAATATTCTATGCTGTTACACAGCCTTTAAAGCAAATTGAATAGATCCGCCTGCAATAAAGTAATTAGTGAATGTACCTATATTTCTTAAGAATTGTCGGGTCGCGTTTTACTGCCCCTAATGGTATGTGTTTTTAGCATTAATGTTTACTAGAAATTTCGATGATAAGTGTCCGCGGTCGTTTATTAGATGGGTCGGTAAAGAGGAGTATAAGTTAATGGCATTTCCATATTCAAATATGGGGAATTCATAACCGGTCGTTTAAGGCAGGTGGTCACTTTATAGAGGCGGTCGCAAACAGAGGTTTTACTGTATTACAAAATTAATTAAATATGACTGGTAGTTTATGTGTACCTAGTATAGGTTTTGGTAAAAATAAATGTTTTTGAAATTCCAATAAATGCGAATTTTCAAAATTATTCGCTTGTCCTATAAAACCAGTATATCCTGTATCTGATTATTTCCCATAAACAAACTCTGTGTGTGTGTCATTAAAAACGTAAAATACAAAAATTTTGAATTTTAGATAAAAATCAAGAAAACCCAAGTGTGGCGCCCGGAATATCAAAAACTAGTTATACGATTTTGTTGTGCCGTAAAGAACTTTTGATCACGAGGTCAAGAACTACAACCTCTCAAGTTTTTAGAAACTGAAAGCCATTTCTTATAAGAAATGTGCATGGTCATTATAAAAAAAGGCGAACTGTATACAGTGAAAACCTAAAGGTAGCAACAAATTCATTTAAAATGTATGTGTTTTTTTTTTTAGAGAAAACGCTCGAACCCGTTAATTTTCTTTATTTTTGTTGTGCATTTTTTGAAGCTTATTTCACTTACATTAAATGGATATCCCTATTTTATAATATTTTTTTGGATTCTGCATAAAACTCTAAACATATTTAATGAAATATGTCATATACTTAAATTCAGCCGTTTGCGAGAAAACTGTGTTTTGACTTAAAACAACAACACATTATTTATTAGCGAATAGAAAAGAAAATTGAAAAGAAACTAAAAGTCACTTTATCAAATGTTGGAAATGACCTCCACCAACAGTCTGGCAGTACCCGAGAAGATCTTCAAATTCTTGCAGAACCTTATTAACAACGTGAGCTTCTATCAATCTTATTTCGCCTCTTATTCTGTTCTTTAAATCTTCAATATGGTTTGGTCGGTTAACATATATCTTAGACTTAAGATAACCCCACAAAAAAATATAGAGGGGTTAAATCTGGAGATCTGGCCGGCCATTCAATTGGACCTCGTCGGCCAATCTACCGTTCGGGAAAAACTGTATTAAGGTACTCACGCACACGGCGGGTGTAATGGGCCGGAGCTCCGTCCTGCTGATACCACAAAAAAACTGTTCGGTGCATCAGGATCTTCTGGATTAGGATATAATCTGGCAAGGCGCGGTACTAGATCATTTTCTAAATGTTGTAAATATGTTTCACCTGTTAAATTTCCGTCAATAGAAAAGGGTCCTAAAATTCTATTTTCGACAATACCGGCCCAAACGTTAACTTTTTTAGGATATTGGGTGTGACATTCCATAATCCAGCGTGGATTTTCTGTATCCCAATACCGACAGTTTTGTTTGTTTACACTTTCATTCAAACAAAACGTTGCCTCATCCGACAATACAATTCCTCAAGTGTGGATGATTATTGCATATTAATCATTATCTCGCAAGATTGGACTCTTTTGTCTGGATCATCTTCATTGAGTTTATGAACCAATTGAACTTTGTTAGGATGAAATTTATTATTGTCTAAATACTTTAGGATGGATGTCTTGCAGATATGATCTTCCAGAGCAATAGTACTACTCGTCTTATGGTGGTCTTCTTGAACTGACAATAGCTTATTTAATTGTGTAGCTTCTAATACCGCAGCTCGACCTTTCGTATAATTGTCCCTAACGTGACCTAAATCTCTATATTTTTTTTCTATTTTACTGACAGTAGATCGAGATATCGGTTCTCTGCAAAGATACTTGTTATTAAAGAGTTCTCAAACTTTCATTTGTTTGCGCATTCTATCTCCATAACCAATAATTATTAATATTTCTATTCGCTCTTTTCTACTTAAGCGTACCATGTTTTAAAATTACAAAAATTATCAAAATAACTTTTGCCAGACATTTTGAGTTAAGGCAAAACTACTCAAATCAGGAAATAACCGTCACTGTCACTGTGACAACCTAACAACCAAAGGCTTTATTTACAACAATGTTCATGATTTGAGTAATAATAAAAAAATCGTTTGTTCAAATCCGAATATCGATTTTCTCGCAATCGGCTGAATGTAAGTATATGACATATTTCATGAAATATGTTTAGAATCTTGTAAGTATATGATATATTTCATGAAATATGTTTAGAATCTTATGCAGAATCCAAAAAAAATATTATAACAAAGGGTATCTATTTGAAAAAATCAAGTAAACCGTCATAACTTGTTTTTGGGACAACCTGTATATATAAAATAACCTTTAAAAGATGCAAAACAAAATAAAAAAATCGACGGGTCTGAGCGTTTTTTCGAAAAAAGAACACATGAATTTTAAATGAATTTGTTCCAACCTTTACGTTATCACTGTATAAAAGAAAATATTTGACACCAAATGGGATTGTTAAAAAGACCCTTTTCATATCGCAGCTGACTGAAAACTATTCTTTTCTCTATCTTTCAACTGTTGCTGATGATATTTCAATGAAACAGACCACGCCCGTTTTCCTAGGAAGTTTATTACGGTCACGTCCTCCACGTACTCCGGGAATACTCTTTAAAGTAAAATAGTTCAGGTTAAATTTTATGATTCTCTGGGACAGTTTGATTGAACTTTTAAACATGATGAAAAATTGCTTATCGCAATTTAAAAACGCATTAAACTCGGGTTTCGTGTGGGGTGAGAACTTTTGCAACTTGTTGGGGTTTGGGAGAATTTCGGTATTTGGATTTTATAAATTCGACCCTTTTTTACGCGTGTGGGTATTTAGCTTACATTTCTAAAATATATAAAGGGTTTCCACAAAAAACAAGTAGTCCGAAAAACAGCCGTAATCAGAGTAATAAAGGGTGTTCCAGTAGGAGGTACCAGATTTGAATTGCGTGCCACTTATTTTGTCCTTTTGTCCTTCTTTTTGACATTTGATCTTTTATACAGTGCTTATACTCTGTTGCTTAATGCGAGAGAGTAATAAAATGTAAATTTGCAATGACAAGACCCATTATGAAGGGTGGACAACGTAAAGGTTGCATTGTAAATTTCCGGTAAATCGCAAAGATAGTTTTTAAAAATTCCGTATTTCAGATATGTAAAACCTACAAACCCCGAATCGGTCCTAAATAAGGGTCACCCGAATTTGCATACAATTGAAAGACGAGTTTGGTGATTGAAAGTAATGGGACCCCGGCGTTACTACAAGTAGTTTATTATACAGGATGCTGATAAAGTCTGGAATAATCGATTTTTCTTGAAAGCGCAAAAGTTTTTCGAAAAACGCTCGGGCCCGTCGATTTTATTTTATTCTTTAAAATTTTTTGACGTTCTTCAATATTATACCGGATGCGCCAAAAACGCTAGGCAAGTGTCAACTTCACTTTTTCAAATAGAATACCCCTTTTTTTCTCCAATATTCAGATTCCTCTCTAAACTCTAGACAAGTTTCCTATAACATGTTGTATGGCTAAAGTCAACAGGAATTGAAATACAGGGCCCCCAATAACAATCAAGGTATAATTTCAAAGCTTGTTTTCCATGACAAATACTTAGGCTAGGAAAAAAATTTTAACAGAAAATTGGTAATACAGTGAACAATCTAAAATATTATTTGACTCTCTACAATGTCCCAATCTCTCAACAAATTCTAACTGTACATTATGTACAATTTCTGGGGTAATTTGTCTTATGGTTGTTGTTATACGGGTTTTGAGAACATCAATATCTTTTGGTTTATTGTTGTAAACCCTTTCCTTAATATAGCCCCACAGAAAGAAGTCCAATGGCGTTAAGTCGGGGGACCTCGCAGGCCACTCTATTTGACCCCGTTGACCTATCCAATGATGATGAAATAACTCATTCAGGTACCGTGGCTGGTGCACCATCCTACTGAAACCAGATAGTTGTATTATGTGATTCAGGAATATTCCGATCGGGAAATAGGGCAATCAACGCTGGAGCGAGGTCTTCTTCAAGAAACTGCAAATATCTTTGGCTAGTTAAATTTTCCTCAAAAAAATAGGGTCCTATAACAGTGTCCCGAATTATTCCTGCCCATACATTAATTTTTCTCGACCGCTGGGTATGAATTTCTCGGAACCAATGGGGATTTTCGCTGGACCAGTACCGGCAATTTTGACGATTTACCATGCCATCCAAGAAAAATGTCGCCTCATCGGAAAAAAATATGTTACTCGGAAATAATGCTTCGTTAATCAAGTAATTATGCATGAGAATTTCACAGAACTCATTCCTTCTGTCAGGGTCGCCTTCCAAAAGTTCCTGTACTTCTTGACATTTATATGCGTGCCATTTTTCCTTTTTCAGGAACTTTGCCACCGTTGAATCGTGGATATTTTCAAAATTTTGAGAAATGCTTCTTGTGCTCGAATGTTGTCTCTCTTCCAACGAAACTAGAATATCAAGTTTGACATCGTCGGAAATTTTAGGTCGTCCACTTCTAGGTTTATCCCTAACGTAACCAACTTCATTATACTTCTTAACAATTTTGGAAACAGTTGCCTGATTTATGTGTTCTCTATTTGGATATTTATCATTAAAATACTCACAAACATCTATTTGTGTTCTCTTTCGATCTCCACATACTACTATTATTAATATTTCGATTCTCTCAGCTTCCGCTAGAAACATTTTTATGGGTAAAAGTGACAACTTTGGAGTAAATATTAAATGTTTTGACATTTACGTCACTAAGTTATTATGTAGAAACCGGTAAAAAGGTAAATACCTAGACCTTAAAATTATACCTTGATTTTTATTGGGGGCCCTGTATTTCAATTCCTGTTAACTTTAGCTATAAAACATGTTATATGAAACTTGTCTAGAGTTTAGAGGGGAATCTGAATATTGAAGAAAAAAAGGGGTGTTCTATTTGAAAAAGTGAAGTTGACACTTGCCTAGCGTTTTTGGCGCATCCGGTATAATATTGAAGAACGTCAAAAAATTTTAAAGAATAAAATAAAATCGACGGGTCCGAGCGTTTTTCGGAAAACTTTTGCGTTTTCAAGAAAAATCTATTATTCCAGACTTTATCAGCACCCTGTATAGGCAGATAATTGAGATATTAATTATTCTAATATTAAGTAGATAAAAACTTATATAGAAGTAAGAATAATATGAAAATGAATAAATTGGAATAAATATTAATATTTATAAAAAGAAAGTCTACTATGTACAATAGAACAACTTAATTTGTAAATTTTAGTCATCATGTTCCGAGTAGTCCGATGAACTATCGTCGTTGGGGCCCAGAGAAATAATGAGGGGCTCTACAGTGTTTTCAAGCATATTATCAGCTTCCTACATTCTTTCTTCTATTTCAATGACATGTTCGACGCACTACTCGATTTTCCACAATCTGTCTTTATTCCCTCTTCCAAAAGGTTTTCAACATCTCTCATTTTAAAAGTAGTGTTATGCCTTACCACAAGCCCTTTTACTTGCGCATACACCAATTCTATGGGGTTTAATTAACAGTGATATGGCGGAAGGCAAAGTACCGTTATATTTCGTTTTGATGCGATTTCGTCGACAACAAATTTTGTACAAAGAAGTTTATTCAACTTTACAATCTCCAGTAGCTCCCATTTCAGCGTATCTTTATGAAATGGCTGGGATGATGTCATTCTTCTTCCAAAAAGACGTTGCTATTTTTCGGATTTTCTTGAGTGGTAGTATTCTTCAAAGACATTAGCGTTCATGTCTTCATGATAGTCTCAAGTCCGTTTTGATTTAAATGCTAGAAAGCCGCCATCGACAAATCCATTTTCGCTACCAATGTGAGTAATTATTTATCTTTTACCTTTTCCCAAGGATGCGTTTATTCCAGTGGATGTTTATAGAAGCGTGCTTCGCACTTTTGATATGTTTATCCTGCCATATTTTACCAACGGTATATCCTTCATTTAACCAAGTTTCGTCCATATAATAGATATTCCTGTTTTTCCTTCGAAACTGTGTAACTACCGTCAAATATCATCGTAGCCAGCAGATGATATCGTCTTTCCCTATTAAAACTGACTTTCTGTTTCGAATTTCTCCATCACAAAAATTCATTTCCTTCAAAGTTTGCGTTAGTTTCTTCTTACCCATGGGTGGAATGAACTCATTCTTTTTCGTTTCAGACATTATTTTGTCCAAGTTAGGTACTTCTATTTTTAAGTAAAACGAGTGTATGATTCTTCTGATGGCAGTATTTTCATCCACATTTAATAGTTTCTTTTCTTCCTGTACTTCTCTTTGGTGACCTGATGGGGCCGCGTTTATCCTCGTGCACAAGTCGGTATATTGTTGACTCTCCGACTCCCGTCATACTCGAACACATATCAACTTATTTTGTAACTCAGAATGTTGAATTTTGATTGCGAAGAGCGGTGAACACATTGAGAATAATGATTTTTTCATTTTTAGAAAGCGCAGTTTTACTAATCTGTTTTTTAGCAACACACTTGCCATTTTCAAGAACAAAGTTTTCGAACAACTGCCGGAAAGTAACTAAACATTTCAAATTTTCAAAACAGTGAGGCCCAGATAGGTGTACTACCTGTGCCTCTACCTACCCGATCCCGGGACCCTTGACAATAAACATAATTAAATAATAGTAATTGGACTACACCTGTGGAATACGACGAGGACCACTGGGTTTTATGGTTCAATAATGATTTATTAATCTCTCGCATTAAGCAGCAGACTTTAGTTCAAAAGCTGATAGTAACCTAGATACAGGGTGTCCAAGTAAATTTTTTTTTAATTTTCTTAATTAGCTTTTTTTGCAATCACTATGTCAACATAAAACTTTGTGATTGGGTGTTCTTTAAGGCGAGAAATTTAAATTTGTTAAGAATTTTTATGTAGATTGTGAAGGGCACTCTCTGGGGCACTTTAGGTATATAGAAACTGTTTGGAGAACACGTTTTCTAATAGTCGAAACAAGAAACAGATTAATCTGTCAACAACGTCTGCGAATCGGCAATGCTACAATAGAGGGAAAAGCCGGCATATTCAAGAGTCCTTCAGTCTTCTGGCGTAGCAATAAGATATTTTTGTTCTATTTTACTGGCGAAACCACCAAATGTCTAGCCTATTTATTCCAATTTATCTATTTTCACATTATTCTTACTTCTATATAAGTTTTTACCAACTAATATTAGAATAAATAATATCTCAATTATCTGCCTATTTAATAAATTATCTGTAGTATGCAAATTAAGATGACCCTAATTTAGGACCGATATGGGGTGTGTAAGTTTTAAATATCTGAAATACTGAATGTTCAAATACTATCATTGCAAGTGTTTTAAAATTCGCGTAAATACGTGAAATATTCTATACAGAACATGTCTTTTAAATAACCCTCGTGATATTCAGACGGCAATGAGGCTGTAATTAATTCGAGTTCTGATTCATTCCCAACGGTAAAACCCAATGAAATCTAACGGTATCTCGGTCCAGTGCGTTAGGCTTGTTAAGATGATGTATTGGTGTTTAACAATGTAAATAGTATAATATTGTAAGGGTGGTCTATAGTGGAAGAACAAAAAACCAAATAAATTGTGTTTAATTGGTCTAGCAAAAATAAAACGAACCAACTTTATACTGTGGGTGATACAGTGGCCATGTGAGGCCAAGGCGAACCCTGGTATAAAACAGAAAGGGCTCTAACTTTTTTGCAAACCGCAAGAGTCCTAAACCGACAAGATCAAGGACTCCTGCAATTGTGATGTTTTGTCTTTGTAGGATTTCCTCTGATATTTGTGACTTTGTAAGTACATATCAGAGGGCGTAGGTATGCTTAAGAATTGGTGTTCTTTACTAGCACCATAGGATGGAGCCATCTGGTCTCATTCTCTGTTTCATATTTCGAAATGTATCCAAATCGAAGACAGCCAGTTTTTTGAAATTTTTAGAAGCCTTTACGACAGACTGGGAGAAAGAGGATCGTTGCGTCTTAAGCGTAATAGTGGGTGACTTTCTAAGATAATTACATTCGAGCAGGAAGTGGAAATACTAGTTCCCGTGGCTAAGAACCCGGTAATTAGCACAAGACGTATGGCTGCAGATACTCCAGTAAAAAACTCATCCATTTCTAAAATTCTTAACCAAGAAGGGCTTTATCCATACCACATTACGCCTGTTCAGAATTTGTTGGATGTTGATCTTCCAGCCAGATTGGAATTTGCCTATTACTGTTGTACCCAGCAAAACGCTAACCCAATGTTTCTGAATACAGCTTTATTCACCGATGAAGCGACTTTCACACGAAGAGGTGTCTTCAATTTTAGAAATAAACATGCGTGGAATTTAGAAAATTCCCATTATGTAACCCAACGCCATTTCCAGCATGCCTTTAAAATAAATGTTTACTGTGGACTTATTGGCAATTACATGTCGGGTCTAGTCGAGCTACCACCCAATTCAAACGGACAGCTCTATCTTAACTTTTTGCAAAATCAGCTGAATGATTGTTTGGATAATATATCATTAGAGCAAAGAAGAGATATGTTTTTTATGCAAGTTGGTGCACCGGCATACTTTTCCAGACTTGTCAGACACTGCTTAAATACAGAATTTCCTAACCACTTGATAGATCGTGGAAGCCAAATGCCTATGCCTGCCCTAACCCCCGATTTCAACCCCCTTGATTTTTGTGTATGAGGATACATGAAATCATTTGCTTATGGAGAAATTACCAACACTCGAGAAGAACTATGGCAAAGAATTGAGAATGCGGCGGAATACTTTCAAGACTTTCCAGAAAATGGATTGGACGCAGGTGTGCAATTGAATGGCCAGCTAGGCAAGCAATTATCCGATTTCTTAAATCTTTCACATTCTCCACGGGAGAAGTATAAACTAATGACTATAGATGGCCCCTTAGGAAATAATCCTGGGGGTTTAAATCCGAAGATCAAGCAGGCCATAAGTGAGATTCACCTCGCTCAATGCAGCTATCTTCGTATAATACTGTTAAAATCTCAAGAGCGAACACACTAAAGTGCACTAGTACACCATCGTGCATAAATCACATTGCATTTCTTGTTGCCAATGGTACATCCTCCAGAGACTGAGGTAGCGTTTGTTCCAAAAAGTTGCGGTAAATCCTCTTGATAGAAATATCCGCCCAATTAGCTAGTCACCCACAATTATTCTAACCCAAACGTTCAACGAGAACTCATGTTGAAAACGATCTTAAAGTACCTCATGTGGATTTTGTTTATTCCAAACATGGTAGTTGTGAAAATTCCTTATTGCATTTCTTGAGAAATTCGATTTATCGGTAAAAGAAATCAACGTCAGTAGTTGAGGGATTTGAACCAATCAATGTATGTAAAAGCCATTGACAGAATGCAATCCATCAAGGAAAATCAGGAGGAAGAAGTGCCTGAACGCGTTGTATGAGATATGGGTACAGTAAACAGTCACTAAGGATTTTCCGACAGTCCCATTACTTACATTCAAAGTATTTGCAATTTTTCGAGTAGAAGTACCCGGATCTTCCTCATCATGTCCAGCACATTCTCTTCCACTTCTACCGTTCTTACTGTCATTGGCCTTCCTGATCCCTACTTTGTTTCAATGTGCCTGTTTCAAGAAGACGTTGATGAATACTTTGGAAGTTTTTTCTGTCAGGAATATTACGGCCAGGAAATCGGTCAATCAAGAACCGCCTAGCTTGTAATGAATTGCCCTCAGCAAGTCCGTAAATGGAATGCATGTCAATCATCTCGGCGTTATTATAGCGAGTCATGATAGAGGAGTTCACTAACAAAAGTTTAACTATTAAAGACAAAAAGTACACGTCAAACAATAAAACGTCATATCAGGCTCAACATATTCGACATATACAAAATGATCCAATTACCAGACGTATTCAAATGAAATCAACGTTTAAACTGATTTGATAAAAGATAACAACGCATTTTTTAAAAAAATTATACTCGATAAGCCCACTGTAGTACGTCATACTTTTACTTTCATATTTACTTATATTTTATTATTGTTGTTGTTGTTGTGCTTATTTTCTGGAAACAAAATAACTAACTACCTTGCTTACTGACCTAACCAATCGCTTGAAACAAATTGTCGTCGCGGAACTTTTTAAACTTACCGGATTTGTTTTACGTCTCCCTGAGAGCATTTCAGCCATAAGATATACTTTTTACAGTCTTACGTGCATTTTTTAGCAGAAGCCATTGTTTAAAACTCCAATCAAACTGTCCTAGAATGTAAGAGAATCGTAAAATTCTTTTGAAACTGTTTTACACTTGAAACTATTCCCGCAGGACCAGCAAAACGTGGCCAGAATTTAAATTTCATAGCGGAATAGTTATTTTATTAAGCTGGGTAGCTCGAGAAGGTCAAGACTGTCTATACAAGTTTGAAACAATGTAATAATGCGGGAGAATATGAATTATTTGTGATGTTCAGATTTAAAACCTTGTTTTTTACGGGCACAGTTTAACGTGGTTTAGTTTACTCTTCCTAGAATAGCACTGTAAAAAATTCTTCATTTGGAGAACGTCATCACTGAGGTACGAATTTTCTTATGTATTATTCCCAAACGAATATAATCTCCAAAAAATTAAAACCAATGTGAATCGTTTCCTATGCACGCGCCATAAAAGATTTTCTACCTAGCTATTCATATTTGTTTATTGCACCACTACTTGAATTTCCTTGCGACATAATATACAAGGTGGTCCACTTATAATGGAAGCAGGCCCTTAGGTATTATCATTATTTCTGAATTAATTTTTTTGAATTTTTGTATGTTAACGTATAACCCTAGGGCGCACTTTTCTATTGCTTAAAAGTTTACTGGCGATTATTTTATTTAAAACTAATGTCAGAAATCGATTTGCCATCCGTCAAAACGACCAAATACAATATTTCAATAAATTGACAGAACCAGTGGCATGCGCGTATGACCAATTTTATTTTTATTTCTTCTTAAAAATATTTATCATGACAATATCGCTCCACAGATTTGCTACCAAGATGAAGAAGCTGAATAGAAGAGTGGTATTACTTCTAGATAATACGCCTCATCCCAAAATTACACTGAATAGTGTCAATCCTATTTTTCTTCCACCCAATACTACCTCACATTGTCCACCTTCGGACCAAGGCATTATCTACAATTTTAACAAATGCTCTACAGAAGCTACCTTATTAAGAGGCTTTCAACATGTATAGACAGTGGTTCAAGAAATTGAAGAAATATTACCATAACCAACACCTTGATATGAGTTTCGGTAGCCTGGCGCAATTTGTCCCCAGTGACAATATAAAAATGCTTTATGAAAGCCGGATTAATGTATAATACAGATAATATTCATGACTTCGAAGAAATGTTTTCTGATTTAATTAACATTAAGGATACATCTGTGAACTTAAAACAATTTACCTCTGTTGATAATGATTTGCCAACAGAAAGTGCAGAATTGACTATCATCGAGTGTATTAAAGAGATCCAAGAAACGGATGAAACTACTCCCAACTCTGAGACAGAGGATGAGAAACCTGAACTTGCTCCAGTGTCGAAAATATTAAGCCTATTTGAGGCCTCCGCAAGTTTTTTTTAATAATGTTAACAATTTTGACATGTCTATAAATATTTCTCAATTGTTATTAAAATGTGAATCTGAATTTTATAAAAATAAAACAAGAAATTTGAAGCAATAACTAATTTCTGATTATTTTAAAAAATAAGGGTTTTAAAGCAAACATAGAGTACATTGTATATGCAGTGTGTCCCCGGATCGACGCAACGATAGGTGAAAAAGGCTGAAAATTTTTGAGTTGAAACTTTATCTTCTGGGGTTCAGCCCTGCTTGGATGGAAACTAATTTGTGGCATAATTTTAATTTCGAAAAATCAAGTGTGCTTTGGAAGTTATAAAAAACTTTTTTTCCCACCAGTAAAGTGCTTGATTTATAGGAAATACGAAAAAATTTTATTAAGAAAAGATGTTCGGAAATAATAAATGAGTAAGAATACAAAATTTTAAAATCGTATGCCTTATTTGATGTTTTGCATTATTTTTATTGCACGCACCTCTCTATTAAACATATTAAAAAATTTCGTTAAGAAAAGTTCAAAATAATAAATTGAACACGATCGGTTTATTTTATTCCCTTTAATAGACATTTAGATAATTAAAGAAATGCGAACATAAAAATAACAAGCAATTTACTTCCTTTAAAATATGAATAAATTTGTTTCAATACTATTCAGAAAAAAATAGTATGCCGTGGAAGGAAAAAGAATAAAATAATATTTTGAGAGTTTGTTGTCAAAAATAGTTTGGTATTTTTAATATTGTTGTAGTGTTCAGTGCTCTGAAACTGATCCGAAGTTTCGAAAACATTACTGTGAAATAACAATTATGCTTACTATACCTAGTTCAATGTTATGGTATAGGTGAATTATCTATTCCAGAGGTTATCTGGCGATTTAATATGAAATTTCCGAACACAGTTTTAGTCAAATCTACAGTATCCAGACTGGTTAAAAAATTTGTTACTACCGCTACTGTACATAATATACTAAAAAAGAACAAGAGCTTTGATGAAGATGATGTAGGCACTGTGTTAGCAGTGGATTCATTTCGCGAAAATCCAAAGCTGTCACTAAGATAGCGATACGAGGAGACTCGTATTAGCAAATCACATTTGCAGCGCATTTATGAAGCAAATAAGGTAAAACCATATAAAGTTAGATTTCGACACACGTTAGAAGAAGGGGATGAATCGCGAAGGTTGGAGTTTTGCCTAACTTTAGGTGAGAAGATTCTAGAAGATCGAAATTTCGGTGTACCTTCATCACAGAATTGCCGATATTGGTCTAATGATAATCCAAATTATGTAATAAATTCTAGGCGGCAGTATTTTAAAAAGGTTAATGTTTGGTGTGCCATTTCCTATCATTGTGGTGTAATTGGGCCATATTTTATTGAGGGAAGACTTAATCAACATACTTATTTAAATATCCTAAATCAGTTTCTTGACGAACTACCATACGAACCAAGATATTTTTCATATTTTCAACACGACGGCTGCCCTGCCCACTCGACATTTCGGGTATGTGAATGGCTCAATGAGCATTTTCAAGAAAGATGGATAGCCAATGCTGGTCCCATTTTGTGGCCGCCCAGATCTCCGGATCTAACAATAATGGGGTCGAATAAAACAAATTGTATATTTGAATAGGCTTCCAAATGACGTAGAAGTTTTGAAAAATCGCATTACAGATGCAATAAGAGCAGCTTTCACTGCATTTCGGGAAAATATTGAGGAATGTGCGAATAAAGGCGGCGAACTTATTGAATAAATAAATCTTTCAGTTGATGTTAGTATTGAAATACATTAATTTTTTAATGTATCTTACAAACCGATCGTGTTTAATTTATTATTTTGAACAACTTTTCTTAACGAAATTTTTTAATATCTTCAATAGGGAGGTGCGTGCAATAAAAATAATGCAAAACATCAAAGTAGGCATAGGATTTTAAAATTTTGTATTCTTACTCATTTATTATTTCCGAACATCTTTTCTTAATAAAATGTTTTCGAATCTCCTAGAAATCAAGCAGTTTACTGGTAGGAAAAAAAAGTTTTTTGAAAATTTCCAAAGTACAGGGTTATCCAACCAAGACTGGACAAGGCGATTTTTTGACTTTTCCTGTACTTTTATAAAAAAACTGAAATAGCCATCTTAAGTCATTTTCTCCCGCGAATTCGAATATCTTCAGCAAAAAACAATTGAACATCAAACAAAAGCACTAGGGGTCACTTTGATATTTTTTTAAATGGGATGCCGTATTTTTAATGAGCTTATCCGATTTCTCATATAAATTTTGATCTAAAATGTTGGATTTTTAATTCAAAAACGCCTTTTTTCTTCAGTTTTAAATTCGGAAAATGTTCGTCTACCGTAAGATTAATACCTGATAGATGGATACCCGTTTCACCTGTTCACCCTATAACCTGCTTTAAAGCGTCCGTCAGTTAGACAAAATAATCAAGTTTCAAATTTCTATATATTTTTCACGAATTAATTACAAATTTAGTAGTTTTTGCAAATCTATTATTGCTTACGTATAAAAAAGGTATGACATATTAGAAAAAACTATAAACTAAAGTGAATAACTTTAATCTCAATAATATAATTGTTCTATGTGTCCTCCATTATTTTCAAAACATGACCGATGCCCCCTTTTCAATCTCTCCAAAGAATCTCTTACAATATTTTGGTCCTGGTTAAGTCTATTAATTTCATTTATAATTTTTTGCTGAATGTCCTCCAGACTTCTGTTGGGTCGTTGATAAACTACATTTTTTAAATGATCCCATAAAAATGTATCCATTGGCGTGATATCGGGGCTATTTGGTGGCCAATGAATTGTTCCGTTACGGCCAATCCACTGATTGTAACGCTCGTTTAGGTATGTTACCACTTCTCGAACTGCATGAGGCGGAGCACCGTCCTGCTGCCAAATGATATTGTTGTAGGCTTGCAATGGCAACCTTTCCAAGAAATCCTCGATATCGTTATGAAGAAAATGGAGGTATCTTTGGCCTGTTAAAGAGCCACGATAAAATAGTGGTCCAATAATTCGATTTTCTAACATCCCACACCAAACATTAAGTGAGCTCCAACCTTGAAACTTTATTATTTCATATCTATGAGGGTTAACTGCTGCCCAGTATCTTGTATTTTTCCGATTGTATACCCCCGATGTTGTAAATGACGCTTCGTCACTCCATAGAATTTTATTATATAAATTATAATCTTCGTCTTGCTCTCTCATCAGCATTGAAGCAACAAATCGAAATCGCAGTTCTTTTTGAAGCTGTGTTAAGTATTGAACGGGAAGGATGCAATATGGTTTTAGACCACATTTTTTTAAAGTTGTGTGAACTGTTCCATAGCTTACTCTCCGGAGCCCTGGACCATACCTTACTTCTCGTACCGCTTGCGGAATAGAACTCTTCGGATTTATAGTAAAATATTGAACAATAGCTCGATCCCTTATATTCCGTCTTTTCATCTTTCTTGGCTTATCTTTCAATGTCTTACTTTCTTCAAATAGGGTCTTAATTCTGAGAATTGTATCCACTGAAATGTGTCTCTGGAAACTCTCAAAAAATGTTCTTTGTGTTTGTCGAGCATTCTCTCCACTTTTGTAATATAATTTTATTACATTTAGCCGTTCTTCTAAGGAATATTTCATTATTTGTAATTAATTCGTGAAAAATATATAGAAATTTGAAACTTGATTATTTTGTCTAACTGACGGACGCTTTAAAGCAGGTTAAAGGGTGAACAGGTGAAACGGGTATCCATCTATCAGGTATTAATCTTACGGTAGACGAACATTTTCCGAATTTAAAACTGAAGAAAAAAGGCGTTTTTGAATTAAAAATCCAACATTTTAGATCAAAATTTATATGAGAAATCGGATAAGCTCATTAAAAATACGGCATCCCATTTAAAAAAATATCAAAGTGACCCCTAGTACTTTTGTTTGATGTTCAATTGTTTTTTGCTGAAGATATTCGAATTCGCGGGAGAAAATGACTTAAGATGGCTATTTCAGTTTTTTTATAAAAGTACAGGAAAAGTCAAAAAATCGCCTTGTCTAGTCTTGGTTGGATAACCCTGTACACTTGATTTTTCGAAATTAAAATTATGCCACAAATTAGTTTCTATCCAAGCAGGGCTAAACCCCAGAAGATAAAGTTTAAACTCAAAAAATTTTAGCCTTTTTCACCTATCGTTGCGTTGATCCGGGGACACACTGTATATACAGGGTGTCCCACGGTGGGTGGCGCATTAGACGTTTATGGAGAATTAAATAACGGATCATTTTGAAAGTTTGGCAACCGGGATAACCGATCATGTTCTACAGTTTAAAAACAATTTTGACCATGCGGTGTTGCCGCTTCTACTCTAAACCGGTGGCAACATTGCTATTTTAAACAGGCTACCCTGTATATTCTTCAATTTTCGAGTTCCGCATATAATTATGAACAACTTCTCTTAATATTTCCCTATACCTATCTGTAGCCTTTTTCGGGAATAAATTAATTTTAACTTTTTTTGACGATAAAAGGACTTCCAATAAATTTTAATATCTCCCTCCTATTAAACAATTTTGAGTTGAAATTTGGGTCACACCTGAACAATATATCTAAGCATTTGATCTTTTGGTAATATCTTAGTTAATGTATACAGGGCGGTACAGAAATTAATTTATGTCGGTAACTTACAAAAATACCAGAAGAATTATTTTTTTAAATGGAACACCCTGTATAATAATACGGATTTGAGAAGCTAATAAAACTAGCTTCCAGAGTATGTATACTTTGCCTCATACCTAACTTTAAGGTTTCGATTTATTAGCGTTTATTCATAAAACTTCATAAATCGACAAACTTTCAACGGTTTTAATAGTAGTGGGCTATGGAAACAAATTTTTTGTTACATAGTCACCATGGCAACTTGTTTTATAGAGATGTCATTCTTTTAACAATTGTGATTTGAGTACCTACGATGGCGAAAAATATTAATTACTCTAATACAGTTTTAATGAATTTATTTATTTTCCATGGACACTGTGATCAAATAATTAGCAGAACCTGCAGAAAATTTAATGAAATGTATCCGAATTTGTCGCAGATGAATAACAAAAAATGTATTCGGCTTCAGAACAATTTTACACAGCTTGGATCAATTCTGAATTCAACAAATAATAACAGAAATAATAAAAAGTATATAGAACTGGATAATAAAATACGATAAAATTAAAATAAAACTAATAATAAAAATAAATGATGGACTATTTTTAAGGAATTGTTCAAAATGTTGGCAATTAACTTCTAGACACTTTATTAAACGGATATTGACACCATCCGTTGTAGCACTTAGAAGTTAATTCGCATCAAGGTCGTTGAACGCTTGGATAACTCGATGCTCCAGTTCTTCTCTCGTATTCACAGGTGTTTTGTATATTTCCTCCTTCAATACACCCCACAAGTAAAAGTCTAAAGGGGTTATATCGGGTGATCTTGGTGGCCAATTCCATGGTCCTAAGCGTTGAAACCATCGATCATCGAATATTCTTCTAAGCTCCACAGATAGGTACTTCAGCGGCATAATGTGCAGGAGCTCCGTCAAGTTGATACCAGCACCTCCTGTACTCTTCAAGTGAGAGACTATCCGTAAAGTTTTCAACTGTTATGTTTAAAATATCTGCATATTTCCCAAAGTTTAGGTTTTCATCGTACATCTCATACCTCACTTGATTATCCATATTAAGCAGTATACATTGAAACTGAATTTATCTTGAAAACCTGCCTCTCTTGTGACATAGGGATTCTCATTCGCTCAAAGGTGGGGATTGTGACGATTGAAAATGGCCTCCCTCCAAAATTTGGAATCGTCAGTCCATATAATTTTACTTAAGAAATTTGGATCTTCCTGGATATGCACTAGCATCATTTCGCAAAACTCGACTCTCTTTTGACTGTCTTCAGGCTTAAGAGCTTGAACCCCGGTAAATTTATAATCATGCATTCCATGTTTCCTTAGAATTCTTTCTAACGATGAATGTGCAATGTCTAAGTCTTCTTCGGCGCTGCGCACGGAAGGGTGAGGATATTCAAAAAAGTATGCCAGAACATTAATTTCATTCTCTTCATTAGAAGTCACGGGTCTGGGCAAGTTTCTTGGTGCTTTTAAAATTGATCCAGACTGTCTAAAATTGTTCTGAAGCCAAATAAATTTTTTGTTATTCATCTGCAGGTTCTGCTAATTATTTGATCACACTGTTCATGGAAAATAAATGAATTCATTAAAACTGTATTAGAGTAATAATTGTTTTTCGCCATCGTAGGTACTCAATTTCTATAAAACAAGTTGTCATGGTGACTATGTAAAGGCTGAGACACAATCAAAAACTTAAGGAATAAGAAATAAGATTTATGATATAAGAATTAAGATTTAAGAACGAACATATGTTGTCCTATGTAAACAACGCACAATAAAATTTTTAGAATTAAGGAATAAGATTTAAGCTTAAAAAAACCGACTTGTTGGTTTTAAGAAATAAGGAATAGGAAATCAGCCAATCAGAAGTCAGCATGTTTGTTAGGTTTGACTTTTGACAATTTAATAACCCCAAAATTGTATTTTCAGTTTTTCACTTTGGTTTTTAATAAAAGAAAAGTTTCATGTACCTAAGTCATGTATGATCAAAACCTTCACGATTGCGTTCTATTATTATTAAAGTCTCCTAAGAATTCTCTTTGGACAATAATAGGACCCACCATCTCCTGTTGCGCCACCTTATTGATTTTCGTTTCTTAAGGTGATAATAAAACGCTGCCGACATTGCAAATATACTACTCAAAAGAGTTAAGGACTTTTTTGGCAAGCCTTCCATATTTTTTAAAAGTATAGGTGAGCTTGTCAAAGTTGTAAAAATGGTTTGTATTTGTAAACAAAAAAGTGGGGTTAGGACAATAGTTTAGAATTTAAAAATCGCGCCGTTTTTAACTAACCGGATTGGTTAAATTTAGGTAATAAAATTTTAATTCTGTCCTGTACTCTTATTCCTTAACACCTAAATCTTAAATCCTATTCTTTATTCCTTAAGTTTTTGATTGTGTCTCAGCCTTAACAAAGAATTTGTTTCCATAGCCCACTACTATTAAAACCGTTGAAAGTTTGTCGACTTATGAAGTTTTATGAATAAACGCTAATAAATCGAAAACTTGAAGTTAGGTATTAGGCAAAGTATACATACTCTGAAAGCTACTTTTATTGGCTTTTCAAATCCGTATTTTTATACAGGGTGTTTCATTTAAAAAATTATTTTTCGGGCATTTTTGTAAGTTACCGACATAAATTAATTTCTGTACCGCCCGGTCTACTTAAACTAAGATGTGGCCAAAATATCAAATGCCTAGATGCGTTGTTTAGGTATGACCCAAATTTCAGCTCAAAATTGTTTAATAGGAGGGGGATATTAAAATTTATTTTTATCCTTTTTTCGTAAAAAAAAATTGAAATTAATTTATTCCCGAATAACGGCTACAGATGGGTATAGGGAAATAATAAGAGAAGTTGTTCATAATTATATGCGAAACTCGAAAATTAAAGAATATACAGGGCGTTCTATTTAAAATAGCGATGTTGCCACCGGTTTAGAGTAGAAGTGGCAACACAGCATGGTCAAAAATATTTTTAAACTGTTTTTAACTGATCATGATCGTTCATACCGGTTGCCAAATTTTCAAAATGATCCGTTGTTTAGTTCTCCATAAACGTCTAACACGCCATCCACCATGGGACACTCTGTATGTTAGTATGCACGTGCAGTATATACAGGGTAGGCCAACAAAAAATTTTCTTAATAAAACTTATAACGTTGCGCCTCTGCTATAACCTAAAATTATTTTTAAGAATACAGGGTCTCATAAAAGAGTAATACCAAAAACTATATTTTTGTTAAATTCAATACCCTACATCTTAGAATATTTTTGAATTTTACATGAAATAGCCATTATTTTTTAATAAGTGCATTATAAGTCTAAACCTAATAATTTCCGAGATATCGACTTTTGAAAAATGACATTTTTTGAAATTTGACAGCTTGTAGGCTTCTAACGGTACGTCTTTGAGTAAAATGGCTTGCATGTCCCTATCTTACTTTTTTATTGTCTTCCCAAAAACATCAACTTCCGGTTAAACCGGAAGTACTGTATTTCCGGCCTTTGAGTTACATCCGGTTTAACCGGAAGTTGACACTTTTAGGAAGAGAATAAGAAACTAAGATAGGGACATGTAAGCCGTTTTACTCTAAGACGCACCGCTAGAAAGCTAGAAGCTGTCAAAGTTCAAAACTGTAATTTTTCAAAAGTCGATATCTCGGAAATTATTAGGTTTAGACTTATAATGCACTTATTAAAAAATAATGGCTATTTCATGCAAAATTCAAAAATATTCTAAGATGTAGGGTATTCCATTTAACAAAAATATAGTTTTTGGTATTACTCTTTTTTGAGACACCCAGTATACTTGAAAATAATTTTAGGTTATAGCAGAGGCGAAACGTTATAAGTTTTATTAAGATAATTTTCTCATAAGTTCAACAGTTTAGCATCTAGTGACCGACGCGCCCTTGTTGGCCCACCCTGGCTTCATATAATTTTATTTTAAGTTTTATATACAGGGTGTTATGGAAATGACTTATTATTTTTTAACCCGTAAATATATAGGTCGAGACGAATTGGGGAAAAATTGCTATAAATGGCGCTCGAAGCTAGAAATTCGAGAAAAATGCCTTCAAAAATTTAGGTCCAAAACACCTACACGCCAATGACCCAAACAGCTGATTTGGGTAATTGTTTACTTTAGTGGAAATGTTGAATTTTTCGCTAAAATTTCGTATATAGGCTAATTAAGGGTAGCTGATCACAATTTTCCTTTTGCGTTTAGGCGGCAAATGCACTGGTTTTGAGAAAAAAAATGTTAAAGTTTTTCTAACTCACCGGTATGTTATTTTGCATGTAATCCTAAAATGTTGCTTATTTCCAATAAAATATTACTTGTCGGAGTCATAGTATACACTTCTGAGTTGAAATAAACGAAATATGCCACAAGGAAACTCTGAAAAACGGGATAACTTGTAAGCGAACAGAAAACTCTACGTTATCTGGAAAAAGACGGGGGCTCACTGACAGCTGGCCAAAAAAGCAGAAGCAAACTGCACCCATGTTGTCAGATTGTTAGTGTATTATAAATTGCCTATACTTGTCAATTCATTTTTATTAATTGAATGAATCCTATTGGCTCGAGCTAGCATATCATTCTCCTGGATGGAAGCCATTAATAATTACAAGAAAAAGAAGAACAATCTGGCAACGTGAGTGCAATGAATCTGAAAAGAGACGGTTCTACTTTGTCGGCGTATTAACAACGAATTTAATTAAATTTGTGCCTTTTCCATTGTTTTTTTGCTAAAATGTTGCTCTTATTTTATGAACAGATAGTTTGGTGAAAGTTTTATCACATATTTTGAAGGGAAAACCATAAAATCTAGGAAATTGAAAGGAAAGAATACCCTAACCTGTAAGTGAAAAACTTTAACATTTTTTTCTCAAAACCAGTGCATTTGCCGCCTAAACGCAAAAGAAAAATTGTGATCAGCTACCCTCAATTAGTCTATATACGAAATTTTAGCACAAAATTCAACATTAATTGCACTAAACTAAACAATTACCATTCCAGCAGTTTGTCTTGTCAAAAACACATGTGTTCAGGGGCATTGAACTATCATGGAAGGCGCACATAGTCCGGTTTTAAGGTATTTTACAAAATTCAAAATACTTCCGATTTTAGAAAAAAAAACTATCAAGTGTAACTCTAGACCACCTCAGGAGTGGCCCCTTAAAATATAATAAGTCATTTCCATAACACCCTGTATTTAAACAAAGATATTTAAAATTATTTACATATATGTAGATACTTATCAATAAACAAACACTGTAAAATGCAGACCAGTTGTTTTAATTTTTCTCTATTAACCGACCATCCCTGCTAACCGACCAACATTTGATTCCCTGAGAGTGGTCGATGTTGAGAGATTTTACTGTACTTGCAACGACTGTTAAGGATGAAGGAATAACTGATTAATTGATAATACTGGTGTTAACTGACACCCAACAGGTATTAAGTTGTACCGCTAAGCAGTACGCAAATGCAAAGCACCCTTTGATGATGGTAATTTTACTTGCACGGTAAGTATTTCCTATTTTTAAAATCAATTATTTTTAGGCATTTATTAGGTATTTAAATTTTAATAAACAATGTTTGGTATGGAATTTTACAAAATTAAAATTAATTTTATATTTTGAAATGGAAACAATATGTAAAAAAATTTGTAAAAAATTAGGAAACCTCATTTTTCATAATAGATGGATATAATTTCATATTTAAATGTAGTTAGCAATTCTGATCAACTTCTTTATAAACAAATTTGATATTGTCAACAATAGAGGTTAGTTGAGCAAAATTCATATTTTTTGACAAACATCGTACACGACTGCAAACATTTAATATCTAATTATTTCGTCTTGGGATTTAGAAAAAAGAAAGAAAAACTGTTTTTTAAATTTATAATAGAAATGTTTTCCATATAGTTCCAACTTTAGTAGACACACTGTATATTTAGGGTGGAGCGAAATTTTTTTTTTTTGAAATTTGATTGGCCTTAGTTATCAAAAGTTGCCTGGTATATTAGGGATCAAATAAACATTTTACTTTTTTTGATCAAAGACAGTCTTGAGGGTCCACTTGACTCCTAAAAAAATCATGTAGCCCAAATTTTACCTATTATACTAAAATATTTTTGCGTAGCAAAAATATTTATTTTTGTTTGGCATTATCCATGATTAAGTTGTTGGAGGACATCTAAAATCAAAAAAAAATTTAACCCAAACATTTATGTTTTATTCAGGGTCCGCCGCGTACCTGAAAAGTGCCATTTTATGGAATTTCTATGCATAGCTAATTAACATACCAAAAATGCAGGACCACGTGCCCTACCTCTTGTCGGCATATTTTCAGATGTTTTGTCTGGGGCATTTAATTAATTTATAATCATTGTTTATTACTTCAGGCCTTATTCCCCAGGCCAGCACTTTTATGCCTTTAGTGTGTGCGAAATAGTATACGAGAAAGTAGAGCGACGGAATTAATAATTTTATCAAGAGATATTAATTTTTAAAGTTCGTTATTGGTTTAGTGAATTTTGTTATTATATTAGTATAAAATGGCAAGTGCAAGTAGTGTAAAAACTAGAAAAAAATCTGCGTGTCCCATATTTGGACAAGGAAGTGATTTGGACAAAAGAGTGTTACCGACATATTACGATATTATGAAGGTTTACTTACATATCCGTGATAGTCTTATACCTGAAGTTAATTCCAAAGAAGCAACGTTCTTTGATATTTCCCAGATTCTTATACAAAAAATACAAGACCTGTGGGATACAGCTTCAATTCCAACCCTTAGTAAGCAAAGAATGGTAAAAATGTTGAAAGACTATCATAAAAAGTATATGAAGATAAAAAAATTTTCAGACAAAAAAGATCTTTTTAAAATAAAAAGTGAATCTTTTTTAGAACACGCAAAAGCAACACTTTTTGATGTATCTTACTGTAAGTGCAAGGAGTTTTCAAGTTGTAAGTGCAGTAAAGATAAGAAAATCCCTAAATTGGAACGGCAATTTATTGTCGACCAGAGGACAGTTCGGAAAATGGGTATTGGTAACATCAATATTACAACAACAAATCAAATGGTTAAGAAGCATGCTCGGCAATTAGCTTTTAAAAATAAGGTAACAAAATTAAAAATAACGACAAGTGATACTCAGAAATCCATTGATATCGAAGATGAAGAAGTAACCCCCGAGAAAAATATAGATCCACAGTTTATTTGTAAAATACAAGATGAACCGTCTACATCTTCAGGGGTTAGGTCATCTCAAATGCGAAAATCTATACCCACAGTGGCTTTAGAATGTGATAGGACTTCTGTTTCCGATCGTGCAGCAGCCAGAATTGCCTCTGCTGTTCTAAAAGATTTTGGTATCATGACGGAGAGTGCAACAAGCAATGTAATAGACCGATCAAAAATTCGAAGAGCGAGAAAACGACAGAGGAATTTACTTCAGATTGCTGAAAAGCGTGAAACCCAATACCCTCTATCAGTTTATTTTGACGGCAGAAAGGACCGAACATTAAAAATGGAACGACGTGGTAAAAAATATTACAGAGTAAATGTCGTGGAAGAACACATTGTGTTAATTGAAGAACCCAATTCAAAATATATAGGCCACGTGAGTCCAGAATCCGGAAGCTCAATCAGTTGCGCAAGAAGTATAATTAATTACTTGCAAAGTTCTGCCGACTTATCACATCTCATCGCTTTAGGATGTGATGGAACTGTTACCAATACTGGCATAAAAGGGGGAATTATAAGACTAATTGAGTTACATTTAAAAAGAAATTTACACTGGTTTGTATGTCAACTACACGGAAATGAGCTTCCCCTTCGTCACCTATTTTATAGTATAGATGGTAAAACGACTGGACCAAAAAGTTTTTCTGGGCCAATTGGAACTCTATTGCAGACATGTGAGACTCTGCCTGTAGTAGAATTTGAAAAAATTGGATCTGAAATACCGTTGTTGGACTTAAAAGATCTCAGCGCTGATCAGAAATACTTACTAGAGATCAGTCAAGCTGTGATAAGTGGAACTGTGTCTGAGGATGTAGCGAAAAAAAATCCAGGAAAGTTGGCTCATGCGCGTTGGGTTACCTTTGCCAATAGAATATTACGACTATATGTTGCCACCTCTAATCCTTGCGAAAAATTAAGGAAACTTGTCACATATGTGGTAAAAGTGTATGCACCAATTTGGTTCCGTATAAAAAATAATAATTTATGTACAGATGGTGCAAATAATCTGTTTTATCTAATTAAACTATCACGGTATTTAGATGAGCCTGACAGAAAAATCGTGGACGCCGCTATTCAAAGAAACGCATATTTCGCACACCCAGAAAATGTACTGCTTTGTATGGTTGCTGATCACCGACAACATGTTAGGGAGCTTGCCTTACGCCGTATTCTAAAAGCTAGATGTTCTAAAGAGAAAAGCGACGGGACAGCTTTAAGAGTCTTTAGAATACCCCCGCTTAATTTTGAAGCTAAAGACTACATCGAAATATTAGACTGGCAAAACCTAGATGTAACGGATCCACCTGCATTGGCAAGATACTCGGATGAAGAGCTAAAAATGTTCATAGATACTGGAGAATCACCAGAAGTTCCAAAGTTTCCATGTCATACACAAACTGTGGAAAAACATATTAAGCTTGTGACGGAGGCTTCATCATCAGTCTGCGGTCACATTAGAAGAGACGGTTTTATTCGGTCCAAAATTCATTCGCAGCGTTTAATGCCAAAATTTGAAACAAAAAAAGAATATAAATGCTAAGACTACACCAGCATTGGTTGGGAGGTTGGGTTGGTGTAGGGTGGGGCTCGATTAGCAGTCACCTCCACGTGGTGAGCTCTGGGTTATTTTGATCTATTAATCAAGATAAGCGAAGAACTGCTAAAAATACCAATAATTTTTTTGAATCAAATTTAACTTCAAACAATTAATAAAGAAAAAGATGATAATTTTTTTTAATCAAATTCAACTTCAAAAAATTAATAAAGTAAAAAGATAGGGCGGACCCTAATGATATTTTTTAAATTTAAAAAATAAAAAATGACAATAATTAAGACCCCAAAATGCAACTTTTTACACTAGTGCTGACTTGTTTTAAAAAAAAAATTAAAAGTCAAGATTTAAGGGTGCGGTGGACCCTCAGGACCTATTTCAAATTCAAAAAATAAAACATAATATTAAATCAGAACATAAAATACAACTTTTCCGCACTAAGGCTAGTTCGATTTCAAAAAAAGAAAATTTTGGATTAAATTCGCTCCACCCTACTGTATATCCCTTTGTGGGCCAGTGGTTCCACCTTGGGACCACATTTCAAACACTAAAATCTCTGGCGTCCCAGTAAGCGTTGGCTGGAACCACACTTGTAGATGCTTTGGTGGGGATTACTGCTCTTGGGTAACGTACCTTCAGTTGGCTACGATATCGCATGTGAGCTGTTTATCTTCGTAAATTGGTTTATTCCCGCGCGTTTTTTGGATATACCATATAATATCATTGTTTTTTGTTCGTTTGGAGTTATGGCAGGTATGTTTTTAGTTAATATTGTTTATAACTATATACTTTCGCATAAACATTAGATAAATTAACAAAAACTTTAAAACAAGTTATATTTTTGGTAGGTTATGTTATGTGGTTCCATATGGGCCCACTAGTACGCTCGGTGTAATATTTTTTGTCTAATTGTTTCAGACCGAAAAAAAATCAGTTTTTCTGATTTGCAACAGATGCCTGCCGCGGACTTATATACTTGGTTAGAAGATATTCCTTCTGACAATGAATCCATTCAGTCAAATTACGATACCGACGATAACGAAAGCATTGATATGGAAATTGATTTGCCAGAAGCCAATATCCAGCTTTTGAATACTACTAATAAAGATCTGCTCAACTGGGATTCTGAGGACGAATTGCCTTTGACTGCATTTTTACCAGTTCGTAACACAGCACCAAACTTTACTTGGACAAAATCACTGAATAATATCATTGAACAAGCTGAGTTTATTGAGACTTCCGGGCCGAACATTACAGATAATAATAATTTGGAACCTCAGGATATATTTTTGCTTTTGTTTCCTGAAGAACTGTTACAAAAAATTGTTTTTGAAACCAATCTATATGCCACACAAAGAGACCTCGGAGATAAATATGTACCCACGACAATAAGCGAAATAAAATGTTTTCTTGGCCTGAATATTTTGATGGGCATAAAAAAACTTCCCAGCTACAAAGATTATTGGTCATCTCGAATGGAACTTCGCGATAACTTCATTTCATCTTGCATGCCACGCAACCGCTTTAGTTGGCTTTTAGGTAACATTCACCTCAATGATAATTTTGTGCAACCAATAAAAGGACAACCCGAATATGACAAACTATATAAACTACGACCTCTTCTGGATATGCTGTCGGAAACCTATGCGACATTTTACCAACCGTCAAGATGTCAAGCAATTGACGAATCGATGATTCGGTTCAAAGGCCGAATTTCATTCCGACAATACATGCCGATGAAACCGATAAAGAGAGGGTACAAAATGTGGGTCAGAGCAAATGAGTCTGGTTTTGTTTCACAGTTTCAACTGTATACAGGTAACATATCTAGGCAACATAGAATACAGTAACTATATATATCCTCTTTATCTCTTTCAGGCAAAACTGAAAATGTTACGGAACATAGCTTAGGGGAAAGGGTAGTGACGGATTTGACAAGAGACTTAGTGGGAAAAAATCATGAAGTCTACATTGACAATTATTTTAATTCTGTATCCTTGCAGTTTGGTTTGCAAAACGATGGAATATACAGTTGTGGAACAGCAAGAAAAGACCGAAAATGGTTTCCGAAAGATTTTAAAGATGACAAGAGTATGAAGAGGGGCGACTTTGATTGGAGAGTAAGTGATACTGGAATCATAGCACTGAAATGGAAGGATAATAAGGGCGTACACTTTTTGAGCAATTTTCATAATCCTGAGGATATTCAGGTCATTTTACGAAAACAGAAAGATGGGTCAAGTAAAGAATTCGGTTGTATCAAACTAGTCAAAGATTATAATCAGCACATGGGCTATGTTGACAAAAGTGACATGTATAAATCATGTTATGAGATTGACCGTAAGTCGAAGAAATGGTGGCATAGGATTTTTTGGCACTTTATTGACCTTACGGTAGTAAATGCTTATTTAATTTTTCAAGAGAAATCCAATAATCTTGGAAAAACATTGTCAACGAAGGAATTTCGACTTGCAGTGGCAAATGGGTTGATTGGTGCCGACCCTGTAACACCCCAAAGAGGTAGAAAAAGCTTGGAACCAATCGTAAACAAATTCAAGCCTTATGTTTCCTTAGAACGTCGAACTAGTAACGCTGCACATATGCCGCTACATGGACCAAAAGTTCGATGCGCACATTGCAGTACTAGAAAGGAGCCCCACAGATCCAGGTGGCACTGTTCCTCCTGTAAGGTGGGATTGTGCCTTACGGATAAAAAAAACTGTTTTGCTATATTTCATAAGTAAATAATTACGTAAAAATTTGTAAAACTTTAGTAACAAATATATAAATTAATAAAAAATATTTCTTTTCTTGTCCCAGTGGTTCCACAGTGGAACCATACGCAACTAGCACTGATTTTTGTGAAAAAATATAGTTTAGCGGATCCACATTAACTATAAATTCAATACTAAAAACATATTCTGACAAAAAAAATAATTCGGTCCGCAAAGGGTTAACAATTATCGCTGATCAAAAATATCAATTCATTGAAAATTAAATTAACCGCTACTGTATAAATCCCGAATGGCATTAAGAGACTTAATATTGATAAGTAGAACCAGTGGCGACAGATGCCGAGAAACGAAATATAAAAAAGACAAATAAAAACCATACAAAATTAATCCCCGGACCATCACGAGCTCATCAAGCTCTCTTTACTGCCCGGCTTAAGGCCTTAACAAGCGAATAATAAAATCTTTAAAAGAAAACGACTTGGTGTATGTTATTTTTTATTAGCGGGGACCGTTATTCACCCAATTAACGACGGCAGAGGTAAACTGCACACTTGCACAAATTCCATCTGACGAGCCGTGCAGTAGTAGCAGATCTGTGGTTGGCTGACGGTTCACAAACAAATAGGATATCTAGTATTTTTATTCGTTTTTCCCTGTTATAGTGATAATATGCCTTAACTATTGTAAATTCTTATTATTTCATTATTTTTCTTAGGATAAGGCACAAGCAGTGCACGAAAAATCCTTTATAGAGTGCTCTCTCTATAGTGATGACAATAAGCTGAACCACATATGGGTGTTATGGGATTTTTATTTGTTTTTTTTTTTATGATAAGGCACGACACTGCAGGATTAATCCTTTATGGTGCGTGTGCGGGTGCGCAGGGCACGATTCACGTTTGTCTTGAATTATTGGAGATTATACTCGTTGGGGAACACGGCCTCAGGGAGGTCGTTCCAGAGTGATGACATTCTCCAGATGAACGAATTTTTAAACAGTGTAATACGAGGAACACTAAGCCGAACCAGGTACGCGTGGGCTGCAGTGGCTCGTCGTGTATTTTTATCATGCACCGCTCTGGGTGAAATCAAGCGGGCAACCTCAGTTGAGCACTTGCCACTAAAATATTTGTAAAGTATACTCAAGTCGCCAACCTGCCTTCGATGTTCAAGGGTTTACAGGTTGTTTATCAGGTCATGGTCACCGATCAAGCGAATGGCTCTTCTTTGAATGAAATCTAGCAATCTCAGGGTATGTTTAGGTGCAGAGCCCCAAATATGCGAACAGTACTTCAGCGATGGTCGAATTTGGGCTTTATAGAGCATCAAAAGTTGCTGGGGTTTATAGAGGTTCTTAGTTCGGAATAGTATTACAAGCTTCTGGGAAGCTGCCTTGGCAATGGCCGCAACGTGGCTATGCCAAGACATATGACTATCCAAATTGACGTCCAATAAATGAATTAATAAAGCCACGAGAATCGAGTGTCCTGCCATGACTATATCAGGTTCTTCAATATTTACTTTTTTAGGAAAAACTGCTGCCTGGGTGTTTTTAGTGTTAAATTCTACTCGGTTACTGTCACCCCAAAACAGAATTTTTTCCAGGTCTTGGTTAAGATGCGAGACATCTTACTGCCTATAGGGTGTGCTGTTATCAGCGAAGCTATATATAGTGTCTACATAAAGTAAGGAACAAATTCATTATTTAATTTTCTAAAAAGATTTGGTAAAAATTGTCGGACACGTATATAATAAGTTTTAATTGAGCATATTTTGACATATAAATTTATTATACAGGGTAAGTCATGTAGTAGATATGACATTATCGACGATTTTTTAGTTGATTATTAACAAATGACACAATGCTTAAATGGTTTAATATTCTTTTATGTCCTACTCGAATATTATTGTTTTATAATACCATAGTTACCAGACACTTTAAATGGTATATAACACCCTAGGGCATTAAGGAAGTCTCTAATGCCCTCGGGAAAAGAGAAATAAATAAAAAAATCAAAGACAACTTTTTATTAACGAAAAAACTTATGTATCATTTATATTAAATGAACAGTTATAAAAAGACCCGGTTTTACCGGCTTTTGATAAGTCAATGTTTTTTATTATTCCGTCATTTTCACTAACAGAAATTGCCGATGATTGGACGTTTTCGATGTTGATGGTCTCGTTGATGGTACTACAGCTATCAATTTCGAAATTTTGTTTTTAGAAGACATACTGTCTTCCAAATATCCCTCAACCACAGCTGAACTTTTCCAACCGTCATGTTTTTTCAATGTGGTCATGTTTGCCCCCGCGTCCGCCAACAAAGTTGCAGAGGTTCTACGACAATGACCAGTATATTTGTCCGCATCGCCTAGACCCAAGTATTTTGCAATAATGAAAGGGATCTTGCCTATGGTGTTCTTCCCAACTGGCTGTGAAAAACAACGATCGTTACGGTTAGACAAAAGCAATATATTGATGTTGCAGTTCATCGGGCGTAAAGACCAATTAGTTCTCAGTAGCTTTAAGCAACCCATCTTCTTCTAATCGATAATTGTGAAGAAACGCTTCTTATCGGCCATTGTATCGGGAATATTAACTATTACTACGGATCCTCTATCCTCTATATATGTTCAACCAACATATTAACTACGTCTTGGCGGCGGCACCCACCAAATACACCAAATAACAGAGCCACTTTGTACATCAAAAAAGTTTCATTGGGAGCTTCACGGATGAATTTCAGCACATCTTCTCGAGTCAAAATTTTCAATTTCTTCGCTTCATATCCTATGGATGCTTGCTCTAGAAACTGGCCTTGCAATATTTTGCAATATCTATATTTTTATTAAATATTAATGTCTTCTTTAACATTGAATATTTCGTCCATAGGGAATTGGAAATGAATGTTCCAGACTATAATCGATATAAATAATTAGTATTTTAATATAATTTACAACAGCAATTTCAACATACCAATTCCTGGAAATATCCTAGTAGCACCGTCTCGTTGATAATTTTTACATAATTATTATTTTTCATACAATCCCCAAACCTTTGATATTCCTTATCATAGGCGTCTTTAGACTTCTTTGGGACAAGATTATCCAAAGCTTTGGCAGCATTCACAGCAATTCTATCCGGAATCAACGGAAAATCCATTATTTTATATGAATTTCAGTTTTGACTTTGATACAGCACAACAATGAACACTTATTACCTTTGTTTATTTTGTATATTTTCTCTTTTAATTTAACTTGGAATTATCTGAAGTTGGACATAAAATATTGTATGTACCACGGGCATTACTTGATGTCTATACCCTCGGGCAACTTACAAACCCTAGGGCCAAAGGCCCTCCGCTTTCTAAGATTGTTGCCCTCGGAGGCATAAACATCTTCATACATAAATAACTAAACTGCTGGAACTTTGAAACGCATAAAGAATATTTTAAGTCTATATTTTAAACTAAATATCTCGGAAAATATTAAGGATATTTGAACGCGGTTTGAAGCATATTGAAGCTCATTGTTTGATCTTAGGGTATATTGATTAGTTTTGGTTTGTATACATTTCGATTTCACAATACAGGGTGGTAAATGAAACAGTGCTAATTTAACAAAATTTCACGGAGGCCCCATTTCGTTCCAAAGACATTTTTGCTTTATTTTTCGGTTTTAGAAGAATCACTGGTTCAATTGAAAAAAAACAACTTTCTGGGTTTTTGAATAAATGTCGTACTTTTACAATAATTAGAGTTTAAGCGAAAAACGACACTTTCGGATTTCATCACCCTGTATCTGTCTAGCAATTGCTCGGAAAAAAGGTTTTTAACTTATTGTTAGTTCCAAATTCTTGGCTTTTTTTCGCGTTTTAAAAAGATTTTATACAGGGTGAGAAAAAAAAGTATACTTTCAATACCCTAATAAAAATAATGTTTTTATTTTCCCAGTAACAGCTTCTTCTCGGTTTAATTTGGTGGCACAAGAGATATAATTATGTTTCTGAAAAATCAATGCAAGTGTTTACAATTATGGATTAAAACGTCAAGACGGTTTTTTAATTTTTTTAGTTCAGTATAGCTTATTTGCAACAAAAAACATTTTTAATTCACAAAGTTGATGTTTTTATGATCCAAACTAATAGGTACTTGTAAATAAATTTAAGTAATCAAAAATAAACACCGCTATATGCTATATAAAAGTTAACAATATTAAGCTCAATATTTTGTAGGCCCCCTTCTAACTCGTATTACATCTGCGCACCGGCGAGGCATACTATCCACTAAATTACGAATAAACTCTTGAGAAATATTTTCCCATTCCTCAATAATGGATTGAGTTAACTCGTCAAAAGTTTGTGGGGTGTTGTCCCGAGATCTCACCAACAATTTTAAACGAGACCAAACGTGCTCTATTATGTTAAGGTCAGGAGATTTTGCTGGCCAATCCATTCGATTAATGTTATTGGTTATTGGTTTGTAATCTAGTTTTAAGCCTGGATATGCGGCTTTGGTGCACATTATAAATATCACCAATTTTGCTGGTTCAAACCTTGGTTAAGGAGCCTTAAGCAATTTTCTCTTTCTTCTCTAGTCAATCTTCGCATTTTAAATTAAAGTTATTATTTTATAAACATTTGATTCACCACACTCTTATAAAATTAATAACTTAGCTGTCATCACAACCTAAATGTCAATAAACAAAATTATCAAGGCAATCTTGATTGTATTAATTGAGGTTAAAATATCTCTTGAACTACCAAATTAAACCGAGAAGAAGCTGTTACTGGGAAAATAAAAACATTATTTTTATTAGGGTATTGAAAGTATAGGTACTTCTTTTCTCACCCTGTATAAAATCTTTTTAAAACGCGAAAAAAAGCCAAGAATTTGGAACTAACAATAAGTTAAAAACCTTTTTTCCGAGCAATTGCCAGACAGATACAGGGTGATAAAATCCGAAAGTGTCGTTTTTCGCTTAAACTCTAATTATTGTAAAAGTACGACATTTATTCAAAAACCCAGAAAGTTGTTTTTTTTCAATTGAACCAGTGATTCTTTTAAACCGAGAAATAAAGCAAAAATATCTTTGGAACGAAATGGGGCCTCCGTGAAATTTTGTTAAATTAACACTGTTTGATTTAGGTACCACCCTGTATTGTGAAATCGAAATGTATACAAACCAAAACTAATCAATATACCCTAAGATCAAACAATGAGCTTCAATATGCTTCTAACCGCTTTCAAATATCCTTGATATTTTCCGAGATATTTAGTTTAAAATATAGACTAAAAATTTTCTTTATGCGTTTCAAAGTTCCAGCAGTTTATAACGATGGTTAAGAGGTATTCTATGCTATTTTAATTCAAACTGGGGGCCCAGTGGTCTACCGTCTAACTGACCACGAGTGAAGCCGGGGCATGTCTTCAATGAATTTTAAATACAAATAAGTAACCCGCTAGAACGTGCCAATTCTATGAAAAATCGACGACAAACATCTGTCTAGACAGCAAGTCTGAGATAAATAAATACGATTAAATTGTTTCGCGCACATGCGGTACCGCGTCTGTACGCGGTCTCTTTGTACTTTCGCATTGCTTTGCTGGACGTGTCCTTATTTTATTGTCTTTATTTATAGATTTGTGACTTTTAGACGGTTTTATGATGACGTATGTGACGAGTTTATTATCTTCGAGGCGTTGTAAATGATTCTATTAAGGCCGAGGACAAAGAGTGACTTTAAAGTGTATAAATATCACAATAGATTTTTTTTTTGTTCTAATAAATGACTAATCCAGTGGCGTTGCCATACAGTAGTAATAAATGTGATGAATAAAAACAAGCAAGATATGTAGATTTTCTAATTTAAATTTTTTTACTTTTTTGTTTTTTAATAAATTATTCGCAATTATTCTATCATCGTGGGATATTATTCACAATGACCGAATATGTTGCTGTGTATATTTTTCCTTTAAAAAGACCCCATCCAAAAATGACCCTGCATGCACCACACCACTAACTAGTTAAAAACATGTCTGCTGTTCCTAAACATTGTCCCAAAGTCTGATCTTGGTAGTAGGGTAAATGCTACAGTTATTAGCCGGTTAAAGAGGGTTTTTTTATTTCACTTTCTCTTACCAAAAGAAATGCATTTGTGCGACAATTTTTTATTTAAAAAATATGCAAAGCCTATACAGTGTGTATCAGCCAAATGGAATAAATTTCATAATAAATACATGGGGGCGTGTCCGAAAAAACGCTCGGACACATCGATTGGTATTTCTAGTTGCGCATTTTTTCAATAAAAACTTTTTATGCAGGGTGTGTCATGTTACAGTGGCTAATACTAACTTTCTTATTTTAAATGCAACACCCTGTATATTATTCAATTTTTGGATTCTTCAGAAAATGTTTGACATATTTCATGTACAATATCCTATACCTATCTTCAACTGTTTCGGAAATATTAAGTATTTTCAGATTTATCGCAAAAATTAACAACACACTAAAAAACTAATAAGTAATACTGTTTATTCCTTGATAATGTAAAAAACAAAAAAAAAACATTAATGTAGGAGATGTTGAAAATGCTCGCCGCGAACGTCTTGGCAACATCCTAATCTTAAATAGAAATTTCTTCTAACGTTACTGAACATAGCAGGCGTGGCCGATCTAATCGCAAGCGTTATTCGTCTTCTTAAGTCAACTAAGTCGAGGGGTTCAGTTTGGTATACAATATTTTTGACATAACCTCATAAGAAGAAGTCTAATGGCGTCAGCTCAGAGGATCGTGCTGGCCATTCCATCGATCCACGCCTCCCTATCCACCGATTTGGAAATACTCGGTTGAGGTACTGCCGGACATTGATTTGGTATTGGGGCGGTGCTCCATCTTGCTGAAACCATATCATATTCGCTGGAAGTTGTGGGTTTGCTGGATCAGGATATAAGTTTGTCAAAGTTGGCAAGACATTATTTTGGAGCAGTGCTAAATAATTATCGCCATTTAAATTGCCATTAATGAAATAGGGACTTATGATATGATCTCTAATAACTCCTGCTCAAACATTTACCTTTCCAGGATATTGCGTATGTTCTTCTCTCATCCAGTGAGGATTTTCCCTAGGCCAATAGCGGCAATTCTGACGATTAGCATGACCGTGAAGTGCAAAGATGCACTTATCAGAGAACAAAACATGTTCTAATTGGATCACATTGTTATTTAACCTTGGCATTATTTATTCACAAGAATACGTTCTCCTATCAAAATCGTCTTCCATGAGCTCATGAGTTGGTATCATTTTATAGGGATACATTTTATTGTCTTGTAATGTTCGAATAATCGATGAATGGCAAGCATCGAACATTGGGGCTGTTTATCGACAAGAAGTATGTGAGTTTTCCTGAAACTCAAGCATAATATATAATTTGGTATCCTCACTTACTGCATTGGCAGCTACTTTGTTTTCTCTGCTTTACATGTCCAAGCTGGTGAAACTGCTTTTCTATTTTACTAATTGTCCCTTGAGTTATAGGCGGCAAATTTGTAATTTTTTTTATTAAATAAGCGAGCAACTTCCATTTGTGTCCGTGTTTTATCTCCATAGCCAATCATCTGTAGAATTGTTATTTTGTGAATTTCTGTTAAATAAACCATTTTTCTGATATGCAGTTAACGAAATTCAAACGACTATAACGCTGGCAACTACTGTCATGCAGACAGACAACAATTTGCTAAGGTCAGACGTTTTAAACAAAAATAAACAAAACTATTTATACGTTTTTTTTATTTCATATCAGTAAAAACATTTTAACATCAATTCTCAACATCTCCTACATTAAGGTTTTTTTTGTTTTTTACATTATCAAGAAATAAACAGTATTACTTATTAGTGTTTTAGTGTGTTCTTGATTTTTGCAATAAATCTGAAAACACTTAATATTTCCGAAACAGTTAAAGATAGGTATAGGATATTGTACATGAAATATGTCTAAAATTTTCCGAAGAAAATAAAAATTATATAATATATAGGGTGTTGAATTTAAAGTAAGAAAGTTAGTATTAGCCACTGTTACATGACACACCCTGTATAAAAAGTTTTTATTGAAAAATATGCGCAACTAGAAACACCGATCGACGTGTCCAAGCGTTTTTTCGGACACGCCCCCATGTATTTATTATCGAATTTATTCCATTTGGCTAATACACACTGTATATTTTTACTCTAAGAAGCTTTAAAATATTTCTAAACTTGTTTTTAAAAATATATTACCGACTTTAGGTATACTAGTCATTGGCCATGGCGTTATAATCTACTACAAACTACAGTTCGGTATACTCTGGAGCTGATTTCTTGCTCGCACATACAAATAATGTCTTAACGTAAATCCGTTGGTTTCTAATCAAGTGCAACTAACTTTCATATGTGGCAAAGAAATTGAAATATCAAAGTAATAAAAAAATGTTTTCTTATTTGTGCTCTCAGAATAAAATAAAAAATACAGTAAAACCTCTATTTGCGACCGCCCCTACAATTCCTTAAAATTATAGGTACATGAACTAATTACTTTATTGTAGGCAGATCCATTAAATTAGCTTTAAAGGCTGATAAATCGGTTGTTAACGTTAGTGTTGGTTTGAACAGCTTTTGTGTGTTTTGGGACTTACGAGAATATTTAAAGATGGCGGGAAAAAGGAAATCTCTTTCTTTAAGCAAAAAAATTGAAATAATCGAGGAAAGCGAAAAAACTGGTATATTTACCAGGAAATTGGCTGAAAAGTTTTAAGACCCAAGTGACTATGTTGCTTCAAAATAAAGCAAAAGTGAGGAACTTGTTTCTAGAAGGTGGCAACGGTGAACAAAAAAAATTCTTAGAACCGAAGGGCTGGCAGTGGACCAAGTTGTTTTTAACTGGTTTTGTAAGGCGTGATACAAGCACTTACCAATATTCGGGCCCATAATTCAAACTAAAGCCCTCGAATCTGCTGAATGTCTAGGACTAGATAACTTCAAGGCATCAAATGGATGGTTAGATAAACTCGGCACAATATTATCTTCAAGAAAATATGTGGCGAATCAGCCAACATCTATATTGAAGACGTAACTGCTTGAAAAAAAAGCTATTGACCATTTTTAAGGATTATGCCCCAAGGGACGTATTTAATGCAGATGAGACACCTCTTTGCTATCGTGCATTGCCAACAAAAATATATGCATTGAAAGATGACAAGTGTACTGAAAAAAAAAGCAACACAACAACGATTTACACTTCTGTTCTGTGCAAATATGGAAGGAGAAAAGAGAGAACCACTTATAATAAGGATTCACATACCGATAAGTTACCTCTTCAATGGTACTCGAACATAAAAGCGTGGATGACAGCAGACATCATGACAACATGGCTTTACAGATTTGACAGCAAGATAAAGAAGCAGAATAGAAGAGTGATATTGTTTCTGGATGATGCAACGTCTCATCCCAAATTTGTACTGGATAATGTCAAACTTATTTTTCTTCCACCCAATACTACCTCACATTGCGGACCTTTGGACCAAGGCATTATTTAGAATTTTAAAATGCTCTATAGAAGCTACCTTATTAAGGGGCGTTTACCATGTATATAACAGTGACTGTCCTCTTCACAAAATCGAAAATAATATTATCATAGCCAACGCCTTGATATGGGTTTCGGGGGCGCAATTTGTCCCCAGTAACAATAAAAAACTGCTTTATGCAGATAATATTGACGACTTCGAAAAAGAAAATAATATTCCGCTCTTACAACTGTTTTCTAATAATAAGAACACAATTTGTGAACTTGAAACAATTTGCCTCTATTGATAACGATTTGCCAACAGAAAGTGCAGAATTGACTGTCATCGAGTGTATTGAAGACATCCAAAAAATGGATGAAACTACTCTCAACTCTGAGACAGAGAAAGAGGAACCTGAACTTGCGCAAGTGTCGAAAATATCAAGCCTATCTGAAGCCTGCGAAAACTTTTTTAATAATGTTAACAATTTTGACAAGTCTACAAATATTTTTCAATTGCTATTAAAATGTGAATCTGAATTTTATAAAAATAAAATAAAAAATATGAAGCGATTACTAATTTCTGATTATTTTAAAAAATAAGAATTTCAAAGCAAACATTCAGTACATTGTATAATATATATTATGTTAGTATGCATGGGTATTGGTAAATCGGCTTCATCTCATTTAATTTTAGTTCTGATAAATTTAAACAAAAATATTTAAAATTATTTACATATATGTATATATCCCAGGTAGCAAGGTGACGTATTTAAGACGTCGATTTTTGATCATCAGTGACGTCATAAATTACGTAAATGAAACGTTAAAAAGACGTGCGTAAGTCACAGACCAATGACGTCTTTTTTTGGCGTAAAAAAGACGTCATCTTAAGACGTCTTTGTAGGTGCAGAAAACGTCAATAAACGTCATAATTTTTTTTCAGCGGTATTCAGAACTGCACATTTCCGAACTGACTTGAGTGCGAAAGAAACTTTTTGCAATTATAGGCTGTAAAATAAGCACTCCGTTTTCCAGAAAATGATTGAAATATATTTTAACACCTTATACCCTTAAATTATTTCCTAACTCTATGATTTTTTTAAACATCCTGTATCAATATAACGAACATTTACTAAAAACTTATTCCTACGATATTTTCCTAATACATAACAGGGGTAACAAAAATACATATGTATATTTTATGCACAAAATTCTTTTAATGATATATTAAATATTACAACTTTCATGTGTATGGAGAATTGGAAAAGACACTAACTTATCATCAGTTGTAGAAAGTATCATCATTTTTGTTACAATATCATCTAGTGACCAATATTCTACATAGTATTCTCATATATTTTCAATAAAATAAGTTTGAGTGTGCAATGGCTACACCTCCGCCGTCATTTTTCTCGAACTCGATAATCTGATACATATATATTCCTTTATAACACAAAATATATAAAAACTAAATCACCATAAACTTTTCACTTTTGCCGAATGGTCGCTGCCATTCAGCGCCAACAACAGAACACCAATGCGTTCTGCCTTCTACCAGACTGCCACAATCAGAGCAAAGAAATGTCATAAAACGGAGCGCGGGTAATTTAAATTTGATATTTGCAGACTTTTGCACATTTTACATATATAAATGATTAATTTGAAATGGTAATATTTTTAAAGTTTTTTGCATTGGTATTAAGATAAAAATGTAAAAAAATAATATAGTATAGGGTCTTATATTATATTAAAAGTTTTATGAGACGTGCCTTTAACTATAAGAAAAAAGACTATTCTCAGGCGTTTTACTTTAAAACTCTGTCCCACTATATTTTCAAAAAACTTGGATAACGAGATTTTGACGTTTATAGTACTTTCTAATGATACGTATTAATCAATAAATGACTAAAAATCGACGTGTTTATTACGTAAATTTATGACGTATAATACACGTCTTAAAAACTACGTTATTTTGACGTCATTTTGGGACCAAAAGACGTCAAGTGACTAAAAATCCCCAATATTCGACGTCATAAAGACGTCATCCTGCTACCTGGGATGAGACCTATTAATAAACAAACACTGTAAAATGCAGACCAGTTGTTTTAATTTTTCTGTATTAACCGATCAACATTTGATTGATGAGGGTGGTCGCTATTGAAAGATTTTACTGTATCTCGTTTAATTCAAATAGTTCTTATACTTTAGTTTGTGTGTAAATGGGTTTTATATTAAATGATAAAGATCTCAAACTGAGAGATTGATTTTTTTCATTTAACGGAGAAAATTTTCAATTGTGAAATTAAATCTAAAAATAAAACTATTTACTCTCTGTATAAGAGACGGGTATTTTACGGCGTGGGCAATAAATCTTTCAATGAGATCGTTAAAATCTTATATTATTACTTTGATTTCCCGACTTTAAATAATTTTATTCATTAATAATTGTATATATAGTGCTGGGTGTTTTCATGGTTTACGTCCTCCTTACAGTTGTCAATTTTTGCAAAGAAAAACTGCTTAAATTACAAAAATTGTAGTTTTACCTAAAACACCAACGTTATTTTTTAGATTTTTCGAAAACATCTTCGGCGTTTCAAAAAAACTGATAAAATCTGTAAATTTAAGTTTCTTTTTCTATCCAAGAATTAAAACTGTATGATTGGCGAACAACATGAAAATACTCAGTATGTATATACAGAGACAATTTTTTAGGTGTCTCACCCGATTGGCGATTTTCCTGCTAACTATAACAGAAAACAAATTTGACATTTTTCAATGGTTTTCGACAAGGAAGCCAAATTTAATGTCAAAAAATATATAGGTTCACAAATTTGACAGATAAGACGCCTTTTTTAAATGTCTTTAAATGGCAAGCCTTACAAATAACCACACGAGTGAAGTGCATTTGGTGATTCGATTTTAAAACCTATATGCCGTCTCCGTCCTGTTAAATGTTAGAGAATGCCCCTCGCGGTTGGGAAGTACCGACACGATGGCATGAAGGTGACGGCGCGCGGTGTGGCGGCAGAGCTTCTTGAGTTGTCGATTGGAGAACAAAAGTGCTCAGTTGTGAATATTAATAAGTTCTTGGACTAATAAAAGGTAATTTTTAAGTAAAGCCGTGTATTTCCATTCTGACAGACAACATCAGAAGTGGTCGTAACTCAGTGCCTGCATTGTGCAAATTATTGTGTTTGCTTTTAAAGATTATAATTTTGTTCAATTGTGCAATAAGTGATTTTTTTTTGGTCTCTCTCGCTATGCCTAAAAAGAGGAATAGACAAAGTAATAGTAGTAGTAGTAGCAGCTCGACGACAAGCTCTTCACATAGTTCGTCCAGTGACAATGCATATTCACATTT
The DNA here is from genome assembly GCA_963920685.1 of Polydrusus tereticollis. Taxonomy (NCBI): domain Eukaryota; kingdom Metazoa; phylum Arthropoda; class Insecta; order Coleoptera; family Curculionidae; genus Polydrusus; species Polydrusus tereticollis. The sequence goes on along the minus strand of OY987332.1, from coordinate 41,481,367 downwards.
ATCTCGTACATCGAAAAAGCACCGTAAGTCTAGAAACAAAAAGAGAAGTTATACGCCTCCTGCCAGCCTGGTGAGTACTGATACCCTTACATTGCCTAAGTCAAATATTGAGAATTTTCGAAATATGGAAAGTATGACTTTCATTCCCGAATTTGACCCGTTAATCTGTCAAGTTGATCAATGGCTCGAAATTATTGAACATAATTCCAAAAATTACGCATGGAATGATAATTTTACCGTTTATCAAGCTTTAACGAAATTACGGGGAACCGCACACACATGGTACACAAGTTTTATCGAAAGTGAACCGGGATGGTCTCAACTTGTTTGGAATCAATGGAAATCCATTTTACAAAATACTTTCCAAAGTTCGAAGAATACTTACAATATTTTTATGGATATTGCAAATCATAGACCTGAGATTGGCTCATCTCTTTACGAATTTCATTTTAACCATCTGGCAAAAATCAATAAATTGCGATCAAACTTTTCTAATTCAGATAAAGTTTCATTGATAATAGGGGCCATAAATGATGAACACATTACTTCAGCAGTGGAAGCCGCAGGTATTAAAGATCCGAACATATTAGCTGTTTATTTAAAAAACAAATATTTCAAATTGAATAAGCAGGCGATTAATTATAATTTTAACCCTAATAAGGCAGGTCCTTCACGTGTTCCATCCACAGCCTATAATAATCCTAAGGGAGGTTACAAGAATAATAAACAATGTAGCTGTTGTGGTTCGTTGGGACATTCCAAACAGTTATGTAGACATCGCCATAAAATATGTCGTTTTTGTAAATATGTGGGGCATATAGAAAAAAATTGTTTTAAAAAGAAAGACTCTGGATATTCACACAACCAAAATGTAAAATCAGCGGTGTCACGTTTTAACGATAAAGCCGAAGATAAGACCGAGTTTGTTAAAAGTATCAAATTCAACAATAACAAAAATAAGTTTAATAAATTTATTTCTGTAAAGACACATAATTACCAAGCGTTTATTGATTTCGGCAGTGATTGTTCTTTGATTTCGAGAAAATTAGCTGAACGCTTTGGTCTCATAATACGACGTCTTGAAAACAATATTAATCTTTATGGATTTTTGGGTCATTCTTCAACAGTAGAGGAATATGTAGACGCGAAAGTTAAAATTGATTCTGTCACATTAAATATAACATTCTACGTTTTGGCCAGCGACTGGAATATTGAGTTGTTAATAGGAAGAAACTTTACAGAAAATACAGATATTGTCTATTACAGAATCGATAATACCTTGACGTTTCAGTATAGGGAAGATTTTTCAAAGAATATTATTACAGGTGGTTTAACACAAGTTCAACATACTAATTTAGAGACAATTTTAACCAAGCATAAGGATTGTTTTTTCCAGTCATTAAAGACATTGAAGACCTCTCACACTGTCATGATGAACATCGATCTGCTAAGTACAAATATTGTAAGACATCGACCATATAGAGTGGCGGAAGCAGATAAAACAATTTTAAGGGATACGGTTAAGGAACTTTTAGACGCTCAGATTATAAGAAAAAGCAATTCACCTTATGCAAGCCCGTCATTTTTAATTGATAAGCAAGATGGTCAGAAGCGCTTAGTAGTTGATTTTCGCCAGATTAATAAGCTTACGAAGAAAAAACCTGCATTGTTACCGATTATCGAAGAAATAATTGACAATATGTCAAACTGCAAATATTTTACTTCCTTAGATTTAGCGGCTGGATATCATCAGATACCAATGGCACCAGACTCAATTCAGTATACTGCATTTGCTACCTCTGATGGACATTTCGAATATTATTTGCGTTGCCCTTTTGGCTTAAGTAATGCGCCAGCAGTTTTTCAAGAAATGATGACTGAAATACTCCAGCCATTACGAACATTTCATATTATACCATATTTAGATGACATTTTAATACCCTCTGACACTATTGAGCAAGGACTGGAGTTGCTTAGCAAAGTGTTGGAAATCTTACAGAAACATGGCTTAACAGTAAAAATGTCAAAATCTAAATTTTTAATGACAACAATTGCTTACTTAGGCTACGAAATTTCTTTTAACTGCATTACTCCCAGTAAACATAAAATTGAAGCGGTTAAATCGTTTCCCCTCCCTAAGAATCAACATCATCTACGTCAATTCTTGGGTCTCATTGGATTTTTTCGAAAATTTATTCCAAATTTTGCCCGCAAAACCGCTCCTTTGACTAGCCTTTTGAAGAAAGATACCATCTGGAAATGGACAAAGGAAGAAACGAAAATAATGGAAGAAATGAAAAATTTCATTATTTCCGAACCAGTTTTAAAGATTTTTGATCCAAAGCATACAACGATAGTCTACACAGATGCTAGTAGAGAAGGATTTGCCGGAATACTTACACAAATCGATAACAATTTGGAAAAACCAGTGGCGTACTTCAGTAAACAAACCACAAAGGAAGAAAAGAAATATCATTCATTTGAGCTTGAACTTTTGGCAATAGTGAAAACCTTAGAAAGATATAAATATTATTTATTGGGTAGAGAGTTTATTGTTATTACAGATTGCAATTCAGTAAAAAATGCATTAAATAAACAGAGTATAGTTCCGAGAATTGCGAGATGGGTTTTGTATTTACAAGATTTTTCATTTGAAGTTAAACATAAATCGGGAAATCAGTTACAGCACGTTGATGCCTTAAGTAGAAATTTTGTTGAAAATAGTCATGAGAAAACTGACCTTGAGGTACAAGAAGTATTTTTAATTGCGGAAGAGGATTACTTACGCGAAGTTCAACAAGCTGATGAAGATATAAAGAAGATTAAAGATATCCTGTTATCTGGTGATGATACTGATCAAAAAGACATTTTTACCGAGTTCGACTTAAGAGGGAACAAAGTATATAAATTAACGGCTTATGGAAGAAGATTGTACATTCCTAAAAATTGTAGATGGCAGATAGTAAAAAGCAACCACGATGATATAGGACATTTTGCGTTGGATAAAACTCTTGAACGAATTAAAGAAAGATATTGGTTTCCTAAAATGCGTAGATTCGTTCAGAAATATATTGAGGCTTGCATTTCGTGTTTGTATCATAAACATCATGGTGGTAAGAAACCTGGCTATTTACACTCAATACCAAAGTATGCAAGACCCTTCCATACACTTCACGCTGATCATCTTGGACCATTTGTAGAAACACAATCTGGGAATAAATATTTATTAGTCGTTATCGACGCTTTTACGAAATTTGTTTATTTAATGGCAGTGCCTGACACTTCCAGCAAATACGCTTTACAAGCACTAGAAGATATTTTCAAAACATTTGGTAACCCGAAAAGGCTAATAACAGATGCAGGAAAGGCCTTTGTTTCCAAAAAATGTATGAGATATACAGAAGAAAAGGGTATCAGGGTATTTACCACAGCAGTTGGCATGGCTAGAGGAAATGGACAAGTAGAGAGAGCTAATAAAACGATATTAGATGCATTGGCAACAATGGGTGCCACTTTAGAGAACGCTTCATGGGACGTTAATGTAAAGAACATTCAACATGGTATAAATAGTACGAAACACCGAATTACCGAAACAACCCCGGGTGAATTGTTGTTTGGTTATAAATTACGATTAGACGGAGATAAATATGTCACTGATGAGGACATTGACCCTGTCGATATTACTACTTTACGAGCTGTTGCTGCTAGAAGACTCGAGGAAAATCGAGAAAAACAAAATGAACAATTTAATAAGAAGAGAGGTCCACCGATTACATACTGCGTTGGGGATCTGGTTTTGACCAAAATTACAAGTTTTCCCAGCAATAATAATGAGAGCAAGAAGTTGCTGGAGAAGTATAGGGGACCGTTTCGAATCGTTGAAGTGCTGCCCAACGACAGATATAGAGTAAAAGAGGACATTCATTTAACGCGAACACGACGTCCATATGAAGTTGTTGTAGGCAGCGAGCACATCAAACTGTTCAGATTTCAACAGGTATATGAATAGCGTATCTGACGCATAGTATATGGTAGGTAGCGTATCTGACGCAAAAATAATGACATTTTAATAATGTATTTGACATTTGTTTGTTAGCATATTTGATGCATACAAAAGGTTTAAATGAGCAGCGTTTTTGACGCTTATGTTTTTATTTGATGCATCCAAAAGGTTTAAATGAGCAGCATTTTTGACGCTAATGTTTTATGTTCTTGTTGGTGACGTCACCCCTAGCTACTGTGCGTATTTGACGTATACAAGTATCTGACTTGATAATCAGCGTTTTTGACGTGTACAAGTATCTGACTTGATAATCAGCGTTTTTGACGTGTACAAGTATCTGACTTGATAATCAGCGTTTTTGACGTGTACAAGTATCTGACTTGATAATCAGCGTTTTTGACGTGTACAAGTATCTGACTTGATAATCAGCGTTTTTGACGTGTATAAGTATCTGACTTGATAATCAGCGTTTTTGACGTGTTCAAGTATCTGACTTGTTAATGGCGTTTTCGACGCAGACATGTTATGTTGAGTAAGGTGGCGTATTTGACGCACACTTAAAGTTATGTTTATTTACGTATCTGACGTAAGTTCTCGGAAGTTGCCACAAATTTGCCAGTTTCCGATCGAGGACGATCTTTCCGTCAGGATGGTCGAGTGCCGTCTCCGTCCTGTTAAATGTTAGAGAATGCCCCTCGCGGTTGGGAAGTACCGACACGATGGCATGAAGGTGACGGCGCGCGGTGTGGCGGCAGAGCTTCTTGAGTTGTCGATTGGAGAACAAAAGTGCTCAGTTGTGAATATTAATAAGTTCTTGGACTAATAAAAGGTAATTTTTAAGTAAAGCCGTGTATTTCCATTCTGACAGACAACATATAGTTGCTGATATTTAGTTCCAGCCGTTTTGGAAATCTGGGGGTTCCTAAATGGCCTTCATCAATTTTATCTTTTAAGTGTCTCACCCTTTTAATAAATAGACCTTTTAAGCTGGAAACCCCAATTATTTTTACAGTAACATAATTTCCCGTGACCAAGCTACTTACGCTATAATCAAATCCGACAGATATCAAAAAGCGACAGATACGACGCCGTTTTTAATTTTTTTTTAATGGCAGCCCTCATAAATATCCACAGGAGTGAATTGCATTTCCCGATCCGATTCCAAAAACCTATAGTTGTTGATAGTTCTTTTCAGCCATTTCGGAAATACGATGGTTCCTAAATTGCCTTCATCGATTTTGTCTTTTTAGTATCTAACCCCTATAATAAATAGACCGTTTAAGCACTTAAAAGACAAAATCGATGGAGGCAATTTAGGAACCTCCGTATTTCCGAAACGACTGAAAATAAATATCAACAACAATAGGTTTTTGAAATCGGATCGCCAAATGCAACTCACTTGTGTGGTTATTTATGAGGATTGCCATTAAAAAAAAATCAAAAAGGCGTCGTATCTGTCAAATTGTGAACCTATATATTTTTTGACATTCAATTTGGCTTCGTTGTCGAAAATTATTGAGAAATATGTAATTTGTTTTTTATTACAGATAGCAGGAAAATCGGCAATCGGGTAAGACACTTAAAAAAAATATTATCCCTGTACATTCATGTTCAAGGAATTAATAATTGTTCAAAATAAGAAATATAAGTTGTCAACATATAACAATTACAATTTTGTTTTAAACTTTACGATTATTTCGTTATTTGTTTGTTGTTCATCAAAATATTAAGATTAAATAGGGCGAAATTAAAAATACAACTATACTTAAACAGAGTTTATTTAGAGACAATATTTAAAGAATATATTTACCCACTATAACTAAAACATCTATAATGTTTTCGAGCATACCCCACGATTTTAGAAGGTCCTCCATGGCTAAAAAATACAACAAATACAACCTACCAAAAATTAAAAAGTTTATGTATACAGTGCATTTCTTTGTACATATAGGCCATATGGTTTTACAATGTGGACTTGTAACCCCATGTTAGGCAGACTTTTCTAAACCTAACCCCACGTCACGCAGATTTCTCTAATGAAATTAATGTTTAATAAAGCAAATAATCCTGAAACTTAAAAAAAAAATGAAAATTTAGATCTAAAGAATATAATATAGCATAATTTACAATATGTGTGAATAAATTCCAGGAACAACCCATAAAAATCCCTTTTAAGTTTGTAAAAATTACACACGTGAGAGGCAGTTTTATCTTTTATCATTACAAGATTGTATCATTTTCAACCAAATTATAAGATCCTTAAAAATGTCGAAGGTTCCTATGTATGTAAAACACACTTTGGTGGCAACGTCCTAGTATGGCGGGCATTACTATCCTGATATGTATTGTGTAGAAATATATTACGTTTTTCTTTTACTGTGTATACAAACACAAAAACATCCAACAGATCAACAAAGACGCGTGTCGTATGTTAGTGCCGCTGTGGTCACGTATACATTGTAGTTTTCGGCAATTTTAAAATAACGTAGATTGGCATCAAACTGAGAACTTGTTTTTCAAGTCAAGTTCCTAGAGTTTTTAAAAGGAATATCGTTGCGATATCGACGTGAGATAACCTTTTTTTTTTGTTTTAGGCTAAAACTATCTTAGCAAGAGAAATCTGAAATCTTATACTATAACTTTTGAATGTTCTTAATTCTTAAACTTAGTGTTTTTAAGGCAATAAGTATGGTATTCCATTAATGGAAATGTCTTTAAGTTGAACGCATAAGACGAAATTTTTTTTCTTATTTTAAATCATATTCCTTTAAAGTAATGAATTTCTCTCTATTTAACATATCAAATGTAAATAAATAATTTTGAGAGCAATTATTTCCTTGAAACAATACTTCATTTTTATGTGTGATGTAACGTCAAAATAAGCACAGTTTGTTCCGACGACTATTCACGATTTTGATCTTTACTTAAATGATGAACTTCTTTTAACACAAATTGTTTTGTAACATCAGATATCAACTCTTCCTTTCTCCCTTTTAACACGACTTTAAAAATTCCAACCATGCCGAAACTTTTCAGGAATAACTTCAAAATGAATTTATTATTTATATAACGATGTCAAGTTGAACAGCAGCGTCATTGCTTTAAAACAAGCAACTTTGCATTTTGATACAATTTAGATAAAGCGACCGACGGGAATGATATTTTATCGTCGCTTCTTATTTTGTGAGACGTTTCTAGTTTGTTTTGTAATACTTTATTGTTTAAAATTTATACGGGAGACAAAACTTGTCATTATACACTGCCAGCCACGAGAAAAAAAATAGGTGGGTTCTTCAAGCAATGGAAAAAACCAATCCAATCATAAAATCATGTTTTGTATACGCCACCATCTCCGTCTTTATCTAGCGGCCATAGTCACAAATTCGAGAAAATTGTCCATCGTTCCCAAAGAGACGTCAATAAAGTAGCAACAGAAACGAACACTAAGCCATGGTCTCAATTTAAAACATTTACTAATAGTAACCAACGGCTTAACGATACTTTGAGAAGGGTGACCAGTTTTAAGAGTACCTGTTCAACCAAAAATTCTACCGGGTACCGGGTGACATTGAAATCGTTTGACAGAACCTCACTTAATTATTGTTCAATATAGGAATTTGAAATTTTAGCAGTAAATATGGTTTGGAGAGATACAAATTTTCCATCAAAAATATATTGAATATCGCTTCCGATTTGAAGTGAGGTTAGGTCGCTTATTTTAAATGACATCCTGTATATTTTTTGAGATCTTCGAATAGAGCTCTAAATTCCCTTTTCAATGACATATCATAAGTTGTCATTTGTTTTTAAAATATGCGGTGTAGGATACGATTTCCTCAAACTCAAAATGGCGGAGTATTAGCCGCGTGACATAAGTTTTTATCCCATGACGTTTTAAAATGGTAACATTAGTTTATGTCCTTTCAACTTTTAGTAAAATTGAGGTAAGATGTGTATTTAGAATCTTATAAGATAGTTTTAATTTTTTTTGACATTAGCAATAGTCTGGCTTATTTTTCTCCATGCTTTTTTAATGGAAAGTACCAAATGTCAAAATACCTTGAAATACTACCGTGAGTTAGTTATTTAAAAATGTATAATGGTCCATCATATTGTAAAGAATTTAAAGAAAAAAATTTTAATGATTGTGTTAGGTACACATATTTTATTTTACTTCATATTATCTGCCGTACTTGAAACCCCTTTTTATTATTATGTTACTAATTCTTTCTCACACCCTAACACATATCAATATTTTGGTAACTTAGCTAATAATTAGTCTCAGTGAAACATTAAACCAATGCCCTGCTGTTGATTTTTGTGACCATGCAGTCCATCTTATTTCACCAAAGAAATTAGTTATATTACCACAAAATATTATTTACGAACGAGTCAAGATTTACTAATCTGGGTATGTTTAATCGAAACAACACTCGATACTGGGTAAAGGAAAACCAGCACTTGGTAAGGGATGGTGCTTTTTAAAAGCGTTTTGGTGTCAATGTGTGGTTGGGTGTTATGGGAACAAATATTATTGGTCCAATTTTTTTTCCACGGGCCTTTAAATAGGGAGATGTATTTAGGCTTCCTGCAAAATCAGATTGAACATAGTTTACATATTGTCCCTGGAAACGACAACTTAATATTTCAACAAGATGGTGCCCCAGCACATAACTCACGCATTGCAACCAACTATTTGAGCCGCAGATTCGGAGAAAATTGGCTTGGAACAAACGGACCAACCCGTTGGCCGGCAAGGTCCCCTGATTTAACTCCGCTTAATTTCTCCATATGAGGCTATCTTAAACAAAAGATTTATGCTAGAACCCCTTCAAAGCCTAGAGGATTTGGAAAATCGGATCAGGACAGAAATTCAGGGTATATCAATAAGACATCTACGAAATTTATTAACTAAAAATGTGGATCGAGTAACCTTGTGTCAGCAACGAAGAGGTCAAAGAATAGAGTATTTAATAGAATCGGTAAAATAGGCTTCCAAATGACGTAGAAGTTTTAAAAAATCGCATTACAGATGCAATAAACTCTATTTCCCTGGAGGAGATAAGAGCAGCTTTCACTGCATTTCTGGAAAACATTGAGGTATGTCCGAATAAAGGCGGCGAACTTATTGAATAAATAAATATTTCAGTTGATGTTAGTATTGAAATAAATTAATTTTTTGATGTATTGTATAAACCGTTGTTAATGTTACTATTGAAATAATTAATTTTTTGATGTATCTTATAAACCGATCGTGTTTAATTTATTATTTTGAACAACTTTTCTTAACGAAATTTTTTAATATCTTCAATAGGGAGGTGCGTGCAATAAAAATAATGCAAAAGATCAAAGTAGGCATAGGATTTTAAAATTATGTATTCTTACTCATTTATTATTTCCGAACATTTTTTCTTAACAAGATTTTTTCGTATCTCCTAGAAATCAGCACTTTACTGGTGAAAAAAAAGTTTTTTGAAAATTTCCAAAGCACGCTTGATTTTTCGGAATTAAAATTATGCCACAAATTAGTTTCTATCCAAGCAGGGCTGAACCCCAGAAGATAAAGTTTGAATTAAAAAAATTTCAGCCTTTTTCACCTATCGTTGCATCGATCCGGGGACACACTCATATATACAGGGTGGCCAATTAGTACGACAAAGGTAAATATCTCCTGTACCATTAAAGATAGCGGAAAATTTTTGACGAAGCTTATTAAGGGTTAAAAGGTGCATCTTTTAAAATTATTTTCGTCTATACAGGGTGCTCCAAAAAACCGGCACGGTAGAAATTTTATATTTTTTAAATGGAACACCCTGTATATATTTACATATTTTAATTTGCCGTAAATTACTGTACATAGCACCATAATTATTTATACAGATTTTTGCAACGTTGCCGAATAGATGGGAAAATCCCTTAAATTTGTGAAAAAACATCGTTCAATAAAATGTGTAGTATTTCTTAACTTATTATAATTGGAAACAAAATATTTTTATAATGGAAAGAGAAGTGTTGACAGAACTCGCCTAGGGTAAAATAAATTCATATTTTTGTACAGGGTGATTTCTACGGACATGCCAACTTTACGAACTTTAAACCTAATTTTCTCATTTTTTTCAAATGAAACACCCTGTATTTGATTACTTTGACTTGTAGGGATTTTCATCCTCTTTAACTTTTGTAAAGGTCTTTTCATGCCTATCTCTACAAATATTGGTCGTATTTCAGTTTTTGTCTAAACTCTAGCAAAAAACTGAATGTATTTTACCATTGTCGTTTTTCTAGTTACCTATGACATAGAAAATACAAACAAACGTCAGTTTTGTAGTTTTTCTAATAATTTACATAAATAATTAACTCGAAACAATTTTTAGATTTAAGTTTTTTACCGATTTAAGCTTGAGGACAATTTTTAAAATTTGAATTAATTGATTTAAAATTACCTAATTAATTGTTCAAAGTGGCTCCCATTAACTTGAATACACAATTCTATACGTTTTTCAAAAGAATTGAGTCATGTTTCTACACATTTCCCGAGTTACAGTTTGAAAACAGTTTCTAATACGAATTTTCATATCATCTCTTGTAGTGGGGGTATTTTATATACCTGATCCTTTACAAATCCCCATATACTGAAATCCATTTTTGTTAGATCTGGTGATCTAGCCGGTCATGGTACGGGCGCTCCTCTTCCAATCCACTGCTGCCCATATGTTTCATTTAAAAAGTTAGTAACAGGTCCTGTATAATGCACGGGGGCTCCATCATGTAAAAACCAAAGACGTTCACGAATTTCATTCGGTATCTGAGCCATTAATTGTGGTAAATCGTTTTGTAAGAAGTCCAAATATACTTGTCCAGTTACTTTTTCCTCAAAAAAATGCGGTCCAATAACATAGTCTCCTACAACTCCTCCCCAAACGTTTAAGGACCATCTGTTTTGTGAATGGGTTCTTATAAAATAGGGATTGCTTGTAGCATAATAGTGAAAATTATGCCTATTCACGTTTCCATTTTTATGAAATGTTGCTTCATCACAAAAGAATACTAAATGTGCAAAATTTTGTTGTTGTCTCATTTTTTCCCGCGTCCATTCCCAAAAATCTATTCTCTTTTGAAAATCTCCTTCATTTAGTTCCTGCAGTAACTGGATATGGTAAGGATGCATTTTGTTTGTTTTCAGTATGTTCTGAATCGATGACCGGCGAATATCTAATTGGTCGGAAATATTTCGTTGGCCAATGTGTGGATTTCAGTGACTGTTAAAAGAACATTTAATTGATTTTCTTCCGTTAAAACACGTTTTATTCTTTTTTGTTTTTTATAGGCTACACTCCCCGTTGTTTGAAAACGCTCCTTTACTTTTTCAAACGCCCTTCTACTGGGTTGTCTTCGGTTTGGATATCTTTCTTGATATATCCTCATAGCTAACAAGCAATTTTTGTCGCTAGCTCCTAATACAAAAACCATATCCACCATTTCGACATTTGAAAAATCCATTTTTATTAATTTTTGAAGAATAGCTTACCAAATCACTATAATTGTCATTATATTACAAACAAACTGACGTTTCATTTTAAACAAGAACGTTTGTTTTTATTTTCAATGTCATAGGTAACTAGAAAAACGACAATGGTAAAATACATTCAGTTTTTTGCTAGAGTTTTAGACAAAAACTGAAATACGACCAATATTTGTAGAGATAGGCATGAAAAGACCTTAACAAAAGTTAAAGAGCATGAAAATCCCTACAAGTCAAAGTAATCAAATACAGGGTGTTTCATTTGAAAAAAATGAGAAAATTAGGTTTAAAGTTCGTAAAGTTGGCATGTCCGTAGAAATCACCCTGTACAAAAATATTAATTTATTTTACCCTAGGCGAGTTCTGTCAACACTTTTCTTTCCATTATAAAAATATTTTATTTCCAATTATAATAAGTTAAAAAATACTACACATTTTATTGAACGATGTTTTTTCACAAATTTAAGGGATTTTCCCATCTATTCGGCAACGTTGCAAAAATGTGTATAAATAATTACGGTGCTATGTACAGTAATTTATGGCAAATTAAAATATGTAAATATATACAGGGTGTTCCATTTAAAAAATATAAAATTTCTACCGTGCCGCTATTTTGGAGCACCCTGTATAGACGAAAATAATTTTAAAAGATGCATCTCTTAACCATTAATAAGCTTTGTCAAAAGTTTTCCGATATCTTTAATGGTACAGGAGATATTGACCTTTGTCGTACTAATTGGCCACCCTGTATACAGGGTCCTGCAATAGTGCGTCAGGCTTCCATAGCTCCTATACGAATTTAGTTAGGAATTTCATTCATATGCTAACTTATACTGTATCATACGGGGTACTTCAGGAAAATATTTTTTTATATACAGGGTAGCCCAAAAAAGTGTGGACATAAAAAGTTTTGATTTTTTAAATGGGATACCCCATATTTTTTTGCATATTTAGATTTATGCTATTGTCCTTTATAAATGCCTAAAATTTTGTTTGATTTGCTTTTTTAGTTTAAGAGCAATCAATTAAAAACTAAAAAAAAACATATTTTGCAGTCGTGAAAAAAATATCAAAAAAACAATCTAAAATTAGTTTTTCAACCACGGTATGAAGTGAGTTTAATGACAAGAGGTTTAAAGATACTATGAATCGAATAGTATTTATCTATTTTATACAGGGTGTTCATAATATGGTTTCAAAAATGACACATTTCAAACCTATTTTTCTCAACTTTTCCAAATGGAACACCCTGTATATTATTTCGGTATTTTATATAAAATACACAAGCAATTTTTTTTTGTAGTTGAAGCATATAAGTTATTTCCAGCCGTTTTCGAAATAAATGCAAATTTCATAAATTATGTTGATTAAACAGAGTTTATTTTTAAAATTAAGCGTAGGCGACTAGACTAATATTTAAAAACTACAGTAATTGTTCAAAATGTCTTCCATTTTGTTCTGTGCACAAGCCAACACGCTTTTCAAAAGATCTGTTTACTTCTCTTAACATTTCAGGGGAAATGCTCGCAAACACGTCTCTTATCCTTTGCTGCATATTATTAGCAGTTGTAGGTGGATCTTTGTAAACAATTTGTTTTACGTGTCCCCATAAAAAAAAGTCTAGTTTTGTAAGATCCGGCGATCTAGCTGGCCAGACCGTGGGTCCATTTCTACCGATCCATTGGTTCGGAAAGGTATCATCAAGATAATTTCTTACCTCCCGTGAAAAATGTGCCGGAGCACCATCTTGCTGAAACCACATCCTATTTCTTGTATATTGCGGAACGTTTGCCAATAAACCTGGTAAATCATTGCGTAGAAAGTTTAAATACATGGGTCCATTAAGATGACCTTCAAAGATATGAGGACCTATCATAGTTTCACCAACAATTCCACCCCACACATTTAATGACCACTGATGCTGGTGATTGATTTGTCTCATATATCGCCGATTTTCCGTGGAATAATAATGAAAGTTATGTCTATTTACACTACCGGTGTTATGGAAGGTTGCTTCGTCGGAAAATAAAACATACTTGAAAAACATTGGATCCGCTTGTATTTTAGTGCTTGCCCAGGCACAAAATTCGGATCGATTTTGAAAATCTCTATCGCTGAGCGCTTGATGCAATTGAATATGATAGGCATGGAATCGATGCTTTTTTAAAATCCGTTGCACAGATCGTTCACTTATACCTGTTGCGTTACCGATTTTATTTTGGCTTACGTGTGGATCTTCTGTGACTGTCAACAACACCGCAAGTTCATTTTCCTCGTTAGTAGCCGTCTTTGTTCTTTCTTCTTTTGTATACACAACATTTCCTGTTTCAACAAATCTTAGTAATAATCTTTTAAAACTTTTTTCTTCCGGGCGCCTTCTCTCTGGATAACGTGACGCATAAATTCTAGTTGCTAACAAGCAATTTTTTTCGCTCTCGCCAAGTACAAAAATCATATCGACCAACTCATCTTTATTAAAATTCATTTTAATTTCTTATAACTTATTCGCCCGATATTACACCTTTTTAAAATGAATTAAAGAACTTGTCAAACTAAGTATAAGAATCCATGTTTTATTTCAAAGCCTACTATGGGCTTTAGGGATAAAACTTACTAATGAACCTTTTTGCTGGTATTTCAATTGAAATGTTAAAAGGAAAGTAAACAGACCTTTTCAAAAACATGTTGGCTTCTGCACAGATCAAAATGGAAGATATTTTAAACATTTGCTATACTTTATAATTATTAGTAGGTGTAGTCGCCTACGCTTAATTTTAAAAATAAACTCTGTTTAATCAACATAATTTATGAAATTTGCATTTATTTCGAAAACGGCTGGAAATAACTTATATGCTTCAACTACAAAAAAAAAATTGCTTGTGTATTTTATATAAAATACCGAAATAATATACAGGGTGTTCCATTTGGAAAAGTTGAGAAAAATAGGTTTGAAATGTGTCATTTTTGAAACCATATTATGAACACCCTGTATAAAATAGATAAATACTATTCGATTCATAGTATCTTTAAACTTCTTGTCATTAAACTCACTTCATACCGTGGTTGAAAAACTAATTTTAGATTGTTTTTTTGATATTTTTTTCACGACTGCAAAATATGTTTTTTTTTAGTTTTTAATTGATTGCTCTTAAACTAAAAAAGCAAATCAAACAAAATTTTAGGCATTTATAAAGGACAATAGCATAAATCTAAATATGCAAAAAAATATGGGGTATCCCATTTAAAAAATCAAAACTTTTTATGTCCACACTTTTTTGGGCTACCCTGTATATAAAAAAATATTTTCCTGAAGTACCCCGTATGATACAGTATAAGTTAGCATATGAATGAAATTCCTAACTAAATTCGTATAGGAGCTATGGAAGCCTGACGCACTATTGCAGGACCCTGTATACTACATATGTATGTTATTCCAGTGGATGAGTTATTTGAAGATGAATCCGATAGGCCAAATGAGATTGAGATCGCATGCAAAGTAACTGCAATTTAGATAATCATTTAGTAAAAAATATTATTTTTTCCGATGAAGCTGCGTCCTGTTTGAATGGTAAAGTGAACACATAAAATTGTCATTATTGGGCAACAGAGAATCCTCAGAATCCCTCAGAAAACAAACGTGTGGTATGGAATAGTGCGCGGAAGAGTAATTAGTCCATTTTTCTTTGAACAGTCTTTAACTGGACAAGTATATCTCCAATTTCTCGAACTCGAATTAATTTTAGCATTAATGACTTTATTTCCAAATCTATTGAACCCAGACTCCCCTGGCGTACCAGCAAGATGGTGCTCCTCCGCACTATGTTGCCACTGTGCGTACATTTTTGGATGAAACCTTTTCCAATGAAGGAGGACCTATCGAATGACCTGCTAGGTCGCCAGACCTAACTCCGCTGGACTTCTTTTTGTCGGGTTACCTCAAATCGAAAGTATTTGTTGACAGACCAAGCAATCTGCAGGAGTTGAAATAGAGTATCCGAGGAGGAGTGCGTGCCATAACTCCGACACGGTTTAAAACGTTTATTGATTGCCTTGGATATTGTCAATCCGTAAATGACGCACATTTTCAACATTTAATTTGATTTGTTGTTCTGTTCTTTTTAAATAGACAGGTCTAACTTATTTCGCCTCACCAAAAAGCGCGAAATGACGGTGATAATAGGCGATCTTAACGCTAAAATAGGATCGGGTGGCGACGGTGAACTGATTGGAGCTTATGGCCTGGGAACAAGAAATGCACGAGGTGATAGATTGGCTCAGTTTTGTGTAGAAAATAACTTTTTAATCGCCAGCATTTTTCAAACTACACCCAAGGAGACTCTACACGTGGACCTCACCACAACACACACTAGTTAACATCGTCGGGAATCAGATCGACTTCATCATGACTGCTCCGGCCTATAAAAAATATATAAAATCAGTAAAGACTTACCCTGGGGCAGATGTTAATAGCAATCTTAAACCACTTGTAATGGACTTTAGGATGAGATGTTTTAAAAATATTAAAAGGCATAGCCCTAAAAAGAAAATTGATCTGTAATTGCTAGCTAATCCTGACATACGAAGAGATATTATAGAATCCATATTGGAAAACAAGGTGAAGGCAGTAGCGACTTCAGATCCGCTGCAAATAAAATAGAACAGACTTGGACGGACATTAGATATCGGATACCGAAAGGACATAAAAAGAAAATAATGGATGACCTCCGAAATACTGGAGCTTATGATCGAAAGGAGAAAAATAAAACAGTACAACAAAAATATAGAGAACTCAATAAAATCATTCGCAAAAAATGGAGGGAAGCAAAAGAAGGATGACTCTCTGATCAATATACAGAAATAGAAACCATCCAAGAAAAACATGAACCTGCTGTTGCAATCTTAAAA
The DNA here is from genome assembly GCA_963920685.1 of Polydrusus tereticollis. NCBI lineage: Eukaryota > Metazoa > Arthropoda > Insecta > Coleoptera > Curculionidae > Polydrusus > Polydrusus tereticollis. Next base: position 41,464,937 of record OY987332.1, on the reverse strand, counting down.
GACGAAAATAACGGAATAATCCTAGGAATAGAGGTTAAGCTAAGAAGGTGGAAATAATACATTAAAGTGCTGTTTAATGATAATAGGCCGGAGACTCCACAAGCTATAAACACCAAGCCAAATGAAAAAGGGCCAGAAAGCACGAAAAGTGAAGCCAGTCATGATATAAACGCTCAAAAAAACAGAAAGGCAACTGGTCCAGATAACATCCATGCCGAAGTAATTAAATTAATATCAGACTAGATAGGTAGATGTTTGGATATACTAACATCATTATTTAATGCTATCCGTGCAACAGGCATAATACCATCCGATTGGCTGAAATCAACGTTTATAACACTGTCAAAGAAATTGAACGCATCAAGTTGCGATGAATATCGAATGATCAGTCTTATGTCACACGCCCTTATAATCTTTCTAAGAATTATTCACACACGTATCTACAAAATTTTACTTTCAAGTGGATAGAACGCAGCATAGCTTTAGAAATGGTTATGGCACTCAAAAAGCACTTTTTTCACTGAATGTTCTGACACAAAAGGTGCAGAGATATGAATGTTCACGTGTATGCATGCTTTATCGATTACCGTAAGGCATTCGACTGTGTAAAGCATGACAGACTTATTGACATTCTCAATGGTACGGGTATTGATGATGAGGAGATTAAAACTATCTCACAACTGTATTGGCATCAGACAGCGGAGGTTCGGATTGAGAATGAAATATTGGAATCTACAGTGATAAGAAGGGGAGGGAGTCTGACAAGGCTGCATTTTGTCACCGTTATTGTTTAATATCTACCTCGAAGCTATTTTTGGAGAGGCGCTGGATAATGTTACAAAGCGCATAAAGGTGAATGGTAGCGTAATAAATAATATTAGGTATGCAGATGATACTGTAATTCTCGCGGACAACCTGTGAAGAGCATGGCCTATACATCAATATACCAAAAACTAAGATGGCTGTTTTCGCAAAAACCAATATAACTGCCAACCTAACAATAAACGGAATTAATATAGAACAGGTGAGCACCTTCAAATATCTGGGCACAATTATTAACAACCAATGCGATCCTACGAAAGAAATTAGATCAAGAATTGAACAAGCAAGAAAAGCATTTATAGATGTAAGGCAATTTTTCACAAGACCAGAACTTAGCCTACAGTTACAAGTGCGCATTATTAGATACTACATTTTCTCCGTGCTGCTGTATGGATGTGAAGGATGGACTCTCGACCCAACTATGGAGAAAAAGCTTAAGGCCTTCGAGATGTACCTATATAGATGCGTATTAAGAATATCGTGGGTACAAAGGTGACGAACGAGGCAGTGCTTGCCAGAATGCGAAAGTCACTCGAATTCCTGATTACTATTAAAAAAAGGAAAACGAGATACATCGGACACGTAATGAGAGGGGAAAAATATGAGCTGCTCAGACTGATTATTGAGGGCAAGATTCACAGCAAAAGATCAATCGGAAGATGACAGAATTCTTGGTTAGAGGATCTGCGTAGATGGTTCGTCTGTACTTCAATTCAAAAATAATAAATAGATGTTTTCATTTGAAAAAAATTAAGTTGATGGTCGTAACTCGTTTTTAGGCTACCCTGTATACATAAATTTATCATCAAAAAAACCATATTAAGAAATAAAAATCGAAGGATCCGTGCGTTTTTTCCAAAAAACACTCCGCTGAATTTTAAATGAATTTAGACATTACTTCTGGGACTGTATATTTTAGGTCTGATGATGCTCTGTAAGAGCGAGACATGTAGCCTTGGTTATCATTAGTTAATCTTTTTAAATTAAGACTGCAACTCAGTGTTTGTTCCTCTTGCTACATAGTCACAAATAGTACAAGGTTAAAGTACCAAATTTTTTTTGTTCACTCCTCAAACTTTTAAGGTGAAAAAAAGAAAAATGAAAAAAGGGAAATATTACAGACACTGCATTAGTCATTAAAATTACAAAAAAATTTTTTTTTCGAAACGTTTAATTAACTCAAATAACAAACAAAAGGAAATAGAATCGGATATCACGTCAAGCACTTTCGATTCCTTTTACCGCTCCGTCGCCTCAAATCTGTCTAGTCATATCCATCCTAAACTTAATGCTTTGTATTTCCTATGTAATAGTGTAGTAAATGATACTTTATATTTTCGTCTAACTGATATGGATTAATGGAGGTATTTTCCGAGAGCAGAAATAAAAATACAGCCTGATAGGAGGAAATGTCTCTGAAAATATTTCTTGTCTCCCAGAGGTAGCTAGCTTTACATACGTTGGTAGAAACTATAAATTTCAATTTTATTTCAGGACTATTTCTATATTGTTTGAAGGTTGCCAGAGTTTAATAAAGGGGGAGATCATTAGTCTCCATCAAATTTTAGACCAATATCATTCCTTCCAATACTGTCAAGGATTACGGAAGATGTTCCTAAAAGACGTGCTACCAGTTTTTTGCTACCTCGAAATATATTAAATAAAGCGCAATTTGGATTCAGGCTAAAACAAGCACAAATGAGGCCATTCTTTCATTCCTAAAAAGTTAATGTCACCATCGTGATGTTTTTCGTAGTTATCGCAAGAATTTTGGGGTAAATGTCTATGTTAAATGGGCTATACATAGAGGGATTTTATTTAACCTTTAAGTATTGACGTCACTTTTTCTTAACAGTACAGTGCACATGGAGTCTTACAGGCTACTATATTCGAACGTGATTGTTTGGAGAAAATGATTCTAAATCGGTTTAAAACTATATCAATATTAAAATTATGGGGTCTAGTAATAAAACTACGTGAATATATAATAAACTTTTATTATTGTACATACAGAAATATGAAAAACCAAAAATTATGACACTGTTCAGTCACAAATTACTTAAGTTGCATATTAAGCGATTTAAAGTACCCAAACCTATTTACATAACAAAATGAGTATTTTTTTTCTTAAACTCCAGTATATAGGAACTAAAAAAGTAAAACATCCACTTCAGATAATAAAAATTAAAAATTTTAAGCAAGGAATGAAACACAAAGTCTGCTCCACTAATTTAATAAATAAGTTCAGATTAAAATCCCATTCATGTTTCAAAGGCATAAACCTTCATCTTCAGTGGGTTATTATTAAGAAGTTGTTATTAATGAAGAGACCAATGACATTGTTAAATTTTAAACTGAAAGGAGAAGGAAAAAAACAAAATTAGACAATGTAAAAGCAACAAAGGCATCATCAATAAAAGTTTAATGTAATTAGGAAAAGATATTTTGTAAAATATGGTGATTAATATAAAACCGCGACCACAGTAAAATAAAGTCAAGTTAGAGACTTACCTAATGTTGCAGAAATTTTTTTAAGAAAACATATGTAACTTTAATTAGGTAACTAATACATATTGATAATAAAAGTAAAAATTACTAAATAAAATGAATTTAAGAAGAATTTTGTTTTATTTTAAATTTATTGAAAAACCCAAATTTGACTGGGAAATTGAAATAGGGTACGACCATCATGGTGGAGTTTGGGTTTTTCAATAAATTTAAAATAAAACAAAATTCTTTTTAAATTCATTTTATTTAGTAATTTTTACTTTTATTATCAATATGTATTAGTTACCTAATTAAAGTTACATATGTTTTCTTAAAAAATTTTCTGCAACATTAGGTAAGTCTCTAACTTGACTTTATTTTACTGTGGTCGCGGTTTTATATTAATCACCATATTTTACAAAATATCTTTTCCTAATTACATTAAACTTTTATTGATGATGCCTTTGTTGCTTTTACATTGTCTAATTTTGTTTTTTTTCCTTCTCCTTTCAGTTTAAAATTTAACAATGTCATTGGTCTCTTCATAAATAACAACATCTTAATAATAACCCACTGAAGATGAAGGTTTATGCCTTTGAAACATGTATGGGATTTTAATTTGAACTTATTTATTAAATTAGTGGAGCAGACTTTGTGTTTCATTCCTTATTTAAAATATTACTCCACTGTGAGATGGACTACTTCCATAAAATTAAAAATTTTGACAACAGTCTTATTTATGTAAATTTATTGGTAGTCAATGAACAAAGAACGAGAACATTGCAGGCACAGAGGCTTGCTGCACTCAAAACAGACATGTTCATTCTATGTTCTTCGGCGGGACAAATTCTACATGTTTTTCTGGTTCCTGGACTGACTGCTTGATCCTGGACATCTACTATAGCCATATCGTTACCCAACACCTGAGTCATTGTCAACCTCAGCTCTCTCGGCAATAATTTGTTGATAACACGTCTTTGCATATGGCATCACTAGTGAACGAGCTAAACCTTTGAGAAAATCTCCTGTCTCAACAGCCTTTGATTGGTGCATGTTATACAAAATGCACGCATTCATGCCACTCAAGTCTAGAACGCAATATAGTTTTTAAACTTAAAATATATTCATTTCCATGTCCCTGCGTGCGTAACCCTCAATTTTTCCGAGTATCCAAATAGGATATAGTATTTAAACTCTAAAACACTTACCTGAGGGCCTATTTTTTAAAAAAATTAAAGCTTTGTTTTTCAACAGACAACACTCACTTATTTTACACTAATTCAGTCCATTTCTTTCAGGAATAATCGCAAAAACTTCAAAAACAACAGATCGATAATATACAAAATATTTCCTGACGATGTTCGGTTTATGTTGTATGTTGAGTTTTTGATTGGCTGCCTATCTTCAAGCCTGAAATTCTAGTCTTCCATGCTGATATTCTTACGACAGGGTAGGCATGCCGAACCCAACGCGGGTTACTTGAAAAGTAAAACTATTTATATTATGGCTGCTGTAGTTTGCGAATATGAAGTTCAGGGTTACAAGGGCGATTTAAAAAATGAAACGATTATCCCCTGGCAGTTCGACAGTCATTAAAATGCAAATTGACGTAAGTAATAGTACATTATGATATTAGGAGAATAAAGTATCTCATTCTCCGAATACCTTATACTATTTTTTCTTCAAACGTCCATCATATTATTCGAGATAAAACAATAAAAGAAAACGAATTTTTTAATGAAGATAACAAGATTGAATTTTTAACTTATTTCACTGTATATTCCCTTTTTGGTATCGTTGTCATGAATACGTACTTGTTTGGCATCTATCGAAACAAATATTTCAAATTCGGTGTCGCGTCAGTTGAGACCGAATAAATCTACAGGAAATGAGTTTAGAAGTGCCTGATGATCCTCCCGAGGTAGTAGAGGCAGCTAGAATAGCTACTCAAAACTTGCTGCCGACGAAATCTGGTGCAGTATAAAAAGTTGCCTTTGTCAAGTTCAACAAACAGTGCTCTGGAAAAAAAGTAATGCAATACTCTGAGAACGTTTTATTGGCATATTTTAACGAAATGGCACTGAAAATGAAGAGTTCTAGTTTGGGGGCTCATTATTCAATGATAAGGTCCGTGTTAAATTTGAAGCATAATGTGAACATTAAAAAATACAACATTTTGCGTGCTATTTTAAAAAAGCAAGGAGAAGGTTATAAGCCAAAGAAATCGAGAGTCTTGTCAAGGGAACAGTTCAGCAAGTTTTTGTCTGACGCCCCAGAGGAAAAGTATTTGGCGATGAAGGTAATAAAATTTCATTTTGTTTGTTTCACATTGTGCTAACCAACCCTTAATTTTTTAGGTAGTTTTGATACTTGGAATATCTGGGGCATGTCGTTGCGACGAATTAGTAAATATGACAGTTGATGATCTTGAAGATATGGGTTCTTTGCTGCTAATAAAAAATCCCAACACTAAAACTAATAGGAGTAGAACTTTCAACGTCCTAGGGGATGAATATTTAAGCAAATATAGAAACTACATTAATTTGCGTCCTGCCGATTTTAAGGAACGACGTTTTCTTTTGAAATATCAAAATGGAAATGTTATAAAACTGTCATGAGTATCCATAAAATTGGTAGTGTAGCAAAAGATGTGGCATTGTATCTGGAGATTCCAAATTGGAAAGAATATACAGGGCATTGTTTAAAACAAACTTCCGCAACAATGCTTGTTGATAATGGGGGGGATATTACTACGCTGAAAAGGCGTGGGGGTTGGAAATCTGATGCAGTTGCCGAAGGGTACATTGAAGATTCTGTGCAAAGTATAACCAAAATTGCTAAGAGAATTCTTTAACCTAGCTCTGCGGAAAATCTCGAACAACTTCCATTTAATGGACCCTCTAATGGATTCTTAAAAGCAGTTCACCCTGGAAAAATTGTTATGAGCAGTACTGATATTGCAAGAAGTAGAGGATTCTTAAACGATGCAAATCTTCACATTTGTACTTTTACTATAAAAATATTACCAATAAATAATAAATACCACTGTGAATACCAATAATCGTTGTGTATTGTGTAAATGTTCGTTTATTAACACTGATAAATTAAAATAAATTTAAATTTCGTGGCTAAATGAGCAATGCTCAAAGCAAAAAGACAATAAATAAAACAAAAAAAAATAATAGAAATAAAGGTCTGTCTTTACCACCAAATAACTTTATTTGCCCCTCTAGGGTAGAAAACAAGGGTTATAGAAAATACATGAAATGATGAAGAATTAAAATAAATTTCTTAAAGTTGTTGTACTAGTTTCGACTTTAGGGAAAGTCATCTTCAGCAACTAATCATTTAAGAAATTTTGTTATGAAAAGTAGTTAAAACAGTTGGGAGAACAATGGGTGATTCAACAATAAAATATTATAAGGACGAAGTATCTCTATGTATATTGTCCTTATAATAAGTTGCTGTCTATTCCAATGGTTGCATAATCTGCATTTCATTGTATTTTATTGTTGAATCACCCATTGTTCTCCCAACTGTTTTAACTACTTTTCATAACAAAATTTCTTAAATGATTAGTTGCTGAAGATGACTTTCCCTAAAGTCGAAACTAGTACAACAACTTTAAGAAATTTATTTTAATTCTTCATCATTTCATGTATTTTCTATAACCCTTGTTTTCTACCCTAGAGGGGCAAATAAAGTTATTTGGTGGTAAAGACAGACCTTTATTTCTATTTACAATCTCGCCACAGAACATGGACTACTTCTTAAAAAAAAAGTATAAGTTATCACTTATATGACGTTTGAAGAAAAATAATATAACATACTGTCTGTTCGACATTGGGTCAACTTTGCCGACCCTGTCGCCCCTAAAAAGCCATCACTGCTGTCATTTATGCTGAATCTTATAAACTAAAATCAGAATCTTTCTTTACCGTACTGTTTAATGTCCAACCATCTCAATGACCTCAACATATCTTTGATCGGGTTATATTTATCATATTTTAATAGAATGCGCATTGCCTTATTTTGTATTACCTGCGGTCTCTTAATTTACTCCTTAAAGCAAGAAATAAATAAAGAAAATGCATTAAAAGTGTTATAATAAAATGATAGTATACACTAACATCTTAGTTCACTGAGACAAACAGGTCGATACCCATATTAAAAACCCTATTTTCTTTCATAAATTTTCCGACATGACTACTGAAGCACAATTGTGGATCCAAAATAACCCACAAATACTTAATCTCAGAAACAAAATCAATTACAACACCATTTATGTTAAAAAAAGTTTAAATTTTAAATCTTTGACAGTCTACCCTGGATCCCATAATCATCATGCATTTATGTCAAGTTATTTAATTTTAGCTTATTTTGCCACAACCATTCGAATTCATTATTGTAGCTAACTGATTAAAATATTTACCAGAGACAGAAATTAGGGTGTTATCCGCAAATAAGTTCACATAGTAGTCCTTTGTGGAGATGATTAACATTAACAATAACCAAAAGTGGCCCCAAAACGCTCCCCTGGGGTACACCCCAACTGCTGTGTCCCTTTGTATGAATTGTATTATCTTTGGTTTGGTGATGCCTATCTGATAGAAAATCCTTCATCCAATTTAACGCGCAGTCTTCCAACCCATACAAACTTGTTTGTTAAAATATCTCTGTCAATCATTTCAAATCAATAAAAACACTTTAATGCAGGTATCTTCGAGAAGAATACACTTCTCTTTTCAAGTTTGTTATTAAGCCTCATATTAGTCTAAAGTTTAATCCCTTTATTTAGAATTTTAAAGAAGATACCCAGTTATAAGTAAACCTTTGGAATTTTAGGTTATGTTTATTAACAATCTATTTTGTAGAGCAGTGTTCTTTTACGTATATATTAGTTCAAAGACATAACAAAAAAAATAATGAAACTCGCGTTGCTATTGTGTCAAAATGCCGTGATTTCTAGAGTAAAATTGAGTTTTTGATTTAAAGAAAGCGTTTTTATTTTACTACAATACGAGAATTGATGTCAAATAAAAGTAGAATGGGTACGCGAAGCAGGTGAAAAGAGAATATTTGATTTTAAGATCCCCTATATGTTGTGAAAGGTTTCAAGCAATGTAAGAATAAAATTAGAGCTCTTAAAACTCTTGTTATAATATACTAAGAGATTTTGATCCTATTTTAGCTTATTAGCTAACTAACCTGAACTAGCCTGAAATATTAAAAACATTGTGAACGATAGCCGCAGTTTATAGATTGATGGTGCTATTTATTTTTAGCATTTCAACTCAAGATATTTGAAATCTAAAAAATATTTTTAATTTATAAAAGTTGAACACCTATTCTGTTTTTTTTTTCACGCACAGTTTGAACATATAATTATTGAAAGCACAGACGTCTATTATTTATTATTTTAAGCATTATACTTAATCAACCATATATATTTTTTTAAATAATTAAATAAAGTTTTTATTTTCGTGGGCAACATGTATTTTTTTCATCTATTTTAGATGAAAATATTTTATTAGTTTCATCTAAAAACACATGATTTTTTAGGACACTTTTTTAATTCCTCGCCAATACAGAAAGTGTTAAAAACTTCCAGAGATACCACTTGAAGCAATTTTAAAGTTTATATTTTAAAAAGTTTACCTAAAAACAGCTATTCATATTTTCTGTTTTTAATAGTAATTTGGCTCAACTTAATTTATATGAAGAATTTTGCTAAATTCCAATATAACTTGGGACCTCCGGTACACTAAAAAAAGCGTTAAAAAATAATAACAAACATCGCTTTAAAAGTAGTGTAAGACAACAAAACATAGTGTTATATTTCTACATTACTTTCTTTTACACCCTATATGAAATTAACCCGGTAATAAATCAAGAAGGCTAATGAAATCTATAAAAAACCTACACAACAAAAAATCTTGATCACATAATTTCTTATGTAGCAGATCTTAACTTAAACAATCCTGAATTTTAATAACTATTTAATAGTGACCATTAGAAACATGAATATATATAAATAGGTACTTACATTAAAATAAAAACAATTTATCCAACCAAAGTGACATCGCTATAGTGTTTCATTATTATGAAAACTTGTCTAAACTAGTAAATTTTACATGACTTTCTGTCCATCCTGTATAAAATCAACACACAGAAATGAGACGAAAAGACCCAAGACATGTAAGAAACACTTCTTTAAACCTGGAAACCTTGAACTACAAAAAACGCCTTTTTGGTACATCCTGTATATTTATGTAAGTTTTCGTATATGAACAGTATTTCGAAAACGTTACAAAATATCTTAGATGAAAATCTTCCATTATATTTGATCTTTAATTACCTGTTTAAAAAAAAATCAAAACAAATGGGAAGTAGCTTTTTAGCCACATAAATTAAAAAGCGACTTCTTGAGACATCCTGTATATGTGAATTTTCGTATTTTAACAAGATTGACCTTTCTTCACCAATTTGGAAAGGTAATTGCTATTATTATAAATATGCAAAAAAAAATAGTTTATCTTAATATTTTCCGACTTTTATTATGACTTTCGCTCAACAGAAAACATACTTCAGGACACCCGGTACACTAAAGTCGGTCAAAAATGGTCGTCCTAGTGTATTGCGAACGAGCTGTTCAATCAAAAAATTATTTCTACCGACAATGGCGTAGAAACCCTACCGCCGAAAATCCTACCAACTTTGTTAACGCTCGAAACCAATGCAAGCAAACGATAAACCAAAGCAAAGAAGCACACGACGAAGAGGATCAAAGACAAACTTCTTGAATGTCCTAACGGCTCAAGATCATATTGGTTGGTAGATAAGGCCGTTAGTCAGAACTTTACCAATCAACCATTCCACCTCTAACACATTCTGATGGCACCATTGCGACCAAAGTACAGGAAAAAGCAAACTTACTGGCGGAACTGTTCTGTTTACATTCAACGGTTAATTTTTAGGAAAAAACTTCACCGAATATTCCCCATGTAGAATCGAGAATGCCCGAGATTATTTTTCGGCACCGCCATGTTAAACGAATCTTAAGGAGTTTTGACACCAAAAAATCTTCTGGTCCTGACGATATTCCAGTCATAGTAATTAAGACATGCGCTGACGAATTGAGACCGGTATTTTGTAGGCTTTTTAACTTATCTTACAAAAAATTAATATTTCCTTCTTGCTGGAAAACTGCCCAGAGTCCAGCTCATACTCAAAAAAGGCAAGAAGACCTTGCCAAACAACTATCGTCCAGTCGCATTGCTTACGGTTATATGAAAAGTTATGGAGAAGGCTATCAACGAAAAATTATTAAAGCACCTGGAAGGCTTCAACATTATTAGTAACCGCCAGTATAGATTTCGTAAGTCTAGATCAACAGGAGACCTTCTCGCTTATGTTACTCACATTTGGAACAACACAATAGAACATCATAGTGAGTCCCGGGCGGTAGCACTGGACATTTCCAAGGCCTTTGACCGAGTATGGCATGAGGGGCTCCTAACTAAAGTAAGAGCATGCGGAATGGCGGTTCAATTTTGTTCATGACTGTCGAACTTTCTTAAAGACCGTTCTGTGCGAGTGGCGATGGATGGATTTCTTTCAGATACATTTAACATCAACGCCGAAGTCACCCAAGGTTCTATATTGTCGCCCACCCTCGTTTTACTATTCATTAACGATCGTTTGGAAAAAACTAGAAATCTTATATATAGCTTCGCTGATGACAGCACGCTTGTTTCATCTTTTACTTTGAATGCTCGGACATCGGCTGCCAATGCACATCTCTATAGGCAGTAAGAGGTCTCACATCTCAACAAAGACCTGAAGGAAATTCTGTCTTGGGGTGATAGTAACCAAGTAGAATTTAACTCTAAAAAACCCAGGCGGCAGTTCTTTCTAAAAATGTTAATGTCGAAGAACCGGATGTAGTCATGTCGGGACACTCGATTCCCTTGGCTTCATCAATTCATTTATTGGGCGTCAATTTGTATAGTCATATGTCTTGGCATAGTTACGTTGCGGCCACTGATAAGGCAGCCTCGCAGGAGCTTGTTACGTCCAAAAAAGTAAATTGCTGGGTTCCCTTTTAGGGCTCTGTATCTCCGTTAAGGGGCCCTTTGGAATTTTTTTTCTATTGCAAATTATGCTTATTTTGTCCGTCTCTGTATGCTCCTGAGAAATTAGGAGGTGCTTACGAACACCCTGTTTTTGAAATTTCCGGATTTAATTAATGATTTAAATAACTACGGCCCAATATCATTAATACCAGTCCTGTCTAAGATTTGATAATTAAATAAATAACAAATAAGAGAGCAGTTTTTCACTGAAAATAACCTATAATTGATATGTGATGGGCCACATGCTTGGTGAAATGGATATTCCATAGTAGAGGAAATTAAATTCGTACCAAAGGCATATAAGGCAAATTTTTATTTTAACGACATTTAGTAGAATTTATTATTGTCTTATATGCGTTTGATAATGATTCGCAAGGGTTGAAACACGTGTCAGGAAACTGAATTAAATTGTGGGGTGGCTTTTAAGGGGGTAGAATATGAGAGCGACGTACTGCGACCTCGACTCATGAGGTGCTTATTCGTAAACTGTCCTATTATGAGTTTGACGATGAGAGCGTAGCAATGACGAAGAGTTACCTGCAGGGTAGCCTGCAGAATAGAGCTTGTGACGGGATAACATCTACAAAGTGGAAAGAAATAGAGGACTATATTCATAGGGTTCAATCCTAAGGACCTTACTTTTCCTGGTAGACATTAATAATGTATACAACGCATCCTCAAACGCGAAAGTGCCTTGGAGTGCAGATGACCTTACCGAGCTGAGGGGAAGCACGGACGCGAGAGTTGAGGACATGAGAAACTGGTTTGTGGTAAACAGCTAACTTTGAACTGGGCTAAAACAGTGAACATGATATATGGAATGGGAGAAATAGAGGTGAGCATAGTGAAGGTAGAATTCCTAGGTGTTTACCTGGATCATCAGCTGGGGGTCTTACAAGTTTAAAAACCACATCGATCACACAGCTGGGGGTCTTACCAGAAATGTTTATCTCTTAAAATGCCCGACCGGGATACTTCCGGCTGGAGCACTACACAGAGCTTTTATGCGGTGTTTCAGTCGGTCTCTTTCTATGCCATCATTGCCTAGGGTCACTTGGCTCATGCAAAATGCGTCTTTACTGTCAACTGCTTCGCACCATTTTATGACATAACGATTAACACGCATGACCTGAATAAAGAATTAAATTGAATTGAAAACCAACCTCCATTTGCCCGCCTTCTCCTACTTTTCATGATCTTCACTCACAAATGCGAATTTACAGCACCCTCTGTTTCATTTCGAATTTCTTTAATATAAAAAGCACCTAACTTAGCATTTCTTTACATGTTCGAGAAATCTTATTTTGTTAAAAGCTCTCCGCGTCTGCTTTTGACATTATTTAATAATAAATTGCAAAAAATGTTAATTTTACATCAAAATCCGGAGTTTTGCCTTGGATGCTTGATTCAATCTTTATTTAAAAAAAGAATAAATACGAATTCAGACAAATTATGTTGTTAGCCTTGACAGCCAAGGCAGTAGCTTGATACAAGACAATCCTCCAGTTATCAGCGCATCTTATTACCACTGGGTCATTAAAATTGTAGTACCAATTTATCGGTAACAAGTTACGAGTTAACTATACCGGGTGTCCCACTAAGATCCGCCAGTAGCTGTATCTCGAAAACCATTACTTGTTCTATACAGCTATCAGGAAGAAAATCACTACAATACGAAAATTATTTTCCACTTTAAAATCTCATCGCTAGAGGGCGTATTTTTAAGGCAAAATAAAAAAATTAGACACTTACATTTTTGCCTATCTCGTAAAATAAGGGATGGAGGAGGCTTGACTCATGTCGCAGAGGAATCTCGATAACTTCCGAATACGTTAACCGCTTTTATCGAACTTAGCCTTGCTTTAAAGCTATTTGACGATGAATTATAATCTATGATAATACTTAGGTTGTAGTTTAAGCGTTTAACTAACATCAACCGCCAAATGGGAGATTTTTGACCACTTTGGTAGTTCCTCAATTTTGCATTAAAATGATACATATGCGAGATGTTGCACAAGGCGACATCTCGGGACAAAGTTTTTACATCGCGTTTTCGATTCGCAGAAACAGACAATTGACTTTCACTGCCATCTCACATTAGATACCTGCTTATGCGCGTTCAATTTCAGCGTTTGGTCTCCTCTAAGTCCGGGCTGGTCTGCTTGGGCTCGATTGCCACGAGATGTCGCCACGTGCAAATTCTCGCATATGTATCATTACAATACTTATTGAAATGCACTGTAAGGTCCCTTTCATTTTCGTCAAACCCTATCGTCTTGCCGATGAGCCGTAATACGGCAAAACGCGTCCAAGGATTGGGTCTGATGAAAGAAAAAGGATCAAACTTCTTTCTTTCAATTAAAAGTTAAATAGAAGGCTAACTTTTTATTTTACTTGTCTTATTACTAGGAAAATTAACTAAAAAGAGACGGCAACAGGTAGTCGATATCGTTTTTTAAACTTAAGTTATGAACAAAAATATATTTGTTTTTACATTTTGTGTTTCGGAGCTGATTTTAACAACTTTTCGCAACATTCAGTATTAATACACCTAATAATTATATGATCAAACGAACTTACCTGTGAAGTTCGATCATAATTTTAGTAGACTTCCAGTCCGAAGATATTAATTATAATTACAACGTAGTATTCCTCCGGATACTCACTAACGCCACTATATTTAAAGAAATCCGGGCCTGTACCATCCTATTCTGCCCCGAACCCGCCATCGTGTCTTCATTATTTTAAAGATAACTATAATCTTTGCAATCTTGGGGGATTCTTGTTGTATCTGGGTGTGGTGGGACATTAATATCTTCGGACTGGAAGTCTACTAAAATTATGATCGAACTTCACAGGTAAGTTCGTTTGATCATATAATTTTAGCACGACTTCCAGTCCTCGATATTAATTATAATTACAACGTAGATGTTTAAAGATATTGCGAAGATTAAAACATAAAATAAATATTAGTATGTTTATTACTTAGATGTACATGAACTAATACAACAGAACACAATTCAGCAACAAAGTAAGGCCTTTAATAACGGCAACACAAAATGCCTCTTACAATGGTAAGATAACAACATATAAAAAGAAAAGTTTAATTAACTGTTCAATATGGAATTAGCAAATTCGCACGAATGGCCAATGACTGGCCGATTGTAATAATTCTGAAAAACTGAGGATGCGGTAGACCACCCTGCTGTATTTCGAATTACATCTAAAGACACTCCATTCTTGAAAGCTTTAGAAGTAGACGCATGACGCGTAGAGTGAGTTGTAAACCTTGTATCTACCCCTGCTTTTCTTAAAACTTCCTTTATCCAACGACTAATTGTGTCCTTGGATGCCCGTAAATGTGGAAATCGCGAACCTAAAAACAAATATTTTTCTTCCTTTCTTAATTCCTTGGTTTTTTCAATATAATACCTAAGGGCTGCGCCTGAACATAACGCAGGATTATTTTCACAAAACGGAATTACTAAACAGGGTTGCGTTTTGTTATAACCGGATGATTTAATTTTATCAGAAATAAACACTTGAAATCCATTCGAATTTTCCACAATATTGTCAATATTTATATAGAAAATTGTCTGTACCCTCTGACCAGTAACAAGAATTATTAAAGTTGACAATTTTAAAGATAACTCTCTTAGAGATAAATTCTCTAATGGATACATTCTTTCTAGGAATTGCATAACCGGTTTGGTATCCCAAGTTACGTTATATTTTGGTCCGGCTGGTCTTAAATTATAAACGCCTTTTAGATACCGTTTTAACCTAGCATCATTACTAATATTGTCTTGTAATATAAATGATAGCGCCGAGCGATGACTGTTAAAGGTACCAAATCTATGTGTTGTGGTATCGAGTATATACTGTAAGAAAACGATAACTTCAGGAACTCCTGATTTAAAAACTGAAAATTTGTTTGTTAAACAAAATTGCCACCATAACTTCAAAGTACTAGTATACTGCGCTAAAGTGCTTTCTGAAATTGAAAGGAGCATGGTGGTTATAGCATTTTCAGGTATATTCCTCAGTCGGAGCGCCTGGCGCATAAGACTGCGGCTGCCAGGGAAATGTGGTTCGACATTGGGTGCTGCTTCCCTCTGAAAGGACAAACAAGCAAATTAGATTGTGGTCTAAACAAAATATGATTCCCTATTTTATGCTTAAGGAATAAAGGAAACCACGGCTGTGAAGGCCACCACGGAACAACAACAATTCCCCGCGCCCTGTCGTGTATAATTTTCTGAATAGTTCTTAATATCAAGCTAAATGGCGGAAACGCGTAAAAATTTAAATTATGCCAATTTACAGTAAACGCATCGACAGCGACAGAATTAGGGTCAGGATGCCACGATATAAACCTTTGGCATTTGTGGTTATGGCTGGATGCAAATAAATCGATATTGGGGGTGCCAAATTGGTTTTCAATTTTACAGAATGCTTCCAGCGATAGAGACCATTCGGTCTCACTAGGCAACCGCCTAGACTCATAGTCGGCTTCCTTATTATCAAGAGTATTAATGTATGAAGCTACTAAAAATATATTTCGCACCTCACACCATTGCCAAATATGTCTTGCTAGCGAATTTAGTTCTAAATGCTGAATACTTCCCATTCTGTTTATATACGTGATGGCCGTTGTATTATCACATCTAATCAGGATATTACAATTAGCAGACTTCTTTACAAAGCATCTTAGTGCCAGATAAATGGCCTTAAGTTCAAGATAGTTAATGTGTTTAGAACTATCTGCATCCGTCCACCAACCATTGGTCCTCTGGTGTTTAGTACACGCGCCCCAGCCTGTCAAACTTGAGTCCGTAAAAATTTCGATGTTAAAAACATCTTGCCTTATATCGTTGTATGCTTCTGAAATATGCGTTTTCCACCAATTTAGATCAGATATTACTTTATCGGAAATTAACACTTTAGCATCAAAATTCATATTATTAATTTTTAATTTTAGGAATTTTTCCCTTTCTAATGACTTTGTATATTGCCAACTAAATTTAACTGCCGGGCAAGCGGAAACCAATAAACCGATGAAACATGCCCATTCTCTAATTGTACAGTTTCTATTTTTTAAAAATTTATTAACACATGTTTGAATATTCACTTTTCTATTTTCTGGCAGACAAATTGACATACTAACCGAGTTGAAAATAAAACCTAAAAATCTTTGGACTTTTGAGGGTTTCAAAACACTTTTCTCAGCATTAATTGCAAAACCTAAGGATTTTAACAAATCTACTGCAAATTTAACATTGTAAGAACAAGTTTCAAAAGAAGAGCCAAAAATTAAAAAATCATCGAGATAATTCACACACTCGATTCCTTGGCTACGAAGATTAACTATTATTGGTTTAATAATTTTAGTGAATATATAAGGTGCACAAGAGAGACCAAATGGTAGACAAGAAAATTCATAAAGCTTTCCATTACATTTAAAACGTAAATATTTTCGGTAGCCCATGTCCACAGGAACTAAAAAATAAGCATCTTTGAGATCTATTGTGCACATATACATGTCCTTTTGAATTATCCTTAACACCGTCCGATGGTCTTCCATTTTAAAATGAAAAGAAGGTATAAAAACGTTCAGTTTTTTCAAATTTAATATAAAACGATCTTTACCCAATGCCTTCTTTACTAAAAAATAACTAGACAAAAATTGATCTGGTAAAGGAGAGCAAACATTTATTGCACCCAATTTTAACAGACCATTTACGACATCCTGCAACTGGCTATTCTTTGAAGCTAAGTCTGAGGGTAAAAAACCCTGCTTTGGCTTAGAATAAAATGGTATTTTAACACCACTAATCCAGGATAAAATAAATTTATTAGCTGTTATATTTCTCCAATTAGAAATAAAGCTTTTTAACCTCCCTGCAAACTGAATATTACCTACCATTTCCTGTTGTGCCGGGAGGTGTAGGATCGCTGCTGATGGGGGTTTTTCGAGGGACGATATTGCCCTTTGACAGTCTTCGCCTCCCTCCATTGGCGAAACGGGCGCTGCCGGTTTTCCGAGTGGGAAGTCGTACCCACCCCCCTTTTTCCTGCAGAAAAACTCACAGTGTTAACTTTGCGCCTCCCATTTGCGGAAGAAGATGCAGCAAAAAGGTTCTTTCCCATATTTTCCAAGGTTTTGGCTTCCTTTACCTTTTCCCCTAACTCAGGGCCAAATAGCAAAAGGTCTGGACAAGTCTTCTCAGCTATTTCTTTAAACTGTTTATTATTGGCCTGAATAATAGCAGTGCGACGTATTTGAGAAATTTTAGAGAACAGACCAGCTTGCAGCCGGCCCGAATCCCATAGAGGGCCTAACACTTTGTTTCTTAAATTCTCAGAAATAGCTTCCTTTTCAGTAAGCAAAATGTTTAGTGTGGTGCCTAAGGCTGCTAAACTATGTGCCAATTGTCCTTGGAGAGCAACATAACCCGAATCCCTGCTTTTGTTATATGGAGAAAGATGAGGAAAAACCTCGGGATTTATTTCAGGAGGATTTAAAATTGCTAAATTTTCGGGAATATTATATTGTACATAAAGTTCTTTTCGATCGGCCTCTGACATATTATGGGACAAAATATGAGACCATCTAGAACAGACGGCAGGATGTAAAACTATATTATTCCCCTTTTTTTCCTTAGGATCATCACCTAAAATTTTTAATATATCAGTATCCAAGACCTCATCATTGTTTATTAACAACGGAGGCGAGCCTTCTTGAATCGGGCTGTTTCTGTTGGAATGATGAGATCTAACATCCAGCATAGATTCATCGTTAATACTAGAATCAAAATCTTGACTCGCATTTTTCTCTACATAGTCCGCAACACTCGGGCTGCGTCCTACCCTGGCCGTTTCAGCCGGCCTCGAAACATTCAAGCGACGCTGCCTGCTGGGTGACGACGATAGTACGTCATCCTCCATCCATCTCCTCCGCTTGTACGGCCGACCATTACTTGACACACTCCGACTCGGGTTACGCTTCTCTCTGTCCGCCGCACAGCTGAAGCGAGAACGGCTGCGAGAACGACTACGACGTCGACTGTTACGTCCACCTGTTTTACCATTAGATGCCCTTGAACGCGAACGCGATCGGGAAACGGAAAAAACCGGTAAACGCCGGCATCTAGATCGAGATCGCTCCGATCGCTCTTCCTCTAGCCTCTTTAACCTTTTTAACAAATCTTTTTTAGAAATGGCCGGGGACGTCCTCTTTCCTTTCCCCATGCTAAAAATAACAATACTTGCTAATACCTAAATGTAATTTACTTACATGATATAAATTTTACTACACACATTTGCAATTTGTAGGCAAATTAATCACAAACACCAGCTAAAAAGTTCACAAATGAGGTCTAATTTTCAAGGCGCGTGGCGACTCAGCGAGCACTAAAAGAATAATGAAGACACGAAGGCGGGTTCGGGGCAGAATAGGATGGTACAGGCCCGGATTTCTTTAAATATAGTGGCGTTAGTGAGTATCCGGAGGAATACTACGTTGTAATTATAATTAATATCGAGGACTGGAAGTCGTGCTAAAATTAAGGTAATAAACTATTGTTTTATCCCGCAGTATTCTAATTCTCGGAAAACATCAAATCTTCTGTAAACATAAAAAAGAACTATATTCTAAAATAAATAATATTAAATTTACGTCTACGAAAACCGTTAACCGTTAGCTTTGCAATAGGTTTGCGGCCTCAAGAATATGTAAATTTCGTTGTGTGATGTTTAAGCTGACAAAGGGCAATATCATTTAATGCTTCAACGGGTTCTTGAATTCTCCTATTGGCAGTAAACAAGTATGGCCGCTAACCTGGGCGGACGCGACCTCCGTTGGTTTATCAAGAGGGTCCACGTAACCACATGTCATTGGTTGACCTCCCAGACTAGAGCGCTGTAGCATCATAAACAAACCAGTGTCCTGACTTCAAAGCAAGCAGATGCTCCACGCGGCTAAAACAATAATATCACGTGTTTTGATCTGACATGTGTGTCAAACAGAGTGATTTTCCAACGTCAAAGTAATTCATATTTTGGGGACGTGTGCAACAGAGGTTGCCATTCTTTTAAATGTACAGTAAAAGTACCTTGAATTTAACAGTTAGACTACATTCTTTGTGTTTGGTTAAGACGTGCACCAAGTTGCACCTCAGTGTTTTGCAGTTCGCGTAAATACGTGAAATATTCTGTTTTATACAGAATATGTCTTTCAAAATTATTGTTTTCAAATTTGAAGAGACAATTTGTGATCGAACTTAACATCTGAGTGAGGCATCATGCCTTTAACTCCGTTTCATTCATCTACGGCTTTGTGGGCCAATTTTCGTGTCGGCATTTGATTTGGACATAACCCTATTTGGCTGGGCAATTCAAGAGCGTAATATTTGCTACCTGGTGTCAATATTTCAGTGCGCATCGGTTTTCATGATGCAATTGTTGGAAAGTAGAACCTGTAGGAGATTGGACATGACGAGTTTCAGTGATCAGATGATTTGCCGTTACGTCGGTAGGTCTGTAGTAATTTGCAATTATTTTGTCATAAAATTCTTTGAGCGTAGGGATTTTAAAGTCGTGATGCAAAACCCTATTGATAGTATAAAGAGGAGCGTCCGCAATTATTTTCAATGCTTTAATCTAGAGCACCTGAAACTTGTTGTGTTCGGTCCTGCTTATCATCCACCATGTTGGCATACGCTAAGTCTTGACTGGCCTGACCAAAGATTTGTATACATTTACTTTTGCTCTATAGCCAATATTTCCTTTTTTGTTCAATAGACAGTAAATCAAACTCAGTTGTTTGCCACCATTCTTAAGTTTTAATTTGGAACTATTATGAGAGATTATACATTTTTTAATTTTAACTTGAAAATTCTCCATCTATTGGTAATATTTCAAAGTGGAAAATAATTTTCTTTTACTTGTAGGGGTCACTTTTGTAATGATTTTTTTGGCGGAAAGCTGTAGGACAAATGGTTTTCGAAATTTAGCCGCTGGCCGACCTTAGCGGGACACCCGGTGTAGTTATACAAAACTGTCATTAAAAATGATTTCCTTAATCTGTCGATTGTTAAGCACAAACTTAAAAAAAAACTTTTTGGGATTCATTCACCCCATGTAGTGTTTCGTTACTTCTTATTATACTAACCCAATTTTTCAAATAAATACAGTAATATCGCGATTACAAATTTTCTTTTCGATCGATTTTTTTATGCAGCTAAATACTACTCAGTAAGACCTTTCATTTGAGGTATAACAAAGGGGGTGCTGCCATTTGAAATTCTAAAGTGGTAGTTGGGGTTTCAAATTGACACCCTGTATATGTAAATAATTTTAAATATTTTTGTTAAAATTTATCAGAACTAAAATTAAATTAGATAAAGCCAATTTACCAATATGTATACTACATGTGCATACCAGATACCACCAAGATATACAGGGTGTTCATTTGAAAACTTCCAACCACGGATTTATCAAAAACCACTGATTAAAAGAAAAACGCCGAGACACGTCAAAAGATTAGCCAAAGGGGACAACTTTTTAACGAAAAACTACTTCACCCCCTTTTACCCTCGGCCCCCGGGGTCATCCCCTTAAAAATTTTAAATGACAAGGGGTATCAAGTAATAGCTTGTTTAAAAGGTCTTTTAAAGTGCTCTATTTTGACGTTTGATCTTTTAAAATCGGTCGATTTGTTTTCGAGAAAAGTAGAAAAATTTTTATTTATCTTAATTTGTTCAGATAGAAAAAAAAAACACACGAAAATATCACTTTTTATTTCAATAAGTGTTCAAAATGTTGCCCGTTATTGGCCAAACAATGATATAGGCGATGTTCAAATTCCTGACGGACATTTTCAAAAACATGTTGTGGGAGATCATGGCAGCTTTCGATGATGCGTCGACAAAGTTCATTCAAACTTTCAGGTTGGGGAGTGAACACAATAGATTTCAAATGGCCCCATAGAAAAAAGTCTAATGGCGTCAAGTCAGGAGACCTAGCAGGCCATTCTATAGGCCCTCTCCGCTCTATCCATTTATCTGGAAACTCGTCGTCTAGCCATTGCCGAACCGGAAGAACATAGTGAGGAGGAGCGCCGTCTTACTGGAAATATATTTCAGCCTCATCAAGTATAGGGTTTTCATCGTCTTCGATTTGGTTTTCAATGGTTTCATTGATAAGCGGATTGATGGTATTTTCCAACATATCTAAATAAATGCCTCCATTTAAATTCCCGTTAATAAACAATGGCCCAATCACTTTGTTTCCTAAAATGCCTGCCCATACATTCATTTTTTGGGGGTACTGAGTATGCCCTTCTACAAAAGCATGATGATTTTCATTGCTCCAATACCTGCAGTTATGCTTAATAACAATTCCATTTAGATAAAATGTGCATTCATCACTGAAGCAGATATTCTTTACATGAATGGTATTATCATTAATCGCTGCAGTCATTTGTTCGCAAAACTCAACTCGCCTATCGAAATCATCTTCGGTTAACTCTTGCAATATTTTCATTTTGAATGGATGAAATTTATGTAATTTAGTAACTGTGTGTACAGAGCCTAATGAAATACCAGTCGCATCAACAATTTTGCGTAATGAAGTATTAGGATTTATGCCAAAATTACCCAAAACTTCAACTTGAGCGGCTTCATCCAAAACTCTACGATCATTACGTTTTTTATTTGCAACAGATCCAGTTTGAGTAAATTTAGTAACAAGGTCCAAAACATAGCTATGCGAAGTTATCTTTTCCGGATGTCTGACGTTAAATGTGACGGCAGTTTGCCGAGCACATTTATTTTGGGCACCATAAATTAGAATTATTTCCACTCTTTCGGCTAGTATGTAAACCATTTTGGAAGTAAAATCTGAATCAATAAATTAATTTTCACTATACCAAGATTGTCACAAAGGTAACTGACAGCAAATTAAATTCTTTCTTTTCCTTAGCAACTATAAAAAACTAAACAGGTATAAGAATAAATACAGTTCACCCATTTTATCTGTTTTATAAATAGATGGCTGAAAAAAAGTAGGCTTGTCTAATCTTCCGAATTGCTGTTTATGTTGGTTTTTGAACACTTATTGAAATAAAAAGTGATATTTTCGTGTGTTTTTTTTTTCTATCTGAACAAATTAAGATAAATAAAGATTTTTCTACTTTTCTCGAAAACGAATCGACCGATTTTAAAAAATCAAACGTCAAAATAAAGCACGTTGAAATACCTTTCAAACAAGCCATTACTTGATACCCCTTGTCATTTAAAATTTTTAAGGGGATGACCCCGAGGGGCAGAGGGTAAAAGGGGGTGAAGTAGTTTTTGGTTAAAAAGTTGTTCCCTTTGGCAATCTTTTGACGTGTCTCGGCGTTTTTCCTTTTAATCAGTGGTTTTCGATAAATGCGTGGTGGGAAGCTTTCAAATAAACACCCTGTATATTATACAATACACTCCATGATTGCTTTGAAAATTTGATTTTTTAAAATAAACAGAAATTAATGATTGCATCATACTTTTTGTTAAATTCAGGTTCACATTTTAATAGCGATTGAGAAACATTTGTATCTATACTTGTCAAAATTGCTAACATTATTAAAAAAGTTTTCTGAGTCCTTCAAACTTTCGCAGGTTTCCGATAGGTTTGATATTTTCGACACTGGGGCAAGTTCAGGTTCCTCTTCCTCTGTCTCAGAGTTAGAAGTAGTTTCATCCATTTCTTGGATCTCTTCAATAACCACAATGATAGTTAATTCTGCACTTTCTGTTATAAAGTCGGTATCAATAGGGGCAAATTGTTTCAAATTCACAAATGTGTCCATAATGTTAGGAAATAGTTGCACGAGCGGAATATTATCTTCTCCTTCGAAGTCCATATTATCTGTATTACACATAAATCCGACTTTCCTAAAGCATTTTTTTATTGTCACCGGGGACAAATTACGCCAGGTCACCCAAACCCATATCAAGGCGTTTGTAATGGTAAAACATAAATTAAATAATGAAATAAGAAAATAATTCCAAACAACTTAGTTATTGCATAAATTGCCAAGAGTGAAAAATGGGCATTTAGCGACCTGACGGAGACCGAAACGGAACTACAAGGTCAACCTACTTCCAGCGCCTTGTGCAATTAATCCACAGAAAAGCGAAATCAGTACTTCGAACCTTACATACTTTGACTAATTTTCTGTAAACAAAGATGACACAATTTAACAAGCACGTTTTGAACAAAATAACTATATAAGATGCGCTTTGTGGAAATATGAATGTAAGAATTAAAATTGGTACAAGGGCACACGTTATACATAATAAGAACATTTTTTAAAATATTCTCAGTACCTACCCCTATGGTTTTTTCAAATAATATTTTCATTTGACTTAGATGAAATTGAATCAAAATAGAAACAAATAAAAGTATTCTATTTTATTTAAAATGCTGTTTTCCAAACTTTAACTAAGTCCAACTAAATTGAAATTAGGCACAAAATTAAGACACTCAATCGTGAATAAATAATATATTCCTTGAAGGTTGAATTCTCTCGGGATATCAAATAGCATAGCTTCTCCATAATTAAGAAATCCAATCGTGAATAAAAAAAGTAGCTAAATATTTCACTTAGTAATATCCAAGGCTTTGCTGGATGGGTTTAAAATGAAAAAGACACTAGATTTCTCTAACTACCCCAACATCGAGAACGGATTTGCCTTGGTAATATCATTATATTAAATACTCAAAATGGCCTTTTTGAGTTTATAAGAACTCAGCTGAATTAACGATGCTTAACGACTTAAAAACAGCATCGATTATGTCAAACATTATTATTCATTTCCATTTAGCATTTTTTTATAACATTTTCTAAAATATTTTACAATTCTAGTGTATATTGCAAGAAAATTTTTATTTCCAGGCGCCTTTAAACCCCTTAAAATAATTTACGAACCTCGACTCGCGGAAACCGCTATGTGACGTCACTATTTCCTACAGCAAGTCGGCTTACTTGCTGTTTATGACTAAGAAGACAAGTGGCAATTTACATCGCCCTTTCTTCGTGGCTTGGTAATGGAGTTAACATTGACAGGACAGAAAAAAATTATTTTTAATAATCTCTTTTTCTTTTAATAGTGATAAAGTATAGTCTAGAGAGTCAGAGAATATACCATTAAAAGTAGTAATAATAAGCTTCTGCTTTAACTGAACAAAGAAATAGTAAGCGCATCTCCCCTCTATATGTACAGAATGACCGTTGCACAAGTTCAAAGCGGACGAAATATGGGAGGTAATGATATCATTGCCTCGCGAGCGTTTTATTTGATTTTTGATCTCGTGTATGTCGAGAACTACTTATTGTATTGACTTCAAATTTTCAGGGCTGACGATACCTTATAAATGCTTCATAAAAATTATGTGGAGGGTGTTATTTGGGGTTTGGCCAAATGACCCCATTGTGACAATGGTTCGATTTTCAGTTGAGGAGAAAAGTGATATGTACGATGTTTACATTCTAAATTTCAGAAATTCGTTTTCCGAGTGGAAAGTAAAAATATTATTTTTTTGTAATTTTATTAAAAATCGATATCTTGAAATAATACACGAGCACACCAACATAGACACTGTAATATGTTCACACTTATTACACAAATTTAACGACAATAAATGTTTATTTTTTAAATGAATTATAATAACACTTACATAAAAAAAAAATTAACATGATTTGTGTTTCACTTATTTAAATTAATTATTATATTGGCATTATTGTAGAAAGCAACTATATGTTCAAACTTTGCTGAATGTCATTTCGTAAAAGGTTTAATTCGTGCTTATTTGAAATTAAAGTAGTGTTAGTAAAATTTGAACTTGGCTTTGAAATCAACTTTGCCGTATTAGCTTGAGTAGCGACAGTACTCTCTATGTATCCCTCGGCTGCTGTGCTAGACTTACAGCTTCCTAACCGCTTAATTTGCATGAGGTCGCCACTGTTATTTGCAATCAAAGTAGCCGCTGTTCTTCTGAAACAGTGGCCAGTAAAACTTTTAATATTCAGCTTCGGAAAAGCTGCAATTTTTTTTGGAAACTGACTTTAAGTGTTGTGCCTTATATATTATTTGGTAATTCTTCCATATCTAATTTGCATGAAAAGCTTTCCATCATGTATATTTTTCCGAAAAGTTATGTACTCCTTAAGTGGTGCAATCCATTTCCTTATTAGTTATCTTAGATAATTGTGGCTGGTACGTTTTGCTATTCTGTATTTCAATTGCGACCTTCTCTTCTAAAAAGTGGACGTCTGTTGTTTTTATTTTGTATAATTCATCTGATCGGCAAGCGTCTGAGACACCAATAACCAATGGTACCTACAAATGTATAAAATAACAAGTTAATATAAAAATTGTCAACCTTTTGGCCTAAAATATCTTTTGAACAAGAAATTCCATGGGTGCTTGTTCTAAAAAAGTTTTAATATTTTCCATAGAAAGTGTGTTCGATTTTTTCGGCTTGTATCCTTTGTTGTCCTTTTTAAAAAATGCCAATAGCTTTGCATATTTAGATATGTTATGACAATAGCAACCTTTGTCATGGACAACAGGTTGCCACTATCTGCTGACGGTAGCTCTTTATGTGGAGGCACTAGGTCGTGGTCCAAATACTTACACCTTCCCTTCGTCTTTGATTTGTCTTGGGCGCCACCTGGTTTAATCCAAGTCCAAACCAAGAAAAATATACCGTATATCAGTTCTATTGAAAAATCTATGCAATAAATAAAACTAAAGCTTTCCCACACATACAATTAAGTTTTTATTAATATAAAAAGTTACTTAATAACAAAAGGGTTTGTTAAGCTTTATATGGTATCAAATTGTTTAAAATTTAGTTAAGTTTGAATTATTAAAACGAAATGAATGAAAGGACAGCCTTTCCGGACACAAGGATTTAAGATAAAATTTATGTATAACCTCGGGGAAGATTCTAGAACCTTTTGAATATTTTAATGGTGTATGGTTAAAAAAGGTTACCTTTGTCAAGATGGCTTTACATTGAAAAAAAAATATTAATTAAATAGCGGTTAATTTAAATGTTGCGACGTACTAATTAAATTGAAAAGGCAAAATGTATTAAATTGAGGTTTGCTTTATACAAGCCTTTTAATCCTTCGCTTCTGCTGGGGCAGCTATACTGGGCATGGCCCATGTGGCTCCTGAAAGCTTCTCATGGTCGGCCAGGTGGAATTTAGTCCATACATAGCTCATAAACCAATTCAATTAGTTCTCAGCGTGGGCCAACCGGAACCTGGTTGCTCAAGGGCTATTATGTGGATATTAAAATCCCATGTGGTGTTCCTTACCTATTCAAATGCCGAACGGCAGGTAAAACGGCATATCAGCCGAAACCAACAAAACCTCTAAAAATAATGGAAAAGAGAATTACCCACTGAAGCCCAACAAAATAAACCAAAAAAAAAATAAAAGAAGCTTACCTCTAAAAGAGGGGTGAGACCTCGTGGTCTTTTAAAAAAAATGGCCCAACGGCGACGGGCTCGACCTTCTTCTCTGAAGGTATTTTCAGAAAGTAAAATTAAAGACCGCAAGAACTCTGAAGACAAACCCCCTTCTCCAACAAAATTAGTGTTGCTAACTTAACACCAACAAATAAGAAAAGAACAGAGACACACTACAAAAGATCCAAACGATACGAGAGACTGGGCTTTTACCAGAACCTAAATTAAATAACGAAATGAAGAAAATAATTCCAAACAACTTTGTTTAAACATAAAATCGCCAAAAGTAGAAATGAACGGTCTGTGACTTGAGCAAAAACTGAAATACATGGTCCACCTATGTGCGGCGCCTGATGCCATCAACCACAGAAAGGCAGAAGTAGTGCGTTCGCCCTATACTCTGACTAACGTTCGGTAAACAAATATGATACAGCCTAATAAACAATTTTTTGAGCAAAATAATTATAAAATATGCACTTTTGTGGAAATATTACTGTATGAATCAAAGGTAAATCTACATTCCCCACAAAGTCAATAGTGACAATTTTTAAAATTGCTACAATGTCTACTTTTTCCCTAATTAATAAAGTGGTCTTCATCATTAAATATACTGACCAAAGCATTGATATCTTCTTTGCCTTGGCATTTTTGCTAAAATAAGCTATTAGTAACGCCGATTCAGAACCAGTATTTTGAAGTTTGTTTGTGTCTTAACTTTGTGCCTAATTTTAATTCAGTTGTGCTTAGGTAAAGTTTGGTAAACAGCATTTTAAATAAAACAAGATATTTTTACTTGTTTCTAATTTGATTCAATTTAATCTAAATCGAATGAAAAAAATATTTATATAATAAACCGTAGGTATAGGTGCTCAGGATATTTTCAAAATTTCCCCGATTATGTATAATTTGTGCCGAAACGTAAGTAAATAGGGTTGAGCGATACATCATTATATTTGGGGTAAAATTTGCTTTAAAAAATAAAACTAAAAAATTTAGGTCCCTATTTAAAAAAATAAAGTGGGCCATGATAACACAGTTATAAAAATAAAGTGATATAAAAAAAAGTGATATAAAAAAAAGTGATACGGCCATTTTGTGGAGGAGAGAAAACTAAAAAGTTTTCATTTTAAGAACGTTTTTCTAAAATTAAAACCTTTTGAGTTATTAAAGGAATTAATTTTAGAAGTTTTTAACAAATCACCCTGTATATCACGAATCAAAAACAATTAGCCAGCGCAGTAAGTGGAGCTTAAAAGGGCACATTTTCTCTAATTTAATCAACTTTGTAGAAGTTACCGTTTACAAGATACCAATAGTGGACAAATACATCCAGGGTGGCCGTTTAGTGTGGCAAAGTAGAATATCTCCGTTTGTATTTATAATACACAAAAAATGTTAATATAAAAGTTGAAGTAGTTATAACGTAAAATTATTTTTGACTTTATACAGGGTGGCTCAACAAAGAGAAATAAGAAATTTCTTTTTTTAAATATAACACCCTGCCTATTTTTGCACTTTTAAATTCCCCTCGATATTCCGCGTGTCGTGGTAAACATAGTTTTTAATTATTTTTCAATGTTGCCAAGTTATTTAAAAATATTCTTTTTTGGAAGAAAGAACTTGTACAGGGTGTGCTATACAGACGTGTCAACTTTTCACATTTTTAAATTAATTTACTCTTTTTTTTCAAACGGAACAGCCTGTATTTTAATATTTTACCTTGTACAGTTTTTTACCCTCTACAACTTTTTTTAAAAGGTTCATTAGTTATTTTTGCTTATTTTGGCGTAATATATTTTTTTAATAAAATATTTTTTTTTAATTTTACTTATTTGCTTTAGTTACCTAGTTTACCTAACTGCTAAGAAAATGTTTTTTTTTTTTTTAATTTTATTTTACAGTTAGCCATGACAGACAAAAGCAATAGTAAAATTTTATTAAGATGTCATTGTCATTTTATTTCTTACTTATTATCAAATTAAATTTATATTGTGACAAAAATGAATTATTCAAATGTAGAAATGATCGATATGATTTTTGTTTTGGGTGCTAGTGGTAAAAATGCTTTATACGCTACAAGAATTTATGAAGAACGATACCAAGAGCGAAGACACTCTGATAAAAAAGACATCCAAAAAGCTAATGGAAAGATTTGAAACTACAGGAAGTGTGGCTTATAAAAAAAATGACCGAAGAAAACGGGTATGCACCGAAGAAAATGAATTGAACGTTCTATTAAGTATTACTGAGAATCCTCATATTGGTCAGCGTCCTCTTGCACAACAACTGGATATTGGACGAACAGCGGTTCAAAAAATAATCAACTCAAACAAATTACATCCTTACCACGTCCACTTGCTGTAAGAGCTTAATGATAAAAGGCGACTTGAATTTTGTGCGTGGGCGCAAAATAAAATAGGGAGTAGCATAATTTTGCGCACTTAGTTTATTTTTGCTACGAAGCTACGTTCCATAAAAATGGCAACGTCAATAGACTTAATTTTTATTATTATGCCACTACAAATCCACATTTTGTTAGATGTCACTAACAAAAGAGATGGTCTCTAAACGTTTGGGGAGGAATTGTAGGAGACTACATAGTTGGTCCACATTTTTTTTGGGGAACTCTAACGGGACAGATCTATTTGAACTTTCTCCTAAATGATTTACCACAGCTTATTGCCCATATACCGAACATAGTTCAAGAACGCATGTGGTTTTTTTATGATGAAGCTCCGGTGCACACTACAAGGCTCATTAGGGAATTTTTAGACGAAACTTCTGGTCAGCGTTGGATTGGAAGAGGAGGACCTGTATCATGGCCAGCTAGTTCGCCGGATATGACAACAATGGATTTTTCTTTATGGGGATTTGTTAAAGATCAGGTGTACAAAATATCTCCGACAACTGAAGAAGACGTGAAAATTCGAATAAGAAATTGTTTCCAAGCGATTACTCCCGGAATATATCGCAATTTAAGCGAAGAATTTGAAGATCGTGTCCAGAAGTGTACAGAGGCTAATGGAGGATACTTTGAACATTTGATTAGATAGTTTATGTAAGCAGTTAGATAAACTAATTAAAGCACCTTAAATCAGTAAAATTAAAAAAAAAAAACATGTTCTCACACTTTTTATTAAAAAAAAAAAAATTACGCCAAAATGAGCAAAAATAACTAATGAACCTTTTTCACAAAAGTTGTAGAGGGCAAAAAACTCTACAAGATAAAATATTAAGATACAGGGTATTCCATTTGAAAAAAAAGAGTAAATTAATTTTAAAATGTAAAAAGTTGAGACGTTTGTAGAGCACACCCTGTACAAAATATGGAATGTGCTGAGGGTGTTAAGTCTTGAATTAGTTTTTATCTTTAATACCCTCGAGAATGTTGTTAAAATAGGCTTTCATTTATAACTGGAAAATATTGTATTTTTAATTATTTGTAAAATAAATGTGAATTATTTGAAGAGAGAGAGAGATAGATCAGGTGGCTCCTGAATGAGCAAAGGCTGTTGTCTACAGGGCTGCGGCCGACTCGTGACTAGCTCAAGTTGCCGGCGAGTGGTGTGGGTAAACTAAACTAAAGGGGGTGCGCCACCTGTTTTGGGGGCCCTTGAGACGAGACAACAACACTGATAAACCTAATAAAACAGGAAACGTCACGGATTCCAAAGAAACACCAGAATAAACTCTAAAATATATTTAGAAATATGACTATAATGGTTACAACCCCAAATAAGTCCTCGATTGACTATTAATAAAAACCCTACCGATTGAACTCAATTTACAGCGTGATACCGAATATTAACAAAAAGGGAATTCTATTTAATTACTGGCACACATTACATTATTACATTAAATATTTACAAAAACTCAGTCGAACCGAAGAAAACAGGATTAAGAAACAGAAATTTACTATATGGTACTGCTCCAAACAGCTGACTTTTAAAAGTTAAATGATCGGGAAAGCAAATAAATTTGAGGTTAAGCTAGAAACAAATACTAAAAGTGGGAACGTGATGGCAAATTAAGCTGGAATATAATAAACCTGTGAGTTATAGAATACTAAAGGTGGTGATCCAGAGTGGATTTCCACGTTCTAGGCCCGTTTTGGACGTGCTTTACTAGTTATGAGCCTATGTATTGCGGTTACCAGACAGCACTGACAAATAAAAAAAAAACCTGAGGTGAGGCTCGCTGACTTCCTTTTCACTGGCACTTGCTATTAGAGAGTCTGGTTCGAGTTAGCTTCTTTATATCGCCAGGCCTATAAGGACTCCTTGACGAACGATGGGGTGCTAAACTCTGGTATTCAACAAAGTTACCGCAGGCACCAGCGGTATGCCACATCCAGCAGGGTGAAAAGCAGGATCATGCAGTCCAAAAAGCAACATAGACGTAGGCCAACGTAGGCAGGAAAGCAGAACAAGATGATGAAGGCAGAAGGGGGGAAGAAAACCAAAAGTAGAGACCCAACATAAAAAAAAAAAGGCCTGAAACAAAAGCAAGGCATGCACTGACTGGCGACAATATGACATAAATGGTAAGAAATTAATGATACTTGAAACCTATTTAACATTATGAAAGACAAGGCTACCTGTCTCTTGCAGAATTTAAGATCTAAAACTCACCTGAGGTGATAGTTGGCCTTTCTCGTGGAAAATAAATTGAAATTTGAGGAGAAACCCGAAGCAATTAAAACAGCAATATAGCTTTCGGCGCTGAATGTACTTGGCCACCGATAAAATGCTTGGGCCCCCAAATTCCTTACTAAAATGGCGAAAATGGCGCCAATGGTCCGAATTGCACCACTGCAGGAACCAAAGTGAACCAAGAAAAAGGTTTTTCTACATCCAAAAAGGCGGGTAAGTTTGACAGTCCGAATTTTAGGGAATTTTAGCTGTAGGTACTTGGCAGCTTTGACATATGACACAATAATAACAACAACAAAATAAGGGTGGTTAATTAAATATTTCTAATTATGAAAATATGAGGGTAGTTAGACTTCAACACAACACTCCTGATTTAATAAGGGTAAATTTATGGAACTGAAGAAGTTTCTCTAACCTTTAATTGGTCATGTATCCAAAGTGTCTGTTACCATTGTTCAATCAAGGATTTCGTATTTTTAGCTTTCAAGCAACAAATGCCTTTAAAATCAATTGGGTTTAGTACAAAAATCCATCTAGATTGAAAAATAAGTAAAAATCAGCCTGAGGAACCGGTAGGACTAAGAAAAATTTATTTAATAAGAAAACTGAAATTACTGAATTTATCAACTGAATATATACGATTTGGGCAAGGAGGCTCTGAATGTAGTGTCTGTCATGGTTTTTATAATGAAATATTTAATTTTAAGAAGAAGGGGGTGAGTTTGTAAATAATTTACTTATTATCTTAATTTAAAAAGTAGACCATACAATAATTTTAATTTTGGAAAATTTGAACTGTAACAATGTTTCGAATGTCTTGAGTTAATTCAATTATATTTCAAATTTTAAGGAGCCAAGTTTTTTCTTACAAAAAAGAATATATTTTAAATAACTTGGCAACATTGCAAAGTAATTAAAAACTATGTTTGCCACCATACGCGGAATATCGAGGCTAATTTAAAAGTGCAAAAATATATAGGGCGTTCTAATAAGAAAAAAAAAATTATTGTTCCTCTTTGTTGAGCCACCCTATAGAGTCACTAATAAATATATGATTAAGATAATTATAATAAGTGTGTTAGGTATATTTCTAAATTTTACATTATAACTCACGTACTGTCCTTCAACTTTTATATTAATATTTTTTGTGTATTATAAATACGAGGAGATAAATTGGAATAACTTGGGAGTTAATATAAATGGAGAAGACTTGAACCACCTCAGGTTTGCCGATGATATTGTCCTGATTTCGGATAGGACCGACAAAGCCACACAGGTGCTATACGATCTAGAAAAAGCGTCAAAGGAAGCCGGATTAAAAATCACTTCTACAAAAACACAATATATGACAAATCTGGTGACGAGTGGCAACATTTCCTTGAGTGGGCACGAAGTGCAACAGGTGTCATCCTACAAATATCTTGGTCATGAAATTCGTGTGGGTCGAGACAACCAAACTGTTGAGTTTCAAAAAAGAATAGGACTCACCTGGGCAGCTTTTGGAAACCTAAAAGAGGTATTCCGGTCCGACATCCCGGTATGTTTAAAGAGAAAAGTGTTCAATCAGTGTGTTCTGCCTGTTATGACATACGGAGCGGAAACACTTACTCTGACAAGAAAATCCATAAATAAATAATTACAAGTGACACAACGAACTATGGAGAGAGCCATCTTGGGCATTTCTCTAAAAGATAGAATCCAGAACAACGAAATAAAAAGAAGAACAGGTGTAGCGGATGTCGTCATGAGAATAACAACATTAAAATGGAATTGGGCAGGACACATTGCAAGAATAACTGACGACAGATGGACCAAGAAAATCCTTGAATGGAGGCCGAGACATGAGGCATACCGAAATAGAGGACAACCACCGACGAGATGGACTGATGATATAAAACGCATCAAGCATAACTGGATACAGGCGGCGCAGTGCAGGGGGGAGTGGCACAGATTACGGGAGGCCTATGTTCAGCAGTGGACGCGACAAGGCTGATGATGATGATGATGATAAATACGAGCGGAGCTATTTTACTTTGCCACACTAAACGGCCACCTTGTAGTTGCCACCCTGTATACTTTTTTATTTGTTATGAAATGAGTATCTCTTTCCAATTAATTTGTTTAGAGTTCTTATTGAATAATTACCTTTTTAGTACAAGCAAGTGTTTTTTTTACACGTAGGTGTTCATAGTTAATAACTCTAACTTACTTTCTACCCTTTAATGCTTTGATGTCACTGACACGCGCCATATAAATTCTACTTCTTTATTAACCCCCATCATCTCGATCCCCAACGACTTCCACCCCTTTCGGGGATTAAAGGTTACGCATTTCTGAGCTGTTTGCGTTACTTGTTACGTTCCGTGTCTGTTCCCGACATTAAATACACACAATTCGGAGCGTCGCGCCACGGAATCCCCGCCAGTTTAGCATTTTGCCAACACTAAACCCCCGGTGTTTGTAAAGGATTGAAGGTAAGCATAAATGTCTATTATTTGCTTTACACCTCCCTCAACAACTAGTGTATTAATATACAGTATGTCCACGGATGGACTTTACCATAGGTGTAATAAATCAAAAATTCCACATTTTAACAATATTGTTTTTGCCAACCGCTTTTGCGATTCACGTTGAAAAATTTTTTTATATGTACTGGATGCCCATTCTTCGATGTATCTCGGTAACTAGTAAAGATAGAGACTTGCGGTTTTTACATTACGACGCTACTTTTTCGTGAAACAAACGATGTCCTAAACAAAATTGTCATAGCTTTCTTAGTTTTTAAGCTACAGGGTGTTTTCGAAAATGTTGGCTTTTCGACCAGCCCCTGTATTTCGGTTACCCTTTAACTTATTAAAAAATTGAAAACTGCTTCTAGGAGAGTTTTTTAAGTAGAATTCAGTGGCCTATTTATACTTTTTTTTTTGAGAGTCTTACTTTTCGAGATTTAAAACAAACATAACATGTTTTTTTAAATAGGACACCCTGTTTATTTTTGCCTTATTTGATTGATCTATTTTTAAGGTTTTCAAAAAAATACAATAGCCGATGGTTACTATTAACAGTAAACGCACAAAACAATAAATTTAGAAAATTAGGGTAGAATAGGCCATGAAACCATTTAAACGAACGAAAGAATACCTATCTGACATGTTTACTTGTCAAAATGTATAGGTGAAAATGACGTTTTGTTAAAATACATGCCATTATATTACAAAAATTAAAAAAAAAATGGCGAAAATGTAGCAGTATGAAAATTTTGAGAAATACATGTTAAGTTTGATTTATAGAGTGTCATGAAAATAGGAAAACTTACAATCTTATAATATTGAGCTAAAATTACCACCTTTCTCTCATAGTTGATCGTTGAAATTTTTAAAGAAAATTCTATACTTTTTAGTACCTACCAATGTCTATATTTATTTGTGGCAAACAGAAAGTACACAAAAAATATTAATTGAATACGAAACAACAGTAACAAAACAATAACAGTTTCAAAGTTACAAAACATTAATTCAAAATATATAAAAAAAAAAATAGAGAAATAAAATAGCGATTGTTTTGAAACAGATAATACATGATCATGATACATGATGGAGAGGTCTTACAAAAATTGGACTTTTCTAGCTTTACTTTTTGCAAATTCATTAACAAGATTTTCCATTTCAAGTTGCTTTAAAAAGTCAGACTCTATGGAAATGATAGCAAGATTTTCTAACCGCTCGGCCGAATCTAGTGCAAATTTAGACACTCAAGAAACTTTATTAGAAATTTTTAAAAAATTACAAGAATCGTTAGGACAAACGCGACGTAGGCAAGATGACGTGGCCCTGCCATTATTTAATCCGGAAAAGGCAGATTCGGGTGCGTCCTCGTGGTGCGACGAGATTCAAAAACTTGGAGCCGAATTTGGTTGGAGTGGCCGCGAAATGGTTGCCAGAGCGGGAGCTGTGTTAAAAGGAGAAGCCAAACTTTGGTTTGACAACTGGGAGCCCGATGATCGAGATTGGGATACCTTTAGTGCCAATTTGATTGCATTGTTTCCACCGAAACGCAATTTATCCGACAAACTGAAAAGAGCTGTGGAGCTTACAAGCGAGGCTTGCGAAACTTACTGTGAGTATGCGAGAGAAAAATTGCTTTTATTTAATCGCACAAAAATTAATTTTTCTGAGGCTGAATTAATTGATTTAATTATTGGGGATATAAGGGAAACGCCAGTACGTATGGGTGCCCTTAATAGTAACATTAAAACCACAAATGAATTGTGAATATTGTTATCTAGTTATACTAAAAATATTAAGAAAAGACCAATTGAGAATGACGGTAGTAAGGCCTCTTCTTCAAAACGTCAATGCCCGAAAACTCATAACCGCTGTTTTATTTGTGATAGCCCTGACCACAAACGGGCTAATTGTCCTCGTAAAACAAATACCTTTAGTAATAATCAATCTTTAGGAGAGGGTAGCCAGCGCCACAATTTAAAGCAAATCCGTTTGAAATGTAGCTTTTGTTATAAATTAGGTCATGATGTCGATTCGTGTTGGGCTAAACAACGATCAGAAAATGTAAAGAAACCGAGAGTTAATGTCTGTAACCAAGGGTTATCCGAAAATTTGACTATTGTAGTTATTAAAGGTGTAGCTTTGCATTGTCTAATCGATACGGGCGCTGAATGCTCTTTAATTAAAGAAAGCACGGCAGCAGAGATAAATTGTCATGTTGAACCATATGTGACAATGCTAACCGGTATTGGAAATAATTCTATAAAAACAATAGGTAAAGTAACTGTTATCGTAGAATTTGAAAGTTTGGTTATTGAAGTATTATTTTTCGTAGTTCACGATTTTGACTTAAATTATGAAGCGATTATCGGACAAAATGTTGTTCAATATTCAGATATCCAAATTGTAACCGATAGTAACGGTACAAGGTTAATACGAATAAACACGCCGCCGCCAGTATCAGTAAACTTTATAAATGAGCGCGATAGTTGGATTGAGTCGGCAGTTTCTTTGTTAGAAAAACATGACGCACAGAAACTTAGACATTTATTATTTAAATTCCGAGACATGTTTACTTTTGGTAATAACGTTTCAAAAATAACCACCGCAGAGTTAAAAATAAAACTTACTTGTGATCAAGTTATTAATTATCACCCATATCGTATGTCTGTAGTAGAAAGAAACAAAGTTCGTGATATTATATCCGATTTGCTTAAAAATAATATAATACGCGAAAGCGAGTCATCTTACGCCAGTCCTATCTTACTCGTTAAAAAACAAAATGGAAGCGATCGTCTGTGCGTTGATTACAGAGCCTTGAATAGAATAACTATTAAGGATAGATATCCCCTCCCTCTTATTGATGATCAGCTTGATCGTTTGGGCAATGCCAAATATTTCACTGTGCTCGACATGGCCGCCGGATTCCACCAGATCCCGATTTCCAAAGACTCGATAGACAAAACTGCCTTTGTGACCCCGGACGGTCAGTACGAGTACCTCAGAGTCCCATTCGGTCTCTCAAATGCCCCGGCCGTTTTTCAGCGTGCTATCCACAAGGCTTTAGGTACCCTTAAAAATACAGTAGCTTTAGTTTACATGGATGATGTTCTTATCCCATCAAAAACAGTAGATGAAGGCTTGGCCTTCCTAGATCAGGTACTAACAGCATTGCAAAATGCTCGATTTTCTTTAAATAAAAAGTGCGCATTTTTTAAAACATCAGTAGATTATCTAGGCCGTAATGTCTCTGCCGCCGGTATCAGACCTAGCGAAACCAAGGTAAATGCTCTCATAAATTCGGCAGTTCCCAATAATGTTAAACAAGTTCGGCAGTTTATGGGCCTTGCTAGCTACTTTAGGAAATTTATTCCAGAATTTGCTGCAAGGACCGCCTGTATCACTAAATTAACTAAGAAAAGCGAAGTTTTCTTTTGGGGTGAGGAACAAAATAGTGCCAGAGATTACGTAATTAAACATTTATGTAGCCAACCTTTATTAACTATTTTTGATTCTACTTTAGTGACAGAGTTGCATACCGATGCAAGTTCAATCGGGTATGGCGCAATTTTGTTCCAAAAACATAATTCACAATTAAAAGTCGTAGCTTATTTCAGCAAACGAACCACTGCTGAAGAATCAAAATACCATTCGTATGAGCTTGAGACTTTAGCAATAGTAAACGCTGTAAAGCATTTTAGAGTGTATTTACTAGGTTTAAACTTTAAAATTGTTACAGATTGTAACGCTATTAAGGCGACTTCACGTAAGAAAGACATTGTACCGCGTGTGGCCCGATGGTGGGCTTACTTACAGGATTTCAATTTTGAAATCGAATATCGGAAAGGAAAATACGTAGCTCATGTAGACTACCTTAGTCGTAATCCGCCATCTGAAACACACGCTGTCAATGTAATTAGTGAAGGAACCTGGTTAGAGTTGCAACAAGTTCGAGATCCGGAAACCCAAGCTATCATTGCCAAAGTACGAGCAGGAGAGTCTATTGTCAGTGATTTCAGCATAAAAGGAGAGTATCTCTATCGCAAAACTCTTACTAATGGGCAAAAGGTATTACGCTTATACGTGCCAAAAGGTAATAGACTTCCGCTTCTCCGTATTTACCACGATGAGCAATGCCACGTTGGTTGGGAAAAATCTATAGAAAAACTCAGGGAATTGTTTTGGTTTCCGCGAATGCATTCCTTTGTGCGTAAATATGTGTAACGTTGCCTCGTTTGCATAACAACGAAAAAACCGTCTGGGCCAAAACAAGGCTATCTGAATCCTATTGAGAAAATAAACATTCCGTTTGATACGATTCACATTGATTGCGTAGGCCCGTTTAAAATTACTGCAGCTGGGTATAAACACGCCTTAATAATCGTCGATGCTTTTACAAAATATGTAATGTTACTTCCTCTAAAAACGCTGACTGGCGTAGAAATGGTTACGACATTAGAGAATTCGATAACGATGTTTGGTACTCCGGCACGTATAATAAGTGACCGCGGCACAAACTTTACAGATAAAAAAGTACAGTCTTTATTTGCTGATTTGAATATTGAACATCATCAAATAGCTACAGGGGCGCCTCGTGCCAACGGGCAGGTCGAAAGGTATGTTGCTACAATAATTAATTTGTTGACTGTTGAAGTTAGAAATTCGTCAGAATGGACGAGCGCTCTACCTAAGTTACAGCTAACTCTTAATTCTACCGTTCAGAAAACCACTGGGTTTTCTCCCTTACGTCTTTTAATCGGAAAAAATGCAAATATTCCCAAAATTCAAGCGGTAGTTGATTCAGTCCCTAGCAAAATTGATCCTATTGATATTACAAAAGATCGAACTCTCGCATACGATCGGTTAAAATTAAGCGCTCAAAAGCAAAAGCAAAGATTTGATATGAAGCGAAGGGACAATAAAACATTTAAAATGAAGGATATTGTATTTTTGCAACAACAAAACCCCAGAATGGCAAAACTGGATCCCAAGTTTACAGGCCCCTTTGAAGTCCAACAACTACTTCCGGGTGATCGGTATGAATTAAGAAATATCTCGACAGGGAGGACACAAACAGCACCAAAAGATCGTCTCAGAGAGTGCCCTTGTGATTGGTCGAACAATATTGCTGATGAGCTTACTGGTAAGCCATATTTTTGGTATTATGTCCGTGTTAGAGTTACCCATAGGTAGAGTCAAGTACAGGTTAGATCAAAATCTGAGGAGTACCTCTGAACTCAATTCCTTGTTTTGCTGAGTAATAAGTTAAGTACAAGTTAGGAAAAGCTAAGGAGTACCTCTGAACTTATTTACTGCTTTGTTTTACAATGGAAGTCAAGTACAGGTCAGGCAGAAAGTACCTCTGAACTTATTGTATTGTTTTATCAATTTATTGCTATTGTTTAACAATAGAAGTCAAGTACAGGTCAGGCAGAAAGTACCTCTGAACTTATTGTATTGTTTTATCAATTTATTGCTATTGTTTAACAATAGAGGTCAAGTACAGGTCAGGCAGAAAGTACCTCTGAACTTATTGTATTGTTTTATCAATTTACTGCTATTGTTTAACAATAGAAGTCAAGTACAGGTCAGGCAGAAAGTACCTCTGAACTTATTGTATTGTTTTATCAATTTATTGCTATTGTTTAACAATAGAAGTCAAGTACAGGTCAGGCAGAAAGTACCTCTGAACTTATTTTATTGTTTTATCAATTTATTGCTATTGTTTAACAATAGAAGTCAAGTACACAGGTCAGGCAAAAAGTACCTCTGAACTTATTGTATTGTTTTATCAATTTATTGCTATTGTTTAACTACGAAAGTTAAGTACCAGTCAGGCCAAACCTGAAGAGTACCTCTGAACTTATTGGAGTTTCACAATGTAGTATTACTGAAGTTGTAGGTTTCGTTCATACTCTGAAGTTGTGTTTTCGGTTTCTAGAAGGCGAGCCTTTAGAACCATACGAAGAAGAGGTGTCTCGAGAACGAGTCCCTTGTCAGTCTGGCCGTGTTAGAGCAATCCCAGATGTGGAGGCTGCCGAGTAGATTTGGCAACGTTACAGCCTGAGGTGGTCAAGGGTGGGAGAGCGCGCATGATCGACTCTCTCACGGGGAGATGCGGTATTGCTTCCTTGAGCACTAGTCGGGTCATATAATTATTATTGTGTTATTATAATTATTTTGCGATGTTAAAATAGTGAGAATAAAACGATAGTTTTTATCTTTGTGTCCGTTAATCTCTCTTATATATATCCGCTCTGCGGTTATTCTACCGTTCACAAATAAAACAAAAAAAAAAACAAAACCTGTATCACTTCATCGGGATGGTATCACCGATACTGCCGTGGCTGTTTGGTTCTAGGCCTGGTGGGCAGCCCTAGGTATACCCTAGTATAAAACTGGTGGCGCCTCTAGGTAAAAGCGGCTAGGTAAAAGCGACCAGGTAAAAGAAGCTAGGTAGAAGCGGCCAGGTAAAAGGAGCTAGGTAGAAGCGCCCAGGTAAAAAGACCCTGAGAAATAGAACAGGCGCATCGGCACAACGGCAACATTTGCAAAAAAAATTTACATTTCATGAGTGGCTGAAGGCCCCAATGATTACGTAAATGGACCAGCACTGTGCAACCACCCAAATAATCCAGATAACCCAACATTAAGAAAAAAATTATTACTGCGCATGCGCCACGCGCAGGCATCTAAAATTGTCTGCGCATCTCACTGAGTCTCCAATAACCACTCTGCAGACATTAATTAACAAAAATATCGACGTGCGGGAACTGCGCATGCTCAGAATAGAACATAACAGTAAAAGCACTTCATCTAAGTCAAGCAGGAAACTTACCAAATCAAAATTACATGTTTGAAGAAAAAGTAGTCAGGGCGCATGCGCCATGCGCATGATTAAAATTTAAATATAAAAAAAAAGGAATCGCAAAGTAATTTCCTACTTGAACTTAGAGAGATATATTTGCTAAATCGCATTACGGTAACCGCGCATGCGCCGCTCACACGCCGACATGGGGTGCTAATGACTCCAAATAAAATACCCTTTCAAACCCTGAATAAGCGGCCCATAACAATATTATCCCCACATAATTACAAAACCCCAGAAAATAATGTAATTTAATTATCAAATCCATTCAAAATTAATTTTACCATGCTAAAACTCTGAATACGTTCCCTAGAAAAATATTATCACGACATAATCCTGAAAAGCCCGAAAACTACCGTTATTTACTTTCTTACAACAATACCAAAATTACCAAAGAAAACAGCTGCACAATGCCGGCCATTTAAATCAATTAAAGTGAATAATACATAATTATCAATTAAATAAAAATTAATTAAATCAAACCAAACAATTGCAGTAACCACAAGTAAATCTTAGCAGTTAACCAAAAGAAATTACATAATTATAAATTACATTATAAATTGAGATTCGATTAACTTAATAACAAAACAGAGAAATAAATCCTAGCTGATGATATACAAAATGCAGGCTTTGAGGCCACGCGGTACGTTTCGGGTATGAATTTTCATTGGCAATAAAATAAGGAATAAAAAAAAAACTGGAAAAACGTGCACTTTGCAAATAAAATCTGCACTATGGTATTAAAAAGAAAAATGATTTGTCGCCATTTTGCGGAAATTGTAATTTGTGTAAAAGTTCGGTTCCGTCTATATCTTTCTCGTTCGATCTTTATCAGTTAAGGTTTCTTCCAGTTTTTTACAAAAATTAAATTGATCTTAGTCAGAATATTTGCCGAAATCCTCAACATTCCACAAAAAAATTAAAAACGTCAGAATGACACGATAATAGTTTAAGTCTTTCATGTACGGATGAAAGAGTAATGTCTAGCATTCCGAAAAAGCAATTTACTTTGAATTTCATTTCTTGATTTTCAATCGGCTGGTCGTCACCTTCATAAGAAAATTGTTTGTTAATCTTTCGTGGCCTTAAAATTTCTGCGGATATAAATTTTGCATCAACTTCTAAGCAAAAAGCTAGTTCCTTGGCATCTACTAATAAGTCACTGAAGCCTTTGTCAGATTGATATTGTTTGACAAATTCATTGAGGTTATTTAAACTTTCGCAAGCCTGGAAAATATTAAATGTTTTTGATTGCAGAATCTTAGTAACAACATCCACTTTACTTAGAATCTTCTACCACAAGGCACCATACACACAAACTCATAATTTTTTATTTTTTTACCTAGGGAGGTAGCTAGATGTTTTGTAGTATTGTCACAATTATTTCCGGATAAAATCTCATAAAGAGCATCGCAAATTTCGCCCAATTGAAATCTTAGAGGGGTTATTGCATCAATTCTGCTAGACCATCTAGTATCTGACAAAGGCTTTAATGTCAGACTTGAAATGAAACTTTTTAAAACAGACCACCGATTGGTTAAGGCAGAAAAAAAATTATATAATTCTTGAACAGTTGAAAAAAAATTTATAATAGAAATAATGGATTTCACAGCATAGTTTATGACAAGGTTTAGACTGTCGTTACAACAAGGTACAAACATTGCTCGTGGATTAATGTCTAAAATTCTTTTTTGTATATACCTTGATGTTTACCCTTCACATTTGAACCATTATCATAACCTTGGCCGCGCATATTATAAATGTCTAAACCATAATTATCCAAAGTTTTTAGTAAAAAGTTAGTTAAACCTTCACCTGTTGTATCACTTATAGGACGAAATGTTAAAAACGTTCTTCGATACTAAATTTATTGTTTTTTTAAATTAGCGTATCTTAAGCAAACAGAAATCTGCTCCTGGGGGCTTACATCAGGAGTACAATCAAGTAATATAGAAACATACTTTCCTTCCTTAAAATATTATTTCTTATATTGTCACCTATTAATGTAATGGTTTCGTTTTGAATTTTATCCCCAAGGTAAAGTGGAATATTTTTTTGAGATCTATTAATTTTGCTATCATTTCTATACATTTTAAAAAATGTCCATTATTCCTTTGAAATAATTTGTTACTAGGACCACGAGAAGTCAAGTTGTGTTCAGGCAAAAATTGAGTAGTATATATTATTCTTTTAATGACTCTGCGCCAATGTTTAGTTTCATTTTTTAATGAATTTTGTATTTCCAAATCAACAGTTCGATTAGTTTTTAATATTTCTAGTAAATCTGACACGTAAATTTTGAAAATGAGATTTACTTTTTTCGTGGATTTTCAAATGTTCGCTTAAATGATGCCAATCATTGAAACCGTCTTGGATATTTAATTTAGTGTTTTTAAAAGCCAATGGATTGTTGGGGTTGGGGTCATTGAATATTTTACAGCAGAAGCAGAAAACTGCATTTTTTCAATAGAATATAGCAACCAATGACGCTAAACCTTTTCACCATTTAACAAAATTCTAGTAAAATATATAACGGAAAACTTACGTCCACTTTTGTCTTTAGGATCCATAGTTTTATTTTGATAATGCATTGGACCTTTTTCAAAAAGTTCTTGCACCTGGATTGGAGACAATAAACTCGGCCAAAGACCTGGATCGTTAGAAAGGGGGCTTCTTCGGATAATTCGTCTTGCTTACTCGAATATGATGCTTGTCGGTAGCTTAGAAACTTAGAAAGCTATGACAATTCTGTTTGGGGCATCTTTTGTTTCACAAAAAAGTAATGTAAACACCGCAAGTCTCTATATTTACTAGTACCGAGATACTCTGCAATTACATCGAAAATGGACACCCTGTACAGGGTAAGTCAACCATAGAGTAAAGTTCACAATCTCATTTGTTTTGGGAATTACCAAAAAACGTTAAATACAAAAGTTTAAGAGAATACGAATGAGAGTTGCAGCACGTGGCTACATCTCGTGACAACCACTCGTATCAACCCAACCAGGACAGCGAGAATCCATATAGGTTCAAACGCTGGCAAGGCGGCGGCCCACTGCGGGCAAACTACGTTAGGTGTCGCTGGAAGCCAATGTATCGGTTCAGCCTACCGAAAGCATCTATATTGAAAAACACAAACTTAAAATAAGTTCGTGTATAGAGTTGTCCCTTATCCTTTCCATCAAACCCAATCCTTGGACGCGTTTCGCCGTTTACGGCTCCTCAGCAAGGCTCCGGGTCTGACGGAAAGGTAAGGGACCTCAACTCTATACACGAACTTATTTTAAGTTTGTGTTTTTCAATATAGATGCTTTCGGTAGGCTGAACCGATACATTGGCTTCCAGCGACACCCAACGTAGTTTGCCCGCAGTGGGCCGCCGCCTTGCCAGCGTTTGAACCTATATGGATTCTCGCTGTCCTGGTTGGGCTGATACGTGTGGTTGCCACGAGGTGTAGCCACGTGTTGTAACTCTCATTCGTAAACTTGCATTTCTGTGTTAAAGTACTTTGAGGTCCCTTACCATTCCGTCAGACCCGGAGCCTTGCTGAGGAGCCGTAAACGGCGAAACGCGTCCAAGGATTGGGTCTGACGGAAAGGATAAGGGACAACTCTATACACAAACTTATTTTAAGTTTGTGTTTTTCAAGTTTTAGAGAATGTTATTATGCACAGTTTAAACTTATTTCTGTATACAGGGTAGTTCAAAAAAGCGTGGCGAATATAACATTAAAAATACCCTATTTTTTAATTTATTTTTAGATTCTGCATGAAATGCTATAACTTTCTTGTTAATAGTGTTATATACCTAAACCTAGTAGTAAATATTTAAACTTTTTGCAAAATAAATTACCACAGCTCCTTGATGACATTGAATGGAAATAAAGATAGATTCAACAAGACGGCGTTCCTGCTCATTACCATCGGGAAATTAGGGAATTTTTAAACAATCAGTA
This sequence comes from Polydrusus tereticollis, assembly GCA_963920685.1. Taxonomy (NCBI): domain Eukaryota; kingdom Metazoa; phylum Arthropoda; class Insecta; order Coleoptera; family Curculionidae; genus Polydrusus; species Polydrusus tereticollis. The sequence continues at coordinate 41,419,988 of OY987332.1, read as the reverse complement.
CCCACAAAAATGGATCGGTAGGGATGGATTAATATAGTTAAAAGACTAAATATGTGTATCCAAGTAGACGGGCCTTATTTTGAACATTCATTACGTCATAATAATTAAAAATTAGGTAAGTTACTTAGCAGAATAATTACTGTTATTTATTTTATAGCGTTAGTCCCGTCAGTGTAATAAAAACAAGGGTAAATATGAGAAAAATCAAAATAAATCGTAAAATACTAAAAACATGTATATGACATACTTAATGAAAGTTGAAGAGTTTTATAAAACCTATCAGAAAAAAATAGTAATATACAGGGTGTGCCGTTTAAAAAAGTTTTTCAGTTAAGATTAATTGAAATGTATAAATTTATTTTGAACGCCCTGTAGCATCTTACTCACATTTCGCTACATGTTTTTTTTTTGGCATCCCAATGGAACGTTTGTACCAAATAAAAGTATTCCGCCTTCAGCAACAATGGCGGAACTCTCAATTTTTTATAAGAGTAAAAAATAATATTTTTCTAGAAACATTAAAATATTAGAACAACTATTAGGTTTAGGATAACACCATTAACAAAAAGATTTTCACGAAATTAAAAAATGGGGTGTTCCATTTAATAAAACTTATGTTATATTCGCCACGCCTGTTTGAACCACCCTGTAAACTTAAAAATAATTTTAAACCATGCATCCTAATATACTCTAAAACTTTTGTAAAGGGTGTCCCAAAATGAACGCACATTTTTATTTGTTAACAAAACACATTTATTTCTTGAAATATGTCAAAAATTTACTGGGATTAGAAAGAATACATATCACGATTAAGTGTGAAACACAATATCCGACAAATGTCCACCGCGGTTTTGCTGGCAGGCCCTTGCCCTTTTGACGAAATTATTGATAACATTTTCACATATTTGTGGACCAATTTCATCAATGACGCGTCGAATTTCGTTCTACAAGTCAGGAAATGCGGCTGGTTTATTGACATAAACACGAGATTTAAGAAAACCCCATAGAAAGAAGTCGCACGGTGTTATATCGCAGGATCGTGGCGGCACGATAACGTTCGCCATTTACTGCTAGTGCAGTTCCAGCCTCGTCTTCAAAGAAGTATGGCCCAATTATTTCGCCGAAACAAAAATCGCACCAAACGGTGACTCGTAGAGGATGCATTGGTTTTTTGTGAATAACACGACGTATCCATTTATTTAAAAATGTGCCTTATCACTAAACAGGATTTTCTTCAAAAAATCTCAGTCATTTGCCTTGTTTTCCAGAATCCAATTAACAAATTGCTGGCATCAATTATTGGGTCAATTGGATTTTATAGGCATGCAAATGCAAATCTTTTGTAAGAATTCGCTGCATACTACTTTTGGTAATGTTCAATTGCTGTGACCGACGGCGAATCGACGTGCCTGGATTCTTACCAACACCTTCCGACACTGCTGCAATATTTTCAACAACAGATCGAGAAGTACGCGGCCGCCCTGTTGATTTTATGTTTTCAACTGAACCACTTTGCTCAAATTTCTTGATCAATCTTTGCACTGTCGTGTGTCTTGGTCCATTATTTTTTCCGAAAACGGCTCGCACTCTATGAACTGCATAACATTCTCCACATTTATAATACGTTTTCACGATAACAACGCGCTGTTCTACTACCGTGTAGCGTTCCATGGCTATTAATTGCAACAAATTACATGAGAGCTATCAAATTTTCAGAAGCCTACTATGACAAAAACGAAAATTCCACGATATTTAAAATGTGCGTACATTTTGGGACACCCTTTATTTAACGTTTTTTGGTAATTCCCGAAACAAATGAGATATTGAACTTTACACTATGGTTGACTCACCCTGAAACTTGAAACTTAAAATATGCGATGTTGGCTGAAGAGAAAAGTACCTATTTTTTTCATATTTGATCATAATTGTGACAATCCGATTTTGTCACAAATGAACTATTGTAATCTAATGCCTTATATCACATGTCTGACTTGTATTGTGTCTTTAAAAGAAAATTGAATTTTCCCTTCTTAAAGCGATGTTTGTTCCCTGTATAAAGTAAATACAATCATACCTTAGGTCAACGGCCTCTGTTTTCGTTGTCTTTGACGAAGCAGGCTACATTATCCCCCTGTTTTAAATCACATATCTCCCTGGAATACACTATCAGAGACTTATTCTAGTGTTTCATTAGGTAATCCAATTAATATATTTCTCTGTTATGATAACCTGTCAAATCGACTAATGAATTTTCTAGGTTAATATTCTTCTTCTGAACATGTGTGGGCCGTAACATTATTGGCCGTTTGCTTCGAGAATGGCAGGGATATCTTAGGACTTGGGTTTTCTTTAAATAATTTTTAATGAATTGTAGGACTTACGAATTGACTTCTTATGTGAAATTGAATTTGGGTGCATCTGTTTCATTTTTCTTGGCTTGGAGTAGCTGCAATTGAATGGGCTCTAAAGACTTCATTCCGTGTCGCCGCCAGTGTGTGAACCGGCCTCTTTTAGAATCGAACGGCAGATCTTGCCGGAAGTTGGTGTCGCCCTAAATTCGCTTTATCGCTCTCCACCTCTCTCTGGCGTTTCTCTTCTCTCTCACATCCTGTTAACAGCACATTTTTAAGTTTTAACCCAGAATTCTTCAGTGACCTCACTTAACTTCCAGCGTTCAACGAGGCAGCAGGCGTTTCTAGATCCAGGGCTATTCAAGCCATCTGTTTACCAGGATTTGGGATCTTGAAGCGTTACTTTCTGTGCCCCTTTATTTTGTTGTGTTCATTTTTGGTTCCCGGGGCCACAGAAAGCCACATCGTGGGATTTTTGTCAAAGTTGTCCGCTGATTGAAGGTAGGGTTTTTTATATATATACCATGCCGTTTCTTTGTCGATTTTTCAACTGTTTTCCTAAAAAAAAACACCTTCTGGGGCTCTCTTTTAGTTAAGTCGGGTCACTAAGGCCGTGAAGGGCTAACCATCAGGAACACTCACCACCGTTGGAACCCCATATTTCAATTTTAAAGACCCTACAGCTCCAATAGGTAAGCGTAATTCATTTTTCTTTCATATTTGTCCCTGTATATTGCTTCAAAATCGCTATAATTTAACACCACATCCTTTGTTCAGATAAATGTGCTTTCGTACTTATGACCGAGTATAATTGGCTTCGTTAGCTGAGTAATTAATATTCTTTATTGTTTTACGATTAAGTGGACCCCATTTTACCTATGCTACAAGATTTGTTTTTTTTTTGTTACCTGTTTACTGTTAATTTGGTTTAAATTCAATTAATCTTGACCTTGAAATTTAATTTACTTTATTTAAACTATAATTTTTTTCTTTATAAAGGGGTCCAACTTACTGCTTATTTTGGAACGTTTTCTTTGTTTTATATAGCACAAGTTTGCTTGAAAGCCAGTGTCACATGGTATCTTAATTCTTAACATACAGGGTGTGCCCTAAATATAAATATTTTAAGTGGTTTAAAATCAAACCAAATATAATTGATTGTCACAATTTAAATCATTTTAACATCTACAAAATTAAAATAAATTATTTGATCAAATTTGAGATGTTCGAGTGTTAATCATTTCGTTTATTTTTATAATGAAGCCTTATTTGATTATCATTATTGTAAATCCACCAATTTGTCAAGATGGTTCTTGAATGGACATTTTTTAGTTTGTATTGCTCTTTTTAATAGCGGCATATCCTGATTATGTAATTTTTTTTTATTATGTCCTGGCTTAAATAAATTACTGATTGGTTCGCTGTTTGATAACAAATATATTGACATCACTTGTGCTAAATTGTATATAGTTATATATTTCCCTTATGTGTGTACATAATTCATTTTTTTTTTATTTTATGATGTAACCTTAGTACATAGGCGTACGTGCTGGCTTGACAAATTAATTTTATTTAAAGTTTTTGGCACTTCAAGCTTAATTAAAATATTTAATCACTATAATATTAAGTCCCTGAATATAATTTTATAAATTAATTTTTTTTACCTCAAACCAAAACTTGATTTGTGACTTTAATTATTTTTATTGACATTTTTCAAATTTAATTTAATTCAAATTTAATTCAAATTTAATTCTTGCCTATAATTTAACTTTTTATAGTTGCTTTAATTTTTTTGTAGTTCCTTTTTCCTTTTGTTTATTTTCACTTAGTTGGTTTTGCCATTTTAATTTTATTACTTTACAATAAATTTATTGTACAAAGGGAAAAGGAACTAGGTAATTTTTTTATTAATAAGCCATCAGCTAATGCTTTTCTTTTTTTAACAGGGTCTTTCTCTTCTTCCCCATTCTCTTTTTCTGTTTTCATCCCCTTGTCTTCGTCTTACGGACGTCTTGTTGACGTCCCTCGACGCACCACCAGCTTCCTTCCCCTTTGGAAGAAGCACACGAACAGCAGCAGTGTACTGCTTGACAGCTAAGTTTAGGTTAAGCACTAACCCGCATATATATATGTCTCTTTTTTTATTTAAATAAAAGCCAGCATTAATTTTAATTAATTATTTTTGTTTTATTTGTACAGCTCCCCCTGTGGTTTTCTTTATCTAGCCTATTTTTTTTTCTACCTAAGTTGTGAAGTCCAGCTGAGAGTAAGGCCCCAGCATGATCTTGAAGGTTTCCGTTTTGACCTGGCTGCAAAACGGTGGCGCCCTATTTAAACCCCCCCCCCCCCCCTTACTCTCTGGCAATAGAGCTAGGTCATTTCCACGCGGTCCCTCAGCCTCTCACCTCAGCTTGGCTTCGTGGTTTTGGCTTCACTTTTATTTATTTATTTTCTTTTCATGTAACTTAATTTAAACAAATTTTCTAACTAAAAAAAAATAATTAAATTTTTAATGACAGCGAAAGACGCGTTGCATAATGCAAAATAAAAAAGTCACTTAAAATTGAGTAGGGTGATCCACTCATTTTTGACGAACCGAATTTTTGCGGTCTCGTCAGAGAATGCGATATCGAATGTGCGACACGTCGAAGCCGAAGAATCATTGCTAAAGGTGATTAGGCCGAAGATTAGACTCTTTGGAAAGTAATAAAATATTCGCTACCTTACTATTACACCAAACGGGCTTAAAAAGGACCACGTATATCAAATACAAAGTAAAAAAATCGTTTAATTTAACTTAAACCCAGAAGCCCTCTGGGCTTTTCCAATATTAATTACAATACCGTTTTATATAAAAAGATTTGAACGTTGTAATGCCAGTGTTTTCGAAAGGAGGATAAAATTGGTTTATTATTGGGAAATAAAGGTCGACGGGATGGAAAACATGTGGCAAAAGAAAACCTTAAAGATTAAAAACTAATTTAAATTTACTTCGGCTTGTTTATTATGATGTATTAAAAAATTAAACGGGAAAATTAAATTACCGGCAAACAACATCAATTTAATCTCATTGCCGTGTCTGATTACGTGGCGGATGGGTGGGAGGGGGAGGGTAGGGTGTAGAGGTTAACTTTGATATTGGTAAATAATTAGTATGGATTTTCAATATATATTAGCACTATATACCTTTATTAACAAATAATAAATTAACCTAAAGTAACCAATAATTATTTTATTCCTTGTCTCCTGGCGCTGGGTTTAAATAGGTTAATAACAAAAAAATTAAGTATTTGTGGTCAATAACCACCAGCAGTCTACGGCACGAATTTCTGGCCAGTGTAACATTTATACAATCACGGTAAAAAATACCTTAAAAAAATTCATATAAATAAATAATATTACATGAACTACATGAAGATGACCCTGAAAGACGAATGCAATTTTGTAAAATTATGTCCGAGCGAGTTAAATCCAGCTTATACAAGAACCATTTGTTACAGTAACTAATGTACTTTATCTTTTGTCATAGAAATGCCAACCGACAAAATGGTAGGTATTGGGCTGATGTAAACCCGCATATTTTTAGAGAGTGTCACACTTAGACCCCTCAAGAAGTTAATGCGTGGTGTGACAATTTAATTTTGTCACTGTTAAGTCATTAGAACTTGCCTGTTAATAGTAACTTATATCGCATATTTGATTTGAATTTCAGCCTTAAACCTGGCAAAAAGTACGATGTTTTAGACACGATACCATACCTTGGTTTTTCACTTAAGGTTAATGACCTTCCTTTCGGTGTCCTTGGCTGAGTTTGTTTTGCCCATGTCTTTACCCTATTTTCCTTGTATCGACTACCATATCATTTGATCCATATATAACAGTATTTACGTAGAAATTTCTTTGTTTCATTCTTTTTCAATTGTAATTGTCAGTTTTAGTTCAAAATTTTAGAGGTTAGCTTTTCTTTTTTGGTAAAAGTTTTTATGGCCTGTGCAGTCAAGTATAGTATTTTTATTGTTCCACGAAGTCTGGGTCATAAATTTGAACGTGGCCATCTGTCAAGTGGTGATTTTTGGTTATTTTTTAACAGTTGAGGCTAGTGAGATTTCTTGGTTGAGTTCTTTGCCTTTTTAGTGTCACTTTTACTTCCAACGGCGGAGAAGAAACCAGTGCCTTTTTGTCTACGATTTTCTGAATCATCCTATTGGGATTTTGGATGAAAGGGTAATTTTGGATACCTGACGTACTGGGCGGCCAAAGGAAAATTACATTGGTGGGATTCTTGTTTTTGAACATCCTACGTGCTATAATTCCCTATTGTCTCGTCAACTTTCTTCTAAAGTGCCTTCATTGTAGTAAGAGTCACTAGAACGTGGGCCAAAACCTCTGGAGCACCCAGCATCCCTCACTTGACCCCTGTATAATTAAACTTTGGCCCTTAAAGCTCTTGCTAGGGCCTTCGTCTTTCGTTTTCTCTCTCTTCTTTCTCCAGTCTTCTCTATCATCATTGCGTCTTTTGACGCCATTATTTTCGTCACTTTATAAGCCGCTCTTTTTGAGCCACGCCTCATTTTGAAGAAGTCTTGTAGTCTCCTTTGAGCAGACTTTTGAAGTTTCAATGTCAGTACAGATAATAGTTTAAGTACTAATATCCCGTTTTATCCTGTTTTTTTTTTTTAAATAAAGCCTGTAACGTTCAGATTTCGCCAATAAAACTTGCCATTTTAGTGACTACCTACATACTGGCTTATAAGTATTTACGTCTACCACGAGTTATTTGGCCTGATAATTTATTAATTGCACACTTACCAGTGATCCTTAGTATCGCTTGTTCATGACCCTTAAATATGTTTCTATAGATTTTATCCTATTTCCTTGTCAATGCCTTGTTACCTTGTGATTTTTAGTTTGATCGACTTAAGGTTTCTGTATGGTTCCTTAACTTGGGTTTGACTGAAATATTGAAGTACTACTGGTCCTAAAAATCATTCGTGTAGAAGTTACTGTAACACTTATACCAGCCCTGTTATCCATTTGTTAAGGTTACCTTGTAACTTGAATATAGGATTTCACTCCGCCAAGCTGAATCACACCGGTAAACAACCGATTAAATAACTTGTTGATGTTTTGGATTCTGATGCATCTTGGATTAAAGCCTGTATCTGGGGATGGAGTTCTGAATATTTATTGCTAGTTTTATGCTTGTTTTCTGGGCCAGATATTGGTTTTTAATTTAAATTATTATAGGTTATATTTTTATTTCCCATCATGTTTATCTGACGTTTGGATGACAGTTGTCATATGAACTTGTCGTAGGTTTAAGTTCACCCGCTCGTCTTCTCTTTGTAGTTTAGGCATTAACTTCTTTATTAGGGATGGTGTACTTTCGGTTTCACTTAGTTATCGATAAGGTTTTGTTGGCTTTGTTTTGGGGCTTAATTACCGACTTATTTTGATTGGAGTTTCTTATATTTGGGTCATGGCTAAGTAATGCCTATGTTTTTATCCTTGATTTTGCTGGTAGCGGTCAGAATCTGACGTTGCAGTGCATGTTGACAGTCGATACATATCGATGATTTTCATCTCCCAGAACTATAGTCTATGGTTGTGACGTATTTCCGGGCAACCATCTTGATTACACCTTGATTATAAATTGGGATTTCGACGTGGTTTCCAGGCTTTTTTGACGAATACCTCGTGCAGTGAACTTTCGAGCTGGGCCCCGTTTCTTGAGCAGGTGTTACACCGCCATTGGTTAATGGGATAATTCAAGAAACGGTAATGATTTAGTGGTGATCTGTTGTGTTTTGATTGTTAATTTGCCTTGATTGATGGTCACCCTAGAACCAATGAATTTGGGATTTAAAAACCAGACTTGGTAAGTTTTTCTTGCACTTCTATCTCGAAACTTTTTGTCAATTGCTATCGACACGTGTTATGTTAAAACCATTTGTGGGGCTAAGTCGTTTTCTTTCTGCTTATTTCAGTTTGTTGATGGAAGCCCACTGCATTTTCATGCTGCCTTAGCATAAAACAGAGGATTTTGACCCTTGAGAACAATAGGTAACTAATGCATTTTCTTTATATTGCTTAATTTTTATGACACATGCGTTTAACCGTGGTTTGCTACATTTATTACTCTAAATTAATGTATTACGGGATGAATTCTGGGGGTGGAAGTATCGTTAGGCTTGAGTACAGTGTGTTAATTGACTAATTAACTCTTAATAACTAATTAACTCTTAAATTTAGTCACCAAAGTTCCCTGACGAGGAATGTGTGAGACTTGTGGGTTAAGTGGATAGAGGGGTATTGATTTGTCTTAAGTTATCAGTAAATGTGACTTTATGTCTTACTTTTATTAATTTTGGTTTCGTAATGTGGAAATTATCGATAAAATGAATTTAAACCTACCTTATTTTTGAAGTTTGTACTAGTTACACGGGGTTCGTTTAGTTTATGAGCCGTAGCTCTTGTGCCAAGTGAATTCATTTCTATTTTTGATCATTTTTTTGTAGTCGTGTTTGACCAAATTTTTAACAGTAGTAGCCAAGTAAATTTTAGCTTTGTCTAATTTTATGTCGCAACTATACGGGTTGTATCTTGAAACCAGTGTTTTGGTTAATTTTTAATGCGGCATTTTGTTCCATTATTATAGGGTTTCATGGACTGGTCCCTATTATCGGTTGTCGATCTTACCTGTTGAAGACAGGGTTTTGTACGTTTGGAACCCAATGATGTTCTTGGAGTCTCCACTTACCATTTGCTTTTACTTACCGTAAATCTGCCATGTTAGCCTTCTGTGTCCTATAGAACGACACAAGGGTTGTAGCTGCTACCGGCTCACAGCGAGGGATTTCAGATAAGCTTTTATTAATTCTTTAATGTCACTTTGATCGACTCTTGTTTACATTACTTAATAATATCTCCCGAACTTACTTTTTGAACACTAATAACTATTAATAATTTATTTCTTAATCACGCGAGACGTTGGTGACAGATTAGCTAGGCTCTAAGTTATCTACCCTTTGAGGTTTGCATTGGTAATTTTTAATTTACTTTCAATACGGTTACTCGATGCTTAGAGGTTGGTTGCTCTTTACCTAGTACTCAATTTTCACAGTTTATTCACCTATATTTTAACTTGCTTAACTTTGAATTATTAGTATCAGGCAATTTGATATGAATTGTTTTTATGGTAACTTTCTTTGACGAGACTATTTTTATTTAGCGTAGATTATAGAGCTTTATAAAGCGGAGTGATCACAAAGCTGAAATGTTAAATTGTAGCCTGGTTAATTATAGCTTATATTTTGGGTCGTTAATATTACTGACATTTTTACGGTATACCTGTAAATAATATTTTTTTTTATACGAATTTTGTCGCCTTCACCATTTTGTCAGGTAAATCATTTCTTTTGTAATATTCAATTTAATCTATAATCTACTACAGGTTAATCAAAATAGAGCCCTCAGCTCTTGCGGATTTTATATTTTCGAGATTTAAATTTCAATTATTTTGCAAATAAGTTCTTAGCCCATAGCCACTTATAAATAATTGTTCTAGAATTACAATGGAATGGTTTCGTCTGTACTATAACAACTTTAAATACTATTGATTTTTGGTGACAAGGTTTGCGCAGGCGCATGAAATATTTGATTTTATTATTGTTAAATTTAAATTAGTCAGTTTATGTCAATCGACAGTAGATGCAAATGATCGCCATATCATTGTCCTACTGCATAGGGCTAGTTAATAATTAAAATTTTACGACCTGTGCTACACTATTCTACTTATTTTATTTATTTACTACGTATGCTTTCAATAGCCAAGAAGGCTAACTTTTACTTGATTTTTGTGAGCAATTGAGCTTTGATTTTAATTGAAAACAAATGTTTCAAGTATTTGCTTTAAATTCGAATTTCATTTATTCCTTCGGATTATCTCGAAGCTACTAGTGCTGGTTTAAGTGAGCCACCTTCAACACCGTGGAGTACTTTTCGGCCTCTTAACTGCTAAGAGTCCGTGGCGCCAACGAACTCACGCGAGTCGGGTAATTTGTAGACGAATCAGAGCCTCACTTCAGCTCGTACTAGCCAGCTAGAGAATATTGGTCCCTTATTTTACCTTTTTATGAAAGCGAAATTATTTTATTTATAAAAGATTTTAAAGCCGAATTCAACGTCTTACAAGCCACCAATAATGCTTTTTTAACTAACTTTTATTTATACAGCTCCGCCCTTGCCTTCTTATTTTTTTTTACCCTTGCTTAGGTGGTGTCAGGTCGCACGGTCAGAGCTAGGCTCCATGACCATCTTAGAGGATTCTAGGTTTTCCTATGGTAAAGCTGGTGGCTCTTGTTATACCCCCTCTACGAAAGCTAGAGCAATTTGAACGCGTGCTCCACAACTACTGCTGCTCATGTGGGCAGAACTATTGTGAAACTATATTGTAGGGCCCGTATTTCCAGAGGAAAACTTAACTGATGTAGTAAACCTACCTGAATTTACTTCAATATGTTATTAATCCCCAAGTTTAAGCAATAGTGGCTGAGAATCAGGGCGAATTTGAAAACCCCGTCATTTTAAAGCAGGATATCGCGCCACCACAATTTTTTAGACAAGTCAGAAGTTGGTTGGACCCGACATATCTAGTATGGTGGATTAACCGACAGGGCCCGCTGAAATGGCCTGCTCGGTTACCAGACTTAACTCCCCTCTACTTTTCTTGAGGGCATATGTAAAACGAAGGTTTACATAGCACAACCACAAACAACTCAGGAGCTAAAAGATGGAATTCGACAGGTGTGTTCTAACGTTACACCAAAAACATTCCAAAATGTAAGAAATGAGTAAGGCCATTTTATTGTCAGCAAGTAGAGGGACGACGTTCTGAAAACTTACTTAGATGATTTTCTTGTAAGGTTAGGTGATATATAGTTTTAAGTTAAATATTTTATATTTGTTTTTGTCATTTCTAAACAACCGCTAAATCGATTTTACAAATCAAAACGGCGTTGAATACCTTTCATACAATATGCCATTATAACCTCCATTACATTTAAAAATGTCTTGTCGTCGACAACGCCCTCCATGGGGTGGTGAGTGACACAATCATGTCATTTTATGCCAAAGAGTAATTTAAGTAATGCTATCTTGCTTATTATTTACCCAACGTCGATATCTTGCTCCGTTCAAAAGTTAAAAGTCTGCACTATACAGGGTGCTTTTTAATAAGTGTCCGATATTTTACAGGAGGATTCCTCAGTTATTTATAAGGTGAAAGTTCATAAAGTCTGTGCGTTTTAAGAAGTCCGATATCGGATTAAATCACCAAGGGATGTTATCGCTTTTAAAACAGTAAGTCGGTTAAGTTACAATATCTTCGCACCTTCGCCATACTTGATCACACCGAACATCCCACTGGTTTACTGTATTATATTACTGGGCGAAATCGGAGGTTTCAAAACAAAATTATCTTAGAATTACGCGTTGAGCATAAATAATAATTAAATAGATAATTAAATTATTTTGCTATTATTATAGTTAAATCTATATAATAATTGCTATTTTCCAAGAACCAATTAAAATTTGCTCAAGTGTGGGATGGTTAAATATGTTAAAGATTTGGTCAGGTATATACTTTTCCGATAATGACATTATTTTGGGATTATTATAATTAAATCTTCATAATAATTACTATTTTCCAAGAAATAATTAAAATTTGCTGAAGTGAGGGATGGTACGTTCTACTTTATTTTAAATAAGTAGTTGTGCTTTTCACTTTTAGTTTGTTTCTCATTGTGTGTGAATTAAAATCAGTTATTAAGCAAAGTTATGATAAATGTTCAGCAAGGTTTTGGCAGTGCAAAAACGAAAGTCTGATGCTTGCGGCATTTCAGAGAAGACCTTAAGAAGACTTCGAAAAAAGAGTGAAGAGGATTTGGACAGACCATATAAAAGGGTTCGACTCCATTCAAAAACCTTGGATTTATCCCAAGGGATAAAACTCTCTATTAGGAATATTGTTTATGATATGTATAAAGCCAAGGAATATGTTACCCTCAAAGCTATTCTTGAAAAGATAAAGCGGAAAAAACTTTGCGATATTGGAACTAACGGTTTGTACATCATCTTAAAACATATGGGTTTCAAATATAAAAAAACGAACAACAGAAAACTGCTTTGCGAGCTGTCCAATGTTGTTTCGAAAAGATGGCAATTTTTAAGGGATTATTTAAACAACAAAAAATCGGAATTGTCAAGACAAGTTGTTTTTCTTGACGAAACATGGGTATTTGCAAACGGAACTTCAACAAAAACGTCTTGGCAGGATGACTCAAAGCATTGTTATTCAAGTACCCGTGCAAGTAATGGAAAAAGGTATATTATATTACATGCTGGTAATGAAGAAGGTTTTGTTTTAAATGCCAGTTTGATACTTTCATCAACAAAAAAACCTATCTACAAGTAGGTACGTTCTGTCGCAAGACTACAAAATCGGTTCTTTTTAGAACCAAAACTTTATAAAAAAGAATTCGTAAAACTAATTTGTCTGAATACTACAAAAGCTAAAAAATTATTATTTTTCTTTACCTAAACTAATTTTTTATTTACTTTAAATTATTTTATTTAGAAATTGTAATTCATCAACATCCAAAATTACCTTCAATATAATTTATTGTTTGAGAGCCACCGACATAATGCTCAAGAGGTTTTATGGCTTAGCGGACTTCTAAAAACGCACAGACTTTATAAGCAAGCCCTTCATTTTTGAGATATTGTTAAAAAATTATTTTAATTTTTGTTTTTCGTTATTTTTGAAATAATGTCTATCTTGTACGAAAATTGGTATTTGGGGATTTCTTAATATGAGAAATTCAAATTGGATTTTAGGTTGGTCCTTAATTATAGGGGGCGCCATCTACAGGTCTTTCTCTCTTTTGGGGAGTCATAACTTTTTCGTGCCAATATGTATCACATTTTTTAGAAGAAAAATCGATTCCTCTATCATTTTTACGTGAAAACGGTATGCTTGTCAAAAATCGCTACAAGCAGCCGTTTTCGAGATATTTTGATTTAAATCAATCGATGCATGTGTTTGTCAAAAAGTGAACAATTTTACGAACTTAAAAATAAAAGTATCAAGTTGGCTAGTACGTATATTCCAATGTTTATTTTGTGTCATGTCAAAAATAATATCTTGGCGCGTAGTTAAATAGTTTTATTGATTATTATTATGATTATTTGTTAAAAAATGGTAAACTTTACCAATGCTGACATACATTTTACATACGGACTTGCTAACGGAAATGTATATGAGGCTAAACGTTTGTATCAGGAGCGTTATCCGAACCGCACAACTCCTACTTCAAAAACGTTTACAGAAATTCACGCTCGGTTGAGGGAAACAGGAAGGTTTGAGAAAGCTACTCATCTGTCGGGTACACATCGGACGGTAAGAACCCAAGAAACCGAGGAAGCAGTTCTTAATCTGGTAGGAGAACACCCGGAAACAAGCACCAGAAAAATAGCGCTGACGTTAAACATTTCTCATGTCCTAGTATGGAAAATCTTAATTGATAATCTGTTATATCCCTGCCACATTCAAAGAGTTCAGGCACTCCTCCCTCGTGATTTTCCATTACGTATCAACTTCTGTCGTTGGTTTCTCCAATGCCTTATTCAAAATCCTTTATTTAAAAATCAAATCCTGTTTACCGACGAAGCAGATTTCTCACGCAACGCTATACTCAATTTTCACAACAATCATTATTTGTGATCAAAGGAAACCCCCATGCGATATAGGAATCACATTTTTAAAAACAGTTCTTTCTTAACGTGTCGGCTGGAATCCTTGGAGATTATTTAAGAGGCCCATTCTTTATTCCAGGAAGGGAGAGATATCGTAATTTTCTTGAAGAAGATTTGCCTATTTTACTGGAAGATGTGCCGCATAGACTACGAATAGACTCAACAACGGCTGCTTGTAGCGACTTTTGACAAGCATACCATTTTCGCGTAAAAATGATAGGGGAATCAATTTTTCTTCTAGAAAATGTGATACATACATGCACGAAAATGTTGTGACTCCCCAAAAGAGAAAGAAACCTGTAGATGGCGCCCCCTACTATTAAAGGCCAAACTTAAATCAAATTGGAATTTCTCATATTAAGAAATCCCCAAATACCAATTTTCGTTCAAGATAGACATTATTTCAAAAATTACTTACGAAAAACAAAAATAAAAATAATTTTTTAACAATATCTCAAAAATGAAGGGCTTGCGGACCCATGCCATAACCAGATACAGTTGGAACAAATAATCGAAGAATACAACACACTATGGAATTTTCCAAACTGTTTCGGATCAATTGACGGGAAGCACTGCCAAATAAAATGTCCTCCCAATAGTGGAAGGGTATATTTTAATTACTTGAAATATTATTCTGTCAGACTACAAGGAGTTGCCGATGCAAACAAGAAATTTATTACTATAGAAGTAGGTTCAAGAGGATTTAAAAGTGATGGTGGACTTTTTCAGTCTTCGACACTTTATAACTTGTTAGAGGCAAATCGACTGAATGTACCTCCAGAAAAAGCATTACCAAAATTAATATTTTGTCAAATATCATGATAGGTGATGAGGCTTACCGGCTAAAAACCTATCTAATGAGGCCATATCCACGACAAAAAAATGGAGTTTTAGACGATGAAAAGCAACCTTTCAATGACCCCCTTTCACGTGTACGAAAATGTATTAAAGATGCATTTGGCATATTATATCAAAAATTCGGAACTTTTGATACAAGCATATTACTTAAACAACCAACAGCTGTAAATGTCATCAAATGTGCATGCATTCATTACACAATTTTATCAGGCACATTGATAGAGATACTGATTTAGATTACGTTAATATTATAGAACATAATAGACAAAACAACATAAATTTAAACGCAAGAACAGTTCGGAACAATACAGCTTCCAATAGAGCTATAGATATTAGAAATTTATTTAAACAATATTTTGTCGATAAGAATCTATGAATTTTGTAATAAATAAAAAATAAATTCCAGGTTGTACTTTGTGTTTTTTCAGTTTATCTATAGTTAATAAAAGATACTTACTGGGTATTCCCAATATCTCTCCTACTTCAGCACATATTTTGTATCTCAAGCGCCTATTTTTATAAGAAGCCAGTTTTGTGTTCCATAACGAAGGTCTAGACTGGATTTCTGCTATCAAAATCTCGGCTACGTCCTCGTCTATTGAAGTCATTTTGACTACTGAATTACTGGAATGCTATTACGTCGCGCCAAAAAAACAATTCCGTTTGTTTTCGTCGCTGACGCTGCATGCTTGACATCGCGTGACATCGCGAGTCAACGCCGGGATAATCGCTCTCACTCTGAATGTTTACACATGGGTGATGCTAGGCTGTTTTACCGGCGACTCGACGAATGACGCTCCTACCCTGAACAGTCCTTAAGATAAACGCAATTTATGACATTGAAACCAGCAAGTCAAATTGCTTGTTACAACTTCCACGCCACGTGTTGTTAGAATAATGTTGATTTAGAAACTTCGTTTTTAACTCGTTCGTTAATTAATTTTTAATTCAAAACAGGGGTTACTAATCTCAATAATTAATATTTGTCTTCAAATTCTATTTTAATATGTATGCTTCCCTCTTAATCATCATCTTCTTCTGTCGTCTCCGTATTTCCAAAGAATTGAACTTGTTACATGTCTTGCAGGTTTATTTTGATTTCTAAACCTAATTCTGTTGTTTATTATTATTATTATTATCTTATAACAAAACTGGGTCGGATTTCTTAAAAGTACTATTTATGAGGGAGTCGAGATTAAATACTTAAAGTAGACAGCGGTGATAAATGACAGTAATATTATAAAGAAAATAGGAAGGAAGGTACAAAGGCAAGCAGAAAGATAATTTTTTGCTTCCAATCAACGAAAATAAGGGGAAAAAATAAACTTTATTACATTTAAATATTGTATGTTCATATATTATTTAGTTTTAATATTCAGACTCCCTTGGAAACAATAAAAATTATCTAACTTTATCCGGTTAAATAGCGTTGTAAGATCCAAAAACATGGTTTTGTGGAAATTAACTTACTTAACTAAAACTAAAAATTTGGTTAATTTTCAACAACAGCTAATTTATAAAATTAGTTTTTTTTAGTGTAATTCTCCCGAAATTTGTTACACGAACATTTTGTGATTTTCCTTTATTGTTTTGTTAAATTTCACACAAAGTCATCAGCGTCTGGCAAATTCTGGCTTCTTTTAAATTTTTATTAAATTTCCAAGGAAAGTTTTCAGGCAGTATTAAATTATTTCGCCTTGCGAGGCTTTCCTACATAAAATAAAAATAGCATAACAAAAGAATGGAATGCTTACTTAATTTTACTGTACAAACGTCACAGGGAAAAGTGTGGAACATGTAATTTTTTATTTAGAGTCCGTGTTAGGGAGACAGACGTGTGTCAACTAGGGCTGGGCGATTATGAATCTTCACAATCGATTGTCGATTGTTAAAAATTATCGATTATTTCGATTAATCAAAAAACAAGCGATTAATCGTAAAATAATCGATTTTTAAATTTTCACAATTGTTTAATTGATTAATCGATTATTTTGCCCACCCTAATTGTAAGTGATCTTAGGTCATCGCTTACAGGGGACCATATAGAGCAACTTGTTCTTCTTGCTATGAATAAAAAATTTGTTAAGCTGTCGTGGTATGTTGTTTATTATTATGTAGTCCTGATTCCTGAGTGATAGAGGCGTTTTGAACTTTCATTTTCTTTATTTAAGTTTATTACAACGTTTAAACTGGTAAATCTCTAGTCGTCTCTAGAACTATATTCATATGTAATACCACAAGAGGAAAAATTTTGTCGGCAAAATTTTCGATTGGTATGAAAGTTTGTTCACGAGCCGTGAGGCGAGTGGTTTTGTAAAAAATTTCATGAGCGAAATTGCTAAAAGCAACAAACTTAAATAAACCAAGAGAACAATTTTGCAGACTTAAATTTTTTTCGAGTGGTATTCGACATGACTATTTCACGAGAGTGAGAATAAATGGAAACGGATGTTTTAAAACAACTTTCATTTAAATTTTAAACAAATCCAGTAATAAAAAAGGTAATAAAAGCTACCTACATATAAAAATTACAATTATTGTAGTTGACGATCTGCGCGTTATTTTTTTCAATTACAGCTGCATAGTGAGTTTGCACCTGGACCTGGCTTGCATTCGAAGTAGAAGTAGAAGTAGAAGCTGAGACCTTATTTTCCTGATTTTCTCGGAGATTTTCAACTAGTTTTAAGTGATGTTCTGGATTAAGTTGCAAGCATGGTTTCAAAGAGTTGGTACTGGAATGACCTGTAAGCTTAATAAGTTCTTGGTCACCAACTCCTTTTTCTGCCAACGTAGAGATTGCAGACGATCGCTGTTAATGGTTTCTAATCTTACATTTTTTAGTGTCCAGGCCAATTTTTTCCGCAGATAGCTTTGCCCATTTTGATATATTATTAATTCCCAAAGGCATGTTTTTATACCATACTTCTTTTTTCCAGTTAAGATTGACAGTCAAAAATAGCCTCTCTGTTGTTAGGTAGGGATTGGTAGTTCTTTTATACATTAGCTTCAAATATAGACGGCCTGGATACACACGTTCATTGTTTTTGGTTTTTATTAGCCATTTACTATTTGTTAGCGCTTTTGAACCTCTTTGGGAAGTCTTCGAGAATATTGGATTATAATCAATTCGTCGAGAGAAATTACCTTCAAGGTCAAGTTCCTTTTGAAAATAATGTATTTTGCAATTTGCAGCTTCATTACCGCGCCAGGCAAGTTCAACGGGGCAAATATGGAAAAAAAATTTTTTGCAACCCGCCAGGATTGTTCTCCTCGTAGCATTCCACCATTTCCAAAAGTTGTTCCAATGGAAATGCTTTTGAACTTGCTTTTCTCTTTTCTGGCGCTGCCTGCAGTTGCCGACGCTTCGCATCTCTGTCCAAGCGAGCTGATTTGAAAATTATGTCTTGGAAATGATCAATTTTCCTTTCAAATTCCTTATAATATTTATCTTGAACCATTTGGGTAGTTGTATTCCATAAAGACTTTACACTTGATTCTTTATATTCATCACCATTCTTTTTCTTCAATTTGTAGCCGTAATCTTCTAGAATTTTTGATAAATCTTCCGGCGAAGTATCTTTTGCTAATTTATAGTTTTTTTCCAGTAGAAATTGAGAAAATTGCCCCCACACTTGCTTTGTTTCCCTTGAAAAACTCATTTTGTTTTCTGTAGTAATATATTAAGGGATAGGGAAATTATCGAAAATCATTCCGAAGATTTTTTGCCGTGGAAATCGCTCGAGGGCTTGCCCGAGAGCGATTTCCTAATGGCAAAAAATCTGAGAATGATTTTCTGATTATTTCCCAATCCCGAAATGTATTTTGAAGATTATTTACCAAATAAAAAACTAACGATTTCTGACGGGTGAGATTTTTACTTTTGACAAGGGTGATTTTCACCGGAGAGCGGGAGATTATCGCTGGATTTCTGACGGGTGAGATTTTCACTTTTGACAAGGGTGATTTTCACCGGAGAGCGGGAGATTATCGCTGAATAATCAGGTGAAAATCAACCCGCTTTTATAATGGATGAGGTAAATAATCACATATAAACTCGTTTTAATACAAAAATGTCAGTTTGACATGACTCCAATTAAATAATTGTTGTCATAGAAATAAAAAAAAAATTATTGTATTTTCAGGTGACTTTTTTTCTAAATGTCAAAAAATGGTCGCGGCAATACAAAGTTGATTGATTTTGTCGACCACCAGTCCAGGTAGTTGTATTGTTACTTGAATACCCGGTGCCGGTGTAATACACTCTAGTGAAATAGTCACCTGAATACTGAATACTATTCACCTGAAGCCGATTGGAGATTTTTGCTAGTTGAAGCGTTATGATCAAAATAAATCAAGGCAATGGAAGTCCAAAACAGTTCCTAACCTTCAAACATAATAATTATATTATGCAGTATTGCTGACTTTTGGGTGAGCAATAATATATCTTCTTGAATTTTGTAATTTATTTATAATATAATCTGTCCAAAATTGCTGAAAAGGAAGTCTCTTTTCTGCAAATTTTGATGTTGAAAAAAATTTGAATGAGGAAATTGTAAAAACAAATTATCCATTTTTTTTACTTGCACACTCTATACCATTATGATTTAATTTTTTGTTAATTTTTTTATATTTGCCTCACTTTGTTAGTCTGGTTCTTTTATTACTTTGTTTTCTTTCAAAAATTCCAGCAAACAGTAAACATAATAAGGGGCACAAATTTTATTTTAAAGTTTTATTACTGTTTTGTCTTTAAGAAAAAAAAGCATAATATTACATTATGTTTATATGTAGGTATATTAGATAGTTTATTCCAACAGGCGAATTCGCTTAGCAGGCTGCTCGCTAGGGTTATGACAATTCATAATCAATTAATCGATTATTTTGCCCACCCCTAGTATCAACACGTCAAAGAGAGTAGGTTGGTACATGATGTGTGCGTGAGATTTTAATCTCTGCTATTTTTGTTTGTAAATAACCGCAGTAATTGGCATTCAGTCACGTAGCTAGTCAAAAACGCGTCGCAACGGTACTTGTAAAACGTCATTGGGGCGCGAGCTTCCTATTGGGCGAAAAATAAGTTATGTCGAATCGCGCGCCGGTTGAGAGGAACTAGAAGCACGGCGCAAGCGTGAAGCAAGAGAGTCTTCCAATATGGCTCGGTGAAGCAAGTGCTGTTACGTGCGCTACACGATTTAAGGCCTTTTTTGGCAATTGAGGCCTTCATTCCAAGATGGTTCCATGAAGCAAGTTCTCTTACGAACACTACACGTTTTTACGGCCGTTCTTGGACAACTAGTGCTTTCTTTTTAAGTAGAACTAAGCAGCTACCGGTATTATTTATTATTTCAAGTGATAGTTGGGGAAACAATGTAAGAAAGCAGTTAGTAATGTTAACGTTAGTGTATTTGTCGTGAATCCTTGTAACATGCTACCATAACCTGCAATAAGGAATAAAAACACAAGTATTTACATAAACAATTGTTTTAATCAAAGGTGCAGAAAATTAAACGAACCAGTTAGCAACCTTATTGGCCACGCAGTAAAAATTATTGTATTACTTCCACGACGGCGCCAGGCCTTCAACATAAATTAACATAAAACTAAAAAAATTATCTAAGAATACCGGTAGTGAAAATGCATTATCCACCAACACCGACCGCCGTTCGGCGACCAGTACCAGTGGTGAAATTTTACTACTCCTCTTACTGTGGGGGCGCGAAAATCCGCGTGCGTTCGACGCGCTGGTTTAAACTTGCAAAATTTTGCGTGTTCGTGATCGATGTAGCAGGTTAATTTTTCATTCTTGTCTTGATAAGCGCATAAGACGTACGGAGTGCCTTATTTGCTATTACGTATCTACCGCAATTGTGAAAAATAATTGCAGATAAGGTAAGTAAGTGATTAAGTAAACTAATTAACAGGGATGCAAATAATTCTTTTTTCTTTTAATAACTTTTGTTTATGAAACGAATAAGGCTTAGTGTTTAATATTTTTATTTTTTTTATTTAAATGGCCAGAGAAGAAAAAAAGAAATTGCCTGGTTACCAAAACTTGCTTAACAAGCGAAAACGGGAGGAAAACTTGGAAAAAACCAATTTCAAAATTAGTAACTTTTTTGAAAGACCACACAACACTACTTCTGATAATAGTGATTTTCTACATTCAACAAAATCAAACTTGCCATCAAAGCAAGCTAATGAGGATGAAGATCCAAAAGAATTAGATCCTGATACGTTTCAGTCAGTGTCGGTACCATCATCTTCGAGTAAGCAAGACGAGTTATCGGAAGAAGCGCCCCTTTCCAACGATCCAGGTCTTTGGCCGAGTGTATTGTCTCCAATCCAGGTGCAAGAACTTGTCGAAATAGGTTCAATGCATTATCAAAATAGAACTGTGTATCCTAAAGACAAAGTGGTCGTAAGTTTTCCGATATATATTTTACTTATATTTTGTTAAATGGTGAGAAGGTTCAGCGTCATTGGTTGCTATATTCTATTGACAAAATGCAGATTCCTGCTTCTGCTGTAAAATATTCAATGACCCCAACCCCAACAATCCATTGACTTTTAAAAACACTAAATTAAGTATCCAAGACGGTTTCAATCATTGGCATCATTTACGCAAACATTTGAGAATCCATAAAAAAAGTAAATATCATTTTCAAAATTTACGTGTCGGGTCAGATTTACTAGAAAGATTAAAAACTAATCGAACCGTTGATTCGAAAATGCAAAATTTATTAAAATATGAAACTAAACATTGGCGCAGTGTCATTGAAAGAATAATTTATACTGTTCAATTTTTGGCTGAACAAAACTTGGCTTTTCGTGGTCCTAGTAACAAATTACTTGAAAGAAATAATGGAAATTTTTTAAAATGTATCGAAATGACAGCAAAATTTGATCCACTCATTTCTGCACATATTAATAGATCTCGGAAAAATATTCCACTTCACCTTGGAGATAAAATTCAAAACGAAACCATTAAATTAATAGGTGACAATATAAGAAATAATACTTTGAACGAAGTTAAAGAAGCAAAGTATTTTTCTATATTACTTGATTGTACTCCTGATGTGAGCCGCCAGGAGCAGATTTCTGTTTGCTTAAGATACGTTAATTTAAAAACAATAAATTTAGTGTCGAAGAACGTTTTTTAACATTTCGTCCTATAAGTGATATAAAAGGTGAAGGTTTAACCAAGTTTTTAATAAAAACTTTGGAAAATTATGGTCTAGGTTATGATAATGGTTTAAATATGAAGGGTATCTAAACATCACGGTGTACAAAAATCAATTTTAGACATTAATCCACGAGCAATGTTTGTACCTTGTTGTAACCACAGTTGAACCTTGTCATAAACGATGCTGTGAAATCCAATATTTCTAGTATAAATTTGTTTTCAACTGTTCAAGAATTATATAGTTTTCTTTCTGCCTCAACGAATTGGCCTGTTTTGAAAAGGAACATTTCAAGTCTGACATTAAAGCCTTTGTCAGATACTAGATGGCCTAGCAGAATTGATGCAATAACCCCTCTAAGATGTCAGTTGGCCGAAATTTAGAATGCTCTTTATGAAATTTTATCCGGAATAATTTTGACAATACTACAAAACATCTAGCTACCTCCATAGGTAAAGAAATTAAAAATTATGAGTTTGTGTGTATAGTAGTGTTGTGGTACAAGATTCTAAGTAAAGTGGATGTTGTTACTAAGATTCTGTAATCAAAAACATTTAATACTTCCCAGGCTTGTGAAAGTTTAGATAACGTCAATGAATTTGTGAAACAATATCGATCTGACAAAGGCTTCAGCGACTCATTAGTAGATGCCAAGGAACTAGCTTCTTGCTTAAAAGTTGATGCAAAATTTATATCCGCAGAAATTTTAAGGCCGCGAAGGATTAAAAACCAATTTTCTTACGAAGGTGACGACCAGCCGATTGAAAATCAAGAAATTACTTTTTCGGAATGCTAGATATTACTCTTTCATCCGTACATGAAAGATTTAAACTATTATCGTGTCATTCTGATGTTTTTATTTTTTTTGTGGAATGTTGAGGATATCGGCAAATATTCTGACCAAGATCAATTTAATTTTTGTAAAAAACTGGAAGAAACCTGAAACTGAAAAAGATCGAAACGAGAAAGATATAGACGAAACAGAACTTTTACACGAATTACAATTTCTGCGAAATGGAGACAAGAACGCGACGTCTGTAGTAGAAACACTTAATTACATTTCAATAAATAACCTTACCCACTCATTTCCATTATTACGATTGCATTGCGCATATTATTAACCATTCCAGTTTCTGTAGCTACAGCCGAGAGGTTGTTTTCTAAATTAAAGTTGATTAAAAATTATTTACGATCTAGAATGGGCCAAGAGCGGTTAGAAAATCTTGCTATAATTTCTATAGGATCTGACCTTTTAAAGCAACTTGAAATGGAAAATCTTGTTAACCAATTTGCAAAAAGTAAAGCTAGAAAAGTCCAATTTTTGTAAGGCCTCTCCATCATGTATCATGATCCTGTATTATCTGTTTCAAAACAATCGCTATTTTATTTCTTTATTTTTTTTTTTAATATGTTTTGTAACTTTGATACTGTTTTTGTTTTGTTACTGTTGTTTCGTATTCCATTAATATTTTTTGTGTACTTTCTGTTTGTCACAAATTAATATAGACATATACAGGGTGCCCGGAAACTTCGTTCGTATGTTTTATGGGGATATTCTACATATAAAAATATGAAAAAATCGATTTATTTAAATCATTGCATAATGTAGTATCGAATTATTGTGTTTAAACTAAAACATTAAAGTAGTCTTAGGACAAATACAAATTTGAAGTCAAAAAAACATCAAGAAGCCCATGGTTAAGGTTAAAATAAATTGACAATGACAATAATTAAGTCAAAGCGTTGTTTTATTGTAATTTTTAAACAAAACAAATTACGAGTTGTTGGTTTAACAATAATAAACGGAAAAAAGTAGAAAAGTTACAACAAATGTTGAAAATGGTTTCCATTCATATCAATACAACCAACTAAACGATTTCTCATTGACGTTCGTACTCTTGCGAAAACTCCTTCCTTATTACGAATTTTCTTGCAACAATAAATAACACCTTGTTCCAATTGTTGTACATTTTCGACAGATTTTAGATTCAGATATCCCCAAAGAAAGTAATTCAATGGATTGAGATCAGGTGAACGGGGAGGCCAGGCAATGGGCCCACCTCGGCCTATCCATCGGTCTGGATTAGTTTGATTTAAATAATCTCGACCCAATCTACTAAAATGAGGTGGAGCCCCATCATGCATAAAATAGTTTGTAAGTCTTTGCTGGTACGGCACATCTTCAAGTAGATCAGGCAAAGAGTCTTGTAAAAAATCTAAATATGCAGGCCCATCTAAACGTTGAGGCATAATGTATGGTCCTATTAATCGATCGCCCAATATACCTGCCCAAACATTAATTGAAAATTTATTTTAAAATCGACTTTCGAAAATTGCATGGGGATTTTCTTCTGCCCATACATGGTTATTATAGAAATTCACGATGCCTTCACGGGTAAACCCTGCTTCGTCAGTAAACAAGACTTTATGTAGAAAAAAACGGTCTTGATGACATTTTCTCTGCATCCACTGACAAAACTGTGCACGAGGAAGTAAGTCTTGAGGCTTAAGCGCCTGAACTTTTTGTATATGGTATGGATAAAGAAGTTGTTCATGCAAAATTTCCCATGTTGTACTCTTGCCTGGCCCTCTTGTAAGGCAATTATTCTTGTGCTTATATCCGGATTGGCTGCAACGCATTCGAGAACTCTTTCTTCTGCTCATGGAGTCCTAGTAGTACGGCTTCTCCTAGTTTCATTCATATTTGGCCTAAAAGTTCCAGTTTCTCTTAATCGTTCATGTAAATTAATGAATAATTTCTCACAAGGAATTTGACGGTTTGGAAAATATTTTTGATACAACCTGCGAGCTTCTCGAGCAGAACCATTAGCTTTGCCATACATAAAATGCATATCAGCTAACTCAACAAATGAATAATCTGACATCTTTTAAAATTTGCACCTTAATTAATCAAAAACACTTTGCACTTGATCAATGATCACTGCAATAAATCGCAAAACGTCATTGTCAATATATTTTAACGCTAACCATGGGCTTCTTGATGTTTTTTTGACTTCAGATTTGTATTTGTCATAAGACTACTTTGATGTTTTAGTTTAAACACAATTCGATAATAGTTTATTCAATGATTTAAATAAACCGATTTTTCTCCTAAATCCCAATAATTTTTTTTAAGAATACTTTTTTTGTGTACAAAAATCACTGGAATTATAATTTCTGGGTAAAATTTTTTAAATGTGTCGTGCACAAAAATCAGGAATAAATAAACTAAGCCACCAGTTTATTACAACCATATAGTTTTCTTCAAAAATTTCAACGGTCAACTATGAGAGAAGGGTGGTAATTTCAGCTCAATATTATAATATTAGTTAAAGGCGCCTATCATTATATCGCACAACGGCGCCAAAAATACTTGGCGCGTCCCTGCACGTGACTAAAACCATGTTAATCTAATCAAGATTACGAGCTTTATAAAGTCAAAACAAAGTCTAAGTTCATAAACGTCAAAATTTTTGTGATTACCATTCAGATCCAATAATAATAACAAAGCACAAAACAACAAATTGACGTTGACAATGTTGACATATCGAAACGATGACTTTGACATACGAATGCACAATTCTTCAAATATCTTTTGTCTCTGTCTAGCACGTTACTTTGAATTCCAGTCGTATTGTGTAACCCCGG
The DNA here is from genome assembly GCA_963920685.1 of Polydrusus tereticollis. Taxonomy (NCBI): domain Eukaryota; kingdom Metazoa; phylum Arthropoda; class Insecta; order Coleoptera; family Curculionidae; genus Polydrusus; species Polydrusus tereticollis. Next base: position 41,394,136 of record OY987332.1, on the reverse strand, counting down.
TGACGCTCTATTATGTTTTTATTCACATTTAACGCTAAAATAAATTAAGATGGGGTGTTGTAAATTACGTTGTCTTTTGATGGCTGATCCATGACGCACGGGCAAAGAACCACCGTACAGACTGTACGTTGATCTCGCATTTCTATACAGGGTGTTTATTAAACATACGGTAAGACCAAACTTGAAGGGGTATTCCCTGAACTATTCTAAGAATATTTTGTCCCTTCATGATTTTTGAGAAGCCGCTTTGTTTAGAAGATATAGGGCGATCAAAATTTTCGAAAAAGCCAATTTTGATATTTTTCAAATTATTAATGTAGTCGGAATAAAAGTACAGCGTATTACACTGGGCTTACCAAGAATATTTTGCGTCGCTATATTTTAAGCAAAATCAGTAATTGATCATTTTGCATGTCGAGGGCTGAATGGCAGGACTTCGTAGCCCTTGAAGTATGACTTTTACAGAAGAGCACAAAAACTTAATATAATCCAGAAAATACGTTCCTCGGCAATTTTTTTGTAAATAATATTTACCAGTTAGTAAGGTTATACACTGCGCAACTTATTTAACGCACAATCAAAAATTTGTCTCAACTTTGATCTTATGTATTTTCGTCATTTTTTGTTCGTTTTTATTGATTTTTTTGTTAAATTGTAGGTTTTTCTATTGAGAGTGTCACTGCGTTAGTTGTTTTGGTTAAAAAAGTTCTTGTGGTATTATACCGGGTGATAAGAAAATGTTATTTTTTTTTTGGAAAATTGCAGACACCCTGTAGGGTATATTAGCTATTGCGAGTTATTCCAATTATAGCTAAATTGAAGCCTCTAGTTTTGTTTACATTTTCTTTTTTTATTTTTTTGTTTATCTCTGATACTTTATGAAATACACTGTTTTGAAACACCACGTGCTGTTATTACCTGAAATGCATTTATCGGAAACCTTAAACAGCTAGGAGGCTATGGAAAATCAAGTGACAACTGAAATGCATTTAGAAGGCTATGGAAAATAAAGTGAAATCTGTGTTATCGGTTTTTTGTTGACAGTCCAGCAAGAATTAGTTAATAATGGAACGGCAAAACAGAAATTTAACACGTGATGAATGTGTTCAGGCGGTTACATTACATGGTGAAGGGTGGAGTTACAACCGCATAGCTGGTAGGTTGGGAGTGTGGCACACAACTGTAGCGAGGGTAATTGAAAGGTTCGCAGAAACAGGAGAGCATTCCAGGCGGACCGGTCAAGGTAGACGTCGTGTTACAACTCCTAACCAGGATCGTTTTCTAAGAGTAAGCGCTGTACGACAAAGATTTACAACTGCAAGAAATTTAAGATCAGAACTTCAAGGTGCAGGTGGTCCACTCATATGTGTTCAAACTGTGCGTCGACGACTAAGAGAAGAAAATTTAAGACCCAGGATTGCTGCTCGAGGACCCGCATTAACAGTAGCTCATCGAAGAGCCAGATTAAATTTTGCTAATGAGCATGTTAATTGATTGGAAGCAGATTGGGAACGTGTTCTCTGGACTGATGAGTCGAGGTTTAACTTGTATAACTGTGACAGACGTATCCGCGTCTACCGCAGACCAGGTGAGCGATACAGTCAATGCAATTTTTTGCACACAACTTTATATGGAGGTGGATCCGTCATGGTATGGGGTGGAATATCTTTGACGGGGCGAACACAGTTGGCAATTGTAAATGGAAATCTTAATTCGGAAAGATATATCACAGATATTCTTGAAGAACATGTTGTGCCTTATGCACCCTATATAGGGCCTAATTTTTTGCTCATGCTCGACAATGCGCGTCCCCACACGGCTCGTATCGTAAGAAATTATCTTGCAGAAATTGGAATAAATTACATAGAATGGCCAGCCCGTAGCCCCGACCTAAATCCCATCGAAAATTTTTGGGACTATATTGGTCGGCGGTTACGAAGTGAAGGACGACAACCACAAAATTTACAAGAATTGGCCGAACGTCTAGTCGAATTATGGGATGGCTTAGATCAAAACGTAATAAGAAACTTCATTTTAAGTATGAATAACAGATGTCGGGAGGTCATTCGCGGAAGGGGTGGAAACACCAGATACTGATTCTGTAATGAATTTGTTTTTTTTTGTTAAGTTATTTATTGTTGTTTCCTTAATTATTAAAGCAATTCGTACATTTTAGGTTGTTTTTTTTTAGTTTTTTTTAGCAATAATTACAGAGATAAACAAAAAATATCTATAATTCTTGCTGGACTGCCAACAAAAAACCGATAACACAGATTTCACTTTATTTTCCATAGCTCTCTAAAGTGTATTTCAGGTAATAACAGCACGTGGTGTTTCAAAACAGTGTATTTCATAAAGTATCAGAGATAAACAAAAAAATAAAAAAAGAAAATGTAAACAAAACTAGAGGCTTCAATTTAGCTATAATTGGAATAACTCGCAATAGCTAATATACCCTACAGGGTGTCTGCAATTTTCCAAAAAAAAAATAACATTTTCTTATCACCCGGTATGATACCACAACAACTTTTTTAACCAAAACAACTAACGCAGTGACACTCTCAATAGAAAAACCTATAATTTAACAAAAAAATCAATAAAAATGAACAAAAAATGACGAAAATACATAAGATCAAAGTTGAGACAAATTTTTGATTGTGCGTTAAATAAGTTGCGCAGTGTATAATATAAATTTAAATTTGGATTGATTTTTAGTTGCAGAAATATTTATGTTGGATACAAGGTAGGTACTGCATTTTTTAAAGGGTCATTTACGAGAAAATGCCCTGAGGGTAAGAACACAAAGTCCAATTTAAAAATAACATTTTATTGAAAAATAGCAAATGGAAACGAAATCTATTCTGACAAAATAAATTATTAAAGAAAAAATTTTAGTATAATACAAAATAAAACGCAAACTACTTTTTTTGATCTCAGAAACTATAATCACAAAAAAAGGAACCCTCGTTAAATTAGAAATTAATTCAGTCGGTAATCATTAAGCATCAAAAGGAAGATTATCATAAAATCCCCAACAATCTTGAGGTATGCACTTTTTCATTGCTTGAAGGTTCTCACACTTTGTTTTTGTAATTTTATTTCTCTGGGTGTATAAGGCGGGAAATTCAGTCAGACTGTTACAGTTCGAAAATTGCATTTCATAAGTTTGATTAGCTTTGATTATCTGTGTCAAGTTGTCGCTTTTAAATTTTTAAATTACATATGTAGACTCTCACCTTAAACATTAGTGACTAATTAAGTTACCTGTAATAGCCAAAATTTTCATTATGTTTAGTTTCAAACCTTTGTTAATGTTTATATTCCAGGAATGTTTTGTACCTTGCAAGACATAGCCAAGTGGATTGATTTCTCTGTTCCTTGTTTAATACTACTTGCAGACAGGTTAGATTTCAAATATTTGTTCTAATTGATTGGTAATTGATAAGTTAGCAATAGAAATAACTTCTGTCAGCTGTTTTTAAGAAAATCGATAATAGGTCAGTGTCAGACAGTTTCTGGGCATTTTCACAACCACGTCTGGTTAATTTTGCTTGGTCGCGTGGGTTGACTAGGGTCGCCGTTAGTTTTCCATTTTATTATAAGAGGTTAGTTTCCGTAGATAGGGTTGACTAATTTTTGTCATTGTTTTGTTTTGTTAACTATGTACGTTGGAGAAAAATAAGAATCATCCCTGTCGACCATGGACACTGGAAGTTAAAGCACGTTTGTGGAAATAGCTCCCCAAGTTTAGTTTTTTTGGGCCGTGCAGGCTAATGTAGTGCCAATAAAGCATCCACAAATGTTTTGAAAAGGGTATGGCTTTGTAGTTTGCCTATTCTTTGCCAAGTCTTAGGCAATGTCCTTGATGTAGGTCTATGTGGCTGTTAGATCAGACTAAACAGTCGTTTTTCTTTAGTGTAGGTCTGACAGTTGCCGTCTTGTGCAAGACCCTGTCAAACAGGGTTTGACGTTTTGCTTTCTTTTATCGATAACTTTATAAATTTAAACCTTTAGAAATTTTATTGTCAAACCTAGTACTATCACTTTAATATTTCATTTCACTTATTTATCTTTTAACTTTAAGTATCTATTGTCCACCAAAGTCAGAGGAGCTTGCATTTATCAAACCAAGTAACCAAGGGCTTAACACCACCTTCAGAATAAATATTTGTATTGGCCTCTGCGAAAATTTGGCTTTTATTTTAAATAGAGTGACTTTGAGGGCTTGAGTGAATGAGAGCTTATAAGAAGCTAGTGTATGCCGATGGTGACATAAGTGTTTTTTTTCCTAGTTTGTTTTTTTCTGGGGCCAAACACTAGAACCTTTAAAGGCTTTTAAGTAAAATAAAACTAAGGTGGCGCCTTCAGGATTTGACTTTAACTTACTTACATAAGAGTTCTAAACCTCTCAATCTAGAGACAAAATAGCGAACCTACCCTGAGTTAAGCTAGCCAAGGGATGCCTGAAGAACATCCTCCAGGGCGTAGGGTTGCCAGAGTAAGAGTGGATAGGTTGCCTTGTCGCAGTTTATTTTCGGTTATCCTAAGGTGAATACTGGCACCCGATTATTGTTTGACGTAATTGTATTTTGTTTATAACACTTAATTAATTCTGTTTGGTTTTTTTTATAACAAGCTTAAAATCTTTTATTTTATTTGGACGATTGGGCACCTCATCAAATAATTCATTTTTATGGAAGTAGTCCATCTCACAGTGGAGTAATATTTTAATTTATGGAATAAAACTCAAAGTCTGCTCCACTAATTTAATAAAATAAATTCATATTATATGCCCATACATGTTTCGAAGGCATAAACCTTCATCTTCAGTGGGTAATTATTAAGATGTAATAAAATATGAAGAGACCAATGACATTGTTACATTGTAAACTAATCAGAAAAATTTTTTAATTTTTATAAGAAAACATATTGATGTAAATTAATTAACTAATGCATAATAACTAGTAGCAATAAAAGGTTATTTAAAAATTATGTTATTTAGATTAGTTTCTAACCTGAACTAACCTGAACTAATCTAAATAACATAATGTTTTTAAATCTTAGAATAGGATTTACCTAGTGTTTCAGACACAGGTATAAGGATTTCTCCGGACATTCTAAAATTACAAGGCAAGGGAATTAACATGCAGATACCAATTAATGGAAAAAATTACCTTCAAACTGCAAAAGAATTTCTAACTCTAAATTTTCACGATTTTCGTTCCCAGCTAATGTTCTTTTCTTACGCTTAAATGTAGATTCAGTACAAACTTTATGGTATATTCGAGGAAAAGTATTTAAACTAGGAATTCTCCTTTCTCCTTCAAATATTCTTTGATATTCTCGTTTGGCTTGTCTTTTGTTGTATGCGTTTTTAATATATAATTCATATATATCACGTTTTTCTGTCTCAGAAAAGCTCATTCTTTAATTAATTCAACTGACATTAATTAAGTCATGTTTTGCTTTGTCAGGGTAACTGTTAAATTTGTTTTAATTACTGAAATCATAGCTATGCAAATTGAGCCAAATAAAAATTAATAACCATTATTTTCTGAAGTCAAGTAACGTAAGGCTATTTAAAGCAAAGGTACCACAATAATTGGCACTCATGCAGATATTTCTTAAAAAGTTAATATAAGAAAATCATAATCATTTTGCTGCATCTCTGACCATTTTGCAGCAATAGTTAGCAAAATTTGTTAAAAAGTAGATTTTTAATTGTTACTAGCTCGGAAACAGTTGAACTTACGGGTATATTATACAATTTTCACAGAGATTTGGTAGAGAAGGGTACGGTATTAACTTCGTTCCGTGTTGTACGTAAATAATAATAGTTTGTTTGTGAAAATATTTGTGTGTTTGACATCATTGTGATCACAAAAAAATAGCGCATTTAACTAAATTTTATTGTGCTTTCTTAAAGTATTACATAAACTGGTATATTAATCAAAATAACTAAATACATGCTGTGAAGCTCTGTCACTTCAACAACAAAAAGTGTAAAAAAGTGTAAACAAGATAAGTTCTGAACTTCTTATCAATCCAGTACCTTCGTATTTTAACAATAGACCCATAAAAGTTATTTATACTAAAGGTGTTCCTACACGGTATGATATGTATTTGGTTGGCTGATCGGCAACTAATTTTTAATTTTTCAACACCATACATCTGTGAAACAATCGTATAAAATGGGCTCTAAATCAGTAAATATAGAAAAATGTGGTGAATGCGGCGAAGTAATTAAACGCAATGCAAGATGTATTGAATGTTCATTATGCAGGGCTTGGTATCGCAAAGGTTGTACTCAACTATCGGATGGTGAATTTGAGGAGATACATGCCAAGTCAAAGAAAAATCGGAAACACAATTGGGGTTGTTGCTCTTGTAAAATAACAGAGGTTAGCAAGAAGCGTCTGTCAATGACGTTTACCGACGACTCTGGCACATCAAGAAGCGCCGCTCAGGGCTGTACATCTGATTCTCAAAATCGAGTCAACAGTGACGTGCCTCGGAAGGGCACGGTTGAGGATCGTGATGTTATAGTGGCGGATCCTGCTATTTGTGGCATCTGCAATCATGCGATTGACTCTGGTCGTCTTGAGATGCTGTGCTCCATATGCGATAAACATTTCCATTCTCATTGTGTATCGAATAGAGAAAATCTTGCAATCTTGGTACATGAGATTAATGGTCTATCGTGGAGATGCGATGACTGTGTGGGTGTCTCTGTCAATCGGGAGGATATTAAGGCGATAATTGAAAATCAACTTCATGCTGCAATATCGAATCTAAAGAGTACTTTTGAATCTCTCACTGATGATTTTGCTAAGTCAGTTGAGCATAGGCTGCAGTGTGTTATGTCATCCAAAGTGCAGTCTGTTTATCCCAGGGCAATCATGTAGCTCTCAGGGTGCTTCACAAAAACCCAACTATGCGAGTGTTGTCCGTAGCAGAGCCCAACCGGCGGTGATAGTTAAACCTAAATCTCACCAGGAGTGCTCCAAAACCAAGGCTGATATGATGGGGAAAGTTTCCCCTGCTAACTCAAATATTCAGTTGGCGAAATTAAAACCTGTCAAGGATGGAGGTATACTGCTTGGTTGCAGGAGTGTTGATGACAATCGTCGATTGAGAGAAATGGTGCAGAGGGAGATGTCGGATGGATATGAGGTTGTTGAGGTGCGTGGGATCAGTCCGAGGATTCGTATCGTGGGAATATCAAAGAAGTATGGTGATTCCAAATTGCTAGAACTTATTAAAAACTGTAATCGCGGTATATTTGCGGAATCTTCTTCTGTTTCATTGCTTAAAGTTTGGCCCACTAAAAATAATCCAAATATTTTTCAGGCCATTTTACAAGTGGATAAATGTACTTTTGAGAGCGCTCTGTCTTTTGGTAATCTTTTTATTGACCTGGACTGTTGCAGGGTATATGATGCCATTGATGTTTCTAGGTGTTTTAACTGCAACGAATTTCATCATTTGTCTGCTAACTGTAAAAACTCTGTCTCCTGTCCCCGCTGTGGTCTGGATCACAGAGTACAACAATGCTCCGCACGCTCTCTAAAATGCAGCAACTGCGTGAAACTCAACGGGAAACTTAATGGAACTATTAATACGGAACATGCCGCCTGGGATTTAAAGACATGTACGGCTTACAAGCTTGCTTGCGATAGGCTCAGATCGGACGTTCTTACCGAACAATAGCAATCACTTCCCATCATCCCTGCGGTACCGTCTTCATCCCGCAATATATCCGTAAGCTCTGTTAATCGGTCGAGCAGCAATGGCATATGTGTTTATTATCAAAATACTCGCAGTATTAAGAGTCGTACAGCCGATATTTACAATTGTTTAAATTATTTTGAATATGATATTGTTGCGTTGACCGAAACATGGCTTGATTCCACGGTAAACGATATCGAAGTCTGCCCTAACAATTTTAATCTGTTTCGTCGTGATAGAGATTTTGCAGCTGCTGGTTGTGGTCGCGGCGGTGGTGTGTTGCTGGCGGTAAGTGAACGATTTTTTTGTGAGCCTCTTAATTTGGATCAGGTTGTCGTGAATATATCGAGATTAATTGATTTAGTGGGAGTTAAGGTATCTTGTGATAGAAAAAGCTTATATATTTTATTGTTGTATTTACCACCGAATCTAGGAATTGATGAATATCATAGATTGTTTCAATTTTTATCTTCATTAGATTTTTTAAATAACGCTGACACACTCATTTTAGGAGATTTTAATATTACTAATTACGCAAATTTTTTCATACGTAATGAAAGATCAGATAATTTTGTAAATGCTATAAATAACTTCTTTAATCTGACACGACTAAATCAGTTTAACTATGTCTTAAATACTGATGGCAGACTGTTAGATCTTGTCGTTTTTAACAGGCACTGTAGTGTCAGTGAGTCGGATATCATTCTCACTAGGATCGACGACCCTCACCCTCCTTTATCGATTTTATTTCCCTACAGCATCAGTATTAACTCTAATGCTCTCATCCCTAAAAAACAGGCAGGTCAGTATAATTTTCGTCGAGCTGATTACCCGGTTATGTACGAGTTACTGCTGGATATTGATTGGTCTTTTCTGAACCACTTGGCCGATGTTGACCATTGTTGTAAACTATTTTACGATAATATTTATAATGTATTTGAGATTTGTGTCCCGAAGTTCGGCGTATTGAATTGTCGTACCTACCCCCCATGGTTTACGATTAACATTAAACGCGATATCCGACTTAAGACCATTGAATGGCGGAAATATAAGCGAACTGGCGACGGTTTAGCTTATGAAAATTTCTCTCGATTAAGGCGTCAAATTAAGACTGAAATTGACGAATCGTATAGGGTGTATATGCTTGGAATCGAGCATAGCGTAAATCAGGATCCTAATAAATTCTGGGCGTTTGTTGACTCTAGAAGGGGCTCTGTGGGAGTTGCTCGTGGAATGCATTTTGACAACACTACGCTACAGAATTCTGAAGATATTGTCAATGCGTTTGCTGATTTCTTTGGTCGCTCATTTCTGGTATCTTCTGGCTCCTCCACAGATGATGATGTGTCGAATATATCCACATCTACTATTAATATTACCAGTTTTAATGAGACTGAAGTTTTCAACGCAATTAAGCTGATTAAACCCAAATTAACCGCTGGTCCGGATAAAATTCCTGCGTTTGTCATCAGAGACTGCGCGGGAGTCTTCGCACGTCCTCTATCAATCATATTTAACAAGTGCCTTAATCTATGTAAAATGCCAAACATCTGGAAATGCTCCAAGGTTTGTCCAGTCTTCAAAAAAGATGATAAAACTGATATCTCCAACTGTAGACCAATTTCAATAATTTCAAATTTTTCCAAAGTTTTCGAGTTACTGTTACATGGCGTTATCTTTTCAAATGTTAAAAATTCTATATGTCCTGCTCAGCATGGATTCCTTAAGGGTCGATCGACAACCACTAATCTAATGTGTATTACTCAGTTCGTGGCAGAGGCAATTGACCAGCGCCGCCAAACAGACGTTATATATACTGACTTCTCTAAAGCTTTCGATCGGCTTGATCACACCATTCTATTGCAGAAACTTCAAACTTTTGGATTTTCAGACCCATTACTGTTATTCTTTAAATCATACCTGGAGGATCGACAACAGTTTGTGGCTTATGGTGGTGTTAGATCCACAGATTATATTGCTACTTCTGGAGTACCCCAAGGCTCTATTCTGGGACCACTATTTTTCACGCTGTTTATTAATGATATTGTCGATAAACTCTCAGTTCATTGTCTGCTTTATGCTGACGATTTAAAGTTATTTTCTGCAGTCTCTAATGAGGCTGACTGCCAGGTCCTACAGCGTAATCTGGATATTTTAAACGACTGGTGTATTGAAAACAGATTGAGTTTGAATGCCTCAAAATGTAATGTTATGACGTTCACGAAAAAAAATGTCCCTCTTTTGTTTGGCTATAACATCAATGGTAAAAATTTAAAGCGACCCGAAGTGTTTAAGGATTTGGGGGTCGTCTTTGACAGTGAGTTGTCTTTTATTCCTCACATTGAACATACCGTCTCCGCTGCATATAAATTACTTGGTTTCGTTTTACGCACAACAAAAGATTTTCAAAATACGGTTCCACTTAAAACTTTATTTTTTTCTTTCGTTTTATCTAAGCTGGAGTACGCATCACTTATTTGGTCTCCTTATTATAATATCCACATAAATTCTATAGAGTCGGTGCAGAGGCGATTTGCTAAGGCTCTATGGTTCAGAGTCGATGGTGTCTATCCGATTCAGGGTTTTCCCCATGAACAGCTGCTGCAAAGATTTTCGCTTATAAATTTGGATAGAAGACGTGATTACCTATCTCAGTCGTTTTTGAGCAAGCTTGTCAGCGGTCATATTGTCTGTGAGGAGTTGTTGTCTAAACTAAATTTTAGGGTTCCTACTTTAAATTCTCGCAACACAGATACTTTCTACCTACCACCGTTCCGTACCAACGTTTTTAAGTTTGCACCTATTAACTCGATGTGCGGCTGCTATAACTCCAATGCTAATGCCTTCGACATTTTTGCCTGCAGGTTGAGCGCAATCAAGAGTCACTTTTATCGATGACTGACTTTTTGCTGTTTAATTTTCCTTTTTCTTTATGATTTTGTTCTGTATAAATCTTTTGTGTAATATTGTGTAATAAATCATATTTGTGTAGTTATGTAAGTAAATTAGGTAGTTTGTAAGTTTTGTTCGTACCTACCTGTTTTGTAATTGGGTAACTGTTAAACAGTGTATGTATAAATAAATAAATAAAAAAAATAAATAAATAAATAAATAAATTTTGCTCAGAATTTGAAGTAGAATCCGAATGTGTAATAATATACAGACCTTTCCATTAAAAAACCATAAGTTTGATCTGGTACGCGTTTTTGGAATACCCTGTATTAAATAAGCTCTCTATCTTTAGAAATAACAATGTTAAGGGGGCGGTCCACTTATAATGAATAACCCTGTACATCCATTGTAATAACATGACATTTTCCATCCTTCATTTTTTTTGCTATTTGCCTCAGTAGCTTAGATGAAAGAGCCTTGCGATTTTGTCTTTAGACTGTTTTTCGTAAACCTTGAACAAGTCGCTCCAGGACTGAAAATTTTGCTTCAGGTAAAGCTGATCTGTGTCTTTTCTGCAGTAATGGGATGGAAATTTATTTAACATAGTTAGAAACGCCTCTAGGAATTCTCGATCTTCCTTGAAAATATCTTTGCGTGCCAGTCTCGTAGAAACTTCAGCTTCATCAATTTTTACCATCCCATTATTTGCGGATAAAGCCGAAGTTCTTGCAGACCACTTTCCTAAGCTTAGCATGTTAAGATACATCAACTTACAAACAGGAAGGTATGTATTATTCAAAATCAAATGATACCTCAACGTTATTGACCGTCTTGAATTTTCCATTCCTGTCACATACTTTCACTGTGGTTGCTACAAAGACTTTACGTTGTTCCCATGACGTGTGACCAGAATTTCGAAAAAATGTTCTTTCTATGCTCATCTGTGAATGTTAGGCACTGTTTTGAAGGATCTTTGCAATTGTATAGAGGATTTAGATGTCTTTCATTCCTCGAAGCATCATAAAATGTATTTTTTTGACTTTTTGGTTTTCGAAACCCAATGTATTTCCCTCCAATCATTCTGAGTTTTTTGTTAAGTTCTCTTTTATTTTGGCCCTTGATCTTTATTCGTTTTCCCAGGGACATTTCATCATTTGAACTAGAGTTGCTTTCCATCATTATCTCTTTTACGAGGGTGTCCATATCCTGTATCGTGTTCTCTTCAGTCGTTTTTTCTGATTCGCAATATTTTCTGGCAATACTTTTATCTGATTGCTTCTCTTCTTCTGTCAAGTTTGTTTCATGTGGTTTTTCTTGCGTTCCCTTTGAGACTAATGTTTTCACCTCAATACTTTCTGGAGTTAATTCTGGTTGCTGCTTGGGAATAAAAAAGTCGTTTTCAAAAATTATTTCTGCATTCTGGATCTTCTCCTTGGGTTTGAATAGCCAGCCTCATAATTTTCTTCGTTCGGCTAGACATCTTTGGTTATGTTTCCAGGAAATCAGCCTGTAAGAAATTTAATAGTAATAAAAAATGGGAATAATTTAATAAACAAATTTATTAGGTGCATTAAACAATGCGGAGAACAACGAAGCTCGTAACTGAAAAATAGCAAAAATTTGGAAAATTGGTGTATATTCGAAAAAAAATTCTCTCAAAAATACATTTTTGCGCTTAATATAATACTGCTATTTCAAAAAGAAAGCAAAAGTATCTTTTGATATTTAACACAATTATTATTCTACTTACTTGCCTCTGAATTGTTTAAACAAATTCTCGTAACCTCAGAGCTTCAATAGGTCTGAATCAGCAGGACCTCGTAACTGTTACCTTTAAAAAGTATTAATGTTTTTGAACAAATTACTGACTGAAATTACAATTATCATATTAAAATAAATTACTTGATCATAAACAAGGTACATGAATAAAAGCACACACATAAAAAAACAATATTATTTTATGGACACCAAAACTGTTTTCAGTACTTACCTCATAGTTAGAGCCGCGGTGACAAAAATGCCTTGGAACTCCCAAACGGATGAAAAGCACGTTTTTGTATAGTTCGAGTGTCGTTCTCGAAATCCGTGTTGTCGAGTAGGGGTCTGGCGCTCGGCGGTGGGCGGCTATAATATTTTTTTCAAATTTTGACTAGCGGTTTAAAAAAACATTTCCCAAACGGATGAAAATTACTGGAGGGCATCTAGGCAACCCCCAATTACCGGAAAAATATTTTCATCCGATTTGGTCCTTGCAAAGAGCTCTTCCAGGAGCTAAAAAAAAATGGAAAAAAGGGGGGAAAAAATTTGATCATTCAAACTTGAAATTTGGCAGAGAACTAGAGTTCGTGTCTGAGAATATGTAAAAAAAATTTTCTTGCTCCATGTGTCGCCATCGCTTTATAACAGTTTTTCAAAATTTAAATGGGCAAAATTTGATAAAGTAATTCCCACATGGATGAAAATTTGCACACAGGTTCTTTAACACCTACAGAACATCGAAAAATTATTTTCATCCAAATTTATTGCGGACAAGACCAGATCTTCCAGAACATGCTCCGATATATTCAATATCACCGGAAACTCCAGGATCCGAATGTTCAATCTTTAAAGTAGAAATGCCAATTACAATCAAATTGTATATTATTGTCCTTAACATTGATGAGAATATTTTCCTCTGATTTGACGATTATGAAGTGAAAACTCTGACTTTTAGACCGTATAAACGCAACAAGCGCATACTTCATCCACATTTTAGCTAGTATATCTTTAGTAGGGTTTGACTCGCCTTGCTCGTGGATGAAATTTGGTTATTATAGTCGCCTTATATTTTGTGTTAGAGATTCGGATTTTGAGTAGATTAATATTAGAAGACGGTTCTTTCCCATCCTGGTGACTCCCCAAGCAAAAATCTGCTTCTGACAGCAGGATCATTGGAATTTCAGCTATCGTCCAAGCGTCTCGTTTTTGCGGTTGCTCCGATTGATACCAAAGTATATATATAGCCACATATTTTCGGATATCAGAGGAAGGTTCTGATCCAGTTTGGTGCCATTCCGATGGAAATTTCTGAAATCGGCAGCCGCAAAACGCGCTACTCAGCGCACAACTGATCGATCATAAATCGATGAAGAAAAAGATCCTAGCTGAAAACTGGTTGCTCCAACTGGCACCAACCTTGAGAATTTTGCTTCTGGATGTCAGAAAAAGGTTATGAGCCTGTTTGGTGCCATTCCGATGAAAACTCTGCTTCTGGCTGCAGGTTCATTGGAATTTCAGCTCTCGTCGCGCTTACATCCATGCGCCTCCAGTTTTTCCTGTTGCTCCGATTGCTACCAAAGTATATACAAATATTTCGGAATGTCAGAGGAAGGTTCTCTCCCAATTTGGCGATTAATTAATCAAAACTCTACTCCTGGCAGCCGACATACATGCGCGCAGGACGTTTTTCGGCTGTCAGAAGGAGAGTTTTGATTTATTTATGACCAAACTGGTTCAGAAGCTTCCTCTGACAGCCCAAAATATGTGGTTACTGTATGCTTACTAGTGGGCAATGTTATTACACTCATATTATGGAAATAGGTTAAAAAAATTATTCGATCTGCAAAATCAAAAACCACCCATAACTTTCTAACCAGTGCAGTGATGGAAAATGAGTCGTGGGTTCATTATTATTGGGGGTGATTAATGAAGGTTGCCCAGGGTTCAGGAATGATGAGGAAGACAGAAAAGCGGGAGCGGGCTGATAATCAGCCAATTTTCACGAAAATATACGTTTTCGTGCTTTCAATTACAAAATCTAAAAAAATTTTTACTTACCATTGAATAGTCACTCAACATTTTACCGCCTCTCGGGAGCATATCATTTTTTTTATATTTTTAAACCAGAGACAAATAAGTTTACGAAACTTCCATCTAAATCTCGCAGAAAATTTACGAAGAACTCCGGGATCAAAATCACGCGTGCTGGCGAGGTTTTTTGTTATTTGGCATAGTTTAGCCAGGCTCATTTTGGATGAAAACTTTTTTTTTAATAACATAAATAATAACGATTCATTTCAGTCCGGTTGCGTACATGCGGCTGATTTTTTTTTTAATTTCGGAGTTTGGATCCATTTAATTGTACTGGAGGTTACGGCAAGGATCAAATCGGATGAAAATATTTTTCCGGTAATTAGGGGGTTGCCTAGATGCCCTCCAGTAATTTTCATCCGTTTGGAAAATGTTTTTTTAAACCGCTGTTCAAAATTTGAAAAAAATATTATAGCCGCCCACCGCCGAGCGCCAGACTTCTACTCGATAACACGGATTTCGAGAACGACACTCGAACTATACAAAAACGTGCTTTTCATCCGTTTGGGAGTTCCAAGGCATTTTTGTCACCGCGGCTCTAACTATCAGAACGTCATGATAATATGGAAGACCCAGCAGTTACGAGGTAACGCGGTTAGATTTCGGCCGAAACACATACGATGTAGTGTTTTTCTGTTACACCTGCGCAACAGATTTTTTGTTTGGTTTCAATACATTTTATGAGATGGCGGAACTAATTCTGAATGGAAATAAAGCAAAATTTCATTTACAATAATTTTTTTCAGCTCTCGATGTGTCGAATTTGTTGAGGCTGATTGACGTTTTGTTGTTTGACGTGTATCTTCGGTCTTTAATAGTTGAACTTTTGTTAGTGAATTGATGTATCATGAATCGCTATACGAACGCCGAGATGGCTGACATGCATTTCATTCACGGACTTGCTGTTGGCAATTAATTACAAGCTAGACCGTAATGTCCCTGAGTATTCTTCATCGTTTTCATGAAACAGGGACATTGAAACGAAGTGGGGGACCAGGAAGGCCAATGATAGTAAGAATGATAGAAGTGGAAGAGAATGTGTTGGATATGATAGAGTGAAATTGATAATAGGATTATCTGCGCTGGGTATCCAAATAATATAATATCTAATAGTAATGCTGGTATCAGCTGTACCCTCCCCGAGACACATACATATAAAAGCTTACACTCCCAAGGACTACATTCGAGGACACTGTATAACCCCATACTGTAAGAAAACAAGTAAAACAAAATTAAAGGAACGTATTTCAGTAAGTACTCTTCAAACCTATCGAAATTTAATTACAAATAGTAACAAATGTCATTGGTCACTATTTGTAATTAAATTTCTTACAATACCTCAAGATCTGAGAGAATTACGGTTTCACCTCATTGGTATTGTTTCATATGGTTGGCGACGCGCAGAGGCTGGATACCCAGGAGCATACACCAGAGTCACTCACTTTTTGGACTGGATACAAAGCAATGTTGTTTAAATTTTAAGAGTAGGTGTTTAATATACATTTTCAGGCACTTCTACTCGAAAAATTGCAACTTCTTTGAATATAAGCAATAGGGCTGTTTGGAAAATTCTTAGTGACTGTTTGTTGTACCCACACCACATACAACGCGCTCAAGTACTTCTTTCTGCTGATTTTCCTCCACGGATTGCATTCTGTCATAGGCTTTTGCACGCATTGGTTCAAATCCCTCAACAATTGACGCTGATTTTTTTTACTGATCGAATTTCTCAAGAAATGCAATAAGGAACTTTTTATTATTACTAGGTGTGGGATGAAGAAAATCCACATGAGGTACTTGAAGATCGTTTTCAACATTAGTTCTCGTTGAATGTTTGGGTTGGAATCGATAATTCGATCAGAATTTCTACCAGGAAGACTTACCGGAAAGGTGTGTTGCAACTTGGAAACAACGCTACCCTAGTTTCTGGAGGATGTACCATTGATAACAAGAAATGCAAGTTGGTTTATGCACGATGGTGCACTAGCGCATTTTAGTGTGGTTGCTCTTGAGTTTTTAACAGTATTATACGGAGATCGTTGAATTTGTCGAAAAGGCCTGCTCGATCTCCGGACTTAAACCCCCGGATTATTTCCTACAGTCATTAGTTTATACTACTCCAGTGGAGAATGTAAAAGATTCAAGAAATCGGATAATTGCTTGCCTAGATAGCCTAGCTGGAGGTAGTAATTTTCAACAGTTCTTTTAGATTAAGGAACTTTACATCATGGTAATAAAATGTTGCTTATTGTCGAAAAATTTTCTCGCCCTGTATCTTCGAAACAAAGCGGCTTCTCAAAAATCGAGAAAGGATAAAATATTCTTGGAATTATCCAGGGAATAACTCCTTCTATTTTTGCCATATGTTTAACAAACACCCCTGTTTTAAGAAAAAGTTGCCAAACATGTATGAAATCTCTTTTTAGGGAGAATTTTCTCCGTGCGGTTTAATCATCATAAGGGAATTAGTAATGGAAAAGGGTTAAATCTGCGTATAAATAATATACCCCAGATGATTTTAACGTGAATTTGATAACGATGATGATAAAGATGATTTTGTGCTTTAAATTGGCGAGAGAAAAGAGTAATTATGGGAAACGTTTGAAATTTCCTTCTAAATTGATACATCCTAAATGTTTAATTTATTTGATAATATGGGAAATGTGTAGGTGTAATCGTAAGCGTGCTTCAACAATGACGCCCAGGTACCACCTCAGTTTTTTAACCGAAGTAATATTGATGCGCAAGGGGACATGGACTGTGTTATTTGTAAATTTCTTCTTGAGAATTATTGTTTCGGATTCTGTTTAATTAATTTCCATTTCCACATCGCCTACCATGGTAATAGGGCGTAGGAGGTAGTATTTTATGTGGGAGTTGATCACGTTCGCGTACAGTGCCAGCTGGCATACACAGGTACGTCATTTGCGTATATGGCTATCGAGGAATATCGGCAGTAACAGGGTGAGGTTTTTAAAGTGTAACAAGGCTGTATCTCGAGAATGGTTTTAAATATTTTCATGACATCCTAGTTAGGTAATAGGAATATTGCGGGACATACGTAACCATATTTTTTACGTTTTCCACTTCTTTAATTTTACACAGACACAACATGCACTACTGGGCAGCGGAAAACCCCCACTGGATGAGACCTCTTTCAAACCAACTTACCTGGTTAATAATGTCTGGTGTGGAATTATCAGGGATAGAGTTATTGTTCCGCATTTTTTTGAAGGACATTTAAATACAAAAATGTGCACATACTTTTTACTGCTTGGTCCCCAGATTTGAACCCCCTTGACTTTTTTCTGGTGGGGCTTTATTAAGGACAAAGTTATGGCAACTACATTTGTAGAGATGATATGAAAGACCGAATCCGTTCTGCCTACTTATTAGTAACAACTAATATCTTAGAGCGGGTAAGAAATTAATTTGAACAAAGAATGGAAAAGTGTTTGGAAGTTAAAGAAGGATATTTAACGCAACTTTTCAAGCTGCTTAAATAATTTGAAATTCTATTGTGTTTGTATTGTATTATAGTTATTTCTTTATTGCAATACTACAATAAATCTTAATTCCGTAACCAGGGGAGCAAGTCAAAAAATATTTTGATAACATACGTAGTTTTTCACGTAGATTTTTCTTCACGAATTCAAATACATCATCTCGCAGGGTGGGAAATATAGTAAATGGTGTGATAATGGTTCCAAAATTAAAGTGCTCTGGAGTTAAACTCGCCCCACGATCGGATCTCCAGGTGGGGGCTGGTCCTGGCGCCTCATCAGACGAAGTTATCCCAACATCCACCATTTCCAACAGCCAGGCGGGTCTTTTAAACAACATTTAAAATGGAAATGGTGTTACACCTAAAGTTAGTAAAGGACCCAAAATTAGCAGCTTCCAAGTTGACTTCTGCAATATAAGAAGACCGAACTCGAACATCAATGCAGTCCATCAGCATGTACAATATATCAAACCTCATGTACTCGCACTAAACGAAACAAAGGTCAGACCATTGATTAGTACTGTCAGCTGTTTATATCAACAAGTACAACTTCCATCAACGATTTAGGCGCAATTTTGGCCTTTGCGTTTTTCTCCACAGTGATATTTCTTGCCAACGAGAGGAGACACTCGAGTCTACTGACTTTGAGGTAATGTGGTTTAAAAAATCAACGCAGAAAATTACCAAATTACTCTGCTTTACCTGCCGCCAAGCGATACCCATTATAGGGACTTGCTCTCTTCACACGCTAGTACTATCGACTTTTGGCATCCCAATTCCGAAGTTGTCATCCTTGGCGACTTTAACGTTCATAATATCAACTGGCTCAAAAACTCAAATACAACCGACGAGCAACGTCGCGAAGCCGAATTCTTCGCAGTCAGCTCGGATCTCACCCAACTCGTCGGTGAGCCAACTCGGATTCCAGCCCGAGATGGTGATTTTGCTAGTTCGTTGGGTATTCTCTTAACTTCAAACCCCGAGTTGTATACTGTCACCGTGAAGCGTCCGCTAGAAACGTCTGACCATAAACTTATTTCAGCACTGAACAAACTACCAATTAGTACCGAGTAGCCGCCTAAGATCTGGCATTATACATCAGCTAAGTGGGATGAATGATGAAATGATGTAAAGGACCATTTTCGAGCCTTTCCTTGGCGGAACGTTTGTTTTACCTCTAACGATCCATCCATCCGTGCTAGAGAAGTATCGGAGGTTATTCTTACTGGCCTTCATCCCTTTTTTAAAAAAGTGCCCTACTAACGACAAGTCTTGGTTTACCAAAAGTTGCGAACGAGCTGTAAAACCAAAAAATAATTTCTATCGACAATAACGTCAAAACCCTACCGCCGAAAATCGTAGCATCTTTGTTAACGCTCGAAACCAATGCAAGCAAATGATAAATCAAAGCAAAGAAGCAAATAAACAAAGGATCAAAGAAAAACTTCTTAAATGTCTTAACGGATCGACATCGTTTTAGTTGGTAGCTAGGGCCGTCATTCAGATCTTTACCAAGTCAACTATTCAACCTCTAATATACTCTAAGAGTACTATTGCAACCAAACCACAGAAAAAGCCGAACTTACTGGCGGAACTAATCTCTTCACATTCAACGATAGTATCGAAAATGCGCGAGATTGTTTACCGGCTGCGCAATGTTAAAGGAATCTTAAGGACTCTTGACACCAAGAAAGCTTCTAATCTTCACAAAATTCCAGATATCGGAGTTTAGGCATGCGCTGATAAATTGACACCGGTATTTTGTAGGCTTTTCAACTTATCGTTAGGCTTTTCAACTTATCTTGCAATAGAGAAATATTTCCTTCTTGTTGGAAAACTGCGCAAGAAGAGCTTGCCAAACAACTGCCGTCCAGTCGCATTGCTTTTAGTTATATCAAACGTCATGGAGAAGGCTAACCATGAAAAATTATTAAAGCACATGGAAGGCTTTAACACTACCGCCAGTATGGATTCTGTAAGCCTAGATTATCAGGAGACCTTCTCGCTTATGTTAGTCACGTATGAAGCATTGCAATAGAAAATTATGGGGAGTCTCTGGCGGAAGCACTGGACATTTCCAAGGTCCTTGACTGAGTATGGCTAAATAAAATGAGAGCGTACGGAATGCCGGTTAAATTTTGTTCATGGCTCTCAAGCTTTCATAAAGACTGTTCTCTGCATGTGATGGGCGGATTTATTTCCGACACATTTAACATCAATGTCGGAATCCCTCTGGGTCCCATATTGTCACCCACCCTCTTTTTACTATACAGTACCAATCCTCTGGATAAACTAAAAATCCAATATATTAGCTTCGCTGATGACAGCACACTTGTTTCATCTTTTACTTTTGCTGCCCGAACATCGGCTGCCAATGCACATTTCTATAGGAAGCAAGAGGTCTCACATCTCAACAAAGACCTAGAAGAAATTCTGCCTTGGGGTGACAGTATCCAAGTAGAATTTAACGTTAAAAAGAAAACCGGCAACAGTCTTTCCTAAAAAGTGAATGTTGAAGAACCGGATATAGTCACGGTATTGAATGAAATCAAATTAATGTTTGCTTGAGTTTTTATAAATAAGGATTTTATTCCAATAAAAATAAATTATATCAAATAAAATATATGAAAAACAAATATTTCTTTGGCTCATAGGTAATAAAAATATATATTTTTTAAATTTAAATAAATTGTTTTCTCAATATACCCAATTAAAGTGTTATTAAATATTTACAGACAAATAATGTTTTGAACTATACTTTAGTCTTCAATGTTCCATGTGCTTTATAATAATGTAACTAATGATATGGTTAAATTAAATTTTATTTTTCACCTTGACCCCTCCATTAAGTACTGCTTCAAAATTATTTTATTTTATATCATAAATGTCATCAATCATTTTTTATTGTGACAATTTTTGAATATATGTACGTTTTTTAAGTTAGATCCAATCTTTAACTTTTTCTCTTTCTTCGTTCAACTGTTCGGCTGGTCATCATGAGATAAGTCTTGGATTCAGAAATAATTCTTAAAATAATTGACGTGTGTCGACAGAGTTCAAGTTGATACCTAAATTGATTGAATTTGGAAGGTTGCTTTAACATAATTAATCGGGTCTTGGTAGAAGCCAGTCTGTTGGTAATATATATGTACTGTTTTTCATAAGTCATTGTGCAGTACGTGAGTCATCGTATGTCTAGGTGCGTCCGCAATAATTCTTAAAACTTTATTTTGAAAACGTTGCATGTCAGAATACCGTATGTCAGTACCGGTCTTATCATTATTTTGTACAAGTTCGTCTTTGTCCGTATGTCTACCCTGCTATTCCTGTTTCCTCTTCTTCTTTCTTAGCCTATGTCCATCCACTCCTGAATGTAGTCCTCTTCCAGTATCTTCCACGTACTCCTGTCCAGGGCGGTTTGTATCCAATTTCTTCCTGCTATTCTTTGAATGTCATCTTGCCATCGCTTTGGTGGTCTTCCTGCATTTCTCTTTGTGGTTCTCGGTTGCCACTGCATTATTTTGTTTGTCCATCTGGACGAGTCTTGCCTGGCGACATGGCCCGCCCATTGCCATTTAAGTTGCGCCGCTCTTTTTGAGATGTCCGTAACCCCTGTTCTTCTTCGAATCTCGTCATTCCTTATGCGATCCCTCAGACTGATTCCCAGCATAGCACGCTCCGTGGCTCTATGAGTTGTTCTGAGCTTTTCTGCATTGCGTTTTGTTAGAGATATAGTTTCCAGTCCATATGTTGCGACCGGCAGGCCTCATACACTTTTCTTTTGAGATTGATTGGAATGTTTTGAGATTTTAGAATGTAGCCAAGTCTACCGAATGCTGCCCAAGCTAATATTGTTCTTCGAGTTATTTCTGAATCTTGGCTTTGTTTTCCCAGTTTGATGGTGTGGCCTAGGTAGATGTATTCATCCACGTGTTCGATTTTGGTCTTGTTCTGATTCATCTTAAGTCCAATTTTCAGTTTTTTGAGCATAGTGTTTAGTTTGTCTATGTCACTGCTAATAACAACAACATCATCCGCAAAACGGTGATGGTTCAAACCGGTTCCGTCCATGTTAATACCTTTGTTTTCCCAGGATAGGTTCTTAAAAGCTTTTTCCATTGCCAATGTAAACAGCTTAGGAGATATGGTATCACCCTGTCTAACTCCTTTCTCTATTTTGATCTTATGTGTTGTTGTATCTTCGTCAATGGAAACTTTTAGTGTAGCGTTCTCATAGATTTGTTTCACGAGGTTAGAGTATCTCGTGTCTATTCTTACATCATCCATAGCATTTAGATTAGCACAGGTTTCGACTGAGCCGAAAGCCTTCTCGTAATCGACGAATGCCAGATGTAGAGGTACGTTACATTCGGTGCATTTTTCTATTAGGCTACGGATTGTTTAAAGATGATCCATGGTACTAAAATTTCTTTTAAAACCTACCTGCTCAACTGGCTGGTAGAAGTCTAGCCTATTTGTTAGGCGGTTTGTGAGTATTTTCGTTAGGAGCTTGTAAAGATGTGAAAGGAGGCTTATTGGTCGGTAGTTTGCGATGTCGGTATTGTCACCTTTTTTGAAGATTAGTATTACTTCAGCATTCTGCCAGTGTTGAGGTATTTTCTCCTCGTTAATGCATTTGTTCATTAGTACACAGAGGGCTTGTTGAAGTGTCGTTCCTCCCATTTTTAGCATTTCGGCGGTGATATGGTCTTCTGCTGGTGATTTTCTATTTTTTATTTGATTCAGGGCTTTTCTCATTTTACTTTGGGTGATTTCTAGTATGTCTTCGGATCCAACGTTTTGAATTTTCTGCCTGTTGGTTCCTTGTCTGGGCAAATTTGATGTATATAAGTCCTTATGGAAACTTTGGATGGCATCTGTTATGCCTTTTTTGTCTGTGATTACTTCGCCCGTTTTATTTTTGATTTTAAAAAGTTTCTTCCTTCCCCTAGACGTGTTTGACCTTAGCACCTTCATGTTTGAGTTGTTTTCGAAAGCTCTTTATACTAGATTATTATTGTAGCATCTTAGGTCTCTTCTGCTTTTCCTGTTTATTGCTTTACACAGCTCCTTGTACTCGTCTGACTCCCTGGATTTTTCTTTTCTTTGCTGTATCAACTTTAATGTATTTAGGCTTAGTTTGGAGGTTCTTATTGTTATTTGTTTGAAGCAGATTTTCTTTGTTGCTGACTGAATATTACTCGTTATTGTTGTCGTCATCTCGTCCACTCCCATTTTTTTCAGGTTACTTAAGTCCCGCAATTTTGAGTTCAGGATGGCTTGATATTCGTCCTTCTTTGCCGCCAGAATGTCCGTGGTTGGATATATCCTCTTTCGGGCCATCTTTTTCCTTTCGGCTTTGGTGTTGATACTTAAATTTGCTCGTACCAGTCTCTGGTCGCTGCCTGTGTCAAAATGGTTTAGAACAAAAGATGTCTCGTCTGTTAGAGATTATGTAGTCTATTTCGTTCTTTATTTTACCATCTGGACTTCTCCAGGTCCATTTTCTTTGGAGAGGTTTTTAATAGAAAGTGTTTAGGCAAAATAGGCTTTGCTGTTGCAAGTATTCCAACAGCCTTTCCCCTCTGGTATTTCTATTTTCTAGCCCGTGTGGTCCAATGTTTGGTGGGTCGCCAACATTTTCCGGCCGATCTTGGCATTAAAGTCTCCCATGATTATTTGGAACTTAGCATTTCCCAATCTTTGAGCCTTTTCGATATCCTCGTATAGTTGCTCGACTTCAGAATCTAAAGAGGAGCTTGTTGGCGGCCGACGGCCTCCATTTTAGTGACTAAGTGTTTTAGGTTTCTATTTACCACGATTAGCACTCCGCCGAGATGTGAGTTCAAATCGGTGTTCTTCTGATAGAGTAGGTGTCCAGATTTAAGGGTAGTCACGTCTACTCCTGGTCTTGCTTAGCCCAACTATATCCAAGTTGATATATTTCAGTTCGTTTTCCAGGATCTCAAGGTGCTCGTCTGATCTCATAGTACGGATGTTATATGTGGCGATTTTTAGTTGCATCCTTGCAGCAATATTATTGCTTAAATAAGTTGAATTTTGGCCTCCCCCAGAATCCACGAGGCATACTGTTTTATCAGTGCGAGATTTTGAGTTGCTGACTATACTCGCCTGGGGTATTTTCTTTGTTTTAAAACCCAACATGCTTTTTGGAAGGGTTTGGCATTAAAAGGCCTCGCTTGCCGAGCGTGCTGGCCAGTGGGGAGAGAGATAATTGCATTTCCTCAATTATTCTGAATTAACAGTTATACCGCTGTAACTTGGTCGCCAGACCCTCGATTGTTGTCTAGCAGCGTGCACCGGATAGCTAAGCTATCTCTCGAGTAGGTGAGGTTAATTATTGGGCAGGCCTTTCCCCTTTCTTACCTTCGCCCAGTACACCCCTGTTTAGCAGTGAATAAATAGCACCAAGCTGACCATTCGTTTTTCTCAAGCACTAGTCCGCGTTTGTGTTCCAGACCATCCATTTATCGAAGCAGAGACCCAAGTATTTGATATTATCTCGCCAGTGCATCCTGGTGTTTTTTATAAGCAATCGAGTTTCCGGAAATTTCACTCTGGACTTCGAAAAGTAAATAGCTTGGGTCTTAGTGTCGCTTAAACAAATTTTCCAGCTTTTCAACCACTTTTCCAGAAGTTTTATATGACGTTGCAGCTTTGATACTACTAACCTGGGTTGTTTGGCAGTGGCGGTAATCGCAGTATCGTCAGCAAACAGATAAAGTTGTGTTTGACCAAATTTTGGGATATTACTGGAATAAATATTGTACAGAGCCGGTGCAAGAGGGGAACCTTAAGGTACTCCGACTCTGACGTGTTGCACAGTTGAAACCACATATTCTGACGGAACTGCGAAAGTCCTGTCTTTCGGAAAAGAGTGGATAACCTTTATTAAGTAATTAGGCATACCTAACCTTATCATCTTTAGTATCAGTTCGTCTTGACAGACCTTGTCGAAAGGTTTGCTCACGTCGAACAGAACCACATCCATGTAAAATCGGTGATTGAAGCCTTTAAGAATATTGTACGCTAGTTTTGTGGTATGGCGCACCGTGCAATGAGCAGATCTAAAACCGAACTGCTCTGATGGTAAAATGTTGTTGTCGAGTACAAAATCCGTGATACGATTCAGTATAAGTTTTTCAACAACCTTGCCCAGACATGACAGCAGGCTGGATGGTCTGTAACTGGCATTTAATGTTAGGTCCTGCCCTAGCGTAGGTATTAGAATAATCTTGGCTTTCTTCCACACTTGTGGGAAGCGGCCCTTTTCGATTATAGCCTGTTCAATATTTACTACATCCGTGAGAATATTACCAGGCAAGTTTTTAACTATACTTTAGTGTCCAATGTTTAATGTATTTTATAGTAATGTGACTAATAAAATGGTTAAATTAATGTTTATTTGTCACCTTGACCCCTCCATTAAGTACTACTTCTAAATTATTTTATTTGATATAATAAATATCATCAATCATTTTTATTGTGACAACTTTTGTCCATTGCACAGCCGAATTAAATTAACATGGCAAACGTCCAGCGGAGCTCTTGGAAAAACGAAAAGCTCCAAAACTTTGTGGGGACCCTCTTTACAAAGTTTGCAGAAGTCGTTAACTCGAAAACAATTTGTGCAACTTTGAAAACTTCTAAATGATTAAATGTCTCCATTTAGGAAGTATATTTCTTTTATACCTGAGGTTATTTTTTATATTTTTAACCTTAAAGAAGTCTTGGAAAGAAAGCAATCTGAAATTCCCTAATTAGGTACACAAAAATAATATCTTATATTTTTATGTTATAACTTATGTGAATAGAAGCACAATGAAAATTATATAACAACCACTACTTATTTTTTTATAGCTTTAGAAGATCTCTATACAGGGCTTTTCAGAATGAGATGCTGATCCTTAACGGTGTGAATCCTTAGGTGATTTTAATAAGAAAAGTTCAAATTAACATATATCCGTAACCTATCAACTTTCGAACTACAGGGCGTTAAAGTTTTAAGAAAAAAATCGTTTTTCTATCATAACTTTAACAACTTTCTAGCTATTTTCATGAATTTTTCACACATGCCCTCTAAGCATCAATAGCCATTTTTTGGTGTAGAAAAATTTTAAAATTCTTTAACCAGTGGCGTCCTGAAAGGGTGTGGACTAGACATTTTGGATAAATATTATGTACGCCACTGCTTTTTCTCAAGATAAAAATTATTTTTAAAATACTCATTTATTTTAGCCCAAATTTAATATCTTGCCTTTTTATCGTCCGACAAACAGTTTCCGACAAAAAAAATAAAATGCATTAAATGCGCATTCGCTATGTGCCTATGGTTTCTGTCAAGTAGGCTATGAACTTTGTTAAGGAAACAATGACAATAACGAAATATTGAATGCCAAATAGTTTTGACAGCTATTTATTTATGTACACGGCTTTCCACTTAACTTAAATTTTAAAAACGTAATACTTTTTAAACGTATAAGTATCATGGTAAATTTTAAAAATGTCGAGTTTGCGGATATGCATTACCTGTACGGGCTTGCTGACGGCAATGCATTCGAAGCCAGACGATTATGCCAAGAGCGTTATCCAAATAGAATAGTTCCGGATGCACGAACGATTTTAGGAACTCACAGAAAGTTATGTGAAACGGGATCTTTTGAAACAAAAAACTACTTAAAAGGGGCACACCAAACTACACGAACACCGGAAACCGAAGAAGCTGTTTTAAATTTAGTGGAACAAAACCCTAATATAAGTACCAGAAAGATTGGGAATATTTTAAATATTACTCATGTCCTAGTCTGGAGAATTCTTCAAAGTTATTTGTTATGTCCGTATCATATTCAACGGGTCCAGGCCCTACTTCCTAGGGATTTTTAATTACGCATCAATTTCTGCCAATGGTTTATTCAAATGGTTACCGAAAATCCCCAATTTGATGCCAGAATTTTGTTCACGGACGAAGCTAATTTTTCCAGGAACGCCATACATTTTACCAGCCAGATTGAACGGAATCAATTATCGCCAATTTCTTGAACACACTTTATCAAATTTGCTAGACGACGTCCCTATTTTAACCCGACATCGTATGTGATTTATGCACGATGGTGCACCTGCCCATTTCAGTCTCTTAGCACGAGAGTTTTTAAATCAACATTATAGTAATCGATGGATAGGGCGCAGAGGAACACAATCGTGGCCACCTAGATCCCCTGATCTAAACAGTCTAGATTTTTTCCTGTGGGGACATCTGAAAACGTTGGTTTACAGCATCCCAATAAATACTGAAGAGGAGTTGAGAAACCGCATAATAGTTTGTTTCGACACTATCAGGAATACTCCAGGAATTTTTCAAAGGGTACGAGACTCAATGAGGAGAAGAGCTGAAGAATGCATTCTTGCAGGTCGTGGCCACTTTCAACAGCTAATCTAAATTATTTTCGTTTTTGTTCACACGTTATTTAATGTTAGTTGTTTTAATTTAATGTTAAAAAATAAACCATAGACACATAGCGAATGCGCATTTAATGCTTTTTATTTTTTTTGTCGGAAACTGTCTGTCGGAGGATAAAAAGGCAAGATAATAAATTTGGCCTAAAATGAATGAGTATTTTAAAAATAATTTTTATCTTGAGAAAAAGTAGTGGAGTACATAATATGTTTCCAAAATGTCTAGTCCAAACTCTTTCAGGACGCCACTGGTTAAAGAATTTTAAAGTTTTTCTACAACAAAAAATAGCTATTTATGCTTAGAGGACATGTGTGAAAAATTCATAAAAATAGCTAGAAAGTTGTTAAAGTTATGATAGAAAAACGATTTTTTTCTTAAAACTTTAACGCCCTGTAGTTCGAAAGTTGATAGGTTAAGGATTGTTAATTTGAACTTTTCTTCTTAAAATCACCTAAGGATTCACACTGTTAAGGATCAGCATCTTATTCTGAGACACCCTGTATTACTTAAACAAGTTCAGTGATTAAAAAAAAATAAAAGAAAACATGGAATATAATAAATAAACTTTGTGGTGGAAACAATAACGAAAAACAATTAATTAATTTAACTGTAAAATCCTTTGATATAGCTCAATCTGTAGACGTTGCTAATTGTTTCAATACTCATTTTTGTTCAGTCGCTAAGAATTTTGCAAGTAATATAAAAACAAAAAACTTCGCAAGTTTCTTAAACTTAATGAAATAAATAACTCGACAAGTTTTTATTTTATTTTAACGAACTCTCTTGAAATATCTGACATAATAAAAAATCTGAAAAATAAATTAACTTGTGGTATAGATGGCATTACTGTTAAAGTTAATATAGAACTGCCTGATATTTTCTTTGAAATTATAAGTTGCATAATAAATTAATCATTTCAGAAGGTTAAAAACGTTAGTAATTAGTCCAGTCTCAAAAGGTGGCCATCAAAAAAATCCCACTAACTTCCGACCTATTTCATTACTGCCTATTTCATCTAAAATAATTGAATATGTACTCAAAGTCAAGAACGACTTCATCTATAAAATAAAACAAACTAATTTCAAAGGAACAATTTGGTTTCTAAACTAAAAAGTCGACAAAAGATGCGGTGTATTTTTCCTTGGAGAATATCTATAGTAACATAGATAAAAGATTTACTCTGGCAGTGTTTTGTGACTTGGCAAAGCCCTTTAACTATGTCAATTATGAGCCTTTGTTGGAGAAACTGAAATATGGGTTTCGAGGGGGTAATTAGGTAATGGTTTCGGACATTTCTGGTGGGTCGAAAATGAATAACTAAGGTGTACGATCCTTCCTACAATACTATTTACTCCGAATCTGTTCCAATAACAAGCGGTGTGCCTCAGGGATCAGTGCTCGGTCCTCTAATGTTTCTTCTCTTCCTTGAGGATGTGACATGCCTCCCAGTGAAAAATTATTTGACGTTCTTTGCAGACGACACCACTATATGTTGATCTAATAAAAACGCAAACATATTACAGCAGGAAGTAGACGAGGATTTATCACTGCTTAGGAATTGGTTTGATTCTAATAGTCTTGTTTTAAATTTAGGCAAAACAAAATATATGATTGTTTAAAATAAATGTAGTTTAAACGTGGAAGTTCAGAGCACTAGACTAAATATGGTATCGGAAATTAAGTTTTGGGGAATAATAATTGATAACGGTTTAAAGTGGGACGCTCATATAAATATTGTTACAACAACATTAGCACCAGGACTGTTTGCAATAAAAACGACAAGAAAGACTTTAAATCGACAAACTGCTATACAGATTTAATATGCCTTATTTTAGTCCCATTTTCGATACTGTCTACCATTTTGAAGTTTTGCTGCAGCATTAAAAATCAACTTAAATTTTCATTTTTTAAGAATACAGTAAAGCATTCTAAGATTTCTGAAGTGATAACCACGTTACAATTATTTTTCTTTAAGAGGTGTACTTCAATGCAAATCGAACCGTTTGGTGGAACACTAGGAAAAAGATTTTTGACGTCAAATGAAATCAACTTGGCATTTAACGGTAATTCCAAATTTTTAATTTTATTAATTCCAATGAATTTGTAATGCTAAATGTGGGTTAAGAATTTGTATATGTATAATTTATATGGATTTCCATCAAGCAGCGATTTCGTTCATTAATTAGTTATTATTTTAATGTTTTTAAAGCTAAAAGCTTATTCATATTTTACTTTCTTATTGTGTCATTTTGTAATTTTTAATTATTTACTGTGTTTTTATTATCTTAATGATTTTAATCTTATTCAAATGACTTGTGTATGCACTATATTGTATGGAAATACCAATAAAATAAATATCTGCACTTGTGCTTACAAAACAATGCTAATCATTTTGAACAATGCATTAAGTAACACACAGGTAAGGATTTTAAAATTTAACTTCTTTCGTTCAATCCCCCTAAATGTTACGCTATTTCTATTTTAAATTTACAACATTTGCGCTTTTGAGCGTTTCGTGAAAGTGCGGTAAGGTGATACTTGTCTACAATTACATAACAAACTAAAAAATGACCAAATAAGTGGGGATCACATTTAAGATGGGGTCAAAAGGTTGAATTTACACTGATAAAACTGTGCTCCCTTAATTAAATAATCTGATTTATTTGGTGAATAATTATTGGTAATAAATAAATGTGATTTTAACCAACTACGTTATATTCAACTGAAATAGATGAGAGTATTTCGTTTTATTTGTAAAATTATTTGACTGTCGGTGGATTTGTGTCAAATCATGGAACCTTTGAAACAAATATCTTACCAAAAAGCAACCAAAATAACAAAATCTAAATAACTAAATATTTAAATTTTCATTTAGGAACTAAATTTCGTTAATCGCTAGTTAAATCACCTAATAGAGAGCTATTTAAATGTCTAGGTCATTTAAACTATATAATTATGTATTTACATTAAATCCTTAATAAAAAATGACCAAATATTTACAAATAACTAATTATTTATTCGAACTACATGTTAAGTTAAGAACTAAATACCTTTAACCCTAATTTAAATCATTTAATGCCGAACTTTTCAAACAATTTGGTCATCCAAGTAGTAAGTAGTAAGTATTTAAATTATCTCCTTACAGCCACTGGAATTCGGAAGACGCGTTGTATTGCCTGCTTTGGATAATTTGATTGGTTATACAAAAGTGGCATGATAAATCATCATCGCGTTTTTGGTTATTGGTGTTCGATTTTGTATTGCAGAAATTTATGAGTGAGAGTGAAATCTTCTTTGTGAGTGGCACAGAACTCAGAAGTTAGTGGTTCCAGCAAAAATTAAAAGTAATATATGGGGGATTAACGTAATATGAATATATATTTAGAAGATTGGGGTATATCACATCTGATACTTTTCAAGGTAGGAAACTATGTTTGACTATTTTAGTTACGCATGAAACGAGTTAATAATAATAAAAAATAAGAGGCAAAGAAAAGATACTTGTAATACTTAATTTGAAACTTAAAACACAAAATCTTTTTAGGAAAATTTAGCCAGGTATTCATAAATTCATAAATATTTTTTTAAATCGTGCTACAAATAAGACAGTTTTTCTCAATTTTCACCATATCTCAATACCTATTAAACCTTCTAACGTAAAAGATATAATATAATTAATATAATATTAATAATTATTGCAGCTAATATTTGCAAATTTGCCTTTATTTAATTTTTTATCACAGTTATTAACTCCTCTATAATGTTTTATTGACGTATATTTTAAGGGGGACAACAACTAATGTTGGGTTTATACAGCATAATAACATAACATAAAAATAAAATAAGAGTTGAATCTACAGATCTGCCATAAGACGTTTATAGAACCAAATAACATAACATAAAAATAAGAAATAAAATAATAGATGGTTATCTTTTAACTTTTAGGTTATTTTTATGTGAAAATCGTTATGCGCGTACGCGTAATTTGTCCTAACCTTTATTTTCGGAAAAAATGTGTTCTGTTGGTTTGCCTTATTATTGATGACTATAAACAATTTAATAAGGTTCGTGATTATTATGGTATAGGTACTAATTAAACAATATTCAATAGCAACATTTCAATATTTCTTATTTTTATGTGACGTCTGTATAAACACTTGAACAAAATAAAAACTGATTTGAATGAACTTTCTGATCTATTTAAAATTAAAAAAGGTATTTAAACCAAATAAAATTATACTTGGTCTAATATAAAAGACAAGTTAAACAATTTTGTACTTGAATAAAAAAACAACGACTGATGGAAATTACCGGTTTATTGAAATCCAGTCACTTGAATCGTTTAATTAAATAACGTTGTTGTTACGGCAAATACATGTAAAATAAATATATGCTTGCTAAAATATGTATAAATATCAATCAAATAAACATTTTGGTGACTTAACTTTTAACCTATTTACTTTAAGTCATTGAAGCTGCTTATTTAAGTTAGGTTAGTGTTAAGGAAATAAATATTTGCTTGAATTTTGTATTCAGTGATTAATTCCAAATAAAAAGTAATTTGTGTCAAATCAGATAATACTAATTGAGGCAAAAAATCCCTTGGTATTTTTCAAATACATATTTGTTTGGCTAATAGGAAACAAATATTTATTTGGGTCAATGGAAAATTTTTTTAATTAAAATAATTAATTTTATCAGTGTAACTATATATAATAAAATATATGTATTTCAGTTATTTAACATCCACATTTCTAAAGAAGAAAAAAAACCTGAATGTTCTGTTCAATATATTTATTATTTTAATCGACATGATAAATTTTTAATTAAATTTGTTCAGTCGGGTCACCATTAGTTTCACAATCAATAAGCTAAAAGTTAAACTTAATTAAAACATACTGGAGCTTGAATTTAATTTTAAAAAACTATATCATAGTAATAAAGGTTGTTTTTTGTTAATTTAATTTTATGTACAGGGGCATTTTTTTAAGTGTCTCACCCGATTGGCGATTTTTCTGCTGACTACAATAAAACAAATTGCGTATTTCTCAATAATTTTCGGCAACAAAAGCAAAATTTAATGTAAAAAAAAATATAAGTTCACAAATTTGACAGATACGACGCCATTTTGAATTTTTTTAAATAGCAACCCTCATAAATATCTACACGAGTGAATTGCATTTGGCGATTCGATTTCAAAAAGATATAGTTGTTGATATATATTTTCAGCCGTTTCGGAAATACGGGGATTCCTAATTTGCCTTCATCGATTTTGTCTTTAAATGTCTCACCCCTTTTATAAATAGACCTTTTAAGCTAACAACCCCAATATTTTTTACAGTTACATAATTTCCCGTGACCAAGCTATTTACGCTATAATGAAATCCGACGTCAAAAAGTGACAGATACGACGCCATTTTGAACGGGAAATTATGTTACTGTGAAAAGAATTGGGGTTTTCAGCTTAGAAGGTCTATTTATTAAAAGGGTGAGACACTTAAAAGGCAAAATCGATGAAGGCAACTTAGGAACCTCCATATTTCCGAAACGGCTAAAAATAAATATTAACAACTATAGGTTTCTAAAATCGAATCGCCAAATGCAATTCACTTGTGTGGTTATTTATGAGGGTTGTCATTTAAAGAAATTCAAAATGGCGTCGCATCTGTCACTTTTTGACATCTGTCGGATTTGATTATAGCGTAAATAGCTTGATCACGGGAAATTACGTAACTGTGAAAAAAATTGGGGTTTTCAGCTTAAAAGGTCAATTTATTAAAGTGGTGAGACACATAAAAGACAAAATCGATACAGGCAAATTAGGAACCCTTGTATTTCCGAAACAGCTAAAAATTAATATTAACAACTATATGTTTTTGAAATTGGATCACTGAATGCAATTTGCTCGTGTGGTTATTTATGAGGGTTAAAAAACTTCAAAATGGCATCGTATCTGTCAAACTTGTGAACCTATAATATATTTTTTGACAATAAATTTGTCTTCGTTGTCGAAATTAATTAAGAAATATGTAATTTGTTTTTTTATTGTAATCAGCAGGTAAATAGTCAGTCGGGTGAAACACTTAAAAAAATGTCCCTGTACATTTGAAAGTACTTAAAAGTTTAAGTTAAATTTCGATTACTTCGCTCATTTTCAAGTAATACAATGTTTTATTTGATTTTGTTATTAAAACTTCTTGGTGTATTCGTGCTTTTAAATATTTTAAATTCGCTTGACAATTCACATATACTTTATTTTTCAAATATGCTCAGAAGAAGGAATCAAGAGGAGTTAAATCTGGCGATCTGGGTGGCCACTCAATCCTCTCTGTCCTACCTATCCAACGATTTGAAAAAACCTTCATCTAAATAAGCTCGAGCAGGTAAAGCAAAATGTAGCGGGGCTCCATCTGGTTGGAAGAAGAAGTCACGCTAGTGTAAATCCGGATACAAAGTTACTAGAGTGGGGATAAGGTAACTTTGAAGAAACTCCAAATATCTCGCATCCGTGAGAGCATTCTCAAAAGAGTAAGGACCTAAAACTCTTCCGGCAGCTATACCGCACCACACGTTCACTTTTTGAGGGTGTTGTGTATGACATTCTGAAAACCAATGAAGATTTTTGCTTCCACAATAATGAGAATTTTGTTTATTCACATGACCGTTTAATGTAAATGTCGCTTCGTCAGAAAATTCAGCTCGCCGAGCAAAATCATCTTCAGACAGCTCCTGAACTGGGAATATCTTATACGGATGGAACTTTGCTGTCTTGAGTACTTTATGCACAGTAGATCGCGGCAAATGAACATTAGAAGCCGTTTCAACAATTGGGGTTTGAAGATTATCTTGCACTGTTAACAAAACGTTAAGCTCATCTTCCTCAGTTATTGACAGTCGACCAGATTTTTGAATATCTCGAACATGCCAAAATTCTCGGAACTTTGCCTTAACTCTGCTTACCATGCTTTGGTTAATATCCGGCCGATCAGGGAGAGTTGTATTAAACAAGTTAACCACTTTTGTCTGAGTGTGCGACCTATCTCCGAAACCAACCATGCAGGAAACGATTCACGTCGGTCCTAAATCTTTGGAGATTATATTCGTTCGGGAACACGATCTCAGGGAGGTCGTTCCAGAGTGATGATGTTCTCCAGATGAAAGAATTTTAAAACAGTGTCGCTCGAGGGACACTAAGTTGAGCCACGTACTGGTGGGCTGCAGTGGCTCGTCGTGTATTTCTACCATGCACCGCTCTTGGTGGTATCAAGCGGGCAACTTCGATTGAGCAGTTGCCATGAAAATATTGGTAGAATAGACTCAAGTCGCCAACCCACCTTCGATGTTCAGGGCTTTCCAGGTTGTTTGTCAGACTATGGTCACCGATCAAGCGAATGGTTCTTCTTTGAATAGAATCTAGCAATCTCAGGGTATGTTTAGGAGCAGAGCCCCAAATATGCGAGCAGCACTCTAGCGATTATCGAATTTGGGCTTTATAGAGCATCAAAAGTTGTAGGGGTGTATAGAGGTTCTTAGTTCGGAAAGGTACTCCAAGCTTCTGCGAGGCTGACTCAAAAATGGCCGCAACGTGACTATGCCAAGACATATGACTATCCAAATTAACGCCAAATAAATGAATTGATAAAGCCAAGGGAATCGAGTATCCCGCTGTAACTATATCCGGTTCTTTAACATTAACTTTTTAGAAAACTTTTTAGAAACTTTTTAGAAACTGCCGCCTGGGTCTGCCACTCGCAGAGAACGGTCTTTAAGAAAGCTCGACAGCCATGAACAAAATTGAACCGGGCGGCATTCCGTGTGCTCTCACTTTAGTTAGGAGCCTCTGATGCCTTACTCATGTTTTATTGCGTTGTTCCAAACGTGAGTAACCTAAGCGAGAAGGTCTCCTGTTGATCTAGACTTACGGCGGTCACAAATAATGTTGAAGCCTTCCAGCTATTTTAATTATTTTTCGTTGATAGCCTTCTCCAATACTTTTGATATAACTGAAAGCAATGCGATTGGACGATAGTTGTTTGGCAAGGTCTTCTTGCCTTTTTTGGGTGTGAGCTTGACTCGCGCAGTTTACCAGCGAGAAGGAAATATTCCTTTTTTGTAGAATAACTTAAAAAACCTACAAAATACCGGTGTTAGTTCGGCAGCGCATGTCTTAATTACAATAACTAGAATATCGTCAGTGTCAAGACCCCTCAAGATTCGTTTAACATGGCGGTGGCGGAAAACGATTCTACAGGGGGAATGTTCGTTGGAGTACTTCCCTAAAAATTAACCGTTGACTGTGAAGAGAATAGTTCCGCCAGTAAGTTTGCTTTTTCCTGTGCTTTGGTCGCACTGATGCCATCA
The DNA here is from genome assembly GCA_963920685.1 of Polydrusus tereticollis. Taxonomy (NCBI): domain Eukaryota; kingdom Metazoa; phylum Arthropoda; class Insecta; order Coleoptera; family Curculionidae; genus Polydrusus; species Polydrusus tereticollis. Next base: position 41,358,326 of record OY987332.1, on the reverse strand, counting down.
AAACCTGTTAGAGGTGGAATGGTTGACTTGGTAAAGTTCTGAGTGACGGCCTTAGCTACCGACCAAAATGATCTTGAGCCGTTAGGACACTCAAGAAGTTTGTCTTTGATGATGATATGTGCTTTTTGGCTTTGGTTTATCGTTTGCTTGCATTGGTTTCGAGCGTTAACAAAGATGGTACGATTTTCGGCGGTAGGATTCTGACGCCATTGTCGGTAGAAATAACTTTTTGATTTAACAGCTCGTTCGCAATTTTTGGTAAACCAAGGCTTGCCGTTGGAAGGGCACCTTTTTGAGAAAGGGATAAAGGCTTCCATGCTAGTAAGGATAACCTCCGATATTTCTGTTCCACAAATGGATGGATCATCAGAGGTCAAACAGACGGCCCGCCAAGGAAAGGTTCGAAAATGATCCCTTAGGACATTCCACTTAGCTGATGTATAATGCCAGACTTTGCGTGGTTTAGGAGGCTGTTCGGCACTAATCGATAGCTTGTTCAGTGCCGAAATAAGGTTGTGGTCAGACGTTCCTAACGGCGGCTTTACGGTGATAGTGTACAAATCGGGGCTTGAAGTTAAGAAAAGATCCAACAAACTAGCAAAATCACTATCTCGGTCTGGAATCCGAGTTAGTTCACCCACGAGCTGAGTGAGGCCAGAGCTGATGGCAAGGGATTCGGCTTCGCGACCTTGCTCGTCGGTCATATTTGAGTATTTGAGCCAGTTGACATTATGAACGGTGAAGTCGCCAAGGAACACAACTTCGGAATTGGGATGGTGTGTTTGCAATAAGTTGATAGTATTAGCAAGAGAGGAGAACAAGTCTCTATAACGGGTATCGCTTGGCGGCAGGTAAAGGCAGCAGATGAATTTAGTAATTCTCTGCGTTGATATTTTAAACCACATTACAGCAAAGTCGTTAGGCTCGAGTGTCTCCTCTCGTTGACAAGAAATATCACTCCAGACAAAGAAACAAAGGCCAAAATTCCGCCTAAATCGGTGATGGAAGCCCTACCCAGGATATAAATAGCTGACCGTACTAACCGATGATCTGACCTTTGTCTTGGTTAGTGCAAATACATGAGGTTTGGTAGAGATTGTAGATGTTGATGGACTGCATTGATGTTCGAGCTCACTTTTATATTGCAGAAGTCAATTTGGAAGCTGCTAATCTCGGGGCTTTTAACAACTCTAGTTTTCACACCATTTCCATTTAGCATATTGTTCGGAAGACCCGCATGGCTACTGGACAAGGTGGATGATTGGGTAATTTCGCTTGATAATGCGCGAGAACCCGCCCCCACCCTGAGTTCCGATCGGGCGGCGATTTTAACTCCGGAACATTTTGATTTTGGAACCATCATCATAACATTTTTCATATATTTCCCACCCTGGAAACCGGTGACATCGGCACAGCGACAAAACGTTAGCTCAAAGGGCAACTTCACGCCACCTAAGCCAAAGCGATGGTATTTCACCGGGCGATGTCGGGTGAGCCAACATCTACCATCTACAAGATATAGATAAAATATTTTCTTTCTACTAGATAAGCCCACGATCACAGTGCTCTCGTGAGTGAATACTAGTTGCTAACATGCAAATACCTAAAATAATTCTAACAAAATGTATAATATTAACTTTTTTTGACACTGACAACAAAGTAAATAAAATAACAATATTCGTGACGTACCGGCTGTTTGGCAGGTAAAACAGATTGTGAACGGTGCTCAATTCGAACGTTTACTTTAGATACATATTATCACATCTTTAATTTTTAATACAAAATTTTCTTATGTATCAAATACCCTTATTTACCTTGCTATATGTAAACAAATGTGCTGTTTCTAATCCTACAATAAAAATTTAGGGTGTCCATTAAAAAAAAACGAAGACGTGATATCTCTGTATATTTCGCTGTAACGTTAACAAACTGAAAAGAGAAATCGACGGGTCCGAACGTTTTTTTTACAATCTCCTCTTAATTTTTATTGAATTTATTCGCTACTTTACGAATGCACTGTATAAAAGTGTGCAACACGCAACATATTAAGAGGACTAAATCCCAAGAGAAAATTATTCTGGAATTTCCAGGCAAAGTAATTACTAAAAAAATCGTCATGCGTATAAATTTGCTGAACCCAAGTAAATTAAAATATGTTTAATTTCTGCATAGATTTATATATACCCTAAATTTCTATTGATTTCCTATATTTTAAAAAGAGTTGGCTATAGACATACCTATGGCACGTTATATGGAATAGGTCTAGTAACAAATACTTAAAACTAGTCGGATTAAAAATAATCCTACACGATAAATTTATGGAATTCCTGCTAAATTTAAAACAACAACCTAACTTCCGAGTTTTAAGGGGATTTCAATAGGATTCAGTGAATTTAATTTTACAGTAATGTATTCCTGACAGAGAAGTTCCTGTTGATTCTTGAGATCAGTTTCACGTAATCAAATTCTTATTGAATAATCTAAATTGGTTTTAAGTTAGTTTAACTTATAAAGAAACCATTTTTTATGCAATAATTTTTAAAATTCCTTGAAAAATTACTATTTCTAAATTTAAAACAAAATATTCTTCCTCATTTTTGTTTTATGGTTAGGCTCAGCTACGAAGGAAAAAATCCTCTAGGACGTTTTGAGAGTATTTATTGTCTTTGATGCTAAAGGCGTCTGAAAGAAACCTGTCCATCGCTCGCGAAAAACTACTAATAACCCATGTAATCCTGACACGATATTTTCAGAATAAATGGTCTATTATATGTATAGGGTGTCCCATTTTCGACACTTTTATAGGGTTTCTCCGTAATTGTTAGTCCTATCAAAAAAATAATATAGGTGTCATGTGCTCTTCTTGGCTCAAACCTAAAATGGTAAAATTAAGAGCGTTAATCACCAGCTGATCGCATCCACTTCGATTTTTAATGATTAACACCGCGTCAGGAAAGCGATGCGGCGAGGTTGCAACGCTGCTCGCTCTCAGACCCTAATTTTTTGCTACCCCGGAGAGTTTTCGCCTAGCTGCCGTTAAAAGCATGTCTCTTCGCATTGGCGCACTGTAATAAGGGGATTACCACGTTTCTTCTTATTTTGTAATAATAAAAAAGAACGTTGATAAACAAGGAAATTTCGTTTAGTAAATTAATAAAGATAAAATGACGAAAAAAAACTGCCAATATTTTATGATTTAGCCAATATTTGACTATGGGACAGAAGTTTATATTGTTGTGTAAGCAAATGTTAAATTGTACTGCAAGTATTATAACGTTCATTGAATACCTACATTGATGAAACAGTGTGTACAATTTCCTGTCACTTTTTTGAAAAAGGTGATCAAAAAAGCCAATTTTGCGCTATTCAGAAAATTCCCCATTTTTATCGGTATTATAATTTATAAAGCTTTCTGCAGTGTTTATACTCTGCAACAATAACACACACCCATTTATTTGCACAACCATATACAACTGTCAATACCATGTGGTTTATCTGCAGATAATTGCGACTGTAAGACTGATTTTGTGCCGTCATTACCTACAAACTTGAACGCTACGAATTGCAACGTCACTGTTATTTACGAAGAAGACACATTAAAAATTATATTGTTTTAAGGGTAATATCTCTTCTCGGAAGTCCTTTGGGGAATAATGGATTCACTAGTTCTGGTAACATACAAATATTGTAGAAATTCGTCAGTCTTGGTACCATCTTACCCTCCCAAAAGTGTTCTTCCTTGAAAATTAAAAAAAAAAAGAGTAAGCAACATTTAAAAATATGTCAGTGAGTCAAACACTAAGCCGATTAGGATGGAACGTATCCTTTTATCTCTTTTCCTCAAAAGCACACATTACCATCTAAAAGGAATCCAGCGCTTCTACGGTTTATCAGATAAAAGAACAAAGAAAGCATCAAACTCATGAGGGTTAAAAACAACAAAATAGCACGATATCTTGTTACACACGGCCCTGTACTTGATAGAGTTATGTAGACCACGAGACCCTATCAATAGGCCATTAGTCTATCACCAACCCTTAATGTTTACGATAAGAATTAGTATATAAGCATATCTTGTTAATTTTAGAACTACTTCTTAATTGACTTTCGTCTAAACACGTACTCATTTTAAGTTAGTCAAACCACTCTCTACAATTGTTAAACGTTTGATTTTGTGAAATTAAGTTTTTAAAAACGAAGTTTACAATTCGAATAACTTAACTATAGTAATAATTATGGTTTCTATTTAGATGCGTTTTAACATCAATGAGTTTGGCAAATTTGATTTTGCCTTCTAAAATTCCTTCAGTAGGAGTTATTTTTGAAATTAGGAAGGGGCATTTAACTTCTATTAATTGTTCACCGATGACACCATCCGGACTGGCGCCTAAATAACAGTACTCGGGGTGGATAAACAGGCCACATTGCGAAACTTTTAAATTAACAGACTTCTCGAAATTGGTAATTCCACGGATTTCGCTCTCGCTTCCGTATCTTGTTGCAATCGTGCCAGAGAAGTTACCATAAAGCAAGTTTTTTATTGCATTTACTGGAGATGTTTTGGGGCGCATTTTACAAATCTGCCCGAAATTTGAAGCCGTAATTCTTATGGCTTCTTCTTGTACCCACTTTGGATTTGTCCCTTCACCGAAAGTGTCCCTTTCAATCGCCTTTATTTCTTCGAGAATTTTTTTAAATTTTTCCATAAACTCGTTTGCTCTCTGGATATATGTGTCACTAGTCAAATCCAAGGGAATATAGTGTGCGTCCGGGCCATAATTTTGGAGAACAGTGATATAATTTGGTATCCGGAATTTAAAATCGCTACAAATTACGTTGTTGACTTTAAGAACGTATATATTACATACTTTTGCCGTAGATTTTTATATTGGAAATTTTTTGTTGGTCAATAACAACGACAGAACTAACACAATTCCCTTTAATGTTGCCTTTTCTAAAACAAGGCAATTTGTTTCAGTAAAAATTTACGTTAGTTCCGAATTCATCAACCAAATACGAGACCAATAATACTATATACACATTTACAGCATGTTTACTAGAAATATTTTTCAGCGGTATTCTTTCTGACAGAAAATGGCTATTCGTACACCGCTCGACAACCTTTATGTAACTTTAAATGTATATATATGTGAAATAATTTAGTGTTGTATTGCGTGCATACTTTATTCAAAAAAGAATTTGTTACAATCGTAGCAGAGTGCTTTCGGCTTTCGCCATCTTCAGTGCTATTCGTCAGTACTTAATACACAATATCTTCAAAATTTGCATACTCTATTTTTACAACTTAAAACTTGGGAACTGTTACATGTGAGTCAAAATTCATTAAAACTAATTAAAAGACATAAATGGACGAAAAAACAATTAAAATATTTGGACAGCACATTACATTTTTTGATCGTGATTTCAAAGTGCACATTAACACACACATCCCAATTTTATTCTCTAAAATTACTTTGTAACTTTAGGAACAAAAATCTACGTCCGTCGAAAACGTAGAAACTAAAGCTGGAATTAAAAAATCTAAGGCGCAAAGAATTTTGACGTCCAATAAATATTTTCCGTATATTGTTAAAATTACCCAATATTTGCATTTTGGTGATGATGTGAGACGATTGGAATTTTGTCACTGGTTTTTAAATAAATCTAACGAGCATCGTTTTTTTCACCAAAAGATAATTTGGTCAGATGAATGACGAATTACAAGTGACATACATACATAATGAAAGACATTGGAACTTCATAAATCCCCACATGGTACGACCTGTTCACCAACAAGATCGATTTGGGGTAAATATAAGTTCTTTTTTGTTTCAAAACAAACTGGTGTATCGCTTTTTTGAAGAAAATTCAAATGCAGATAGATATCTGGACATACGCCAATCAAATCTTTTCGATATCCTTGATAATGTTTCTTTAAATGAAGTAATAGAGATTTACTTTCAAAAAGATGGCGCCCCTACCCATAATGCTCTTCGAATAAGAGAGTATTTAAATACTCACTTTATAAACCATTGGATAGGAACACATGGACCTATAAGGTGGTGACCACGAACTCCGGATCTAACACTTCCCGATTTTTGTCTTTGGGAAGTGTTGGAAAATGAAATTTATAAAGAAGTCATTTTAACCCGAAAACAACTTGATTAAAGAATCCATGAGGCCTTTGCAGAAATAAAACCATTACACATCATGAATGCCTTAAAATCCGTTCGAAAAATATGTCAAGAGCGCATTGAAAGCAACGGAGGAGGTTTCGAACATTTGCGATGATTTCCGTTACTTTTTACCTTAATCTGAATCTTTTATTTCGTTTCAAAGTAATAAAGTTTAAGAAAATCGCCTAGGAAACCAATATCGTCCATGGTGTGTTACATATTTAAAAAGATAATTTAAAATGCTATCTTTTTAGATTAAAATATACAGGGTGTTCTGTTAAAAAAAAAAATGAGGTTAGGTTCGATAACTTTTTTACCTGACCCCGTATGCTTATTCTGAAAACGGCAGATTATTCAGCAATCATCATAAAGAAACTTTTGTAGGTATAAAACATTTGTCTGTATCTCTTTTAACTAAGACAATTTAGGGTAGGTATTATTAAAATTGTCAATTTTTTTATTTCCCCCGTATCTCGTAAGCGAGCGAAAATTTTCAAATTTTGACTTTGCCATTTTAAGTTTGACCCAAAAAGAGCACACGACACCTATATTACTTTTTTAAACGCACTAACAATTACGAAGATACCCTATAAAAGTGTCGAAAATGGGACTCCCAGTACCACCCTACATCCAAAACTAGCAAAAACGCGCTCATAGAGTAACTACTTACACTTGAAATAAACCAATACATAGGAAGAACCAGCTCACTTCGCGCGTACCACACAAAAACCCGCAATGATTAAATTCACATATTCTCCCCTTTCAAGGCCCTCGACTATGTCTTGGCCAATCTGATCCACTGCCTGCACTGTAGAAGGACCATCCCTGAAGTCATAGTGTGCAACATTAAATAACCCATTAATCTCAAAATATCGACATTAATTTTTATAATAATTTCAAATATTTTGTGGAATAATTGAGATTGGTCTATAGTCACTTGTGGAATTCAGGTTTCCTGTATAACAGGGTTGTGATTTAATAACGGATAAATTCAATACAAATTAAATGGCGGCGTGTTCAAAAAAATGCTCTAACCCGTCGATTTTGTTTTTGGATTGCGCATATTTTGACAGAATGTAGGTATACAGAATGTCCCACAAAGGTGTTGAAAAAAAAATATTGTTTCCTTAAATGAAAATCCCTATATTATATTATTGCATTTTCGGACTTTCCGGAAAATTCTAGACATGTTTTATGTATAATGTCCTTAACCTATCTTCAACTGTCCACGAAATAAATTACACCTCTGTTTTTGAATATTTGACAAAGTGTCAAATTTTGACAAAGTGTCACTGTGTTATTAACCGAGACTCAGATAATCGAAATATTAACTATGCTTGGCTGTGGTGAGAAAACTAGAACACAAAACGAAGTTCAAACAATGTGCAACAATAAATATCCAAACAGAGAACCTGTAAGTCAATCTACAATCAGTAGAATTGAGGCTAAGTGTAGAGAGACTAGCACTGTTAAGGATCTTGGCAAACCTGGAAGGCCTGGCGTTCCTAATGACAAAAAACTGGACATCTTTGTTTCATTACACGAAAATTCGAACCTCCGAAATTCGATCAGTTCAAGAGCTATTTGAACATGATCCAGGCCGCAGAAACGAGTTCTGTCAGATCATGACCGAGCCAGCTGATAATGACCCTAGACTAGTAAAACAGATGCTTTTCAGACGAAGCAACGTTTTACTTGAATTGAGAAGTAGATAGGCATAATTTTAGTTACTGGGCGCCAGAAAATCCACACTGGTTTAGGGAAAGTCATTCTCAGAATTTAAAAGAAAAAATTTAAAGGAATGATTTAAAGGAACTTTGACGGGAGAACGTTATCATGACTTTTTAGAAAACGACTTGATTTCACCACTAGCAACACTATATCCTGTGGAAAATAATCCAGACATGCAAAACCAAGCGTTATGGTTTCAACAGGATGGAGTTCCGCCCCACTATGCTGCGATTGTTAGAAGATTCCTAGATATCAGTGAATAGGCAGACGTGGATCAATAAAGTGGCCACCTAAGTCACCCGACCTTACTCCATTGGACTACTTTCTTTGGGGTTATACTAGAAGTAAAGTGTATAAAGATAAGCCACGCACGCTTGATATTCTCAAAGAGAGCATTCGTAACGTAATTAGAAATATTTCTCTAGAAACCGTAGAAAAAGTACAGCAGGAATTTATTGATCGTCTGGGGTACTGCAGAGCTGTTAATAGCGGACACTTGCATCATTTGCTAAAATAATTTTTGAGATTTCAAAAAATTTAATTTAGCTGCAATAAAGTGTTATTTTAATATTTGAACGTAAATATTCCATGAACAGTTGAAGATAAGTTTAGGATATTATACGTGAAATATGTCTAGAATTTTTCGGAGAATCCTAAAATGCAATAAAATATAGGGATTTCCATTTAAGGAAAAAATAATTTTTCTGCCACGCTTTTGTTGGACATCCCGTATACCTACATCTCATGTCAAAATATGCGCAATCCAAAGACAAAATCGACGGGTTCGAGCATTTTCCGAACATGCTTTCATTTAATTTGTATTGAATTTATCTGTTATTAAATCACAACCCTGTATATGCAAGCAAGTGATGAACTAAAGCAACAACCAGAGGATTAAGACCTGCGCCGATTAATTTTGTAGACTTTTTAGCTTATTCTACAGAAAAAGTAGGTAATTTCTTCTTGCTGGAAACATATACGAATGTAGCCTTTACCCAAACAAGGCAATGGATTCCGTAAGCCTAGATAATTGGTTAACAGTTGGCATTCAGTTTATTTATTAAACAATAAACTGTTCTCTAAATTTTCATGTTTTCTCAGGATTGATACCGGGATCCCGGAATTATAATACTCTTTATGCCAAAAATTCCGGGACTGGAAAAAAGCTTCGGGACTGACACTCATAATCCCTACTATCTAGCCACAATAATATTTCTTAGATCTTAAGGAAGACAGCGCTCAACTGGCTTCTATAGGGCTGATCTTTGGTATGCGCAGATCTATCTTTGTTTAAAGTATTTCTAAAACACAAAAAGCAGTTTTCTCCACGAATTATGATGTTGTGAAGGGAAAAAGCCTAAAGGTTCTAGGCCTAAATCTCTTATGATGCACTTATCTAGACTTTACATGTCGAGTCGCTGAGAAGTAGGCTATCATGCGCTATCTTTGTGATTAAAAAATGGAAATAATTTCTCAATGATGAGGCAATTCTGAACACCTATTAATCGTTAGTTCCAGAATGTCCTTTTAGGTCGTATTCTAATTATTAGAATTAGACAACCCATTGGTCCAGAGAAGACAAGACCAGACGCAAATTTGCAGATAACAAGTTTGTTTTAGAGTTAAAAAAATCTTGCTTTCATCCTCACTTACTATAATAGATAAAAACGTATCGTTAATCTTGCTGTGATATGCTATCTATTTATCGAGCACACTCCAATTCAAGTTTGCTTTTATTCGAAAAAATCATCAATTGATTTATCAGTTTATGCTCTAGTTCATTCAAACAAAACTACCAAACGAGTCCACCACAAATAATAGAGTTAGGTTTTGTCATTGTGGTGGTCACTGGGCCCTAACAAAAAATTCTCTATATAATTGTACAAAGTTTGGCAAACAATTGTTTGATTTTACATTCACGTTGTAAACAGCCAAATTCCCAATTTGTATTTGGGCAGGTTTAACTGTATTTTCTAGTAAGTTAGGATATTTTTAATTACCTTGTTTTTCTAGAAAAGTTAATGATAAAAATTGGGCTTTTATTTAACACTGTCTAGGCCAACAAATTTTGTCTTGTTTTCATTCAGATTTACATAAATTGCTTTTAATAAAAAAATAAGTAGGCACGTATCTTTTGTTTTTCCTGAGGACCACTGGAGAGGCAGTTATTCTAGACGCAGATTACGAACTCTTGATCCATTTATCGTATGTTGCGCCTTCTCGAAACTAGCTCTCTCAACACAAAAATACTTTTATGGGAAATGTCAACATTTGTACCAGTAAACAACACAACACGCATATGAATTTAAATCGAAATTAACTTGTAAATCAGGAACGCATAATGGCTCATCCAGATTTAGCAATTATCCATTTTGAAAGCATTCGGAATTAAAGCAAAAGCTAATGAAATTTTCATAACCCGTGTATTGATTTCGGGAAGCATGTATGTAATCCTTTTGTTCCTAAAACCTGGCTAATAAATTGCTTAAAATATTATTGTCGTTTGAACATAAAAGACGACTGGATATGAACATTAATGAACAATAAACGTGATTCCACTCGTATTTCAGGCAAGTACACAAATAAAAGCGCGTTTAATGTAACAAGTGGATGAAATGCCATACAGTAGAAAATTTAGACTAGCTTACCTGTTAGTAGAAGATAGTATACAGTGTGTTCCAACTCTACTTTATACTTTTTATCGACACTGGCGTAGAAACCCTATAGCTAAAAACCGTACCATATTTGTTACCGCTCTAAACCAATGCAAGCAAACGATAAACCACAGCAAACAATCACACAGTCAGGGGATCTTCTTTAATGCCCTGACGGGTCAACATCATTTTGGTCAGTAGCTAAGGCCGTCAGTCAGAACTTTACCACCTTAACAATTCCGTCTCTAATACTGGCACTATTGCGACCAAAGCCCAATAAAAACTAAACTTACTGGCGGAATTATTCTCTACACATTTAACGGTAAATTTCCAGGAAAAAATTCAACCCAACATTCGCACTGTAAAATCAAAAATGTCTATGACTGTTTTTTGGCAGTACCCTATTTAACGAATCTCGAAGCGTCTTGACACTAAAAAAGCTTCTGATCGAAATCCCAGTCATCGTGATTACGACATGCGCCGATGGGTTGACACCGGTGTTTTTGTAGGGCTTCTAACTTATCCTACAAAAATGGATGATGATAATAATAATAAAAATAATAACGTTTATTTATTTCACATTAGAAATTAAAATCGCATATAAGGAAGACAACATATAAAATTAAATTACGTAGATATTTATCTAGGCTTTAAGGTTCGCGACGGTTTTCCAAGCAGAGGTCTGTGCCATCCTCTCGGTGACAAAGTATGAGGGAGGTCATGGACTGTCAAGAGCGGACTGTATATATCTGCTCTGATAGCCAAGCCGTCCTCAAGGCAGTCTGCCAACCCAGGAGTAGGCTAGCCCTGAATCCTCTGGTAGGACTTTTAACAGGACATTGCAAGTTAAGGAAGCACCTCTTAAAAGAAGTTTCCAACGTATCTCATTCTAAAAGTGGTGTTATGCCTTGCTACAAACTATTTTACTTGCGCCCACACCAATTCTATGTAGTTTAATTCACAGTGATATGACGGAAATCAAAGTTGCGGTATATTTCGTTTTGAAGCCATTTCGTCGACAACAAATTTCGTACAAAGAGGTTCATTCAACTTTACAATCTTCAGTAGTTCCTTTTTCAACATATCTTTATAAATTGATTTCTTATTTACAGTGAGAAAATGAATGATGTCATTTTTTTTCCAAGAAGACGATGGTATTTTCTCGGATTTTCTTGAGTGGTAGCTGGCATTATCCAGGACAAAAAAGAGCTAGTATTTACTAGAAGTATTCTTCGAAGACATCAGCGTTTGTGTCTTCATGATAGTCTCCAGTCAGTCCGTTTTGATTTAAATGCTAGTAAGCCGCCATCGACAAATCCATTTTTGCTACCAATGTAAGTAATTAATAATCTTTTACCTTTTCCCGAGGATGCTTTTATTCCAGTGGACCATCCTCTTGCGTTACCTCGCGCATTTTATATGTTTATCCTGCCATATTTTACCAACGAATATATCCTTCATTTAACCAAGGTCCGTCCATATAATAGATATTCCTGTTTTCCCTTCGAAACTGTCTAACTGCCCTCAAATATCGTCGTCGCCAGCAGATGATTTCATCTTTCTCTATTAAAAGTGATTTTCTGTTTTGAATTTTTTCATAACAAGAATTCATTTCCTTCAAAGATTTCCATAGTTTCTTCTTACCCATGGGTAGAATGAAATCATACTTTTTCATTTCAGACCTTATTTTGTCCAAGGTAGGTATTTCCTTGTTTAAGTAAAATGAGTGTATGATTCTTCTGATGGCAGTGTTTTCATCCTCATTTATTACAGTTTCTTTTCTTCCTGTACTTCTCTTTGGTGACCTGATGAGGCCGCGTTTATCCAAGTGCACAAGTCGGTATATTGTTGACTGTCCGACTCCAGTCATATTCGAACACATTTCAACTATTTTTGCAACTCCGAATGTTAAATTTTGGTGGCGAAGAGCGTTGAACACATTGAGAATAATAATTTTCTCATTTTTAAAAAGCGCAGTTTTTCTAATCCGTTTCTCAGCAACATATTCAGAAACACTAGCCATTTTCAAGAACGAAATTTTCCAACAACTGCCGGAAAGTAACTAAACATTTCAAATTTTTGAAACAGTGAGGCACAGGTAGGAAAACTACCTGTGCCTTTACCTACCTGATCTCGAGATCACTGACAATAGTCATAGGTAAAATAATAATAATTTTACTACACCGGGCGATAGTAAACTCGGCCGCTTAAGAGAACATGTACTAATCACACAGGTAAACTCGGCCTGCTAAAATTGTTCTGCCTTAATCTTCATAGGTAAACTCGGCCGGTAGATATACACCTGCTATTTTGACCCTAATTAGAGATTAATTAAATTAATTAATTAAAATTAAAATTACCTTACGGTTCTCAAGTAATGGGATTTTTCTCTTAAAATTTCCTAGAAAAATTATGAAGGCGTGGCGTATAACTTTCTTTCTTTTTTCTCTTCAAAAAAATTATTATTTACAAAACTGCCGCTAAAGTTTCATTACGTACGTACAATGCAGAGTGTTAAAGAAATAGTTAGTCAACGAGGCAAAGTTATGCTCTTGGTAGATAACTATAAGTATTCTTTTAAAGAAGAACTCAAAAGTGGCGAGAAAAAGTGGAGGTGTAAGATTGCCAAGTGTCTAGCAAATATTTATACAGTGGGCCCGGAGAACACAATATCGAAATCGAATTTATTTCATAACCATTCGGCATGTGACATTCGCAACATTCAAAGACAAGTGTAGCAAAACCTAAAGCTGTAGAGGATATTGGCAGTCAACCAAGTAAGTCAGAATATATATAACGCAAGAAGAAAATTACAACCTGTACTTTCCAAAACAAAACTAGAAGTTCACAGTTTGCTTAAACCAGAGACGCAATTTTTGACCAGCCGTAAGGAAGAATTTCTTTTAGTAAACAGCGAAGATTCCAATGTATTAGTGTTTAGCTGTGTTACAAATTTGAAGCATCTTTGCTTAAGCGAGAAAATTTATGTGGATGGTACTTTTGACTATTGTACAAAATTTGTCTTGCAGTTGTTCACCATACATGGCTGCCTTAATGGTCATTATGTACCATTAGTGTTTTGTGTGCTACCAGATAAAGCAACAGAAACATACAAAAAGTGTTTTGAATTTGTGACTGAAAAGTGTAGTGCATATTCTCTGTCGTTTTGTCCCACCTAAATTGTGGCTGATTTTGAGATGGCTATCCACAATGCAGCTAAAATTGTTTAGCCACAAATAAAAATAATTGGATGCAGATTTCATGTAACGCAAGCTTGGTGGCGTACGATTCAAAAACTTGGACTTTCAGCAGATTATTAAGAAAGAGGCGAGGTTGGAAAATGGATTAGTTATTGTTTTGGATTGTTGTTTCTAGAACCACAAGATGTTGGTGATGCGTATGTTTTTACATTATCTGCTATTCAACCAGAAAATGATAAAGTTACTTTGTTCGCTGATTATTTGATCAACACTTACATATCCGAAGATGCCGTTTTTCCACCTCATTTATGGGCATCAAAAACAGCAAGCGCCGCTCGCACCACCAACGCATGCGAATCATTCCATCTGCATATCAGCAAAACTTTAAATTTTCCTCATCCTTCTGTATTCATTTTTATTAATTTCCTAATTAATTTTCAAAATGAAATATATGTAAAGTTGCAAAGTATTCACAAACCATATGTACCTAATTAGGAAACTAAGAAAAGAAAAGAATATCTTCAAAACAAAATTAATGATTTTAATAATGGGAAAGTGTCAACGTTAGAATTTCTTAACTTAGCTTCGCATTATTATAGTTCTACTATGTAACATTAAAATATATTTTGAATTGGTGTGCATTTCTGTGTATTGTTTTTAGGGTTAGATTTAATAAATTTTTATGATGTAATATGCATTTGTAATTTTATTTAGCAAAATTAGTACAGTTATTGAAGTAATTTCGGCCGCTTTAGATACGTCTGCTAATCGCCTCAAATTATATGCTTGGACTTCCAGGCCGAGTTTACCTATACAGCTTAAGACTTATTTTGACCGCGACGATTAAAATATCTTAAGCGGCCGAGTTTACCTGTGCCCACTACACCTATGGAATATGGCGAAGACCACTGAATTTATAGTTTAATAAATATTTATTACTCTCTTACATTAAGCAACAGAGTATAAAATCAAAATCAAGTTAGGCCTATTCATAGCCAACAATTACTCGAGGAATGGGATAATAGGATGTGTAACAAGGAGTCTGTCTAAATTTTGCGTAGAATTAGAAAACATATCCAAAACTATACTATTTAATTTTAAAGAGCTCCAGTCTACTGAGTTTGCCACGCGTCCTGTGTTTTCAAACATATGTTGTTAATAAGATATAGACCAAAAAAGATCTATAAACTTTATTTGAAATATCAAAGGCGACGTTTTAAAATATCGGTATGGTTCAGGGCTATACACATGTATATTATAACATATTAATTTAATTAATAGGTTCTATAAATTAAATGCAGTTAAAAAAACAATTTTGCTAATATTTAATTCATTACTGCATCATCCAAATCTGTCAGTTTCAGTTTGTTTATTGTGATAAAACTACGATCCTGCAAGCACATTAATCAATTTATTATTTCATTACATAAAATTTGCATAATTTAATTAAATTTTAAACACTTCATTACACGCTGATATCTGACGAGAAAAAAATTAATTATGTCATTTTATAAATAAAACATTATCTACGCGAAAATACGATACAGGGTGTCACGATAATTCGGTTACAGCGTTTGATCATGGACTTTTGGTACAAAAATAGGTTCATTTCGGCTAACTTAATTGCATTAAAAGTTACTCCGTTTCACCGGTAGAGGGGTCAAATATTAAATAAATTGTTGGTTTTTCCTACATTTTTGAAAGCGTGTTAAGCAATTGATTTTAATTAGTTTTTGGTGTATAGTCTAGTGATGGGGCGAGGTGTTCTGACCTGCCATTACATACTCCTGTGTTTCCGTCAGTATAGGGTAATTTCAGTAGAGATTCCGGCATGGTAGAGATGCCGATTGCTTATATTTCCGAACGTCGTCATCTGAAAAACATGAGTTACGAGCATACGCATTCAGTCAGTGCCTGTCGAAGTCTGTGCTCACCGTTATGCAAGCTCCAAACATTTTTAATGGAGCCGAGATTTTCAATTTCTGTCAAGTGAAAAGTATTTCGGGGTATAAGGTAAGTGTACTGTACTTACTTTATGAATATGTTCGTGCGCTCCTTATTTTAGCTGCATCTGCCCAAAGGCATTTGGCATCTCTCCCGGAAACTCGGGAGAGATTCCGTTTTTTAATAAGGTGATTTGGCTAACCTAAAAGAATACTTGAATTTTAGAAATGCTGAGCAAATACGAAGGAAAGTGTCCTAATAGGGGTAACTGGACCGAAGATGCTTTACAAACTTCTCTGTAAATTATAGCAGAAGGTATGAATGTAAATAAAGCTGCTAGAGTTTTCGAAATTCAACTAAGAACTTTAAAAAATAAAGAGTTGCATCCGGCAATTCCAGAAAAGGACTAATGGGCCTGCCAGTTTTCTTGGTGAAGACGCTGAGAAGAAAATTGTTATACACATAAATAAACTGCAGGTGAGAGGATTTACTCCTACGAGATTATAAAGTAGACGCATTTCACACAGGACTCCAACTGAACAACCGTCCAGGAAAAGTGACTGCCAAGAAAGGGCCAAAAGTCGTGTCTGCGTTGATAGCTGCAGAAAAGGAAGAAACGATAACAGTTATAGGGTGTTGCAGCGCACAGGGAACTTTTTTGCCACCCACGTGCATTTCTGAGGGCAAAAATAACAAACCTGAATTCGAGAATAGGATACCACCAGGCTCTGTCGTGTACATGAACGAGAATGCAGCGTACATCAACACACAAATTTGATTTTTCTAGAGTGGCTAAAGTTTCATTTTGTGCCAAGAAAAACGGAAGGTTAATGTTTCATTTCTTCGGGGAGAGTTTCCTTCTTGTCTTAAAAGGAGTATTGTCATTCCCTCGTATAAGGGAGGAGATTCTAGCGTTCCCTCAAACTATCGACCAATCTCCCTGCTTGCGACCCTCTCCAAGGTGATTGAGAAGCTAGTAAAGTCCAGACTACTTCTGTTTCTTGCAAAATATAATATTATAACGCCATGTCAGTTTGGCTTTCAGGCATCAAGAAACACCAGTGACGCTATATTCTCACTTCTTGAAAAGGTGTTTCTTGGTCTAAATGAGGGTGAGGCTGTTGCGGCAGTCTTTTGCGACTTTTCCAAAGCATTCGACTGTGTGAATCATCGGATACTGCTGCAGAAGCTTCAACATTGCGGTATACGCAATACGGCACATCGCTGGTTCTCTTCTTATGTCTCCGGGAGGACGCAGGTGGTAACGGTCGATGGTGCCTGCTCTGGCCCATTGAGAGTGGAGTGCGGGGTGCCTCAGGGTTCAGTGTTGGGTCCAATCCTGTTCTTGATATATATTAATGATCTCGCGGGCCTGGACATTCGGGGCATGTTCACCATCTTTGCTGACGACACCACCCTCTTATGGCGCTCAAAAAGCAGCGAAATATTGAAGTGTGTCATTAATGAAGACTTACAGAAAATCAAAGAATGGTGCGAAGCTAACTGCTTATGTTTTAATATAAATAAAACTAACATTCTCACTTTTGGTTTTACATACAATGATCTTCATTTAAATGATCAACTCGTGGAAAATAAGCCTGCTACTAAATTTCTTGGTCTCTATATCGACTCAAAGTTGAGGTTTGATAAACACATTTCCGAGTTGAACAAAAAATTGTCATCGGGCTGTTTTGCCATTAGAGTGGCGGCGGTGGAGCTTGGATGTTCGACGGCTAAGATGGTATATCACTCTTTATTCGAGTCCCATCTACGATATGGCATTGCATTTTGGGGATTTTGTGGCCAATATCTCCTGAAGTCCGTGTTTGTCATGCAGAAAAGGGCGATTAGATACTTGTGTAGGTCAGGGTTTCGGGATCACTGTAGACCACTATTTATTAGGTTTCGGATCTTAACTGTTTTTGGTCTTTTTATTTTGGAAACAGTATGTTTAATGCATCGAAAATATTCCAACAATAACAATGGTCCGATTAATCCTTCCAATAGATACCAAACGAGACAAAACCATGACATCCGGCTCCCGATTCCTAAATTGGCTCGTACCAAGCACTCTGTAATGTATGAAAGTATAAAGATGTATAATCATTTGAGTGTTGATTGTAGATCGCTGGAGTATGTGCAGTTTCGGAGAACCGTAAGGGATCACCTTGCGCTTAGGGCTTATTATAGTCTAGATGAATTTTATCTCGACCATTTTTAACAAATTTAACAAGTTTAACTTTTATTTTATCTTATATATTGTCGTTTTATGTCCTGCATAGGCTGTGCATACTAAGTTGGTTATGGCTTTCATTCCTGTCCTTGTGTTATGGTGGCCCGTTACGTATATTATGTGAGTTTATACATGCCCACTTTATTGTTCATTTGTTCTTTTAGTCTTTTACTCTGTACATTTTTATACATGTTTTGTTATTGACTGTGTTGCTCTTTGCATTTTGCTATTAGAATAGTTGTTTTGTTCTCTTTTTTAATTGTAGTTTTATATGCCATATCTAGCAATTCATGTCATCTAGCAATTTATGTAATTTATGTAGATTAGAACTAGTTTTAGTAAGCTTTGTCTGTGAGAATGTACGTTTGTATTTCTTGGACAATAAAGCACATAAAGTAAAGTAAAAGAGCTCCTAATACTTGACTATCATGGATCACACTGCAGTTCAGTTGAAACACTAACATTTGCCGATGAAAATGATATCATTCTTTTTTGTCTTCCCGCACATACCACATACTACCTCCAGTTACTTGACCGGTAATTTCTTAAGTATTTAAAAGCATAATTTTATCAAGCCTGTGATATGTAAGTGACATCGAACGTCAACAGAATAATCAGTAGGCTGAAGTAAGGACGACTCCTGGGCGGAAATTCTGCAAATATTCAAAACGCAACATCCGGTGGGGACAATTTAACGCGCCTGCGGAAGTTCCGTATCAAGAAGAAGGAAGATTTTCTCCACAGCCGTCAACTTCACACGTTGCTGAATTGGCTGAATTGCCTGAATTGCCAGCAGCCCAAAACACATATGTTTCTACCCCTCCAAAAATTACGCCTGGCAAAGCCCTGGACATTGTATTACTTGTTCCAACCGCTGCTATGCTAGATGTTAGGAGAAAAGCTAAGAAAATCGGAGTAATTTTAAATAGTGTAGAAGGCATAGAAGGGCGTAAGCAAAATCAGGAGCGCAAAGAAAGACGTTACAAGAAAAGTGCTGAGACACGCATTATTCCTAAAAAAAGGGAAATTACTGCAAAGACGGTACCTAAAGAAAAACAGAAAAAACAATGAACTGGAGTTCTGACGAAATTTTAAGCTGTACTATTCATGACAGCAGCTCGGGTATAGAAAATAACAATGATGCAACCTGTACTGGGCATGGGAAAGAGTATCCTAAGACAACCAAAGTTGATGACTGGATTCAGTAGTACAGGGTTATTGGTTATATTTTCACCGCCCATCTAGCTTTGTTATTTTAAACTTTAGAAGAAAACATTAAATGCTAGTATTGTAGCTAGTTATGTGTAGTTTATTTTAAAATAGACACTTTATATACCGGATGTCCCATAAATAAGTAATGAAGCAAACATACATTTTTTTAAATTGAACACCCTATGTATTATTCGAATTTTGAATTCCTCAACAAATTCTAGGCATGTTTCATATACCATATTATTTAATACCTAACTTCAACTGTTCTTAAATTATTTTGATTTTAACATAAAAAATGTTTTTCTTAGCTTCATATATCCATACCCATAATTATCGATTATTTTTTGCTTAGCAAGCCATGAAAAACAATTGAAATAAATATTTGTTACCTTGACATTTATGAATTCTGTTTTCTTGTCAAAATAAAGTATATTCAAAAATGGGATTTACAGAACAAGAAAAAAAGCAAATATACGAAGTTTTCATAAAATGGGATTACAATAGAAGAAAATCAAAAAGAGAATATCTAAGACAGTATATCTGCATTCATTCAAAAATATATATAATAGTGTCAATCGCAACATGTCGTTTAGCCGGAAGAAACGAGCATATGCGCTAAATGAAGACGATAATAGAGAACTTAATGTCTTATTATATTTTCAAGGTGAGATATTTAAATTCATAATATTATTAGTAATAATAATAAACTGGGTTAATAATCATTTTTAGAAAAACCCGAAAGTTCAATTCCCAAAGCCACTGAACATTTAGAATTGTCATATTGGAAAGTTTGACTTTATACTTTGACAAAGTATAAACTTCATCCATATAAGTTTACTAAAGTGCAATTTTTATCTGAAAATAACAAGCAAGCTAGAGCAGATTTTTGCCAAGAAATTCTTCAAAGGCTTAATGAAAATCCGCGTTTATTTCAAACCATTTTATGGTCCGATGAGTGTTCTTTTTCTACAGCTGGTATTTTTAACAGAAAAAAATACACATTTCTGGTCTAACCATGAATCCACACTTAACAAAACCAATCCAATTTTCTGGGCATCGTTCTGTTAACGTTTGGGGCGGCATACTGTGAGGAAAAATAGTTGGTCCATTTTTTATACGAAATTCTTTAACTGGTCGTAGCTATCAAGAATTATTAAAAAATATAATAGGACAACTTCCACAAATATTTCCAAACGAAAATTTGGATGGAATCATATTCCAGCAAGATGGAGCGCCCCCACACAATGTTGCTGCTGTTCAAAATGTATTAAATACCCAATTTCCAGAGTGGATCGGACGGTTTGGAACTATCAGATGACCACCCTATAGTCCTGACCTAACACCTTTAGATACCTTTCTGTGGGGTGCTCTAAAAGACAAAATAAATTCGTCCGATAATTTAAACATTAATAATATAGAAAACGTTTTTAGGCAAGAAATAATTAATATTAACAATTACGATCAAGCCTCGATTCATGGTGCTTTGGAAAAATTGAAGTGGGGCTACAGACGCTGTCTTGAAGAAAATGGAGGCCATTATGAACATTTACATCGTTAATATTCCAATTTATTTTAAATGTGGGCGTAGTTTTAAGGTGGAGCAAATATTACCAAAGTTAACCTTAAAATGAAGAGAATGAAGTCAGCACTTCTTTTGTATTTGTATGTTTAACAATTTTTTATTATAAATAAACAAACTATTAGGAACATAAGTTTCAATTTTCTTTTAAATTTCATGGCTTGCTAAGCAAAAAATAATCGATAATTATGGGTATGGATATATAAAGCTAAGAAAAATATTTGTTATGTTCAAATCAAAATAATTTAAGAACAGTTGAAGTTAGGTATTAAATATGGTATATGTAACATGCCTAGAATTTGTTGAGGAATCCAAAATTTGAATAATACATAGGGTGTTCCATTTAAAAAAAGGTATGTTTGCTACATTACTTATTTATGGGACATCCGGTATATAAAGTATCAATTTTAAAATAAACTACACATAACTAACTACAATACTTGCATTTTATGTTTTCTTCTAAAGTTTAAAATAAAAAAGCTAGATGGGCGGTGAAAATATAACCAATAACCCTGTACATCCATTGTCAGCAGGCTGAAAACGTAAAAAGTCGGCATCTCTCCCAAAATTGCCCCACGGATGGTTCATGAAATATTGCTCGACTTAATAAAAAACATTATTAATTTAACATGTTTCGTTTATTCCACGATTTTGTAACTTTTTGATGTTTACATCAATTTAACCTTGTAATATTTTCGCTGTAATAACTTATTATGTTCATGTTGACATGTAAGACATTTTGCAACTGAGGTCAATTTAACTACAATTGGGATTTAGTTCAGGTTAGTTGTATGTATTATTATTTCAGAGAACTAAGCTACAACATCTCTGTTTGACTAAGATGCCGGACTAACTAATCACTGTTGTCGGCAAAATGCAATTCTCGGACGGAAGTCCTTTATGAAAGAATTATGATATGCAAGCTCCTTGCATACCTAAACGCACACGACATAATGGCCCTTTTTGGCCAAAAGAAAACCTCTTAGAAGAATATCACACATTTTTCACCCAATTTAAAATAAAAAAGGAGCCTAAAGACTAAATATTTTTCAAAGAAAATTTACAGGTATATTTAATTAACTGAAAGACAATGATCCCGCACCCAGGCTAAACAAAAAAATTTGTTTATTTTTCGCACCTATTGCATTGCTCCGCCCTATTGTCCATCACTATCGCCGACCCGCCTCTATAAGCGGTAAGATAGATTTTAACCAAAATTCAAACACTTGTGAGTTCATATCCTCATGATAATCATTATTTTTACGGGATTTAAAAAGGTCTCACCTACCAAAAACCAAAATTACGTCTGATATATGAGTTAAAATAGCTGAAGACCTTTTCCTGCAAGAGCTTGCAATCCAGTAAATAGCCTATTAATAAAGGCGTTACGTGCATCCCTAATGTTGAGATTTTGCCAAAATTTACAATATGTCCTTCATTTAACCATGTCTCTATAACCTGGTGGTAGCAAAATATAAACGATGGAAACTTAAATATTAAATAAGGTTTAAGGTTACCACCTACCTCTGCTAGCTTAAGCTCGTTCTTTTCAGTAGGGTTCCTGCCAGTGAAACTACAATGTGTACGAGTGTGGCCCCCAAAGGATGTTGTTGTGCAAGCCTAGATTTATGGTTGAGTTTTGAGCGCCACTCACAGATCTTTTAGTTTCAACTACACCAAATTCCTGTGAGTGAAACAATGGGTCCACACACTGTGCCAAAATAAACACAAAAATGAATACTTAAAAGTTATAATTAAAAAAAAATTAGAAATAAAGGTGATGTTAGATTGGAAATAATAAACACTTAATTTAACATATAATAAATATGTCAGTTGATTTACCTAAACAGAAAAATAAGGGTAGAGGTGATTGGTCCTTTTAAGGAATAGCCTCTTGTTGCTGCTCAGAAACGTGGATAAACAAGCCTTTACAAATGCCTCAACTACATAGGTCGAAAATCCAAGGATCCAGAAAAGTTGTTATTGGAATGGCAACGTAAGGGAACTAACATGTAGTACAGATAGGAATAATTCTGATCTAAAAAAAGGTATGGAGTTTCAGGTTATGTGGCAAAAATCTCTCAAAAATATCGATAAACCACAAAAATATACATTGTGAACTTACCATATATGTGCCTCAAACAAGATTTGATGTGGAAAGCACAGAGATGGGGAAAGATTTTCCGAATTTTCCCACAAGGTCTAAGGGTCTGCCAGTCGTCAGAATTTAGTTTGACTGAATGACACCGATTACAGTCTTCAATCAAACCCAAGAACCCACTAAAAAGATTACAGATAATATACCAAATTTGGGAGGACAACCTTAAAATGAAAAGCGGTAGCGCACGGAGGTAGATATACGGACTTGCGGTTCTACGACACAAAATATAACATAACCAGAACAACCTGAAAGTAACAATGTTACATCTTGTCCAAGAAGTATTTTTTGCTTTCCACGTCGATAATCTTCTATTATTGCTAGATACTTTCTACGCCACAGCACGATCTCTTCCTTTTCAACGAACAGGCTTTTGCGATCTCGTTTTAAAAATTAATATCTCATTTCTCGTAGAGTACACATTAGAATTTTTCGTGAAATCCTTGGCATTCTACTTCTATTTGCTGCAGACTTTTATTTTCGAATACTTTTGTGAAGCTTTTCTGTTTGTTCTTTTTTCATTGCTGTTTTCTTTATTCATTCTTCTTTCTCTTGAAAGTTGTTATTCTTTTCCAGTTCTTTGATGTTGATTTTTTGATATTTTTCTTTTAATTCAGCCTTCAGGGTGGGAGCCAGTGTTTCGTTATTTTGTATGTGTGCTGCAGCTGTGATCTTATGTGTGAATTTCTTATTAGATTATTTGTTGATACGTTTGTCCGTCTGTGGTAGTTTGAAATTGTCTTTGTCATGTATTGTTCAATCATTTCCATTTTCATTTCGTCATGTAGTAGTCTAACTGGTAAGTGTTTTTGTACGTCTAGTGCGATTCTAATTGTCCTGTTTTGTAAGATTTGTATTTTTCTTGAGTCTTGCCTTGTTTGCTGTGCACCATGGTGTTATTCCAGATGTTAGTACTGGTCTGATAATTGTCCTGTATATTCCCATATTCGTTTTGTTTGTAATTTTGCTGTTCTTACAAATTAACGGGTACACTGCACCCAATTGTCTCTGTGTCTTTGCGCCTCTTTCGTCAACGTTTTCATTCCAGGTAAATTTTCAACAACCTTGCCTGAACACGATAGCAGACGTAAATGTCAGCCAACGTCAGATATTTCTCAGTTTTTGGAATTAATGCCACCTTAGCCCTCCTTCAGGTGTCTAGAAAGCAACCTCTTTCAAGTGTAGCTTGGGCTATGTTTACCAGATTTATTGCTGTTTTCCCTGTCAAATTTTTGATCATCTTGTCCTTTATGCCGTCGAAGCCGGGCACTTTTTTTGCACCAATATCGTGCAGTACGTAGCGAATTTCCTCAACAGATATACGTGGAAAATCCATCACGTTTGTAACAATCTGTTAAAGCACAAGCCATTTGGAACGCTTGAAGTGTCTGAATCAATGTTAATTGTTTTCTCCGCACATCGTTGATGGTGATAAGAACAGTTTTGCAAGCTATTTTGGAATCGTAGTATAGGTAGAAGGTGAAAAATAATGGGCTTGTGGGGGCCTAACGTGATTATTTTTAAGAAAATTGCATTATTTTCATTGTTATTGCATAATATAGAATTAAAGAAAAAACATATTTCAAACATTATCTCATTCTTCATTTTACAGAAGAAGAGAACATTGGTGAGCATTTGGTGGGAGTCGTTACTCTCCTGAATATTGTAAATTTAGCCAGTAGGTTTTCTAAAGAGGCTCTGCAACCCAAGTTCTTAATAGGGTGCCGTGAAAAGAGGTCGCACGGTGTGAGATTGCAGGGCCGTGGTGAGGTGACCATCTATCTGGCATATTGCAATTCGTTCTCCTAAAAATCGTCCATGAAGAGCCCATATTCCTTCTCATATCTATGCCGTGATTCATCCGGCAATAAACTAAGGGTAGCTGCTTTAGCAATATCCAGAACTTCGTTCGGAATTTCATCATCACTGCTGCTACTGACTTCCATTTAAAGAACGTAAAACACACTTTCACGAAATTGTTACAAAAATAATTATCGTTTATTCCGTTGTCAAGTTTTACATCTCTCATATAAAATCCAACTATTAAATTTCTATAATTTATTTCCCTAGCAACCTGTTGTTAATGCATTGTTGATAACGACTTACGAGGTACCTACGGGGTAAATTAAGACAGTGCTCTTTTAGAGTTTTTAATATTGGTGCCCTAAAACATGCTTGTAGATAAAATATCGTACAATACACTTACGGTAGGTGTCTTTACCGCATTTGCGTGATTTACCAAACTCGCCTTCGGCTCATTTTGTTAAACATACCTACCGTACTTGTATTGTAATATACTATTACAGCATACCTAGAGAACGTCTTTTTTGCATCTTACCATAGATAGTTTCAACATTAACTTTCTTTTTGCAAAAGCGCTTACTTAACGAAAAATGTTTAGTTGGTAATGATGCGGTTACTTCACCAAAATACCTTGTTTGTCAACGTTGATGACATAAGGAATCAGAAGAAATGTGTAAATGCTATGTCACTTTTATAAGAGTTCAGCTTTCTCAATGCTACTGAAAAACGTCATTTTGTATTAAAGCGACTGTACACTAAGAATAATTAAGTCCTTTTGACGTCACGTCGTCATAAAACTGTGTTTAAAAATTTTCCAGGTAGACTATATATTGTAACATAGCTTTGCCCTTGGTGGCATCAGATTTTGTTCTCTCGTTTTTGTAATGTATTTATAAGAAAAGATACTTTTACCCTTTTAAACAAATGATATGGGGAACCAATCACATTTTTAATAACATTTTTGTTATTAAATTGTTACCTTTTTTCCTGAATATGGATTTTTCTATATTTTACAGATATACACGGAGAAGCCTTGGTTAAGACATATCTTCTTTTAATGGAATTCTGAAGGGATAAAGGTAATTATTTGTATTTATATATTGACATAATAGATTTAATATTGTGTATTAGATATTGATGTATTTTTCCGAGCAAATTCAATTGCGTACTGTTCGATTTACTTATTTAAGTACTCGCTTGTAGTAGTAATAGAGATTTAGGCC
The DNA here is from genome assembly GCA_963920685.1 of Polydrusus tereticollis. Lineage (NCBI taxonomy): Eukaryota > Metazoa > Arthropoda > Insecta > Coleoptera > Curculionidae > Polydrusus > Polydrusus tereticollis. The sequence continues at coordinate 41,332,413 of OY987332.1, read as the reverse complement.
AACAATTATTATTACCCAAAAAAGCAAAGCGTTTAAAATTTAACGAAACATACGTGCTGCGATGGGATTCTGTATCTTTTGTTTAGATCGCGAATGCAAGCGAAAGCTAAGTTAAGGGACATCGAGTTGGTATTCTGTAAGCTATTCGTTTCGCTTTTGCTACGTTTTGTGAGCGTCACACGATTACATACGAGTATAAACGACGTATTGTTAAATAGGTATGGCAACGTTGTAAATATATGTGCCAAAATGTTATAGCGAATTCCATTGGTAAAAGAAGTGCGGCACCGGTATGTCAGTAAAACTGCATCAGTGCACAAAAAGTGTTGCACTATTTGGGTACCAATGGTTTTCAGATTAGACCTTAAGTGCATTTTTCCAACAAAGTTGATGATAATACTCCTCAATCCTCAATGATTTTACTTACCACTGGACAAAACTTGAGACAAAATAAAATTTTAAAGATCGAAAAAATGAAAGCACTGTATTTTTTGACATTTTCATCCAGTTTCGGTGCAGCACGGTCTCCAAGAGCACGTGCGGAACTGGTTGCACTCGGTGCAACATTTGTTGCACCGGTTTCCCAATGGTTTACAAATACTTGCACTGAAATGTCCAATGGTTTTCAAATTTTGCACTCGATCCGCACTTTTTTTACCAATGGAATTCGCTTTTAAATTACCCAAAACATTGAAAAGAAGAGTTAAATGGAACATAACGTTTGACGTTTGTTTATTATTTACTACAAATATTATTTACTCTCAAGTTTCTGTGATTTTAAAAGAATTAAAGAAATATTGCTAGCACAATATGTAATATATGGAGAACTTGCGCGGAGAAATCAACCTTGGTTTATGCGAGAGGAAAGTAGATTCCTTCGAGATAGAAGTGACCCATTTGGATTAACAAATAGAAGGTTTATTGAAATTTTTCGTTTAAATATAGATTTAGTTCGATTCCTTTTTGATAAACTTCAAGAGGTCCTGGAAGATGGAGTAAGGGCTTCCAGAATCCACTATCAACAAAGGATTTTTGTGTCCTTAATGTTTTTCGCAATTGGCTGCTACCAAAGAGCTGTAGGACAGGAATATCTTGTTGCCGTCAGTCAGCTAGTTGTAAGTAGATGTATCGAGGAAATAGCAACTGCTATAGTTAACCATAACGCCATTGTATTTCCTTCTGCTATTTACCCCATCAAATCTTTTAGTAACAATTTGGGGGTTTGCCTGTTTTTAGTTTCTTCTTTTCCATTTCACGGCATACAAAAGACAATTCAAATTTTTAAATTATTAGGTAATTAATTTAAAACAAAAAAATAAAAGTAATCTAAATTAAAAGTCATAAAAACAACAAATCACAGAAAGCTTTTTAACCCTACTATTCGCCTGGGCCAAACGTCGAACGTCGCACAACCGACCAATCACCATCGATATCGAACGAAAGCGCAAGGCAGAAAACGACGCTTTCACTTTACAATCGGATTCGTGTTCGTTTTCTTCGATTCTTCCCGAATGTGGTTATAGAATAGCAAATCGACAAAAGCGTTCAATAACGAACGTAATTGCTTCGCTTTGAGCTTATAGAATCCCACCACTGTACTTGTTACTGCAACATGCAAATTTATACTTTTAGATATTTGTCTTAGTTTTTGTACATAAACCACACATACTATTCCAAGTAAAATGCGAATCAATCTCGTGCCGTTGCATTTTGACATCAAGAACACTAAATTTGTAAAAAATAATATAATTTCTCCATTACTAACTCCAGAAGCAGTGCAGAAGCAGCGGACAGTCTCTTTTTCTTTACATATGGATTTATTGTTGACAAAAGTCTATTATCAGGTTTACAGGAGAGTTTAAGGCGTTTTAACTACAAGTGCAAATTGTGTTTTACGACTGATTTAAAAAGGGCTTTTACGATAACATTGAACAGCTGCTTGCCGTTGCCAACGTATATCGGAATTGACGTTTAACTTCAAAAGCAAACATTCGACACCTGGTTGGTAGCAATGAGAGATAATGCGTATTCGTGTAAACTAGGTATATGGAGATTATCCGATTAAATCCAAATTTCACCTTCGTGTAAACACATTATAAGCCTCTTTAAATTTTCCCATAAAAGGAAATCCAATGGAGCCATGTCGGACGACCTTGGTGGCCATAGAGTAGACCTTCCTTGACCTATTCATCGATTACCAAAACTATTTGATAAGTGCTGAAGAACTAAATTTGTAAAAATTGAACCATCATGCATTTACCACATCTGAAGCCTTCATCCCTTTATCAAAAAAGTGCCCTTCTATTGGCAAGCCTTGGTTTACCAAAAATTGCGAAGGAGCTGTTAAAAATGGCGTCAAAACCCTACAGCCCAAAATCGTGCCATCTTTGTAAACGCTCGAAACCAATGCAAGCAAACGATAAACCAAAACAAAAGATCACTCAACGAGAGGATCAAAGACAAACTTCTTGAATGTCCTAACGGCTCAAGATCATTTTGGTCGGTAGCTAAGGCCGTCAGTCAGAACTTTACCAAGTCAAGCATTCCACCTCTAACATTCTGATTGCGACCAAAGCACAGGAAAAAGGAAACTTACTGACGGGAATATTGTCTTTACAGTCAACGGTTAATTTTCAAGTTTTTAACTTCACCGAGGATTTTCCCTGTAGAATCGAAAATGCCCGAGATTGAGGAGTCTTGACATTAAAAAAGCTTATAAAGCTTATGGTCTTGACGATATCCAGTCATCGTAATTAAGAGATGCGGTGACGAATTGACAACGGTATTTTGTAGGCTTCTCAACTTATCTTACAAAAAAGGAATATTTCCTTCTTGCTGGAAAACTGCGCGAGTCCAGCCCATACCATACGTGGTTTAGCTTAGTGTCCATGGAACGACATCATTATCATCAAACAGCCATTCGTGTCCATTGCTGGACATAGGCCTCCCGTAGCATCCTCCACATTGTCTTGTGCGATGTTCATCCAGTTGGTTTGAATCCTCTTTATATCGTCTAACCATCTTGTAGGCGGCCGATCTCTGCTGCGGTATGCTTCTTGTCGTGGTATCCATTCAATGATCTTTCTTGTCCAGCGCCCATCCGAGAAACGTGCAATATGTCCAGCTTAATTCCACTTCAGAGTTGCTATATGTTCCACTGCATCTGTCAACTTCGTCCTTTGTTTGATTCTGGTGTTCTGAATCCGATCTCTAAGCGAAATGCCAAGCATTGATCTTTCCATTTTTCTCTGAGCAAAGCTTATTCACCGTTTTTTGGGTAAGAGTTGGCGTTTCTGCCCCGTAGGTAAGTACAGGTAACACGCACTGTTTAAGGACTTTCTTTTTTAAGCACATCGGGATATTCGCTTTAAAGACGTAATGCAGTTTTCCAAATGCAGCCTAAGCTAGGCCTATTCGTCTGGTGATCTCACATGTTTGGTTGTCTCACTAGTTCTATATTTGACCCGTCCAGCTTAATGTTTTCGCTTATGACAAGGTTAGTCATAAATTGAGTTTTAGCGATATTTATATTGAGTCCTACTGAGTTTGACATTTCATTGAGCCTTCGTAGCATTTCCTTGGCTTCATCAACCCTGTCAGCAATAAGCATAATGTCGTCTGCAAATCCAAGATGGCTTAATTTTCACCGTCTATGTTTATACCCATATCTTCAAAGTCTACTTTCTTAAACATATATTCTAGTAGGGTTGTAAAAAGTTTCGGTGTTATGACGTCGCCTTGACGTACTCCTCGTTCAGTTCGAAAATCTCGAGTGTCTTCGTGTAATTTGATGGGCGCTTTTACATTCTGATATATATTTTTAATAATTGTGGTGTATCTGTGGTCCACTCGAGTTTCTGTTAATGCTTTTAGCATTTTTAGCTGGTTAACCGTGTCAAACGCTTTTTCGTAGTCGACGAATATGCCGATAAGGGGCTTATTGTATTCTATGAGCTTTTCTATAACCGCCTTTATATCGTTTCATGGTCGTTTGTGCCAAAGCCCGCTTGTTCAAGTGGCTGATAGAGGTCAAGTTTATATGTTATTCTTTTTGTAATGATCCTAGTGAATAATTTATAGATATAAGAAAGAAGACTTATCGGGCGGTAGTTCTTATAGTCCGATATAGAACATTTCCTCCGTTTTCTATGGATTCGATAGTTATACCATCCTCGCCTGGTTGAATTGTTCTTCATTTCTCTTAGGGCGTTCCTCAAGTTATCCAAAGTGACTTCTGGAATATCCTCTGATTCCTGATTCTGAACTTTGGGAATGGTTATATTTTGATCAAGTCTCTGCTACGATATAGTTCGGAATAGAAAGTCTCGACAATTTCGAGAATTTCCATTTTATTGGTTGTTATCTGGCCATTCGCATTCTTTAGTTTGCTGATGTTCTTCCTACCTTCTAACATCGTCGTTTTTAGAACCTTCGTATCTTTATTCTCATTTATTACCCTGGTAATTTCGTTTGTGTTATAGGTTCGAAAATCTCTTCTAATTTGTTTTGATATTTCCTTGTTTAACTCTCTTAATTCGGCGGTGTTTGTTGTGTATTTGTCAGTCAATTCTCTTTTGGTTTTCATTAGTTGTCTAGTATGTGCGCTGAGTTTTCCATTTCTATGGTTTACCTTTACTTGGAAGTTATCTTTTGCGGTTTTTATGGCATTTGTAATGAGTGTGCTGACTGTTTCGATATCTAGGTCGGCGTGGATTTCTGGGGATTCCAGTTTAGATTTAATATGTTCTTGGTATCCAGCTTCGTCTGTTAACGGTCTCAATTTTTGTCCAGTTGTTTCCTGACTAGTTTTCGTCGCTCGTTCTTTATGTTGATAGAAATCTTCGACCTAACCATTCGATGATTGCTCCCAATGGAGGGTCTATATAGTACTGTTACGTCGTGGACACACCTAGAACGATACTGTTTAAAAATTCTTTCATCTGAAGAACATCATCACTCTGGAACGACCTCCCTGAGGCCGTGTTCTCCAACGAGTATAATCTCCAAAGATTCAAGACCAACGTGAATCACTTCCTGCGCACACGCACCGCTCGCAGAATGCCATAAAGGATTAATCTTGCAGTGCTGTGGCTTATCATTAAAAAAAGAAAAGATTATGTCTCAATGCTACCAGCCAATTGCCGAGTGTTTGCTTTAGAAATTAGACGTCAAATCCGATCGTTTCACGTTGGCAACGGCAACAGCTGTTTAGTGTCATCGTAAAAACCACTTTTCAAACCCGTCCTATAAACACAATTTAAGGCGTGTAGTAATATTTTATGCTTTTAAATTAATCAAAATTATGTTTTTTAAGTGAATTAAGGGTGTTGACACATGCGTTACATTCGTATTCCATTAATTCGCATAAAAGCGACCAGTTTGCGGATGGCCTTAGATTTTGCTGGAACGCATCTCAGTAAAAATGTTTCCCAGAAGGTTAACTCGATTATTTTGTAATTAAAAAAAAAGGCAATTGAGATATTAGTAGCAGTTGGTTATGGGATAGGATGCGCACACAAATGGAAGTAGTATAGGCACCGTATACGAACAAAGACAAGTAGAACCAGGCGCGTAACTACAGGGGGGCCGCCCCCCCCCCCCAGACGTCGCTAGGCCACCCCCCCCCCAGAAAAAGGCTGAAATTGTAAGCTTGCTACTCGCCTCGCAAATATAGCATCAATTTTCACATAACAATGAACGTACATGCGCGGCGATCCCGATCGACCCGATCCGATTCTCGTTGAACTTTGGGCTTGTTTATTCAAAAATTAAATCCCTCGAGCTTCGCTCTCGGGATCTAATCAGAATAAACATGTCCAAATTCCACTCGAAAAATTTCCAAAAAAAGTTTTCGTGACAGCTGAAAAATCTAACCGATAAAAAAACGAGGTCTTGTGATATTACTGTTGATTATATTGACCAAATTAGTTAAAATTTGGGCGTGGTCCATTTTGCCTGCAGCGGGCTCTCCGCCGGCCCGCATCTACACGAGCCGCCACTACAAGTCACAATAACAAGCCCACCCTAGGCCACCCCCAGGTCAGAGTGCTAATTACGCCACTGAGTAGAACCACTCTCGCTCGAGATGAAATCCGGCGTGCCGTCGTTCGGCCCGCGCCCCGCCCTCACGCCAGTAAGTAGTTGGTTAGTTGTCGATACAGAGCGTGTCGGGTAGAGCTAGTCATCCCAAACGAACTATTTTAAGCGCTTTCTACACAGTGGGTCTAAAAATTACTAATTTTTTCAAGGCCTAGATTATAAATGTGTTAAAATGCCTCCTCTTATATACTGTTCTGTTGATGGGTGTTATACTAAAATATGTACAGGACTTTGGATTCTGTGGGTTTAAATGTTTTAGGGGTGGTATCGGATCAAGGATCCAATTTTGTAAAATTGTTCAAAAACGATCTGAAAATGACCGAAGAAAATCCCTTCTTTTTCGTCGATGGTAAAAAAATTGTCTATTTGTTTAATGTACCTCATCTTCTAAAATTTACACGAAATAATTTTTTCAAATAATAATATGTTTTTAGGTTACAAACAGGGTAAACAATAAAAACATATCTAGATACTATGTACCAATATGATAAGGTAAAGGAGTTTAGATTAGCACCTAAGTTAACTAACGATCATATATACCCCAACAATTTTCAAAAAATGAAAGTTAAGCTTGCCACCCAAGTTTTCAGCCGCTCAGTGGAAAGTGGCTTTGAGTACCTGCATCGATTTAAAAATTCTACCGCTTGATGCAAAAACAACAGCTTCATTTATACAAAACTTGAACGATCTTTTTGATTTATTAAATTCAAGTAATTTAAATCGTTTTAATGCTTTCATGGCTACAGAAAAACAGATAGCCTTTTTAAAAGAAATGGATACTTTGTTTAAGAATCTTACAGTCATTAGTGTCGAAAAGTTGGAAAATTTTTTTGGACAGGTCCGAAATTGCTGCGGCACTGCGAGAAATCCCACACCTATTCAGTTCACTCGTGCTTTTAAAAAATTATTTGCCATTCGATACTTTGATCAGGCTGACGGGGCAAAGTATGAAGGACATCAACGAAGTTTTAATTACTCTTACTCCCGACCTCGTAGAGCAATGTAGATACTTAATAGTATCCCCTTCATGTAACCATATTCCTTTGAAGGTTTTTACCAACGACTATAGGAATATTGAAAGCGTTGAGGGAAATGTACTTATATACGTCACAGGAAATCTTTTAAAAAAATGTTTGGGGCAGCACTCTTGTGACGTATGCACTAACTTTGTTAATTCGAATGCCTTACAAATGGAAGCCACTGTGTTTTGCAAACTAAAGTCCTATAATAGTGAAAAACTGAAGTTTGGTGGCTTATTAGTGCCACCTAAGAATTTTGTTGAATATATTATAAAATTAGAAAATATATTTGTTGAACATTTTAATGAACTTGCGTCTCAAAATCGCATTGGTCAAGCATTAAAAAATTAATTTAAAACCATTACTTTTGTTCATCCGTGTGAACATTTTTCCTATGACTATTTTCTTGTCATTGTATACTAGAGTGCGTATATATTTTTCCCTTAAATTTGCTAATAGAGATATCAAGACTAAAAAAATGTCTAAACGAAAACCTAAACTTAAAATTTTGCAAAACTTATAGATACATTTTCGCATTAATTAATACTAGCAGTTTTTTACATAGTATACAAAGTTGGAACAGCATTATTTAATTCATTTTAATAAAAAAATAAAATAATTTCCTTCACCTTGAACCCATTAAAATTATTCCCTTATTATTTGAAAAATTATAAATTTTTCTGTCGTAAAAATATACCTAGTTAATAATACAAGAATTTATTGGAAAAAAACTCGTCCTGAAAGCTTTCCTTTCATAATTTGAAACAATTCCAAAAATTAAGACTGTTTATTATCAATGCCAATTTATATTTATATGTTTCAGCAGCTAATACTATACCTAGTTATTTTCTTAACTATGCCATTTTATATTGTTATCATGAAAACAATTCACCCTGTATCCTCTAAAATGTTTAAATTTTAGAATGGAGAGATGTTAACTTAAATACAAAATAGTTGGTAAGCTTTCAAGATTTTTAATTAAGTATTTTATAAAAGTATTTGTACTACCTACCTATAGCTATTTAGATTTTTTATTTTTTTTAAATCGTATTAAATATTATATAAAAGTATGCTTTTGTTATCACGTCGTTATTTTGTTATATTATTATGTCGTTAGAACTATAATTATTATTCTCAATATGCATCTGAGTTTTATTTCAGACAACTTATAAAATATGCCCTGAATAAATGTTAAACCTCACAGATAAAAACTAATAAAAATAATAAGGTAATAGAGGAAAAAAATAAACTACATAAAAAATTCGATTTAATGTAATAATAACATACTTCCGTGATCAATGTTATTAATATTTCATAATATGTTAGAAATAATGTACTTTGGATATAACCCCGGTAGCTGACGCGCTCCCTGTCACGATGTCATTACATGTCATTACTCCCTATGCCTACCCCGTATTTCGGTGCATACCCCGACCAGCCGGTGCGTCGGCAAACCGCTTTGGATCCCGAGACATCAAAGGCCCGACGTTGAGTGGTTCTACTTGTCTTGTTCGTATACGGTGGTATAGGCGCTCTTAAATTCGAAGTACCCTCGCAGAAAGCCAACATCTCTGTGTTAGCAAAATTGATTATAGATAGCGATGGTATATTTATCAACATTTTATTTTCAGAATGTGCAACGAAAATATAAAAAAAAATTATTATTGGTCAGACGTTATTTAATCTTAAAATGCTAACGTCACTATTTGATTTGAATAAATTTAGTCTTATTGCTTTACATTTATCTTCTAAAAATCCGTTCGTGGCCGCAATAAAGAATAACAGTAACCTTCTTTGGACTTTCGGATACTCAACAACAAAACTCCTAAAAGAAAGTTAACTTCCCCAAAGTTAACTGCGTATTTAATGGGAAAGAAAATAAAGAATGACATTTATACTGCTCTCCAAATACCTTTTTTAGGATCACAAAGTTGTTCTTGAAGTCGTTGATAGAACTCTCGACTATTTCTCAAACTGCCATAAAAAAATTCGTTCTAAAATATTTGAAAGTAGACTAATAACATAAAACTATTTACCGCTAATCAATAAAACAATCTAAACAAATCTAACCGATAATTATAAAAAGTGAGCAATTCTCTATTACTTACAAGGATGTCAAGGGCCACAAGAAATTGGTGTAAAATATTTTTAAGTTTACAAAATGATCACTGGGGAGCGTAATACTAGGGTATAACTAAAATGTCAAATGTAAGCAGAAAGTCGCTATCTTAGGATACTGTTTTACTGCCCAAAATAACAAAATCGTTAATTTTTGAGAACACGTGTTCGTAACACTTTTTTTGTATATCTGATAATAAGGACGGGGTAGACTTGAGATTTTTTTTGTTTCGATAGACTGTATGCAAGTTTAATCAGTTTGGGCTCCTTTGATAGATTAGATTAGATTAGATTACTTTTTATTGACCACATTCTGTACAATAAATACATATGTAGCAAGGCACAAGTACACTATAAAATAATAAAATACAATAATAAGTTTCTAATATATGGACATATATCACACAAAAAATAATTATATAATATAAACGTATACCGGGTGTTGCATCGTCGAGCGGGACATAGGAAATCCCATGTAATTTTAAATTGGTCAATTATTGGCTTCCCTAATTATTTTAGAGAAAAATTCTATTTAGGTTTATTAAAGAGCACTAAAACCCACATTCAAAAGAATAACTTTAGATATTTTTGATGAGCCCGTTTACGGGTTATCGCCGATTTCTTTTTAACTATTTCTCCTTTTTATGGCCCCGTATTTGCGGGCACCAGTCAAGGTAAAAGATGACTGTCAAATAAAGTTGTCATTTTGAAATGTGTGCTTTATTGTTATAAAAACTCGTACATCGAAAATATTAAAGGTGTATTTATGAGTACAAATTAATCTGAATAAAACTAAAATAAAGTATCCAATTACAAGGTTAATTATGACATTTTACATGTTTCAATATTTTACTAATTAATAGGTAGGTACTATTAAATTTTTAGAACTTTAGGATTTAAGAAGATGTTCAAATATTCCTCCATTGACTGCTAGACAATAACCGAGGCGATCATAAAATTCTCTTCTTACATTCGCTAGTTGGTAAACTGAAATTCTATTGCATTTGGCAGAAATAGCATTTTTTAACTCGTCTAGATTTGGGTATTTTTTATCTTTGTATATCCTGTTTTTTAAATGGCCCCAGAGTAAGAAATCATTTGGCGATAAATCAGGAGACCTGGCTGGCCAATTTACTGTATGATTTAAGCCAATAACATTTCCATTAAAAGCACTGTTTAAATATTCCCGGACAGCCAGGGTACTATGTACCGGGCAGCCATCCATTTGGTACCAAACTTCCTGATTTTCCCTGGCGGCATCACGTAAAGTAGGTAAAATATGATCTTCAAGTAGTTCCAAAAAATATTCTGCATTTAAATTTCTTGTAAGAAATAATGGCCCGATAATATTTTCTCCGAAAATCCCAGCCCATACATTAACTTTTTGTGGATATTGCGTCCTTGTTTCGACAAACCTGCGTTGGTTTTCTTTGCTCCAATATCGATAATTTTGAACATTGGGTTCATTGTTTAAGGTAAATGTGCATTCGTCAGTGAAACAAATGTTTTTTAAAAATTCCCTATCCATGTTTGCTCTTTCCATCATACCAAAACAAAACTCCTGTCGTCGTATTTCGTCCCTATCTCTTAGCTCTTGGTGCTTTTCATATTTGTATGAATAATATTTATGTCGTTTCAAAGCTCGTAACGCTGTGGTGTGATCTAATCCTATGTCATCCTCAAGTTTCCTTGTGCTGATCTTCCCATCATTTTCTTCTACGCACAATAAAACTTGCAAGTCCCTATCATTTCTTGCATCTCTTCTTTGTTCCTGCCTTTCTTCACATCTGCAGTTATTTATTACAGTGCCTTTTGTCTCAAATTTCTTGATAGTCCTTTCGACTGTAGATTTTGCAGGTATCGGTCTATTCGGATACAGAGCAGCAAACATGTCTGACACACTTTGATAACTATTTTCTTGATAATACCATTTAATCATCAATATTTTTTCTTCAGAAGTGTAATTCATGGCTAATATTTTCGATGTACGAGTTTTTATAACAATAAAGCACACATTTCAAAATGACAATTTATTTGACAGTCATCTTTTACCTTGACTGGTGCCCGCAAATACGGGGCCATAAAAAGGAGAAATAGTTAAAAAGAAATCGGCGATAACCCGTAAACGGGCTCATCAAAAATATCTAAAGTTATTCTTTTCAATGTGGGTTTTAGTGCTCTTTAATAAACCTAAATAGAATTTTTCTCTTAAAATAATTAGGGAAGCCAATAATTGACCCCATTTAAAATTACATGGGATTTCCTATGTCCCGCTCGACGATGCAACACCCGGTATAAAAAACCATGCGACTGTAATAAACCAACAAAATATACAATGGCGAGATACTATTCAATATTAAATAAGGCAGGACACCTCTCCGGGTGGATAAGGGCGTCCGCGTACTCACGCACCGTGTAAAATGGTTAAGAGAAATTTTTTTAAAACTGATTTGAAGGCAATAAAATTAAGATTTTTTACTGCTACGGGTAAGCCGTTATAGAAATCAATATTCAAAGAACTTTTTAAAGTTTTATTAAGCCGATATCTAGGGGCTCTAATTAAATTTGCTGATCGAGTATTATAGTCATGATAAGAAGAATTAAGTTTAAATTTGGACGCGCTTTCATGAATCTCTAAAAGTTGATAATATATCGTCGGCTTACAAGCAAAACACACTAAGTCATTTTTTTCTTAAATTGAGTTATTTACGTCAGCTACATGAACTTTAATACTTTATGTTCTGGCCACTAAGTCGTTCGATTTATCTATGCCTATCTTTTCCCATATTACTGTTTTCACTAAGTCAAAAATAATATCACTTTTGTTCAGGTAAAACCCATTAAGTGACTTAGTGGATTTTTCTTGGAAGAAATTACTTGTAACGTTATGCGGCGTTGCGACATAGTGGATTTTGTTCAATTGCCCGACAGGTCGCCACCGGTTAAAAATCCCGATTCGCATTGAAATTTTCATAACCGGAGTTAGTTTCGTTCATGCCTTATTAGAGTAAATTACACAATGAGACGTATTGATAAAATATTTCATGAATTAAAGAAAAATCAAAATAATTGCACAGGTAAGTTACCATATTATACTGTTTTAATTACAATATTATTAAGTGGTGAGGAAAATTTTAAAGATTTTTAATACATTGACGTTTAAGATATAATGACAATTATTAGTCTATGAAATGTCAACAACGTTGCCAATTTTTCTTTAACATGAAATATTACGATAGGTTTAATTGGATAGGTACTGTACCAAAAAAATGTATTTTTAATTTTGTTTTCTCAAATATCTAATAGTAGTAATTGTGTGAAATTTCGAGATAAAATTATTTCAGTGAAAATAAAGTTTGTCTGTATGCGAGTGTGTGTGCATATGGATGAATTTCAACCATTTTGACCGAATTAGTATGCAATAGTATTGCATAGTAATAAAATCAGTTTTCATTATTTCCTTTTTGTCACCCGTTAAAATCGATGATGTTTCAGATGCTAAGATAATTTAAGTCATACACATATTTTCAAGTTATTATTATTTTTCCCTAACATCTACGACATTCAAATACGAGCCACTGAGGTACACTATATTGCATGAAATAACCACGTTTACTGTTCAAGATTGCTTTTAACATTTTAAAAGCTTCATTTCTTGGCGCATTTATACATTATAACGGGTTTTATTTTAGCTAAGTCTTCCACAAGCGTTCAAAGTGAAAATAAAGTCCCTAACACGACAGAAAAGTTATAAATAAATATAATTATAAAGTTGGGACTCCAATCGAAGAAAACCCAAGAAAGAGTAAAAAGAGACAAAGATGGAGCACATCAAGACTCTCAACTTGGAAAAGAAACGTTGAAAAAAAGAAACGAAGCCAAGGACAGCCTCATAAAAGTGTCACTGATCCGTCTCCCTATCAAACACGAGAATTGTTTTTTGGCGATTTTTAGATCTAGATAAAAAAAATTGTTTAATTTAACAGAAAGAAAGATGAGAAAGGAAATAATGTCAACTGGTTGAAAGTAATATGCCTTAAATATGACAAGCAGTTTCCAAACACTATTCAATATAAATACAGAGTACGAAAAGCTACACATTGGGTTCGGAAGGCGTGCATCAGATAGAAGGGGAAAAGGGGGTAATTTTGAAAATGTAACTATCCCACAGCTATATACAAAACAGTTGCCCATCTCCATTGCCAAAAAAAGGACCTCTTAAAGCTTTGCGAAAAAAATGTTATTCCCTCGTCCCTTCATGCCTGGTATACAAATTTGCCCAATTCATCTTCTGTTCGAGGTGTAACCGCAGAACGAGGTGAAAATGACTCTGACGAAGAAGAAGAAGACTAATATTTTTTAATAATGGATGGCTAGAATCGTTTTCTTTTTCATATTATTAACTATTTTTTTTCCAAAACGTTATTTAAAATGTTATTTTGTATTATTTGCTTTAACGTTATTTAAATTGTTATTTAGTAATATTTTTAATATTTTGATATCTTGTGTTTTTGTTAAAACATAATATTATTTTTTAAATAAAGAAAAGATTAGAAGTCGCAGTTTTCCTTAATATTATACAAGTAAAACACATTAAGTCAATCCTTATATGAAAAACACATTAAGTCACTGCAATTCAAGAAAAAAATCGTTAAAAAAGCGAAATTCAAAATTCAAAATAAACTCCTACTGTGACATATTACTCAATAGATATGTAAAAATATTACGACAATATAAAATATAAGAAAAAGTTGCACGCATCAAAACTACTAAACAAAATACAAATTAAAAAAATTAAAAGCTTAATATCTAAAAACTCTGTTTTTTGACTTAATGTATTTTGCTTGTAACCCGACGATATATACAATGATGGCAGTGTCATTATTTTTAAATCAACAAAATAAGGCATGTAATGATCACGATATTCCTCACCAGCAATTATCCGAATCACCCTCTTTTAAAGTCTAAATATAGATACCTAGAGCATTTGAAGAATTACCCCACAAATAAAATCCGTAAGAAATGTGACAATGGAACATAGAAAAATAAACAGTCAACACTGAGGAAGCACTAACTTTAACTAGCTCTTTAGCCTTCTCACAACAAAAATCATTGATGATAGTCTACTCTTTAACACCGCTATATAAGCATTCCAATTCAGTCTATTGTCTAGGGTAATACCCAGGACTTTTGCACTTTTTTCACAGTAGAGAAAATAAGTTCTTGTGTTTTATCGATATTTAGTTTTAGATTATTCTGAGTGAACCAAGCCTCTACCCCGACCATAGCCTCACCCATCCTCACATCCAGCTCCTCGCGACATCCAGCAGCAGTTATCAAAGAAGTGTCATCCGCATAACACTCTTATTTGGAAACAAGTACAAAAACAAATAGACACTTTTGCACTTGCTAAAAACACAACTTTGGTCGTGGTCGCTATTACACACCGCAATGTTAATGCAAGACAAATTTTATTGCACGTCATCAATCACATGATAATCGGCAAGGAAACAATCATGAGAAAATTAAATTTAGACAAAACATATTAAAATTTCATGCGACATTGAATATACCAAAAGCTAAAAGTATTCTTCTTTGATACTAACCCACTTATAGTAAATATTTTTTTAATTTAAGCTAGTAAAAATAATTGTAATTTGAATTTTATGGGTCGATAGTTGGCAACACAGCTGTCAACGCTACGGTGACGCCAGCTCCTTCGTTGGCCTGTTTTGACGTTTGTTTTCGTTTAGTGTTGTGTGTGTATTTCTTAATAAAAACTTCAGATCTTTTCTTAATAGCATTAAAAAAACCGTTTTTTTTTTAAGAACAACAAATGTGTACAAAGTTTACATACATATCTCTGTCGATTACGTTGATTACAATTTGTGAAAAATGCCGCCGAAGCATTTAAATAGCCGTTGCGAAAAGTTAAGAGCTCCTCTAGTAGAACTTAATAGCAATGACCCATTGTTACCCTTGCGGACAGTTAAATAAGTAACTTTATAAGGTATGTTAAGGTCTAAATATTTTAATTCTACTTTACTAATTTTTAGCAGCTACACTAAATTTAAATATCTCCACTGTAAGCGCAATTTTAACGTCAATAAATTGTATAGAATCACCTAAAAAGAAATGTACTCATGCAAAGAGATTCGTATATGTGGCAAGATTGGACATTAGTTCAATTCGTGACATCATTTATGGACTATACGAAACAAGTAAGTTTTATTATTGAAAAACTGTAATATTTTACATTGGTTACGCTCAAGCTCTAATTTCTTTAGAACATCACGTAACTTTAACAACTTTAAGCAAGAAATTAAAAGGCAGACACCTATTTGATGTTTGCCTTAACCCTTTAAGAAAATGTTGACGACTTCGAAGAAGAAGATAACATTCCGCTCGCACAAGTGTTTCCTAACATTAAGGACACATTTGTGAACTGAAACAATTTGCCTCTATTGAGAACGATTTGCCAACAGAAAGTGCAGAATTGACTATTATCGAGTGTGTTGAAGAGATCCAAGAAATGGATGTAACTACTCCCAACTCTGTGACCGAGGAAGAGGAACCTGAACTTGCTCCAGTGTCGAAAATATTAAGCCTATCTGAAGCCTGCGTAAGTTTGAGAGACTAAGAAAACTTTTTTAATAGTGTTAACAATTTTGACCAGTCTACAAATATTTCTCAATTGCTATTTAAATGTGAATCTGATTTTTATAAAAATAAAATAAAAGATATGAAGTATTCAATAATTTTTGATTATTTTAGAAAATAGGAATTTGAAAGCAAACATACAATACATTATATAATATATATGTTAGTATGCACGTGCAGTATACACATATGGGTAAATTGACTTCAACTCATTTAATTTTACTTAATTTTGATAAATTTAAACAAAAATATTTAAAATTCCCCAACATACTACATGTTTTTTTCAACGATGCTTCATCTATAACGCTGTATCGCATTTTAATAATTTCTTTGAACTCTTTGCGCGTCCCTCAGCTTCCATCCGTCGTAAGAAAGTTAAAGCTGTTTATATGACCATATTATAGCACTTGCATCTTAGGGAAGCTACAGTTACTCATTACTCTTATCTTATATAGTGTCCATTCGGTTGCTGGTGTTATTGATCAATAATTAACGGGTGATTGGTGTAACCAGTGCAGACTGCAGGGTGAAAGGAATCTCCGCAAATGTCAAATAGTCGGATAAACGCTTTAATATGTATAAGTACCAATTTGTTATGTAATGCTTTGCCAGGGTTAATGTTGAGTAGCTGAGATTGCTGAGCTAGACTTCGCCCTTTGAGGATTCTCGGTTCATTCATTTATCACTTTTATTTTTGCATTATTTTCATCTATTCCCCTATTCTTAATAAAGTCTTTTACTATTATTATGAGTTTCTAACAGGTCGCGAGACCGGTCATTCACTCCCTCTACGGAGAACATTCACACATCCCAGATATCACCGATATCAAAAGATTTAGCTCTGTGGCCCGTGGGGTTCTTCTTTGGTTACCCATATACTTCTTGACTGTTCGGCTCGTTGAAAGTAGCACTGCTTTCTGCATATGCTTGTAGAGATCTTGAGGTATGTCTAGTGTTCTAAGGTTTTCCAAAAGCTTATTTGGGATTACTCCTGTTGTTGAAACAATAATCGGCATGATTTCGATGCTGTCCATATTCCACTGTCTTCTTATTTGCTTCTGGAGGTCTCGGTACTTTGCTATTTTCTCAACATGCTTTACTAGAAGGTTGTTGTTATTTGGTATAGCTACATCTATCAAAGTCGTTTTCCTGGCCCTCTTGTTTACGTAAGTAAGAATAGTCCGATCACCGTACATCTTATAGTAGTTGTTTTCTAAAATTGTCTGTGGTGTATATTTATAATATGGGATCTTCTCGTTTTGGACAAGCTGTAGCTTCACCTCTAACTCCTGGTGTATAATCTTGGCCACTGCGTCATGCCTCTCTTTGAATTCTATTGCAGAAGATATCTGGCATCCTCCCGTGATGTGTTAGATCGTTTCTGCCGTTTGACATCCGTATCTGCATTTATCCGCCTGTACTGAATCGTCTCTAATTATGTATTTTAGGTAGTTTCTAGTTGGTATGACCTGATCTTGGATTGCCAGTAGAAATCCCTCCGTTTCAGGAAACATCCGTCCGGAGATGAGCCAGTAGATTGACGCAAGACTGTCGACGTAATCCTGGGCTGCCTCGTTCAGGTGACGTCCATGCAGAGTGTTTTACTTCCATATCTGTAGCTTTTCTTCATTGGTTTTGTGGTTTTGTGGGACATTCTAATCTCTCTATCTTAGAGAAGTGGAGTGGTCTGCTTTGCAAATAGCATGCTGTAGGTCTGAAGTTTGGGCTTTATTGCGGAAGTACTCCCTTAAGTTGGTTATTTGTTGATCCATTATTTTTCCAATGTCTGCCAGACCTCTTCCGCCATGGTGTCGTGGTAGAGTGGTACGCTCTACCGCACTTCTTGGGTGATGTTTGAGTGTTTTGGTAAGTTGAGTTCTGATGTTGCGTTGTAGCCCTTTGATGTCAGTCACGCTCCAGTCTACTATGTCGAATGAGTGGGACAAAATAAGCAAGCGGAGGTGTTGATTGCTTTGAACAAGTTCTAGTTATTTAGTCTCGTTCTTAGGAGCCTTCTTGTTCTCCAAAAACTATTCCCTTATATCTGCCTTCATCGATGCATGACTTATACGTTGAGCCTACTTTATTCCCAAGTATTTGTAGTTCTCGCCTTCTCCCACTGCGTGAATCTCCTGGTCATCTCGCATAACGAGCGAGTTTTGTTATTATCATTATTTTTATTATTATTAACAAAAAACAAACGCAATAATTAGACAATGCAATGCCTACTTGATATATTTTAAGTTGATCAATCTTGAACTGTTTTGTTTCATCTGCATCATTTAAGCTGTGACATAATATTATTCATCCATATTTAATATTGTAACCTTTAATTATATTATATTTATAACTTTTTTCAAAAATAAACTAATAATTTTTCAAGAAACACACAAATATAATAACATCATCAGTTTTAATTGCAACTGCATCATCTAAGCTGTGAGTCACCCTATTAGATAATACAGGTATACTTGCTCAAAATTTAAATGATTGGTGAATAAAATCAGTTTAAAAAGTACTACAAGGTTAACCCATTTTACCCCGCGAAACAAGCAAAAAAATTAATTTTGTTCTCCAGTTATCTACTATAAAAAATTACTTATACAATTGGCTATGCTATATCACAGTGTATGAAGTTTACTCATAACCATTTTTAGTCAAATATTACGGCAAAGCCTGTTTCATTAACGGTGACTTTTTAATTAACGGCATATAATTAGAAAAAAAAACACGTTTCACCAGCCAAAATACGTTGTTTTTTGCTGTGAAACTTTAATATACACTCGACGCATTTTAGCTGTTATTATGCTGTAATGTCAACGGGGGGAATTTACCAAAATGTGTTTTAGGAACTTCGCGTAAAGTATGGTAAAGTTAATAAATGTCACAGGAGAGGTTGCGTTATAAAGTATGTGTAATGACAAGCATTTATTAAATATGTTGTTCCTCCTACATTTATTGAATAACACACATATCGCCAAAATTCTTGGTCCTACTTATTATGGACTTTAATATACAGGGTGTCCCAGAATATGTGGGCAATCTCCCGGATTTGGATACAATATGAAAAAATAATATGACAAGTTCCCATAAAAAAATTTCCTACAGGCCCTCCCTACTGAGAATCAGCCCCTGAAGGACGCCTCAGGAAATCGGTTTATCTTAAATAATTCTTAAAGTACTTGGTGTAATTTAATAATTGTTCAGTATTGTAGTGTAAGAACAAAATAAATCCTATTATTATATAAATATATTTATTAGTTTCTTGTCGTATTCGTACACTCAGTATATTTATTATTATTAAACCTAACATGTAGACCTAAGGTAATTAAGGTAATTAAGGTTATTGATTTCATAATTAGTATAACAAGTAAAATAAGCACTTTTGTAATGGGTACATTTTTGATATGAGAAATAGACATTATTTTTACTCTAAAGAAGAGAGTTTGATTTATCGTAAAAGGGGGTATTAAAACCCCCGTAACTCCCTTCGTTACAGTATGATGGTTGCTAGGTAAGTCTCTTCAAAATGAACCATTTTAATTTTATTCGGCTTATTTAGTTTTCCAGGGACGGACTAGCTTTAACAGAATAAAGCTTATTTTTTTTACATCCTGTATGATAGAGGCATATCAATAATACTATTGAATAGCTGAAACCTTAAACTAAAAAAAAAGTACTCTTCATCGACATCGATAAAGTAAACCGTTTACGAGAAAAAAATGTTTGTTCCATATGCCTTTTTTTATGAAATATTCGATAAATACCTTATTTTGTTGATATGGTTTAGTTGATATGTACCAGTTAAAATAAATAATAAATACGACAGTGTCAGTTGGAAATTGAGTGTGTTTAAGTTTTTGATCTTATTTCTTCTGCTTCGTTTTGGTATGGAATTTACGTTTAAGGAATATGCCGACATGCATTTAATGTATGGGCTTGCATCATGTAATGCCTTAGAAGCCCGAAGGCTTTATGAAGAACGATTTCGAAACAGAAGAATTCCTGACAGAAAAACCTTTGAAAGAGTAGATCGTCGTTTAAGAGAGACAGGTAAAAACTAAGCTGTTTTATTTTTAATTTGTACTTATCGGATGATAAAGATAATTTTAGGAAAGTTTGACAAAGCCAGTCACAATTGTGGAAATCAAAACCATCGCGTTGATGGTCTTAAGGAAAACATCCTTAATGCCGTAGAAGTAGATCCTGCTGCAAGTGTCCGAAAATTGGCTGCCGAATTTGATTGTTCAAAATCAATGGTCTTTAGAATCCTTACAGAGCAACAGTTACATCCATACCACCTTCAAAAAGTCCACGCGCTTCTTCCTGAAGACTTTCCGCGAAGGATGGAATTTTGTAACTGGGTTTTAGATCGGCACAGAAACGATGCAAATTTCATTGGTTCAGTTCTCTTCACGGACGAAGCTGGGTTTTCCAAAAACGGCATCATAAATTCTCATAATTTACATTTATGGGCAGAGGAAAACCCCCATGCTTGTATTGTAACGCATCATCAGCACCAATTTGAACCCATCAACGTGTGGGCCGGAATTATCAGACAACACTTAATTGGACCATTTGTATTGCCAAGAAGGTTAAATGGAGAAAGGTGTTTGGAATTTCTTCAAAACAGAACTTTTAGAAGATCTACCTCTGCAACTACGACATAATATGATTGTGGTTCATGCATGATGGGGCTTCGCCACATTTTAGTCTAGTAGTCCGAGAACACCTAAACAGGGTCTTCGAAAATCAATTGATAGGAAGGGGAGGACCAGTGGCTTGGCCTCCTCGATCACCAGGCCTAAATCCATTAGATTTTTTTTTTGTGCGGCTATCTAAAATGTTTAGTATACGCCAATCCAATACAAAATCGGGAACACCTATTGGAACTGATTAACTTCCATTGTCGCGAAATAAGGAATAATGTTGGCGCATTGTGGAGGATCCAACAATCTACAATTAAAAGATGAAGGGAATGCATTGCAGTAGAAGGAGCTCATGTTGAACCGACGTACAAAATAAATCAGTAAAAATAAGGTATTTTTCGAATATTTCATAATGCATATGGCATATGGAACACATTTTTTTTTCTCGCAAACGGTTTGCTTTATCGATGTCGATGAAGAGTACTTTTTTTTTTGTTTAAGGTTTCAGCTGTTCAATAGTATTATTGATATGCCTCTATCATACAGGATGTAAAAAAAATAAGCATTATTCTGTTAAAGCTAGTCCGTCCCTGGAAAACTAAATAAGCCGAATAAAATTAAAACGGTTCATTTTGAGGAGACTTACCTAGCAACCATCATACTGAAAAATTATTAAATTACACCAAGTAATTTAAGAATTATTCAAGATAAACCGATTTCTAGAGGCGTCCTTCAGGTTAGTTATTATTATATTCTGGGACACCCTGTATTAAGGGGACCGGATGTTCTACACTCATGTGCAAAAAAAACGGTCATTACAAAATTTTGATTAGGTTTTAGGCTTGATAACTTTTTTATTTTTAGTCCGATTTGAGTGATTTTTTTTATAGGATGGTAGGTATGACTATCAACTTTAACGCGTATTTCACCAATTTTAAGTAACTTTGGCTATTCCGCATATTATACAAGGATTATCGAAATGTTGTTTTTTTCTCTAATTTCAAAACACCATGTGGAATAACCAAATAACAAAATTATTTTAAAATATCAGTTCTCATTTAGGGTCATCTATTCTTAGCATTTGTTTTACATATCATGGAAAATGCACCGAACTGCGACATAATCCGAATTTTTAATAATTACTTTATTGACCAGTGGATGGAAAATGACGTTATAAAAGATATGTGGGTATGCTATGATGAAAGACATAGAACAACAAATTGTTTGGAGGGTTGGCACAATCGCATCAACAGCAGAATTTCTAGAAGAAATCCCAATCCCAGACAACTAATAAACGCATTAAAAGAAGAAAGTTTATATTACAGTAATTGTCAATTGCAGGTCGAATTACATATGACACCTTAAAAGAGGAAGAGTAAATTATGTATTATTAGATGAAAGAATGAAAAACACAGTTAATGATTATATTAATAATAAAATTAGTAACGGTAGATGTTTAAGATATTTATCGTATATTGTAAA
Source organism: Polydrusus tereticollis (assembly GCA_963920685.1). NCBI lineage: Eukaryota > Metazoa > Arthropoda > Insecta > Coleoptera > Curculionidae > Polydrusus > Polydrusus tereticollis. The sequence goes on along the minus strand of OY987332.1, from coordinate 41,310,386 downwards.
AATGCAATAATTCTTGTGTCACTATTTGTAAATGATAACACCTCGTAGATAAATACAATTTTAAACTATTTTTTCCTATTTTCATTTCTAATGTTCAGTAAGCTTGTCATTTTTTGTACCTGACAAAAGAAAAGTCCCCAACTAAGAAGGGGCCAAGTACAAATATATCCCAAGAGTGCAAACTAAGAATTATTTTACCTGAAAATGGGCGAGTCCCAAACTAAGAAGCGGCCAAGTAAGAGTAATTCGATTTGATAAGATATATTGACCCCTTATAATTATTGTAACCCAAACCAAACCATGTTACGTTTTATAGTCCAAGCTTTCTTGAATGAAAATAATTTTTGCTAGCACAGTAGATCCAATAGTTGATTTAGAAATGGGCTGTGTGATAATGTTCAGGATGATAAAAGACATGACAATGTGATAGATATTTAATTTTATACCCATACGAAAATTTCTTGTACAATAGAACAATATGTACAATATCGAGTAACATGGACTCTTTCTAAACGTATTAATTTACAAAATGCACAGAAATATTCTTTCAAAATATAATAAAATTGCTTCTTAAACAACTGTGGGAACTGCATATAACAAAAATCCAACCAAAATAAAAATTAGTTACTAGGTATCTAATACGCTCCCCAACTCACACCCCAAAATCCTCTACTTAATCTCTAAATAATGTAAAAAGATTCCATAAATTCCCTAAATTCGATTGCCACACAAAAATGTCCACTTAAAAACCCCTCAAGGATAACTTTCAAAGTAATTTGAAAATATTTCCGAATTTAAGGGTTTCATTTAATTTCGTCTTTTATATCCTTCTCCCTTTCATACGATTTGGGGGAAGTTTTACAGAACATAACAAAGAATAAGATATTGAATTCGAGGGATATTTTGTGCGATGATTTAGTGCTAGAACATTGTAAGGATTATTAAAGTTTATTCCCTCTCAAAAAAATGTTTATTGCTGATAATTTTGTGTTTATCAATATTGAATTAAGTGATATACCTAGTCTATACAAGTTTATTAGCGTCTGATGGATATATAGATGTTTATTGCCAATTTTCCTACATACAAGTGTAAATTATTGCAAGCCATACTTGTTGCGAAAACGTATATCAACACATCAAAGAGAATAGGTTGGTAAATGATGTGTGCCTGCAATTTCAATCTATGCTATTTTTGTTTGTAAATTAACGCAGTTATTGGCATTCAGTCACGTAGCTAGTCGAAAACGCGTCGCAACGGTACCTGTAAAAGTCACTGAGACGCGAGCTTTCTATTGGGCGAAAAATAGGTTGTGTCGCATCTCACGCCGCTTTTTTTCTTCTTCTTTTTAATGATTAGGGCGCAGCACTGCAGGATAAATCCTTATGGCGCTCTGGGCACGGTTTATTATAATATGTTTATAATAGATCTTTATTGAACATAGTTCAAAAGGCCATCAACCGAGGTCCTTCAGCCAATTAGTTTACAATACAAAAGGTATGGAGACAGATTTACAATATATATATCATAGTGTAGACTGTAGACTATTTGTTGTACAAAAAAAAACACCAAGAATAATTAAAAAGAAAAAGAAAGTTCTTATTAGTCTTCTGCAAGTTTCTCCCATATGGTTTTCTCAGGGTGTTGGTGGTATCGTGCTCTTCCAGGTAGTCTTCTAATGCAGTAAGGGTAAATTATGTTTATGTTTTCTGGCTTCTGCTTGAACTTTTGGTTGAGTACACCAATGCGTTGTTGGATTGGTAGTACATTTGTTTTTTGATAAGGAGTTCATTGGGAGGATTATGAAGTGGATCATTGGGATGTCGTAATTTTGTGATTGCACGAAGAGAAGATGTTTCCGCAACCTGTAGGTTCTTCCAAACTGTTTTTTTAAGATTTTGGTAGATTACATGACCATATTCTATCAGCGGGCGGCATATCATTTTGTAAATTTATATTTATTGTGCATATTAATCCCATCGTTCCTCCTTGACAAGCATTTGAAATGCCTGGCTCTGGCTATAGTCCTTCTCTTCATTTGTTGTGTATGATTATTATAGTTAATTTTATTATCTAGTTGAATTCCCAGATATTTGACATAGGGCTCTGGATGTAATTGGTGGTTAAACAATAATATATCTGGTGAGTTTGGATTGAGAGTGTAATTGAAAAGAATGAAATGAGACTTGTTGGGGTTGGGCCTCAGCCTCCACTTGCAAAACCATTGCATCGTTGAGTTGGACAGGTCCTGTAACTTGCTTGTGGCTGACAAAATAGAGCTGTCATGAGCAATGAGTGCTGTGTCGTCTGCATATTGTAGTATGTATCTGTCCGTATTAAAATAATGTAGGTCTTGATCGTATATGTCTGAACAATAATTATTGTAAAGGAATGGCGAAAGAGAGAGCCTTGAGGAAGTCCCTGTTCTGGAATAAATTCGTAGGATGTCTTATCTAGAATTCTAGCTGTTACTTTTCTTTCCGTCAGCAGGCTGACTATGGAATGAGAAGAGACTGGGGGCATTTACATCGGTCTAGTTTAAACAATAAACCCTTAATCCACACACTATCAAAGGCCTTCTGTATGTCCAGAAAAATGGCAGCTGTTTTTTTTTTTCATTTAATCTCGTCGCTTCAATATTATTTGTTAATATAGTCAGAGGGTGTATTGTAGAATAATTGTTCTTAAAGCCAAATTGGAAGGAAGGGATCGTGTTACCAATCTGATGTTCCAGCCTGTTTCTGATTATTTTCTCTAAGTTTTTACCGAGTACAGGTAGTAACGTGATTGGGCGGTAATTGGCTGTATTAGAGTGGTCTAAGTTAGGCTTAGGTATAGTAATTATTGTTCCAGTTTTCCATATTGTCGGGATAAAAGCGTATTGCAAACAAAAAGGGCAAATTTTAATGACGTAACGGTGAATATTGGGGTTTAGCTTTCGTAATGAATTTCTTGTAATCATATCGTGCCCTGGTGCTGTGTTTCTTCCTTGGTAAAGAACCTTGTAGTACTCATCTTCGTTTATTGAATATTCCTGAACATTGTTGGCTGTAAATTTAATGTTCATGTTGTTATTATACCAGTTATCAATGTAATTATAATGGTTTTGATCAAAATTTGGATCCTGGCTTTCTGAATATGTTTTTTCCATGTGTTGAGTGAAAATAAGGGCTATCTATTCAGGAGTTTCATAGGAGACTCCGTTTTCCATGATGACTGAGCGAATTAACCGGGTATTCTTGCATTTTGATAATTTTTTGATCTCATACCAGTAATTCCTCCCATGTTGCCTATTAATACTATCACAAGTGGATAACCATTTATGTTTTTTATATTGTTGAATTAATTTTTGGATATTTTAGTTGTATTTGTTAATTTGTATTTTTAGCTCCGCATTTCCTGACTGCCTATAATCCCGATAGAGTCTGCGTTTACTTTTGATGAGGGTGATAATATAAGGTGGGAGTTCCTGAGTGTAGTATTTGACTCTTCTGACAGGTGTATTATCAACTATAGCTCGGGATAGCACATTGTTGAATTTGGATATATTTCCTTTGTTTATTTCCTGAGTTTCGGTAATGAAGGCTGTGAGGATGTTATTAACTTTTTCTATATTGGTGAAGTTCAAAATTATACCTTAAAATGTGCTCCAAGGTCAGTAACATTTTCCACGTTTTTTATGTTTGCTTTTATATTGCTGCTGTATGAAATGATGTCTGGAGTTGAGTCGGCGTTGTTTGGCATAAGAAAGGTAGGTGGAGCATCGTAGAGTTAAAAATTAGTATTATTGAAAAAATCTGAAACTTGCTTCTTTTTTGGTCTAGTCGTTGCGTTATAGTCACCTATTATAAGAGCATATTTTTGTAAAGTGGCCATTGTAAAAATATTTTCCTCAATTCTTGAAGTTGGGTGAATATATTACTAGGAATATGTGCAACTTATCATCCAAGTAGGGTATGGCGCAATGGATACATTCATTAAGAGGGTTATTTATTCTTGGTGCATTGCCTTTATGTAGTTTTATTGCGGGATGTATCTTATGAATTAATGAGCCGTTGTGCTGTATAATGTTCCAATTGTTATATATGATACAGTTTTGCTCTTGACGTGTTTTGGTTTCTACGAACAATGCTATCTTTATATTGTTGTTCTCGATGTAATTGTTAATTGGTATTCTCCTGTGTCTGTAGCCGTTTATGTTGGAGTAAACTATACTAATTGGCTCCAAGATCATATTGAAAGTTATTAGCTGTAGGTTCTGATGCTGAAGCATTATCTTTTTGATCGAGGTCAAACATAAGAATATAAATTTTGTTTCCAGAAAACGCTGCAACGGTGTCAATACTTTGATTATCAACAAATCTTTTGTGAAGTTTTTCCAATATTTCTTGTCTGTTTGTTTTTTTGGGATTGTTGATTTCATTTAAATATGTACATATAATATTATCATGAATAGTTAGTGGCTAATGAATTCTTGATTATTTGTTAACTTCTGAGACATGGTGTGATTTTTTGTTGATAGATTTTATAGGGATGTTGGGGATTCCCTTAATTGGCTTTGTTAGTCTATTAGGGCATTTGTAGGACCAGGCCTGATGATCTTTAGCTCCGCAGCTACGGCATTTTGAAGGAGGCGGGGAGATACATTTAAATTCTTGATGATTTCCTTGGCATTTGGTGCATTTTTCAGTTGGGTGGCTGAATGAACTACATTTCCCACATGGCTTCGGTGCTGGTGGGGGAGGATTACTTGGAACTACAGTATAATGTTTATATTTGAATTATAGACCTTCGGACAAAAGTGTATTTGAGGTTTTTTCTTATCCAGTGATTAAACGAATTAGCATTGTTGGTCTATTTGTAGCCTTTGATATAATTCTGCGGCAGAGTCTGTGTTCTAGGTTGTGTTTTTTTTTTTTTTAAGTTTCCAATTGTTTGGTCCTCAATTTCGTGTTCTACTCCTGTAATAATAACCGAGTAACTTGATGGGCTGAATGTGTTGGATTTAGGTATAGTATTTGGAGATGATTCATTGAATGAGAGAATCTTACCTATCTCTATCATTTTACTTAGTGTTTGAGTAACAGATTTGTTTGAGGTGTCAGTTTTCAAAAGCAATCCATTTTTAGTGGACAGAATGATATCCTTTGCGTTAGAATAAAGTTTTTCCCACAAATCCGCGAAATTACCTCTGGAATAATTTTTATCAGTGGTAATGTGAAATATGTCCTTGTACCTTTTTCGTTTAATGTCCATCATTATTGGTGAGTAGTGTATATTTGCATTATTCCCGACCTTGCCCAAGCGATTAATGCTTTGTGTATTTTTTTGGGGTTTTGTTGACGTTGTTGTTGACGACGATGCCTTTGTCCTTGATGTTTCTGTTGTGTTAGTAATTTTTGTATGTGGATTTTCACCTATAATAACATTGAATATTTCTTCCTGGGACAAATCGCTTCTTTTTCTTTTATATTTCCGTTTTCCTTTAGCCGTGGTCCAACTTCCGTCCAAATCAGTATCCATATTCGTGTCCATTTCACCATCGCTTGAAGACGTCATCGTAGAAAATACTTGAGATAAGAAGTATCCTTGTCTCATTTTTGGGAATTACCATTGGGAAACGTTGGCAGCCGCATTGTGGGGTGGTAATGTGACTGCGTTGACATTTAAATGTTGTGTATTTAGCCTTTGGGTGGCACTATCATTGTGATTTTCATTCATTGGGCGTGTATGGTTAGTGTTGTCCGGATAATTTCTTCTTGTCCATGTAGTCTGCCTTGCGTTATTATTGTTAGAAACTCCTTGCCCCTCTTGTCGCGGAAACTCGTTGATTCTACCCCTATTTATTGGACGCCATTCACTTGTTTCGTTCCCACGCCGGTTATCTGTGTTGAATTTTTGGCAATCCCTCTTAAAGTGGCCGGGTTCATTACAATTAAAACACCGCCGGACAGGTGGTGAAAAATTCCTCCTACAGTGTTGTGTATCGTGTCCGCTCATTGTGCAATTAGTGCATAACCTAGCCTCATAATTTTTAATTTTTCTACAATCTTCAATTTTGTGTCCCTGTATTTTACAGTGTGTGCAATACTTTGCTTTATATGCCTGATGTTTAATTTTCCCAGTATGGAATGCAAACACAAAAGATTTGTTCACTAAAAAAACTGTTTATCAAAGCTATAAAGTTGCAGTTGCTTACAGCCTGAATGTCCAGACTGAACTTATTTTTTTACAAAAAGTAATTATGAATGTTTGTAGAATTAAAAAGATATAGATTGTCTTATTTCACAGCTAAGTACTAAAGCCCATTATGTGTTATGTGTTTCTTCTGTTTTCTTAGTTTCTAATGCCATAATAATATTTTTAGTTCTGATGAAGCTTTAAATCAGTTAAGCGAAACGTTGGTATGCAATTATTGTCTTCTTTTATTGTCCTGCCCGACAATTGACCTGCTTGTCTATATTATCACTAAAGACATCTGAACAAAATAATATTGTTTCTATTTTAAACCAATTTCATTAAAATCTGCCTTGCAATCTAATTTAAAAACGAAACGTACGCAATATAAATAAATTTTGTTTGACACCCTCAATGATATTTAAATATCCTCCAAACTTTTTAAACATTTTTAAAACATCCTCTCAGTTGGAGCCCGGCGATGGAAGCAGTTTTTAAATCGGCGTCAAAATGAAACTTCGGAAACTCGTTAAAAAGTACAGAAATGATTTTTTTCTGACCTATTTTCTGTTATGAAATATACCCTATACATGTTTATAATGCCGTGCACTGTACAGGGTATCCGGATTTTGATGTATTTACTGGTTAACTTAGGTATTAGTTACGGTAAAAGGTTGGGGTTTGCACCGTCATGGTTGTACTTTTTTGCAACAAAGTGACTTTTCATAGCTTTCTGTTTTTGAACTACAAAGTTTTACTTAGACCGCTTGTATCTCGACTGTGCGGTAATATAATAACTTAACTTATTTTTCCTCGCATAACACACATGTACATTAGGGCGGAGCGAAAATAGACGCAAAACAAAATTTTTTGGAAAATGAAGTTGCCTGCATACGCAATAGGTGCCTTTTAGGATACTTAGGAACAGAAAAAAATATGAGTGTCCTACGACAATTTCTTTGGCTGCCGAAATGACCTTGAAAGCTTAATAAAAAGGAATTTTCCAAAAAATAAAAAGAAATAAAAATATGCAGCTCTCTGCTTGTTTCTTGTTAGCAAATTAAAAAAACAACCCAGAATTCACCACGTGGAGGTGGCGCATGTCGAGTTCCACCCTAACCCTCCCTACCCTACAGAAATTAAACGAGCTTTTATGAACCCGTCTCGTGCTTCAGAGCCAAAAACTGCTATAGAAGCTTCTGTTATTAATTTTATACACCTTTCAACTGCCTGCGAATGACAAGGAAATTTTAATACGGGTATTTCATCCGGAATCACAGAAATCATATTGGTTAAGTTTTCGTTTGATATTCCAATTGTCAAGGGGGGTTCGCTTATACTGACATTCTGCCAATCAATTAAGTCGACATAATCTTCACAATCAAAATTTAGTTCATTCACTTGAAATATTCTAACGTTCTCTGTTTTGGCCGACGATTTTCTACGTTTTAAAATTCTCCTTAAAGCCAACTCTCGAATGAATTTTCTGTCATCTGCTAACATTGCTACTAAAAGATTCTCCGAGTGAGCATAATATCCGTTCCTCTTTATTACAGAATCTATAACTTTTTTAAGGTCGCCAGGGAGGTATCGAGATTGAAAAGGTGTCTAGCACCATCTTTACAAGACCAACTGATTTTAATTTCGAACGGCATACACTTTAACTATAAATTCAGTTAATATTCGAAGGTTTTCAGATGGTTCTTTCGTAGCAACATATAACCTTAGAACTCTATTGGCTGTGGTAAGCCATCTGGCGTGTGACATTCTTCCAGGGGATTTTAAAGCTAAATCTTCTCCACAAAATTCCGTTACAGATTCCTTGACATATCTCAAACATGTATTATTGATCGGTACTTAACGTTTTCACATCTATTGGAGGTAACAGTCTCAATTTGTTTAAACTCTACTACAGGTAAGTTCTCGCACGATTCTAGAGATTTGCCAATTTGTCCCGAAAACCCACTTGGTCCGGAAGTTCTTCCGTCTAAATAATTCATTAAGTGACGTAATGGTAATTCGTTTATATGAAGCAAGCAAACCAACCACTGTAACGGCTTCTTTAAATCTGATTCTAGACCTCGAATTACTCCATGTTTTGAACCTGTGTTTACCACAGTTCCGTCACAACCTATAGCCACAATTGTATTTATATCAGTATTTTTTTGTAAAAACTGAAGTATTGAAGTTTTAATTGCTTTTGCACTTCCAGATGTTGGACTTACGTGTCCGATATATCTTGATCCGGGTTCACAAACTAAAGCATAATGTTCCTCGGTAACAGTTTTTTGATAGAACTTATTTCTTTTTTATTCTTTGATCAAGGTTTTGTCCCTACGCCCATCAAAACAGATTGCTTGCACGTCTGGAGTATGGTCCCCAAATATTTTTGTTAGATTAGCGCGACTTTTAATTATTTCTCTGAAGGATCCCTTGCCTTGGAAGTAGATGAAATACTTCCTAGTTCGTTTGGCTCACGCTTAGACGTAGAATGTTCCAATGTTTGAAGCTCACTTTTCTCGTGAAAAGTGTGCGAGTGCTTTTTGATTTTCCTTTGTGGTCTCAATATCTAAATTACCGATTGCCATTTTTCGGTTTATTCTTTGATCTAAAAGGAATTGTCGTTAGGCTATTGGTATTTTGTTTTTGCACTTACAAGTTGAAAAATTTTTACATTTGCACTTTGCAGATAGCAATATCAAACAGTTTTGTCTCATGCAGACCCTTTAAATATCTGTACTTTTTTATTGTAATTGTCCTTATACTTGGATTTAAGGCTCTTCTTAATTGCTCGATATTTAGCATTATACTGTTTTATTTGATTAAATATTTGCTGGTCTGATACTACGGAAATCCAACTTTTCTTCCATATTTCTTTTAGGTCTTTTACTAGCTTTATACAAACATCACTTACACTGGGTTCTTGTTTATTCTCGTAAAACATTGTCTTTGAAGGGGGTTAATACGCCAAAAAGCTAAAAACTGCTTAAAAAAATTTATAAATGACTGAAATTCAATTTATTCACAAATCGTAACAAAAACTTAAATAAATAAAAATAAATTAAATTGCTTACATTTAAAATGATTTCGGCAGCCGAAGATATTATTTTTGGGAACTCAGATTTTTTTCACTTATTCTAGCATGTAATAGACAAATGTTAAGCATGCAGGGCTATTAAGTTTCAAAAGTTGAAAAATTCACTCCGCCCTAATGTACATTTAGGCCCATTTTTCCAAAAGCATGGAAACATGCATTCCTAATTCCTTTACCAAAGGTTAATCCGCCAACTGAATACAAGCACCCGAGATCAATAAGTCTACTATATTTAATGCAACATAAAAACCGATGCACGTCAGACCCTTTGAGTGACGTCAGTTATCGACAGTGTGGCTAGCTTGTAACCAAAATATCCGAGTGAGGGAATTACACAGTTTTTTTCATAAAAACAAGATAAATATACAAAAATTTCCGATCGTTTATATATTTGTTTACTGCATAGTACCTTTTACCATCACCTTTAGTAGATCTAACACTTCTTTTATTTTCACCTTGCCAAGATCGACCAATGCTACCATTCTGAAAAATGCATATTTCATCCAAGAAAACGAATTGGTACAAGAATGCTTCTTTTTCTTTATTATATTTTTTCAAAACTACCAGTCGTTTGAAAGCTACATGGGAAAGTTCCATAAGCCCTCGCCCCAGTTAATCTTTTTTCCATCTGAAGCCTATTTCCTTTAAGAGGCTTCTTAACTGTCAACCGTCAAACAGTTGCCCGTCTTCTAATCTCTTACAGTTTTCAAAGTTACATGATGCCCTAAAAAATGTTACAGCTTAAGCATAACCAATTTAAAATATTAATTATTGAATAATACAACTTACTTGTTTCATACATTTTATAAATAGTGTCACGGATAGAACTTATTCAACTTATATCCAATCTTGACACATTTACAACTCCCTTTAAATAAGAACGTTTCCTTTTAGGCGACTCCAATAATTTAATTTGCTTAACTGTTATTGTAACTGCGCCTACAGTAGACATATTCAAATTTAGGGAAGCTACCACACGCTAAAAATTAGTAAAGTAGGAATAATATAGATAGACCTTAACATATCCTTTAAATTAACTTCTCTAACTGCTACCAACGGTAACAATGGGCAATTGTTGTTAAGTTCTTCCTGAAAATGCTTACTAAAGAAGCTATAAGCTCTTCGCACCGACTATTTAAATGCTTCGGCATTTTTCACAAATAGTAAACAACGTAATCGACCGAGATATGTATGTGCACTTTTGTTGTTCTTAAAAGAATAGTTTTTTAATGCTATTTGTGAAAAGATTTGGAGTTTTGTTAAAAAATAGAAGACACAGCAACACAGAAGCACAAAACAATTAAGGTTAGTTTTCCATGAAACGTCAAACAAAGCCAACGAACGAGCTGGCGCCACCGCACCGTTTGCAGTTGTGTTGCCGACTATTGCCCAATAAAATTCAAAATATATTAATTTTTACAAGCTCAAATACACAAAATATTTGCTATAAGTGGGGTCGTATCAAAGAACAATACTTTAAGTTTGTAATAAATTTAATATCGCTTAAAGTTTTAATACTTTTTGCCCAAATTTGCATCAGCTTTTGTTTTGCGTCAACCATACATACATTTTCAAAAGTGTTGGATAGGATTAAGGATACGCAGTAAGAATTCATGTAAACAAATTTAATAATTTACCTCTCAAACAATCCGGATTTAGATCGGGGGTTTCGTATACCACTACTACGACAGCAGTAACTGACGACATTCTTAAAGCATTGGATAACAGAGATTCCACCATTCTCATCTTAATAGATTATACTAAGGCCTTTGATCTATTAAATCATAAAATATTAGTTTAAATTTTGGACTTCATTGGAATAAGTGACACTTCTTAAAAACTTTTAGCTTCCTTTCTACCATATATTCATATAACTACCTGTCAAATAAATTAATATTACAACAGGGAGTATTTTGGGTTTATAACTATACACGATATACACATGTAACTTTCATTCATTTCTGAAAAACTGCAGTTATCACCTGTATGCCGATGACATGCAGCTATACAATTCATTTAGTCTCACTGACAGTAATAATGCTGTAAAAAACATCAAAGTACAACTCGTCCAAGAAGCGTGATATAATATGGGAATATCAAATATGTGCCGCTCATTCGATGCGCCGTGGCTAGAGACACAATTTGTCATATTTATCGAGACTTCCATAGAGTAAAGAACGGTATAGTTTTTTTTATTTTACAATTTTTACGGTTCGTCGGCGTATCTGAGACCATCTTGAACCGGTCATCAACCGTACGGTTTTTAATCGTGCGGTCTGCCGACTGGGGAGTGTGAAACGGCACCTTCATCCTACGAGATATCCGATCTCATCTGGCCTGTCCGGCGTGCATAGGATGGTTTTGATGTCGATTCATTTTACACTCTTCCCTAAGACAAGAGCACGCGGTGTTTCCCAAACGGTCACCCAATTAAGTACTAACCGAGCTCGACAGTATAGTTGAACCGTACTATCCACGAATCACCAACACCCATCGGTTGCTCGATCATGCCTCTCTTTTCCTGCGTTCCTACGCTCCTGCGTTCTTTTTTTGATTTGTACGCAACCACCAAAGTTTTCATATATCACGCTAGCTTGGAGAAGCTGTAGATTTAAACATCATTTTAAAAGTGTCAAAAGACGATGCAATAAAAATTAATGCTAGTAAATTGGTGGCTCTTTCATTTGAGGACGAGAGATTCGTGCAATAATATTTCTCAGCTGGAAATAGATATTAAAGATACATCTAAAAATCTTTTCTAAGTGCTAGACAATAAATTGCGCTTTAAGGAACATACTAATATAACGTCGTTTCTACAAAAAGCATATAGTACAGTTGTGTGCATAAAAAACTTGTACAGCAGTTATAGGCTATTGTAAGTCAGGCTTGTCAATCTTAATTAATCCTCTTATTGACTTTCACAAGTAGTGTCAAAATTCAAACATATTTTTCAGTAAACGAGCTTTTAACATTTTTCTTGTGCAAATAGTGCAATGTCACAGCTAGATAATTTAAAAAGAGCTCAAATAATTGTTTATTTACAAGAACGTATGCCCATAAGAAATATAGCCCATATTATAAATGTAAATAAGAAGACCGTGCAAACATAAAGCACAGATGGGAGATCGAAGGTAACGCATATATGTATTAGTACTATATGGCGCCTTGCCCATTTAACCAATGTAAACGAAGTGAAGCCGAGGTTCCTTGTCCCGCCAGGGTCATTTCGCGCAGTGCGCATGCGTGAGATGACGTTTGTTTTAACAGAAAAAAAATGAGGTTATCACATTTGACTTTGACAACTGGACAGAAATTTGTAAACAAACATTAAAGTTCTTGATTTGTTTAGGATTTTGTATAGTATTTCGACTGAAAAAAGAAAAAAAACGCAGGTAAATATATCAATGAAACTTTTATTAGATATTTTACATTCATTTTTAGAGTTCAACAGGTAAAATAATCGGTTTTAATAGGATTTTTTGGAGTACATGCAATTTTCGGTAAAAATAGGTACCTAGGTACCTAATTATATCAACAGCAGCAAAGGAAATTATAATCTTTAGGAAATGGACTACCTAGTTATTGTTCCCTCACGAAATTAACGTAAGTAAGTTAATAGAAAGAAACATTCGATCTGGGTACATACCTGTAGAACGATAAATCTTTGTTCAAGCTTCTACGCCTGTTTAAAATAATGTAAAATATTCCGTTTTGCCTCGGCATCGTCACAAAATGGTCACAGTTCACACACACAATCAAAATTTGCAGAAAAGTAAAGATAAACAGTACACAAAAGCCGTTAATAATAACAAATCTACTCGCTGAAGCGAGCTGTCAACCAAATTAATATTTGCTAAAGATTTCGAGGTTATGTCGAGCAAAAATGAGACGTTGTCACCCTCTAGTCATATGAAATTGTTATTTGACGCGTTTTAGTTTATAAATGGAAACAAATAATTTGGAAACACTTGGAAGTACGGACTTAATGCTTATTTTGCAATTCTTTAGCAAGATTTTTGGTAATTCTATCATTGCTCTAATTTTCTAAGACTCACTCTTCTGCCCTATTCTAAAGAAATAAAAGCATATTTGGCAATACCCTGACGGCGCATGCGCACAAGTCGAAATGACCCTGGATCTGCTATCTCTGTTGTTGCTTCAAGATTTTCAGGGTAATAGCCATATGGTAAACGGAAAAAAAAACCCCGGAAAAAAAACCCCGGAAAAAATACCCCCGGAAAAAATACCCCCGGAAAAAAAACCCCCCGGAAAAAATACCCCCGGAAAAAAAACCCCCCGGAAAAAATACCCCCGGAAAAAAAACCCATAGGAAAAAAATATAAAAGAAACTCCACAAGCTGTACCAAACGGGTACAGAGAGAACGATACGACTAGCGTCTGGTAAATAATTGGCCGGTGAACTTGAAAAAGGCGAATATGAACAAAAAAGGTGGATTAGATGCCGTGTTAGCGCTGTTTAACCAATATAAGTCTATAAGTAACAGTTCCACAATCACATTGGTCGCAAGACATCAAAATCATGAAAAAATTCAATAGGTTTTGCTCAAAGTTGGCCGCATCGCGTCGCCTGGACAACGTAAATGTTTGTATCAACAAACACAATTTAAGACGTCAACATTTTTAAGAATTCTTGTTGAGTGGCGTGAAGTTCGAATTTTTAGAAAACAATGGAACTTTTAAAGACACCGAGCGGCAATCCAAAACTTTGTTGGGACGGTTACACTTATACTGTCCACAAATCTTGTGCTAACACTGTGCGATGGAGGTGCAGCAAATATAACTCGTTTAAGGTAAGTTACAACAAAATAACTGATTGATAATTAATTATCCTTTATATCAAACAACTTTTGTATGAAACACTAATATTGTTTTTTTTTTAAGTGTAGAGCTCTGGTTATAACAGACTCCAATCACAAATCTGGGGAAAAAAGAGCTGAACACAACCATCCGGCTGATTTAAAAAATGTTGAAGTGGTAAAAGCAGTGTATGCAATGAAGGAGCGTTGCAAGGATACATTAGCTAAGCCATCCCAAATTTATGCAGAGGGTGTAGCAGCACTACCACGAGATGTTAGGGGCCGAATAATCAAGGAGGATCACTTGAAAAGGACGTTAAGGAACTTTAAGGCGGACCACAATCCTAAGGTGCCAGCTAGTTTATCAGACCTCGCTATAGAAGGTATATATTAATTATATTATCTAATTCTAAGCTATGATTGCCATATATTTTTTACCATATAACAAAAGTAAGTAATAAGGTAATAATGTTGTCTTGTTTTACTTGTCCATAGAAGAATGGAAAACAACAGGAGATCCAGAAAATACAAGATTTCTTTTAAATGACAATGGTGTCGATGCCGAAGAAAGAATCATTATTTTTGCAGATGATTATTGCTTAAAGTATTTAGCAGCAGCGGCCACTTGGTACCTTGATGGAAACTTTTCACTAGCACCGCCATTTTTTAAGCAGCTCTACGTCATAAGAGTTCCCGTAGCACCTTCTGGCACCATCGTAACAGCAGCTTACTGCTTGCTAGAAAAGAAGACCCAACAAACTTACGAAAGTATGCTACAAACGCTTATTGATGAATGTGCCCACCATGATTTGTTTCCTGATCCATCGGTTATCTACATGGACTTCGAGAAGGCAGCGATGCAGGCAGCAAGTAGGGTACTGGGAGACCATATTACCATAAGAGGCTGCTTCTATCATCTTTGCCAGAATAGTTTTAGAAAAGTGCAAGAATTAGGTCTGCAAAAAGCATACATGGAAAATTCAAACTTAAGTAGTTTCTGCGGAAAACTCGATGGACTGGCTTTTCTACCTATACTAGAAGTAAAAGCAGGAATTGACTATTTATACACAACTCCAGAGGCGCAAGAGTTTTCGCGACTCATTAGCTATTTTGACGCTACTTACGTTTCCGGTACAGTTCGAAAAGTAGGTGAAAAAACTAGAAATATTGCTCCTTTGTTCCCGCCGGAACTATGGAATGTACATGAGGCCACCTTATCCGATGAAGACAGAACTAACAACCAGACAGAGGGATGGAACAATAGATTCTCCAATCTCGTTGGACAAGACCATCCGTCTATCTGGTTGCTAATTAAGAAGATGAGGATGGAACTGGCAGTGGATTCAGCAAAACTTGAAAATGCGGAATTGGAGCCAGAAGTTAAGAGAAAACGAGCCACATACCAGATACTGCAGGATAGGTTAAAACTGTTATGCCAGCAGTATAATAACCAGGAACGGGACTTGGCAAATTTTTTAAGTGCTATATCTCATAACATAAGGTTTAAGCCTATGATAGATTGATTTCAAATTAATTATAGTTATATACCTAGGATTACCTTTTTGTATAATAATGTATAAAAATATCGACTTGTATAATGCATCATAATGACAGAATTAAAATACAATAAATTCGTTTTTTAGGCAAATTTCCTGTGGTTTTTTTCCCGGGGTACTTTTTGCGCTAGAAGTTTTTATATCGGGGTTTTTTTTCCGGGGGTATTTTTTCCTATGGGTTTTTTTTCCGGGGGTATTTTTTCCGGGGGTATTTTTTCCGGGGTTTTTTTTCCAGGGGTTTTTTTTCCTAGATTCAGCCATATAGTACTAATACATATATGGGGTAACGTGAATAGAAAAAAGCCAACTGGGAGACCCAAAATAAGTACCCAAGAATAAGATAATGCACTTTTGCGGTAATTGGAGGACAATCCCTTTGAAGTAGCGCGGAATGCTATTCGACTTATAGCATTTCCTGCATCAAGATCGACAGCAAGTCGCAGAATTAAAAAATCGCACCTGCTGCTGCCAAAAAGGTAATCCTGGGAAATGAACATAAACAGGCAAGAGTTATTTTCGCTTTAAATAACATTTTACGCGAAAACTGGAATATTGTAGTATTTATTGATGAGAAAGTTTTCCAGTCATGTTTTACAGAAAATATAAGAGTGTACAGACCTAGAGGAAAAAGATTTAATGAAGAATTTGTTCATAATTCAGAAAAATCCGGTAGATTTTCGGTAAATGTTTGGGCTTGGTTAAGCTTTCGAGGATTGGGCGTGTGCTGAATTGTTAATGAAAGATTTAACGCTATTACGTATAGGAACATTTTGGAAAATCAAATTTCAAATTTCAAAATCAAAATTTTATTTACCAACAAGATAATTGCCCGGTCCACAATAACACATAACAGAATGGTTTGAAGGGCAAAATATAGAGCGACTAATGTGGCCCGCCAAAAGTCCCGACATTAATATTTTGGAAAATGTTTGGGGTCTTATGACTAAAAAAATCTACAAAGTTAACTTCCGACCAAACACAAGGGATGAGCTGATAAATTTCATAGAAGAAACGTGGGACGAACTAGCCAATGACATCAATCTGATAAGAAATCTTTATGCTTCGATACCAAATAGACTAAACAAAATAATAGAAGATAATGGCGCTATGACCAAATATTAATATAGCTTTGATAAATTTTTGTTATTGAGTTAATTGTTATAATGTTATGTATTATATTTATTTAATTTTTTTAATAATAAATAATCATTTCGATACTTCAGGACAAAATGTAGGATAATTTTTTTTTAATATAATAGATGTAACATACGTGTACTACTTTTTATTGAAATCTAGAACATCATAGGCAGATTTACAACATACAAACCTTGTACGACTCTTTTATGCACACAACTTACCCGAGTCAAGATAGTTCAAATTTTGGGTAAACCTAGACAAAAATAATATAAAGCTAATTTTTGGTACATATCATAATTGAGGGCTAAATAGTAATATACTAAAAGTCCTGGAGAATCCTCCTTCCGCAACCCCCTTTTTTCGCCCCCCAAACCCCCCCTTTTAATATTTTGGTGATTTTTTCGAAAACTATCCACTTTATCAAAAATTTGTCAAGTAATCATTTTTGAAGCTGACAAAATTTCCTTTCCAGCGACGTATTGCGAGTGCATATAGTACCACGTGGTACTCAGCAGTGGTGTATCAAAAGACAGTCCGCCCCGAGATTAACTGAAATTTTTTGAAGGACACGTCGAATATACTTCAATGCTCGAAAATTTTAACCAAAAACTATAAGCTTGGCGAAAAATATCGTTACCTATGTTTTTGAAGGTGATAAAATTGCAAATCCATTGATGTATCGAACAACTGCCAGAACCAAAAATATTGAAACTGGTGTTTAATTTATTTTTTATTTAGTTTCAAAACAACATTTTAAACTCAAGAGTAGAATCTTCTGCAACGGTTTCCACAATATTATTGCATGTTTCGCCATTGCAAGGGAAACAAAATGTGCTACACTTTTGACCTGAGTGTCTACATGAGCATCTACCAGCACAATTGGTTTTGCTGTGGCAGTAAACCAGAGAGAGAAGTGATTCGGGTGCGGGAGGTAGCGCAGTTTTGACACACAACAATTGGCCTTTGACTAACTTCTAGCCCCATTCAGTAGGCGGTGACCGGTTTCCCAGCCACTCTTGTACCTCAAAAAACAATAGAAATATAAAGACACAAATTAATTTTTATTTATTTGTTGCTCACCTGCAGGTATACTCTCGGCGAATGTTGGGCACAGGCTGCTTTTGTGGGCGGCAAACTGGATAGCTCTAGGAGTGCAGAAGGTGATTGTCTTGCTATTGCTTTATTATAAAGATGATGGCGAAGGTCATTAATACCTCCAAATTTTGGGCCATCAGGATAAAGAGATCTGACAAACTCCTCCCCACATCGAATCACATTTTCTTGTAATTGATTAGGTACATTAAATATCTCCCAAACTTTATTCCTTAAATTGGGATTTTTCTGTAACTGCATGTATACAATTTTTTTCCCTTTTCTGTATAAGGCAGATGTTTTATCGCAGCCAGAAACTGCATGAGCAAAGAGAATAACTTTTTTCATATCTGCTATTGCAGTTTGTACCTCAGTTATTGTATATACTTTTCCAGCCGTTCGGCTCGTGGCTGAATGAAGTACACTTATGCTATTATTTTGTGGTGCTCTACCAATGAGCATTGCAAGAACGTCTGTATCCGTAGCTACAACCATAACATTTTTATTGCTTCTATTTAATTTGAGAGCTGTACTGACAATTAGTCCATCTGTGAATGACGGTGACCCCCGCATCTTTTAAATATGCGTCTAACACAGATATAAGGCGGGCCTTGTTCTCGTTATTTGAAAGAAATTCTTCTTGAGCAGTATTTATATTGGTGTTTTCGTTAAATATAATATTTGGACTACACTTATTTTTTCCACGTCTTCTCTGCTCTTCCGATTTTGTGGTAGCTCCCTCTGTGTACCCGTCGAAAACCACAACTGATTTTTGATAATGTTTGACCACATATCGGACGTATGCATTAAAAACATCCTTGAAGTTGCCAAGCTTTGGCCATACTACAATATGCAGCAGAAAGCCACCGTCAATCACAAAATCCATTGATTGATTCAGATCAATATCACCTGTTTTTTCGGGAAAAAATAAAGTTAGAACATACTTTTGTGTTTTTCTCATATAGGTCCCATGAAATAGAGATGGTGGTTCTAATGATAACTCATATCTGAAATATTCGGATTTGTCGCTTTCTGATTTTAAAACACAAAATAGCCGTAGGAATAATTGAGGAGTGGAAACCGGGACGAAATTCTTACTGTGCCACTCATAAACGACAAGGATCTTGCTTTGTTTTTGACGGATATTTTTATGTCTGAAAATGGTTTTCCTTCTACTTCGCTAAGACATTTTAGTCCTACTTCTTCGCCAACATGACAATTAATAGTTTTATCTGCAACTATTCCAGTAGATATTGAGTATAATTTGTTACATTCTTCGTAGGGAAAATGATTCCTAAACCACTCTATAAATGTATGTAGGTTTTTGAAATCTCCAATTCTACGGGATTCAGTTAGATCAATGTGCTAAAATTAACAATGGATAAGACAACACATTTCTCCATCTTCAATTAAACAATAGAAAAAAATACCAGCACAGAAATATCGGAAGACTAGATCTTTCAAAGAAGGCCGCCGCACAAATGACACCTTACGCAATAGACAAATAATAACTAGCAAAACCGGTTTATTCGACCTTGAAATATTAATGCATGCTCGAACAATAGGGTCACGCCAAGCGGGGCGCTACGCGCACCTTTTATTTGGCAAATTGATAATCTTGGGGCAGACTTAGAAATTCTATATTATAGGAGTAAATAGAGGGGGTTAGAGTGACTTTTAACATTTTGCTAAGCATACATTGTATACGTAGAAAATAAATATCAGCCCCCAAAAGGTTTTATATTGGTCGTAAAAATTAATTTGCTCCAGATTTACGTAAAGGCTCGGATAAACTTTTAATTTTTTTTGGCTGAAGTATATTCGATGAACTTCTAAAAGATTCGCAAGTAGACCACCTTTTAATGGTTGTTTAGAGAAAAATGTGTTTCTTCTAAAAAAATTATGCTTAGATCAAAAAAACTGAGAATAAATAGCAAAAAGTATATTTTTTAAAATTTTTTAAAAACCTTTCATTTGATACGCCACTGGTGGGTGCCATGTGCTACTTAATATAGATTGCGATACGACATTGGAAGGGGAATTTTATCAGCTTCAAAAATGCTTACTTGACATTTTTCCGTAAAGTTGATAGTTTTCAAAAAAATCACCAAAATATTAAAAAAGGGGGGGTTGGGAGGCAAAAAAAGGGGGTTGCGGAAGGAGAATTCTCCAGGACTTTTAGTATGTTGCAATTTAGCCCTCAGGCATGATCTCTATCAAAAATCAGCTTTATATTATTTTTGTCTAGGTCAAATGCTATCTTGACTCGGGTAACTGTACATCTTTGAAATTAATGTATGGTCAATGGCACTGTTTAAATCAGAAGATCAAAGCCCTGTTTTATGAATCACTGGTATTGTTTAATTTTAATTATGGTGACGGTGTGTATGGACCATGCCTGGATAATGTAGATAGATCAAGTTTTCGAAAGGTACAAAACAGTTGTTTGCGCCTAATACTTGGCATCCGCAGACCCAATAGAATATCACATAAGCTCAAGGATATCAATTGACTAAATATGTTTTATCGACGAAAAGTGCACCAAGGATGTTTTTTTGACAAAATGCTGAAGTTAAAAACGTCTGAATACCTTATAACAGACGTATATTTCGAAAGGACATCCATTAGTTTGAGACACAAGAATATTCTTATTATACCTAAATAAAAGAAAGAAATATTTAAGCGATCCTTATCGGCACTTGTTTCAGGGATTTTCCAATCTGAAGATAATTATAAAATAATTAATATTCACATTTTGATAACACAAGGTTGGGGGTTTCCGGGGTTTGCAGGTATATTGTTAGGGGTTATTTATTGTCATTTAATAATGTCTTGTTATTACCTGCTTAACAAACGGTATTTATATCGGGTTGTAATGCAAACCGTCAGAACTGAATATCCTTTAGTAAGTAAATTAATTTCAAATGTAAAAAAAGTGTTTCTAAAAGCACTCTAAGCGTGCAGATGTATAAGGAGAGATTACCAGGAGTTAGTTTACCTCCAGAACTTGTATTACCCTGTGAACATGGATTAAGGCCGCAATATTCTACGCAGACCATTTCGAAGCCATTAAAGAACGAATTTTGAATTTAGATGACGATTCATTATAGTACATTACAGTATTGCAACGTTTAATGATATTAATGGATGATCCAAATTTTGTAGCATCGGGCAATTCATTTAAAAGAAATTATGGAAAAATATTGTTGGGAAGGCAGAGCGTTTAGCATTGGGCGAAATTAATCTGGAATTATTAATTATTGTATTGGATACCTGATGCACCTGCCGCCGTGTGAAATTTCATATATTTAAATCTCTTAATAAGGTCTGATATACTTACAGTCCCAGAAGTAATGTTTAAATTCATTTAAAATTCACCGGTGTGTTTTTTGAAGAAACGCTCGGAGCCACCTGTTTTTATTTCCTAATGTGTTTTCTTTTGTGATAAATTCATGTATACAGGGTAGACCAAAAATGTGGTACGACCATCAACTTCATTTTTTTCAAACAGAAATATGTATTCTTTGTTTCAGTTTTGAATTTTGCATCGAATTCTAAGTTTTATGTCCCTTGTCCTATACCTAAACTCAACAGTTATCGAAAAAATTACGATTTAACATATCAATAAGTAAGGCCTGTTTATTTAAAAAGAATATAACAATAAATCAAATTAAATGCTGAAAATGTGCGACGATTAATAAACTCTCTTTGCATATTTTCAACCATTTTCGGAGTTATGGCAGGCACTTCTCTTGGCATCCTCTCCTTTAGCTCCTGCAGATTATTTGGCCTGTCAACTAATACTTTCGATTTGCGGTTACTCCACGAAAAGAAGTTCAGCGGAGTTAGGTCTGACGAACTAGCAGGCCATTCGATAGGTCCTCTCCTTTCTATCCACCGATTGGAAAATATTTCATTCAAGAATGTACGCACAGTAACAACATAGTACGGAGGAGCACCATCTTGCCGGAACATCGGTTCTTTGTCAGGGGAGTATGGTTCAAATAGAGTCCAAAATAAAGGCACTAATGCTGGAATTAATTCACGTTGGAGAAATTCGAGATAATAATATACTTGTTCAGTTAGAGACTGTTCAAAGAAAAATGGACTAATTACTCTTCCGCGCACTATTGCACACCACATATTTATTTTTTGAGGGTACTTGCTGTGAACCTTTATCATCCAATGTCGCCACGTGCGACATCTCGCACACTTATCGTTACATTATATACCTTTTTGTTTAGGCCTCGGCCCTACCGATACGCTCTAAACCTTAAATAACCTAACAACAAACTAACCTACCTCCCATACTTTATTTACAAATGGGACCTCTTCGTATTATTTGCGTGGTTGACTTCATAAAGAAATATGTAGAAGAAACTCAAAAGGCTAAAATAGACCGAGGTGTACGGCAAGGCGTACAATCTTGCCAGAAATAGTCATAATAATAGAAAACGTTATTAGGTCATGTATGGAGGAGGGATAACCGGACCTGAGAAATTATGGGTCATGAACTGAAATTTTTACATGCCTCAATAAAAGAGTATAGCATCTATGATGCTGAAACCTCTGCGTTAAAAAAAAAAGGCTTAGGCACTAAAAGTTGTCCACAGGAATATAAATAAATATGTAATGCCTTGATTATCCTTAAAAGCCACCGGCCCCCGGAGCTTGGGCTCTCGTGGCAAGTCTATCTATGTACACGCCTTGGATTTGGGTATATACTTAGGTTTAGGATAGTTTATACAGTTTCAGGCGTAGAACAGAAAGGACGCCGTAAAGGGAACTTAGTTAGGTATGAAAATGTGGATAACAAATTAGCAATAATAAAGATATTTTAAAATGAATGAATGAGTCCCAAATATCAAGATATAAGTGTGAAAGAAGTTCTGCAAAAATTGGCTTATCTGAAGTGGAACCTGGACGGACCACCAAGTTGGAATGATTGACAATAGATGAACAAAAAAATAGCAAAATGGAGACTTAGACAAGAGGGTTACAAAAACTAATTGAGAACGACTTCCCACCCGCTGGTCGGACGACATTCGAAGAGTAGCAGGAAGCTATAGTCCATCTAGAAAGTATCCGGAAAAAAGAAAGCACAATAATTATACTTTCTCGTATTTATTGTTCAAAGAGGGGTAACACCATGCTGAGATACTGCTCCCCAAAGCCATTATTTTAGTGGAAAATTTGTAAATTTGAACGGTAACATTTTTTCTTGATAGGATTTTTTAGGTGATTTATTTTTTTTTTATTTTCAAATCTTTTTTGCCACCCTGAGGTCACTAAAGCGTTTAAATTGTTTCAGCGACTCTTACGCGGTTTTCCCGAAACTGGTCTATGCCTTAGATCTACGCCATTTTCCTCTTTATTCTCTGATATACTGCACTTCCTCCCAGTTCAGTTAATTGCACTAATTCTTTAAAGTTTCGAACACCTTCTTCATATGAAAATTCTACCTGTTTTCCTTTATCTACTTGCGACATTATTTCACAAATCTTATCCCCATTTCAAGAATATTTAAAAGTTGGTGTTGTGAAACGATTTAGCCATGGCCTTCTATCGGCAGAACCTACTTAATCAATTGCTTTTGTCTTAGAATATTACAAAAAAAAATAAATTAAAATTGGGTAAAACATAGAATTCCGGATACTTTCTAGACGCCCTGCCCTATAGATGCAGTAGGCGCAAGAATGACAAAACTGGAGTAAGCTAAGGGAGACAGACCTGTGTCTAGCAGTAGACATTGAGGACTGCTTGATGATTATAAATGTTATTCTTTAATGTTAATTATTTGACTAAAATAAAGAAAATTATACAGTTAGAAAAGCTAATGGGCGGATCCTCAGCCTTAACTCAAGATTATTTACACGTCGCAGTAAATTACGTCCGTCCATCTTTATAGATATTTTTCAAATCAAACGATATAGATATTTAATTGCAAGCAAGTTAATTTGAGACTTTGACGTCGATTATTGGCATATTTACCTTACTCAATAGGAAAACACACCAAATGCTAGAATGTTATCTTTAAACTAAAACGTCAATTTAGATGACCATTGCTTACGTTTACAGAAATTTTATTCGGTAAATCTTTCAATGTAATATTTCAATTCGGTATATCAGCAAAAGGAAAATAAGTGGATTTGTTTTGAAACAGAAAACACTGCTAAATAAAAATAATATTATTGAGTTTTTTCAAAGTATTAGTAAAAAAAATTGTATTCAATTTATGCCAAGGGGAAAACTTGCTATAGAAAAATGTAAAAATAACTTTTATTGTGTTTCTTCGGTCTAAAAAATTGCCTTCTCAGAATATTATTAAATTTAGATATTTCAATTGAATAAATAAAATTATAATCTCCAAGCAAATATTAATGTTCTATTTACCGTGCAAAAACGAAATCGAATTTATAGTTACAAAATAAAGAAAAATGCTCAAGAATTGGCAAAAGGCTAACCTAAAGAGAACACCCCGTATAGTTAGTGGATACTTTTATAGTAATATAAAACCAGGCACAATTTAATATACAGATATTGGGATTTTCTTATAAAGTATTATGGCAACCTTTTTTTTATGTAATGAGTTGTCACATAGTGCGAACGGTAGCTTCTTATTGCAGAGGCACTATACTGCAAGTCCAAAATTTCTGTCAGTGAGCATATAAAGAGTTTCGGGTTGTGCGACATCAGGGGAATGAATTACAATGACGTGAGGTCCTATAATTTTTTATAAATTAAATTTATTTCATCAACCCCTACAATCCGATCCTTGCGAAAATCCATCGATAAATGCCTGCCTTGTGCTTTTATTATTTAGATCTTGCCATACTTACTCGACTGTGTGCCTTTCATTAAGCCATGTTTCGTCGGTGTAATACAATTTTTCTCCTTTTTCCCGAAACTCCCGTACTTTTTCCAAATATTTTCGCCGCTATTAAATAATATCATTTATTATTTCGATTAATAGTATTTTTCGATTTCGTTTAATATATATAAAATTCATTTTTCAAAGTTCACTTGAAAACTCTTATTGATATTATAGGTAAAGTGTATTTTCTTTTTAGTCATTTTCTTGACGATGGCCTTTTAAAACCCTGAACGCAGTGCGCGACAAAAGTGACACATATTTCTGCAGCATCCAATGCGGTTAGTTCAGGATTTCGTTCCCGAATTCCATGCTATTTTTTAATTGTTCGATACTAGTAATATTATTGTCTCTATAAACAATAGCTTTCAGTGTCCCCCAAATGAAATAGTCAATCGGATTTAAGTCCGAGCTTTTTGGTGGCCAAAAATCGGGTTGTACAAAGTCTGGACAACATTCCTCTAGGTACTTTATTGTACTCACAGAGGTGTGGGGCGGTGCACTATCTTGTTGAAAGGTATCATTATCCAATAACTGCTCAATTACCGGAAGCATATTGCTTTGAATGTCTCGCAGATAAACTTCTTACTTTATTTTAACTTCAAATTCAACAAAAATCAACCTTGTTATTCCTATTTGCGACACGGTCAACGATACCATTACAGATTTCGGAAAGTGATCTTTAGGAATGGGAAGCGAGTTTAGAGGAATTTGTGATTTTTTTAGCTGTGGAGTAAACTCGATTGTTTTGTGAGTTGTTAGGATGTCGCAGAAAAATAATGTTATGTTTCACCAGAATAGCTATTTGTGTATTAAGAGCGGAAAGTGATACTTTGCCGATTGAGACAGAAAGTTGCCGCGCGACGCGTCAGCGGAGCTCGGCAATCTGTCGAAAACGGCAAAGAACTTTCCGCTCGAATTACACACTAGATTTTTTGCTACGATCACGATATATATGAAAAATAGTATATACTAGTTTAATTTTTTTTTTAAACCTGACATGGGCCAACTTTTTTATTTAAAGAGTTAGGTAGTTATTTAAGCAAAAATAACTTACACTAACAAAAATAGAGAATACAATTATTTTGTTGAAAAAAATTAAGTAAAATACTTGTATTATTACCAAGTTTGTCGTAAATTCTTAACAAAACTAAGCAAACAAAACACACAGCTTTATTAAAAAATTGATAAATGTAATACACAATAAAATACCAAAAACCAAGTTTTCCTTATATTATCATTTAAAATTTTTTAATAAATATTTGTAGGTACCTATATTAAGTATTTTTTATTTAACTTTTATTGGAACAGAATACAGAAAGAACATTGAAAATATAAAAACAATATTATACTTATTTATAATATACAATAAAATTGACTTATTTTTTATTATTTACTATATTAAAATTAAAAGTGCAGTTTTTACAACTTTTAATGTTTATTCCTGATGTTGATGGATCAGAAGTGTTGCAAATCTCAGGAAATGTTAAATCTGATTTTTTTTGGGTTTGAGATTGGCCAGATATTCTTTGAAAAGTTTGTATTTTGTTGGTCATTGAATCATCAATATACCCTTCGGCAACGTTGCTACTTTTCCAACCTCCATGCTTTTTAAGCTGTATCAAATCACCACCCCCATGTACCAATAACGTAGCAAAAGTACGTCGAAAACAATGCCCAGTATATAAGTTAGGATTCGATAAGTTTAAATATTTGGCAATATCACTGGGTATTTTACCAATGGTATTCATTCCTATAACCTGCTTTGTGCAACGCCCCTTGGAATATCGGAAAAACAAGCGGCGTCCTAAATTATTCTTGCACTGTTCTCTCAAATGGATGTACTTTTTATAATATCCAACGTAATCAATGGCATTTTCTGCGGTGACATTTATAATTGTAAATTTCCGACTTTGATTCGTTTTTGAATCTGGAATGCACACTATTAAAAGGGATTCTTTACATTCTATATCATCTATTTTCATTTTTACTAACTCGTCTCTTCTACACGCTCCAGCGATGCCCATAATCAAGACAACCTATAAACCAAAAACCAATGTAAATACTGATCGTGATATATTATACATTTTAAATAATATTAAAAAGCATACCTTTTTGCATAAATATGCATCGTCAGGTGCATTGCGAATAAAGTTTTCTATATGATCCTTGGATAATGTTAATGATTTTTTTGCTTTGTATCCCACTGACTTCTTCTTCAGAAATGCAATTAATTTCGCATAATGACTAATGTCAATATCATTTTTAATTTTCAAAGTTTGTCTGAGCATTGAATACTTTGACCATAGAGTTGATGACTTTAAAGTTTGTGCTTTTTGTCCAAAATAGGTCAACAGTACATTTTCAGAATATTTCTTGATTTTTTGCGATTGACACCAATTTATAAAAAGAATGTATTCATTTTCATACTTTGTTTTGGATTTTTCGGGCAGTAGATTTAACGATACGTTTTTTGCAGCTTCGACGATATCCGGAGGTGTATTAGAAAATTCACTATCACTTGATACGACATCCATTATTTAATTTAACCATAAACTAATTAGAGAATACTTAAATAAATGATCAAATATTTAAATTTTACTACAATATTTACCGCTTTGTTTGACATGTGCCTCCTTGATTATAGAAATTAAATAGCCATTAGAACCTCTTGTGTATGTTGTGTTGCCGACTTATCATCACATTTCTCGGCAAGTTTATATATTATTGAAGGCTGTAATCGTTTAATTATTTGAAAACTGCTGTTTGGATGGTTTGACATATTTAAAATTTATTAAAATATTTATTCTTAGGCTATAGTTTCTTTTAAAGTAACGACTGCCTTTATTTTATTTGCAAATAAAGTTAGGCGAGCGCCAAAGTTACTTTGGCGCTTTAGAGCGCCAATGATGTCAAAATATGACAAATTGGGGAAAACGCCAACTTTCTGATGACTTTTCGAAGCGCAAAGGCCTATTTTAATTAGTGCTCGTAGGAAAACCATATTTTTGCAATGTACTTCCTGCATCTAAATCTTCTTAGAAGCTTTTTATACCTTTCTTTCTTATCTTGCCACTTCGGTACTTCCAGAAAATTTGACGAAGGCGATAAAGACTTAATCCGAGGAAACGTTAATTTTATGTATGATGATCAAGACTTAATTACGAAAAATAAAAATAATATTGAACCTATTATTTATTAAGAATTAGTTTGCTATAAATGAAATACATACTTACTTTAAAGTTTTTTAAAGTTTAGGAGAGCTCCAGCATGTATCCCTCTTTTTTATTTCGCCGATCATTATAGTAGCTCATCAGGTAGATAGTTAATTAATGGTCCAAAAAGGCAACGGTAGAATTTTGGACAAACTATATTGTTGTCTCTTCAGGACAAGTTTTTCCCTAATTTCAATATACGGTTTAAGAAATATACCTTTGCAGGATTTAATATTATCTCTTGCAGTATGTCGCGCGAGCTTGATCAAGTGGGAAGGAAACAGAGAATGGGTAGGATATTTAGTTCTCAATATTTTAGAGCTTTTATAGAACAATGTACAACACTGCCGTGCTTAGCAGAAACGCCGTATGAGCAAAAAAGTTAAAACGGAGTAAATCCAGTTTAAAGTAACTTGCCCAGCCGTAGCATGCCGCTTTCTGAAAACTTTTTTTTACTGCATTATATTTTATTATTATAGATAACGAACAATTCTGACTAAAAAAAATGTCAAGAAGACCTGTCATCTTTGTAAAAACGCATATACTGCGTTTTTGCTAATCATAGAAAACATAACTTACAGCCAGTCGCTTATACAAAAACGCCGTACTGCATTTTTATTAAGTATTGTAAGAGGTTTTTGGTGTTCTGAAAGTGCAGTATAACAAAAAAAAACTGTGGAAAGACAAAATAAAACTTTTATTTCGGAGAGAAATACAAAAAAATTAGTGAATTTTCACTTTTAACACATAACATATTTTCTAGTCGTATATAAGGATATGTAAGTAAACACTAACGATTTAATTAGTTAGTAGGCAAAGTTAACCAGAAGTCCCTTCGAGTCTGGGGTAGAACTTGGTCAAGGCTCTTAAGTAAAGCGTCTCTTTTTTCTGCGGGAAAACCACAAGGACGCAGTAGTGGCGGGAGGAACTTCATACCATTATTTGTAGTAGCCTTAACTTTTAAAAAATCGAGACAATTAAAATCTTACCCCATAAGACGGCAAGTTGTTTACAGGGGTCAGTTCGTGATATACTTTTTCACCGCTTAGAAAGTTTGTAACACTACCACTAGTACCGGCATTTAAACTATTTGAGACTGCTGTTGCTGTTGGTGGTTGTGTGGTAACGTTGATGTCCAAATTTTCAGGAAAAATCATATTATCGGTTTCCGTCTCATCAAAATTATACGGGTACAAGGTTTTAACATTTTGCCTACCGGTCGACAATATATTGATGTCGGTTTTCGGCAAACACTCCTCCCTGTTGCCGTTATTGTTGCTGCCAAGTGCTCTCTCCATAATAATTTTCGTTCGTTTCGACATTTTGCACAATAAATATAATATAGATTAGAAGAAATTCCACTGCGAATGCACATAAACAACTCTAACCCTTAAAATCACGCTCGCTATGCAAAAATCGCTAGCAAACTGACCTGTCGCGACTCGACCGATCATATGATGTACGAGTTCGCGGGCCAAAACGCTAAAACGCAATGTGCAAAACGCCGTATATGTTATAATATTAAACAACTGCTCAGGATAAACGCCGTATCTGATGCATGCTTAGCAAAAATGCGTTATTTTCAATTTAGATGCGGCATTTTTATTAAACATGCATTCGATATGGCGTTTATCCTGAGCAGTTGTTTAATATTATAACATATACGGCGTTTTATATATAGCGTTTTAGCGTTTATACGTACGATACGGCATTTTTGCTAATTTTGCAAGATAACTAACGGAATTTCAAACTTATTGATGTAAAAAAAAATTTTTACCCAATGTGCAGATACGGCGTTTTTGCTAATCACGGCAGAACAGTACAGTGGGATCGCATTGCAGCGTCTCCTGATCCACTAGGTTCATTTCACCTGGAGCTAACTAGCCTTTCTAACAAATACTTCACGATTAAAAAAATAAACCCTAAAAGTAGTAAGCCGTGGATAACATCTGAAATGAAAATATCCTCTAGAAACAACTTCTTTATATCCTATTTCGATTTATATTGACAGATTTGCAGGAAAACGATTAAGAATGCCAAAGAGTTATAATATAAACATTAAACATCGTCTCTCAAAGCCCAGGAATAAGCAGGAGAAAACTGGTCTATTATTAATGAACTAACAGGCAAACACACTTCATGTTCTGGCCAAGTCGACATGAGGCCGGATACTCTGCACGCTTTTTATTGTTCTGTGGCGGGAGGACAAAGAATCTGGTGAGGATCCTTTGGATTATCTTGGTGAGACAGACGTTCCCTATAGTTTCTACTTCTACCTCGTTGATGTAGTGGAATTGAGGGATGTGTCCTCGAGGATTAGGAATAGGTATTCTTCTGGGTACAATGAAAATCTTTCGGAATTTGCTTGGCTTTCACTCGCAAATGCAATTAACGTCTCGTTTGAGACCGGAAGACCGGAAAGTTTCCTTCCTGCTTGAAACGAGTAATTGTGACCCCTATAAGGAGGGTAGTTGCGAAGATCCTTATGATTTCCGTCCTATTCTTGTCACCCTGTTGAAGGTGGTTGAGAAACTGGTAAAATCGAGGCTTCTTAGTTTCCTATCTGCATTTAACGTTATATCCGCCTCTCAATTTGGTTTTCGAGAATTCAAAAACACTAATGATGCAATCTTTTTATTCTTGGAGACTCTGTACACTCGTTTAAATAGTGGAGATGTGGCTGCGATGGTGTTTTGCAACTTCTCAAAAGCTTTCGACTGCATTGATTGGGGGGTATTGCTACGGAAACTTCATCATTATGGTGTACGAGAAACGGCTAATGGATGGTTAATAACGTATCTTTCGGAGAGGGTGCAGGTGGTGAGAGGTCGACACCCTAGGCATGTCACTATGATGTGTCGCAGGGATAGTGTCTTATACAAAAAAAGTATTATATTTATATCCCCGATCGATTTCATAATACGAGATTAAATATGGACCGGAATCTGCGCCTCCCTATTCCCAGACTAACCCCTACTAGAAATCTCTTATACAGTGTCACCATTAAACTCCGCACCATATGGAACTTTTTATTATTAATGAGGTTAGTTCAAATTAAATAACGGTAATCGTTTTTGCTTCAAATTAGACTGAAAATTATATTAACACAATAAATAGTAAGAGAATACTACTTGGCAAGTTGTAATCATAATATGACATATAAATATGTATATATGTGAGCACTTTGTTCTCTAGCCACTTGCTGAGACCTTATACAATAAGGATTAACCAAATTATGCGAAAACAGCTATTCTCTGGGCTACATGCCCCAACGAGCGCTGAATTAAATAGCACAATTTGGCGTATTTTGACTAACACTGTTAGTACCAAAATACAGACTCAGACTACAGGTAGCAGCAGCGTAGCAACCTATTATTGGAAATAAAGATTCATTCTTTTCTTTCCCGGTAGTTTCTGCAATCTGAGTCTGTATTTTAGTACTAACAGTGTTAGTCAAAATACGCCAAATTGTGCTATTTAATTCAGCGCTCGTTGGGGCATGTAGCCCAGAGAATAGCTGTTTTAGCATAATTTGGTTAATCCTTATTGTATAAGGTCTCAGCAAGTGGCTAGAGAACAAAGTTCTCACATATATACATATTTATATGTCATATTAAAAATTATATATTCAATTATCACTATCTGTCATTCGGTATCTGTCAAAAATTACATTTTTGTCAAAAAATGCTGAAAATTGGCATTGCTTAACCGAATTTCAAAAAATATCATTAGAAAAAGTTGCTTTTAGTATAATTCTAGGCCCATATACAAAGTTTCAGATATTTAGCGCAAAGTTGAATTTTTTGCCATTTTCTGCCATGTTTTTTTTATGATGTAAGTCGACTTAATTGACAATAAACTATTTGCTTATACCATATTCAATATTTGATTTAGTTTGCATGCTTATTTTCTTACTAGAATGCCATTTTTTTTTCAAATATAAAATAAGAGGCAAAATATTTGACACGGGTGGTGCAAAATTATCATAATTTAACAATTTTAACAGATAGACGTCAGATGCTCCATTTTTCAAATGACGAATACATCTAAATATTTGATAAAAATTTTATTTTATACTAAATATATTTTAATATAACTAACATTATTATTCAAAGGAACAAAAAAATTTCACATTTCAGTGTGACGTCCTTCTCGCTCAATATAAACAGTCGTCCGTCTATAAAACGTCTTTGACAGTATTTTGTAAACAACTTGGTTTTATATCGGCACAACACTGTCTGATCGTTTGTTCCAAATGCTCGATATTTTTAAATGGTCGATTCTTATAAACTTTCTGTTTAAGATAACCCCACAGGAAAAAGTCTAGTGGTGTTATGTCAGGCGATCTGGGTGGCCACTGCTGCAGTTTGATGTATGGGTGCACCATCAAGCTGATACCACAAATTATGTCTATTGTGTAAGGGCATGTTATCCAAAACTTCGGCAACCTCATTATCAAGAAAAGTCAGGTACCTTACACCAGTTAAGTTTACTCTACAGAAGTATGGTCCAATAAGCTAATCTTTCAGAATCCCACACCATACATTGGTTTTAAAATGATACTGGTCGCGACATTCAATTGTGAAGTTGGGATTTTCTTGGGACCACTATCGGCAATTTTGTGAGCTCACGGTATCATTCGAAGAGAAAGTGGCTTCATCTGTCCATAAGATCTTGTATCGAAAAAGAATATTCTCCTCGTATTGACCCTAATACCAAAACTAAAAATCTAGACGAATATCAAAATAGCGTTCTTTCAATGTGTTTATAAACTTGGGTTTATATGGCCGAAATCGATTTTTCTGAAGAATTTTTCTAACACTTTCCCTCTTGAACCCTGTTGAATCACTTATCTTGGTAATACTAGTTTGACAGTGGTCAATAACACTTAAACATACATCAAATTGTGCTTCTTTATCATGTTTACTTGCTGCGTGAGGTTTTTTAAACTGGATGCCTCTCATTAAAAATGTCAGATACTTGCCGGTAAGGCATATTTTCTCCACAAATTAAGACCATTTTTATTTTGTCTTGAATGGACAACATTGGTGATAACAGTGAAAACTATAACTTGCGAAAATATTCCAACTTATGACATGTCTTTTATTTATTCGGCACTCTAATTCCTATTTTTTTCATAGCCTACTTATAAAATTGCCTTGATATTTTATTGTGGATAACAACAACAAGAAAATGCGTTTAAATTGTGAGCTAATCTGATATCTGCGAATTTTATTATAAGTTTTTTAACTCTGTACGTGTATTTACTATAAGAAAAAATGGAACATCTGACGTTTATCTGTTAAAATTGTTAAATTATGATAACTTTGCACTACCCATGTCAAATTTTTTTGCCTATAATTTTATATTTCGAAAAAAAATTGCATTCTAGTAAGAAAATAAGCATACAAACTAAATAAAATATTGAGTATGGTATAAGCAAATAGTTTAATATCCATTAAGTTAACTTACATTATAAAAAAACATGTTAATTCGAAAAAATGGCAAAAAATTTAACTTTGCGCTAACTTTGAACATAGGCCTAAAATTATACTAGGAACAACTTTTTCTAACAACATTTTTTGAAATTCGGTTAAACAATGCCATTTTTCGGCATTTTCTGACAAAAATGTCATTTTTGACAGATTCCGAATGACAGATGGTGACAATTGAATATATAATTTTTAGTATAATGTGAAGCAAAAACGATTGCCGGTATTTAATTCGAACTAACCTCATTAATAATAAAAAGTTCCATATTGTGCGGAGTTTAATGGTGACACTGTATATGAAGCCTCAAGATCTATTACCATTTGAGCACGGAATACAGACGGTTGCTATACTTGCAGCTTTAAAGGAGGGTAAAGAGAGTTTTGACAACAAGGTCATGTTACAGCTTGAAGGAATATCTTGATGATATTCAACAGTTATGTTATTATGTTATTTCAGTTATTTTTTATTTTATTTTGTCCTAGTCTCATATTTTATCTTCTTCTTATTTCTATGTTTTTATTTTTATTTTCTTATTTTTATTGTTTGTCTTATTCTCTTCTTTCTTAAGTATCCGCTTCGTAAATAAGATCTTTCCACTTCTTACAGTAAAGCATGTTTTGACTTTGACTTTGAAGTTAATGTTTACTTTTAGTGTAATGTTTTCGTAGTAGGAGTACTTACTTCTTCCTTAACTTTATATAAAATTATATTTACTTAAAAACTACTTAATAATATACGGGATAGTTTAGGCTAGAATTCTTAATAGATATCCACGCAGTTACATTTTATTTTGCTTTTGTCTAGATTTTAATACCTAACATTAAAGTGGTTGCAAGCTGGCTCTTTGTAAAGCTATAGCCTGAAAAGTTGAAATCGTTTCCGGTTTAGCTTTTATTACTGCGGATAGTGTTTCTATTGCATTTTTTACGTAGCTGTATCTAGCTACTTAAACGGCAATTAGGAAAATAAAGTGCTTCATTTAAAAAGGAAGATGTTTTGAGATTTTAAAGAGATATGTCTGGTTAGTTCTAGCTGGGATTTCTTTGTGTGTTAAATTGGTATGATTTTCAATTCGCTGCATTTCAACAAATGGTCAGATTAAGAAACAATCTTTATTCTGATGGACAAAGATTTAGGTCAGTTCTGGATAGTAACACCAAGTGAATTGTACAGGCTGTTCGCGTATATTTTGCCCAATAGATATCTCCATTATTATTAGTTTTAGAGAAATTGTTAAATTAGCAAAGTTATAGCATTTTCACCGAACCTTTAGAAAATGAAATGAACAAAAACAACTGGGTATCGGAAGTTTTTTGACAAGCAAAAGTTTTTTCAAATGGAATACCCCCTATTTTTTCATTGTATTAGTTAAAGAATTTTATCCTTTTTTTGAATATACAGGGTGTACCAAATTAAGTGCCACTATTACTAACTTTTTTATTATTGGAGATACAAAGTCGGTTAAATTAGCAAAGTAGTAGCATTTTTCTGTTAATTAAAATGGTGAAAGCAGAAAAACAATTGGACATAACGTTTCTGAATAAATTGGGGAAATGTATTTTTTTTAAATGGCACACCCTGTATATTTTTTACCGAAACGTTTGCAAATCGTATACGGAATAAGAAAGTTCATATGCAATATTGGCCTAAAATTGAAAAAACATCAACACAGCCATGGGAATAAATAATTGTTTGCCTTTGGTGCTTTCATCGAGACTGCCATGAAAATAAGAACGAATTTATTTATTTATGTCAGAAATTAAAACTCGATTTTATTTTAAGCGGAAAAGATAAAAGAAACTATATTAAATATTTAAACACATCACCGTTTTGTTCAATACATTTGTGGGCATTCTTTAATACACGTTTTGTAGCTTTTAAAAATGTTCTGCCATCGATGGATGCTATAATGCGTCTAATGTTGTCTTGAAGTTCGACCAGATTCGCATATCTCGTTTTAAAGGCTTCGTCCTTGACATACCCCCAGAAGTAAAAGTCTAATGGAGTTACGTCAGGAGACCTTGGAGGCCAACGTATCGAACCATTTGTTGCCATCCACCTATCTTTGAAAAACCTTTCTAACAATATTCTCACTTCGTGAAACTGATGAGGAGGAGCTCCATCTTGTTGAAAATAAATTTGGTTACGGTCCTCGAAGTTTACATCATCTAAATATTCTTCTAGTAATTCCGACAACATATTAACGTATACCCTGCCGGTCAGAGTACCTTCATAAAAAATTGGCCCAATAATTTGGCTGCCTATGAGACCACACCAAATATTAATGCTAAATCTTACCTGCGAATTTCTGGGAACCGCAATAAACAAATTGGTTCTAGACCAATAGTGCATGTTTATACGATTAAACATACCCCTATTTGAAAAGTTCGCTTCATCGCTCCATAAAATTTTCTTTAAAAAGTTAGGATTTTGCCTACACATATCTTGTAACCATTGGCAAAAAATGAGTCTTCTTTCAGTGTCACCAGGTAATAATGTTTGCACTGGTCGGTATTTATAAGGTACAAACTTATATTTTTTTAAAATCCTCCAAATTGTAAATAAACTGAAACCACTGTCTTTTACCAAATCTCTAGTTGAATTATTTTTGTGCGCTTTAAAATATGCCAATATATTTATTTCTACTTGTTCACTTATTATAAACTGTTTTTTAGTTCTTGTCTTTATAAAAACTCTTTCGTTACTTCTAAATTTTCTATACAGCCTTAGCAAATATCTTCTGTCTGGTTGCTTACGTGCAGGATACATTTGACCGTATTTCTCGAGTGATTGTACACTATTTTTTCTGCAAGCAAGATACGCTTCTAACATATCGCAATGTTCTAAATGCGTGAACGCCATTTTGTAATATTTAAGAGCAAAAACTAGATAACTTAACGCAAAGCTACGAAAATTTTGGATTCGTTAACAATAATGGTTACCCAAAACAAGGACACTTTAGTTAATTCGTTTTTGTTTTCATGGTAGTCTCGATGAAATCGTCAAAGGCAAACCATTTTTTGTTTCCATGGCTGTGTTGATGTTTTTTTTCAATTTTAGGCCAATATTGCATATAAACTTTTTTATTTCGTATACGATTTGCAAACGTTTCGGTAAAATATATACAGGGTGTGCCCTTTAAAAAAAAAATATTTTACTCATTTATTCAGAAACGTTATGTCCAATTGTTTTTCTGCTTTCATCATTTTAATTAACAGAAAAAATGCTACTACTTTGCTAATTTAACCGACTTTGTATCTCCAATAATAAAAATGTTAGCAATGGTGCGCACTTAATTTGGTACACCCTGTATAGTGGTTGTTGGGGTTATTTTTTACCGTTTTGGAACGAATTTAAAACATAACACAACATATATATTATTTTTATAATTGCTCAAAATGGCCACCGTCCATTAAAATGCAGGATTGGTCCCCTCTTTTAGTTTTTCAATTGCGTTAGCAATCATATCTGGCCCACCGAAGTTGAGAAAGTCAATTTCAATTTGGATTTGTTCCTGCAAATCGGCAACACTGTTTGGTCTGGATGCCGATATCTTGTCTTTGAGGTGGCCCCAAGGAAATGTGTCTAATGGTGTTAAGTCGGGACTATTGGGAGGCCACGCAATCGTCCCTCCACGACGAATCCAAATGTCATAATTCTCATGGAGGTATTCTCTAACTGGAAGAACACTATGACATGGAGCACCATTTTGCTGCCATATAAAATTCCTTGCGGCGTGTAGAGGAAAAGTTTTAAGAATATCCTCTATTTCATGTGCAAGCATTTCACGATATCCAACTCCATTTAAAGATTCATCAATGAAAATTGGAGCGATGATTCTGTTTTAAACTATGCCGCACTACACATTTACTGATACCCACCCAGAACGTATTACTTCAACTGTAAGATTCGGATTCTGCGATGCCCAGAAGTGTGTGTTTTTGGGATTTGGAGCTGAAGGCGTATTAAAAGAAGATTCATCGGTCCACATAATGTTCTCACACCAATTGGCGTTATTGTTGAGGATGTTTGTCATATGACGGCAAAACTCCAAACGTCTTTGCTTCTGTTCTTCTGTTAATTTTTAAACTTTTCTGAATTTAAAGTCGTGGAGTTTATGCCGAATTTTAAAAACCACTATTTGCCAAGCTATCTTGCACAGTCCCTTATCAAATTTTGTGGATTTTCTGAAAACAAATTAAGCTTCTAAATGATACGAAGTGAATATAAAAACAAATAAAAATTACCTTGAAAACATAAAAGAACAGCAAGTTCTTGATCCTCAAGTATCCGACAATGCCTTTTCTTTCTTTGTAATGTTTTCGCTCAGAAAGTTGACGAAACACATTTCGGAAAGTGTTTTCGCTAGGAATTACTAAATGTGGATGTCGCCTTCTGAATTCGCGTTGCGCTTCTCGCTTGTTGTGTTCACATTTGATATATATTTTAAGAATTTCGAACTTTTGCTCTTCAGAGTATCCCATTGAGACCCTGATTTTGACAACGTTTATTAAGATTTGTCAAGAAGACAGAAGTTGCCGAGAGCAATTTAGTCAAGGTGACATGTATTGCTATGAGTCAATTAACAAATATTTTTACTAATACCTAACAGAAATGTTAAATTTTTATTTATAATAAATTTTATATCTTTAGTAGAGTAACATAAGCCATTTACAAAACTTTAATAAGGATTATGATAATTCTATTATACACTGCAAAAAAGTAGTGTAAAATTACATTTTTGTTCCGTAACACTTTTGTTAAATTTCCGAAATAAAACGTGTGTTTTCATTTTTAAATAATATATTTGGGATTTTTCAGATGTAACTAAAAATTCTTAATATATTACTAAAATTTACTAGGTAAAACAGAATTACACTTTAAAATTCCTATGAAAATACCAAAATAAATAATTTACATAAATAACAAAAATTTTTAAAGTAAATATTATGTAAATGCGTCAAAGCCGCTTCATGTCAAAATACATTTGACAAAGTTGCATAACATTTTACTGAAACTGAGAAAATTACAATTTAAAACCCATTTTATTATAACTGAATAATACTTTACGGTACATATTCGGTAAAAGTTTTAACAAGTTTGACAAAATCGCATAATATGTTACTGAAAATCACAGAGCTCAAAAATAAAATGTTCTATTTTCGCCAATATTACCATTGATGCATGCAATCGGCAACGGCGCACTGTGACTATAATAATTCGGCATCTATCTTTCGGCATTCCAGTAGGAGACAGGCTTTTTCCCGTTGTTTTAGGGTGCTTTTAATTGATTTACAGTGGTTGACTAAAATATTTATTGTAGTACTCGAAGTATGAGGTAAGTGCACCTTACTAATATACTATGATAAAATGTGAATTGTGTGCTGTTAGTTTAAGTTCCATTGATATTTATAATAAACATCAATATTTACATCAGAATTCTCACTTTTCTTCAAAAGCACCGATTGTACATTACAGTTTAAAACTTATAAGGGCTTTAAACAACATGTAAGTCATTTACACTGTAAAGAAAAAGTAAAGGGCGCAGAGAAAAAACAATTCTTTTCGCATATTTACGAACATATAAATAATGGGTTGGAATCAAAATGTCCCTTAAGAAAAATATGTAAATGTAAAAGATTTTTTTGCTACTTAATAAAGTAAAGTAGCTTTTATATACTGTAAGGTAGTTGTTTAGTGTTTGTGTAACATTTTGTTATTTTTAATATTATGTTTAATTAGGGTATTATATACATATATATCAAAGGTGTGTGTGTTATTTTTTTAAGTTTATCTTTTTTTGTTATTCACATATGATTAATGTTGATGGTGTGAATAAAAACTATAGTTGAAGCTATGACTAACTTTTTATTCATCTTACTTTATTTTATATTAATATTTATTTTGTGTTAAATCTTATTTGTATATGACATACAATAAAATTGTTTAACGTATGTCACGGTAGAATTATATTAAAATATATTATATACAATATAATATAATATGCAGACTTAATAAAATTTACGAGTGACCGACTGAAGGTTCGTTACAAATTTTGTTTTTATTATTATACCTATAATATAGACCCCACTTTTCACAGTTAAATTGACAGTAGTTGTAGATTTAGTTTGCATAATTATTAAACTAAAGTCTATAAAGCTCAAAGACAACTATGTAATCACAATTTAAATTTATGTCGCTTACTAATAATGAGATAAATTTAACTTGTGATTGTAGCTGTTTGCTTTATAGCAATGTTTAATTTTTTTTACAAAATTGATTAACTACTGTAAATTTACATTGCTTATTACTGAATAGTACGGAATAAAATTAAGTAATAGATTACATAAAAAAATCCAGTATATATATTGTAATTCTCATAGGAAATCTAATTAAAATGCATGATTATATAACTAAATTTACAGTTATTAAATATGGGAAATTCCTATACTTTTAAGGGAAAAATAAGAATAACTGTATATATGGTGAAAAAGTTTACTTAATCTGTTTATGAAATTTACTTAATATACAGGGTGAGGATTTTAAAGTGTTACAACGCAATATCTGAAAAACGGCTATAAATATTTTAGTCAAATTTTGGGACGTGGATAGGGAGGTTGGGGGACAAATTTTAAAATATTTTTGATATTTACCCCCCCTCCAGATTTGATGTGGCTAGTGACAAATTTGAAATGTCAAATGGAAAGGTATTTTTTTTTTTTGATAATTCGATTCCTCGTCAATAACTACGTAAGTGAGCAGAAAATTGTTACATTTGCTCTACTAGCTGCTTAGTTACGAATTTTTCAATAAATAAAATAGGAATACTTAAAACTACACATTTTAAATCATGACACCTATGATTATTGTTTATCCAAACCTTTAATTATGTTGTATCCTAGGAAACCACTTTTGACTTTGACAAGTAGTGATAATCTGATAAAGTTCATTATTCAGTGCAATTATGGAACAATCTTATGACATTGAAATAGACATGTTGTTAATTCTGGGAGAATGTAGAAAAAACTACCGGGAAACGGCGCAATTGTGGACTGTTAGGTTTCCCGCCATTCAAAAATCTCATATGGCATTTAAGCGATTAGAAGATCGAGGCCGCAGCACGGGAATCCTAAAAAATAAGAACAGAGTTAGAAGACAAACAAAAACTAATGACGATATGGCCGTTGGAGTGTTGGGTGTAATAGCTGTAAATCCTCATGTTGGTTCAAGGGAACTTGCTCGTGATTCAGGAATGTGCCAAAAATCGGTACTGGCTATTTTACACAAGCACAATTTTCACCCTTACCACATAACTATTCATCAGGAATTGTATGGCCAAGACTTTCAAAATAGGATTACATTTTGTACGTGGTTACAAACTTTAATTCACGAAAACAATGCATTTTTAAGAAAGATAGTATTTTCTGACGAAGCTACATTTACCAATTGTGGTCAGGTAATTATTTAAATCAATATGGATTAATGTAACTTTTAATAATCAAAAATATGTAATCCACTACTTGATGGGTGTACATAAATAAATACATATCTAAACACCCGTTAACGGGTGTTTAGAGAATATTCACATACATTTAGATTTATTTTTAATTTTATACTGATTCAATCAATTTTGCTTTTCTTAATTTAAGGTCAACCGGCACAATTTACACTATTGGGCACCTCAAAATCCTCACTGGATGAGATTTCTGCCAAACCAACATCCTTGGTCGGTTAATACCTGGTGTGGCATAGTCGGAGATAGAGTCATTGGACCACATTTTTTTGACCGTCACCTAAATGGAGAAATGTATAATAATTTTTTACAAACCGATTTGCCACAACTTCTGAATAATAATGGAAATCAACAAGAACTATGGTTTCAGCAAGATGGTGCTCCGCCACATTTTGCCCGACAAGCTCGAGATACACTAAATGAAATGTTTGGAAACAGATGGATTGGTCGTGGTGGTCCTGTAAATTGACCTGCAAGGTCACCAGATTTAACCCCATTAGATTTTTTCTTGTGGGGATTTATAAAAGAGAAAGTTATGGCTACACCACCGACCACACCAGAAAACATGAAAGATCGTATTCAACAAGCATGTAATTTAGTAACGCCTCAAATGTTAACTCGCGTGCGCAACTCATGTCAAAAAAGAATTGCAAAATGTTTAGAAATGGATGGGGGTCATTTCGAACACCTTTTGAAGCATGATCGTCGTTAGATTTTTTAAGGAATTATCATTTTTAAGTATTCCTATTTTATTTATTGAAAAATTCGTAACTAAGCAACTAGTAGAGCAAATGTAACAATTTTCTGCTCACTTACGTAGTTATTGACGAGGAATCGAATTATCAAAAAAAAAAATACCTTTCCATTTGACATTTCAAATTTGTCACTAGCCACATCAAATCTGGAGGGGGGGGTAAATCAAAAATATTTTAAAATTTGTCCCCCAACCTCCCTATCCACGTCCCAAAATTTGACTAAAATATTTATAGCCGTTTTTCAGATATTGCGTTGTAACACTTTAAAATCCTCACCCTGTATAACGGAAGAATGTCAACGGTTTCATATAATTTTACGTAGGATATAACTTAAAAATATCAAATTTTACCTATTAATTTATTAAGTAATTTTACGGAATCTTAAACTGAATAACGTCAAGAAAAGTTTTATGTAATTTTAAGGAACATTACGTTGGCCTCTGTGTGACCAACGTAATGTTACTGGAAATTACATAATTATTTTTTGTAGTGCATTTTCGTATAATTCTAAAACGGTAAAAAATAACCCCAACAACCATTATATATTTAAAAAGAGGTTACCATTTTTCAACTGATACAATGAAAACATAGGAGGTATTCCATTTAAAAAAACTGTCACATGTTAAAAAACTGTCACTTGTTTTTGTTCATTTCATTTTCTGAAGGTTCGGTGAAAATGCTATAACTTTGCTAATTTAACCATTTCTCTAACACCAATAAGAATGGAGATATCTATTGGGCAAAATATACGCGAACATTCTGTACAAGGAAGCGATTTTTTTAAAACCCCGTTTAAGAAACGTACGATCGAAGTGAAAATTTCACACATGTCATTTAAGCCAATTAAATGCTCTTATTTTGACAGATTGTCATGGCAACGACAAAGATTTCCGGAAATTAATTTCCTCGAGGGTACTCTGGAGGTAACGACATTGTAAATCTTTTGACATAGTCTACACCGGGTCATCCAGATTAAGTGTCCACCATTGGTAACTTTGTTATTATAAAAAATACAAAATTATTTAAATTAGCAAACTAGTAGTATTTTCACAACTCAATTCAAGATACAAGAATTAAAAAAAAATTGAGCATTGTATGACAAAAAATTTTGTCGGCAAAATTTTCGAAAGGTATGAAAGTTTGTTGCATTCGCGAAATTGCCGAAAAGCAACAAACTTGAATAAAACCTTGAGAAAAATTTTGCTTACACAATTTTTTCTCGAGTGGTATTGGACATGACTATTTCACGAGAAAAAAGACAAAGAACAATAAAATTAGAGAGCTTTTATTTAAGAATAAAACAAAAAAATAACTTATTTATTGACATAAAAGTTACAGTAGTTGTGATAACTAAATGTTTGTGCATTATTTGATTGATTTTGATTTGATGATATTACTTGATCTGGTGCTTTTTTCTTAAGTTTTCAATTGATTTTAAATGATGTTCAGAGTCTAACTGAAAATTTGTCGCTGTAAAAATCACATGTGAATTTTGTCCAGGTAGGTGCAGGTCGTAATTTTGCCAGTAGAAAACAGTCCGTTGCTATGCCATTTTGCCAGTGTAAAACATTCTAAGTCTATTCAAAACCAAGAGTCAGTAAATGTAAATAAATGCAGGTGTACATATTTGCCAGGGCCGCACTAAGAACAGTTAATATTTTTCGTCTTTATTTTGTTTGTATCAATTTTGGAAAAATGTGTATTATAGTTTATTGTAAATTTTTATACGTCAATAATAATAATAATAATAATATTATTAATAAGATATTTAATTTTTCCTAATGTAATTAATCGCTTTCATCACTACTCGTGTCACTACCAATATTTATTACTAGCGGTTCAACTTGTATCTCAATTAAATTGTCCAATTCCCACATTTTCTTTTCAACTTTTTCCTTCACATGGTATACACATTTTTGCCATTTATCGGCCGTAACATTATTAATTGCATCATAAAAAATATTCTTCATATCGGCAAATTTAAATGATTTATTATGTTCGGCCACAAAATTTTTAACATCAGCCCAGATAAGTTCAATAGGGTTAAGTTCATAATGGTAGGGTGGGAGCCTTAACACTGTTCTGTTTTGTCCTCTAGCCATTTCGTCTACCACATATTTGTTGTACTTTTGTTTGTGTTCTTTAACAATGGACAAAAGTTCCACTTTGAGTAAATCCTCTTCATAATTTATGTTTTTAGATCGCAGCCATTGTTGAATGTC
This sequence comes from Polydrusus tereticollis, assembly GCA_963920685.1. Lineage (NCBI taxonomy): Eukaryota > Metazoa > Arthropoda > Insecta > Coleoptera > Curculionidae > Polydrusus > Polydrusus tereticollis. The sequence continues at coordinate 41,266,446 of OY987332.1, read as the reverse complement.
AGGTTTTCTTGTTGCCGTTGTCGGAATTTTTTCTAATTTTCGAGAATGGTATGGGGCGTTATCTAACACTATGATGCTGTTTTCTTCCAATTGGGGTAAAATTTTTTCAAACTATTTTTCAAAAGAATTTCCATCCATTTCTTCATGGTAGTCACCTGTTTTTTTAGACTCAAATGCCCATAGACCATTAGGAACAAATCCATCATCACTTCCAATATGACAGACTAATAATCTCTTTCCTTTTCCTGAAAACAGTATTTTACATTATTTTTCATAAAACTGGAAGCAAAGAAAGAAAATTTTAGGTACCCGAAAGATTATTTTTTAAGTTCTTATTATAAAACAGTTTTTACTTAAAATATTACTTATAAGATTTTCATAAATTTGACTTTGAGATAGATCATTTATTATAATTTATTGTTCCTTATTTTTTTATAATGTGCAATTATTTGCCTATACAGGGTGTTTCATTAGTTGGACCACCTTTCATATCTCGAAAACTACCTGCCTACTACTATTGTTTACCTGATGGATTTTTTAATCCTGTTGAAAGACCATCTAAAAATGCCTGTCTGGAAGTTGACACAGAATTGTCGACCCAAACTTTTTGTTTCGTATGACCAGCATTAACCCAGGTCTCGTCGAGATAATAAATTTTACGATTTTCGTTTCTGTAACCCTTAATTTTTTTTAAATATTCTCTTCTCCATATGACTATTTCATCCTTTTCAATCAACATGCTCTTCCTACCACGTTTTTCATAATTAAAATTTAATGATTTTATGAACTTATAAAATGTGGTTCTCTTAAAATTAGGCAAATCGTTATCTTCATTCACATCGTTAAGCACTTTATCAACGGTGGGCAACTCGCCTTTAAAGAAATACTGATGGACTTTTCTTCTTACTGCATTTTTATCAAATTCGTCCACTAAATCGATAATATGTGTACGATTTTGGTTTGTTTTTGGTTTCGAAAATTCATGTTTGTTCTTGTATTCTCTGATTATCCTGTAGATACTGCGGCCACAAACACCCGTTTTCCTAGCTACTTTCAGTACAACTTCATCGATTGGCAAAAAGGGATTATCTTGACTTTCGTGTTTATACAAGTTTAATATTAATTCCTTCATGTCAACATTAAAATGAGACTTTTTTTATCTTTTTTTAGGTGGAGATAAGTCAATGCGCTTGGTTCGTCTGCGGTGTCTGTGCTGCTAGACATATTTATTTTACTATTTCCAGAGTGCCAAAGTCAAAATGGTATAATATAGCAAAATAGTTGGGTCAAAACACACAAATTATCGGTATATGCCCCGAAAAGCTAAAAACACTGGTTAGAATTGTCAAAATACACAAAGTATCGGTATATGCCTCGAAAAGCTTAAAACACTGGTTAGAATTGTCAAAATACAGAAAGTCTCGGTATATGCCCGAAAAGCTAAAAACACGTATAAAATATGAATATAGTACTCACAAAGTGTCGGTATATTCCCCGAAAAGCTAAAAACACTGTTATAAAACACTCACAAAGATAATAAAATATTTAAACAAACCACAAATGTATAGGTAACACTTCTAAAATTTTAGCGCGAAACGACTAAACAGAACAATAATGCACTAGGAGTTAAAAAACCCAAAGTCTTGGTCTCAAATTTCATAAAAGTTTTAATATGCTGTCGATAAGTTTATGTAGGTTACATGTTTCGCCTTCTCGGGCATCATCAGACCTAAAATAATTGAAAACCTAATATACAAAGGGTCTCTAGGCTCTACGAGTAAGAAAAGTGAGGTTAAAAATATGTAAAAATATAAAAATAAAATTACAAAAAATGTATAAAAATTAAACTAAATAAAAACGAAAAACACAGAAAACACAAAAACTATCAGTTTACCTAAACTAACAGTAAAAATGAAACATCTTTACAAAAATACAGTAATGGCGCTAAAATATATGACATAACACAAAAGATAAAAATAATGACAGAGGTTGAATGCATCCTGGAACTAAACCGTGCTCTGGGGCGAACAGCGAAAAGTTTTTCAGTAAATTATTGTTGGAGGTGACTGAAATACCTTAGAAAACAAAAAGAATTGAATGGTTGAGTTCGACTCATGTCCATGTAGAACAAAGTCCTTCATAGGGAAAGAAGAAGAAAAAGATTGACAAATGACATATAGAAAAGGGGCGGGGAAACTACTGGGATTGTTGTTAAAATTCTACTTTCAGGTTATTAAAAATTAAGTTGGATTCAAAATTAAACACCTCGTTAACGCAAGTAAGAATTGGACTCCTCTTAGCTTTAGTGATCTCCATCTTCTCCAACAAATCCAACTTCCTGCCCTTATCACATTCATGCAATATTTTTATGTTTTCAGGTGCTGAAAAATGGTGTTGTGCTGAAAGTAAATGATCAGCGAAGGCTGAATTAGTCACCGATATATCTGAATCCTTATATTTATCGTACTGCTTTATGTGTTCCTTAACCCTAGTTGAGATTTTACGTCCTGATTGGCCGACATAAACAGCTGGACAGTCATCGCACTGAATAGAATAAACACCTGATTTAGTGAATTTATCAACAGGGTCTTTGGTCTTCACTAGATGTTTTTTAAGGGAATTATTAGTTTTAAAAGCAATTGAGATGTTAAATGGCTTGAAGAACTTTGCTAGATGGTAGGAAATATTGCCAAAGAACGTAACAGAACGAAAATTGCAAGTTTGTTTATTAGGTGATTGTATTATATTATAGGACAGTTTGTATCTATTAAGAAATTTATAATAAAGCTTATTAATCGACACTAATGGGAAACCGTTATTTAAGGCTAATTGTTTAATTATGCTCAATTCCCTCTTGAAAGCATCTTGTGTCAAAGGTAAATTGAACAACCTATACAGAAAAGATTTGAAGGCAGCATATTTATGAGAGAAGGGGGAATTTGAACTAAATTGAATCACATTGTCTGTAGCAGAAGGTTTTCTATATACTTCAAACTGTATTTTATTATCCTCTCGTTTTAAGAGAAGGTCAAGAAAAGGAAGTTTAGCCTCGTTTTCAATCTCTATAGTAAAGGTGATTTTAGGGTGTAAAGAATTGACAAATAACAAAAAACTATCCAACTCTTCACTATTACCTCCCCATACAATGCATATATCGTCTACATATCTCTTATATCCCAGTAGGAAACCTGAATAATTACTGCTCATGATCTTCTGTTCCAAGTTGTTCATGAAAACCTCACTCAAGAAAGGGGATAAGCAAGATCCCATGGCTAAACCCTCTTTTTGTCTAAAAAATTTTGAATTAAATTGGAAAAAGTTTTGATTTAGAACTGTTGATAATAGCAAAAGTAAGTTTTCAATCGCAAACCTAGGAACGTGAGCCTTCAATAGGAGATTCTTGACCAAGATAAGACAATCACTCGGGGGAATGCTTGGAAAAAGGTTCTTGACATCCAAGGAGATAAGTTTGGCATTATTAGGGACAACAATATTCTTCAAATAGTTGGCAAATTCAATTGAGTTCTTTGTGGAATAAGTGCTAATAAACCCCGTGCTCGTTCTTAAAGTGTCATTGAGCCATGATGAAAGATTGTAGGCAGGAGAATTAATGAAAGAGACAACTGGTCTCATAGGGATGCCCTCCTTGTGTATTTTGGGTAATCCATACAAAAGAGGGGTTTTTGGGTTCATCGGGTAAAGTTTATTTTTGTTTATACCAAAATACTCCAAAGTGACTCGAGCCTCATCAAGAACCTGTTTTAACCTATTGAAAAAAGATGTGGTTGGATCTTTAGCAATCGGGGTAAATTCGTCAGAGTCCAAGAATTCCATCACCTTGTAAACATAATCTGATCTTTTAATAATAACTAAACATGAGCCTTTATCCGCCTTGGTTAATAATAAGTCATACTTTTTAATTTTAGCTTTTATCGAATTTAGATGATTGTTGTTATAGTTAGAATTCTGTCTGTCAACATGGCAAGAATTTAAGAATGTGATGATACCGGCTCTAAGAATATTTTTATTAGCAATATCTGTTGTCTGAATAATATGTTCGGCCTCTATCGCTAAAGTCTCTTTAATCGCCTGATTGTTGGGGTGGGAAAAATTAAATTTGAGGTTATAATTAAGGATATTCTGTTCTTGGTCAGTGAAAGTCACATCCGTCAAATTGAGGAATCTTTTATGGAACAAGAAAGTGTCAGACTGAAAATCCAGGGGGGCACCACTTCTTAAGGAATCAGCTCTAATCTGTTTAAGGTTATAAAGTTTCTTACCCAATCTCTCGAACGTTTTTTGTCCGAAGCATTCAACCTCGTCCCTAAAGTTACTGTCCAAACAAACAAACTCTACAAAAGACAAGTAAATGTCAAAGTCAAATAAAGATACTTCAGTTCAGAATTAATGGTGTTTAATGTTCTGTAATGCTGCTTCACTTCCTCTTTCAACCATATCACCTTAGCAGAATCAATCGCTTTACGAGAGGACTCTGTTCTACATTTGCATTTAAAATTAACGAACTTGGGCGTTAACCCAAAGCGCAAGCATTGTTGGAGAAACCATATTTTCAGCAAGAGACTCCTCCGTGTAATAAGGTTTTTCCTGTAGAATTGGACCAATTTAGCCTGACTGGCATTCTTAAGAATAAAGAGTCGGTCCATAATTCCAAAGAGACCTGATATAAATTAGGAGTTAAAAAACCCAAAGTCTTGGTCTCAAATTTCATAAAAGTTTTAATATGCTGTCGATAAGTTTATGTAGGTTACATGTTTCGCCTTCTCGGGCATCATCAGACCTAAAATAATTGAAAACCTAATATACAAAGGGTCTCTAGGCTCTACGAGTAAGAAAAGTGAGGTTAAAAATATGTAAAAATATAAAAATAAAATTACAAAAAATGTATAAAAATTAAACTAAATAAAAACGAAAAACACAGAAAACACAAAACTATCAGTTTACCTAAACTAACAGTAAAAATGAAACATCTTTACAAAAATACAGTAATGGCGCTAAAATATATGACATAACACAAAAGATAAAAATAATGACAGAGGTTGAATGCATCCTGGAACTAAACCGTGCTCTGGGGCGAACAGCGAAAAGTTTTTCAGTAAATTATTGTTGGAGGTGACTGAAATACCTTAGAAAACAAAAAGAATTGAATGGTTGAGTTCGACTCATGTCCATGTAGAACAAAGTCCTTCATAGGGAAAGAAGAAGAAAAAAATTGACAAATGACATATAGAAAAGGGGCGGGGAAACTACTGGGATTGTTGTTAAAATTCTACTTTCAGGTTATTAAAAATTAAGTTGGATTCAAAATTAAACACCTCGTTAACGCAAGTAAGAATTGGACTCCTCTTAGCTTTAGTGATCTCCATCTTCTCCAACAAATCCAACTTCCTGCCCTTATCACATTCATGCAATATTTTTATGTTTTCAGGTGCTGAAAAATGGTGTTGTGCTGAAAGTAAATGATCAGCGAAGGCTGAATTAGTCACCGATATATCTGAATCCTTATATTTATCGTACTGCTTTATGTGTTCCTTAACCCTAGTTGAGATTTTACGTCCTGATTGGCCGACATAAACAGCTGGACAGTCATCGCACTGAATAGAATAAACACCTGATTTAGTGAATTTATCAACAGGGTCTTTGGTCTTCACTAGATGTTTTTTAAGGGAATTATTAGTTTTAAAAGCAATTGAGATGTTAAATGGCTTGAAGAACTTTGCTGGATTTTCAGTCTGACACTTTCTTGTTCCATAAAAGATTCCTCAATTTGACGGATGTGACTTTCACTGACCAAGAACAGAATATCCTTAATTATAACCTCAAATTTAATTTTTCCCACCCCAACAATCAGGCGATTAAAGAGACTTTAGCGATAGAGGCCGAACATATTATTCAGACAACAGATATTGCTAATAAAAATATTCTTAGAGCCGGTATCATCACATTCTTAAATTCTTGCCATGTTGACAGACAGAATTCTAACTATAACAACAATCATCTAAATTCGATAAAAGCTAAAATTAAAAAGTATGACTTATTATTAACCAAGGCGGATAAAGGCTCATGTTTAGTTATTATTAAAAGATCAGATTATGTTTACAAGGTGATGGAATTCTTGGACTCTGACGAATTTACCCCGATTGCTAAAGATCCAACCACATCTTTTTTCAATAGGTTAAAACAGGTTCTTGATGAGGCTCGAGTCACTTTGGAGTATTTTGGTATAAACAAAAATAAACTTTACCCGATGAACCCAAAAACCCCTCTTTTGTATGGATTACCCAAAATACACAAGGAGGGCATCCCTATGAGACCAGTTGTCTCTTTCATTAATTCTCCTGCCTACAATCTTTCATCATGGCTCAATGACACTTTAAGAACGAGCACGGGGTTTATTAGCACTTATTCCACAAAGAACTCAATTGAATTTGCCAACTATTTGAAGAATATTGTTGTCCCTAATAATGCCAAACTTATCTCCTTGGATGTCAAGAACCTTTTTCCAAGCATTCCCCCGAGTGATTGTCTTATCTTGGTCAAGAATCTCCTATTGAAGGCTCACGTTCCTAGGTTTGCGATTGAAAACTTACTTTTGCTATTATCAACAGTTCTAAATCAAAACTTTTTCCAATTTAATTCAAAATTTTTTAGACAAAAAGAGGGTTTAGCCATGGGATCTTGCTTATCCCCTTTCTTGAGTGAGGTTTTCATGAACAACTTGGAACAGAAGATCATGAGCAGTAATTATTCAGGTTTCCTACTGGGATATAAGAGATATGTAGACGATATATGCATTGTATGGGGAGGTAATAGTGAAGAGTTGGATAGTTTTTTGTTATTTGTCAATTCTTTACACCCTAAAATCACCTTTACTATAGAGATTGAAAACGAGGCTAAACTTCCTTTTCTTGACCTTCTCTTAAAACGAGAGGATAATAAAATACAGTTTGAAGTATATAGAAAACCTTCTGCTACAGACAATGTGATTCAATTTAGTTCAAATTCCCCCTTCTCTCATAAATATGCTGCCTTCAAATCTTTTCTGTATAGGTTGTTCAATTTACCTTTGACACAAGATGCTTTCAAGAGGGAATTGAGCATAATTAAACAATTAGCCTTAAATAACGGTTTCCCATTAGTGTCGATTAATAAGCTTTATTATAAATTTCTTAATAGATACAAACTGTCCTATAATATAATACAATCACCTAATAAACAAACTTGCAATTTTCGTTCTGTTACGTTCTTTGGCAATATTTCCTACCATCTAGCAAAGTTCTTCAAGCCATTTAACATCTCAATTGCTTTTAAAACTAATAATTCCCTTAAAAAACATCTAGTGAAGACCAAAGACCCTGTTGATAAATTCACTAAATCAGGTGTTTATTCTATTCAGTGCGATGACTGTCCAGCTGTTTATGTCGGCCAATCAGGACGTAAAATCTCAACTAGGGTTAAGGAACACATAAAGCAGTACGATAAATATAAGGATTCAGATATATCGGTGACTAATTCAGCCTTCGCTGATCATTTACTTTCAGCACAACACCATTTTTCAGCACCTGAAAACATAAAAATATTGCATGAATGTGATAAGGGCAGGAAGTTGGATTTGTTGGAGAAGATGGAGATCACTAAAGCTAAGAGGAGTCCAATTCTTACTTGCGTTAACGAGGTGTTTAATTTTGAATCCAACTTAATTTTTAATAACCTGAAAGTAGAATTTTAACAACAATCCCAGTAGTTTCCCCGCCCCTTTTCTATATGTCATTTGTCAATCTTTTTCTTCTTCTTTCCCTATGAAGGACTTTGTTCTACATGGACATGAGTCGAACTCAACCATTCAATTCTTTTTGTTTTCTAAGGTATTTCAGTCACCTCCAACAATAATTTACTGAAAAACTTTTCTGTTCGCCCCAGAGCACGGTTTAGTTCCAGGATGCATTCAACCTCTGTCATTATTTTTATCTTTTGTGTTATGTCATATATTTTAGCGCCATTACTGTATTTTTGTAAAGATGTTTCATTTTTACTGTTAGTTTAGGTAAACTGATAGTTTTTGTGTTTTCTGTGTTTTTCGTTTTTATTTAGTTTAATTTTTATACATTTTTTGTAATTTTATTTTTATATTTTTACATATTTTTAACCTCACTTTTCTTACTCGTAGAGCCTAGAGACCCTTTGTATATTAGGTTTTCAATTATTTTAGGTCTGATGATGCCCGAGAAGGCGAAACATGTAACCTACATAAACTTATCGACAGCATATTAAAACTTTTATGAAATTTGAGACCAAGACTTTGGGTTTTTTAACTCCTAATTTATATCAGGTCTCTTTGGGAATTATGGACCGACTCTTTATTCTACAATAATGCACCTGTAACCTGTAACTGAAATGCAACCCTGTCGCGAACAGCGCCCGCCTCCAGGTTGACCAATCGCGATGCGGGTTTTCTCCTATGACGCGCCGATCACGCGTTGTCCGTTGTTTACGTTTACTTACTGACTCTTGGTTTTGAATAGACTTAGTGAAATAGTTGAGTTTTAAAGTAAAATAACATTAAAGTAAAATGGAAACCCTTGTATATTTGTTACGGTTCGAAAATTGCATTTTCATAGTTTGGTTATCTATGTTGGGTTTTAGGTTTTAAATTGTTTAAGTAGCCATGTAGACTCTCACCTTTAACATTAATTACTAATTTAATTACCTGTTGATAGCTAATTGTGTCACTATGTTCAGTTTGATAATGTTTATATTCCATGAACGTTTTCTATCTTGTAGGACATAGCCAAGTAGATTGATTTCTGTTCTTTTGTTTCATATTATTTGTAGACAGGACTTGATTCAAATTCTTGTTTTAGTTAATTAGTAATTGATTAACTTATCAATAGAAACGACTTCTTAACCTTGTATATAAGATGTAGGTCAAATGTTACAGTATTTTACAAGGTATACAGAAGGTTTTATTTTATTTAAATATCTGTTTTTTAAAAATTCTACCAAATAGAACAATAAGGTAGGTGTTTAAATACGAAACGAAAATAAAATCATCAGATAAAATGTAACTGAAAGTTACAAAACGAGAATGTTTTGACGTTGATATTGAAATAAAAAGAATTAATAAACCTAAAATATCAATAGATGACGTGGTTGCCAAACTTACAAACATCCCAGCTAAGTTTCTACGAAGAGAAGTTTGTGCAATAAATTTTAATTTAAGGTAAAATTTAAGGTAACGTCAATCCTAGCTAAGTTTCAAATTTAAGCTAGGCGGTGAGAACGGCCATTAATCTCTTTAACGCAATAGCGAATTCAGATAAATTATTGATAAATCAGTTTGAAAATTGGCATTATTTCATTGCCGGCTAGATGCAAACACTTTTTAAAATCGCTTTTTGTAGAATAAGCGTGAAAAATAGGACAAAATATCGAGATGAACTTTTCGTAGTAAACTAAATTGTTTATCGTAAAATATAATAATAAAAATTTTTTTATAGGACCGTACTAACTTACTTATACAATTTAAGCACATTGAAATCCGGCATTGGTTGCTGAAAAATATTGTTAGTTTTGCACAATTAGTGATGCCGCGAGACGAGACGAGACGAGAATTGGCCCATTATCGTCTCGTCTCGTGAGGCGAGAATTTTTTTTTATCTCGTCTCGACGAGAAACGCGTTTTTCTCGCTCGAGAGTGCCATTGTCTCGTCTCGTCTCGTTTTTTCTCGTGAGTAGGGAATCATAAAAAATATTTTTTTGTACAACTGTCAAAAAAAGTTGACATTTTTTCATCGCTATCGATACGTAAACCTTTTGTTTTTTTAACAGTGAAAAAAATACTTTTTTTCACGGTGAAAAAAAGACTTTTTTTAACTGGAAAAATGATTTACAAAAAAAAACGATAAAACATTACTTTTTAAAAAATGTATTGAATTTTTTTGTACAAATTTACTAATTAATTACCAACTACCAAAAAATCTCATTTGTTACAATAATAATTGATGGTGAAGTTCGAACAATTGCTTCCAATATTAATTCCCGAAGCTAGTCCACCTTGCTGCTGATCAGAAACGCTAGATATTCCTTGAAAAGTTGAGTCCACAATTGTATCAGTTATATTGATTTGTTTGGAAGTAGAGGAACAATTTAATTTATTAGAAATATCAATTTTATTACTCAAACTATCTTCTATATATCCTTCTGCTATGGCGGCAGATTTCCAACCACCGTGGCGTTTTATAGATGTCATGTTACCCCCTGCATTGGCTAAGAGAGTTGCAGAACTCCTCCTAAAACAGTGACCTGTGTAGCTCTTATGCAATTCTTTTCCCAGCCATTTTGCAATCAAGCTAGGAATTTCCCCTATTTTATTTATTCCCACATGTTGGTCAACACATTTTCCTCTTGAATATTTTAAAAATAATCTCTTTTTGTGTGTATGGGACGGCCTTAGTACTCTATACTTGCGATATATCTCAATATAATCAGAATTTGAAACGGTAAACATTCTTGGGCAATAGGTCTTTGTATCCGGTATTTTAACAATCAATATAGACCCGGTATCTTCAATGTCATCAATAGTTACCTTCAATAATTCTTCACGGCGACAAGCACCGCTGATTCCCAAAATTAACGCAACCTACAATTAAAAAAATATTGAAATTACTGAAATAATACAAAATTTTGATCATCTGTACCTTATAAAGTAAATTTGTTTCATCATCAGCTTCTTGAATGAATTTATTAATATCGTCTCTCGATAAAACTTTAGATTTCTTCCCTCGGTATCCGACGTTTTTGTTCTTAATAAAAGGCACCAATTTTGAAAACTTCTTTATATCAATATTTTCTTTAACATTCAATGTACTCTTCAACATTGAGTAGACACTCCATAAAGTAGAAGGTTTTACAGTTTTTGATAGACACTCCATAAAGTAGAAGGTTTTACAGTTTTTGATAGACACTCCATAAAGTAGAAGGTTTTACAGTTTTTGATTTCTCCTCAAAATAGCATATAAGTACCTTTTCAGACACTTTTTGTATATTTTTCTTGCCGCACCATTCACGGAATTGGTTATAATTTTTCTCGTATATAAATTTTGATTTCGCCGGTAACATGTTAGCTATAGCCGAATTTGCTATATCGGCTATATCTGAAGGAATCTCGCTATCACTATCGTAATCTACATCCATTTTAAGTACTTATACTATTTATTTAAAAAATTGCAATAAATATGAACAGCTATCAACGTATGACAACAAAACAAGCAACGTGCCAACAAACCATTTCTATAGTAACGACAGGGCTGTTAACTTGATTATGTGAAATTATATGGTAAAATTTTTATTATAATATACAATTTTACCGATTAATTCAAACTTTCAGTTGTACAAAAAATGTTGTTTGTATTTCGTTTGTGAAATTCGTGTTTTAATGGCACATTCGAGAGAATTTTTCGCCTCGACCTGCGGTCTCGGCAAAAAATTGACACTCTCTTGCCATTAAAAAAACACTCACTTCACGCACTTAATACAAAAATAACTATTTTATACGAATCTTAAAGGGGGTAAACATTTAAAAGTATCTGGTCGTCTCGCAGAAGGGTTTAATATAAGTCGGTTTGTTAGGCATGTGACTTAGAAACTATTTTTCTTAGATCAACAAAATATTGCAAGCGGCCATAAGACATAATTCACGTAATGTAATAGGCTTGGCACCGAGGTATTTTCAGTCCAAAATATACGGGGTGGTAAAAGATACAGAATGGAGAACGATTTATAATAATAATAATTGATTCATAATGGAACTACCCTTCTTTTATTATTTATTTTTTGGCATAATTCGGGGCATAATTAACTGCAATAGTTTGGAAAATATTCGACTAAATAAAGGGATCAGCCCAGAATGTCATCCGGGGAAAAACCATAATATTTTTATTACATTAATAGAAAGTGCAAGAGATAGAACTTAAAGAAGTATTTCCGAAAATGCTCTATTTGACATATCAATCTCTCATAGTTTATGAAATATTCGGACTAAATCGCGGTAACATTAGATAATTATTGTGTCCTTCTTTTACATATGAGTTATACAATGTAAACTGTAATTGGTTTAAGATCACCGCCGCTACAACAGAAAGTTTTACAATACCTATAAGAATCTCATATATTTTTGTTTAGTCTCATATACTTTTGTTGTATCTTCTATGTTTCTAAAAAATATATATCTGACAACCTTTGGTATGAAAACCAACAAGCATTGCGTTTTTTTCTACTGCAGTACTGCAGTGCGTGAAGTACCAAATCTAAGCATGCTAAATAAAGCGTAAAGTAAGTCTTTTTCGCACTAATGCGTGAAATTTATGTGACTTTTGTTGTTAAATACGCGTAAAACAAGTATCACTTTAAGAAATTGTTGCAAAATAACTATTTAAACTTGTTTGTTACACTACTAATTTGACTACCTATTATATTAGACTTTTTATTTTTAATTTATTTACTAATGTCATAATTGAGACGATTAACTTAATGCTATTGTTTCAATAACACTATAGTTTCATGGCCCTCCGTTGTCTTTATCTGTGATTTCCTAATAAAGTTTCGGTTGATATACAGGGTGTTATGAAAGTAATGTCAAATATTAAAACTGGTAAGAGATATATGAAATGAAATTCACACTTTTATTAATGATTTTTGTGTGAGAATTTTTTGGCGAATTTCGAATTTTTGATACAAAATTGTTAAATTTAGTCAAAATCTAGCGCCTTTCGCCTTGTGAATGAAATTTGACTGGGGTCATTTTCGATATTGTGTTTTCAATTGAAAATGCTTTCTTTCAGATTTGGTTAATTATTTAAAAATGTCAACTACTAACCATAGACAGAAGAAAGAGGCTAGACAATTTGATTCTGTTCTCTTAAATATCTCTTTTAAGGTAAATGCCTTCACAATACGATAGAGTGAGAACGTTAAACACATTATTTTTCTGTCTATATATTAGGAGATACCTAAAATTCAGTGTTCTAACAAACGAGAAAATTCGAGAAAAAACGAGAAATTTCTCGACGAGAAACGGTCTTCTCTCGTCTCGTCTCGAGACGAGACGAGACGAGACGAGACGAGACACGAGAATTTCTCGTCTCGGCGGCATCACTATGCAAAATATGGCAGCCTATAAGAAGATATTATGTGCCAGGTTTGGTTCAATTCCCTCCACTTAGTTGGAAGAGAATTAAAAAATTAATATATTTTTTTTAAACACGAGTTAGTGTATTTTGAAAACAAAAGAAATTTATACATAAGTGTACAGTAATTAAACCTATCATTAGTAAATTTGAGTCTAAAAGCACTGTAATAAATGACTGCAATAAAATTATACTCAACTCAGAATGTCAACTGAGCTGAAGAAAGGGATAATACACATCTTGATATTTTAGTGCACGTGGAGAAAAATGAAATGAGTAGCACGACGATTCTTGGGCAAGCCGTAGGAAAACATCAAACCACAGTGTTGCGCACTTTAGAAAAACATAAATATTTTCCTTACAAGATAAGTATGACAAACATCAAGAACTACGGCAAGATGATGAAGAACGGAGAATGGTATTCTGTTTGCAGGTGATGGAAAGAGCAAATAATAATAGGGATTTTAGGAGAAATATTTGTTTTACCGATGAATGTACCGGGTGTTCCACCTAAGGAGGTATTCGGCTATATCTCAGAAAGTAATAACACTAGGACTTCGGGAAAAAAATATGTATCGATAAAAGCGACTAAGAGAAATTGCTGGAAATTATTTTCAAGTTCGAAAAATGACCGCTAGGGGGCATAAGAGAACTTTCAAAATAGAAATGCCGATTTTCTCTTGATTTTTCTTAATAAAAATATGTTAAAAATATAAGCATTGTATTCCTCATAAAATTATGCAACTTTATGTTAGGAATCGTTTTTTTCTATTTTCAATAATAAAGTGGTAGGAGAAGGTCAAACTTTTTTTCTTTCAAACGCTGATATCTCTGCTTTGGATAAACCGATTTTATTCAACTTGGTCTTGAAAAAAAGCCCTTCTTTTCCTCTAGTAGTTTTATTAACTATACCATATTGATTCTGATGGTGGCCACTAGATGGCGTTTTTCCGTAATTCCTCAACGAATAAGGATTTTCTCAAAAAAATCAAATGTTATGATATGACTTTTTCATCATATTTTATTTTAGGCTTATAAAGGCTATTAAATAGTGGAATAAAAAATCCAGGTCCGTATTTAAAATAAAAGAGTTGATGATGGGCGCTCGAATCCAAAACGTCGGATTAAAAAACTAACCCCATCAGCTTGTAGAGGAGGAAAAGTTACTGTAAGGAACTGAAAACCGCAACGTGATATCTTTTGTTAAACTAGAGAAATTAGAGATAATAATAATTAATATGGAAAAATAGGCCATTTTTTAAAACATTAATTATTCAATTAAATCTCTGGTTTAACAAAAGATATCACGTTGCGGTTTTATCGATATATATTTTTTCCCAAAGTCCTAGTGTTATTACTTTCTGAGATATAGCCGATTACCTCCTTAGGTGGAACACCCGGTACATTCACTCTCAACAATGAACCAAATGTTCAAAATTGCCGGTATTCGAGTCAAGAAAATGAACATCGTCTTGTTCATACTCGGACGCAATATCCACAAAAAGTAAATGTTCGGGCGGGAATTGTAGGATATCACATTACTGGGCCATTCTTTATGGAAAGCAACCTTATAGCAGTAACCTATTTGTACCTACTGTAAAATATAATTAAATCCGCACTAGGAAAAGTTCTATGCGAAAATCAGGAGATCTGATATCAAATGGATGGTTGTCCTGCCCATAATTTTCTCATGGTTAGGCAATACTTGCAAAATATTTTTAACAGAAATATTACTGGCCCACGGCATCTAATCCTTTGGCCAGCCAGCTTTCCTGCCCTTTCGCCAAACAACTTCTTTCTGTGGGGCTTATTTATTAAGAAATAAAATTTAAAAATCTAGACCAGCTAAAAACCTGTATTTCGTTAGAATATGACAGAATTGAATGAATTAGAAATGAATTTTATCATCGGTTAGGATATTGTTTGCTGTTAATGGAGGGTTGTTTGAACATTTAATTAATTAATGTTTTCGTGAAAATCTATAGTCTTAGGTATGTTATGCTAAATTAAAGGCTAAATAAGAAAAACATAATGTAGTCTTTTATTTTGGATGTGTGATTGCCGGATTGGTGAAACGCAAATGTGTTGTTAATGTGAGATTATCTTTTCTCGTTATGTCCAGCTTTACGTAAATTTTTAAAAATAGCGCCATAGAAATTATTTGTTGGTGTTTGCTATATTACCTAAACTATGAAAATTTCGTAATTTTGCCATCACGTTTAATTGAATAAGTTAGGATTGGCTTATTAAAATTTATTCAAACTTGGCACAGGGTTTATTATATCGGACTCTTCTAAAATTTAGAATACATTTTTTTTCTAAACTATACAGGTGAACCAATATTTAACCACCTCAAAGTTTACATTAGATTTTCTATGCTCAACTGAGCTATACATCACCCGGTATATTTTTCCCTTTTATTAGTTTTCGTTATTATGATTTTGTTCATTTGCACGCATTCTTCTTCTTCTTCTCTCTTAGCCATTATCTGCCCACTCCTGAACAAAGGCCTCTTTCATTCGTTTCCATGTTGTTCTGTCTTTCGCTGCATGGTACCATCTTCCTCCCGCTATTCTTTTAATGTCATCCAACCATCTCCTCTGTGGCCTGCCGACACTCCTCTTTGTTTGTCGTGGCCTCCAGTGTACAAGCTTTGACACCCATCTGTCCACACTTAGTCTGGCAACATGCCCAACCCATTGCCACTTAAGCTCCGCGACTCGCTGCATTATGTCCGCCACCTTCGTTCTTCTTCTTATTTCTTCGTTGCGGATTTTATCTCGTAAACTAACACCAAGCATTGCCCGTTCCATGGCCCGTTGCATTGTCCTAAAGTTATTGGTGTATTTCTTGGTTAAAGCCTTTGTTTCAAGACCATATGTTGCGACAGGCAGGATGCATGTGTTGAAGACTTTTCGTTTAAGGTTTATAGGGATATCAGGGTTTTTAACTATATGACTCAGTTTACCAAATGCTATCCATGTCAGTTTGATTCTTCGCTTTATCTCTGCCGTTTGGTTTTCCGTTCCCATTTTAATGACGTGGCCCAGATATATACAGGGTGTCTCACGGTCGATGGTAGGTTAGACGTTTACGGAAAACGGGACATAGAAAATTACTGAAAATTTGGCAACTTGGGTAATTAGCTTTGCTCTATCGATCCAAAATATTTTTAACAACGCAGCGTTGCCGCTTATACAAAAAAGTAGCAACATATTTGATATTTTAAATGGAACACCCTGTATATAATTGCATTTTCCGCTTTATCATTGATTTCTAATTATTTTTGTATTATGCGTTCCTATATCTATCTTTAGCGGTTTTCGAGAAATTAATTAATTTCCATATTTTTTGTTCAAAACATAGCTCTAATTAAATGTTTATTACTGCGGTATTTGGATTCGTAGACAGCTAAAATTTTGGACGTAGTTTACCTTGTCCTGTGTATTAGTTATGCATAAAGAAATTTGTTCTTTGTTATACAGGGTGGTTCAAAATTCGTCATTTTACCGCTTGATACAAAAATAGTGAAAAGTGCATTTTTTCAAATAGAACACCCTGTATATTATTAAATATCTTACAAGAAAATTAATGTCCCTTCCAAATGATATATCATGTTCTTATACCTAAATAGTAAAGATGTCGAAATAAAAGCAAGTTTTGTAAAAATCGGATTATTTTGGCATATTTGTCTTAGATAGCCATGAAATCCCAAGATGGAACATATCTTTGTGAAAATTTGACAGTTAGTGCATCAATAATAAAAAATTTGCTAGTTTTTAACTTTTAGTAAAGAAAGCGACCTAAAAAGAATTAAAATGGAGGGAAATAACTATTCAAATGAAATTTTGATGAAATTGTTTATTTTTCATGGACAATATAACCAAATTATAGCAAGAACATGCAGAAGGTTCAACGAAATGTTTCCCGATCAACAACTAATCAACGGGAGAAAGTTTGTACGATTACAAAATAATTTTGTTAATTATGGGTCAAAACTGAAATCGGAAAGACATTTACCGAAGCCTGTAACTTCTGATGAAGACAACATCATAAATGTTTTAGCCTATTTTCACGCTTTTTCTCAAGCTTCCACTAGAAGTGCAGAAGAAGATTTAGGCATAACTCGTACCTCTGTTCAAAGGATCCTTGATAATCATGGTATGCACCCATACAAGTTCTCAAAAGTTCAAGCCCTGAAACTGGAAGATTACCAACGTAGAGTACAATTTTGTGAAGCAATGCTGATCCGCGTCCAAGAAGATCCTAACTTTCTAAAGAAAATAATTTGGACGGATGAAGCTAAATTCTTCAGGGAGGGCATTTTCAATAGAAGGATCGAGCATTTCTGGGCTGACCAAAATCTACATGTTGTTAAGGAAATGGGATTTCAAGAAAGGTTCAGTTTTAACGTTTTTTGCCTCCTAAAAGATGACAAAATAGAGTATCACATTTACGAGGAATTTCTAAATTTCGATAGATACCTTTAAATTCTAAAATCAGGTGTGAACGAGTTTCTGGACAATCTATCATTAGAAGAGTATCGTACCTGTTGGTTTCAACTGGACGGGGCACCAGCCCATTGCACTGGGACAGTAACAAGAGAGTTGTTTCAAATTTTCGACGATCGTTGGCTAAGACATTTGGGACCGTGGGATTGGCCTGCTAGATCGCCCGATCTCACGCCACTTGATTTCTACTTGTAGGGTGATTTGAAAAGAAAAGTATACAGGACACCAGTACAGAGCAAACAAGACCTTCGCCAACGAGTGATCACTTACATTGAACAGCTTGATGCCAGTGAAATAAAAAAGGCCACAACTGAATTTTCGAGTATACGGATTGAAAAATGTTTGGAAGTCAACGGTCGTCATTTTGAACATTTATTAAAAAAATCTTGAACTCTTTTATGATATGCTTTTGTATTGCATTGTTATTTGCTATTTCACTGTATTCATGTTATTTGTCCCTACTGAAATTAGTTTTGTTTTCAGTTTTGACACATAATAATTAACAAAATTATTTTGTAATCGTACGAACTTTCTCTCGTTGATAAGTTGTTGATCGGGAAACATTTCGTTGAACCTTCTGCATGTTCTTGCTATAATTTCGTTAATGAAGAATAAACAATTTCATCAAAATTTCATTTGAATAATTATTTCCCTCCATTTGAATTCTTTTTAGGTCGCTTTCTTAACTAAAAGTTAAAAACTAACACATTTTTTAATATTGATGCACTAACTATCAAATTTTCATAAAGATAATATGTTCCATCTTGGGATTTCATGGCTATCTAAGACAAATATGCCAAAATAATCCGATTTTACAAAACCTTGCTTTTATTTCGACATCTTAACTATTTAGGTATAGGAACATGGTATATCATTTGGAAGGGACATTAACTTTCTTGCAGGATATTTAATAATATACAGGGTGTTCTATTTGAAAAAATGCACTTTTCACCATTTTTGTATCAAGCGGTAAAATGACGAATTTTGAACGACCCTGTATAATACAGAACAAATTTCTTTATGCACAATTAATACACAAGACAAGGTAAACTACATCCAAAATTTCAGCTGTCTACGAATCCAAATACCGCAGTAATAAACATTTAATTAGAGCTATGTTTTGAACAAAAAATAAGGAAATTAATTAATTTCTCGAAAACCGCTAAAGATAGGTATAGGAACGTATTATACAAAAATAATTAGAAAGCAATAATGAAGCGCAAAATGCAATTATATACAGGGTATTCCATTTAAAATATCAAATATGTTGCTACTTTTTTGTATAAGCGGCAACGCTGCGTTGTTGAAAATATTTTAGATCGATAGAGCAAAGCCAATTACTCAAGTTGCCAAATTTTTACTAATTTTCTATGTCCCGTTTTTCGTAAACGTCTAACCTACCATCGACCGTGAGACACCCTGTATATTCATCAACATTATCCAAAGTTTTGTCTGCTATTCTTATGTTTGCCTCAGTCCTGCTCATTATTTTTGTTTTTGATAAATTCATTTTTAATCCGACGTTATTTGCAGCTTCGTTTAGTTGTTCTAGCATGTTCTTAAGTTCTTGGATGTCTAAACTAATGAGCACTATGTCATCGGCAAAGCGTAAATGGTTCAAATAGGTGCCATTGTACGCATTACACTAGTATAATAAAGCATAATTACCCATATTCCTTCAAATGTATCTTAAATTCTAACATTACCAAAGAAAATTATTGCTGCGCAATATCTAGAATTTTTTTTTTGGCATTACTTACTTCTTTTTTTCTTGAAGGCTAGTATGGAGAAGCATTAGGCATACATAATTCATTAGACTCCATTAAATGTATATGTTTGAGTAAGTAAATTATAATACTTGGGCATTTTTGTTCTGCTTACATTGAGACTGTCGGCCCAAAAAGGCAGATTCTCGATAAATTATATCTTGATTGATGAGGCCCTTACTGAATGAAAATCCATCTTATAGACATGTAAGAAAACAATAATTTTCGACTTTTACTATACAGTGCTAAGTATATGGCATACTATCAGCAGTGTATAGAGAAGGTTAAAATAACCCTAATTTACCTTAGACAAAAAATTTCTCAAGTGTGCCTAACGGAGATTCAGAGCCCCATAGCGGTACCCAGCGACTGACTTTTTCAGCTCTAACTTTTGAAGCGACTTGTAAAATTTAATGAAATTTTAACATTTTATGTAGGCAATAAAGCCATACGACAGTAGATGTTTTACATCGTCAGGGACATCAGGACTGGACTTGCCACCACACTCGTTGGGCCAAAATATTGACCGTTGTCATTTTACAGAGCTGAAAACTGATTTTTTTAATACTCTGATCGTTCCACTTTAAAAAAGCTTAGCGGTTTTCGAAGAAAAGAAATTTTTTGTATAATACGTTACTCAAATAATAAATCAGAATACTACAATAGAACACCAGTCGTTTTTTATTTCGTTTACAATGTGTTACTGACAACACTGTCTTAAATTGTCTAATTCATTCACAGTAGGGGAACCTGTTCAACAGTGAACCAGTTGGAAACAGTGAACAGTGAACCACAAAGAAATTAAGAAATCTGGCAACGTCACAAATTAATTTATTGGGTGCAAACGATCGTTAGGTGATCCGATGTTGACCCTTCAGTCAGGCGGCGTGTGTTGCAAAAGGTGCACGTGGCAGAGAAGAAAATTTGTTTTTCTGTGAAATATTGTAATATTTTAAAGTAAGTATTATGATTTTTATTAATTTTAAGCTTCATCTGGCCTTCATAGTTTATTTTGTATGTTTTCTGTCAGGTATTTGGCCATATATAAGCACAATTGCTCTTGTATTAATTAAGTTTTTCTTATATTTTTATACTGGAACAAAATGGGGAGCCGGTGGTACACACTGAACCAATTCCAGTCGTTCCACAGTGAGCTGGTTCACTGTGGACCCATGATACAAATAACGAATTTTTATATCATGGTGGGCACATCATTGGCTTGCCAGCTGATTAGTTTAAAAATAATTGGCAATAATGAAGGTATTTTTTAGAATGCCACGTCACAAAAAAGCAAAAAGAAAAATTGGAGCACACACGGAGGAGGAAATGAGAGCTGCGGTAGAAATGGTCGAAAAGGGTATAAGCCGACGTCAAGCAGCTAAGCAAAATAATATCCCCTATCCCACTCTTCGTCGTTATGTACAAAAAAGAGCCCAGTTTGGTATAAACATTCCTTTAGTTCCTAATTATGAAGTAAATCGAGTATTTACTTTGGCACAAGAAAACATGTTGGTTGATTATTATAAGATGTGTGCATTTAAGTTCTATGGATTGACTACCAAAGATTGCAGATAAGTAGCTTATGACATGGCAAGGCTAAACAACATTAAAATGCCAGAATCCTGGAAAAAAAACTCCATAGCAGGCTTGGAATGGTTCCGATGTTTTCGAAACAGGCATCAAGATATTTCGCTGAGAAAACCAGAATGTTGTAGCCTTGCAAGGGCTACAGCGTTCAACCGAGAAAACGTCAATATTTTTTTTGATAATTTAACCGATACTTTAAAGAGAGACCCAAGATTCGCCGATGGAACGCGTATTTACAATTTAGACGAAACTGGAACTACGACAGTCCAGAAGCCCCAAAAGGTCATTGCTCCAACTGGATTATCGAACTTCGGGAAGGTGACTAGTGGCGAGAAAGGAACCTTGGTCATAACATGTTGCATGGTAAGTGCAACTGGGCATGCATTGCCTCCAGCTATTGTTTTTCCCAGGAAAAATTTTAGAGATATAATGCTACATGGATCTCCTCCCGGATCTTTAGGACTGGCAGCCCCTACTGGATGGATGAACTCTAATCTATTTATTGAGGTAATGAAACACTTTATTGCACACACCTCTTCAAAACCAGAAAATCCATCCTTGCTAATCATGGATAATCATGAATCTCACCTGTCGATAGAAGCTTTAGATTTAGCAAAAAGTTCTGGAGTTACAATACTTACTCTGCATCCACACACTTCAGCCAAATTACAGCCATTGGATGTGGGATTACTGAGTCCGTTTAAAACATACTACTATTCCGCTCTGGAGTCATGGATGCTTCGTTTTCCTGGGAAACCTGTGACTATATATCAAATTGCTGAATTTATCGGTTATGCGTATCCAAGGGCAATGACTCCTGTAAATGTAGCTGCAGCCTTTTCCAAGTGTGGAATTTTTCCGTTTAATAGGGACACATATTTTCTGACATAGACTATTTGCCGAGCAGTGTGACAGATCGCCCTCTTCCTGACGCTGAAACCGAAAATTATCAACCTGGAACAAAAGGATCTGCAGAAAATAATACTTCCATTGAAATTCACTCTTCCCCACCAGGCGTTATCGCCGAGGACCCTCAACCAGTACCAAGTGGAAACTCAAAAAATGACAATCATTCCGAGCCTACATGTAAAACATTTATAACGCCAGAAATATTTCGCCCGCCGTTGAAGGCAGGTCCTCGTACTGATAAGAGAAAACGTAGAAAACTTAAAAAAAGCATAATAGCGACCGATACACCAGAAAAAGATGCCATAGCTATTGAACGAGCATGCACAAAAGCCAAACAAGATAAATGCAAAAGGCAGGTTTTGCAAGATTCGACAGGACCAAATAAGGGCACATTTAAGATCTTAAAAATAAGGCGCAGGAAGAAATCTGACTCAGAAACAGATGAATCTGAAGAAGAAGTAATGAGTAGCAATAGCTCTTCTGGCGGGTAATGGAGTAAAGAACCGGAAGATGATTACTTAATTTTAGATGAAAATTTTGCCAATTTGCCACGAAATCCCCAGGACGGTGACTATGTTCTGGTGCTATTTACAACAAAAAAACTCTCGATTTATTATATAGCAAAAGTTCTAAAGCAGAACGATAATGATGATGAAGATTATTCTGTCTCCTTTTTAAGAGTGAAACAAACAGGCAACCAGAACTTCGTGTTTCCTACAGAACCGGACTTGGCAGATGTCAGAAAGTCTGATATTAAGTTCATTCTCCCTCCACCCCAAATCATGGGCACCAAAAGAAGACAAGAAACATTCACTTTTAAAGTCAACTTGTCTTTATTACATATTCGCTAAGACAAGTTAGGGTATTTCAAGCATTTCATCCTATGCGTTACAATGTGTAGGAGATTTTTCTCTTTATGTTCATTATTGTTCATGTTATGTTTAATAAATTTTTTTTTAACATTAAATATGATTATTATTCATTATTGTCTACATATATATGGTTGGCTCACTGTATGTGTAAGGGTGGTTCACTTTTAAAACTGTCATGGTTAAGTGTGGACCAAACCTGGTCCACAGTAAACCAAATGCCATTTTTTTCAGAAATTCAAATATTTGTTGTTTTTTAAATTTTCTAAACAATAGATTGTTTGAAAAAAGGAAGTATACAGCTATGATAATAAACTCCTGAAAAAAAAATTTCATGCTGATGAAAATGAAATATTTACGAGCGTTTACAAAAAATGTGGTTCACTGTTGAACAGGCTCCCCTACATAAGACTTAAGTAATGGAGGATTATTCCTATAATGAATATGCTGACATGCATTTGATTTATGGACAAGCACGGCAGTTGTGTGGAGGCGAGAAGAATATATTCTGATACATTTGAATCGGTTATTTTGAAAAGGGAACATGACCAGAAATGGTAATTTTACAGGAGGAGCAATAAACTAATTTAACGAATCCACGCTAAGGTTTCAATAATACAATTTTTTTATCTTTTAGTACTTTGTATTAATGATACTTTTGTGAGCTAAAACATAAATTATATTTTCTTGAAATTTTTTTATTTATTTTTTAAATTCTTGGACATGTTACTTTTTCGAACTGAACAAAATAAAAATACTCTAAATTTGATTATAATCGCTTTATTATATATTATAAATACCATTATTAATGCTATTGAAACTTTAAAAATCTTCTGCAGGGCGTTCCTCTGAATCTGTTACTGGCCACTTCATCACTTCGTTGTAAAACTCGATTTTGTCATCAGGTATGTACTGCAAGAGACTTTTAATATTATCCATTTTCTTTTTATTAATGAGAAGCTTATCAGCATATGCCCTATAAGTTAGTACAGTAGGCAAGTCTGGACGAAAGTGTTGTGGTTTTGCAAGGGAAAATTTTTCACTAACAGCGTTATCGATATATGGCCGAAGAAGAAGAACTCCCGGATCGGAGAGGTGGTATAAAAATGGAAATAATTGGTTATTTTCAACGAGATTTTTTCTTCTTGTGCTAACTATTTAGATTTACTTCGGTGCGACAGAACAGTCTTCTTATAGAAATTCGGCCATCATTTTTTAAAGTCAATAATGTCTTCAGTCTTGACCTTGACAACTGTGAATTTATCATTTTTCGATAATTCCAGTATTAGCTGTAACATACTCATCATGTGTATAAATTCTGTCTTGTCTTCGTATTATTCTCTTGACAATACCACAGTCGCGGTCACATGCATTGAAAGAATGTCCTCTTATAGGAAAAATGTGGTGAATTTTTGTAAAACGAGCAGAGGCTGCTAACGCCATAAATAAGCAGACGACTATATGGTTTCGGTTTTGACCCGGACATCCATCAGAGAAGATATACAGTTCTTTTACGGCCGGAGGTATATAATGCTCTATACAGGGTGTTTCATTAAGGTCGAAGAGCGGCCATATCTCGGAAACTATTGGGCATAGAAATTCAGGAAAAAAAAAATTATAACTAAAGTGGCCATGGCAAAATCCTGGAAATAATTCTTAAGTTCCGCATTTTGCCGCAAGGGGGCGCAATTGAAAAGTAAATTTTTAAATTTTAGATATCTCCGAAAATTGCACGTTAAGGTATATTTTTGATAACACCATTAAAAAGCTTGGACAATTTTGCATAATTTTGGTCCCATGCTTATTGGCGTACCGACTTTAGTAAGAGTGGGGGAAGCTGTTGAATGTGTAATCATTTAAATCGCTGTAACTTATCAACGACTTATCCGATTTTAGCAAACTAAAACTTGTTTGGAAGAGAAATGTAAGTACTTTTAACTATCGTCTTGAGTGGTCCATGATACTTCTCAATAAAAATACAAGAGGGCGCAATTTGCAATAATAACACATTTCTTAACTTTATTCATTTATTTCAAATCATACGGTATAATTATGATACCATAATCGAAAAGTAGATGAAATTTGCTACAAAAAATGTCAAAACCGCAGTTCGATATCTCCATCCGTTTCAGAGTTATTGCCAATAGAATAATTTTTAAAACTTTAAATGAAGAAGCGGTTGTTTTCATAGTTTTGTGATCAAGCATTCCATGACAAAAAATATTTTTAAACTTTATGGTTAGGTAGGTTTGTTTCTCATTATTCCAATGTCAAACTCCGTGCCTTCCTTCACACTTTATCTAGGCTTAGGACTAGTCCAAATCATGTAAAATACAAAATTTGGAGCGTGTTTCAAGGCCAACGGGCCATAAAACAGTATTGAAATAATTATCGGAAACTATTGAAGGAAACAATATTCATGGAAAGCTTTTTAGGAAAACAATTGAGAGACTTTATAAATGTTCAAAATGACCTCCGTTGTGCAAAATACAACGATTAATTCTTTTTCTAGAACTAGAGACAGCTGTTTCAATTTTAGCTCGTGAAATCGAATTTAGTGCATTTTCAATTCGCTCAATCATGTTGTCTCGTGTGGTTGGTCGCGTTTTATATACAATGTCTTTTATTCGCCCCCACAAGTAAAAATCTAACACAGTTAAATCCGGGGATCTAGGTGGCCAAGCAAACAAACTACCCCTTCCAATCCAGCGATTTGGGTATCCAATATCTAAAAAATCACGGACCATATACGAAAAGTGTGCCGGGCATCCATCATGTTGATACCACATGGATGTTCTTAGGCCAATAGGAACATCTTCTAAAAGGATAGGCAAGTCATTTTGTAAAGTTTAAATAAGATTCACCATTTAGATAATCATTAAAAATAAACGGTCCGATAATTCTGTGTCCTAATACTCCGCACCACACGTTAACACTCCATCTGTTTTGGTGATCCACTTCGCGCATCCAGTGAGGATTTGTCTGTGACCAATATTGCATATTGTGTAAATTAACTTTGCCACAGCTACTGAAAGTGGCTTCATCAGTCCATAACACGTGGGAGAGGAATTGAGGATTCTCGTTACACATCTCTCTTAGCCAATAGCAATAGTCGAGCCGTCTGTCATAATCACTTTCTGATAGCGCCTGATGTAAAACTATATGATAGGGATGCAGCTTAAAATCCCTTAGAATTCGGAACACTGCAGTACAACTTATACCTAGGTCTAAAGAAATTGCTCTTATGCTTAAATGCGGATCGGCCTCTACGTACGCAAGAACGTTTGTAATGTTGACTTCATTTCTTACTGGACGTCTTCTAAAAGCAACTGAAATGCGTCGTACACTTCCCGTTTGCCTTACGCATATTGCCAGTCGCTGAAATACTGCTCTGCCATAGTGCCTTCGTTCAGGATATCTGAGAGCATATTCGCGTTCCGCTATAGGCGCATTTTGAAAACATTCAAAATATACGGCCAGCATATCGTAAGCTTCGGCATTGGTATAAGCCATTTTTGAAAGGTACGTATCACAATTTTCTATCAAGAAGTTTAAGATGAATTACGGATAAACTTTTGTCAACACCTTTCAAAATGAAACTAGTTGACAACTATTTGCATTATTTGTCTTATCTCCATGGAAACTTTCAGATTTTATTTCACAGCTATCTAGATTTATTTTTTAAAACACATCATATTGTTAGAGTTACGCCTAAATAACACGTTTTCCATGATTGCCATTAATTCTAGAGTGGTTTCTGGGCCATTGGAATAATGAGAAACAAACCTACCTAACCATAAAGTTTAAAAATATTTTTTGTCATGGAATGCTTGATCACAAAACTATGAAAACAACCGCTTCTTCATTTAAAGTTTTAAAAATTATTCTATTGGCAATAACTCTGAAACGGATGGAGATATCAAACTGCGGTTTTGACATTTTTTGTAGCAAATTTCATCTACTTTTCGATTATGGTATCATAATTATACCGTATGATTTGAAATAAATGAATAAAGTTAAGAAATGTGTTATTATTGCAAGTTGCGCCCTCTTGTATTTTTATTGAGAAGTATCATGGATCACTCAAGACGATAGTTAAAAGTACTTACATTTCTCTTCCAAACAAGTTTTAGATTGCTAAAATCGGATAAGTGGTTTATAAGTTACAGCGATTTAAATGATTACACATTTAACAGCTTCCCCCACTCTTACTAAAGTCGGTACGCCAATAAGCATGGAACCAAAATTATGCAAAATTGACCAAGCTTTTTAATGGTGTTATCAAAAATATACCTTAACGTGCAATTTTCGGAGATATCTAAAATTTAAAAATTTACTTTTCAATTGCGCCCCCTTGCGGCAAAATGCGGAACTTAAAAATTATTTTCAGGATTTTTTCATGGCCACTTAAGTCATTAATTTTTTTTTCCTGAATTTCTATGCCCAATAGTTTCCGAGATATGGCCGCTCTTCGACCTTAATGAAACACCCTGTACAGTAGGGTGGAGCGAAATTTTTTTTTTTTGAAATTTGATTGGCCTTAGTTATCAAAAGTTGCCTGGTATATTAGGGATCAAATAAACATTTTACTTTTTTTGATCAAAGACAGTCTTGAGGGTCCACTTGACTCCTAAAAAAATCATGTAGCCCAAATTTTACCTATTATACTAAAATATTTTTGCGTAGCAAAAATATTTATTTTTGTTTGGCATTATCCATGATTAAGTTGTTGGAGGACATCTAAAATCAAAAAAAAATTTAACCCAAACATTTATGTTTTATTCAGGGTCCGCCGCGTACCTGAAAAGTGCCATTTTATGGAATTTCTATGCATAGCTAATTAACATACCAAAAATGCAGGACCACGTGCCCTACCTCTTGTCGGCATATTTTCAGATGTTTTGTCTGGGGCATTTAATTAATTTATAATCATTGTTTATTACTTCAGGCCTTATTCCCCAGGCCAGCACTTTTATGCCTTTAGTGTGTGCGAAATAGTATACGAGAAAGTAGAGCGACGGAATTAATAATTTTATCAAGAGATATTAATTTTTAAAGTTCGTTATTGGTTTAGTGAATTTTGTTATTATATTAGTATAAAATGGCAAGTGCAAGTAGTGTAAAAACTAGAAAAAAATCTGCGTGTCCCATATTTGGACAAGGAAGTGATTTGGACAAAAGAGTGTTACCGACATATTACGATATTATGAAGGTTTACTTACATATCCGTGATAGTCTTATACCTGAAGTTAATTCCAAAGAAGCAACGTTCTTTGATATTTCCCAGATTCTTATACAAAAAATACAAGACCTGTGGGATACAGCTTCAATTCCAACCCTTAGTAAGCAAAGAATGGTAAAAATGTTGAAAGACTATCATAAAAAGTATATGAAGATAAAAAAATTTTCAGACAAAAAAGATCTTTTTAAAATAAAAAGTGAATCTTTTTTAGAACACGCAAAAGCAACACTTTTTGATGTATCTTACTGTAAGTGCAAGGAGTTTTCAAGTTGTAAGTGCAGTAAAGATAAGAAAATCCCTAAATTGGAACGGCAATTTATTGTCGACCAGAGGACAGTTCGGAAAATGGGTATTGGTAACATCGATATTACAACAACAAATCAAATGGTTAAGAAGCATGCTCGGCAATTAGCTTTTAAAAATAAGGTAACAAAATTAAAAATAACGACAAGTGATACTCAGAAATCCATTGATATCGAAGATGAAGAAGTAACCCCCGAGAAAAATATAGATCCACAGTTTATTTGTAAAATACAAGATGAACCGTCTACATCTTCAGGGGTTAGGTCATCTCAAGTGCGAA
This sequence comes from Polydrusus tereticollis, assembly GCA_963920685.1. Taxonomy (NCBI): domain Eukaryota; kingdom Metazoa; phylum Arthropoda; class Insecta; order Coleoptera; family Curculionidae; genus Polydrusus; species Polydrusus tereticollis. The sequence goes on along the minus strand of OY987332.1, from coordinate 41,237,777 downwards.
AATCTATACCCACAGTGGCTTTAGAATGTGATAGGACTTCTGTTTCCGATCGTGCAGCAGCCAGAATTGCCTCTGCTGTTCTAAAAGATTTTGGTATCATGACGGAGAGTGCAACAAGCAATGTAATAGACCGATCAAAAATTCGAAGAGCGAGAAAACGACAGAGGAATTTACTTCAGATTGCTGAAAAGCGTGAAACCCAATACCCTCTATCAGTTTATTTTGACGGCAGAAAGGACCGAACATTAAAAATGGAACGACGTGGTAAAAAATATTACAGAGTAAATGTCGTGGAAGAACACATTGTGTTAATTGAAGAACCCAATTCAAAATATATAGGCCACGTGAGTCCAGAATCCGGAAGCTCAATCAGTTGCGCAAGAAGTATAATTAATTACTTGCAAAGTTCTGCCGACTTATCACATCTCATCGCTTTAGGATGTGATGGAACTGTTACCAATACTGGCATAAAAGGGGGAATTATAAGACTAATTGAGTTACATTTAAAAAGAAATTTACACTGGTTTGTATGTCAACTACACGGAAATGAGCTTCCCCTTCGTCACCTATTTTATAGTATAGATGGTAAAACGACTGGACCAAAAAGTTTTTCTGGGCCAATTGGAACTCTATTGCAGACATGTGAGACTCTGCCTGTAGTAGAATTTGAAAAAATTGGATCTGAAATACCGTTGTTGGACTTAAAAGATCTCAGCTCTGATCAGAAATACTTACTAGAGATCAGTCAAGCTGTGATAAGTGGAACTGTGTCTGAGGATGTAGCGAAAAAAAATCCAGGAAAGTTGGCTCATGCGCGTTGGGTTACCTTTGCCAATAGAATATTACGACTATATGTTGCCACCTCTAATCCTTGCGAAAAATTAAGGAAACTTGTCACATATGTGGTAAAAGTGTATGCACCAATTTGGTTCCGTATAAAAAATAATAATTTATGTACAGATGGTGCAAATAATCTGTTTTATCTAATTAAACTATCACGGTATTTAGATGAGCCTGACAGAAAAATCGTGGACGCCGCTATTCAAAGAAACGCATATTTCGCACACCCAGAAAATGTACTGCTTTGTATGGTTGCTGATCACCGACAACATGTTAGGGAGCTTGCCTTACGCCGTATTCTAAAAGCTAGATGTTCTAAAGAGAAAAGCGACGGGACAGCTTTAAGAGTCTTTAGAATACCCCCGCTTAATTTTGAAGCTAAAGACTACATCGAAATATTAGACTGGCAAAACCTAGATGTAACGGATCCACCTGCATTGGCAAGATACTCGGATGAAGAGCTAAAAATGTTCATAGATACTGGAGAATCACCAGAAGTTCCAAAGTTTCCATGTCATACACAAACTGTGGAAAGACATATTAAGCTTGTGACGGAGGCTTCATCATCAGTCTGCGGTCACATTAGAAGAGACGGTTTTATTCGGTCCAAAATTCATTCGCAGCGTTTAATGCCAAAATTTGAAACAAAAAAAGAATATAAATGCTAAGACTACACCAGCATTGGTTGGGAGGTTGGGTTGGTGTAGGGTGGGGCTCGATTAGCAGTCACCTCCACGTGGTGAGCTCTGGGTTATTTTGATCTATTAATCAAGATAAGCGAAGAACTGCTAAAAATACCAATAATTTTTTTGAATCAAATTTAACTTCAAACAATTAATAAAGAAAAAGATGATAATTTTTTTTAATCAAATTCAACTTCAAAAAATTAATAAAGTAAAAAGATAGGGCGGACCCTAATGATATTTTTTAAATTTAAAAAATAAAAAATGACAATAATTAAGACCCCAAAATGCAACTTTTTACACTAGTGCTGACTTGTTTTAAAAAAAAAAATTAAAAGTCAAGATTTAAGGGTGCGGTGGACCCTCAGGACCTATTTCAAATTCAAAAAATAAAACATAATATTAAATCAGAACATAAAATACAACTTTTCCGCACTAAGGCTAGTTCGATTTCAAAAAAAGAAAATTTTGGATTAAATTCGCTCCACCCTACTGTACAGTGTGTCAAAAAAGTACATACTTCATTTGGCTCTTTATTAGCTTGTCCTTCTTGATACGGGGATACAGGGCCTTAAACGTACATTTATATAGTTAAAATGGACAGGACTGTAGCTTAGGATTCGTTGCTAAAAAACTGGAGCATTTAGCAATGCTGATCATCTACAGATCGTTTCATTACCAGTGTTATTTGCATGTTGTATCCTTCAAACGCAGATTCATGGTTAAGTCCCAGGCCAGCTTTTCTCGCTATATAACCACCGCAGCAGAAACTCTGTAGCGTAGGTGAAGCTGCTAGAGAACTGATGGTTCAATCGTCTTTACGAAGAAATTCTAGAGCTTAAAGATATTTTCTATGGTCGACACATATTCGACAATGAAGCTGCTACTAATAGACATTAAAAATATATCCACTAGACTTCATGCATCTAGCAAATATATTGACTCCTGTTAATCTAAGATTAGAAGTTCTTGAAGTGCAAACGAGGGAACGGGCAAAGAAAACAATATTGTATAGCTAAAGTGTAATTAAATGATAAATTTATGATCACCTTTGGCCATGCAAGATAGTTTTTGTTATCTCGGTACAATCGCCTCTATTGTTAGCTAATTCTAAAATCAATATGCAACTGCAATGCAAGCAGCTGTTTATTTTAGCTATTAACTTAACCCAGTTTAAATCGATTCAAATCGCATGGAACTTAATGGAGAAAGTAAACATGTCGAAAAGTTTCTCCGATTATGCTATGCCAGCCAAACCAACGCGGTCTATATGATGCAAATTTATTAGAGGAAAATATGTCAAACTAATTTACGAGTTGTCCCTTGCCATTAATTCGATAAATATTTTTTTAACTAATTACTAATAGCTATACAATGAAAAGGTCATCTAATAGAGACTTTACGATTATAAATTACAGAGGGTCAATTAAGGTAATGATCCAGTAATCGACAGGCTAAGGCAATATTTAGATATTGGCCAAAACACAAACCTTATTATAACTTAGGTAATCCTACCTTGCCGACCACTACCTATGACATAAGCATTGGGATTTCTCCATTGGGACTTCTCTTCCTTTGCATTAAATTCATAAAATTTGAATATTTGCACGCCTTGTATGTCTTCAGCTGCCGGCTAATGTAAAAATTATTTGTTAGTTAAGGTAATTTACCAACTCCATCATCGCTACTTCTGGCAAAGACATTAAATTTTCAAAACAAGTCTCTCCAAGGAGATAAGGATCAATGAACCAATAATAATAATAAGTTTTGCATTGCATCTACATTTAACATCGCAATTAAAAGTCTTAAATATTCACTTCTTTCCATGTTATAAATTTTACAAGAATACAGTTCGACTACGAAAAAGTATTTAAGTCTTGGCAGTACAGGTATACAGATAGTTCCTAGAAGTGGTCACAAATGAATCCTAAAACTACTTGGAAACTTATTAAATTACACCAAAAGAATCTGGTAGGTCATTAGCGTAAACGTTCATGAACCTTTGTTTTGTTGACTCTTACAATATCGAGAGTTCTGAATATTATTCAGTATTTTGATTATGGTTTGGTCGTTGCTAATTCATTTCATCCACTCTTTATTATAAGGAAATAATCAATAGCCAATGATCGTTATATACTTAATGCAAAATTAAAACCGTTGTACGTTATACCCTTTAAATGACGTCAGATATCGGCAATGTTGCCAGCTTGTAACCAAAATATTCGAGTGAGAGAATTAGTTTTTTCTTTCATAAAAACCAGATAAAAATATAAAAATTTCCAATACTTTATATATTTGTTTACTGCATAATACCTTTTACCATCAACTTTAGTAGATCCAACACTTTCTTGTATTTTCATCTTGCCAAAATAGACCATTTCCATAAGCCCTCGCCTCAGTTCATCTTTTTACCATCTGAAGCCTATTTTCTTGAAGAGGCTTCTTAATCAAATAATAATACAAACATGGATCTTCAATCATCCTCCAAATCACTAGAATCACTCGCTTCATTTACTTCAATAATAATGGGTTGAATGTTCAGTCTATCTAATACATGTTCTCTTTCATATCATTTTAATATTTCGCTTTCTGTGTGCCGAATTGAATTTTTCCAAACATCAGGAGTAGAAGTACCCTATCATTCTTTCCACATATTCATACAGTCAGTTTCTGTACTGCCACCTCGACCAATATGTCTGTTGTAATAATTTTTGGTAATCCCCAAATATGTTCAATCGGATTGAACATACAGTGGTATGGAGGAAGCCGTAAAACTTTATGCCAGCCAGGTTATCAAGTAAATATTTTTTTGGTGGCTTATGTCTGAAAACAATTTAAGTTTAATATTCAAGAATATGTTAAAAAAAAGGGCATGCAAAATGTCTTGTACCAACCTATTAACGGTTTGTAAAAGTTCGACTTTAAACATTGTATAATCAAATTTAATTTTATTAATTTTGAACAGAAACAAAGTTTTAAATTTCCACAATTTTAATTTTTTATTTTTTAAAAAAGCCGTAACATGTTTCGGCACACGGTGTCTTCTTCGGACGACATTGGCAATTAGTTTTAGTGCTTTATTCTAAACTACCTGGAACTTGTTCCTACCCGCTTTGCTTATGTTACACCACGAGGGCGCACCCTAAGTTCAAACCAGCCTGACCAAGACCTTGTAGAGGTTAACCTTCGTCCTGTTACCAATTCTACTCATCCTGTGAAGCAGGGGGTAGATAGAGCTCAATTATCGCAATGCAAGCTTCACTCTATTAATTGGATTTAGCCTCCAATTCAGCTTTTGGTCGAAGATAAAAGTATTTAACTTCCTGGCACCAATTCACTTGTACCCCGTTGACGCTGAGCCTAGTTTCAGGTCGTTTAACGTTGCTTTTTGAGAAAAATATGGCCTTCGTCTTGGAAGAATTCAGACGAATCTTCCAAGCCGAAAGCCATTTTTCTATAAGTTTAATGTGGCGCTGCAACCTCGAGATTATCAACCACGGTTGTTTTGATTGGGCAGTAATTGCAGTGACATCATAAATAGAGCTCGTTTTGTCTATCCTTCGGTATATCGTGAGTGTAGTATATTATACAGCATCGGAGATAGAGGTGAGCCTTGCGGCACTCTAGCCCTGATGCGTTTTATCAAAGAAAGCGCGCTATCCGACGAGACTGCAAAAATTCTATTTTCAAGAAATGAAGCCACAATCTTGACGAGTTAGTTTGGAGCTCCGAGCCTTATTAGCTTTAATATTAAACCGTTGTGCCATACCTTGTCGAAAGCTTTACTGACGTCAAAGAAAACCGCCCCCATGTGCATTCTTCTGTTAAAAGCCTTCATGATATTTGATGTGAGTCTCGTTATCTGCCTAACTGTGCAATGTCCGGCTCAAAAACCAAACTGTTCATTAGGCAGAACATTGCGCTCAAACACAAAGTCACTTAGACGAGACAATATCAGCTTTTCGATGATTTTTCCCAAACTAGAGAGTAGGCTGATCGGTCTATAGCTCACTGCAGCAGCTGAGTCTTCCCCTTTCTTGTGTATCAAGATTACCTTTGCGTGTTTCCAGGCACATGGGAAACGGCCTTCTTTGATTATTGCCTGGGATAAGCTTGCAATATTCCCCAAAGCTCTATTGGGTAGGTTTCGTAACGCCTCATTTTTGATACCGTTAAACCCGGTGCTCTTCTGCGATTGAAAATATTTGTTATTGATTTGATTACTTCGTTTAGCGTCACCTCTGGGAAGTTCTGAATTGGATGGTTCATTAACTTAAAATTTTGAATAGTTATGGAGACCCTCTCATCTCTATGTGGGTCCGTTGTTGGATTTTCGCTCAATTCCTCGCAAAGTTTGTCTGCGAGCAATTCATCTTTATTCTTAGCATCTGTAAAAATCAGACCTGTCTGCTGGTTTTTGAGATATGACATCGGCTTTTTTTTGCACCTTTAATCAAAGTTCTGATCATCTTAAAAATGGAATTATCCTCGATGCCCAGACTTTGAACTCTGTCATCCCACAGGTTCAATTGACGTTCGATGAGAATTTGTCTGATCGGTTCGGTTTCGCGATTAACCTCAGCTTTGGTTCAAGGATCCCCCTATTTTTTAAACGATGTTTTTACTAATTCTACTACAGATGTATTTAATTTGGGGGAAGTATTATTTCTTCTAACATTTGATTTGACTTGGTGCCATATTAGTTCAATTATATTAAATACACAAGAGTAGGGGGGAAGACGCATCACTGTATGTCATCATAAAACTTTGGATTTCTGCTTTTGTGCTGTTAGAACTAGGAAAAATTTTACTTGACGACTATGATGACTAGCATTGTCCCATACAGTGACGCTGTTTTTGGGTATATTTTTAAGAAGTCAAAGTTTTAACAAATCTTGTGAACCCGCGTGCATTATGGTTATTCTTTTGTCTTTATTTAAAGGCCTTGGTGTCACATTTCTTTTAGAAAATAACTCCATCCTTTTCTTGCAGTGTCATGTGTATCGAACCATATTTCGTCAAGGTAGATGATTGGTCGATTTTCTGCTCTGTATTGTTTAATAGCCGTTAAATATTTATGACACCATTCCCGTTAACTTTGAGATTCCATTAAAGTTTGTCTTTTATCAATTGAGTGATATTTAAAACCCATTTTAAGTAAAATTTTTCTCAGGCTTGAAAGGCTACAAGAAATGTTTGTTTCGTCGTCGGTAAGCCTCCTTTTTAGGAAAACCCGGGTAGGTACAGATAGTTCTTCAGACATTTGATAAATTTTCAGTCTTAATAAATCTAAATCAATCTTGTCAATATTTCTAAATATGCCGCAATCACTTCGCTTCCTTCTGGGAATGATAGGTTTTAGTACTACACTGTGGCTCAAATTATAGGAGTAAACTTTTTAATTGTGAATATTTTTTTTCATTTTGCACTGATTTAATTTATTTTTGCACCGATGATGAACTGAAATCGTCTGAGTAAAATGTGTAATTTTTATTAAAATATTTTGAACAGGGCCGGATTGACAGGTTTTTTTTCAACAAACGTGCGCTTATGTTCGTTGCAAACGGAAACTGATTTATTTGAATTTCAGATGATACGTTTTTTTGGTAGTTTAACTATCGATAATTCTTCAGTATAGATCTCATTGTGAAAGATTTTGCAATTCAAGAAATACAATTTATTTTGTTCATTGATGTACTAAAACATTGCGGTTATCATTTTGAAAAATTAAAGTCGTTTGAACCATGCTCGCAGCATCCATGACCTTTAATAAAAATCGGAGTATCCGTGACTGTTATTAAAAATCAGAGTATCCATGACTGTTATTAATAGTTATTTACGATATAAGTGTTGTAAAGATTCATATTACAACACGAGATGTTAAAGTTGTTAAACGAGGCGTCAGCCGAGTTTAATAAAACATCGAGTGTAGTAATATGAATTTACAACAAGAATATTGTACAAAATTTTATCTACTTTCATCTATGAATAAAAATATTTGGCAAAAGGCATTTTTAAAAATAAAAATGCACCTTCTATTAAAAATCGTTTTGTAAGGGCATCTATTACAGCACTAGTGCTGTAATGGCATCTATTACAGCACTAGTGCTGTAATAGATGCCCTTACAAAACGATTTACAGAACTGTAAAATTCATATTACTAAATGAAAGTAGATAAAATAATAAACAATGTTATTTTTGATGTTTTGTACGCTTCGTGACAGCTAATCCGTACACAATGGCAGTCATAAGTGAAGAGGATCGAATTTTTATCAAATATCTTCGACAAAAACATAATTACGGCGCTAGAATAATTGTAAAAGAGTTTCCTGAACAAAATTGGTATGTTGGAGGAGTTGGAAAGTTTATACGACATCTTAGACAAAATAATGGATCCATAAAAATAAAAGTTGGAAAAGGAAGGAAGAAAACTTCAAGAATTCAAGGAAATATTACCATGGTAAGAAATATTATAGAAAATGTACGACCTGAAGAATCTGTAGGTACCAGAAAAATAGCGAAAAGAACAAGAATTCACCGTTCTACAGTTCAAAGAACTATAAACCATGATTGCCAACTTAAAGTCTTTAAAAAAGTTTACTGTCAAAAACTTAATGCTAGTGTGAAGGAAAAACGATTAGAAAGATGTAATCTATTACTACAAAGATTCCTTTCTTGGGAAAATATCGCAAAGATATGGTTTTCCGATGAGAAGATGTTTTACTTGAGGCCTCCAAAGAATACACAAAATAATCGGGTATACGCAAATGTGCGAGTAAAGAGGGAAATCCCCTTGGAAAATCTTTTAATCGAGAGAAGTCACTTTTTACCTGTCGTAATGGTTTCTGTGGCAGTTTCCAAGTTGGGAAAGTCAAGTCTCATTGTTGTAGATGTCGAAGTAAAACTCAACAAATTTTACATCACTTGCTCCCTAAAATTGAAACAATCTTCGACGATTACGTGTTCTAACAAGACGGTGCTCCTTCCTATACCTCTCAGAGTATAATAATGTTTTTGTTTGAGCAATGCCCCGATTACATCGAACCGGAGATGTGGCCACCCAATAGTCCAGACTTAAACCCTGTTGACTATTTCATATGGGGAATTTTAGAGGCAAATGTTCACAATGGTCAAAGGTTTAACAATATCGAAGAGCTAAACGAAAGGTTACAGTTTTGTTAGAATAATTTTAACCAGGACATAATCAATGCAGCTATTGACCTATGGCGAAGGCGACTGCAATCGGTGATAGAAAATCATGGTGGTCATATTCATAATGTTATCCTGTAAATATTTAGACTACCCTCGATTTTAAGTGATAGTTAGCCTTGATATCATTAATTGTTAATATTATTAAATTTGTTAATTTAGTTCGAACAAAAAAAATTGTATTTCTTGAATTTTAAAATCTTTTACAATGAGACCTATACTGGAGAAATTTCGATAGTTAAATTACCAAAAAAACGTATCATCTGAAATTTAAATAAATCAGTTTCCGTTTGCAACGAACATAAGTGCACGTTCGTTGAAAAAACCCTGTCAATTCGGCCCTGTTCAAAATATTTTGATAAAAATTACACACTTTACAGAGACGATTTCAGTTCATCATCACTAAATATTCACAATTAAAAATTGTACTCCTTTAATTTGAGCCATAGTGTATATCCTTTACCGAAGATAAAGAAGTACTTGTTAAAGCAGACATCTGGGCTGAAGCATTACTTGAATTAAAATATCTTTTCAGCAAAGATTGGTACATATTTTTAGTTATTTCTCTATTTCATCGGGAGATAAATGCTTTCTTCTGAAAGTGACACTACAAAATGTCCCACTCTCAGCACATACCCATGGACGCCAAATTTTAACACTAATACAACAAAAAATGTCACGCGCAGGTAAACCAAACACTAATAAAACAAAATTCACTCGACGAAAAACCAACTGAAACTAAAATTAATAAAAATCAATTTGCTTTTTATATATTATTAGGAATTTATACCTACTTGCAATGGTATAGTAATTAGGGATGCAGGTAATTTGTACTCCGTCTCTGTCCGAAAAGATGTAAATTTGGGGCATTATATGGCCAGAGAGATAATGGGGATTTTATGGCAGTGAAAAGATCAACGGTATATTGTAAACTTTACTATACTTAAAACCTATTTTTGTTTCCAAATGTATTTCACGTCCGATTTTTAACAAATTTTTGTTCGATACAGTGTTTTTGAGAAACACAAATGGAATTTTCTGATTTTTATGAAGATTAGGTGACCTAAGCTCTCTCGTATACATTTCATACCGGTCGTGGGACAGCGGGGCTCAATATGGGACATCCCGTATTATATGGAACGGGTGGCAACCCTAAATACGCCACTAATCAAAAAACTAACGAAGAAAGTTAAGTATGACTTTATTTTATGACTTAAGATAAAACTGATAAATTTTGTGCTCAAAGTTGCATCCGAAGATGCCATATCGAAAAGGTTGCCTTTACTATCTTGCTTTTTAGGTATAATAATAGCCGAGTATATCGCGTGCGCCATAAACCGCTTTATTTTGTTCTAGCTATGAGGTGCAATAGTGTTCTTTATTGCCAAGATTACTTCATATAAAACCGATGAAATATTCTACTTCTAGAGATTTTTCGTTTAGTGTTCGGGAGCGAGAGAGACGACAGATACACCGAATTGAACGGTGGCCCACTTTTAGAGATTTTATTTGGTTGAATGGGAAGAACTAAGCAGTGATATGGTATATAACAGATATGTTATAACGTAGTAAAGGAATAGTTCAGAAAACTGATTTGAAGTTATTACTACTGACATAAGAAAGGGCATTTTTAATTTTATTAAATAATAATGCAAATCATCGTTTAATCTGATCAAATTCTTCTCTATAAGAATGTAATGTGTAAGTCCATTTATTAAGTGTACTTTGATTCACGTCAGGTCTAAAACCTTTAATATCAATTGACTCTTCGTTTTTACACCTTATTATTTACGAAAAATGTAAAATTGGCATTTCTTGCCTTGATGAGTGTGTGTCTTATTATCTGGCTGGAAGTATTATTTATGCATTAGCATGGCGCCTCAAATAGGGTAAATCATAACGTAGGTACAGTGCCTCTCTACTATTCTATTGCCTCTCAACTGTATTTTAGTGCATCTCTAATATTGAATTTGACCGATAACACTGGGGAACAAATTTCAACTTTTTTTTTGTTTCCTGAACAAAACCTATTTTTTTTTTATTGAACTACACCCAACTAAAAAATGCCTATTAAAGATTTTATTTAGCTCGCAAAAAAAATCTGAATTATTTGTTACAAAATTTTAATTTATAGGCATTTACAATGAACATACAAACAATATATTGTTGGTTCAACAATAGCAATTAAATAGCACATTTTTATCAGTGAGTCTAAAGTCTAGACACTCATTTTACGCTTCTTAGCCTATCTTTTGAAAGCAGCCTCGAGGGAATCTCTCGTAATAGTCTAACAGTAGTCGGCTAACATCTCACAGTTCCATTTTCCCTGATACCTTCTTCCCATTTTTGAAATATCCTGGTGGAACCTCTCACCGTGCTCGTCACTTACAGCACTACAATTCTCCGGAAAATAATCCAGATGAGAATCCAGGAAATGAATTTTCAACGACACATTACACCCTAGGTATTGGTAACAGAAAAGAAGTTGGGCAACCAGGTCTTTATAGTTTTCTGCCTTTATGTTTCCCAAAAAATTTGTTGTAACCATTTTAAAGGCATTCCAAGCGTCATTTTCCTTGCCTTCAAGTATGGTATCGAATTGCGCATCTCCGAAAAGCTTCCTAATCTGAGGACCCACAAATATTCCCTCTTTAATTTTAGTGTCACTGGTCATGGTGTCAGGGTTTTCTGACAGTTTCCGTACATAGAAACTATTACTTCATCTTGAAGTAAGTTCCATTGTCGCAATCGAGAGGCAAATAGTTCGGCTTTTTTCTTAGGCAATCCCAAATCCCTTATAAGGTCACTTAATTCACTTTGACTTATTTTGTGAGACTTTTTACTGGGAAGTGCACAGATAAAATTGTCTTGCGAGGTTTATGGGCCGGCGACATTTTCCAGTACACACAGTACCGTTTGAATCCATTCATCATCAGAATCAAGGCTTTATTCCTGAGGTGGATTAGGTACAGGCAACTCGTCACTATGAGACACCGGGTGTATGGCGGATTGTAAACTTGGATACTGTATCGCAGACCTCTTTTCTCCGAAAAGCCTTTTTTGATGGGAGGTGTCAAACAAAAGTAACAGTCAGTAACGTGGTCTTTCGGTTCTCGCCAGATCATAGAAACAGCAAAGGGCATCTTACCCTTTTTTCCACTTAGCCAGCCGCAAATGTTGGACGCACATTTGTAGCAGCAGATATGGAGAGCAAATTTTTATCCTGGTCTCCAATTTTGCAGCTAAAATACAAGTGGTAAGTGGTAAGCATTTTGTTATAAAGAGCTTAGGGTACGTTTTTGTTTCACAAAAGTCACTGCACCACATATATAACAAAAATGATCTGGCTTATTGAAATAAACTCGCGACATGTTGCTCAAAACTATCTAATTTCTCAAATACGAACAGCTCTCAATCAACTGGTTGTTGAAATACAACTAACTAACAATTTAGGATTTATGTTATATGTATTTAAACCCCTTATAAAGTACACCTGATATAATAAATCCAGGTACTTCTCATTTAATAGTCGAATTTTCCCATACATTACGGGCAGGTAGGTAGTTATCATAATCAGCATGGATCTACAAAACTGGAGCGAACTGAAACTTTTGCAAGACAGATTGTTAGTTAGTATAATAAAATAAGTAAGATTTTGCTATTTTGGTCTCGGAAACATTTTTGCTATTTCCCAGTGTAATAGGTAAAGGTAAATAGTCTTTCGGAAGTTTGTAAGTCGAGTCTGGTCTTGCTCTTATATGTGAGTTATTGATTTCAGGGTTTGTCGATACGTCTGTGCATCTGTAATAGTCTCTAATAATTTTGAGAAAAAACTCGTCCAGAGTCGGAATTCGTAAACCTTGATATAGTATCCGATTCATCGTGTAACGGAGAACATCTGCGATTAGTTTCAAAGCCCTGTTTTGAATGACCTGGAACTTATTCAGCTTAGCCCTGCTTATGCTGCACCACGAGGGCGCATCATAAGTCAGAACCGGCCTGACCAGAACCGTATAGCACTTAACTTTGGTGCAGTTACTAAGTCTACTCCGCTTGTGAAATATAGTATATGAAGCCTAATTGGCGCAATGCAAGCTTGACTCTGTTGACTTAGTTTAACCTCCAATTCAATTTCTGGTCATAGATAAGTCCCAGGTATTTAACCTCCTTGCACCGGTTCAACTTGATTTGATTGACTCTGAGCCTTATTTCAGGCCTTTGTACTCGACTTTTTGAAAAAAGAATCACCTTCGTTTTGGCGGGACTCAGACGAATCTTCTGATTCCAAAGTCATTTTTTCAACTGATTAATATGGCGCTACATCCGAGTGATGATAAGCCACGGTTGCTTAGAGGTAGTTGTAATTGCAGTATCATCGGCGAACAGATAGAGCTGATTATGCTTATCGCGCGGAATGTCATGTTTATACAGGGTCCTGCAACAGTGAGTCGGGCTTTCATAACTCCTAAGCGAATTAAGTTAGAAATTTCATACATATGCGGGCTTATACTGTATCATAGAGTGTATTTCAGGAAAATATTTTTGCCTATACAGGGTTGCTCAAAAAAGTGTGGTAACATAATGATGAATTTTTTTAAATGGGACACCCTGTATTTTCTTTCATATTTTGGTTTGTATTATTATTCTTTATGAATATCTATAATTTTATGCAATTTGCTTTGGTAGTTTAAGAGCAATAAATTAAAAACTAAGATAATGAAATTTAGCAGCTCTGAAGAAAAACCAAAAAAAAATCTGAAAACATTTTTGGTAATCACGGCATTGTACAGAAATAATGGCAAGGAGTCCAGAGATACGATGAATAGAAGAGTTTTCATCAATTTAATACGAATAAGGTTTAAAAAATAAGTCAATAAAAACTAATTTTTCTCAAATTTTTCAAACGGAACACCCTATATATATTCAACTAATGTGACGTAGAATTCATAAACAAATATTTTGTTTAATACAAACATGTAGATTATTTCCAGCCGTTTACGAAATAATTGAAAATTTCGTAAATTCTGTTGTGTAAAAATGTAAAAAGAACGTTTATCTACGACTATTTAATAATAGAAGCATAATGTGTTTGTTAGTACATATATAATGTGGTTCATATTACCATAGTTACTCATATTCCACAGCCGTGGAATATGAGATTTCATATTCCACGGTCCCAACAAAACAAAGTTACCTGAATTACGATAAAAACGCACCAGATCTAGTTTAAGCAGGCGTGAATGGTATTAATACCATAGCAACCGATTGACAAGTAAACGAATCAATTTTTTTCCTCAGTCATTTAAGTTTCGCTGTGACATTTTGTTGTTGATTTCAAAGTAAAATATCATGATTTCGGATGACGAAAACGAAATCCAAAGTACCCCTACAGAAATTCGGGCTGCAATTGTATTTTGTTTAATTATGGTTAACATCGTTGAATTGTATTTTTTAGTTAAGAAATACCATTAATAATAATCCTATTGTAATAAAATGTGTTGCTCTGAATCCATTTTCTAACTTCTTGAATACTGAATAGTCGTAAATAAAGTATAGTATTTGACTCGCGTATAATGGCTATATTACACTCGAATCCTTAAAACACGAGCCGAATATAGCCTTCATTATACGCTCGTTAAATAATGTACTATTATTTTATCAATTAATTATATGCCTAAACTAATATTATAAACTACAGTAAATGTTCAAAATGTCTTCCATTTTGATCTGTGTATAAATTAATACGCTCTTGAAAAGATCTATTAACTTCATTAACATTTAAGGCTAATAGTACTTAGCGCTTAATTATAAGATATTAAAATAAATTTTAGGGAAGAGGAGTTAGTTGATATGATTTTTGCATTTGGCGAGAGCGAAAAAAATTTCTTGTTAGCAAGTAGAATTTACGCGTCTCGTTATCCAGAAAGAAGGCAGCCTAACGAAAAAAGTTTTAAAAGATTATTATTAAGATTTGTTAAAATTTCCAGGCCGTGTACACAAGAGAAAAAAGAACAAAACCTATCACCAACGAGGAAAAAGAATTAGAAGTATTATTAACAGTTACTGAAGATCCACACATAAGCCAGAATAAAATAGGGAAAGCAGTAGATATTAGCGAAAGATCTGTACAACGAATTTTAAAAAAGCATCGTGTTCATGCCTCCCACATTCAATTCCATCAAGCTCTTGGCGATAGAGATTTTCAAAATCGACTCGAATTCTGTACCTAGACAAGAATGTAATTTCAAGAAGATCCTATGTTTTTCAATTTTGTTTTATTCTCTGATGAGGCTACATTTCATAACACCGGTTGTGTAAATAGGCATAACTTTGACTATAATTCCACAGAAAATCCGCGATATATGAGATAAATCGATCAGAAGCACCAGTGGTCTTTGAATGTGTGGGGCGGAATTATTGGTGATACTGTGATAGTTGATAGTTCCATATTTTTTTAATAGTCATCTTAATGAGCCCATGTATTTAAACTCTTTACGAATTGATTTACCAGGTTTACTGGCAGACGTTGCTCCATATATTAGAAATAGGATGTGGTTTCAGCAATAGATCGGTAGAAACGGACCTACACTAAATTGTTTATAATAATCCGCCGACAAATGCCGTTAATATGCAGCAAAGAATTAGAGACGTGTTTGGCAGTATATCACCTGAAATGTTAAGGGAAGTAAGTAGATCTTTTCAAGAGTGTATTAATTTATGCACAGATCAAAATTGAAGACATTTTCAACATTTATTGTAGTTTATAATATTAGTTTAGGCATATAATATGTTTAATTGATAAAATATACGTTCTTTTTACATTTTTACACAACAGAATTTACGAAACTTGCAATTATTTCGTAAACGGCTGCAAATAACCTACATGCTTGTATTACAAAAAATATTTGTTTATTAATTCTACGTTACGTTAGTTAAAAATATACAGGGTGTTCCATTTGAAAAAATTGAGAAAAATGAGTTTTTAATGACTCATTTTTGAAACCTTATTTAGAACACCCTGTATAAAATTGATAAAAACTCGTCAATTCATCGTATCTCTGGACTCCTTGTCATTATTTCTGTACAATGCCGCGATTACCAAAAATGTTTTCAGATTTTGTTTTTGGTTTTTCTTCAGAGCTGCTATATCTATTTATCTTAGTTTTTAATTTATTGCTCTTAAACTAGGTACCAAAGCAAATTGCATAAAATTATAGATATTTATAAAGGATAATAATACAAACCAAAATAATTGAAAAAAGGCGTAATGTTAATTTTTTCTGTTTTTTACAAAAAATTATCAATTCCCGTACACAAACCTATCTTTACCAAAAACTTACTTTTGCCGATGGTGTATTTGTAAGACCGAGAAGGGTGCCAATTTTACTTCATATACCACCACATTCCATCTCTGCTTTTAGAGGTTCTTTTTCCTATTATTCTTGTTATTTATTTAACACTTTACCAGACTATTTACAATTAATTAATAATAAAAAATACAACTAAAAATCAGCTTAAGAATATAACAAATATGTATAGTGTCAACCACTTGTTACTGTAGGAGTTACTGATAGTGTTTCAAATTCCCTATCTTGTAGTTTAGGCAGAGGCAGGTTTAATTATTTTTAATATCACATAATAATATTATTATATATATATAATAATCAGATTAATTTATTCTATTCAGTAATTTTCAATAATATTGTATATTTTTTTATTAAATTTGTAAGATATTTTAGGTTGGGCCTAAGCAGCCTGTAGCTGAGCCCCGCGTTAATAAATACTTTTTAAATTTGAATTTGAATTGAATTTGAATTGAATTTGAATTTGACACCTGTTAAAAAGTCGACGCTAGTGCATACCGCGCCTTCTAGGTGGCGCTGTTTAAACGAGATTCAGTTTTTTCAAACTTTTTTAATAAAATTGAATGGTATGATACACAACTAACTTACAGAGCATACAAATAACTACATTTTGGCGAAAACCGAAAGAAAATCTTTACATTCCTTTCATTTACGGGTAAACATTAATTGTCTTAATTAAAACGGTCATTTGAAAATAAATCGAATCACGATTTTCGGCAAAATGTAGCTATTTTTAGAACGCTCAAAGTTGTATATATTTTGTGCTGGGTTTAAGTTTTCCATCTTTAACTGTTAATTATACAGAGCGAATAAAAGATTTGCTAGCCTTCAAGAATATCTTTAATAAAATGTATTACACTTAGTTTAAAGGGTGTTAAAAATGTCGTCTGTTCACTTACTGGCAACAACCTAGTCGTAAATAAAATCCATTTCTCAGATTCTGAATAATAATCTTTAAGGCAAAAAAATTCCTCTAATTTTTTTGGCTAGATAAAGAATGTGTCAGGTATTGTCGTTTTCTGAAATAGCGCATTCATTCAGAAAACAGGATGTAGAATTGTTTGCCACATGGGTCTTCTCAAAAATGACAGTAGGTATCACATTTAAAAGTAAAAATTTAATTTTTTGAAATGGGACACTCTATTTATTAGAAACGCATTATATGGTCCCTTTTCTTCTGATTACAATAATATAACACACATATGCATTCTTCTCTTAATTCCATCAGACATTGACAAAAATATATGAAAGTAATATTGTTAAAAAGCATCAAGATAGCTATGCAACAGTTTTATTGCTATGGATTTTGTCTTCGCTTCAAATTATGTAGCAAAGTTTTTTTTGTAAAAATCAGCTAACATGAGATATTATTGTTCAGTGGAGGAAAAGTGTTTTATGATTGAAATTTTTTGTCAAGCGGGCAGTGCTCCTAGCACTTAGGAGGTTATCAAAAATTGCGAACGAGCCGTTAAATCAAAAAAGTATTTCTACAGACAATGGCATCAAAACCCGACCGTCGAAAATCGTACCACCTTTGTTACCGCTCGAAACCAATGCAAGCAAACGATAAACCGAAGCAAAGAAACACACAACCAGAGGATCAAAGACAAACTTCTTGAATGTCCTAACGGCTAGAAATGATCAGGTTACTGTTACCAAGTCAACCATTCTACCTCTAACACGAACACGGTCTGATGGCACCATTGCGACCAAAGCACAGGAAAAAGCAAACTTACTGGCGAAACTATTTTCGTCACATTTCACGGTTAATTTTCAGGGAAAAAGTCCACCGAATATTCCCCCTGTAGAATCGAGAATGCCCGAGATTCTTTTCCGGTACCGCCATGTTAAACAAATCTTGAGGAGTATCGAAACCAAAAAAGCTTCTGGTCCTGACGATATTCCAGTCATCGTAATAAGAACATGCGCTAACGAATTGACACCGGCGTTTTGTAGACTTTTTAACTTATCTTACAAAAAAGTAATATTTCCTTCTTGCTGGAAAACTGCGCGAGTCCAGCCCATACCCAAAAAAGGCAAGAAGACCTTGCGAAACAAATATCGTCCAGTCGCATTGCCATCGGTTATATCAAAAGTTATAGAGAAGGCTGTCAACGAAAAATTATTAATGTATCTGGAAGGCTTCAATATTATAAGTGACCGCCAGTATGGAGTCCGTAAGTCTAGATCAAGAGAAGACCTTCTCGCTTATTTTACTCACGTTCGAAACAACGCAATAGAATATCATGGGAATATCCGGGCGGTAGCACTGGGCCTCTCCAAGGCCTTTGCTGAAGAATGGCATTGAGGGCTTCCAACTAAAGTGAGATCATATTGAATGCCGGTTCAATCTTGTTCAAGACTGTCAAGCTTTCTTAAAGACCGTTCTCTGCGAGTGTCGATGGATGGATTTCTTTCAGACATAAAAAATTGTTTATAACTTCCTTAGTTTCCACAGAATAGTGTTTTCTGCTTTCCGACAGGGTTATCTCCTGAGATACATTGGGCTCGCACATATTTTCCATGACTCACACACGATTAAACAAACGCTGTATTACGCACGAAGTAGGAATAATTACTAAGCTTAAAACTAACTAGACATAGTATTTAGAACATAATTTGTTTTATGGGATTAACCCTCTGATTTTTAAGTAGGTAAATATCGGTTTAAAATCACCAAACTATTACTAATAATGAAATTACGTCTTCCGGATTTGCAGTTTACTTTAAGACATTTTTAAGTACGGCACATAATTTACCTGCATTTATTCATTCGTTCATTGTTTGTTTATGGCCACTCTTGGATAATCCCATTCAAAGGCAAAGTGTAAGTTTCTTATGTCTCTGGACAGGCTTTACCTGAAACAGGAATATAAAGGGATTTCTATACCCTCCATGGAAAATCACCCCTTTTAGTCTCGCTTGTGTTTTTTTATGTCTGTTTGCAATAAAGCTTTTAAAACTTCCTCATACTAGCTTGAAACGTTCTGTTCATCACAAATTCCGCTGCTAAAACTTAAAATAATTGCCGTATACTCGGCGCATCGCGGGTACAACCCCTTAAACTAGCCAGTAATTACACCACTAAAAAGGATGTAATTGCATAGAACGTGAGTTACGTTATGCCGTCATTATCTTTTCATGGATTAATGGCAATTTGACTCGCCAGAATTTGCACGAACGCCAATGATGGCGCACGCGAACGATCCTGAAAATAACCCTCTCGACCGGATACGACCGTCTGAAATGGTGTTTTTTGGGAAAATTTAATTTCCAATTTGTACCTCACGTTGTGTATGCATGACCTAATTTGCGCTGGATATAGTCAATCTAATAAGACGGGTAGAACGGTTTTGGCAGCTCTTTCCTTCTAATTCCATGCGAATCTTTATAAGGCAGTACAGGATGTTCCGAAATGATTATGACAAATTTTTAGGTAAAAAATATTGTTAATGCCCCATGCTAACAAATTAAATTCAGTAAAATATCTCAATCTCAAATGTTGGTCGGTCTGCAGGGATAGTCGGTTAATAGAGAAAAATAAAACAACTGGCCTGCATCTTACAGTGTTTGTATAAGTATCTACATATATGTACATAATTTTAAATATCTTTGTTTAAATTTATCAAAAATAAAATTAAATGAAATGAAGCCGATTCACCAATATGTATATACTGCACGTGCATACTTACACATATTATACAATGTACTGTATTTTTGCTTTTGCAGCACTGAAAATTGTACGCCCACCTATTGTCTTTTTTAGTTTAGGCGTTCTCAAGTTTTCACTAGTTTTAAATCTAGTTTCATGGGGATGCGCAAGACCTGATGTTACAGTTATTGTCTTTATTTTTACTAGGTGCAATAGACTATTTTTGTAATATAACTGTCTAGGTGCTAAGGAGTGTATACATGGATTTAATATTTCTTAATAAATGATAAATTTAGTCGGTCACAGTCACCGAATCGCTAACAAATAGAAAAAATATAAAGGCAAAACATTTGGAGAGAAAAACCAGCCGCGTTCGTATGGATTACTGACTATTTTATATCATTTTATGACTAATTCTCCAAATGTTGTGCCTTTATATTTTTTCTATTTGTTAGCGATTCGGTGACTGTGACCGACTAAATTTATCATTTATTTGATATGAGATGTTCGTTATTTCGAAAGAATTGGCCATACACGGTTGGACAAACTGGTGAATAGTAGCGTATGAATATATGCCTTCACTGGTTGACACCTAATGTGTAACATTTTCGAGAATGAACCATCTTTTGATCAACGCTAGAACGTATGCATTAAAACATGGATTTCAAACTTGTGGTCTACAAACACAGAGGGCGCGACATAATAACTGATACCGTCAGAACCGGTAATTTCGCAGCCAAAATGGCCAGTAATCTTTACGTACTGCATTCCATTACACTTGGAATCCAGAGTATCAAGACAGTTCTTCTGTTTTTACTATCAGGGCTATTACTTCTTTCTGGTTTAATACAGCTCCGCTGATGATGGCTATAAGGTAGCCGAAACACGTGTCCGGAGAGAAAAACCAGCCGCGTTCGTATGGATTACTGACTATTTTATATCATTTTATGACTAATTCTCCAAATGTTGTGCCTTTATATTTTTTCTATTTAATATTCCTTATGTGACCCGATTCTAATGGTCTTAATGTATTTTCATACAGTACTATACGAGAGCAAGGACTGTACTAGTCCGAAATACACGGTTCTCATATTTATGTTATTAGTTATTTTGGATACCTGTTTAAAAACGTATATTAAGGACCTAAGTTTTTTTGTTAAATTGATAGCATGCTGGTCCCACTTTAAGCTACAGATTCCTAGGTAATCAACGTTATTTTCGCGCTGTATTATCCAATTTTGATCGTTTCTAAATGGAATCTTGATATCTATGGAGTTAGCATTGGGCAAATTTGTTTTATTAGAATAAAAGGGCAGGTAGAATATATTGTTTATATTTATTGTTAGAAGATATTTAACAAACCAATTATTTATGTTATTCCTTAAAAAATTTTTTGCTCAACATCAACCCAATCTTTTCCTTGCACAAAGAACGCTGTATTACTAGCAAATGATATTATATTACCTGGTAGCTCCAGGTTCAGTAAAGGGTTTAAGCAAATTATTAATAGAATTGGACCCTAAACTGTGCCTTGAGGTATCCCGTAGACTGCCGTAGAGTATTATTTGTAGTTCACTTAAAGTGCCTTGTATATCTACTCTCTGTGTCCTGTCCTTTAAATAGCTTTTAAAAAGTGAATATGTTTGTCCGCGTATACCAACTGCATGTAGCCTTGACAACAATACCCTATGGTACACCGTGTCAAAGGCCTTTGCCAGATCGATGAAAACGTGTGAAGGTCAATAGTAATATTCTGTCAAATGTTTAATGAAACTTTCTCCTCGATATTAAAATTTACCAAATCTTATTTCCCTTAAAATCAAGAGATGTTTGGGGTGGCTTGCTTTGAAATGAGAGCCCCTTATATTTAATCTCCTCTATTAATTTATCGACCTGCCACGTCAAACCAACCAATTAAATAGAATCTGCACACGAAATCTGTTTACATTTTTAGACCAAACAACTGCAGCAGCGATTAAAAAAAACTTTCCGAGGACATAATTTACGAGCGATATATCCCCATGTTCCGTGTAAATTCAGAAGTGTAATTTAAAATCTCTATTTGTCTTACTTTCAGCTTACTTATTAACTTGCTGCGCAGAGTGCATGCAGAAACCAATTTACAATTTGCACTAAAAATGTTATTTTCCCGGTATTTTATTGGATATTTTCGAGCAACAAGGTTCGGGAAAAAACTATCTAAAGAACTTGATCAAATGTTCATACAGGATGTTCAAAAAAAGACGTGTCATCGCTCGTGTGGTAATTCCTTACCAAATAGGTCCGCAGCCGCCGTAAATTGGACGTACAGGGTGTTGAAAATTAAAAAGAACAGACGGTTTTTCCTTAATTATTTTTAGACCGCTTTAGATATCATTTTGAATTTTAGTATGAAATAACTAGATATAAAACACATTTATTTCATAGCAAAGTTTTGCTCTACTTCTATTGGTGGCGTCCCCGCCAACATGTATTCTTATATTTTTAACGAAAAAAATGTTACGCCACCGTTTTTCTTCAAAATAGATATTATTTTTAAAATTGCGCTTTATCACTTTGCAAAAATGGTTCTTAGAGCTTTCTTCGTGTGACTAAGGGTTTTCGATTTAAAAAATAATATAATAATGATATTCATTTGCATATCGCTATGCCCATATCAGAGTTAATAAAACTGCATTTATCTCCTAAGCAAGGCCGAAATCAAAAAATTATCAAAAAGTTCTTTGCATTAGAGAACAAGTTACCAATAAGTGCCAAGCAGCCTCCTAAAATACGCAAGATCTGGCATTATACATCAGCTAAGTGGCATGACCTAAAGGACCATTTTCGAACCTTTCCTTGACGGAACGTTTGTTTTACCTTGAATGACCCATCCATCTGTGCTAGAGAGGTATCGTAGGTTATCCTTACTGGCATAGAAGCCTTTATTCCTTTCCCAAAAAAGTGCCCTTCTAACGACAAGCCTTGGTTTACCAAAAATTGCGAATGAGCTGTTAAATCAAAAAATTATTTCTAGCAAAAGTGGCGTCAAAACCCTACCGCTGAAAATCGTTCCAAAGCACACAACCAGAGGATCAAAGAAAAACTTCTTGAATGTCCTAACGACTTAAGATCATTTTGGTCGGTAGCTAAGGCCGTCAGTCAGAACTTTACCAAGTCAATCACTCCACTTCTAACCGTTCTGATGGCACCATTGAGACCAAAGCACAGGAAAAAGCAAGCTTACTGGTGGAACTATGGTCTTCACATTTAACGGTTAATTTTCGGGGAAAACTAAGCTGAACTAAATTTTTTGGTCCTGACGATATTCCAGTTATCGTAATTAAGCCATGCGCTGACAAATTGACACCGGTATTTTGTAGGCTTTTTAATTATCTTACAACAAATATTTCCTTCCTGCTGGAAAACTGCGCGAGGCCAGCCCATATCTAAGTCGCATTGCTTTCGGTTATGTGAAAAGTTATGGAGAAGCTATTAACGAAAAATTATACCTGGTGTAGTTGTAGTACCTGGAAGGCTTCAACATTATTGATGACCGCCAGTATGGATTTCGTAAAAGTCTAGATCAATAGGAGACCTTCTCGCTTGTGTTACTCACGTTTGGAACAACGCAATAGAACATCATGGAAAGTCCCGGACGGTAGCACTCTACATTTCCAAGGTCTTTGACTGAGTATGTCATGAGGGGCTCCTAACTAAATTAAGAGCATATCGCGAGTAGCGATGGAAGGATTTCTTTTAGACACATTTAACATCAACGCCGAAATTCCTCAAGGTTCTATATTGTCGCGCACCCTCTTTTTACTACACATTAACGAGACGATTTTTTGGGAAAAACTAAAAATTCTATATATGGCTTCGCTGATGACAGCACACTTGCTTCATCTTTTACTTTGGATGCTCGGACATCGGCTGCCAATGCACATGTCTATAGGCAACAAGAGGTCTTACATCTCAACAATGACCTGTAAGAAATTCTGTCTGGGAGTGACAGTAACAAAGTAAGGTTTAACGCTAAGGAAATCCATTGCGTTGCGGCCATTATTGTTGAGGCAGCCTCGTAGAAGCCTGGAATATTCTTGCGAACTAAAAACCTTTATACACCCCAAAAGCTTTTAATGCTCTATAAAGCCCAAATTCAACCATAGCTGGACTACTGTTCGCATATTTTAGGCTCTGCTCCTAAATATACCCTAAGATTGCTGAACTCCATTCAAAGAAGAGCCATTCACTTGATCGCTGATCATGATCTGACTAACAAACTGGAAAGCATTGAACATTGAAGGCAGGTTGGCGACCTGAGTCTATATTACAAATATTTTCATGGGGTTATGTTGTATGTATGTTAAATAGGTTCATGAGGTTTTCCGCTTGATTCCACTGCAGCCCGTTCGTACGTGGTTCACCTTAGCGTCCCACGCACGACACTCATTAATAATTCTTTCATCTGGAGGACGTCATCACTCTGGAACGACCTCCCTGAGGTCGTGTTCCCCAGCGAGTATAATCTCCAAAGATTTAAGACCAACGTGACCCGTTTCCTGCGCACACGCACCTTATCATAAAAAAAAACTTGGGCGAAAAATAGGTTGAGTCGTATCAAGCGCTAGTTGAGAGAGGCAAGAAGCACGGCGCAAGGGTGAAGCCAGCAGTCTTCCAAGATGACTCCGTGACGCAAGTGCTGTTATGTGCTCTCCAGGTTTTTAAGACCTTTTTGGGCAACTAAATAGTTCATTTAATTTAATTTATTTATAATTAATCTGCATGTCTTTCATCAGGAATTAAAGGTTAATGTTTTCTTGGAATGAATAGCTTATGAAAGGAGTTTTTACAATCATTAAAATCCATCTCATATCTCATCTCTACTGTCTATCTGCCTGTGATATACAAAGCACTTATTACTATCACTTACTTTTCTTGTACATTTCGTGGCATTTTGGATTTATAACTGCCTTCTTTTTCTAAACAGGTTTCCTTTGCGTTTACGTTTTCCATCTTCTTTTTCCTTTTTCTCCTTTTTTTTTCCTCTGCATAACATTTCATGATAGTTATTTAATGTTACTGCGAAAGAATATCTTTCTATATTACACTTTCCCATTCTTTTTGGATTTTCTGGGGTGGTTACGATCGATCAAAATACTTGTGATTGCACCTTACGCTTGATAACACTTTACTTTGGTTCTTCTAGGTTCTGACTATTCTGAGAATTTTGGATAGGAGCATGAACTAAAGCTTTTAGTGTTACCTACTTTACTTAAAGGTTGTAATAATGGTGTGGTATAAGTAGTAATCTCTTCTAGATTAAAATTAATAATTGATATTATTTCGGTGCTTCAATTACTGTTCACAAATTTTAAAAAGACTCATGAAATCTGTATTGCAGACACCAGGAAATTCTTGATTTAAATTTTCGAACTGATTGTTTCGTTCTTGACTTACAATTTTGACACAATTATTATAAGATATTACAGAATCTTGTAATGAGGGGCATTGGTAAGATTTATTACTGTTTAATTTTTGACTTCCACCAACAAATTTCATATAATCAACAGGCGCGGCTGGTCCGTAAGGTCATTTGGTCAATGGCCCACTTACTAACTTCTGATCTAACTGATTTTTTAACCCAAAACAATAATAATCCTAAAAAGTTGAATTTTCGTACGATAACTTCCTCCAATAAAGAATCAAGCTAAGCGAAGCAACAATAAATTATTACTCCTTCGGCTCGGCCGTATTTTAAACCAACGTCATAAGTTTATACGACAATAGGAAACTATATATAGAGTGGCACAAAAGTTGCGCATAATGCTTGTAACTTTTCAATGACCTCTTATACGAAAAAGTAAATTATTCCCCACATTTTTACCTCAATGAATTTTTTTCTGCATATGATTGCATATTTGGATTCTATATTGACAGCTCAAAAATGAAAAAATTGATGAAATGAAGCAGATATCATATACAAGGAAGTAAAAAAGTGAAGTGGACGATGCGGAAAACGCTTGTTCAACCCTAGGGGATGGGGGTGGGAAGGGGGGTGTGGAAGCAGGGGAGGCTAGGGGTGGTCGCCGTGTGTCGGGCGGGAGCCCGATATATATATATATAGTCTCAAAGCCTGCGCAGTAGGGTTTAAAGCGCTAATTTTTTAAAAAACCGAAGAAATGAAATTGGAAATCGATTCTCCTGAATAAAATAAATAAGTTTTCACTATAACATTTTTTTGTAAAATGTCTGTAAGTGCCTGAAAAAAATTATTTAAAGTTGAAAATCATGCGCAGACGCTATAATTCACAGTTTTGAAAATATTTACACAAAATATTGCTATCTAATACCCACCAGTTGAGTCAAGGTGCTTTCATGACAGCGACTTACGAGGTGTCAATTTTAAGTTTCTGTTTAATTTTCTGTTGTCTGATTTCTAATTTGTTTACACTATGGTTCATCTGAATGAGAAATAACGAGTTGAAATTTTAATAATGAGCGATTACGGAAATATTAAGAGATCGCAAGATCAGGTTTGTCAACTTTTCAATGATCTATATCCAAATAGGCCTCCAATAAATCAGTCAACGGTGTGTCGAGTGGTAAAGAAATTTCGAGAAACAGGCAGTGTTAGTGAAACCGCTAGATTAGGTCGACCTAAAACAGCAACCGGGGGAGACAAAGCTTTGGATATCATGCTCTCAATACATGAAGATCCAACACAATTATCTAGGCCAATGGCAATGGATTTTAATGTGCCTCATCAGTCACTGAAAAATTTGTTTAAACAGGAAAAGTTGCATCCCTACAAGATAAAGTTGGTGCACGAGTTAAACGATGACGATTTTGATAGAAGAGCTGGATTTTGTGAGTTGATGATAGAAAGATGCAATAACGATAATAACTACGCAACAAATATCATTTTCTCGAAAGCTACTTTTCATTTAAATGGCATTGTTAATAGACACAATGATCGTTATTGGTCTGCTGAGAATACTCACTGATTCCATGAGGTCATACTCAGAGGCCCGCAAAAGTTAAAGTTTGGGCGGGCATAGTTGGTAGACATATTGTGGGACCTTTTCCGTATATGGTAATTTGAGTGGCGAGAAATATCTGGACCTTCTCAGGAATCACATAATTCCTTCTTGCAGAATAGTTTTACCGGATGGACATAATGGCATAAACGAACAAGTATGGTTCCAGCAAGATGGAGCACCTGCGCATTATGCGCCAAATGTTAGACAATACATAAGCGAACAATTTTCAGGACGTTGGATATGCAAAAGAGGTGCTATTTACTGGCCAGCGCGATCCCGGGACTTTACCCCGCTCGACTTCTTTTTGTAGGGACACTTAAAGAACAAAGTCTACGTTAACCGTCCAAATAACTTAGAATCTTTAAGAAACATAATTAGTGCTGAAATTCGGGCCATTCCAGAGGACTTCATTTTAAACGTTGTAGACGGGTTTAGGGATTGACTGGCGCTCTGCTTAGCAGAAAATGGTGGTCATTTTGAACACCTGATCCACTGAAAAGGTTTCACTTGTTTATTATTCCGATGTTAAGTTGTTCAATTTTCTAGGCTGTTTATCTTGTTATTATAAAGTTTGTTACAATTTTAAATAAATAAAAATTTGATATACAAGAAAATTCAGAGTTTTCCTAGCATAATCCAAATATGCAATCATATAAAGAGTGTTTTATTTCAAAAAAAGTAAGTTGATCTCTATGGCAACCAAACCAGGAATAACAGAAATTTGGGAAATAATTTACTGAACAACTTTCATAAAGGTCACTTTTTCGTATACGAGGCAATTCAAAAGTTACAGGCATTATGCGCGACATTTTTGCCACTCTGTATATAAACGCATTAAAATCAAGACAGAAACAAACATACACGATTTAAAGAAGATAAAAAGAGGCCATAAAGACAAGAATATTAGGACGAAATCGTTGATGGCCTGCAATTTAAAATCCCTTTCGGCGCTCGCGTGTTCCGCCACGTCGCCCGTTCTCGGGTTGATACGTCTTGGGTCCCGGCCCTATAGAAATACATTCGAACCGCTAAAAAAAAATGAAACATACGACATCGATACCAAGATTACAGTTATTTGACACCTCTCCAATAATTATATAGAAATGCTAAAAATGTATTTAAAGAGAAATGCAAATAAGTTAACTTATAATTAGTTAATAAACAGTAAAATACTTTATCTTCTTTTGATTACAGTTATTGGACACCTGTCCAATATTATAATTTATGCAAACGTCGAATACAGTTATTGAACACCAAAGTTTTAGGTTAGAATTTTACAATAATTCATAAACTTGGCAATAAACTCTACTTTTACATAAAGTATACAATAGCCGTGTCACTAAATACATATTTAAAAAAGAACTAAAATCTAAGATTAGTATTTTTCTTTCTTAATGCTTATCCTAAACCAAGAAACTAAAAATTACGTACCTGTTGATATATGCACGTTTAAGGTCACAACAGAACTGTCACTTCGAAAATAATGGGCATGTGCTGTACGGCAATTTAAGTTTGAAGAACACGATTTCTATTTAGCAAATGGCACTTTATTTAGCTAAATAAGAAAGCTTCTTTCTAGGATTTACAATTAAAATGCCCAATAACTATGGCTTCTCCAGTAGCTATAGGGTTTTAAAAAAATGAAAAGTAAACTACAATTTCGTATTTTGCACAAATTTGTTACCTTAAAGTTAAGGATAGTCCGGGCCTGGGAGTTTTAAGTGGCAGGCCCTGTATAAATTTATGTATTTGAACAAGAAGTTAAATATTTTAGTACGCTTGGCATAAAACACGATGTTAAAGTGCATCATTTGGCCGTTTAATTAAATTTTCAGGACTGCAAAACTTTGATTATCGAATAATTAATTAAATGAAAAACAAACAAATTTACAAATTGGAAACTTGTGTGCACTCAATTAAAATAATATAATGCATAAATAACATCATGTATGCAGAGTTATAAATTAAATGTGTTACACGCGTTGTGTCATCGGTAAGAAATATCGCAATACTAATATATGTCCCTTGTTTATCTTTGTATATGATTATTATGATAATCACCCTTGACCGCTCCTTGTTGGGGCATCTTCTTGTGGCCCTTCAACCAAATTAGTACTGAGGAACCAATTAAGATTGACACTGTCATGTTTGCGAATGTGATTGTCCAGTGGTTAACATCCTTTCTCAAAAAAGTGCCGAAAGTTGTACCATCTTTATTAACGCTCGAAACCAATGCAAGCAAACAGTAAACCAAAGCAAAGAAGCATACAACCAGGGGATCAAAGACAAATTTCTTAAATGTGCTAACGACTGAAGATCTTTTTGGTCGGTAGCTATGGCCGTCAGTCAGAACTTCACCAAGTCAACAATTCCACCTCTAACACGTTCTGATGGCACCATTGAGACCAAAGCACAGGAGAAAGCAAACTTAAAGGCGGAACCATTATCCTCAAATTTAACGGTTAATTTTCAGGGGAAAACTCCACTGAATATTCCTCCTGTAGAATCGAGAATGCCCGAGATTATTTTCTAGCAGCGTCATGTTAAACGAATCTTAAGGAGTCTTGACATCAAAAAAGCTTCTGGTCCTGACGAGATCCCAGTCATCGTAATAAAGACATGCGCTGATGAATTGACACCGATATTTTGTAGACTTTAACTTATTTTACAAAAAAGGAATACTTCCTTCTTCCTGGAAGACGCCTAGACCCAAAAAAGGCAAGAAGACCTTGACAAACAACTATCGTTCAGTCGCATTGCTTTCGTTTATATCAAAAGTCGTGGAGAAGGCTATCAACGAAAAATTATTAAAGTACCTGGAAGGCTCCAACAATATAAAATTCCGTAAGTGTAGATCAACAGGAGACCTTCCCGCTTTTGTTACGCACATTTGAAACAATGCAATTGGACATTATGGGGAGTCCCGGGCGATAGCACTGGATATTTTCAAGGCCTTTGACCGCCATGCGCTTGGTTAAGTTTTTCTGTCACAAGATACAAAAAAATTTCTTTTGAGTTTCTTTTGTTTAACATTACTTTTAAGGTAATTAAAGATTCTTTAAGATGATTTAAACATCTTTCTATTTACATTAATGTGACAGTATGTTATGTGGAATGTATATGTGATGTATGTAGATCCAAGGACAATAGGGAGTATTGGGTAAATCCATACTATGGGAAGGACGAGACGAAAGATTAGGAATTTTATCATGATAGGTTCTGTTCTGTGTAGCTGTGAATTTCTTGCTTAAGTACCTACCAAATGTGGTTGGTGTAGGTTTGTTGAATGGTTAAAACCAACGGCCAGGCTGTTTGTCTCTGGAATCTTGATCGATGCAGCTTCTAAACTGGTCGTCAAAGATCCTATCGACTGCGATAGTTAAATGACTTTCCTCCTACACTTTGATTTTAAAAACTTAATAACAAAACTCATGAAGACAATATTTGTAAATCCACCTTCCCTCTCCAATACCACCGTTGCCAGATGAATAAAATTAACCAAGAATGTGATAGATATCATCATACTGATACGTTGATATGGCAACCTTAGCCACCATTTGTACGCTGCCAAGCATTTAGCCCATCACAAATCAATTATATAACTTTCAGATTACAAGAATCAAAGTATAAACCGACAAATATGACTTAACTAATTCTAGTTTAAAAATTGAGTGGCTCGCTCCTAATTCGAGAGCATATTTTTATAATTTTAGATAATATAAACAACTGGGGTTAAAGTGTACATAATATTGGGGATTTATTATTTATATTTATCGAGTTATATCGAGTCATAGGATTCCACGAGATAACCTTTTAAACCTGAACACGTGAGCTAAAATTTTTGGAGGCAGCATAATTAAAGACTATTTTTGATAGAGGGTAATCTCTCTCTATATCTCTCTCTCTTTCTCTCTCTCTAAGACTATTTTAGATAGAGGGTAATATCTCTCTCTTTCTCTCTCTCTCTCTAAGCGTTGGGGAATGCTGATCAGAAGCGCAGTATAATTTTTAACTTTTCAACATGATAGCGGCTGTCACGCCACCTACTTTCAAATTTATACGTTTTACTGACCGTAGATTGACCGTTTTTCTGCCAGTCCGGTTCCTGGTATACCCCAAACAGGAACTATTTGAGTTTAACTTTATCTAACGGAACCTAAAATAATTTGCTGCCAAGTCGCTTTCTGGTCATTTCGTGTTACATTTTACAGCGACTGCTATAATTACTCCTGTTATTACTCCTGTAATTATTGTTACGTCACCATGGTCCTTGCAGGTAATTCCTTTCTGACTTCTGAATTTAGGAAGTTCCTGCTAGATTGTGCGAGTGATGCGTTTGAATACCACTATTTTTTTATATTCTTTATTTGCCATCACAATCATATACAGGGTGTCCTATAACTTATGGGCCGTAGAGCAACTAGAGATACCTGACATCAAACTAGGCCGATTAAGTCATATAAGTTTTTTCGGAATGTTACTCGTTCTAGAAATACGGGGTATTAAAGTTTATTTTCGAAAATAAGCTATAATTTCAAACCGGTTCAATGAATCGAAATGAAAGTTGGCAATATTATGTTTTTATGAGTAAGAAAAAAGAATTTGTAGAAATTTTTTCTAAGGGCGCTAGTTGCATACACTGGGTTTCATAAATCTATGATTTTATTCTTACCTGTGATATTAATTGTGTTTGAATTAAAGTTTCTCAAAGAAGGGCAACTTCTAAGCTAAAGAGATATACTCGCTTGATCTTAATATCTCTAACCGTTTTCGAGATATTTCCGTTTAAACATCACAAAGCATAAAAAAAACAAAGGAATTAAATTCATATTTTAATTATCACAACGCAATAAATTACAAACAATGCAACAATAAAAAGAAGCTCACTTTAATAAATGTTGAAAGTGGCCACCGTTGACTCAGAACGTTATTTAAGTTTCACAATAGAAATAAGAAGTATTTAAGATAATTGTGTGTTAATACTTCATCACATGCCATATTTTTGAAAAACACTAATTGACGAGGTTGGCTGTGCACTACAAAATCAATTGAAACAATTGATTATTGGTTGTGACTTTTGCCTAGCAACGAAATAATTTATGTCAAACGAATGTTAGCAAAAGTTAATAAAGAGTTTTATGTTATTTCATATACTAAGTTTATTTTTTTCGAATATGCCGCAGCATTATCAATATGCTAGCAGAGAATTAAGAGATATACTCCAAAATTATAATGGTGCTGCTGCAAGAAGATATTTAGGGTTATATCCAAACAGAATTCAACCAGATCGAAAAATATTTCAACGTATTTACACTGATTTAGGCGACAGAGGTAGGTTTTATAAGAAGAATCCTGGTGGCAGACCAAAAGCTATAACTGTTCCGCAGGAAGAAGATATTTTGGTTCGTGTTGCGGACGATCCCTCTTTAAGCACTATACTCTTGAAAGCTGCTACTACAATAGGTAAATCATCTGTGTCACGAATTATCCACACTGAAAAATTGTACCCTTACCATTTTACGCCTGTACCAAATTTACTGGAACATGATTTACCATCCAGAATGGAATTTGGTCAGTTATTATTAAATAAAAAAAATTAAAACCCGTCATTCTTAAAAACCATATCATTTGCTGATACACGCGATGAACTTTTACAAAAAATTGGGGAAGCCGCTAATGTGATTAGAAACAAGAAAGACAATTTCCCAAAAGTGAGATGTCACCTTTAAAAATTAATAAAGTGTATTGAGGTCAACGGTGGCCACTTTCAATATTTACTAAAGTGAGCTTCTTGTTATTGTTGCATTGTTTCTAATTTATTGCGTAGTAATAATTAAAATATGAATTTAATTCCTTTGTTTTTTTTTATGCTTTGTGATGTTCAAACGGAAATATCTCGAACACGGTTAAATATACCTACCTAATATCACAGGTAAGAAAAAAAATCATAGATTTACGAAACCCAACCTATGTAACTCGCGCCGTCTAGTGTGAAACTTAAAAATTTCTACAGATTCTTATTTCTTACTCATAAAAACATAATACTGCCAACTTTCAATTCGATTCATTGAACCGTTTTGAAATTTTGGCTTATTTTCGAAAATAAACTTTCACTTTTAACACCTTGTATTTCTAGAACGAGTAACATTTCGAAAAAACTTATGACTTAATCGGCCCAGTTTGATGTCAGTTATCTCTAGTTGCTCTACGGCTCATAAGTTATGGGACCCCTGTATACCATATGTTGTAAATGTAGAACAGCTTTAAAACAGAATTATCACGGAAGCTCCTGAATGTTAGAGAAACATTTTTACGACGATCTGGGGTTTTGCTCGGCTCAATTTTTGAGTCACTTATAACAATTAATCTGATATAAATATAGTATTTTAATCCACAGGGTGTTTCAATATTATACCGACAAAGTGAAGCAGGTGCTTTCTTGACAAAAAATAATGAAAAAGGTTCCCATTAATGGAGATCCAGAAACACCTCGTTTGTAAGATACAAGGTGTTAAACTTTGTACTGTGTAAACTAATGTACAAATTTATTTTTAACTTGGCCAGATTAAAAATATAGCCCTGCTTTAAATTAAATAAAGTTGGGGGGGGGGGTCGCAGTGGTCGTGACGTCCAAAAAAATAACACTCTGTAGATAGTTTTAAATGACAATAGGTTAATTCTTCAGATATTTTAATATGTAACAAAAGTACAGAATTTGAATAAATAATCTTTAAGCACGCATAAAATAAATAGGGAAAACCAAAAAAAAATTAACAGTTTAACCCTGTATCTTACAAGCGAGGAGTGTCTGGACCTCTATTAATGTTTTTTTTTTATTATTTCTTGTCAAGGAATCACCTCTTCACTAACCCGTTTTAATTTGTCGATATAATATTAAAACACCCTGTATATACTGTTGATATTTCGAAGTTTAATTTTTGAAATTTATTCACTTTTCCCTTTTTCTAATCTACTCAACTTTTCCTGTATCTCGTACAGAATATACGCACTAATTGACCACCCCACAACAATTTCAATATTTGGCAAAATAAATGCATAAAAATATTCTTCTCTATTAATTTGTAAAGCACTTTTTAATTTGTTTAACTGCCTGTATAATGATACCAATAAACCAACAACATAAATCTAACCAGAAATAGGCGATCTTTCACGTTTTTTTAGTAAATATGTTTTCTTAGGTTTGGAAAACACTGAGACGCGGAAAGAATGATAAAAAGACCGACAATATATCACAAGCGCGGGGGTATCTGTCATTTTTATCTTGTGAAGTTTGTCATTGTACCAGGAAAATCTGACTTGGTATCTTGTAGAAACTAAATGTCGCTAAATATTATTTATCTTTAAGTTTTAATTTATAACTTGTTTCTTTTAATTAGAACTCCAAAGTTTTGCGTTATTCAAAATTAGGCACATGCATAATTATCGTGTAATAACTGTTGAGACGCGTCGTCGAATACTTTAGGTAATATGGTTTCACTGTTGATCTATCCTTAGTTTTTAAGCCTTATACATTTTAACATGAGTAAGGCATTTTTCAAAGTGAGCTAGATACTTAATATACAGAGTGGCAAAGAAGTCGCGCATAATGCCCGTAACTTTTGAATTAACCCTTATACGAAAATGTAACCTTTATGAAAGTTGTTCAGTAAATTATGTCCCACATTTCTACCTGTATGACTTTTTTCTGTCATTTGTGGTTTGGTTGCCATAGAGACTTATTTACTTCTTTTAAATGGAACACCCTGCATATGAATGCATATTTGGATTCTACTAGGAGAACTCTGAATTTTTTGTATTTTAAACTTTCACCTATCTGCAAGCGTTTCCTAGATAATGACAGCTCAAAAATAAAAAGCTGTCCTATAATTATTCCTACCTAATACCCACCGGTTGAGTCAAGGTGTTTTCATTACAGCAACCTAAAAGGTGTCAATTCTGAGTTTCTGTTTAATTTTCTGTTGTCTGATTTCTAATTCGTTTACACTATGGTTCATCTGAATGAGAAACAACGAGTTGAAGTTTTAATAATGAGCGGTTACGGAAATATGAAGAGATCACAAAATCAGGTTTATCAACTTTCAATAAATTATATCCAAATAGGCCTCCAATAAATCAGTCAACGATGTGGTAAAGAAAATTCGAGAAACAGGCAGTGTTGGGGAAGCCGCTAGATCGGGTCGACCAAAAAGAGCAACCGGGGGAGACAAAGCTTTGGATATCGTGCTCTCAATACATGAAAATCCAACACAATCTTTCAGGCCAATGGCAATGGATTTTAATGTGTCTCATCAGTCAGTGAAAAATTTGTTTAATCAGGAGAAGTTGCATCCCAACAAGATAAGGTTTGTGCACGATTTGGTAGAAGCGCTGAATTTGGTGAGTTGATGATGGAAAGATGCAATAACGATAATAACCTCGCAACAAATATCATTTATTCGGATAAAGCTACTTTCCATTTAAATGGTATTGTTAATAGACACAATTATCGTTATTGGTCTGCTGACACTACTGGTTCCAGTAAGGTCATACTCAGAGGCCCGAAAAAGTTCATGTTTGGGCGGGTTTAGTTGGTAGACATATTGTGGGACCTTTTTCGTAGATGGTAATTTGAATGGCGAAAAATATCTGGACCCCCTCAGAAATCACATGATTGCTTCTTGCGGAATGGTTTTACCAGGTGTAAATAATGACATAAACGAACAGGTATGGTTCCAGCAAGATGGAGCACCTACGCATTATGCGGCAAATGTTAGACAATACATAAGCGAACAATTTCCAGGACGTTCGATAGGCAGAATAAGTGCTATTGACTGGCCAGCGCGATCGCCGGATTGATCACTTAACTACCCTTTATTAAATAATTTACTCTCATTTATTATATAGGGAAAAGGATATTTTAAAAAAATTATAAAAATCCGATTTCTTCTAAAAAACTTTAACACCCTGTATATCAAGACGGGGCAACTCCGGACACATGCTCATATGAACTTTGTTCCTTAGAATATCATAAGGAATCACCCCATTAAGTTACGTACTGTACTTTTAAAACATCCTGTATAGTTTACCAGCTTTTATTAAATCGTTTACTACCTTTTATTAAATAATTCATTACCCTTTATTAAACCGTTTACTATCCTTTATTAAAAAGCTTATTACTTTATTACCCATTATTAAGCAGTCCATTGCGATTTATTTATCACTTACACAATTCAATTTCCTTTAATTGCAATTGAAGTTAGTTGCAATTCAAGAAAATTGATTTGTGGTGCCCCGAAAGCATGCGAGTGATAAATAAACCGCCAACTGCTAAGTAATGGACAATGTACTTGTACAGGGTGTCCATTTTTAGATGTAATTGCAGGGTATCTCGGTAACTAGTAAAAATAGAGACTTGCGGTTTTTACATCACGCGCTACTTTTCGATGAAAGAAAAGATGTTGCAGGCAGAATTGGCATAGCTTTCTTAGTTTTTAGGCTACAGGGTGTTATCGAAAATATTTACATTTTTACCACTCCCTGTATTTTGGTTAGCCTGTAACTTAATCAAACAATTGAAACTTGTTTCTGAGAGAACTGTTTAATTGGAATTTAGTGGTGTGACTACTTTTTTTCTGGGAGTGTTACTTTTCAAGATGTAAAGCAAATACCTATATGATTTTTTAAATCGGACACCCTGTATATTTTTCTCTTATTTGATTGGACTATTTTTGAGCTATTCAAAAATATATAATAGTTGATATTTATTATTAACAATAAACGCACAAATCGAAGAATTTAGAAAATTAGTGTAGTAGGCTATGGACTGGATTTCTGTCAATAAAAAAGGGTCCCAAAATTCTATTTTCAACAATGCCAGCCCAAACATTAACTCTTTAAGGATACTGGGTGTGATATACCATAATTCAGCGTGGATTTTCTGTAGCCCATACCGACAATTTTGTTTGTTTATACTTCCATTCAAACAAAACGTTGTCTCATCCGAAAATACAATTAATTCGTTTCGAAAACTGGATAATTATCGCACATAAACTTGGTTCAGCCAGTAAACCTGCAAGTTGGCCGACATGTCATATGACAACAGTCATATTCAGCTATTTAATTTTTAGTAAGAATAATATTGGCAGCAATACAATGGCGAGCAGCTGTTTATGGTCAGAACCGGACTTGAAAATTGTAATAAAATATGTTAATTTCTATAATAATGAAAACAATTTTTTTAAATATACAGGGTATTCCGTAATGACTTAGTAATATTTCGGGGTGACTTCTCATGATATTTTTAGGAGAAAAGTTTATATGAACGTATGCCCGCAACGGCCACATTTTTTTGCTACTAGGTGTTTTTATTTTATACTATCTCTGAAAGTACCTAAGATTATTTTCAATTTTAGTATGTGTTAATAGGATACAAAACCACATACTTTATTTAGGAAAGTTAGAGTGCTCCACCAAGTGGCTTGCAAACATGTCTTCTGATAATTTTTTATAAAACAGGTGGTGCACTGCTGTCATTTTTTCGCATGCGTATTTTTTCTGTCATTAGGTGAAATAGCACTTTGAGTCAACATTTTTTTTCAGTTTATTTATTTATTGTTACACAGATTTACAAAGTAAATATTAACATTGTCAAACTATTATTAAAATTTTAAAACTAGTCTATATAAATACATAACATAATAAACTCGATAATAAATGAAAATGGAAAGAACATACACTTTAGTGTATGTTACATCAGACATACATAACACACATATGAGTCGCAAGATTCATGAAGGACCGAAATACTTATCAATGGAATAAAAGCAATTGCATGTGAGGTAGGATTTAATTTCACATTTGAATCTGTTTATATTTACTATTTTTTTGAACAGGAGCCAGTGATTAAAAACATTTTGAATGCCCACAGCCGAAAGCCAGGAATGTGAATACTGCTCCTGCATCCCCATGCAGATGTTTCTGGTGCTTCATCAGTTAAATATTTTCGTATGGGTCGTTTCAAAACCAGTGTGAATTCCTGGCATCCATTTTTGTATTTTCGTACCGATTCAATTGATATTTGCAAGGCTTTGGCAGTTTCCTAAAATTAATGTGGTATTATAAACATTTAATAAGTAATCTCGAAAACTTTGGACTGGGAAGTATGACATGTTGTGAGAAAAAGTTCAATTACAACTACTAACCTTGGTCGGAGGCAACTCCGGGTGGTTTTCTACAAAATATTTGAAAACATTTTGAACAAGCTGCTGGGCAACCTTATTTTCTTGCATGAGACAATAACCTTGCTTAGGTGAAGAAGGTGCTTCAGCACAATAATCATGGTCCATAACTTGTTCACTCATATTTTCCTATAAATACAATATGTTAAGAAGTGTTATTTATAAAAATAGAGCTTAGAATACTTAAAACGAATAAATAATTACAAATGTCTAAAATACTTACCGGCAACGCAATAGTACGATGGAAATGGCTCTGCAAAGAACTGTTTTTAGTATTAAATAAAGTTTCAAGGCACCAAAATGAATAAAAACGAATTAAAATGACAGATCTGAACACCAAAACAATGTCAACTAAAACCTGAAACTATAACACTAAATATTACTTTATAATTATATCTCTGTCTAGCACGTTTAGTTCCATTCAAGACGTATTGCGACGCCCGCAGGTGCATCGCTTTACATTGTCAATGTGGATTCAATTAATAGTACGGGAAAATAAGACAAAAAAATTTGCAGAACTTATTTCTTGTTTTATATTTTACATGTCCTGTAATATAACTACAAAATGTGTGTATGTGTATATGACTTTTTTGGTACTGGTTTAAACCAACTGGCCAGCTTTGATAAATATTTTTGGAGGAAGGATATGCAAAAAAAATTTTTTACGGTTATGTACTTAAAAATCGAAAGCTCATAAAAATATAAATATGGAGAAAGAGTTGTTTTGACTTGCATTATCTTAGCGAACAATCATAAACATAGAGGTCGGTATTAGCGTTTTTAAATACGAAGTTTTTCGTAGTGGGTAAGCGTTTATCCTGAAAACTAATTAAAATTTGCAAAATGTTTTAACCATTTTTTAACATAAGTAAACGATTTTAGCCAAAACAATGGTAAAATATGAATGTAACAGTCTGATCTCACAATTTATGACATATGCATGACAACATTGTTTGCCAATATAGGTTCATTATAAAAAAAAGTGAAAAAAAGATTCTTGCAATTTTAATTCCTAACTGATTTATCGTAAAGAGCTCAAATTTTGTCGTTTGGATTCAGCTCTTAACGCTTTTCAATAAACCTTTTTTTTTTTAATAAACACGGGATAAGTCAATATTTTATCCACCTTCAAATTTGCATGGGGATTTCGTATGTTGCGTGGATTAATGCACCACCCGGTATAACGAACCATTTTATTTTTTGTCAACATAAGCATGCAACAATTTAAATAAAGTTATTCTCACTAGATTTCGTTCAAAGATATAAGCATTAAATTTGTGGGGTACCAAGTAAGATCGCGCTCTTTTTACCGCGGCTTGTGTCAGAAATTTAGGGTCCAAAGTGTTCTGCTTGACCACCAGTGTCCCTATTTTGTGTACTTGTTTGGCGCAAGAATGCAATAGATAGTGGCAATTAAAAGGTTAAGCGAATTAAGAAATTAACATATGGCAGCACACGCAAAATGATAAAAAGCATTTAATAACAATGCCGTGAAATTCACATGACTACATGCAATTCTTTTTTAATTGATTTGCCCGTACTATTACAACTATAGCAGGGAAGAAGCAAAGCCTGACCTGGCCTGTGATCGTATAATGATTCGTGTTAGTTAGCACCGGTGTGTGTCTCTCTCTAGCATGTATTTAACTCAACACGAGGAAACATGATAGATATACGATCTAGGTACCCAATAGAGTTCCTTTTGTTTATGTTTGGAATTTAATTTTAATAATTTCTGGTGTGAAAACCTAGTAACTTTTTATCTTCGTTTAAACGTGATTTGAGAGCACTGACATGATTTGCCCGCCGCCATCTTGCAGGTTTACTGGCTGAAAATACTATATTCATCATTATCTCGCAAAATTGGACTGTTCTGTCTGGATCATCTTCATTGAGTTCATAAACCAATTGGAATTTGTAAAGATGTAATTTATTTTTGTCTAAATATTTTAGGACGGATGTTTTGCTGATATGACTTATGGCCTTATGGTGGTCTTTTTAAACCGACAATAGTGCATTTAATTTTGTGTCTTCTAATACCGCAGGTTGACCTTTAGTATAATTGTCCCTAACGTGCGAGGATACCTGTTATTGAAGAGTTCGCAACCTTTTATTTGTGTGCGCATTCATCTTCATAACCAATCATTATTAATATTTCTATTCGTTCTCTTTCACTTGAGCGTACCGTTTTTTAAAATTACAAGATTATCAAAATTTCTTTTGCCAGACACCTGAACTTGAGGCAAAACTGTTTAAATCAGTAAAAAACCGTCACTGTCAGTGTGACAACCTGACAACCAAAGGCTTTATTTACAACACTATTCATGACTTTGGTAACAATAATAGTATATTACAAAATAAGTACGGTAGGTACGTCTTTACCGCATGTGCGTGATGTTAAACAAAACGAGCCGAAGGCGAGTTTGGTATATTACGCAAATGCGGTAAAGACACCTGCCGTAAGTGCAGGGGCGTGCGGTCCATGGAAGCGATGGAAGCACTGCTTCCCCTACCGCTTTCATAAGACAAAACAAATTTTATATTAATCTATACCTATCCATACAATTAAAATACCCAAGTATTTATTTCCATCTAATTTCCAAACCAAATCCGGCCCTGTATGCATCCCTGACCAACGCAATATTAAATTTATCGAAGTGATCTCAATACGTGTATACTACACTGTATAAATAAATCGTTAGATCTCGGTATTTCCTTCGCTAAAACGCGACGCCGGGAAGGAAACCGGCAAAATATTTAGTTTCCACGTGTTTGTAGTCCGCGGTTTACGATTGTCTGTCGCGATTTTTCGCCAGGAAACTGTCTGACATTTGAGTGTAGTCTTACTTCTTGATTTATTTTGTCATGGAGCAACCAATTGCCGGCCCATCGAGTTCGGGAAATGTAAAGTGTATCTGTTCTGTATGCAAGTTATTGGAAAAACGATTTTCAACGCTTTCCTTTGATGAAAAAAGGAATATTATTACAACACGTAGGCCTACACCAGATTGTAATTTAAAGACAGAAGTGAAGGCGGCTAAAAAATTTACAAGGCATTTTAATAAAGAATATTACGATAAATATAAATGGCTTACTGCATGCAGCACCTTATTAAAATTGTTTTGTTGGCCTTGTTTACTCTTCGTTAATACGAGCGCTAGTGAGAAAAGTCCTTGGAACTCTTGTGGTTTTTCGGACCTAAACAATTTTCATAAAACCTCAAATTAAAAAAAAAAATCTGGCGGTTCCTACATCCCTTTTTTTTACCTGAAAAACGAAAGACCACGTCGTGATATCTAAACTATAAGCTCTAAAATGATACCATCTATCAGGTGCCGTGATATATACCTATATATATATATTGTAAATTCAGTTTCTTTGTTCATTAACAATGTAAAATTACCACATAATAATTACACACCCAGTATCCGTTTAAAATTAAATCAAACTGTGAATTCAAAGTAAAAATGTATAGATAGTTTTCTGTA
Organism: Polydrusus tereticollis; assembly: GCA_963920685.1. NCBI lineage: Eukaryota > Metazoa > Arthropoda > Insecta > Coleoptera > Curculionidae > Polydrusus > Polydrusus tereticollis. The sequence continues at coordinate 41,196,282 of OY987332.1, read as the reverse complement.
TTAGTTTCTGTTATGAAATTTTGTTAACTTGTTTTTAACGACTCTTAGGCAGGGTTGAGTCACTAAAAAATTGGTATTCGACGGGCAAATTACGTAAAAATTAATAAAAAAACATAGGTAGCCATTTAGAAAATAGAAGAAATATTAAAAAATCATAGGTACATAATCTCACATTTTCGACAGTACCTACATGACAGTATTCTACCTGTATTTAAACGTCGAAAAATTGCCAATATTTGGGCGTTGTCCTCAAAAAAATTTTCGACTTGCCTCCGGCGGGCCTACCGGCGTTGCTTCCCCTTTTTCAGAACTCACCGCACGCCCCTGCGTAAGTGTATTGTACGATATTTTATCTACAAGCATGTTAAGGGCACCAATATTAAAAACTCTAAAAGAGCACTGTTTAAATTTACCCCGTAGGTGCCTCGTAAGTCGTTATCAACAATGCATTAACATCAGGTTGCTAGGGAAATAAATTATAGAAATTTAATAGTTGGCTTTTATATGACAGATGTAAAACTTGACAACGGAATAAACGATAATAATTTTTGTAACAATTTCGTGAAAGTGTGTTTAACGTCCTTTAAATGGAAGTCAGTAGCAGCAGTGATGATGAAATTCCGAAGGAAGTTCTGGACATTTCTAAAGCAGCTACCCTTAATTTATTGCCGGATAAATCACGGCATAGATATGAGAAGGAATATGGGCTCTTCTTGGACTGGTGTTCATCAAAGAAAGTTAAAGCAATTAGTGAAGATGTGATGCTTGCCTAATTTGTGGATAAATTTAAGAACAGTAAATCACTCTCTTTACGGAGTTATTACTCAATGCTCAAATCTACTATAAGTATCAAAAATAATGTCGACATAAGCAGGTATGCAAAACTGATGGCATATTTAAAAAGGAAGCCTGTGGGATACAAAGCTAAGAAATCAAAGGCATTCTCCAAGAATGAGGTTGTAAAATTCCTTGTTACGGCACCAGATGAGGAGTTTTTATTAATGAAGGTACTTATAATTGCGATTTTTTTAAAATCTACTTTTAAATAACAACTTATTTGCTTGTTTCAGGTGGTACTCATTGTGGGCATCGCTGGGGCATGTCGCCGAGTGGAGTTATGTAAAATGAAAATTGAAGATATTAAGGAATTTGAAACCCACCTTGTTGTAACTATCCCGGATACAAAGGCACATGTAGATCGACAGTTTGTGGTTTACGTGGAAGGATTTTCATCAGAAATTAATAATATTTCAATTTTCAAGAAGTATAGAGCCCTTAGACCCGATCATACTGCCCATACACGGTTATTTATTGCATATAAAAAAGGAAGATGCACTATCCAACCACTGGGTATAAATACTTTTGGAAAAATACCTTCTCAAATTGAATCATATTTAAAGTTGTCCAGTCCCAAAGAATATACGGGACATTGTTATCGAAGGACGTCAGCTACATTATTAGTAGATGCTGGCGGGGATATCATGAGTTTAAAAAGACATGGTGCATGGAAGTCCTCCAGTGTTGCGGAGGGCTATATTAAAAATTTGGTTCAAAATAAAATAGGAATTGCAAAGCAAATAAATGGTGTAGAAGAATATGCAGAGAGAACCTCATGTTTTAGTAAATCTGTAAATTTCAATTCTTGTGTCTCATCGGATAGTAAAACACTTCCTTCATCGATATCGTTTCTTTTAAAAATAAAAAATACACTTGAATAATATAAAAACTTGTTTTTACAGTATGTAATTACTTACAGCACTAGTGCGGTAAAGTGATACTTACCGCACTCAAATCAGTGCGGTAAGTAGTTACTTACCGCACGCTTGTAGATAAAGAAATATTCTGTAAAAATCCAAATATCGATTTTCTTAAAAACAAAAAATTGACGGGGAGCGTTTTTTCGAAAGAAAACATACATTTTAAATGAATTTGTTCCAATCTTTACGTTCTTAGTTTAACTAAACAGAAAAAAATTAACTTTATCACTATCTTTCATTGCACAACATTAATTGAACTCCAATTTTTTAGCACTTTGATTCTACTATAAGTGTTGAGAACACGCTGAGTGTTAAAGCAAAGTACGCCACTGATGGCATTCTTGGAAGTCTAATTGATGTATATAGTGTATATATAACGCTTATGTAGCTATCGCACGATGCAATAACAAACGCTGTGCTGTCTGCGTTTTTATTAGTTCATCTCTTTTCCTCACGTATACGTAAATATCCAAGATTTATCATAAAACCCACATAGTAACCAGTGGCGTAGCCACAGGGGGGCGAAGGGGGGCGATCGCCCCCCCCCGCCCCCCCTGGCGTGGCGCCCCTTTGCTACTTAAAAAATAATTTTTAAAAAACAAAATCGGTCTTATTTTATTTTTAGTAAAGAAGAGCGATTGGAATAAACTTAATAAAACCGGTTTTGAGAGCGTCTCATCACATTACATTTATTTTTTTTTATATAGCGGAATTTAACTTCATTTGGGGCCAGACCCCTGTGCCCTAGGGAGCATAAAGAAGGTGAATTCCTACGAAATTTGGGCGTGGTCCAGAAAAATTTTTGCCTGCGGCGCTTTAGCTCCGCAATCTGCGCCCCTCCGATAGTTCGCCCCCTCCGCCCCAAAATGCTGGCTACGCCACTGATAGTAACAGCGCGGCATTGTTGTCATATGTAATCAGGCGCTTCACCAAAAATAATCACCTACCAAGCTGCGTGAGGAAAGGAGACAGACTCGAGAAGGGATGAGGCAACGCAGCCTCCAGACGGTCGCCAAGCAGAGTTTGGCTAAACGCATAAAATATAAGTTTATCAAGGGGACTGTTCCCCGAAAGTTCGGCGGTGCATGTCGCACGACTGCTTTTAAAAAGTTTAGCACGTCACCGAGTGGAAATTGTCCACATTTCTTGTACTATGTAGTTAAAGTTAACAAAAACAAAGTTCAACAAGTTAATACAATGTGAAAGTATTGAGTATTATGGAAACGTATGTGTGAATGCAATTTGAAGTGTAACTAGTAATTTAATGTAGTGTATTCACAGATAGTGGGAAGTTATTAAGTGAATATTGTAAATAAAACGTTAGTGCTACCTTACGAATAAAATGCTGTTGGAATTAAATACAGTGTTTTATTAAATCGACAGATCTACACCAGAGCCAGCTACTCAGCCTACGGCTACACAGTAATAACAATATAAGTATTAAAGGCTGAACCATAGTTGCTTTTAAAACAATAAGCTTAAAACTTCTCTAACTTCTCTTTTATCATATACGGTTATTTAGCATCAATATAATACAAAAAACCTTCCAACAATTTTCGCCTTTTCTTAAAACTGATTTTATTAAACATGGCTTTACATTACAATATTTGAGGCCATATTAACAGACGAAATATTTGAATCCTTTAAGCGACTTCTGGTTCCAGAACAACATGGATTTTTTAAGGGGCGGTCAACTGCCACCAACTTAACTCTCTTTCAGGATTACCTCATTCAAAATATAGAAAAGGGATCCCAAATTGACGTCATTTACACCGACATTTCTAAAGCTTTTGACAGTGTTTGTCATGCTCTGTTCTTGGAAAAGCTGAAAACATACGGAATGGAAGGCTGTTACCTGGATTTCATCACGTCCTACCTGACTGAACGAAAACAATATGTCGGGATTAATGGTATAACATCAAGAGAGATCGTGGTTAAATCCATGCTCTGTTCTTGGAAAAGCTGAAAACATACGGAATGGAAGGCTGTTACCTGGATTTCATCACGTCCTACCTGACTGAACGAAAACAATATGTCGGGATTAATGGTATAACATCAAGAGAGATCGTGGTTAAATCCGGAGTACCCCAGGGATCACATTTGGGACCTATACTATTCCTGCTCTTTGTCAACGACGTTACTATCAACTTTCAAAAATACAAATGTCTTTTGTACGCGGATGATCTCAAGTTCTATTACGTCGTAAATTCCTTGAAGTATTGCGAGGTGATTCAGTCTGAAATGAACAAGTTGGTCCACTGGTGCGAGAAGAACTACCTTAACCTTAACGTCGGAAAATGTAAAATTATGAGTTTTTATCGTCGTAAGCAACCAATACTCTTCCAATATTTCCTTGATGGGGAAAAGCTTCAAAATGTTACCAAGATGAACGATTTGGGAGTTACCTTCGATCGAGAGGTAACCTTTAACGAGCACGTTTCTAATGTTGCCCTTAAAAGTTATAGAATGCTGGTTTTTTTGCGTAGAAACTGTAACCATATCTATGATATTTCCGCTATAAAATGTCTTTACAACTCTCTTGTTCGCAGTATCATGGAATATCGTAGTATAGTTTGGTCACCATATTACCAATGTCATACAAATCGTCTACAAGCAGTCCAGAACAAATTTGCTAAATTTCTTCTATACAAATACAGATTCCCATACAAAAATTTGCCGTATAGTACTAGGATACAGCTAGTTGGATTAGACAGTCTCGAAAATCGACGAAAGAATGCCATGGTGCTCTTTTTGCATAAAATTATTATTGGTAAAATAGACTGCGCCGAATTACTTTGCAATGTTGATTTCCGCGTCCCACAGAGATATACTCGTAGTAGGCAGCTCTTTCAGGAACCGCCTCATCGGACTAATTATGGATTTCAAAGCTGTGTGGATAGATTAGTAAAGAATTATAACTCCAATTTCCTGGACTACGACCTATTTCACCAGTCATTCGAAACTTTTAGGAAGAACATTTTAAAATTTTAATCTGTTGTTCTTGTTTTTTTTTTGCCTTGTCTATTTTGTGTTTTTTCTTTTTTATACAAAATCGCTAATTTAGAAAATTTTATACCATTTGGAGATATATTTCTCTGTAGAGTATTGTGTAGAATAAAAAAATAAATAAATTACTAACTACGTAAAAGTTCGAGCCACTGGTCACAATTCAGCATAAGCTTCTACAAATTAATTTTAATTAGCAAAACTACTCTGGCGGATCACTGGTAAGTCCACTTTATTTTTTCTCACTTTGGCTCTCTGTTGTATGATTTAATTTCTTCTAGTATCCCCTGATGATGAACATATATGTTGGAAACATGTTGGGAACAATGACGTGATAACTTTAAATATACCGGGTGATGCATGGCTTAGTTAAACATAGCAAATCCCATGTACATTTTGAGGTGGATAAATATTGGCTCCCCTGTACATTCTAAAGAAAAAATGTATCATAATTTTTTGAAGAGGCCGATATAATATAAATGTGATGGAAAAGTTACGAAATTTTTATAGTTTAGGTATAGTACAGCAAACACCAGCAAATTATTATCTTGCACTGACAAAACGGAAAGTAGCATCAGTGGCGAAATTTTATTAAAGGCGCTTTAATCATAGCATAATATGAGTTATTTAATTAATGAATAAGTAGCTATGAATTAGTGGTATTATACAGGAAACACTTTAAGAGCAGTGTCTGAAATGTTTTCAGTTTCAGTTACCAACAAGCCAGTGGCTATCTATTTATTTACTGTGCCGCCCATACCTCATTTTAAACACATATCTGGTGATCCAACACATTTAAGGCAAACACTGGATATTATGTGTTTAAAATATAGCCATATGGAAATTATTGGGTCCAATCAACTCAATTTTGTGACAAAATGGAAACATATTGTAAAGGAAAAATTGGGAAACATTGGTTCGACGCTAAGTGTGTCCAAATTATAGCCATTTGGAAATTAATGTGTCCAACCGATCCATTTTGGTAACAAAATGGAAAATATTTTTAAGGACATATTTGAAAACCTTGAGTCGACTAAGAGTCGACACTACTGTGCCTTAACTGTGTTTGCTTTTTCCAATGAACACAAATGCGACACATTTTAAACAAGTTTTTTCAAAATGTTGATATACACACATACATTTGTCTGACTTAATGAGTTGGTACTGGGTCGACCCAAACCGCAAACAAAAACAAAAAGTGGACACAGTTTCCATTCAGCCTCAATTGTACTTACCAATGATAATTCACCTCACTTTTATTAAACCAATCAAAACGCTCATTTTCATAGCAACCACCTTGGTAACGGTCGTCTTACCCGATAAGACTACCGCTAGCTCGAAAAGACGCTTTCGAAAAGACGCTTGTAGCTTTTTTACTTAAATAAAAAATAAGTAACACCTCTAACTTGTATATTTACCTTTATCAGACGGCCTTCATTTTTATGTTCAGTAAATTATCCAATAAAATACACCTCTAGAGGCGGTTTCTTATCTTCATACCTTCGTTTTTCACTCGAAACTCGATTTTCCAAGAAAATTTTCACACAATGTAATTTTTACTTATAATCAAAGATAAGACCCTCGAGCTAAAGCTCTCGGGATCATATCAGATTATAAGTAAAAATTACATTTCGTAAAAATTTGTCAGAAAATCGATTTCTTGTTAAAAACATCGGTATTACCGATAAGACGCCTCCTCTATCGATATATTACTGTTGAATATATCTATATTATGCGGAAAGTACCCACTCATCTAAAGTTTTAATAGAGTCTGATGACACAATTAATTATTTTCACTTGTCTTACCAAAGTCCAGAAACTCAAAAGTAGGGTGAAAACTTTCCGCTCCGCGACGCCACGCAAACACACAACGGAGGTAAGTGATAAAATTATGGTGGCATCACCCTCGACAGAATATTTCGTAAAAGTTCGGTTAACGAAACGTCACATTTCCGTAAAATTCTATTGACTGACTTCTTCCGGGTATTAAACAGGTTGCTTTTAGTAGGTCAAAAGTGTCAAGAACAAAATATTAATACTCAGACCTATTAAGTTTAATAAGAGTTAAATAACTATCGAACAGATTAGTTCATATAAGTAGAAGCTGTTTAATTCTGGCAAATAACTTGTATCAGAAACATTTTTTTGCTTCTCAAAATGAAACAAAAATTCTCGTGGGTATTAAACATGTTTAATGGACACATTTTTTTTCAGTGCATACTGATACTAATGAAGCACTTAGTTCTGACCGTAGTATTCCTAGCAGAGCTGTATCGATTGAGTGGTAGGTATGTTTCAAATTAAAAAAAAATATACTCAATTGTTTCTAAAAAACGTGATTTTCCCATAATATTTGTTAAATACGAAGAAGTCTGGATAAAATAAAATCGTGATAAACAAGAGAAAATCACCATTTCCGAACAATCTGGCAAATGTTTCCAAAGGGATTTTTTTCAATTTTGCGGAACACTTTACCATTTCCATCATTTGACGACGAGACGCCTTTCGAGTGGTCGAAAAGTGCAGAGTTCGCCCTCGACCTGTCGATTTTTATTGCTGGAAAGCGGCCAAAAAGGCCTAATGCATTTTCTCGGCGTATATAGGGAAAGAAATAATGGCCATAGAGAAGTTAAGTAATTTTCGAAAGCTTTCTCCATCGACAACGGCGCTTAATGTAATTTTCCCACCTTCAGTGAGTATCTTTGCTTCCTGGGAGATTAAAGATAAATAAAAGGGCACGTTCTCTTGCTGCAAAAGGTATTGAAGAGATTTAGGGTTGTAACGAAATGTGTTTTTTTATCTACGTATAGGAAGATAAAATTAGGGTGACTTTTTGACAATACGTAGTTGGTTTGTAGATTATTATAGAAAATCTTATGTAAGTTTTGAGGTGGCTAAATATTGGCTCCCCTGTACATATTAGAGAATAATAAAATTGTAATAAAATGTTTTGAAGAGGCCGATATAGTAAACCCAAGCCAAGTTCTAATAAATTTTAATAAGCCAATCGTACCTTATTCAATTAAATGTGATGGCAAAATTACGAAATTTTCATAGTTTAGGTAATACACCAAACACCAGAAAATTATTATTCGGCATTGACAAAACGAAAAGTAGTGTCAGTGACAACATTCTAAATGAAGGCGCTTTAGTTATAGCTGAATATGAGATATTCCATTAAGGAAAGAGTAACTATGATTAAGTGGTATCATACAGGAAACAGTTTAAGTGCAGTTTCCGAAATGTTTTCAGTTCAATTCCCTAATAAGCCTACCACTTGCATTTCATTAATTAAACTTATCATTAGTAAATTTAAGTCCAAAGGCACTGTAATAAAAAACTGTAAATGCTCAACTCAGAATGTCAGTAGAGCTAAAGGAAGGGATGATAGAGATCTTGATATTTCACTGCACGTGGAAGAAAATAAAATGATTAGCAAAAGGATTCTTGGGCAAATCTCAGTGTTGCACACTTAAAAAAAAAAAGCACTAATATTGTCCTTAGGTACAAGTATGAAAACATCAAGAGCTACGGCAAAGTGATGAAAAACGAAGAATAGTATTCTGTTTTGAGGTAATGGAAAGAGCAAATAATAATAGGGATTTCTTGAGAAATATTTGTTTCACCGATTAATGTACATTCACTCTAAACAACGAACCAAATGTTCAAAATTGCCGGTATTGGACCCAAGAAAATGAGCATCGTCTTGTTCATACTCGGACGCAATATCCACAAAACACAAAAAATATATGTTTGGGCGGGAATTGTGGGACATCACATTATTGGACCATTTTTTATGGAAGGCAACCTTACAGTAGTAACCTATTTATATAAGAAGTTGTACGCGAACATCAGAACATAATAATTGCAAACCATTTTTAACGGAAATATTATTGGCACACGGCATCTAATCCTTTGGCCAGCCAGGCCTCTTGACTTTTCACCTAACGATTTATTTCTGTGGGTTTCCTTAAAAGATTTTATTTATAAAGATGTAGAATTTAAAAATCTGGACCAGCTAAGAAAGTGTATTTCGTTAGAATGTGACAGAATCTCTTAATACCAACTCAGTAATGTTAGAATAGTAGATTCTGTAACGAGGTGGGTTCAGGTTAGTTTCGCTACGCTCGCGTTCGGAATCTTCCACTCGGATCGAATTTTCATTCTAACCGAGTAGCAGACTACATTTTCCCCACGACCAAAAAGTACGAATAAAAACAAATAAAATTTGTACAAAGCAATTTAAGTTATTTATTCGCAATATTCGTAATTTCAGGTGGAGTATTATCCAGTTTCATATCTGATTCATCCGATTTTTCACTAATTTTTTGACTTGCACTAAAATTTGTCTGAAAATAATTATTACAACGCGGCCATTTTTATCTGACACTGACAGTTTTGAAATGCATGGCAACCTATGTCGTTTAGATCAATTACAGAATATTCATTCCGTATCTTGTTATGGAATGAAAATATACGCAAAACGCATAAGAAGCAAGTGTTTCAGAATAAATATTCCAACTCAAGAGCGAGAATTTTTACATTCTATTATCAAAAATAATTTTGGAATTATTGCATTTAGTAATGGTGGTGGAGAAATGAATTTTATGATCGGTTAGGATACTGTTTAGCTGTTAATGGAGGGTTTCTTTAAACATTTAAGTAATTAATGTTTTTGTGAAAATCTGTAGTCTTAGCTATGTTATGTTAAATTAAAGGCTTAGTAAGAAAAACAATGGTATCTTTTATTTTGGATGTGTGATTGCCAGATTGATAAAACGAAAATGTGAAATAATCTTTATTCGTTATGTCTAACTTTACGTCAATTTTTGACAATAGAGTCATAGAAATTAATTGCTGGTGTTTTCTGTATTACCTAAACTATGAAACGCAGCAAGTAATAAAACAATATTGATGGCTTTATCCAATGAATACAATGAAAGAGTATGTTAGTTATAATATTTGCAGAATTATACCGTTGACTCTTACTGCCATAAATAATCTACCTGATTAAATCCTATTGTATACGCCTCAACCCCTTCAAAGCTGAATAAATGGGATCAGGGTCGGCTTGAAAATGTACCTACACCACATGATTTATTTTCATAATTTAAAATAAATAGACAGGTATTTTTAGTTTTAGGTACCTATAATAAATCTAAAATAATGGTGTTTAGAACAGAAACGTAATAATCTCGCGAATTGTGACGCCACGTAATGTGCTAGAGGATAGGAGGCCTTGCTGCAGGTGTCAAGCACCTGAGAAATTGCCATGGAGAAAAAAGCTGTCAGTAGATTTTGAATTTGTCAATGTTAGAAATATATTTGTTGTTGGAAAATAAAGTTAAAGTTAAAATGATGGTATTTAAATGTTAAAAACGAAAAAGAAGAGTAAACCCTACAAATGGTAACAATTAATGATAATTGAAAATAATATAATTTCAAAGTATAACTATTAGGATAACAAGTACAATAAAAATTAATTAAATTCTTACAAACTATTTATGACAATTTATTCAAAATTTAACTCTGTATCACTATCACTATCTTCATCTAAGCCTAAACTTATAATTAAGGGTTGAACATTTGTAGTCATAAAATTGTAAGAATTTTCCACCTTAAGTACATGCTGTACACAGTTTTTCCAGCTGTCTGCAGAAATTTTTCTTACTTCGTTTTTAATTAATTCTACTACAGATGCATTTAATGTAGGAGAAATATTATTTCTCCTAATATTGGATTTTAATTGGTGCCATATTAGCTCAATAGGATTGAATATACAATAGTATGGAGGAAGACGCAACACTGTATGTCCATTTTCTGCTGCAAGTTTGTCACACTCGTATTCCTTATTTATTTTAAAAGCTTTTAATACTTCTAGCAGTTCTCGTTTTTTGTAAATTTCTTCAGCCGCTCTTTGAGGGAAATCAAAGTGGGTACAGTTTGTGCCTCATACATTTGGTAAATCTTTCTTTTTAATAAATCCATGTCATTTTCGTCAATGTTTCTAAATGTGCCAAAATCACTCTGATTTTTTCTAGGATTAACAGGTTTAAGTACTATGTCTCTTACCGAGGATAAACGAGTTTTTGTCAAAGTAGACGTCTCTGCTAAAGCATTCATCGAATTAAAATTTCTACTCAACAAAGATTGATACACATTTTCAATTGACACTTGAAGATGCCCCCCTATCAGCACAATTCCAAGGACGCCGCATTCTACCACTAATAAGCCCAAATAAACATTACTCGTCGGAAAACCACTAAAGACTAAAATTATTAAAAATCAGTTTGTATTTATATATGCATCAGGCATAGGTATAAATTGAATTTGTACCTGGTCCGGCTCTACCCGAAAAGGTTTTGAAATTTGGCATTTCCTTATTTATTTTATGGTGAAAGGGATAATGAGGATTTTATTGCAGTCTAAAGATCAACGATATAATTCTACAAATACTATACTTAAACCTAAACCCTAAATTTAGCCGTGATAGTGATTCTTGAAAAAATACTGAAAAGGAGACTGTTCTAAAGGTGGCTCTGAAGAGACCTTAGAAGACTTCTTAAAAAGAAGACCATTTAAAACAAGACTCCGGAGAGAGGATGGAAAAAAAGATGTTGGGAAGCAAACCTTAAAAGAAAAGATGGAGAAAGACCCTAGCAGGAGCTTGTAGAGCCTTAAAGTTTATTTATACAGGGGTCAAGTAAGAGGTTGTTGGGTGCCCCAGAGGTTTTAGCCCCCGTTTTGGTTACTCTTACATTTAAACGGCAAAAAAACTACCAAATTAAAATTCCACCAATGTGGTTTTCATTGGGCCGCCCAGTACGTCAGGTATCCAAAAATACCCGTACAGCAACAGACCTCAAGGACGGGCAACGTGGCAAATTACCCTTTCACCCAAGAACTCCTTAGGATGATTCAGAAAATCGTTTGTAGACAAAAGGGCACTGGATTCTTCTTCGCTGTTGAAAGTAAAAGTGACCAAAAAGACAAAGAACCCAACCAAGAAATCTCACATGCGTCAACTGTCAAAAAAATAACCAAAAATCACCACTTGACAAGCGGCCACGTTCAAATTTGTGACCCGGGATTCGTAGAACAATTTAAATACAGTATTAGATATAGAGGCCACAATATTTCTCGCCAAAAAAGAAGAGCTAACCTCTAAAGTTTTGAACTAAAACGGACAATTACAATTAGAAAAAAAAACAAAACCAAGAAATTTCTACGAAAATACTGATGTATATGGATCAAATGATATGGTAATTGATACAAGGAAAATAGGGTGATCAAAGATATAGGCAAAATGTAATCCCGCTTAGCCAAAGACACCTAAAGGAAGGTCATTAACCTTAAGTAGGAAACCAAGATAAAGTCGCTAAAGTATGTAGTTTGATACAGAAAACAAAACATTGAACTTTTCACCAGTTTTGAAGCTAAAATTTAAATCAAATATGCGATATGAGTTAATTATATAGTGACAAAATTAACTTGCCACAAGAATAACGGCGTAACACAACAATAGTGGTTTCCTTAGAAGATATTTTATTAAAAGAATTATGAGGACATTAGAATAGCCGCCCCAAAACCACATATTGTGGTTTCGCCAGGTGAGGGTTTAGCTTAGGTACTTAGGTTTACGCAGTTTTATAATAGAAGATTTACTAAAATATTTATTTTTAGGCCACAGTTTTTTTAAAGTATTGGCTGCTTTCATTTCACTTGTAAATAAAGTTAGGTGAGCACCAAACTCACTTTGGCACTCTAGAGCAGCGATTCCTAAAGTGGGTTCCGCGGAACCTAGGGGTTCCGTAGAAACGTCAGCAGAGTCCCGCGGAATTATTTATTTTTGACTATTAAATAATACTATGGAACTGTCGGACATAGTACCGAACTATAAAGCAATTTTATTATTAATAAAACAGTGAAACAATTTCATTCTTCACATTAAATATTACCACATTTTTTTATTGTTTGCGCCGTGCTTTTTTAATTTAGGTGTATAAAATACTGTAAAATATTTTAAATATTATATTATATGTAGGATACACCTTAAAAAAACTAATGTTTAAAAAAAATATATTGGCGTTTATATTTTACAATTTCTTAATTTCTACATTTTCTTGGTTGAGCTATTGAAACGTAGAATTTAAGAGTTATGATAGTCCAAAAAAGGGCGTGGCACCCAAAAATTTTTCGCCTGCGCATTTTCTAACACAAGAACAAAGAGAGAAAGATATGGGGTTTCGCAAACTAAAAACTACTTGCTGGATGTTCCGTTATCTTTAAAGTTTGAGAACCCCTGCTCTAGAGCGCCAACAATGTCAAATTATAACAAATTGGGGAAAAGAACTTTGCGGTTACTTTTCAAAGCGCAAAAGCCTACTTTCAATATTGACCGAAGGAAAAATAGTTTATTCAACGAATCAAACTATCCTTTATTAGGTAATCTTATTTAGTATGCGGTGAAAATAAAATAACGTAAAGTATTTGCAAAACAATTGCTTGTCATACCCTACGAGTGACGTCAGTTATCGGCAGTGTTGCCAGCTTCTAATCAAAATAACCGAGTGAGGGAATTACACTGGTTCTGTTTTTTCATAAAAATAAAATAAATTTACAAAAATAAACACAAATTTATTTACTTTATTTGTGAAATCTTCCAGGGTGACAATATATACTTGCATTATACTGGAATAGTCCTGTAATTTTATTGTTATTTTTTTGTATAAGCTTTGGCTAGTTGAATAATAAAAATAATAATACAAAGATGGATCTCCAATTATCCTCCAAATCACTTGACTTACTCATTTTTCATTTACTTCTATAATAATGGGTTGAATGGTCAGTCTATCTAATACATGTTCTCTTTCATACCATTTTAACATCTCGCTTTCTGTGTGCCGAATTGAATTTTTCCAAATATCAGTAGTGGCTGTATGCAATGATTCTTTCCACATATTCATACAGTCAGTATGTATGTACTGCCATCTCGACCCATAATATGTCTGTTATAATAATTTTTGGTAATCCCTCAAATATGTTCAATCGGATTGAACATACACTGGAAGACGTAAAACTTTATGTCCATATCGCTCAGCCAGGTCATCAACTAAATATTTTTTGGTGGCTTATGTCTGAAAATAATTTAGGTTTAATATTTAAGAATATGTTAAAAAAAGGGGCATATGAAATGTCTTATTGTATAATCAAATTCAATTTTATCAGTAATTAACCATTCTTGAATTGCAGCTCGATTCCATGATGTGCTAGGTATTTTTGTTAACAACATGCTATAGTATGGGGCGCGTTGTCAATTACAATGACAGATAATTTTGCTTAATTTTTGAATAATTGGTTTTCGAACCATTGTAGAAACTGTTGTTGATTCATTTCTCCATGGTAGTCACTCAGCTTAGTTTTAGAAGAAAAAGTTGCCTCTGCGCCCTTGACACAACCATCTTCACTACCAGCATGAACTATTCTATACCTAGAAAAATATGTTTTACCTAGGTAAATTTCCTATCGTTTATATGTTTGTTTACTGCATAATACCTTTTACCATCAACTTTAGTAGTTCAAACATTTATTTTATTTTCATCTTGCCAAGATCAACCAATGGTGCCATTCAGAAAAATCCATGTTTCGTCCATATTTCTTTCATATATTTTTTCAAAAATACCAGTCGTTTGAAAGCTACATGGGAAAGTTCCATAAGTCCTCTCCTTGGTTCATATTTTTTCCATCCGAAGCCTATTTCCTTTAAGAGACTTCCTAAAGAGTTAAGACAACCATCAAGCAGTTGACTGTCATTTAATTTCTTACTTGAAGTTGTCAAAATTACATGATGTTTTAAAAAAAAGTTACAGCTTAAGCATAACCAATGTAAAATATTATAGTTTTTGAATAAAACAACTTACTTGTTTCGTACATTCCATAAATAGTGTCACGGATAGAACTTATATCCAATCTTGACACATTTACAACTCTCTTTAAATAAGAACGTTTTTTCTTAGGTGATAATAATAATTTATTTTCCTTAACTCTTGTCGGAACTGCGCTTACAGTGGAGATATTCAAGTTTAGGGCAGCTGCTAGCCGCTAAAAATTGGTAATGTTGAAATAAAATATATAGACCTTAATATACTCTTTAAAGTTACTTCTCTAACTGCTGTCAAGGGTAACACTGGGCCATTATTGTTGAGTTCTTCCTGTTCTTTCTAAAAATAGCTTATTAGAGCTCTTTGGGCATTTTTCACAAATAGTAAACAACGTAATCGACAGAGATATGTATGTGCACCTTTCTTGTTCTTAAAACAACAGTTCTTTAATGCTATTTATAAAAGGATATGGAGTTTTTGTTAAAAAATAGACGCACAACAACACAGAACAATTAAGGTTAGTTTTGCACGAAACGTAAACAAAATGTCAAAATAGGCCAACGAACGAGCTGGCGCCACCGCACCGTTCACAGTTACACAGTTCACAGTTCACAGTTGCCAACTGTCGGCCAATAATATTCAAATTATATCAATATTTACAATTTTAAATAAACAAAATATTTGCTATAAGTGGGTTCGTATCAAAGAAGAATACTTTAGGTTTGTTGTACATTCAATATCGCATACAGATTTAATATTTTTTGCCCAAATTTAGTTTTTTCATGTTTTCTTACGGATTATCAGCTGATTGATGACGTGCATCGGAAATTGTTTTGCATAAACCATATTCAAATTGTTTACGAAATATCTATATTAATAATCTTAGACCAAAAATTCTGAAATTCCCCTTTCCTTGCCTGGAAACCTAAATTTTTGCATAACCATAAAATCAATGTTAAATAAGCATTCATGTGAGAGCTTCCAACATTTTTATAAGGCTCCAGATAATATGCTGATTACAAAAATTTTAATAATACAACTCAAAATAATAAGTCCTAGAAAACTTCAACATTTTGCGTGACTCTATAATTTATTTTACAGGAAAGTATCGAACGCCATTTTTAGTGCTCTTGACCCAATGCCCTACCGTAAATTTAATAAATAATATATCTGTTAAATACCTACACAATTTTAATATTAAATATTTATTAATTTATCTATCCGTTCTTTAGATCCTTCGACCATTTTCACACTAATTATTTAAAGAAACACATTTAATGTAGGTATAATTCACGGTTTTTCAAGGAAACTTAGAACACGAGATAAACTTGCTTTGATACATTTTTGCTTTTGAAGCAGCATGTAAGAAAAATATAGGTTAAGTTCTTTTCGCTGAAAATGGTTTTGATTTAATGACTGCAATACAACTAAAGGGTCGATCCCAATCCTCCGGCCATAGATATGCAAAGTAAAAAGGTGCAATAAAGGGTCGGACTAAGGAAAATAAGTATGATATATTATATACTGATTTAATCAAGTAAGAAAAAATCGATGTTGGCTCACCCGACATCACCTGGTGAAATATCATCGCATCGGCTTAGGTAGCGTGTAGTTGCTCGTTGAGCTAACGTTTCGTCGCTGTGCCGATGTCTCTGGTTTCCAGGGTGGGAAATACAGTGTATGTATAAAGTTTGGAAACGGCTTAATAATATCACAAATTATTGACCGATTTAAATCAAATTTGGTACAGTTGTGTACGAGGATCTGACGCACCGAATGACGATAATGGCGTTGTTGCCAGCTTTTTACTTTGTCTGGAATTCGAACCAATTTTATATTTTTAAATGTAACTCCCTGTATATTTTTTGATTTATAGTTTTTGCATTCAATTTGTTACACTTTTGGTATAACATACCTTGTTCCTAATATCAGTAGTTTTCGAAATAACCAGTACAATTTAGAAAAAATATATTTTTTATATTAAATGTTCAAACTGCTTTCCTGTACAGCTTGACAGTGTGCTAATTGAAAATAAAATTTTTTAATTGTGTTGTAAATCATTTCTGGTGTTATTAATTCAAATTCGTCCAAAATTCGATGCTGCAAATCGGCCAAATCTTGAGGTTTTGTGATATCAACTCTGTTCTTCAAGTGTCCCCATCAAAGTAGTCGTTAGGCGACAAATCAGGGGACCTAGGTGGCCACTCGATTGTATACCCTCTACCGATCCACCTATTCGGAAAAGTGTTGTTCAAAAATTCGCGCACGTTTCGACCAAAATGGGGAGGAGCTCCGTCCTGTTGGAAGAATGTACTTTCATAATTTGGATCCATCACATTTCGTATAGTAGGCACTATTTGCGTTTCCAAAAGCTCAAGGTAAAGTTGTGATGTCACATTTCCGTCAATAAAAAATAGACCGATCTTGTGGTCAGCCCACATATTCAATTTTCCAGGGCGTTGTGTATGACCTTCTCTCATAACTACCAACCTACAGTTGTGTCTATTGACTTTACCATTTAACATAAATATTGCTTCGTCCGAAAATACTACAAATTTAAAAAACTGGTTATTTTGGTCAAACCTTGACATCATAATATCACAAACTTCGATTCTTCGCTAATAATCATCTTCTGATAACTCTTGAACTACATGTATTTTGAAAGGATGATATTTATGTTTTATTAAAATATTATGGACGGATTTGAAGCAGACGTCACTTACTTGAGAAATTTTTCTTAATGAACAAACAGGGGGTCTCAACAACAGAACTTGTGTCGCAGAAAAAACTTCATCATTTTATATTAAATATAGTTGTGAAAATAAAATAGAAAATAAAAAAAGTTGTTATTATTTAAAAATTTGTTCTTATATTTAGTAGTTTATAATTAAAAAGCACATATTTTTTTTGAATTTTTCGTTTTTAGAAAAACCCAAAATTTTTGTCCAATGAGGAGGAAACAAAATAATAGATACGAACATCCTGCTAGAGTTGTATCAAATTAAAACGAATAATTCAAAAAAAATATGTGCTTTTTAATTATAAACTACTAAATAAAAAAAAATTTTTAAATAATAACAACTTTTTCCATTTTCTATTTTATTTTCACAACTATATTTAATATAAAATGATGAAGTTTTTCCTGCGACACAAGTTCTCACAATGTTTCTGGTGTTTTTCTCTTTAATTTGACTTAATTGAATCCCACTGATGATGGAGGTTTATGCCTCCGAAACATGTATGGTTTGACAACTTTACGATTGTCATATTCAACTAGTGGAGCAGATTGTGTGTTTTACTTTACGTTAAAAATATAATATTCGTTCAAATTCCAGACACACTAAAAAGCTGGTAGCAACGCCAATATCGACATTCGGTACGCCAGATCCTCTTGCACAACTGTACCAAATTTGGTTTAAATCGGCCAATAAATTGTGATGTTATTAAGCCGTTTTTAGACTTTATACACACACCGTATATAAAGACTGCTATGATGATGGTTCCAAGTTCAAAATGCTCCGGAGTTAAACTCGCCTCCCGATCAGATCTACGGATGGGGGCTGGTCCTGGCACTCAAGCGAAATTATCCCAACATCAACCATTTCCAAGAGACAGGCTACTCCTTCAAACAACATTCAAAATGAAAATGGTGTGACAACTGAAGTTGTTAAAGGGCCCACAGCTAGCAGCTTCCAAATTGACTTCTGCAATATAAGAGGACTGAACTCGAACATCAAAGCAGTACATCAACATTTACAATCTACCAAACCCCATGTACTCGCACTGACCGAAACAAAGGTCAAATTATCGACTAGTACGGTCAACTGTTAATATCCTGGGTACGAATTCCATTATCGATTTTGGCATTGGTCTTCTTGTCCGTATTGATATCTATTGTCAACGAGAGGAGACACACGACTCACGAGCCTAACGACTTTGATGTAATGTCGTTAAAAATATCAACGCGGAGAGTAACTAAATTTATCTGCTGCCTTTACCGGCCGCCAAGCGATACCCATTATCGAGACTTATTCTCCTCACTTGCTAATACTCTCGACTTTTTGCAAACCCACCGTCCCAATTTCGAAGTTGTCATCTTTGGCGACTTTAACGCTCATAATGTCAACTGGCTTAAACACTCAAATACAACTGACGAGCAAGGTCGCGAAGTTGACTACTTCACCATCAGCTCTGGCCTCACCTAACCCATGGGTAAACCAACTCGGATTCCAGACCGAGTTGGAGATTTTGCTGGGTTGATCTTTTCTTAATCTCAAACCCCGACTTCTACACTATCACCGTAAAGCCTCTGTTAGGAACGTCTTACCACAACCTTATTTCGGCAATGAACAAACTACAAATTAATGCCGGACAGCCTCCTAAACCACGCATGATCTGGCATTATTCATCAACTAAGTGGGGTGACCCAAAGGACCATTCTCGAACCTTGCCTTGGCGGAACGTTTTTTTTACCTTGGTGATCCATTCATTTGTGCTAGAGAAGTATCGGAGGTTATCCTTACTGGCATGGAAGCCTTCATCCCTCTCTCTCAAGAAAGTGCCCTTCTAACGGCAAGCCTTGGTTTACCAAAATTTGCGAGCTGGTACATCAAAAAATTATTTCTACCGACAATGGCGTCAAAACCCTACCGCCGCAAATCGTACCATCCTTGTTGCCGCTCGAAACCAATGCAAGCCCATAATAAACCAAAGCAAAAAGCACGCAACCAGAGGATCAAAGACAAACTTCTTAAATGTCCTAACGGCTCAAGATCATTTTGGTCGGTAGCTAAGGCCGTCAGTCAGAACTTTACCAAGTCAACCATTTCACCTCTAACACGTTTTGATGGCACCACTGCGAATAAAGCACAAGAAGAAGCAAACTTACTGGCGAAACTATTCTGTCGCCGTCAACGATTAATTTTCAAGAAAAAACTTCACCGAACATGCCCCTTGTAGAATTGAGAATGCCCGAGATTGTTTTCCAACACCGCCAGGTTAAACGAATCTTGAGGAGTCTTGACACCAATAATCCAGTCATCGTAATTAAGACATGCGCTGACCAATTGACACCGGTATTTTGTAGGCTTTTTAACTTATATTACAAGAAAGGAATATTTCCTTCTTGCTGGGAAACTACGCGAGTCCAGCCCATGCCCAAAAAAGACAAGAAGAGCTTGCCAAACAACTATCGTCTAGTCGCATTGCTTTCGGTTATATCAAAAGTTATGGAGAAGACTATCAACGAAAAATTATTAAAATACCTGAAAGACTTCAACATTATCAGTGATCGCTTATGTCACCCACATTTGGAACAACGCAATAGGCGGTAGCACTGGATATTTCCAAGGCCTTTGACCGAGTATGGCATAAGGGGCTCCTAACTAAAGGGAGAGCAAAGGAAATGCCGGTTAAATTTTGTTCATAGCTGTCAAGCTTTCTTAAAAAACATTTCCTGGGAGTAGCGGTGGACGGATTTCTTTCACACACATTTAACATCAATGCCGGAGTTCCTCAAGGTTCTATATTGTCGCCCACCCTCTCTATTCACACTCCCTCTTTCTCTAAAAAAAAGTCACAGGTCTAGTCAACGCTAGTGGTCGAAATCCATGACATGATGTGAGAATTCTGTTTGAAAATGCTGAATGACGTCCCGTTTTATATAAGCACATCAACCCTTCCGCCATTTTCACAGTAACTTTAGATCAGATCAGAGAAGCTATTTGTTCTTCCGTGATTACCAGAATTCCACAGTTCTGTTTTTCATTTATCTTTATCTTGCCTGTTAAGAGTAATAGTAATTTTATTTATTTCATACTGTATTGTAAAACACACCTTTACATAATATTTGTATAGTCTAGAAAATAAGGTTTTACAGCAATAAGTCCGGTCCTTCCCTCTTCGTCGCCTCGTCTCGAAACATTTCACTCATACTGTAAAAGTTGATTTACCGGACTTATAACGTAAATATCTATTACAAGCATGCATGTAATAATGACATTTCACCTATTTTTAAAAGGTAGAAAGTTGACGTTTTTTTGACCTTTACTTTTCACCCGGGTAAAAAATAAAACTATTATATTTTTGTAATTTTATTAAAAATCAATATCTCGAGATGGTATCCAAACACACCAACATTAACACTGTAACACGCTCCCACTCATTACACAAATTTGACGACAATAAATGTTTATTTTTTATATGAATAATAATGACATTTATAAAAAACCAGAAAGTAACATGGTTTATGTTTTACTCTATACTTAAAGTAATCAATTTTGCCGTATTAGCTTGAGTAGCGACAGAACTCTCTATGTATCCCTCAGCTACTGTGCTAGATTTCCAGCCTCCTAACCGCTCGATTTGCATGAGGTCGCCACCGTTATTTGCGAGGAAAGTGCTGTTCTTCTGAAACAGTGGCCAGTAAAACTTTCAATATTTAGCTTCAGAAAATAAATATGCTAGTAGCGCCATTCAAAACCAGGGTTTTCAACTTTGTTTTTCGTACACCATTCTTTAAAACTTTTATATGCCTGGACATATCTCGCGCGGCTTTTAGTTGGCAAAAGATCCTCTTCTACTATTTTTGCTGCATCACGAATTTCTGGTGGAGTAGCAGCAAACTCAAATTCCGCATCTGAGCATTTTTTTCGATATTTTGTAAAATTCTTGACCTTATACAGTGTGTCCCCGGATCGACGCAAGGATAGGTGAACAAGGCTGAAATTTTTTGAGTTGAAGTTTTATCTTCTGGGGTTCAGCCCTGCTTGGATAGAAACTAATTTGTGGCATAATTTTAATTTCGAAAAATCAAATGTGCTTTGGAAATTTTCAAAAAACTTTTTTTCCACCAGTAAAGTGTTTGATTTCTAGGAGATACGAAAAAATTTTATTCATAAAAGATGTTCGGAAATAATAAATGAGTGAGAATACAAAATTTTAAAATCCTATGCCTACTTTGATGTTTTGCATTATTTTTATTGCACGCACCTCCCTATTGAAGATATTAAAAAGTTTCGTTAAGAAAAGTTGTTCAAAGTAATAAATTAAACACGAACATAAAAATAACAAGCAATTAACTTCCTTCAAAATATGAATAAATTTGTTTTAATGCTATTCAGAAAAAAAAATAGTATGCCATGGAAGGAAAAAAAAAATATTTTGACAGTTTGTTGTCAAAAATAGTTTGGTATTTTTAATATTGTTGTAGTGTTCTGTGCTCTAAAACTGATCCGAACTTTCGAAAATATTATTGTAAAATATCAATTATGCTTACTATACCAGAACGGATCTACCTAATTCACTGTTATGGTATAGGTGAATTATCTATTCCAGAGGTTATCAGGCGATTTAATACGAAATTTCCGAACAAAGTTTTAGTCAAATCTACAGTATCCAGACTGGTTAAAAAATTTGTTCCCACCGGTACTGTACATAATATACTAAAAAATTTACAGTCCTTTACAAAGATGCAACCGGGGAAGACATTGAAAATGCCGAAGCAAAGTGCAACGCTTGTGACTATTGTGACATTTGAGATCTGCGAAAACTCATAGATTTGAATGTAATATTTATGCAGTTGATATATGTTTTATTGATTCATAACATAAAAAATAGTAAAATAAAGGTTATAAACTCTAACGCGCCTCTAAGGTATGGTTTCGCTGGAGCAGTCAGCGGCCGCGGCTGGCGTTCGCAATTGGTAGCTCGTTACTGGTTTAATGCGATTTGTATGTACATGGTTTCACTGCCGCAGCTCAGCGACACAGCGTTCGCCGTCAGTTGCAGCGGCTGCGTTCGGACTGCTAGAGAGACCAGTTCAGCACCGATCGTTCAGCAGAATGCCACCGTTCTCGGAAATTGCTGACGAGTGCTTGATAAAGGAGGTGCAAAAGTAGTCCCCTTTATACAACTAGATATAGTAGATGAACTTGTAGAGAGTTTTTACTGACTACTTGCGATAGTACCTGCAATGGTTTGGCCACCTTGAATTAAGCGCTTTCGTTTCCTTGGATTAGAAGAAGGACTCTGTCGGAGCGAGTCAAGTAGTAGATCATCAAAACTTGTCTTTTTTTCTTGCCGATTTTCGGTTGTAGCTGGTAATACAGCTTCAGTTATAGGATCCTGATGATTATTGAGTATATTTTGTTCATTATGATCAGAGCTGACAATTACTTTTAGATTGGTAGCACTATTAGATTCTGATGAAGGAGATGTAAGTAATTCTGCATTAGATGCTAGTTTCCTTTTAAGTGAGGCGCCAGATGTAGAAGGCTTTACTGTTTTGACATTGACTGTTCGAAAGTAGCGGTTTTTTCTGTTACATTCGGTGCTACAGCATTCCTTTCAATATCAATGCGTCCTGGCCTCGGTTATAAATCTGTTACAGATCCTTGATTTTTCAAATGTTCCTCCCATCTTTTTAGGGCATCGATGTCATACTTCTCTTTAGGAATAACATGTCTACCACCCTTTCTGAATCCTGTTTTTATGATTCCGGAATCTACTTCAGCCCAGGTTTTCACTAGCAATGTGGCGAATTCCCTTTTTGGTAGTCGTCGTCTCTGATGACGTCTTTGCCATGTTATTACTTCCCTCTCCCATATTGCCTTAAAGGATCTAAACACACTCAAATCGAGAGGTTGAAGTAAATGACTTGTATGGACTGGCAGTTTAAGTATATGAGTATTTTCTTCTCTTGCGGCTTGAATTAATAAGCAATCCACATGCGAGACATGCCCATCATATATAACAATAATTGGTGCCTGATCACGAACCAAAGGAATAAAAGTCTTTAGAAAGTAATTTCTAAATATTTCGGAGGTCATCCATCCATTGGCGCTGGCTGCATATACGGTGTCTTTGAAAAGGTCTTCATTTCTTTCTGAATTCCAGGAACTCCATACATTATTGCCTTTAAATATTATCAATGGTGGCAATTTTCTACCACTAGCACTTGCTCCTGCCAGGACGGTTATATATTCTCTGCCCGATTCAGCAATAATTCTTGAAAAGGGTTTGCCTTTCGCGCCAACAATTTTAAGACGAGTAGGATCTCTACACAGTGAAGTCTCATCTAAATTGTAAATCCATTCAGGACGATCCTGAAGACCCAACTCCAATATAGCCTTTTCCAATAAAACAAAATGTTGGTCTATTATGAATGGGTCCGTAGATTTCTCTCTGCAGTACTCTAAGCTTTGTGGTTTTTTTCATACTCAAAATGTGCCGTTGTTTAAACTTTATTAGCCAGTCTGTGCCTGGCATATTGTTCTTAAAAGGATTGGAAATATTATTTAAAGTGACAAAGTCATCTTGCCAAAAAAGTATTGGAGGTCGGCCCTGTGTCTTGCTTTTTTCGCCACGGCGGCCAGTTACTCTACAGTAGATTGTAATGTATGTGATTCTGAATTCGGTACTAGTCATCGACATGGTTAATTGACCTTGATTGACGACATTTACTGCAGCATCTAATTGCTCCTCCCCTATCGGACTTTCTTTTATAATTTCGTACCATGACGCCAACTCTCTGTAAAGAATAAAAGCTTTAAGTGTCAGTGCCAACGAACTTTAGCATTCCCAGGAAAATGGGGCAAGTGTAAACTAACCTTTGCACTTGCCCCATTACAATTTTCACACATGCCCCACATTATGTTTTTTTATGGGGGAAGTGCAAACCTGTTCGTGAGTAAAAGCCGCTTTTAGATTTGGTCGGTATATAGGATTTTAAGGCTACAACAATTGACTAAACATAAGAAAATGCAATAAAACTAAAAGTATATTATAAGTTTTTACCTTTGATCAATTTTTTATGGAGATATCACACACTATTCAACGGACCGATTCGGAGATTATGTTACAAATCACTACTCAGAAAGAAAAAAACACCTGGTAACTCGCCGGGAGTTGATAATTTAACAGCGCTAATGTATAGTTAGTTGCCTCGGACCACACAGACAAGTAAACTTTCAATATTGCCTGATTGGCGCTCTGATTTTCCACTTACCCCAGTTTTACACTTGCCCCAGTCTACCCTATACCATATTCAAATCCAACATTATGCATACGAAGGACACATTGATCAGTACTTAATGACAACCGTAACTCTATTTCGATTGGTCAAGCGGCAATAAAACTAAAAGGCCCTGGGCGACAGGGTTGTAATTAGTTTACCGGTGATTTTCGCATTATTGCATTGTATCGTTTGGTGTTATTGTTTGTTGTCAATATTTTGATATAAATATTTGTGTCTTTGACCGTTGTATTTGAATGTATACAGGGTGTTTCAAAAGTACTAACCTGAACATGTGTCCGGAGTTGCCCCGTTTTTGATGGACAGGGTGCGTAAGATTTTTAAAAAAATCGTTTTTTTTTATTATTTTTGTAAATATCCTTTTCCCGATTTTATTGCAATTTGGTACCGTCATTCATAATGATAAGAGGCTTAATTAGCGCTAACTAGATTAAATTTATTAAGTCCAGTGGCGTCCCGGGAAACACTTCAACAGATATTATTGACAAAAAAATGTACGCCACTGACTTTTTTCTAATTTTGATATTTTTTCCGGATATACCAACTAATGATACAATTTTAAAATGTTTTGATACTTTGACGTTTTATCCAAATTGATTTGTTTACTTGGTATGATGCAGCTCTTATTTAAATATGGTATAATATAAATTTAAGTGTTAATATGACTTGTCGAAATGGAGGAATTTGGGCTAACATCTCCTCTTCATCTTCTTCCTCCAACAACAGCATGCAACTAATGTTATTGGCGTTCATTATAAATCATACATAAGCGCTTGCACTACGAAATACGAATATGATCTGAAGCGCGCTGCTCCAGCAGCGCCAGACAAACCACCCTGCAACGACGGCAGATTGCTATTGCTACGCTCGATCGCGAACGCCAACTGCACCCGCTGACTGCTCCAGCGAAACCATACGTTTACTCCCGACTTGGTCTGATCCCGATCATTTTAATGTGGTGTGACGTCAGGGACAAATGCAACACAAGAATTTCGAATTCGGTACCCATACTTACGTGCCCGTGCGATAATATAAACATTTTCAATGTTAAAAGAAGAAGAACTTTGATGAAGATGATGTAGGTACTGTGTTAGCAATGGATTCATTACGCGAAAATCCAAAGCTGTCACTAAGAAAGCGGTACGGAGACTCGTGTTAGCAAATCACATTTGCAACGCATTCATGAAGCAAATAAGGTAAAACCATATAAAGTTAGATTTCGTCACACGTTAGAAGAAGGGGATGAATCCCGAAGGTTGGAGTTTTGCCTAAATTTAGGTGAGAAGATTCTAGAAGATCAAAATTTCCATAAAAATATTGTTTTCTCAGACGAATCGACTTTTACCACTAACGGTGTACCTTCATCACAGAATTGCCGATATTGGTCTAAAGATAATCCAAATTATGTAATAAATTCTAGGCGGTAGTATTTTAAAAAGGTTAATGTTGTGTGTGCCATTTCCTATCATTGTGGTGTAATTGGGCCATATTTTATTAAGGGAAGACTTAATCATCATACTTATTTAAATATCCTAAATCAGCTTCTTGACGAACTACCATACGAACCAAGATATTTTACATATTTTCAACACGACGGCTGCCCTGCCCACTCGACATTTCGGGTATGTGAATGGCTCAATGAGCATTTTCAAGAGAGATGGATAGCCAATGCTGGTCCCATTTTGTGGCCGCCCAGATCTCCGGATCTAACAATAATGGATTTTTATTTTTGGGGTCGAATAAAACAAATTGTATATTTGAATAGGCTTCCAAATGACGTAGAAATTTTGAAAAATCGCATTAAAGATGCAATAAACTCTATTCCCCTGGAGGAAATAAGAGCAGCTTTCACTGCATGTCGGGAAAACATTGAGGAATGTGCGAATAAAGGCGGCGAACTTATTGAATAAATAAATCTTTCAGTTGATGTTAGTAATGAAATAAATTAATTTTTTGATGTATTGTATAAACCGTTGTTAATGTTACTATTAAAATTAATTAATTTTTTGATGTATCTTATAAACCGATCGTGTTTAATTTATTATTTTGAACAACTTTTCTTAACGAAATTTTTTAATATCTTCAATAAAAATAATGCAAAACATCAAAGTAAGCATAGGATTTTAAATTTTTGTATTCTTACTCATTTATTATTTCCGAACATCTTTTCTTAATAACATTTTTTCGTATCTCCTAGAAATGAAGCACTTTACTGGTGGGAAAAAAAAAGTTTTTTGAAAATTTCCAAAGCACACTTGATTTTTCGAAATTAAAATTATGCCACAAATTAGTTTCTATCCAAGCAGGGCTGAACCCCAGAAGATAAAGTTTTAACTCGAAAAATTTCAGTCTTTTTCACCTATTGTTGCGTCGATTCGGGGACACACTGTATGTACGTTTTCAAAAAATAATATATTGTTTAGGGACAGGGAAACCATATTCAAAAAATAATATTTGCTATCTTGATGTATATTATTTGAAATACTAATGTCGGTCTTATTTTTAAATGAAAAAGTCAAAATGACATTTTGCTTTTAATCAAGTAAATGTTGAAAATGTCCATCTCCAACCTCCATGCAATTGTAAAGGAACTGTTCATAATGTTCGTGAACATTATGGAGCATTGCGGGAGTTATTTGTCGGCACTCGTACACTATTCGTTGTCGCAAGTCTTCCAAATAATTGGGTTGGGTTGAATAAATTTCAGACTTTAAATGTCCCCACAAAAAAAAGTCCAGTGGCGTCAAATCAGGAGATCTTGCAGGCCATTCAATAGGACCTCTTCTTCCAATCCATTTTCTTGGAAAATTTTCATCCAGAAACGGTCTCACTGGGAACGCATAATGCGGGGGTGCTCCGTCTTGCTGAAAGTAAATATTTTCTGGCCGATAACGGTCATTTTGGCTAAGTACCTTTTGAGAAATGAAATGGTACATAACAAATTTATGCTTAAATGTAAACAAATAAATGGTAAAAAATACGCAAAAAAGGATACTATCTCAACAGAAGAATTTGGAATTTCACTTGCTCAGTCGAAAAAAATCAAATTCATAGTAAGAATAAAACTTCATTTTGCTTGACATTTCAGTGTGTTCAATAACGGATTAAAATGACTTATATTCTTCAAGAAAGGGTTGAAATTATTTCACTTTTTTTAGAAGTAACGATTGTGCTCGAGCTGCCGTCCTGTCTTATAATGAATTGCATCTAAATGCACACTTGTCTCATACTTACGTGCTACAATTAGTGGCAAAATTTCGTGAAACAGGATCAGTGCTAAACAAAAAAAGGATTGTTGAAAATCCTGTAGGAAATCAAGCTGTAGAAGTTGCAGTTTTGGGTCATATTGCCATCGACCCCATTAAAAACGCATAAGTTCCATCCCTATAGAATAAAACTGGTTTATGAACTTAATGAAGACGATGACGATCGCCGTTTGCAATTTTGCGAGTTAATTAGTGACATGATCATTCGCAATCCACAATTTATTTCTAACATTTGTTTCTCCGATAAATGTACTTCTTTTCTTCACGGTACTGTCAATCGAACAGAATTGCAGGTATTGGTCTGATTCCAACCCTAGAATTTTTAGAGAAGTGCATACTCAACATCCCGAAAAATTAAATGTGTGGTCTGAAATTGTTGGGGACCGTATTATTGGACCGTATTTTATTCCTGGAAATTTAACAGGTGAAATGTACCTGAACCTGTTGGAAACCACTATTAACCATGCTTTAACGAATGCCATAGAAGAAAATGACCGTTATCGACCAGAAAATATTTACTTTCAGCAAGGCAGCACCCCCGCATTATGCGTTCCATGTTAGACAGTTTCTGGATGAAAATTTTCCAGGAAAATGGATTGGAAGGAGAGGTCGTATTGAACGGCATGCAAGATCTCCTGCTTTGACGCCACTGGACTTTTTTTTGTGGGGACATTTAAAGTCTAAAATTTATGCAACCCAACCCAATTCTTTGGAAGACTTGCGACAACGAAAAGTGTACGAGTGCCGACAAATAACTCCCGCAATGCTCCATAATGTTCGCGAACATTTTAAGCAGTGCCTTTACAATTGCATGGAGATTGGAGATGGACATTTTCAACAGTTACTTGATTGATACAAGCGCTAATAAATTTTATTACTTTAAATTTTCTTTTTTTTAGCCCTATTTCTCAGGAACTATTCACTCGATATAAATGAGCAAGGTCGCGTTGGGAAGGCAATTGAGTTCCCTTTATAAAATAGGGTATCACTCGACCCCCCCCCCCTTTCCATTTAAGATTTTAGTGGTGAAAACCACCCCGTCGTTGGGGTTCAAGCAGGGGGGGGGGGTGTGAAAATAGCAAAAAAATATACTGAGAACTAAGGTGCCCGCCTTTGAGCGAATTTTGATTTATTTATTAACAAGACAATAAACCTGGGTGGAAAGTTGTCAGTGCGCCACCCTGTATAAAAAACAAAATGTCGTTTGTTCCCAAAAGTGATCACTAAAAGAGCATTTTAAAATCAAATCATTTTTCTTTTATGATAATGCATATAAATCCAAAAAATACTTGCAATAAATGATTTTCTTCAGTATACAAACTATATAGCATTTTTATTGGACATATTATTGTATTCATAAAAATTCCAGATTTTTTTTCTGGATACACAAAAATAACAAAAGACTGTCTGTTATCCCTCCCAAATTATTAAAGCCCAATCAAACTCCATTCAAAAGGCCCTCTCGAAATGATTTAGATCCGACACGTTGTAATAGGCCCCTTCAAGCATGGATAAATAAAATCGTGTCCTTCCTGGGAACAGTGTGGTACGTTTTTATATTTTTTGCTTTTCTACGTTTTGGTTAAATTTTGGTATGGTTTTTGAATATTAACGTTTTTAATTAAACAGTTATTATTTAGGCATAGACACGAATGAGCCAAAAAATAACTATTTATGAAAAATTTGGTTTTTTGATTTGAAGCAGCTGTCCCAATATGCTTTTCGTCATTCCAAAAAGAAAACTCATTCATAATTTTCTATTGTTTCTGCCATCGCATCGTTAGATGATTGAATTCTCTCTCTTTATTCTTACTTCCAAATAATTGTGGAACTGTGTGCACTTGCAAAATATTGGTATAGTGAGAATCGGAAACTCTGTAAGAGTATGGCAACCTTTAATAACCTGTAATAAGTTGCCACATAGTGCGAACAGTACCTCTTTTTGCGAAGGTACAGGTCGTGGTCCAAATACACATGAAGAGCACAGAGGAAAAACGATCTAAGTCATACTGGGAGCAAAAACGAGTTTGCCGCAATTCTATATAGTTTTAAACTTGCGTTATCACATAAACTTATACATATTGTCAAAAACCGACCTTAGTTGCAGCAAATGCCATTTTAAAAATCATTGTGCTATGGAAGACCGATGTAATTCTTTTTCGATCCTTATAAAATATGGCGTGATAAGCTTGTCGCCAATCATCTCGCGGTTTAGATTAAAACAAATCAAATCAAATCAAATGAAAAAATCCTCTATTGTCCTAAAACAATATCTGCCTTGTTGACAAAGGTATAATATACAAGGGTAACGAGGTGATAATAAACAGAACACAAAAGTACAACAACATTAAATCAAATGAGACATGGTTCAATCGTTAAAGTCAAAACAACCTAAAATTAATAAATATTTTATTAGAAAAGAAGTAGTTAAGAATAATAATTCAAAATGTAAATAGTCGAGTTAGCCTACGCGATAATTTTTTATCGTCAAAATACTTATTAATAGTGTAATATACTTTTTCTAGTAATAGTTTTTCGGTTAGTCTTCTAAATCTCCCCAGACACTGTTGCTTTATCAAATGAAGTGGTAAGTGATTAAACACTTTTTTTTCGCCATAAATAAAAGATTTCTTTATTAGGCTAGATCGTGGAATTGGTAAGTTAAGGAGAAATGATTGACGTGAGGTATAATGGGTGGGGATAGACTAGATAGATAGCTCATTTTAATATTTTTTAAACATTGAGCAAACAGTTTCCAGGATAAACATAAAACAAAGAGGTAACATTGAGTTATTAAGAAAAGAAGGAGGACAAGGTTCATGAGCACACACATATCTGACTGCCATTTTTTTGCAACACAAACACAGATTAGAACAAGTACTGCGCACAAGATCCCAAAAACAAATACCATAACGAAGATGGATCTCAATCAGAGTATAATACAAGACTGTTGCCAAAGGAAAACCCAGATTGTTTGAAATAATCCTAATAGGATAGCAACCAGAATATAGCTTTTGACACAAATTAACTATGTGCTTCTCAAATTTAAGATTGGTGTCCATGTATAGTCCCAAAAATTTACTAATATCAGGCACAGAGCTCGTCCCCCAGATAAACATTATCCAGACGACATCGAAATCTTAATATGTTAGTTTTTGAAATTTCAAAGGATAGCAAACTGGCATCGCACCTCTTGATTTTGCACAAATCATACTTTACATTACCTATCGGCAACCGTGTCATACCAAAGGATGGTCGTCTCATCGGCGAATATGGTGAACGTTCCGCTATATCAAGATGGGAAGGAAAAGGAGAGGGCCAAGTACAAGCGTTTTAGGTCGTTCAGGTCTTTTGTTTAGTTTTGAAGTGAAATTGTACATCCACTTATACCTGTTCCTATATTTCATGTGTTAGTTTTAAAAATGAGTTCAAGTGCCAATAGTGATATCAATGAGGACAGGTCACTAAGTTACCTAACTTGTAAAAGAAAATATTACGGGCATTAAAGATGCGCCCAAAAAAAATGAGAAATCATTCTTATGAAACTTTTTACTATGCAATTGTAAGAGGTTTAAATGTTTTGATCGTTTGGCAGACGAGCAAAAACGTATCATTCCCCCGTTACTTATGATACCTACAGAAATATTTTTGTACGTCATTTTAATATCGTTTGTTTACCCCAGGTCTGATACATGCAGTACCTGCGATGCAACAAAAGTAAAGATAGCATCATTAGAGAAATACAATTGAACAGACGACAGTTGCAGCACGTGGCTACGTCTCATGGCAAACACACGCATCAAACCAGCCAGGACAGCAAGAATCCATATAGTTTCAAACGCTGGCAGGGTGACCCATCGCGGGCACTGGAAGTCAATGTGTCGGTTTAGCAACCGAAAGCCAAACATGTAAAAAGTCTTCTCGCTGTCCTGGTTGGGTTGATACGTGTTGTTGCCACAAGATGTAGCCACGTGCTGCAACTCTCATCTGTCCAAAAAATGTTGTTATTATGTACTTGAAACTGATTGTGAGTGATAAGTGAGCATTCTGCGACCTGAGGGTAACCCGAACGGAAATACGTGGTTAAACCTATTTATCTTCAAATAATCAACAGAGAAGCGAACGCACATGTGAGCTTAGTGGTAGCTCACATGTTGCGACTAATTTTCTGCGAACAAAGGATATTTACTTACTTACTCCGTGGCTTACAATCTTAAGTGGGTTTTTGCCGACAAGACTGCATGTCTTAATTTTGTCCGGTCTAACATCAGACCCACTCCATTTATATTCATTGCTCTCAGATCTTCGGCAATATTGTTCTTCCACCGTAGGCGTAGGCGGCCTAGCGGTCGTTTTCCTACAGGAGCCTCCTCAAAATCCAGGTTAACCCCACGATCATCAGGAAGACGCCTTACGTGCCCTGCCCACTGTAGTCTCCTTGCTTTGACTCTAACGATGTTGGCCGCTCCATATTGTTCTTCTAGTTCTCTATTGCTACGCAATCGGTACCATCCCGATGTTCCATCCCAGATGGCTCCATATACTTTCCCTAGTGCTCAGCGTTCAAAGATGCGCAGTGTCTTCTCGTTTGCCACGGTCAGTGTCCATGTTTCACAGGCATACATCACCACTGGTCTTATTATGGTCTTGTAAATTGAGATTTTAGTTGTCTGTGTCAGTTGTTTTGATTTGAGAAGCTCATTTATTGCAAACAGACATCTGTTCCCTGTATGTATTCTACAATTTATCTCTTCTGTTCCGTCTGCATTTTCTGATAATGTTGCTCACAAGTACTTAATCTTCTTGACCCGTTCGAAGTTATAGTCTGCCATTGTGATGTTTTGTCCTATTCTATCTCTGTTCCTGCTGTCTCTGGTTGTGTACATATACTTAGTTTTTTCCTAGTTAATTCCTAACCCAATGGTGTGTGCCTTGTTTTCAAATCCAATAAAGGTCTCCTTGATGGTTAATCTGCTGTTGCCAACTATGTCCACATCGTCTGCAATTGCCAGTAGTAATTTAGGTTCATTGTTTCCAAAAAGGTTTGCGTGGTTACGTATCTCGGCTTTTCTGATAACATATTCTAGTGCGAAGTTAAACAGCAGTGGTGAAAGGGTGTCGCCCTGTTTTAGCCCATTATTAATTTCAAAAGCATGTGAATACTCCTGTCCCACTCTAACTTTACTCCTGTATCCATTGACACAAACTTTTGTTATTTTCACCAGTTTCTTTGGGAATCCCAGCTTTTTGATAGCCACCTACAGTTGTGCTTTCGCAACACTATCGTAAGCCTGTTTAAAATCTACGAACAGTTGGTGTAGTTCTCGGTTGAATTTCCAGTTCTTTTTCATTATCTATTTAATCGTGAATATTTGGTGCACAGTGGAGCGCCCCTGTCTAAAGTCACACTGGTAGTCTCCGATGATTTCCTCGACATACGGTTTTAATTTCTCCAACATATATTTATGCATTGGTACGATAATTACATCCTCCTTCCATTTATTTGGGATCTTTTTCGTATGCCATATCTTTGCGACAAGCCTGTGTATTGCTCTGTGCAGGGTCTTTCCCCCGTGTTTCAAGCATTCCGCGGGGAGCCCGTCGCTTCCAGGGGCTTTATTATTTTTTAGTTTCTATATGGCTTGCTTGATCTCGAGATAGGTTGATGGTGCGTCTTGTACTTTTGCTGATTGTAAAGTTGCTTCTAATTTCTTTTCTGTGTGTTCAATGTTAAGAAGTTTGTGGAAGTATTGTGCCCAGGTGTTCATTACTTCGTTTTTATCTGTTATCAGATGTCATTTTTCTTATGGAAAGTTTTGTGCCCGGTGTTGGTATCCTCTTTCACACCCGCTATTTCACTGAAGTAGGCTTTTGCGTTCCTGTTTTGTTAGAGTTCTTGGATTCTCTGGACTTTTATTTTTTGAAACTCTCTCTTGTGGTTTGTTTTCAAAGCATTTTTAAGGTTTTTACAGGGTGGAGTTGCTAGCACCACGCCTAACCCTCCTCCTTCATCCGGGCTTAGGACCGGCAGTTCCGCGCCGCAAAACAGGCGGAGTTAAACAAAGGATGCAACTAGTTAAGTAAATAGATTATGAAACAAAATAAATATATAAAACGCACTTTGAGAAAATATGACTTTAAAAAATGAAAGGTAAGCTTATATTCCCCACAAAGTGAATAGTGGCAATTTTGAAATTGCTGCAAGAGTAATAGACAAAAATAAGATGAGAAGAGCTCGGGAAAAGTTACGAAACAGTCTCCTGGGTCCGACAAATTTACAACACTTAGAATAACTATACTGGGTCTCCCAAAAGTCCCGCATAAAGTTAATATCAATTAAAGGAAAACGATCTAGGAAAAATGCTCGGACCCGTGAATTATTATTTTTAATTGTGCATTTTTTGACATAAAAAAATATTATACAGGGTGTCTCATAGAACAGTTGTCACGTCTTTGACAATTTTTTTAAATGAAATGCCTAACTTTTTATTAGGTTTTCAAATTCTACGACAAATTCTAAATATTTTTTATGTAGGACTTGCTATCCCGATTTTCAGCTGTTTCCAAGATATTGACATTTAATATTTTTTTATTAAAGGTAATGCTTTTAGTACATATTGTATTTTATATTAGAACTTGTCAAATAAATCAGGTATCTTACTGTCATCAACTGTCCTTAATTATGTCAATACTGACTTTGACTTAAGTAATTTGTCAATTACCTAAAGATGTTAACAGAAAAGCAGCGCATCGAAATTTTAATTATGTTGGGGTGTGGGGACAAAATAAAAAGTCAAGCTGAGGTTTGTACTTTGTTTAACGAAAAGTATCCAGAAAACCAAATTACTCAGTCGACTCTAAATAGGGTATTCCATATATTTGAGGAGCATGGTACAGTTAGAGATTTACCTAGAAGCGGTCGGGCACTCGTTCTAACCGAGGATAAAAAAATCGATTTAATGTTATCGCTTACTGAAAGCCCCCACTCTTCAGTTGTTACTTTGGCGTTAGATAATGAAGCTACTTGTAGTACAGTACCTACATCGATATTTTAAGAGCGCAAAATTGCATTCTTATAAACCTCTTCTTGTACAGGAACTACTAGAAGATGACTGTGATAGACGGCTTGAATTTTGCGAAGAAATGATGATATGGATTGATACTAGTAATGCCTTTTCAAGTAATATTTTATTTTCTGATGAAGCTACATTTTGCCTAAACGGGCAAGTTAATAGACAAAATTATCGATTCTGGTCTAATGATAATCCGCGATGGTTACTTGAGACGCACGCTGGGCAGGCATAATAAATAATAGAATTTTGGGACCTTACTTTTTTCAAGAGAACCTTACCGCTGAACGTTGTTTGGATTTTTAACATTTGATTTAATTCCGGCATTAGCAATTATTTTTCCTAACCAGATGGATCTAGATATTTCAAATGAGATGGTATGGTTTCAACAAGATGGTGCCCCTCCACACCTTGGCGTGGAGGTCCGAAGGTACCTAGATGAAACCTTTACAAGCCGTTGGATTGGTCGTAGGGGTACTATTGAGTGGCCACCTAGGTCGCCGGATTTAACACCGCTGGGCTATTTTCTTTGGGGTTATTTAAAGGAAAGGGTGTACCGAAACAGACCTAACAACATTGAAGATCTCAAAGAAAGAATAAGGACAGAAACAAATAGAATACCTCCTGATTTTATAAGGCATGCAGTAAACGGATTTTACCATCGCCTAGGGGCGTGTCAGGTAGAAGGCGGTGGACATTTCCAGCATTTGTTGCGCTTTTAGAATTTTCATTTTAGTAATACATAACAAATTTTTATGGATGACCTTTTTGTTTCAATTTTCAAATTAAATGTCAATATCTTGGAAACAGCTAAAAATCGGGATAGCAAGTTCTACATAAAAAATATTTAGAATTTTTCGTGGAATTTGAAAACCTAATTAAAAAATAGGCATTTTATTTAAAAAAATTGTCAAAGACGTGACAACTGTTCTATGAGAATATTTTTTTATGTCAAAAAATGCACAATTAAAAATAATAATTTACGGGTCCGAGCATTTTTCCTAGATCGTTTTCCTTTAATTGATATTAATTTTACGCGGGACTTTTGGGAGACCCAGTATAAAGAGAAAACGCTAATTTTAAAAGAGGCATAGGGGAACTAGAACTGAAGAACATATTTCTTTCAAGAAACAGGCTTCATATTTCTGGGGCATGACATGCTTCCTCTAGATCAGCAAAATACATAGCTTCGTTAAGATTTTCCAGAAACTAATAATTTATTGGATAACTTACAAAAACAGTATGACAACTAAGCTTCAATCAAAACTAAGACGTCCATTACAACGATTTGTTAGTTCCATGTTAACTCCCAGTTAACTCCATGCCAACGAAATAATTTTAAGAGGCCTTCATCTGGATGGCAAAACGACGGGTTCCTGAGGATTTTCAGAACCAATAAACATAAGAAAAATTAGAACATTTGCCGATTAAATTATGAAGATGGTATCTATAATCTAGCCAACAGTAATTTTACTGAATTTGGTTTAGTACAACGATGTTTTTATCAGATTTTTTTCTGCGATATCATCTGACTTTTATTCTGTCAAATTATTGCATTCTAACTCAGGAAAAGTAAGCCAAGAGCGATGGCTTACGTTGGCAAATCGTATTTTGCGCTTATACATTGCAACAGAAAATTCCAGCTCGACTCTAAGAGAGTTAGCAACTAGTATTTTGCATGTTTATCGGCCAATGCAGATTTCAATTAAAGTTAACTCGTCATGTAAAAGCGGAGCACAGCATATCCAGAAGTCTGTTAAACTGATTACTTGACTCTGCCGTTACTTGGTGGAATTCCATAACTGAATTATATGAGAAAGTAAACCCAATTTTTATTTTAATTCCACTATATTTGAAACTTTAAAGAATTATTTATAAAATTCGACTAGTTTCGCCATTACTGTAGTTTTATCAACAATGAATGATATAAAAGTGAAGGTGTATAGAATGTATAAATTCTGGTTTTCCTAACAATTTCCGAGGATTCCAACAAATCTTTAAATTTAGGGCCTGTATTATCAGTGTGGAGAATTCGGTAATTACGGTTAAATTTATAATTGCATTGTAGTAAGTGACTGGAATTCTTTTTCCTTAACAGAGCTTGAAAAATGTTCCTTTATTCTTTTAAAAATACTTATGCAAGATTGGCCTATATATGTTTTAGGGCAATCATTGCATGTTAATTGATAAATTCCCCCTTAATTGTCTTTGTCTTCTTTGGTTTTGTTATTTTTTTTATTAAAGAACCTGACGAATATTAGTTTTAAAAGCGATGTTAACATTGAAGTTTGTAAGAAATTTAGCGATGATTTCACTTGCTTGACCGATATAAGTAATTAATTTAAAGTTACTCACATTTTCTTTGGTAAAAGGAAAAGTCATACTTATATAAATGACTTTTTTTTAACGTTTTTTTATTTAAAATTGTATCTATTATATGGAAAGTATATCCCTTATTTATAGCTATTTGTTTAATTATGTTTAGTTATTTTTGAAAGTTAATTTTATTCATAGAAATCGTAATTAATCTGTGTATTATGCTGTAAAATGCGGCGCATTTATGTTGTGTAGGATGACAAGATGATTTGTGTATAGTTGTATCTGTGTGTGTTGGTTTCTGAAAAATAGAAAAAACATGTTTGTTATTTTCTCCTGATATTGTTAGATCTAGAAAGTTGATGATATTGTCTATTTATTTTTCTATAGTGACTTTTATATTAGGGTGAATATTATTTATATAATCAAGAAAGAGTGTTAATTGTCTATCAGTGCCGGTGAAGCAAGCCAAAATATCGTCTTCGTATCTATACCAATAAATAAATTTGTTGAAAAGGGAGTGATTACTTATCCTACTTTTCAGCAAATTCATGAATATCTCAGCCCATAAAGGACTTAGTGGATTTTCCATAATCAGTCTTTCACTGCTGGAATAGATGATTCCATTGAATTTAAAATAATTTTGTTCTAAACATTTCTTCAACAAATCTAGTATTTCATGTTTTTTGATAAATTTACATTTTTTGAGGAAAGTAGTTTTTGGACTAGATCAATAGTATCAGAAACAGGTATGCTAGGGGAATAACTTGCTTACATCAAATGATACTAATTTTGCATTGGCCAAAAGCTTAATGTTTTCAATTTTTTTAATTAAAGAAATAGAATATTTTATCTGAAATTTTGCAAAAAAGTTGGTTAATTATATCAATTAATTTTTTTGATAATTTAAATGATGGTGCAGAAAATAAGGAAACAACAGGTCTAGTAGAGTAGCCGGGCGGTGACATTATTCGCCCATGTTCTCGCCGTTTGCACTTTGCTGACTGTATCGCTTTATTGCAATTGACATAATAACACACGTTTCGATTCACAATTAGTGCTTATTAGTTTATTTATTTACAAACTCAACAGGTATCGAGATACCCTTTTACAGAGTAGAAAATCATCTTATTGCTGCAAACGCGGATGCATCGATAAGGGAAAAATGTCAGCATGCGTACGATTTTCAATATGACAAATTATAAATATGGAAGAAAACGGAAGATACGTTTGCCCTTTAAAGGAACATTGGGTTTTGCAAGTAAGATAAGAAAAAATGTAAAACTTGATTATGTACGTACTGTATCTGATTGTGTTAAAGGTCGGGGAAGAGTTGTGTTTAGACTTTCATTTTTCACTGTAACTATCTGATATTTTGCAACAATATCCGTCGCCGGGGAAACACGACTGACAGTGAGAGTCGTGAAAAAATTGTATTTTTTGATTTTTTTAACTTGTGTGTCATGTTATACTTACAGTTCTCATTTTAATGTTCCTAAATAAAAATTATTAACATTACTTTGTGTACATTTGTACTCGATTCATCAATCCCTCAAAGCCATTGATCTGGAAAAGCCCAGGCCAAACATTGGTCGCTTCGTGCCGGATATTGCAGCAATCCTATGGAATTCACCACTAACAATCAATAATCAGGTTCTTCGATATACATTTCATAAAGACTCATTATACAAAAAAGAGGATATCCAGGAAGGTGTAAGTACTTATGATTTAAGTATTTTGAAGGAAGTCAAACCGTAAATCCAGGTAGTCTGCTGATGAACAGGTGCCATAATAATTATTGACGTTTAATTTTGGACATCAAACTGACAGCAAATGATGATTTGATCCCGATTTTGTTTGGACAAGAACAGGATTAACCCAGATATTACTACCGTCCTTTTAAAAGGCATTTCGATTACAGGTTACTTGAGTAAGCTTCGTGTATTTTTTAATAGATGTCGCAGTAAGTACCGCATTGGTAGACATCAAATCATGACACCTGCCATCTTAGTACATTTCAGCTAGCGTTTTGGAAGTGTATAGACGTATTTTAAAACTTTGTTTTTCTGAACTGTGATCATGAATGATTGGAGGTAAGCTCATTTAATTATCTAAATATGTTAATTTTCATTAGGCATGATATTTAGATACCATTAGGACATAATTACATTATACTCTTAGATATAATACGTTAAAGGTTATTACAATGCATAATAAGGGGTCAAAATGGCGCCGTCCTTTTAAAAGGACGGTAGTAAAATATGCTACTGCATATTTGTAATATATTTTTATTATTTTAGAAGGCCGTTGAAACTGCATGAGCTACTTGA
Organism: Polydrusus tereticollis; assembly: GCA_963920685.1. Lineage (NCBI taxonomy): Eukaryota > Metazoa > Arthropoda > Insecta > Coleoptera > Curculionidae > Polydrusus > Polydrusus tereticollis. The sequence goes on along the minus strand of OY987332.1, from coordinate 41,156,623 downwards.
GGAGCTAGAAAATGTCGACGAAATACCTGTTACTCCAGATGAAATAATACTTTTTCCCCCTGAAAATGCAAATGACGACATTACCGATTTTGACTCTGGAGATGATGAACTTATTTCCCTCAATAATCTCCCAGGAAGCCAACTGAGAAATGACGTCGAAGTAATAATTCTACAGAAACGTATAGCTAATGAGAATGAATATGATTCTGATGATGATGTACCCTTGGCTCAACTTTATCCTGGAGCAACTCTGCTACCCAATGGTAATGGTCGGTCCATCCATCCACCTCCAACAAAAAAGATAAAAAATATGTTGTGGATTCAAGAAGATATCACACCACAACCCGATTTATGGGAACAGCCCCTTGGACCAGTTCACGAGCTTACGCCTTTGCAATTATTTGAATGTTTCTTTGACAGTGAGATAGTTGATATGCTAGTGACCTTCTCCAATAGATATGCTTTGAAGAAAAATCTGCCAGGTGATGTATCCACTACAGAAATGAAATGCTTTTTGGGGGTATTAATTTTGAGCGGTTATGTAGATGTTCCTAGAAGATACATGTATTGGGAAAACAGGAGTGACACTAACAATATTCTAGTGACTAAAGCTATGTCAAGAGATAGGTTTTCTTATATTATGAAAATACTACATATTTGCGATAATGATAATCTTGAGCAACAGGACAAGTATGCCAAGCTTCGTCCTCTATTCACTCTTTTAAATAAAAGGTTTTTGGACTTCGCACCTTTGGAGCAACAACACAGCATCGACGAAGCAATGGTGCCTTATTTTGGAAGGCACTCTTGCAAACAATTTATTAGAGGAAAACCAATACGATGGGGGTATAAGCTTTGGGTAGGCGCTTTACGTTTTGGATATACAGTCTGGTTTTCCCCATATCAAGGCGCATCAGAGATTTTGCCTAATATGTATAAAGAACTGGGGTTAGGGTCAAGCATAATCCTCCAATATGCAGATGTTCTCAGCTCCAAATGGCCTGGTATTCACTTCCAATTGTTTTTTGATAACTTCTTTACTTCTATCCATTTATTACATGAACTAAAACTAAGAGGTCTAAACGCTACAGGAACAATACGCGAAAATCGTTCATTGAAATGCCCACTTTCTAGCTCTTCTGTAATGAAGAAATCAAAAAGAGGGGAGTTTGAGTACCGACTGGACAAAGATACCGGTATCGTTGTATGCCGATGGAACGACAATAGCGTTGTCACTATAGCATCTAATTTTACGCCAGTTTTCCCTCTGGGCTATGTCAAGCGCTTTTCTCAAAAGGAGAAGAAACATATAAATATTGAACAACCAAATATGATAAAATCATACAATACCTATATGGGCGGTGTAGACAGGGGGGACCAAAATATGAGCCTATATAGAGTCTCCATTAGAGGGAAGAAGTGGTATTTTCCCCTGTTTGCACAATGCTTGGATATGGCCATTCAGAATGCGTGGCAATTGCATCGAACTCAAGGGGGAAAATTGGATCAGTTAGAGTTCCGACGAGCGGTGGCTGGAAACATTTTGGAATCCAATCAGAAGGATTATAAAAGAGGTCCATCAAAGCGAAATCCGTTTGAAAATGCTAACTCGAGGTTCGATGGTTTGAACCATCTGGTCCTTTACCAAGAAAAGCAACTTAGATGTGGAGAATGTCACAACAAGGTACAATTTCGCTGTGAGAAATGTAATGTGCCACTTCATCCTAAGTTTTGCTTCAAAAACTACCATACCCTTTAGTTATAGTTTTATTTGTTTCAATTGTTAAAACTTTATTTGTTTCAATTGTTAAAACTGTACTTTCATTATAAGTTATGTCGTAAAATAAAAATGTAATTTAGTAACAGTCTATAGTTCATATTACTACCGTCCTTTTAAAAGAACACCTCATAGTTCTGAGTTAGCGATCAGAAATGCAAAAATTTGGATTTTTTTGTGTATTTATAAAGGAAACCAGGTAACATTTGTGAAAAACTATTTAAAATGTTAAAAAAAAAGTTTCAGTAACATCTGGGTTAAAGTAATAATTTGAGGTTTGCACCCATCCTTTCCTTTTCATTTACCTATATCCTATACGTTTGATTTGTTTAAATACTGTTTATATTACTTGAAATCGTACATTTTAGTTAATTTTTTATAATTTAAACAAAATGTCTGAAGACGAATTAAAAACTAAAATAACGGTGTTAATTCAAAAACGTGGCTTAATTAAGGCTACACTTACACGTTCGGCAGCTATATTAAAAAATTTGACGATAAAAATAAAATTTGTGAATTACAAACACGTTTAGAAAAAGTACAAACTACTTGGCATGATTTTGAACTTGTTCAGTCCGAATTAGAGCTAATTGATTTAAATACCGATCATTCTAATGAAAGAGAAATGTTTGAAAACAAATTCTTTGAACACTCAGGTGAGGCAAAATATATCATAGAACAGCATTTATCTCAGACGTCTAATAAATCTACTCCTTCATCAAATTTAAACACCGCAAATTTTATTTCACCAATTATTAACGCCAACTTGCCTAAACTTAATTTACCTGAATTTTTTGGTTCATATGATAAATGGTTACAATTTTCAAATACTTACAAGTCTCTCATACATGATAATCAAAATTTAACTAAAATACAAAAATTTTGGTATCTCAAGTCGTGCATAAAAGGCGATGCCGCCAGTGTTTTAAATGCATTGGAAGTGTCTGAAACAAATTATGACAAGGCGTGGGATCTTTTGCGCGAACGCTTTGAAAATAAAAAAGTGATCATTCACACACATTTAAAGGCCATTTTTGACATACCAGGCATTACAAAAGAATCTCATTGTCATCTAAGAAATCTAATTGATACATTTAATCAACATCTGCGTTCCTTAGAATCGTTGGGACTTCCTGTCGATTCTTGGGACACCATCATAATTTTCCTCATGTCATCAAAATTAGACCCTCTTACTAAACGTGAATGGGAGGAATATTCATTAAAACTGGCAACAGCTACACCCTCTACTGATGACTTTACATCATTTTTAAATAAACGTTGTCAACTATTGGAAAATTTACATCCGTCAAATCCAGTGATACAAAAAACCACTTTTCAAAAGTCAAATAATCTACATTCAAGCATGACACACGTTTCCACAAATCAAGTAAAATGTCTGTTCTGTAAACAAGACCACTTTATCTTTACGTGTGGAAAATTTTTAAAATTGACCACACATGAAAGATTAAACCAAATCAGGCAACTTAATGCCTGCACTAACTGTTTACGTCAAGGGCATTCCTCAAAGGAATGTCGCAATCAATATTCTTGTAAGAAATGTTCCCAAAGACATAATACTTTACTACACTTATTCACAACTCAAAACTCCCATCAACTTAGAAGCAATAGCACTGCTCAAAACATATCACAAAATAATTCAGCACATTCGTCAAATGGTGACACTTCTCAAAACTCAAATAATACTAACTCAAGCCAATCTCAGGCACGTCCTATTACATCTAATACTCATGCGCTTTTAGCCAATCATCGCAATAATCCAATCTCAAATAATTCACATATCAATAAATCGCAAGCTCTCTCTGTCACAAACTCAATTTCTCTTGAACCATATATTCTACTTTCTACTGCAATTGTGTCTGTTCTGGATAGGAATGGCCAACAACATTCATGCAGAGTCCTATTGGATAACTGTTCTCAGTCAAACTTTATAACAAACGAAATGTTTAATAAACTTGGACTATCATCAACTAAAATATCTCATTCTGTAGAAGGATTCGGTAGTGGTGTAACTACAATCTTTAAAAAATCTCAAATTACAATAAAATCTCAAATTAACTCTTTCACACTGGAAAGCTTATCATTTTTAGTCACTGATAAAATTTCTAAACATTTACCAAATTTTTCATTTGACGCCACAAATTTACAGATACCACAAAACATAATCTTGGCTGACAGTTCTTTCAGTCAACCAGGCCCAATCGATATGCTTCTTGGTGCTTCAGTATTTTGGAATTTAATATGTATCGGACAAATTCAATTACCACACACTGGTACAGTATTACAAAAAACTAAACTAGGTTGGATACTATCTGGTCCATTGCCATTCAATTTTGTAAACAATTCCATTTGTAATCTGTCTGTTGACGTACCTACAGGTCATCTTATTCAAGAACAGTTGCAACGCTTCTGGCAAATCGAAGAGTTTCCTTCTTCAGCCAAGCTTTCACAAGATGAAATTGATTGTGAAAATCTTTTTTCACGTACTACTACACGCGATGAATCGGGTAGATTCGTTGTACGTTTACCATTCAGAAACAATTCAATTGACCTTGGTGACTCGTACGAAACAGCACTCAAGCGTTTCTATACTACTGAGAAAAAATTATGTAATAATCCCGAATTCAAAGAACAATACATTAATTTTATGTCGGAATACGAAAAATTGGGGCATATGTCTAAAATAAATTCAGCGAATGTGGATTCAGAAAGTACTAAGTTTTATTTGCCACATCATGGAGTAGTAAAGGAATCCAGTACTACTACCAAGTTACGCGTTGTTTTTGACGGATCCGCCAAAACTTCTAGTGGAATCTCACTCAATCACACTCTCAAGGTCGGTCCAAAACTACAAGATGACTTAATTGATATTGTTATTCGTTTCAGAATTCATAAAATTGCATTCACCGCTGACATAGAAAAGATGTATAGATGCATCATGGTCAATGAGCACGATCGCGATTCTCAGCGTATTTTATATCGTTTTAATCCAGCAGATGAAGTTTCTCATTATCAATTGAACACTGTAACTTACGGAACGTCTTGCGCATCATTTTTAGCTATCAGATCTTTACAGCAGGCGGCTATAGACAACAAATATTCTTATCCTCAAGCTTCCGAAGTAATTTTATCAAGTTTCTATGTTGATGATCTTTTATCAGGATCTGACTCAATTGAACACGCGCGAAGTTTAATTTCTGATCTCAATAAGATTCTACAATCTTGTGGATTCTATTTGCGTAAATTTGTCGCAAATCACGATTCTGTGTTGACTGACATTTCCGCTGACAAATCTGAATTAAATCATAAAACAATTTCAGATGACAAGACAATCAAAACATTAGGTTTAACCTGGAATTCCAGCCAGGACACCCTTCAGTACATAGTTAATATAACCTCCCTTGCACGCGTTACCAAGAGAACAATTCTGTCAATAACAGCTCAAATTTTTGATCCGCTTGGGTTAGTAGGTCCTTCAATTATTCAGGCCAAACTAATTCTTCAGCAACTTTGGCAATTAGGTTTGGATTGGGATGAAAGTATTCCTATGGAACTACATAGATCTTGGATGCAATTTGCTCAACAAATTCCACAATTAAATGAAATTCACATATCACGACATATTTTATGTACAAACCCCGTTAAGATTGAACTACATTGTTTCAGTGATGCCTCACAAAAGGCTTATGGTTGTTGTTGCTACTTGCGTAGTATTGATGTAACAGGAGGAATAAACGTAAACCTTCTTTGTGCTAAATCTCGCGTAGCGCCTCTCAAAACGATCACACTTCCTCGATTAGAGCTTTGTGGAGCTCTATTGCTTACTCGATTGACTCAAAAGGTCATTAATGCTCTCAAACTTGATATAAATAATATTTACTACTACACAGATTCTACAATATTATTATCATGGCTCGCTTTACAGCCGAATCAACTTCAAACATTCGTTGCTAATCGCATCTCAGAAATACAGCAATTTTCAAAGTAAAATCAATGGTCGCATGTTCTTAGTGAGCACAATCCTGCGGACATTATATCACGGGGATTAGACAATTTGAAATCATCACATCTTTGGTGGAATGGTCCATCATTCTTGATGCAAAATGAGATTTTACATAATGAAAGTAAAACTGTAGATAGAGAAATTCCCGAGTTTAAAACAAACTCTGTTATTATGGCAGCTCAAACGTCATTTAATATCTCTATATGCGACAAGTTTTCTTCATTTACACGTCTAAAAAGAGTTACAGCATATTGCCTACGATTCATAAAAAACATTAAAATAAAATCTACTAAATCACGCTTAACCGGGCCTCTTTCAAGATACGAACTTGCTCAATCTGTTATTATTATATGTAAATTAGTTCAATCTCACTACTTTATGGAAGAATATACCTTGTTAAAAGGATCAAAACCATTACCTGCCACCAGCAAAATATTAAAACTAAATCCTTTCTTAGACGAAAATGACCTGATTAGAGTGGGTGGTAGATTAAGGCATTCAAATTACAATTTTGATCAAAAACATCCAATCTTGTTACCAAGTTCTGGAAATTGTACGAAATTAATAATTCTATATGAGCATATACGCAATTTACATGCAGGTGCTCAAATGACATTGTCTGCTATACGTATGACATTTTGGCCAATCAATGGTCGCAATGTAACTCAAAAAATTTTGCGCTCTTGTGTAACTTGTTTCAGAGCAAAACCAATTGACACCATTTATCAAATGGGCAATCTACCCAAAAAACGCCTCACACCTCAACGTCCTTTTCAAACAACCGGCATTGACTTTGCTGGACCATTTTTGGTGAAGGACGGTAAAACAAAAAACAGACTCTTAGTAAAATGTTATTTATGTGTTTATGTATGCTTCGCTACAAAGGCTGTACACCTTGAATTAGTTGGTGATTTGTCCACCGAGTCATTTTTAAATAGTTTAAAAAGATTTGTATCTCGCAGAGGCATTTGTAGCGATATTTATACTGACAACGGTACAAATTTCGTTGCTGGAGAAAGTACACTCCGCAAGATTCTTACTCAGATTAAAAAGAACGATAAATTTAACGAGTTTTTATCTATAAACAATATATCATGGCATTTTTCGCCACCATATGGCCCTAATTTTGGAGGCCTATGGGAAGCCTGCGTCAAATCAGCCAAGTACCACTTGAAACGAATCGTTGGAAATGCTCATTTAACGTATGAGAGTTTAAGTACAGTATTTATACAAATTGAAGCGGTCCTAAACTCCAGACCCCTCTTTCCCATGTCCAACGATCCTAATGATTTATCCGTACTCACACCCTCACACTTTCTTATTGGTCAACCTCTTAGTGCATTACCTCAAGATGACATTAGAGAATTAAATCCAAACAGACTTAATATATACCAGAGATTACAACAACAAGTACAACACTTCTGGCAGCGCTGGTCTCAACAGTATATATCTAATCTACAAGAACGCAGCAAATGGATGAAGAATTTTCCAAATGTGAAAATAGACTCCATGGTGTTATTAAAGGACGAAAATTCCGCTCCGTTAAATTGGAAGGTCGGCCGTATCACAGAAGTTTTTCCTGGCTCCGATGGTGTTACACGCGTTGTTAACGTAAAAACCATACATGGTGTTTTTAAAAGGCCAGTGTCTAAAATTTGTGTACTACCTGAGACAGACAATTAACTCATAGTTCGTTTTGTTATGTAGTCTCTTGATGTGCTACTATTTGTTGAAAGTCAAGCCTTTCAAAGGGGGCGATATGTTTAGACTTTCATTTTTCACTGTAACTATCTGATATTTTGCAACAATATCCGTCGCCGGGGAAACACGACTGACAGTGAGAGTCGTGAAAAAATTGTATTTTTTGATTTTTTTAACTTGTGTGTCATGTTATACTTACAGTTCTCATTTTAATGTTCCTAAATAAAAATTATTAACATTACTTTGTGTACATTTGTACTCGATTCATCAATCCCTCAAAGCCATTGATCTGGAAAAGCCCAGGCCAAACAAGTTGTCTAGCGCATTTTTCGGAAATTACAACTTTTTATTCATACATAAAAAGAGAATGGGAGTCCATCATTTTCTTGCAAGGTATTTCTTTAAAATAATTTTCTTAAAATGTTTTAGAGTTAGAAGTTTATATTAAAAACAAAAATAAATGAGTACGAAGAAATAACTTAATAGAGCTTTTTTATATAGTTTTTAGTAAACAATCATTATTTTTTATTAAAAACAGAGAGCTTAAATTTATTTATTTTCGAAATGGAAATACGGTTGTTGTTTGTGAATTAGGTAGGTATAGCACTGCGAATTTCTACCTAATTAATGATAGGCCATAATTTCAAGAGCGCATTCTTGAACAAAATTCAAGTAAAAAAGTTCATATAAATATGTGTCCTTATTTATTAATATCTCAAAGATCCTTCTGCCGATTTTGGTGAAATTTGGCAGAGTCGTTGGTTATGATAAGACGCTAGGTAAGCACTAACTAGATAATAATTGTGAGTTCCAGTGGCATCTCGGGGGGACGGGGGGCACTCCCACGAATAATACTGACAAAAAAATGGTACGCGACTGATTTGTTTAGAAATTGTATATTTTTTCTGAGTTATGCAACTAAAAATACAACTTATTTGTCTCTTGATATTTAAAATTGATAAAATAAAATTAAAATTGCAGATGACACAACCATTGCATGTGTTGATAAGGAAGTGGAAAATGCCTGGGAGTACTCGGGGCTGGCACAGGAAATAGCTGAGCAATGGTTTGTGGCAAACAAACATTTCTTAAATCAGGATAAAACACAACGGATGATATTTGCAACCAGAGATATCCCAGAGGCCTATAGAGCTGACCCAGTGAGGTTTTTGGGTGTTTATCTGGACAGGGGGCTGCACTGGGATGCTCATGTTGCACATGTGTGCAAATTACTAAGCAAAAACATATTTATGCTTAGAAGCCTGGGTGAATGTGTGTCAAGGTGTGTGTTAAAGGATGCATATTTTGCAAGTATCCATTCACACATTAACTATGCTATAGTGGTTTGGGGACATAGTAGTGGCGCTGCATTGGCGTTTGCTTTGCAAAGGAGGGCTCTCCGGTGGTTTGTGGTCTGGGGTACAGAGAGGATTGTCGCCAGGCTTTTACTCGTAATAAAATACTGACACTACCATCTCTATTTATCTTAGAAACTCTACTCTATGTCAGATCGCACATCGATCATTATGCCACTCATAGTTCTCTACATGACCATGATACTCGTCACAACTCAAATCTTGTGCCAAACTATTGGCGACTTAAAAAGTGTCAAGATGGCCCTGGGTTCTTTGGGATTCACTTCTACAACAAACTCTCATACCATCAGAGAAATCTACCTATTGGAGATTGAAAAGAAAGGCTCAAGGCATTTCTCATCAGCAAAGCATAGATGCAGAGATAATGCAATATCCAATTTTTCATCGTTGCCTAAAACACGTGGCCATCCATTCCTAGGCAAGTCCTTTACTGTGCCATGTTCATCAAATTTGAGGAATATTTTACTAACAGTGCCCTGTGAAATTTGATTTTCTGGATATTTAGCATTCAATAAAGCGCAAACTTCACTTTGACTTCTTATTTTATCGCCACATCCTAACAATATCAAGATTTCGATACGCTTTCCGACAAAACCATTTTTGTTTAGAAAATTCTAAAATAATACTTCGGAAATACCTAAATTAATTTTACAAGTTCACAATGTCACAAAATGTCAGAAGGTGAAACAATGAAGATCTCTTACCTTGAAAGGTAAAAAAACATCAATTATTTATCATTTCCGCTTATTTAAATAGGGATTTTTTTAAATTTTTTGCCATTTTGAAATAGCTTGACAGAATCGCACCAAAATTAATGAGCATACTGTACGAGATATTAACTTTCAAATGATGTATCACAAGCTGTATGTTTCTATTTAAAAAAAAAGATCGATGTCGTCATATCTTTGACAAATGTCTATAAAAAAAACGAATAGCGTCAAAATGTGAGCATATATAAAGCTAAATTGACGTGTCCGAGCATTTTTTCCAAAAGTTACAGGTTAACGCTATATTAATTTTATTCCGGACTTCTGGGCAGCCCTGTATAGTTCCAAATATAGTGCAATACGGATAGGGATATGGAAAGATGCTTTATATTTTTTAAATTATTAACGTATGTAAATACTATACCTATTTGTATGTTAACATGAATAAATAAGTTTGAAGCTTAAATGAAAGTTAACTTTGATCGTTGACTAGGAGATTTTGTTTTGTTTCATGAACATAATGTTATTGACTTTGAGTGACAGTTTGTTATTATTTTTCCTCTGGCCAAAAGGTTGATTGTGCGATTAATAAAATGGTAAATAATTATTGTAATTTGGAGATGACACAAATGCATTTCCTTTATTGTCTTGCCAATGGTAGTTCCGCGGAGGCCCGACGACTCTATCAAGAAAGGTATGCTGATCGCGTCCTTCCAGGCAAAGAAATATTAATAAACATTCATCGTCGTCTGACTGAGTCTGGCAGTTTTAAACGTAATACCTCCGTGGGAAGACCTGGTACAATTTGAACTCCGGCAGTTGAGGAGGCTGTACTACATGCGGTCGAAGAGAATCCAGCAACTACTAGGAGAAAAATTTGTAGGTAACTAAATATTTGCTATAGTATGGGAAATTTTAAACGAATCTTTGTTGTATTTTTACCATGTATTGATTCCATGATTATATTTAGAGACGACGCGCATTTTTCCAGAAATGCAATATCTAATTTCCATAAGAATCATAACTGGGCATATGAAAATCCTCATGCTATTACAGAGATATATTTTCAGGAATAGTTTTCTATCGACGATTGGATCGGTAGCATAGGTGACCATTTGATTGGACCATTTTTTTTTTATCAGAACGCCTTAACGGACAATCTTACAGTAATTTTCTACAAAATGATTTGACTCTACTTCTTGAAAATGTTCCTATTTAGTTACGGTAATAGCATTGGTTCATGCATGATGGTGATCCAGCCCACTTTAGCATATTTTCTGTTCGGCAAGCCTACCAAGTGTATTCGAAGGTCGAACTGCTCCTAGGTCAACTAGATTTTCCTTCCCGCCTTCAGAGCTATCGTTGTGTGTCTTAAATCACCCACTCCTGTCCAGTATCTGATGGCCCACATTCTTAGGTATGCCGCCATAGCCTCTTTCGGTATCCACATAGGCTCGGTAACTCCAGCAGGACATCTAGGACAGCCGTGGGTGTGGTTCTCATACCTCCAGTTATACCCAGGCTTGCAAGTCTATTGTACGTTTCCTAAATTTTAGGAAAAAATTAAACAATGATATTTTTTATGGAAGTAGTCCATCTCACTGTGGAGTAATATTTGATTTATGGAATAAGACACAAAGTCTGCTCCACTAATTTAATGAAAAAAGTTCATATTAAAATCCCATACATGTTTCGAAGGCATAAACCTTCATCTTCAGTGGGTTATTATTAAGATGTTATTAATTTATGAAGAGACCAATGACATTGTTAAATTTTTAAACTGAAAGGGGAAGGAAAAAATACAATTAGATAATGTAAAAGCAACATAGGCATCATCAAGAAAAGTTTAATATATGGGAAAAGATATTTTGTAAAATTTGGAGATTAATATTAAACCGCGATTACAGTAAAATACATGCAAGTTAGAGACTTACCTAATGTTGCAGAAAATTTTTTTAAGAAAACATATGTAACGTTAATTAAATAACTAATATATTTTGACTAATAAAAGTAAAAAATTTTGTAAATAAAATGAATTCAAATTAAATTTTATTTTATTTTAAACTTATTAAAAAACCCAAATTTGACTGGGAAATTGAAATAGGGTACGACCATCATGGTGGAGTCGTACCAAATGGTAGGTAAAAATTTTTATGTAGCTAAAGTGTGAATGGATTATTCTATTTTATTTTTTTTATATTTTATTTAAAAAAACGGTCAAAAACCGTCGCAATGCGACAATGTCAAAGGTTGTCTGTTTAGACAAATGGAGTAACAACTAAATAAAGAAGGAAGATGTACACTATATGTTAGAAAAGATGTGATGTGAACTAATATAAAAATCTAAAAAACTAAAAACCTATTTCATTAAATTAGTGGAGCAGACTTTGTGTTTTAATCCATAAATAAATGATATTTTTAACAAATTTCCTAAAGCGCTGTTGTCATAATAACATTTGCCGTGTTGAGAAAGTAAATGTTCTTGCTTTTTTAAATCATTTGGACTTATTTACCAATAAGCGAAACAACGTTAAAAATCTGAAATCTTTTAAGCACATTACAATAAAATAAACCTGCTGACGGGTTAAAAAAAAATTTACAGTCCTTTACAAAGATGCAACCGGGGAGGACATTGAAAATGCCGAAGCAGAGTGCAACGCTTGTGACTATTGTGAGATTTGTGATCTGCGAAAACTCATAGATTTGAATGTTATATTTAGGTAGCTGATATAAGGTTTATTGATTCATAATATAAAAAAATAGTAAAATAAAGGTTATAAATTCTAACTCGCCTCTAAGGTATGGTTTGGCTAGAGCAGTCAGCGGCCTCGGCTGGCGTTCGCGATTGGTAGCTCGGTACTGGTTTAATGCGATTTGTATGTACACGGTTTCACTGCCGCAGCTCAGCGACACAGCGTTCGCCGTCAATTGCAGTGGCTGCGTTCGGACTGCTAAAGAGACCAGTCCAGCCGTGATCGCTCAGCAGAATGCCACCGTTTTCGGCAATTGCTGACGAGTGTTTGATAGAGGAGGTGCAAAAGTACCCCCCTTTATACAACTATAAGAACGAAAATTACAAAAATGTTGTAATGAAAGAAAATGCATGAAAAAAAGTGGCAGCAAGTGTAGGGAAGAACGGTAAAGTGTACAAAACCATTCTGTTTATTTTTCAGCATTACATTACAAAGCTTATAATTAGGGTAGACTGGGGCAACTGCGAAGCCCTTTTTAATAGTTCAAGTTTATTTCCTTCCTACTTCAAATATACAATATTTATAAAAGTGTCTTTGTAAAAAAGTAATAGTTTAATATGTTTACTTTTCATACTGCATAGGGCACTCATGAATTATTTTTGAGATCTTGAGATTTGAATGATTTTTTTTGTGCCGAAATTTTACACCTAGGTACCCCAAAAAGGGAAAGTGTAAAATCGGAATACAATTTCCATGCATGTTCGCAGAAGTGGTAATGGGAAAGTGTAAATGGTTAGCCAAGCAAATCATAAAAATGAAAAATTAAAAGGTACCTACCTCTGAAAAATAATAAGTAATCCAAAATAACCCTCAAAAAATTCCTAATAACAAAAATAATATTTTTATAAACGTAATTATCCGTTCAAAACCCAATGTTTGGCTTTAATCTCTAAAACAGTAGGAGTTATTCCCAAGGAGAAACTAAAACAGAAAAGAAAATTTAAGTTTAAAAATTCGAATAATTTTATGGAACTTGTTAAATATTGTATCCCGCAAATTTCACATTAAAATGAAAACCTCCTCGTCGTGTTACTACCGGTTCAGGAAAACGGGTCACTATATCGTCTAGTTATACTACATCGACATCATCGGTGAGTGGCCATAAAAAAATTGTATTTTAGTTTTCTAGTAAACTTGATTTCAAAGCCGTTGTCAACAGTATTTACCTGGCCAATAAAATGTTTCTTTGCTTTTGGTAATGTATATTTAATCAGTACCCAGTCTTCAATGGAAATATTGTCTTTTTTTATTTCAGGAATCTGATCTTCGCAATCCGATTCTAAAGTGAAACTTTGATCCGATTCCATAAAAGGTACACATTCATAATTTGATTCACTGGAGCTGGATTCAAATTGATACGGACTTGGCCGACTTTGTTTACTCTTTCGGTCAATTTTCATAGCTAGTTTAGATATAGTAGATGAACTTGTAGAGATTTTTGACTGACTACTTGCGATAGTACCTACAATGGTTTGGCCACCTTGAATTAAGCGCTTTCGTTTCCTTGGATTAGAAGAAGGACTCTGTCGGAGCGAATCAAGTAGTAGATCATCAAAACTTGCCTTCTTTTCTTGCCGATTTTCGGTTGTAGCTGGTACTACAGGTTCAGTTATAGGCTCCTGATGATTATTTAGTATATTTTTTTCATTTTGATCAGAGCTGACAATTACTTTGAGATTGGTGGCACTAGATGCTGAAGGAGCTGTAAGTAATTCTGCATTAGATACTAGTTTCCTTTTAAATGAAGCGCCAGATGTAGAAGGCTTTACTGTTTTTAACATTGACTGTTCGGAAGTAGCGGTTTTTTCTGTTACATTCGGTGCTACAGAATCATGTTCATTCCTTTCAATATCAATGCGTTCTGGCCTCGGTTGTAAATCTGTTACAGATCTTTGATTTTTTAAGTGTTCCTGCCATCTTTTTAGGGCATCGATGTCATACTTTTCTTTAGGAATAACATGTCTATTAAATGGAACAATACCACCCTTTCTGAATCCTGTTTTTATGATTCCGGAATCTTCTTCAGCCCAGGTTTTCACTAGCAATGTGGCAAAGTCCCTTTTTGATAGTCATTGTCCCTGATGACGTCTTTGCCATGTAATTACTTCCCTCTCCCATATTGCCTTAAAGGATCAAAACATACTCAAATCGAGAGGTTGAAGTAAATTACTTGTATGGGCTGCAGTTTAGGTATATGAATATTTTCTTCTCTTGCGGCTTGAATTAATAAGCAATCCACATGCGAGACATGCCCATCATATATAACAATAATTGGTGCCTGATCACGAACCAAAGGAATAAAAGTCTTTAGAAAGTAATTTCTAAATATTTCGGAGGTCATCCATCCATTGGCGCTGGCTGCATTTACGGTGTCTTTGAAGAAGTCTTCATTTCTTTCTGAAATCCAGCAATATTATTGCCTTTAAATATTATCAATGTTATTGCATTTAAATATTATCAATGGTGGCAATTTTCAACCACTAGCACTTGCTCCAGCCAGGACGGTTATATTTTCTCTGCCCGATCCAGCAATAATGCTTGAAGAGGGGTTGCCTTTCGCGCCAGCAATTTTAAGACGAGAATGATCTGTACACAGTGAAGTCTCATCTAAATTGTAAATACATTCAGGACGATCCTGAAGACCCAACTCCAATATAGCCTTTTCCAATAAAACAAAATATTGGTCTATTATGAATGGGTCCGTAGATTTCTTTCTGCAGTACTCTAAGCTTTGTGGTTTCTTGATACTCAAAGAGTGACGTTGTTTAAACTTTATTAGCCAGTCTGTGCCTGGCATATTGTTCTTAAAAGGATTGGGAATATTATTTAAAGTTACAAAGTCCCGAACTTTTTCTTGAAGCTCTCTCGAAGTTAATCAATATCCCCACTTCTCCATTGTTTTTATATTTTCGGCCAGTTGACACTTATCTTGCCAAGAAAGTATTGGAGGTCGGCCCTGTGTCTTGCTTTTTTCGCCACGGCGGCCGTTATTCTACAGTAGATTGTAATGTATGGGATTCTGAATTCGGTACTAGCCATCGACATGGTTAATTCACTTTGATTGACGGTATTTACTGCAGCATTTAATTGCGCCTCCCCATAGGCAGCCCTATCGGACTTTCTTTTATAATTTCGTACCATGACGTCAACTCTCTGTACAGAATAAAAGCTTTAAGTGTCAGTGCCAATGAACTTTAGCATTCCCAGGAAAATGGGGCAAGTGTAAACTAACCTTTACACTTTCCCCATTACAACTTTCACACATGCCCCACATTATGTTTTTTATGGGGGAAGTGCAAACCTGTTCGTGAGTAAAAACCGCTTTTAGATTTGGTCGGTATATAGGATTTTAAAGCTACAACAATTGACTAAACATAAGAAAATGCAATAAAACTAAAAGTAAATTATAAGTTTTTACCTTTGACCAATTTTTTATGGAGATATCACACACTATTCAACGGACCGATTCGGAGGTTATGTTACAAATGACTACTCAGAAAGAAAAAAACACCTGGTAACTCGCCGGGAGTAGATAATTGAATAGCGCTAACGTATAGTTAGTTGCCTCGAACCACACAGACAAGTAAACTTGCAATATTGCCTGAATGGCGCTCTGATTTTCCACTTACCCCATTTTTACACTTGCCCCCGTCTACCCTATACCATATTCAAATCCAAGATTATGCATACGAAGGAAATATTGATCAGTACTTAATGACAACCGTAACTCTATTTCGATTGGTCAAGCCCCGTGATTTTCGCATTATTGCATTGTATCGTTTGGTGTTATTGTTTGTTATCAATATTTTGATATAAATATTTGTGTTTTTCACCGTTGTATTTGATTGTATATTTCAGAAGTGCTAACCTGAACTAACCTGAATATGTGTCCGGAGTTGCCCCGTTTTGATGTACAGTGTTAAAGTTTTTTTAAAAAAATCGTTTTTTTTTTATTTCTGTAAATATCCTTTTCCCGATTTTATTGCAATTTGGTGCCGTCATTCATAATGATAAGAGGCTGAATTAGCCCTAACTAGATTAAATTTATAAAGTACAGTGGCGTCCCGGGAAACACTTCAACGAATATTATTGACAAAAAAATGCACGCCACTGACTTTTTTCTAATTTTGATATTTTGATATACCAACTAATGATACAATTTTAAAATATTTTTATTCTTTGACGTCTTAATCAAATTGATTTGTTTACTTGGTATGCTGCAGCTTTGATTTAAATATGGTATAGTATAAATTCAAGTGTTAATATGACGCTTGTCGAAATGGAGGAATTTGTGCTAACATCTGCTCCTCTTCGTCTTCTTCCTCCAACAACAGCATGCAACTAATGTTATCGGCGTTCATTATAAATCATACATAAGCGCTTCCACTACGAAATACGAATATGATCTGAAACGCGCTGCTCCAGCCGCGCCAGCCAAACCACCTTGTGGCGACGGCCGATTGCTACGCTCGATCGCGAACGCCAGCCGCACCCGCTGACTGCTCCAGCGAAACCATACGTTTACTCTCGACTTGTTCTGATCCCGATCATTTTAATTCGGTGTGACGTCAGGGGCAAATGCAGCACAAGAATTTTGTTGAATTCCGTACCCATACTAACGTGCCCGTGCGATAATATAAACATTTTCAATGTTAAAATGCACGCCACTGACTTTTTTCTAATTTTGATATTTTTTTCGGATATACCAACTAATGATACAATTTTAAAATGCTTTGATACTTTGACGTCTTAATCAAATTGATTTGTTTACTTGGTATGCTGCAGCTTTGATTTAAATATGGTACCTACAGTATAAATTCAAGTGTTAATATGACGTTTGTCGAAATGGAGGAATTTGGGCTAACATCTCCTTTTCGTCTTCTTCCTCCAACAACAGCATGCAACTAATGTTATCGGCGTTCATTATAAGTCATACATAAGCGCTTTCACTACGAAATACAAATATGATCTGAAGCGCGCTCCAGCCGCGCCAGCCTGCACCCGCTGACTGCTCCAGCGAAACCATACGATTACTCACGACTTGGTCTGATCCCGATCATTTATCTCGGTGTGACGTCAGGGACAAATGCAACACAAGAATTTCGAATTCCGTACCCATACTACGTGCCCGCGCGATAATATAAACATTTTCAATGTTAAATCGTTGTGGCCAAAATCTTATTGCAGAACTGACTACTACTACTACTACTACTACTACCTAAAAGTTTCTCTGGAAAGAACTGTACAGATTTCTAAAATTGTAAAAAATAAAAAAGATACAGCCTATTTTCGAAAATGCAACTTTTCGTTATTTTCAAAATATCTCTAAAACCAAGACGAATGACGTTTTAAGCGGTTTTTGTTACGAATGTGATTATCTAAAACTCTTCCTATTTTACTTTTTCTCCAAAGTACTAGCCAGTTGGCTTAACCAGAAGGTCCCCTTACTTTATGTTTCGGAGAATTGATTGGTTTTCTGTTAAATACTAAATACATTATTCAAATTATGTTTAGTTGATAATTTCGAAATATTACTTGATTGAAAGTTTGTATTGATCAGAATAGTCAATTCAGTTAGTCGCATCATTATGAAAATTATACTTTGTACAATGAAACATATAAAAAATCTGACTAAGACACTGGATTCTACGAGAAAAAAAACTAAGACCATTTTTTACCTTTTTGATAAGTTGCAGCGTAACCGAGATACGGGGGGGGGGGTGTCCCAAAATCAAAATCACCCCGTATCTAAGAAACTAAGGGTGCTATGAAAATTCTGTTGATGGCATCGTTTGTTTCTCAAATAAGTAACACAGTGCCGCGAAAACCGCAACTATATTTACTAATAACGCAGATAACCCGTAAAACATACGAGAACTGGACACCCTGTACAATACAACAACATCATGTTCCGATTAGTCCGATGAACTATCGTCGTTGGGGTCCAGAGAAATAATAAGGGGCTCTACCATAGACATATAATAAAAGAGAGACAAAATTGTTTACCTTTTAACCCGATCACACACCGTTTTAATCAGAAATCAATGTTGGCGAACTTCTGCGGATTGCCCTAGATCTACCGCCTGTGTTTGAAATCAAAGAGTATTATTACTTATATTAAATGCATCCTTTTTGTGTGCGTAAGTAAGAATATTATACTAAATTATTTGCGTGTTCTTTTTCTGAATTAAGAAACGTAATTTCTGCTTTTAAAATTATTTATTGTTTTCTAATTACACTAAGCAATAAGTAGAAGGAAATACCTGTGGCAACGCTGTACGGACGTATTTAACACGTGCGACGCAAAATCTTATATGATTCACTCATTTTATTCCTCTTACGTGGAGAGATAGTATTACAGTGTTGTTGTGCTGTGTTTGTGACCTTTTGTGATTTTTGACTGATTTTCAGTGTTTTTTTTTTGGTAATAGAACTATTAAGAGTCTTATTAGCAATCTAAAATGGTTCACCAGTGCGTAGTTGGTAAAAAAAGTGACTATTCTAACCCCGGATTGATATTTCGGCGGTAAGTAATGTGACAATCCGATTTTGTCACAAATGAAATTATTATAATCTAATGCCTCATATCACATGTCTGACTTGTATTGTGTCTTTTAAAAATTGTGCTTTGCCTTTTTAAAACGATGTTTGGTTCCCTGTATAAAAGTAAATACGTACCACGGTCAACGCCCTTTGTTTTCGTTGTCTTTGACCAAGCAAGGCTACATTATCCTCCTATTTTAAATCACATATCCCTAGAATACACTATCCGAGACTTATACTGGTGTTTCATTATGTAATTCAAATATTTTTCTTTGTTTTCAATTTTTATCATCACCTGTCAGATTGGCTAATGAATTTTCTAGGTTAATATTCTTCTTCTGAAACATGTTTGGGCCATAATATTCAGCAACCAAACTTTAACGACCGTTTGCTCCTCGAATGGCAGGGATATTTTGGCACTTGGATTTGGAGATAAATGTGCCTTTTGTACTTATGACCGAGTATAATTGGTTTCGTTAGCTAAGTAATTAATATTCTTTATTGTTTTACGATTAAGTGGACCCCATTTTACCTTTTGTAAAGGATTTTCTTTTTTTGTTACCTGTCTACTATCAATTTGGTTTAAATTCAATAATTAATCTTGACCTTGAAATTTAATTAACTTTATTTAAACTCTATAATTTTTTCTTTATAAAGGGGTCTAACTTACTGCTTTATTTTGGTAAGTTTTCTTTGTTCTATATAGCACAAGTTTGCTTGAAGGCCAGTGTTACATGGTATCTTAATTCTTGGCATACAGGGTGTGCCCTAAATATAAATATTTTGAGTGTTTTAAAATCAAACCAAATATAATTGATTGTCAAAAGATTGCTATATCCACATTAATAACGTAACTTACGAGCTGTTACAGATTACAATTCAACTCATTTTAACATCTACAAAATTATAATAAATTATTTGATCAAATTTGGGGCCGGCGGAACTTTCGGCCCCATATTGGGTAAGGTACCTGCTAGAAATTTTAGGTCAAGTAATCTTGCAAGAAATTTCGGCCCCAAACATTGCAGGTAATGCGAATTGAACCAAAAAGGTGGATTAGATGCCGTGTTAGCGCTGTTTAACCAATATAAGTCTATAAAAGGGGCAAACAATTAATAATAATATTCCCCGGTGAACTTGAAAAAGGCGAATTGGAACCAAAAAGGTGGATTAGATGCCGTGTTAGCGCTGTTTAACCAATATAAGTCTATAAAACCGCATTAGCCGAGTTGCAGGTCAAAAATTGAGTTAGTTCAGGTTAGTTGCATTTTCATTTTATAAATGATTCAAAACACAAAAGATCATAAAAAAATTAAAATGTTAAAACGTTAGACCATTGGGGCCGAAAAGGCCTGTAATAAAAACATGACCCTTCCATCCCGGGGCCGAAAGTTCCTGTCAAAATCGGGCTGCTACCTGGCCGGGCCGAAATTTCCTACGCCCAAATTTGGGATGATGTAGTTGCAGATATTTAGTGTTAATCATTTCTTTTATCTTGTATAATGGAGCCTTATTTGATTATAATTATTATAAATCCACCAATTTGTCAAGATGGTTCTTGAATGGACATTTTTAGTTTGTATTGTTTATTTTAAATAGTAACACTAGAGTCTGATGAGCTCTCTTTTTAATAGCGGCATATCCTGATTATGTAATTATTCTTTTTTATTATGTCCTAGCTTAAATAAATTATTGATTGGTTTGCTGTTTGATAACTAATATGTTGACATTACTTGTGCTAAATTTTATATAGTTGTATATTTCCCTTATGTGTGTACATAATCGATTTTTTTTTATGATGTAACCTTAGTACATAGGCGTACGTGCTGGCTTGATAAAAATTAATTTTACTTTAAGTTTTTGGCTTAATTAAAATATTTGATCAATATACTAACGTCCCTGAAAATAATTTTATAAATTTATTTTTTTTTTATCTCAAACCAAAACTTGATTTGTGACTTTAATTATTTTTATTTACATTTTTCAAAATTAGTTTAATTCAAATTTAATTATTGCCTATAATTTAACTTTTTTATAGTTGCTCTAATTTTTTTTTTATAGTTCCTTGTCCCTTTTGTTTAGTTTCATTTAGTTGGTTTTGCCATTTAAATTTTATTACTTTATTATAAATTTATTGTACAAAGGGAAAAGGAACTAGGTCAGTTTTATTAATAAGCCCTCAGCTAATGCTTTTCTTTTTTTTTTAATAGGGTCTTCTCCTAGTCTTCTTCTCCATTCTCTTCTCCATCTTCTCTTAATCTTCTCTTCTCTTTACTTACTCGTCTATCTGACGTCTTGTTGACGTCCCTGGACGCACCATCGTCTAGAACGTCTTCACAACAGGTTTATTTGTTTAAATACTAACCCCCATATATTTTTTTTATTGAATAAAAGCCAGCAATAGTTTTAATTCTTTGTTTTATTTATATAGCTCTCCCTGTGGTTCTCTTTACCTAGTTTGTTTATTCGACCTAAGTTGCGAGGTCCAGCTGAGAGTGAGGCCCCAGCACCATCTTGGAGGTTTCCGTTTTGGCCTGGCTGCAAAACGGTGGCGCCCTATTTAAAACCCCCCTTACTCTCTGGCAATAGAGCTAGGGCATTTGCACGCGGTCCCTCAGCCTCTCACCTCAGCTTGGCTTCGTGGTTTTGGCTTCACTTAAATTTCTTTTAATTTAATTTATATAAATTTTCTAATTAAAAAAAAAATAATAATTTTTAATAACAGCGAAAGACGCGTTGCAGTAAGGTTATGTTTTTTTTTAGCTTAAACAGTGCGGTGGTTAATAATTGTATATAATTTATTAAATTAAACTGCAGGGACATTTTGTTTGTCAAAAAAGAACTATAAGAATAATTCTTAATCTGGGCCTAAAAGAATCATGCAGAGGCAAATTTAAACAACATAAACTGTTGACAGTGTCTGCAGTCTACATACAAGAGAGTATATTGTTTTTCGTTAGACATAAACAACTTTTTGAGAATAGTGAGCCACAAAGAACTTATGCAACACAGACTCTAAACTACACCTACCCTAGACATAGGCTAGCACTGTATGAAAAAGGTCCATATTAGCAATATATTAAAATCTTTGCCAAATTGATTTCAATTAGTAGTATAATTGTAACGTTATAAAACCATATACAGTACAGTTCAAGAATATTATAGACATTTGAGTTATTAGAACTTAAGATAGCTTTGTATTTTGTGTGACACTATTTTATTGTATGCTGGCATACTGTTAAAATAAAGAGTTTATTTATTTATTTACTGCTACGCAGTGACGTGTGGCAGTTAAAATGCATTGGCCACCAGGTTAAATGCGATAAAAATAGAGTAAATATGTCGTAAGCAAAACTGCTAATTAAGCAGAAAGACAAAATCTAGACCTGAAAAATATATGTCGCGGATTCTAGATCAAGTAATTATTGTTTTTCAATTTTAAGTTTTGTTTATGGTTGGATATTGACCCGGCAGGGATCAATAAATTTAGAGTTAACAGTTTTATAGATTGTTCAGTCTAGGATAACGGACAAGGAACGCACTTGATATTATTAAGAAGGTAATATGTCAAGTTGGGTGGAACGGAGCCGGTAAGTAAAGATAAAAGAAAGGTGAGGGTATTTACTGAAAAGTATTGAATGAAGTACGACCGGCTCCGGATCACTAGTTCTTTGTTTCTTTATTTCACTTTTTTTTAAGGTATTTTACCTTGTGCTAAGTAGTTGGATTATTTTATTATGAATTGATATCATGTTTGAACTTGAATAATTTACATATAATAAGACAGTTAACTAATTGCAGTGTTTAAGTATTCGTTTTTCGTGTTTAACAACATTAATGTCTGAACAGCAGACCTCCTGTTCTCTATTTCCGACATATACTTAAGAAAGATATAGGCTGTAAGAAAATAACTAAAAGCAGTTCGGCTTGTACTAAAGTTTATTTTGTTGTTTTCCTGTTCTGTCCTTTGCTTAAGAATAAATCTAATATGAATTAAAAATACCTTGTTTCTTATAATCCATAAAAAGCCGCACGTCTCTGGCCAAGATAATAGGCGAAGGAGACCGGCAGATTACAGCGTTGCCATTTTTTAAAGCCATCTTTTTAAACCTTATTTAAAGCTATGAAGTTATGTATAATTGTAAACAAATCGTGTTTTATGAATGGGATGTCCTGTCTCCTCTTTTTTATATGTCTATGGGCTCTACAGTGTTTTCTAGCATGTTATCAGCTTCCCACATTATTTCTTCTATTTCAATCACATGTTCAACGCACTTACTCCATTTTTCACAATCCACCGTCTTTGTTCCCTCTTGCAAGAGGTTTCCAACGTATTTCATTTTAAAAGTGGTGTTATGCCTTGCTATAAACCCTTTTCCTTGCGCTCATACCAATTCTATGGGGTTTAATTCACAGTGATATGGCGGAAGGCGAACTACGGTTATATTTCATTTTAAAGCGATTTCGTCGACAGCAAATTACGTACAAATAGGTTTATTCAACTTTACAATCTGCAGTAGCTCCTTTTTCAGCATATTATCATTATGAAATAGCTTCCTGTTTACAGTAAGTCAATGAATAATGTCATTCTTTTTCCAAGAAGACCTTGGTATTGTTTCGGACTTTCTTGAGTGGTAGCTGGCATTATCCATGACTATAACAGACCCAGAAGGAATAAGATCTAGCATTTGTTGGAAGTATTCTTTAAAGACATCAGCGTTCATGTCTTCATGATAGTCTCCAGTCCGTTTTGATTTAAATGCTAATAAGCCGCCATAGACAAATCTGTTTTTGCTACCACTGTGAGTAAATATTATTCTTTTACCTTTTCCCGAGGGTACTTTATTCCAGTGGACCATCCTTCCATGAAAGCTTGCCTCGCGCTTTTTATATGTTTATCCTGCCATGTTTTACCAACGGTATATCCTTCATTTAACCAAGTTTCGTCCATATAATAGATATTCCTGTTTTCCCGTCGAAACTGTCTAATTGCCCTCAAATATCGTCGTCGCCAGCAGATGATTTCGTCTTTCTCTATTAAAAGTGTAATTTTCTGTTTTGAATTTTTTTATAACAAAAATTCATTTTCTTCAAAGTTTTCAATGGTTTCCTTTTACCCATGGGTGGAATGAAATAATCCTTTTTCATTTCAGACATTATTTTGTCCAAGGTAGGTATTTCTTTTTTTAAGTAAAATGAGGGTATGGTTCTTCTGATGACAATCTTTTCATCCTCATTTATTACAGTTTATTTTCTTCCTGTTTTTCTCTTTGGTAACCTGATGGGGCCGCGTTTATCCTCGTACACAAGTGAGTATATTTTTGACTGTCCAACTCCAGTCAATTTCGAACACATTTAATTTTAAACTATTTTTGCAACTTCGAATGTTATATGAAATAATAATTGGACTACGCCTATGGAATACGGTGAAGACCACTGGGTTTTATAGTTTAATAATGATTTATTACTCTTTCACATTAAGAAATAGACTATAGGTAGTAGTTTGTATTTTTCAAAGGACTGAACAAATGTATGTAGTAGGCAAATCCTTTATTTAACTCGACAACGTCACCAACAATAACTCCTCCCTACTAACCCCAATCGGGATAACCGTTATTCCACTGTTAATAATTGAATTTATCAGTCTTCTTCCCTTGCAAAACGTGTGGAAACTCCTTTTCTCCGTCACTGGTCCCAAACCGTTGTACTGTATGATGAAGGGCTCATTTTAGCAACTGTTGCAAAAAGCCCAGTGACATTTATTAAAGGCGATCTGAGGTTATTTTGCGTGATTTTGTGTACGTGCTTTTTTTAGGGACTAAAAGACGTTTTATATTAGGGAAAATGTGACGGATTTCATTCTTCGGCATGTCGGGTCGGACATTTTGATAGAGAGACGGCTTATTGTTTGAAATTTGGGTTATTAAGAATTTACCCGGATAATCTGGAACGGTCTGAGAATTTAATCTCGCTTTTGCTAGAAACTTACAATGGTTAGAGAATATACAGTGAGAACGTTAAAGTTTAACGAATTAAGAAACGCTTGAAAATGACAATTTTTTTATTTTTGTTGCGGATTTTTAACAAGAAATTTCTTGTATTTATAGTAATGCAGACAATAAGTCAGCTGAGTTGATTAAGTTTTAGGCTTGATAACTTTTTTATTTTTAGTCCGATTTTAGTGATTTTTTTATTGAATTGTAGGTACGACTATCGACTTTAACGTGTCTTTTACCAATCTTAAGTAACGTTGGTTGTTCCGCCTATTATAAAAGGATAATCGAAATGTTGTTATTTTCCATGATTTCTAACACCCTGTGGAATAACCAAGTAACAAAATTGTTTTAAAATACCAGTTTTCATTTAGGGTCATCTATTCTTTACATTTTGTTTTTTGGTTCATGTCAATACATGCATTCAGTCTCACACAAATGCAAGTTGATCTTCGTTACCAATAATTTAAATTTTTCCGTAATTTCATTATTGTTGGAACGAAAATATTATGTTTGATCTGCCAGAATAAACAAAAGATTATCAGAACGCAGAAAAAACTATTGTGCTAATCAATATTTAATTACAAATTAATTTAGAAACAAACTTGTATAAGATTAGAAAAATTCATGATGATTCTCGGGAAACACATTTAATAACTACCAATTAATTTGAACTTAAATATGCGTAAATACTTTGTATTGCCTCCTCTAGCCCTAATTACTGCCTGGACATGTCAGTTTATACCATCGATGGTCGCCTTGCGGAATATTCCTCCATTTTTCAAAGTGCCGAACGGAGCTCGTTTAATGTCGTTGGTACCACTACTCGACTTCTAACGCGTCTTCCGAGCATATCCCACCCATGCTCTATAGGGTTTAAATCTGGAGAATATGCTGGCCAGTTCATTTTCTCAATCTTAACTTCTACCAAATATTCAGTGACGCACCTTGCGGAATGTGGTCGGGCATTATCTTGCATGAAGAAAAACCATCGTCGCGAAATGGAGCAAAAGAAACTACATAATTCTTGATAACCTCCTCAATATACCTCTGTGCGGTCAGCGATCCTCTATCAATAAACACTAATTCAGTACAGGCCTCACGTGATATTCCTGCCCAAACCATAACGGAGCTTCCTTCATAACTAAGCCGGGTACTGAACGTACATTCAGCAAATCGTCTGTTCGTTCGTATCCACACTCGCTCTCGTCCATCTGGTAAGTGTAGGCAAAATCTAGACTCATCGGTAAAAAGTACACTGTTCCATTATGCCAAATTCCAAATCACGTGTTCACGAGCAAATTATAATCTTGCTATTCTATGACGTGGGAGTAATCTAATGCCTGTTGCTGGTCAGCAAGACTTTAAACCGACATCCTGTAATCTTCGACGAACGGTCCAAGAACTGATATTTTTACCCCGAACTTCTCTAAGTTGATTTTTCGCCTGCACTGAAGTCAACCGGCGGTTGCGAAGGGTTTTAAGAACCAGAAACCGGTCATCAATTGCTGTAGTCTTGCGTTGCGTACCACTACCCCCCTTCGTGTATTTCTGCCTGTTTCCCTAAAGCATTTAACTACTCTTTCGATGGTAGAACGGCTGGTATTCAGTACTCGGGCCACATACCCATAATTTCGCCCGTCATCCACTAAAGATACAGCCTTTGCATAATTTTCAGCACTTAAAACCATTGCAAATACAGAAACTTACTGTCAAACTGACAATAAAGTTTTAAACAACGAAAGACACAGCCACCTTGTAAAAAAAGATTCTGAATTTATATTGCATCAGAAATAATGTAAAAATTTAAATTATTGATAACCAAGATCATTTTGCATTTGTGTGAGACTGAATTCATGTATTGACATAAACCAAAAAACAAAATGTAAATAATAGATGACTCTAAATGAAAACTGCTATTTTAAAATAATTTTGCTACTTGGTTATTCCACCGGGTGTTTTGAAATTAGAGAAAAAGAAACAACATTTCGATTATCCTTGTAAAATATGCGGAATAACCAACGTTACTTAAGATTGGTAAAAGGCACGTTAAAGTCGATAGTCGTACCTACAATTCAATAAAAAAATCACTAAGATCGTACTAAAAATAAAAAAGTTATCAAGCCTAAAACTTGGAATGACCGTTTTCGGTGCACATGAGTGCATATAATATTTATAAACCTCCATCATATCCATCATCTGACTTTTAGGAAAATATTGAAACGGTGCTAGTCAAACATTAAAAAACTTGTAATATTTTAGGTGACTTTAACTTAGACTTATTAGATTGTTAGCAACTAGTTTAATTTACTATACCGGGTGTTGCATCGTCGAGCGGGACATAGGAAATCCCATGTAATTTTAAATGGGGTCAATTATTGGCTTCTCTAATTATTTTAGAGAAAAATTCTATTTAGGTTTATTAAAGAGGACTAAAACCCACATTCAAAAGAATAACTTTAGATATTTTTGATGAGCCCTTTTACGGATTATCGCCGATTTCTTTTTAACTAGTTCTCCTTTTTATGGCCCCGTATTTGCGGGCACCAGTCAAGGTAAAAGATGACTGTCAAATAAAGTTGTCATTTTGAAATGTGTGCTTTATTGTTATAAAAACTCGTACATCGAAAATATTAAAGGTGTATTTATGAGTACAAATTAATCTGAATAAAACTAAAATAAAGTATCCAATTACAAGGTTAATTATGACATTTTACATGTTTCAATATTTTACTAATTAATAGGTAGGTACTATTAAATTGTTAGAACTTTAGGATTTAAAAAGATGTTCAAATATTCTTCAAAATGACAACTTTATTTGACAGTCATCTTTTACCTTGACTGGTAATAACTGGCGATAACCCGTAAACGGGCTCATCAAAAATATCTAAAGTTATTCTTTTGAATGTGGGTTTTAGTGCTCTTTAATAAACCTAAATAGAATTTTTCTCTAAAATAATTAGGGAAGCCAATAATTGACCCCATTTAAAATTACATGGGATTTCCTATGTCCCGCTCGACGATGCAACACCCGGTATAAGTTTAGTAACAGTAAGTAACTATAAAATAATTAGTTCAATCGCAGAAGTAGATGCAACTAGGGTTACAAATCATTCTAAGACTATTATTGACCATGTACTAATAGATACAAGCTGTGGTTCCGTTAGTGCAACGTTTTTTAAACTGTGTTCCGCGGAACCCTGGGGTTCCGTGAAGATCATTTAAGGGTTCCGCGGAACTAACGTGATTTTTTACTAATGCATCGACGAAATTAAAAATACAATGAACTATCGAAAGAAATAATCGTTTATTCAAAATACTATGTGAGGACATAGTACATTACATACTGAGATCAGATGGTTATCTCGAGGAAAGATACTAACCCGTATTTTTGAGCTAAGAGACGAGGTGCGTGCTTTTTTTTTAGAACAGAATTTCGAATTGAAAGGTAAATTATTTGATAGAAATTGGCTTCTTAAAATTGCCTATTTAGGCGACATTACTAAGATCAATGAACTGAATTTAACCTTTCAGGGCAAACAAGTAAATCTATTTACTGCCCACGAGAAAATTGTTGCTTTCAAGAAAAAGATAGAATTCTGGAAAAGTTGTATGTGGTCCAACAAGTTAGATTGCTTCCCAACAATAAAAGGTTTTTCAGAAGAAGAAGGGGTTAAAATAGGGGAGACATTTATTGAAGAAATTATTCAGCGCCTAACAGGTTTAAGTGAAGCTTTTAATCAGTATTTTCCAAATGAAGAGCAGATTAAATATCAAAATGAATTGTGGATTAAAACCCCATTTATTGCCATTGCACGCCCTTCCAGCATGTCAGCAGAAGAATACGAAACTTTTATTGAAATAGAAATAAAGGTCTGTCTTTACCACCAAATAACTTTATTTGCCCCTCTAGGGTAGAAAACAAGGGTTATAAAAATACATAAAATGACGATGAATTAAATTAAATTTCTTAATGCATGTGTTGTACTAGTTTCGACTTTAGAGAAAGTCATCCTCAGCAACTAACCATTTAAGAGATTTTTATATGAAAAGAAGTTAAAACAGTTGGGGGAGCAGAGAGGTGATTCAATAATACAATACAATATAATGCAGATTATGCAACCTTTGGAATCGACAGGAGTTTAGTATAAGAACGATGTACCTCCATGTGAAGGTAGGGGTTGATTTATACGCAAGTAGAATTAAGGACCTTAATCATAGTCGAGTGATTTAAGCAATGTTGAAGTCAAAACGTGTTGAAAAAGAAGAATTGTAACATATCAATTCATTCTCTTTTCAGTGAAACTAAATTGGCGAGGGGACATGCTTAATGTTATGGTGGATTGAATATTTGTTAATGAAATTAAATGAACTTATTATTCTAAAAAAGGGGGTTGTCAAAATGAGACTATGTCATTTCAAATAAAATGGGAATGCATCTGAAAAAGAAAATTTTTTTCAAATTTTAGGAACTAATAGATATCAATAAGGTTTTTTTTTGTTTCACAACTTAACGGTTTGTTAATTATATTTGTAATAATATCATTAATCATGTACTCACCAAGTGGTCACTATTCACTTGTTAAAAATAAAATAAAAATAAAATAAAATAAAATTATAGGGGCAAATAAAGTTATTTGGTGGTAAAGACAGACCTTTATTTCTATTTACAATCTCGCCACAGAATATGGACTACTTCTTAAATCTTTTATTGAAATGACAGCTGATTCATCGTTGCAAGAAAAATTTAAATTAATGCCGTTAGTGGAGATCTGGTGCAGTTTAAAAAATGAATATCCACAATTGTCGCAAAAGGTCGTGTTGACATTACTACCATTTGCAACTACATATAATATATGTTATGTGCGAAACAGGGTTCTCAGCTTATGTATCGACAAAAAATAAATACCGCAACAGACTTGATGCCGAATCTGATATGAGAATTTAACTTTCAACCATAAAGCCTAATATTAAGTATATCTGCAATAATAATAAGCAGTCCCACTCATCTCATTAAAAATGAAACTTAAAAGTTCTGCAAATACGTTGCTTTATAAATCTTTGAAATAATTTTTAAATGACTTTTTGAAGCCAATAGATATTATTTGAAATAATTGTCTTTTTTGTTGCAAAAAATCCCCTTACAGAATAATGCATTAGAACCTTACTATTAAACCAAACCAGGGGTTCCACGATAAAAGTGGACATTAAAAAGGGTTCCACGTATCAAAAAGATTAAGAAAAGCTGGTGTAGAGGATACTCCCCTTTCAGAAAATAAACTCTTGGAATCTTTTAGTAAGTAAGTTATTAAAAGTTTCAATATGATTTCAGACAAAACATTATGCGTACAAATATTGATTATCTTTAAGACTTAATAAGATTAATTGGGACAAGTAAAAAGAAATGCGAGAATACCAGAAAAATCAAAATCCGGAAAAATAATGAATGGGTAAATGAAGAATTGCTTAACATGATAAAAGAGCGAGATAAAATATGCAAATAAAAAATACGACTAAGAAGACAATTGGCCATTTACATCTTTCTCCGTTACTGGGTAATTATTTTTAATAATTTTTTTCTTTTTTCTAAAATAGTGTTAGAGAAAGTATATTCTAGAACTCGTATGGAATGTCATTTCCTACTTGTTACTATTAAAATTAGTAATTATAAGCTCATGCTTTAACTGAGCAAACAAAGAAACGGTAAGCGCATCTCCCTTGTATATGCACAGAAAAGCCGTTGGACAAGTATAAAGCTGACGAACTGTAGGAGCTGTTCACGTCACCACGAGGGTTTTATTTGATTTTAATCTCGTATATAAATCTACTTCTTTTCTAGCTTTTTATTTTTATATAATCCTGTTTATTTCTTTAAAGTCATGTCACAAAACAACTATTATACCAACCTGTGACGGGTGATTTTATATCATTTGCTATGATAACCAAGACCTGTCATTGTTATTAAAACGTCAAAGTTGTGTGGACAGGTGGCAGAGACATTTGCAACCTACTTTTCCACCGTCGCCCATGACTGCTTAAGAGCTAAATTTGGAGGAGATATCTCGGCGTCTTGTACGCTGCCAGTGATTCAAGCACCAAACAGTTTTGTTTGGAGGCAAGTTGAATGTCAGGAAATAATTACCATAATTAAAAATATAAAACCAGAGAACAGTGTGGGGATGGACGGTGTCTCCATAAAAATTGTAAAGATGTTAAAAATAACTTATGCGAACCTCTTGCATATATTGCTAATTTAATGTTCACTCAAGGTCAATTTCCAACCCAGTTAAAAAATGGTGTAGTTTCGCCCATATATAAAAAGTTAGATCCTACAAATCCGGCTAATTACAGACCGGTCACAGTGTTAAATGTTATATCAAAAATTTTTGAAAAGATTATTCATAATAGGATTATTGATTTTTTAAACCGTTTCAAAATTATAAACCCAGCACAACATGGCTTTCTTGTGGGCAGATAGATCAACAGAGAGCGCGGCTGCTGGGTTTTTGGAGTCGGTGTATAAAAAACTTGATGAGGGATTCCTAGTGGCCGGGCTCTTTTTTGATCTGTCCCGAGCCTTTGATACCATAAATATAGGTTTTCTCTTGGACAAACTCTATGCAAATGGTCTGCGTGGACCCGTCCTGGACCTGCTGACAGCGTACTTGACCGACAGAAAGTTCTGTATAAAGGTGGGTTGTGAAGTGTCAGAAATGAATAACATGAATATTGGAGTGCCCCAGGGGTCGGTGCTGAGACCATTACTGTTTTTAATTTTCGTAAATGAAATCACAGAATATACTAGCCTCTCACGATGTTCGCCGACGACACAACAGTGATGGTCTCAGCAGAGACGCCCGAAGAGCTCAAGTTGGGGCTTAAATCTGTCTTGGACCAGTTCGATGGGTGGTGTAGGGCAAACAGCCTAGTACTTAACTTGGAAAAGACTGTATACATACACTTTAGAACTCGTTCAAATATCCCAGTGGTTGGAATAGAATACTTAAACCATTCAAGGAATACTAAGTTCTTGGGATTATGTGTGGATGAAACACTTTCCTGGCATGCCCATGTCAACCATGTAGTGAGTAAAATTTATTCTGGTTTTTTGCTATTAATAGATTAAGAGACTCTTTGGAAACAAAAGAACTTCTGTCTATATACTATTCATTAATATACTCCCACTTAAGCTATAATGTAATATTTTGGGGAGATTCTGTAGAGAGTAATCGAATTTTTATAGCTCAAGAAAGGGTGATCAGACTGTTGTTTGGTGTGCCATTATTGTCCAGCTGCAGGCCTCACTTTGTGGGGAAAAAGATTTTAACATTTCCTTGTTTATATATTTTTAAGCCCTTATTATATATCAAGCATAATGAGAACACTCATCCAATTGGGCAAGATTTTCACTCTTATAACACACGAATGAATGATCTTATGGTAACTGATCTGCACCGGCTTACTAAGTTCGAGAAATGTCCAACATATGTTGGCAGGAAACTGTTCAATAAATTACCAAGGGAGGTTAGACAACTGTCATTTAATTAGTTTTAAACAAAAAATTAGGCAAATTTTGCTTAATAGGGCTTTTTACTCGGTTTCTGAATTTATGACTGATACTTTGATTGGTTCATAGACTTTATTTTTAATGTGATATATGTGGTCTGTTTTATACTACAATGTAAGTATTTGTTAACTATGTAATATTTTAAATCTGTTTTAAACATTGTATGCCATTGTAAATATACCTATTTGACGTGTACACCCTTCAACTGTAAGGCTAAAGTACTAATAAAGAGTATTTCAGTATTTCAGTATTTCAGTTGTTCAAAGCGTCTTCGAAGTGACATTATACAGTATTTTTCTAAATTAAACCGAATCAAAGCAATATTTAATGGATTCATCCGACGAAGACTTCCCGAAGCCATTTTGAAGGCTGCAGATAAAGTAAATTCCGAACTGTTACCTGCCAAATCCAGACCAAGGTATGAAAAGCAATACGAACATTTTGTCACATGGTGTAAGGAGAAAGGGGCGAAAACCTATAACGAAGAGGTATTTCTGGCGTATTTTTCAGACCTAAGTAAAGTTTTGAAATCTAATACATTATGGTCCCGCTATTCGATGATAAAAAGTCTAGTAAAAATAAAACAAAATTTGGATATAGGGAACTTACATAAGTTAACGTCGTTTCTCAAACAAAAAAATGTTGGTTTTGATGCCATCCCCATCGACGTCATCTTTATGCACTTACCAGTTAACACCAAATAACTCCACTGGACCGGCAATTTCTAATAATTTACAGAATGCAACAAATTGTGTTTAATATTAACATTCATAATAACTAGTAGCTTTTCAGTTAAAGTTTTGTATACAGCGTGTCCAGAAACCATCTTAACATATGGGAAACTTTTTTATTTTAGACTTTACGAAAAAAAGTGATTCTTCATAAAAAGTTCTGCATGGTCTAAAACCTAAAATGCAACTATCAGATATTAAATTCTCCCAGGCGTATACGAGGTAAGTCAAAAAATATGAATTTGGCTTAAAAGTAAAGTACCTTTATTTTTGATAATATCGAAAATTGTTATTAAAGAAAGTTGATCAGAACTAAAAACCACGTTCAAATATGAAATTACGTCCATTTACCTTGAAAAAATTATTTCGTCTTTTTTGAAACGTATGTCTACAATAACAATGCAAATTTAACTGTAGTTACATGTAATCTAGGATGGTTGTAACATACAAATTAATTGTTGATAGCAAGAAATGTTTGACAGCAACCGTCAAAACGCGTTAAAATTTATAAAACATAAAAATGGTAGCGTTATTAACTTCTGAGGAGAAAATTGAAATTGTTTTGATTGTGGAAGAAAAATTCGTAAAAAATAATAAAACCTAATTTTTCATTGCATTACCTAATTGTAATTTAAACGCGGTTTTTGGTTCTGATCAATTTTTTTTAATGACAATTTTCGATATTGTCAAAAATATAATAAATGGTCTAAAGTTGCCATTCGAAAGGCGACTTAGCTTAAAACAAAGATACTGTGGCGTAATGTTGTTGTTTTTCCTGATTCCATAGTTTCTTTAATTATCTCACAGAATTTTTCAGAAAAGGGCGAGCAAGATTTTAAGAAGCGGTATTCATTCTCGTTTAGTAGGTCCAGCACACCTTGGAAAACTAAATGAAACCATGACAACTAATTATTTTATTTGTCAAGGCGGACAGTTTCCTTTTAATTAAATATGGTGCTTAAATTTACAATCGTGGAAAAAGTTGAAATAGTGTTAATTGTTGGAGACCACTACAAGACGTACGGAGAGGCTGCTCAAATTTTTAATGCAAGATATCCAAATAAAATTATTAGCCATGTAAAGGTTGGAGATATTTTTAATAAATTTAAAAATACCGGATCTGTAAGTAATAAATTTTCTGACAAGCATCAGGTTTGGCGTACGGACGAAGATACCCAATTGAATGTTTTGCTAGCTGTCGTGGAAAATCCTAAAATCTCATTGAGAAATTTTTCACAAACTGTTCCACGACCTGTTACAAAGTCCACTGCCCAAGTTATTTTAAGAAAAAATAATTTTTACCCATACAAGCCAAAATTTCTTTACAAACTGCAGCCTAGAGATTTTGATTCACGATTTTTGTTTTGCTCTTGGTTTCAAGGTGAGGTAGAAGATGACCCACTATTCGCAAGAAAAATATTGTTTTCAGATGAGGCGATGTTCACCTCAAATGGAGTAGTGTGTTCTCAAAACTGTAGGTGGTGGAGTGATGAGAATCCCCATTTTGTAATCGAGTGTCGTGACCAGTATTCTTTCAAGACAAATGTTTGGTGCGGCGTTTTTAGGAACCAAATTGTAGGGCCGTACTTTTTTCGAGAAAATATTACCGGTAAAATTTACTTGAACTTTTTGGACACGGAATTATTTGAATTTTTTCATAGACTACCAATGAATATAAGACAAACACTTTGGTTCCAACATGACGGCGCTCCATGCCACAGCTCTGCAAGAGTGACAGAATTCTTAAACCGGACATTTCCACAGAAATGGATTGGACGAAGATCAGAATTTGCTTGGCCACCAAGGTCACCTGATCTAACACCTCTGGATTTTTTCGTATGGGGATTTTTAAAACAAAAAGTGTATACTCACAGACGTTTCGAGAACATAGACCATTTAGAGAGAATTATCAGAGAATGTGTCCCAAGAAATTTCCCCTCAGATGGTTAGAAATGCAGTAATGGAATTTTCACGACGTACAACCGTTTGTATGGAAAAAAACGGTGGTCATGTTGAAGCTTAGTGTAGTATTTCATTATTGTACTTTGTAATTAAAATTATTAAATATAGTTTTCCATTTACGGTATTAATATTATTGACTTTCTGAACACCCCGTATGTGCTGGCTCAAAACTTTTGATTTGAATGTTATTTTATCAACAAGCAGAACTTTTTATGAAGAATAATTTTTTTTCGTAAAGTTAAAAATAAAATAGTTTCCCATATGTTAAGATGGTTTCTGGACAAGCTGTATACATATGTTGAAATAAAATAATTTTTGAAAAATAAGTAGGTATACTTTTTTGTATATACGGTCGTAGAAAAAATAATGTTCCTAACAAGTGCGTTCCTTTCCCTCACGTGACTGCAGTCGCGTTCGGGAAAGTATCACTTTCCGCACTTGTTACGAAAATAACTATTTCAAGTGGGACATAAACACTTAACAATAAAAACTTACCACATAAAACATCTAGTTTGTATAAAATTGTGAAAGACGAACATAGAGGACAACCCACTTTTTAAAAACTTTATCTACTAATTATCATTTATCTTCTTTATTTTCATTTTTGCGTTTTACTTGGAAACGTACTTGCAAATCGAAATTTGATATTTTTGATTAATTATAGTGATTAAATCTGTATTCACATTGCAGTGACATTGTTGACGAGAATAAAAAAGCGGGTTATTCGAAAATTTGGTTAAGGTTGGAAGATATTTCAATTTTGAATTTTAATTTACGTCTACGTAAAGGAATATAACACCTGTTTAAGTTTAATTGTGTATTTAGACAAAGGCAATTGTCTTATAGTTCCTTGTTGATTTCTATATCTTTCATGAAATTGAGTCTATTGAAATTTTTAAAAGATATGTCGTGGATGATCCTTGAATTCGAGGAAGGGCTGAAAGTGAGATTAGAAGTTTTGAGATATTGACGAAAAGCAGAAGAGGATCTAGACAGGTGTTCTTTTATGCGTGTCTTTAGGGATCTACATGTACGACAATTTAATTTGTAAATCTCGGTCTTTGACATATGCTCAATTATATCTTTGGAGTTTACGATGTGTGTTGCTAAACTACACTCATCGACCTAAAATTCGAGACAACCAAAATTTAGATCAAATTTAATGTATGATAACTTTTTCTTCCATAGTCCGATTTTAATCTTTTTTTTTCAGAATGTAGATAATTGTTTCGGTTTTAATTAATTTTAGTCAATTTTTAAAAATACAGTTCACATGTTAAAATATACAGGAAAATAAAACAGTATATTTTTTCTCTTAAGTTTGTAACACTCTGTAGAGTAATTTTGCAATGTAAACTACACTGGATATGCTTTTTTGCAGAGTTACATTCATTTTTAACATTTTGCTGTTTTATTCTTCCCGATATCTTTATCGAATTAAGAGATATGAATTTATGAAACAAACATTACACTTTATGATCAAGTCTATTTTTAATTCAAACATAAAAGTAGGGGTTTTAAAAGTTAGTACCTCGTGTTACCGTCTCTAGCTCTTATAAAAGCTACTAAACGTCGATTTATTCCTCTAATTAGGTTTTGGATATCCTCTTGTGGAGTAGCACCTTATTCTTCTGTTGGAGAGTGAATAACTGTCCTCGGCGTTTCCTGATTCGTCTACCTAACATGTCCCATACATGTTCTATCGGATTAATGTCAGGACTACGAGCGGGCCAGCGCATAACGTTTATTTTAACCTCCTCTAAATATTGAGCCCCTATTCTGGCAGTATGTAGGCAGGCATTGGCATGCATGAAAATGAATTTATTACCGATAAATTGCGCAAAAACAACGACATGTTCTTCCACAATTTCTTCAATGTAGGTACTTAGGGCAGTTACAGTTCCTCTCAAAGAAAAACAAGTCTTGTTCGAGCATTAAATAAAATACCGTCCCACACCATAATGGATCCACCACCAAAGCTAACCCTTGCGCTAACATTACATTGGGCGAATCCTTCCCTTGTCGTCTCCATACTCTTTCTCGTCCATCAGGAGACCTCAGGCAAAATCTGGATTCATCTGAAAATACACCTTGCCTCCACTCTTGAAGGTTTCAGCTAATGCGTTCTTGCGAAAAAAGAAGTCT
This sequence comes from Polydrusus tereticollis, assembly GCA_963920685.1. Classification (NCBI taxonomy): domain Eukaryota; kingdom Metazoa; phylum Arthropoda; class Insecta; order Coleoptera; family Curculionidae; genus Polydrusus; species Polydrusus tereticollis. The sequence continues at coordinate 41,119,347 of OY987332.1, read as the reverse complement.
ATTATCTCGATGCTGTCTGAGGAGCTTTAGTCCATTTGCCGGTCTTCTGACCCATAAATTGACTTCATTATGTCTTCCTCTTACTGTTATTTTACTGACAGCAACTTGACGAACTCTTTGGAGTTCATTTCTTATCACTACTGCACCGGTATGCCGATCTCTTAAAACTGAGATTATGAAGCGATCATCAAGGGCGGAAGTAGCACAATTTCTTCCAGATACAGGTCTTCTACCATAACTTTCAGTCTCACGAAACCTTGCAACGGCTCTTTCCACGCTAGGTTTTGCAAAACCTAGCATATCCGCAACTTCTCTATTGGAGAAGAATAACCAACATCAAGAAGAGCAACGGCTCTAGCTAAATCTTCGGATGACAAAGGCATCGTAAAATGAAAAATATATTCGGAGTTCACTCACGAAACATTTTAAATGCTCGAAATGTCTGATAAATCTAACCTGACAAATGCAGAATACGTTTCCAAGGAAACCTAAACATTCCAAAAAAATCAACAGTGGTTTCAATAATTGTTGCAAAAAGTGTAATGTTTATTTCAAAAATTCATATCTCTTAAAGCGATAACGATACCGAGAAGAATAAAACAGCAAGATGTTAGAAATCAATCAAACTCTGCAGAAAAGCATATCCAGTGTAGTTTACATTGCAAAATTACTCTACAGGGTGTTACAAACTTAAGAGAAAAAATATACTTTTTTTATTTTCCTGAATATTACAACATGTAAATTGTATTTTTGAAAAATGAATAAAATTAATTAAAACCGAAACAATTATCTACATTTGAAAAAAATAAATATTAAAATCGAACTATGGAAGAAATAGTTATCATACATTAAATTTGATCTAAATTTTTGATGTCCCGAATTTTATGTCGGTGAGTGTATTTCTGGTTTTACAGGAAAAGATTCGGGATAGATTATGTAAGCATTTATTTAATATTATAGTTGTTCTTATGATCATGGTAAGGTGGTGATTTTTTTGATAAATTTGAGGTTAATATCTCCAAAAGCTTATTATTGTGTGAGAATCTGGTGTGTGTTGGTGACTTTAACATAGATGTACTTAAACTTGAATCCACTTTTACTTAACAATTTAACTCTCTTCTTGACGCATACAACTTAAAGCAGGGCATTAATGAGCCTACTAGGAGAGGTCCCACTAGCGCAACCCTTATAGGTCTTATCTTATGCTCAAACACTGGTATTTTATTAAGCAGCGGTGTTGATCATACTTTTAATGGCTCTGACCATTTCCTTGTCAATTGTGAGTTGCAGGTAAAAGTCACCAAACCTTTGTTTATTAAATACAGAGACTTTCGACATTTCAATCATGAAGCGTTTTATGGGGATCTCTTAAATGCACCTTTACACACAATTTTTTATCTAAGGGATATCAATGAGAAACTTGATGCATTTAATTTATATATCATAGGTTTATTTGATATGCATGCTCCCATTAGAAATTCTCGCATAACCAAGAAGAAGGCTCCCTGGATTACTCAACATATTAAGTTCCTTATGCACCTTCGGGATAAGGCTTTATCCAAATATAATAAGCGAATCACTCCTGAAAATTGGGAACTATATAGACAGCTCCGAAATCGTGTTACCTTGGCTATTGAAAGCGAAAAGAAAGTTTATCTCAAAAATAATTTACGTCACAACAACCAAAAAAATAACTGGAAACTTTTGCGGGAACTTGGTGTTTATTTGAAAGATTCGAAGACTATCCCAGCTCACCTTGGTACTGTTGATGATATAAATCGTTTTTTTGTTAATGCTGTGATATCCTCGGCTCCAAACCCTGATACACTGAATTATTACTTACAAAATAAAAAACAAGATGTCGGTATTTTTGAATTTAGACTTGCAATGACTGAAGAGGTTCGCATGGCACTTTTCTCCATTAAATCATCGGCGATAGGCACTGATGGAGTTGGGCTGTCTATGCTGTGCTTTTGTTGTCCACACAGTTTTCCATTCATTGTACATCTTGTTAATTCCTGCATAGAGACTTCTAAATTCCCTGAAGCCTGGAAGAGTTCTCCTTTACTCCCGATACCAAAGGTGGCTGTTCCTGATGGGTTGAAAGATCCTAGGCCTATTAGCATATTACCGACGCTATCAAAGGTTATCGAAAGGATACTGGAGAATCAAATTCGAGAATACTCTCAGTAACATAACCTATTACCTTCTTTTCAGTCTGGCTCAACAAAAGATAACATTTCATTAATTGTAACACAATACATTTTTGATTTATTCATCTTTTTACAATTACATTTTTTATAAAGACAAATTCTCAATTAAACTATAAATTGGATTTTTCATCGCTTTTTAGAAAGCAGTGATGATGACCTAAGGCCGAAAGCGCTCTGCACTAAATTTAGAACACAAAGTCTACTGGTTCTCTCTCTCTTAATTCAAAAAGTGCACGCAGCCGGCCTACCCTATCAAAATTATAACAATACTCCATGGCTCTGGGTTTATTTTGCCGCGCCCTATAGGTTACACTCTAGAATCAAAGGTGACGCTTTAGTTTACGGATAAAATTCTGTGACTCGCTGTTCTGGGCGTGTTTTACCATACTTGGGGTGAACTTTTCCCTTTTCATATTTCTCATCGAGGCCAAAAACCTTTTTTCTTTATGTGAATAATAAATCACGTAGGGTTTAGGACAACTAATAAATTATATAATAGCGCGTTGGCATCTGCTTATGTTTAATTAATTACAGAAATCAATTCAATCAATATTAAGTAATATTTGTATTGGGTATGTTATGTCATATTAACTTGATATTTCCCAGCAATATTTTATGGCATTTCAAATATTTGTATGTCTATTTAATTGCTTATAATTACAATAAAAGCTTTGTTGATTTAATTATACGAAGCCGTTCACGGTGAGTGGCCTATTGAAAGATCTCGGGACCTATATAATATATGTTTCTAAATTTTTGTTACTGGTTATAAGGGACGGATATTTTCTCGTTATACTAGAAACAACATTTCAGGATTATATATATACAAACCTGTTCAAACTTCCCCATAAAAAGGAATCCAATGGAGTCATGTCGCGCGATCTCCATGGCCATAAGCCCACCTCGATCTATCCATCGATTACCTGAAATGCTGATGAACTAAATTGCTAATATAGGGCGGTGCACCGTCGAGCATGTACCACATCTGATTTCTAATTTCTAAGGGCATATTTTCTAATCAGCCGTTTACATTTTGTTGCAAGAATTCCAAATACATGACACCATTTAATCTGCCTTCAATAAAGAACGGTCTAATGAGATGATTCCCAATAATTCTTGCCCACAAACCAGTGGCGGCTCGTGGATTTGAAAAGTACAGGGGCACACGGTGGAAGCTCGCCGCCGGAGGCACCGCCGGAGGCGAAAAATTTTTCGGAGGCCGCGCCCAAATATGGCTATTTTGAGGACCCAAAAAATAAAATTCGCCTCTTGAGCCTTAAAAAAAATAATAAAAAAAAAATACTTTGTCCGGTGCACGGGTGTACCTAATACCGTGAAAAAATTGTGCGAATAATTTAAAGAATATAGACCCACCTACATTTACTATTTGAACTGCAACTCTATTCTTCTCGATTTTTGACAAGCAAACTTGTCTATCACTTTTTCGTTAAAGTTTGGAATGTTGTTAATCAACTGTTTTTCTATGGACAACATAGCCAACGCGGAAAGTCTTTCTTGGGACATAGTATTTCTTAAAAAAGTTTTTATTCTGTTTACACACACTCAAATACGATATACGCCGGTCACGCCACGCGGGTTAAATCAGTTAAACTGAACTGAATATTCATCTTTTATTGAAATAGTTAACAGCGAAAACAAACAATGTGTATAAAACGCTAATACACATTCAACTCTTTCTTAAAAACTATATTTTTAGTTGAAAAAATAGTCCATACTTTCAGTGGAGTCAATGTAATATGAAATAAAACAATGCAGTCTTCCTCCACTATATACTATATAGTTTTTTTTATGGTACCGCGTTTTCTCTTAGGGACCGATAACTGTTAGGTGTATATCCCAACAATTCGTGTATTAAATTACGTGCATAATCATCGTCACTGAAATGTTTCGAGCAAACACGGGCATTTTTAATAATAAACTTATCCTTGCGTTTACACACATGCTTTCAAACAGTTTGCAATTCCTTGTCCTTTGGGAAACTAAAAAACTTTATACCAGGCGTAAAACTCTTACACTGATTATCAACCTTACAACCAAGTACCGCACATCTCATTTTTTATAATTAAAGGACACTTATAATTTAAAAAAGACCGACTCGTACACCAAAACCGTATGTAAACAACAGGAATATGGCCGCCTTTTCTCACTGCCTGACGTCAAGAAGGACACGCCCACCTGCGCGATATCATATCTTCTGTAGTTGTATCATAGGCTGTGCCCAGACTTGCCGTATAATGCTGAACGAATAGCCACAGGCCACAGTAATTTACTATTATCCAGTACTCTGTCCTTATTTCGCATACGATTTAAAACAAAGAAGCATGCAGGGGCTCATAATAGTGTGCCCAGGCGCCTATGTTCGTTCGTTGTACGTTGCCCGGTTCACCCGGTTGCCGTTCGTTCATAGTATGTTGCCCGTTCAACAAATAATGTAGTGCGAAATATCAAGAGTTTACTTAATAATAGTTATACCTTTATACCTCGGGAATTTTCTAGGTGGGTGATTTTTCTAGATGGGGCACGTGCCCCAGTGCCCTAATGGACGAGCCGCCACTGCCACAAACACTGACCGACATAAAATTCGGGACAACCAAAATTTAGATCAAATTTAATGTATGATAACTTTTTCTTCCATAGTCCGATTTCAATCTTTTTTTTTCAAGATGTAGATAATTGTTTCGGTTTTAATTAATTTGATTGAATTTGCAAAAATACAGTTTACATGTTGAAATATACAGGAAATAAACAAGAAAATTTTTCTCTTAAGTATGTAATACTCTGTAGACTAATTTTGCAATGTAAAGTACACTGGATATGCTTCTCTGCAAAGCTTGATTCATTTTTAACATTTTGCTCTTTTATTGTTCTCGGTAACGTTATTGGTTTAGGAGATATGAATTTTTGAAATAAACATTACACTCTCTGCAACAATTATTGAAAATACTGTTGATTTTTTTGGAATGTTTAGGTTTCCTTGGAAACAGTAACAGTAAGTCATGAAGTCATTTTACGGGCCAGAAGACTGGCAACTGGACCAGAGCTCCTCAGACAGGATCGAGTTAATAGACTTCTTTTTTCGCAAGAACACATTAACTGGAACCTTCAAAAATGGAGGCAAGTTCTATTTTCAGACGAGTCCTGATTTTGCCTAAGGTTTTCTGACGGGCAAGAAAGAGTACGGAGACGACAAGGGGAGAAATTCGCCCAATGTAATTTTAGCGACAAGGTTAGCTTTGGTGGTGGATCCATTATGGTTTGGGGCGGTATTTCATTTGACGCTCGAATGGAACTTGTTTTTTTTTTGACAGAGGAACTTCAACTGCCCGAAGGTACATTGAAGAACTTGTTGTTTTTGCACAATTTTCGGTAGCGAATTCGTTTTCATGCATGACAATGCCCGTTCACATACTGCTAGATTAGTGGCCCAATATTTAGAAGAGGTTGGAATAAACGTTATGCGCTGGCCCACTCGTAGTCCTGACTTTGATCCGATAGAACATGTATGGGACAAAGTTATTCACTCTCCAACAGCTCTGAAATGTTCTGGAAGAAGAATGGGGTGCTATTCCACAAGAGGATATCCAAAACCTAATTAGAGGAATGAATCAACGTTTTGTAGCTATTATAAGAGCTAGAGGAGGTTGTAAAACCACTACTTTTATGTTTCAATTAAAAATAGACTTGATCAAAAAGTGTAATGTTTATTTAAAAAATTCATATCTCTTAAACCGATAACGATACCGAGAAGGATAAAACAGCAATATGTTAAAAATAAATCAAACTCTGCAGAAAAGCATATCCACTGTAGTTTACATTACAAAATTACTGTACAGAGTGTTACAAACTTAGGAGAAAAAATATACTTTTTCATTTTCCTGTATATTTCAACATGTAAACTGTATTTTTGCAAATTGTATCGAATTAATTAAAACCGAAACAATTATCTACATTTAAAAAAAAAACAGATTGAAATCGGACTATGGAAGAAAAAGTTATCATGCATTAAATTTGATCTAAATTTTGGTTGTACCGAATTTTATGTCGGTGAGTGTATTAACCATGAATCTTTGTTGCTGCTTTGTCTGTACTGTTGCATGGAGATTTTCTTCATGCCAGATAATGGAAGTTTATTACTTCGTCTCGGTTGAAACTGGCTTCGTCCGTGGACAAAACAATACTAGTTAAATTATAATTTTGTCTAAATCGTTGCAAAATCCAATTTGCGTAGTTGACTCTTGGAGGATAATCAGAAAATAAAAAAATAGTCCTGGATGATGCCACAAGATACACCATTCGTCGCAAAATCCATGGATTTTTTTCTCAAATGAAAGCCACAATAAAAAAAATGATGGCTGGGAGAAAATTTTATTACACTGACAAAACATGGCTCAAGGAAGGACACACAGTTAAGTAGGTATGGCAATATCTAAATATTAAAAGTACAAGGCAGGCATTTATCGATGGTTCTTCGCAAGGACTAAGAAATCTTATAAGATCGGCTTTTAAGGGGTGATGAAATAAATTTAATTTATAAAAGATTATATGGCTCTCTGTCAAAATTTCATCATTTATTATTTTTTAAAACGTCCCTGAAATTCATTTCAGTGACGTCGTACAACCCGGGCTCACGATATGCTAGTGATGAGTAATTGACTGAAATTTTGGACTTGAAAAATAGCATACAGTTATTGTAAATTTTAATTAATATTGGGAATTAAAGTAAACTAAAGTATGCTTATTTGCTGGGTTTGGCAACTTGAACTTAATGCTCTTACTGTGTTCGAAATGTTAAGGCCACTACGTAAGAGTATTTATGTAAAACACACTGCCCTAACATTTGTACAAACCAGATTTTGGAAGAAAGGTATTTGCAAACCAAAATGGATATTTCGTTTGATATTTTGGGATCTTTGTTTGTGTATATTATATTAATGAATGAGACGTTTAAATATATATTTTTGTACGCTCAATAATAATAAAAAATAACTGTTAAACGTCATGTTATGTATTTCAGGGATAATTTGATAATTTGTGGAAAATTGTATGAACCCATCAAACACGAAAGAAATTTTAAATAACACAGAGTAATAAAACAAAACTTATTATATCATTTAGCTTGTTGTGACTATAAATAAAGCAAATTTAAATAAATATTATGAATTTCATGATTCTAATTTAAAACAGCAACATAAAAATGGAAAAAGCCGATTATTTTAAGGTTTATCAGATCATTTAACGAGGTGTTGTTTACCGTATCTAGACCGGGTATTCATTTAAAAAGTTTCCACCCCTTTTATCTAAGTCTACCGGTTTGCAAGAAAAAATCGGTAAAACACGTCAATTATAATAGTTAGTGGGACGAAATTTACGTAAGCGATATAATGGAATAGTTTACCCCTTTACCCTCTGGACCACCCCTTTCAAAGATCTTGAATGAGAAGGGGGCTCAAGTGATATCTCATTGCAAAGATATTCTTATTACCTGCAGTTTATTTTTTTTTAATTCTCCCACGTGCTATGCACATTTGAATTTTCTAATTCCAGTTTTTAAATGAATTGAAGGTTTGATCCCATGTTTGTGATTAATGACTCAAAAATGGAACAATTACATTGATTTAATACCGGGTAATGCAGGGGAAATATTTTGCAAGTATTCCCTAACTGCTCTTGAACTGCTTACTGTATAATACCACTTAATCATAATTACTTTTCCTTAATGAAATAGCTCATATTCAGCTATAATTAAAGCGCTTTCAATGAAAATGTTGTCGCTGACGCTACTTTTCGTTTTGTCAATGCCAAATAATAATTTGATGGTGTTTGTTCTATTACCTAAACTATTAAAATTTCGTAATTTTGCCATCACATTTAATTGAATTAGTTAGGATTGGCTAATTAAGATTTATTCAAACTTGGCACATGGATTTATTATATCGGTCTATTCAAAAAATTGTAATAAAATTTTTCTCTAAAATTTATATGGAATTTCCTATGTTTTACTAAGCCATTCATCACCCGGTATAAGAAGTACTTTTTCCCAAATTAAGCATACGTTTATCATTTACTTTTTATTAAAAAAAATTAGTTAATATAGGTACAGTTTAAAATGTGCTTCATTATTTTCTAAGCAGTAATACAGCAGTTGCTCAAAAGGTTAAAACTTTTTGAAATATTTCTGGTTTGAGGTCAGCAGCAGCTGGAGATTTTATAGATACTGGGGTTGAATCTTACACACTAAAGTTCAAATTTAAACATGGCAAAGGCAGTATTTTTCTATGGGGTTGTTTCTCATGGAATGGGGTAGGTCCTTTAAACTTCATTAATGGCACCATGGATCGATTTGTCTGTAGAGATATAATGCAAAATGTAATGTTGCATTATGCAGAGTGGGAAATACCGTTGCGTTTTATTTTCCAACAGGATAACGATCCAAAACACTCTTCACGAATTGTTCAAGAGTGGTTTTAAGAAAATAACGTTGGTGTTTTGCAGTGGCCGGCACAATCCCCAGACCTTAACCCCATTGAAAATCTATGGGAAGAATTTGAACGTGGAATTCGTACACAATTATTTCCGAATAAACAATCATTGGTAAATAAAATCAATGAACTTTGGACAAACCTACCCGAAAATACTGTTCAAAAATTGATTGCCTCAATGCCGCGACGTTGTCGGCAAGTAATAAAACATAATGGATATTCTATTAACTATTAACATAAAACTTCTAGCTATTGTAATAATTATTAAATGTGTTTAATGTTTTTTTTTATCGTAATATGTAAAATAAAATATTGTTGACACAATTTGTTGCTTTACTTTATAAGTATATATATATTATAAATATTTCTCTACCTTCATTTTGTTTAAAGTATACCAAAATATTGTGAAATATTACTAATATTGTGGGGATAATATTTCATTAAAATTAGTTGGGGATCACAATCATATAATTAATTTTTTAAATTCAAAGAAATGAAAGCACTTTGTTGCTCTACTTTTGTCCAATAGTGTATGTCACACGCCTGTAGGCTTCGATAAAGGGGGTGGTAACTTTTCAAATGAACTTGAACAGCGCTTATAATGATGACAAATAGCAATATCCAGTTTTAGTCAGAGGTTCAGGCGCGTTCTTATTAATAAATAATTACCTCGTATACCAATTTGTCCCACCACCCCCTGGTCAAATTAATAAAGCCTTTACCCGCTCCTTCCTTGGTTAAATTGAATTAAACACGAAATATAATTATGCAATCGTCAATACATCGGTTATTAAATTACCTCTTTGAGGTATGTTCTATCAACACAAGGCGGTGATACTGGATAACGGCCGCATTTGTACAGAAATTAGTGGTCTGTAGTGCTTAACTAGGTCAAAACCCATCGCGCCACAATACGGCTTTGTAATGAAGATTAAATAGCTGTAATTAAAGACTGTTGGGGGTTTCAGGCAGTGGCCCGTTTCCTTAGTGTTAAGGTAGACGCACACGTTTGTGGTTCATGCCAGGATTGACTACTTTCAGTGTTTCTAAATTGTGACGTTTTTCAGTTGTTTATGAATTTAGATTCAATTAATTCTAGGTATTAACATTAAACAATTAAATTACCTATAGTCTATCTTTAAATGGCGCGAAGTAATAATAATTACATATATATAATAAATTATAATATAATATAAAATAAAATTATTCCTTAAAATCTATTGTGTTTACATTAAAGGATCCAAATAATGAGCATTCTTTAGGTAGGTCCACCCTGAATTTATCGCAGGCTATTGTTATATTCGAGGATTTAACATTGTTAGCAGGCATAATCCCTTATTTAGGAGCATGTATTGGGAAAGTTTTTAAATTAATAATCTTAAACATGCCTATTTTCCTAAAATTGTATTATTGTATTATGTGTATTATCACAGTCGGAAGATGAATTTTTATAAACATCGTTTATAATAGGCGGTTCAGCCATATCTTCGATTATGATATGTACCTGCCACGTTTTGGCTTCTTCTTCTATCACAAGATCGATATACTTTTTCCACTTTTCCGCACTGATTTTACCCATAGCTTCATTAAAGAGTCTTTTCAAATCCACCATTTTGTAAGTCGTTTTTCTTTCTGGCGACATGTGTCGTTCGCTATTTTTATTTCAGCCTACATGAGTTTAATTCGCAGTGGTAAGGAGGGAGTCTGAGCCCAGATATTCCTTGTAACTTTTCATCTACTGTCATTTCATCGACTTCATATTTTTTGAATGCATTTTTATGCAATGGCTAGTACCAATAATAATTTTTTAAGGAATCTAATGGAAATTCTATTTATCTTAAACTTAGCCATTCCGTTATTTCAGTTGTACGCCACGCACTTGTCGGTAATTCTTCAGTCAGCTAATAGTGATAACTTGCATTATCCAATACAATTATTGCATCTTTTGGTATAATATCCAACATTTGCTCGATCCATTCTTCAAAGACTTCGGCATTCATATCTTCGTGATAGTCTCCTGTATTTGTAGATTGGAACATCAGTAGACAACCTTTAACGAAGCCTTCAAAACTTTCAATATTATTATGGGTTATGATAAGTCGATGTCCTTTTCCAGATGGTGGTCTTAATCCTGTGACTAATCCTTCCAGAAAAGTTTGCCTTGAGCTTTTAATATTTTCATCCTGGTAAAATTTAGTCGCAGTGTGGCCTTCATTTAGTCATGATTCGTCTAGGTAAAATATTTTTTATTGTTTTCTTCTCTGAGTTTTCCGATGCTTTTTAAGTAATTTCTTCTCTTATAGACGATATCGCTTCTGTCTATTAAAATCGATTGCCTATTATGTTTTTTTCCACTGGAAACGCATTTTTTTAAATAATTTCCAAAGCGTATTTCTACACATTAATAGGTAGTCCTGGTCTTCTCGGATTGAGGACAAAATTTTGTCCAGCATGCGAATTTCTGTTCTTTATAAGAAACTATAAACTTTTTGCGTTATTCCCTGCATTAAAACGTCATCTAGCTGAAGTCTTGGTCGTCCTGGAGACGTTTTTGGAGATTTGACGCCAACACTTTTTTCTTCTTCTAAAGGTTTATATATTGTTGTATCCCAACGTTAAGAATATCGGCTGTAAATTGCACTGCATTGTCAACACTCAAATCCGCATTCTTACTTTTAATAGAATCGTAACAGTTAAGAATTAATTTTCTTCATTTACTGTACATGGCCGACTCTAGGGCGTTTAGGCAATTGTTGAAAATTCTCCATATTTAAATAAAGGAACACTGACACTTCACACTTTGACTAGTTTCACGGAGAAGCAAACACCCTAGGTAGGTATGTATAGATATAAAGGTGTATTCTTCTAATAGAGGCACCCATAAAAGCATAACACCACATAATTAGCAAACAGGTAACCAGGATTAGGCACAAAAAAAAAGGAATAAAATTATTAGAGCAGAAACGCAATAAGTACCTCGACTCTATAGGTTTTGATAAAAATTGCTTCCTAAAATTCCAGGTAAATTGTTTTAAGCTTAAAAAATTTAATATTAAAATATATATTTGAAGACAAAACTTGAATATAATATCGATATTTGTACTAACTCTGCACATATTTCAAAATTCAGGCCTATTTAAATCTATACATGCCGAAAAGTCTTGTACGCCCATGGAGAAAACAGTTTTGATTGATTTATTACTTTGCATTATTTAAAGATAGATTATACTTAATATTAGACGAACTTCAATTTAGTAAATTATTTTGTAACGGGAATTACATTAAATAATAGCTTTTTTAATTTTAATTTTACAGTAACTGCAATTGCACATTCATTAATTATTAATTTAACAACAACTTAATTGTAATTGTGCAGATAATCTTAGTAGGTATTTATAATTTTTTTGTATGTGTACATATATTCATAAAACCCAACCAGCCATGTGCCTGTGTGGAATAACTTCGGGTGATCCATCAAAAATATTCCTCAATGAGAGTCTGCCTAAGGATATACATGAAATATTTAATAGGGTAACAGAGTTAAGGAAACATGGGCGTGGGCTGAGCAAGGATGGCAACACATTTGAAAGAAATAATGACAACTGCTTCATTCGTAGAATTATAACCTTTAGTTAAGTTACAGAACTTAATACTTCTGGGTAGATATTCTTTAAAACACTGTTTAATTAAGCAAATATATCGTTACGACAATAATTCTCAGTGGCGCCCTAAATGTTCAAATTGTCGCCCATCGTTCTGTATACACGACTCCAATCTATCCCTGGTTGATATTATTGCAGTTTCCACCTCTGCCATAGGGATACGGCGGCTGCTGTCCATTATCCTTTCAATCATGTTTTCCCTTGTGGTGGGTTTGATAACGAAAAGAAGATCCTTCAATATCCCCCATAGATAAAAATCTAGGCATCTTAAGTCAGGTGATCTAAAATAGAAATTACCACTTTCATTAACAGTATCACAATATATCCTATAATATTACCTGGCAGGCCACGGAAATATACTCCCTCTTCCTATCCACCTTGCAGGAAATGTGTCTTCAAGAAATTGACGAACGTTTGCCGCAAAATTTGCAGGACATCCATCGTGTTGAAAAACCATAGTTCTGCGAATATCCAAGGGCACATCTTCGAGAAGAATTGGGAGTTCGTAATTTAAAAATGTAAATATCTTTGCCCAGTAAGCGACTCACTAAATACAAACGGTCCAATTATTCTGCCACCCAAAATGCCGCACCAGACATTGACACTCCATCTTCCTTGATGCTGCACCTCCCGCATCCAATGGGGATTATCCCGCGACCAATAATGCATATTATGGCGGTTTACTACTCCATTACTATGGAAAGTAGCTTCATCAGTCCACAAGATTCTGAGGAGGAGATTTCTATCTTCCAACATCATATTGAGCAGCCAATAGCAATGATCCAATCTTCTATCATAATCTTGCGGGGTCAAAGCTAAAGAAAAACAAAATACTTATTACATTGACTTGAAAACTATTAGGAAAAAGATTGGCATTATTCTAAACTATTTAAGAGTTATAACATATAGATATAATTACTTACCTTTCTTCTAATAAAATCCTATGCACAGTAGAGCGAGTAACGCCCAAGTCTCTAACAATTAATCTAATACTAATTTGTGTATTAAATTCCACATATGCCAAAACATTTACAATAATTTCCTTGGTTCGACCTCGGCGGCGTCTGCGATATACAGGGCGACGAATACTTCCAGTAGTACGAAAACGGCTAGCTAAAGGATTAAACATTCTACTGTCGTATCGGCGCCTTTGAGGGTATCGTACTGCGTAAACCCGTTCAGCAATTGTTGCATTTCCCAAACATTCAAAATACACCGCAATAATGTCAACCGCTTCTTCAAGTAACAGAGGCATTTTGAAAATCAAATACGACACAACACTGTTGGCACGACAAAAATGTTGACGTAATGATTAAAGGTGACAAGCGTGCACAGCTTCAATTCATATTTTGTTTTTCCAAGGCCTATTTGACTTTAAAAAAAACCTTTACAACGGCAACTTGAAAATAAAATCATAATGTTCCGTAATTATGATTACTGTTGTTGATATCTCCGGATTGAAAATATATATTAACTTGAGGTTTTTGCTGACTTCTTAGACTTTTAATCATCCTTGTGATCAGGTAAAATTGAATAAACTATATATTTACAATTATGGAAAAAAACGCGCAATGTTTGTGAAGTTGTATGACAGCGCCCCCTAGCGCCTAGTGTAAAACACATATTCCCGTAGTTCATAAGATTATATATAGAGTGAGAAAAGCCCTTTTTAACAAAACTAAGTTTATTAAATTATGTTAAGCCAGACCGAAGTTATCAGCGTTTATTACAAATAATGTTCAACCTTCCCCCACCACTTTATTTGAAAAGTGACGAACACGTTCTATAGGTGAATATTATTAATAAATCTTCGAAATATACCAAAATGTTATTTTCGGGATACCTTAACTAGGCGACTTTTGAGGAAACTTCGTGATTCATATTTACCGTTACTGTTGCGCCCTCTAGTGCCAGTCTGAGAAACTTGAAAATAATTTCCAGCAATTTCTCATGACCACTTTACCTAATATATTTTTTTTCCGCAAGCCATACGACTAACACTTTCTGAGATACGGCCGACAGCCATTCTTAGTGGGACACCCGGTACATGTTTCGGCGGGTTTCAAGTGGTAAGTGTTCTATTAAATCCTGAAAAGCATTCCGGCCATACGAATGATTCAATCAAGAAATTGTCAATAACTCCTGCCCAGATATTGACTGATTGGAACTGATCTTTATGATGCGAAACAATAATGGTATGAGGATTTTTTATCAGCCCATACATGTGTGTTATGTAAATTGGTGATACCATTCTACGAGGAAAATCTTTAGGAATCAGTTTATGTACTTTGTGCAAATTAGTTTGACGGTTATGGATTACTTTATTTTTTGTCATTTGAAGAACATCATTAATAAAACACCAATTAGAGGAGTTACAAGAAAGGATTATCCAAGAATTGCTAACATTTCTCCACAGAAGTTGGTCAACGCTTTCGAACATATGAAGAGACGTACGAATTTATGCTTGGAATTTCTATAATTTATAGTTTCCTTTCTCTATATTCTTACTTTGTTGATTTTGTAAACAACGGACATAAATTTGTATTTCTTTACATATTTTCATCAGTTTGGTATATCATGTCATAATATGAATTTGATACAAACATAACCTAAGCGAGAAAGTCTCCTATTGACCTAGGCTTACGAAATCCATTCTTGCGGTCACTAATGATTAGCTCCAGATACTTTTACAATTTTTGGCGGATAACCTTCTCCATAAGCTTTGAATAAAGCGAATATGAATGCAATTGGTGTAGGCTGGACTGACGCAGTTTTCCAGTAAGAAAGAAATATTTTGTTTAAGCTGTCTGCAATAAATTAATGAAACATCTCTTGAAATTCCTTTTTAACGAGCCTGCTTACTGCCAATACGAAAGTACCATACAAATGATCCTGAAAGGAACAGTTTCAAGGATCAAATTGAACTTCAAGGCACAAAAACTTTTAAGAACAAATTAAAGTTGACAGATGAGAACGATGACTTTCAAATCAGATGACAACTCTCCTAAAAACTTTTGTCTCTGTCTAGCACGTTGCGTTGAATTAAAGACGTATACTCTATTATGTTTTAATTCACTTTTTATGCTATAACAAATAAAGATAGAGAGTTGTGAATCACGTTGTCTGATTGATGGTTAGATATATCGTCCTATAATAATTGTGATCTAAACCAAGCACAACGTTTTTCAGTCCACGCCCTCTTGGATGGAAATATTTGTTGTTCACCCGGTATATTATTATGAATAAATTACTTTATTCTTCAATGTTCAAAAATACTAGACCTGAGATAAAAGATAAAAGAAACTAGTTGAGCGTTGGCTTAAGCCCCAAAAATTCGCTGACTCTTCAAAAAAAAAGTGGCAAACTTGCTATCTTGTGACGCTTTACTAATAGACCTAATTATAGGGCTATAGGGTTTAGGGTTTCGATGGGTCTCTGTTATTTAGAGTCTCTTACACTGCGTCCTAAAACCTGAGGGTTTTCTAATCTTTTGCAAAGATAGCAGGGATGTAGAATGGATAATTAACTATCCCTAGGATAGAGGATGTTTTACTAAATTTGCTTAGAACATAGTAAAAGCATATTTTACGCCATGCTGTTTAATTAAAATTTAGCTAATAGAAACGTCAAGTATCCAAAAAATAACTTAAAAAACGAAAGAAAAGCCATAATACGACTTGTTCATGTTAATTTCGACAACACCGATAAAGAACACTCGCTAATTAAAGTTTGTGTATGCATATTTCCTCGTAAATGTTGTGAAATCTTGACGTAGAACTCGTAATCATAAACGCTTTATGTATGAAGTTGCATGTGTGCCTAATATGTACAGATTTAATAGTACACCCACTTGCGAATATTAGAGAAAGGTAATGGCAGTCGATTACAGTGGCGTAGATGGTAAAACTTAATTTAGAATTGTCTTCCTGATGCAATTGACGGGTGTACGGAAAAAGTAGCGTAAGCCGAAAAATATAGTTTTGCGAAAAATGCAAAGAAAGAAATAGCAAAATTGTAATAGGCTCTTATTATAAAATGGAAAAATTCCTTAAGATTCATTATTTCAATTCATTATACAAAATTCTTTGAAAAAATCGTAACACTTTATTTGTTGACTGCAAATCATAAACAAATTATGTTTAAAACTAAGCTTAAAGAACATAAAACATCCATTTAAAAAAAAAACAAAAACAGAATAAAACAGGTATAGCGGACCACTGCATGATAAATAACCACTCAATATCCAATAAAATAAAGCCGATATAGACTCAACACAAGGGTAGAAAACTCAATCTATTAGAAACATTAGCAATCAAAAAAGCCTTAAAAAATCGATGTAATGTTGTTAATAATCAAATAATCAAATTGTAATACCTTCAGGTGCCAATCTAATACTTAATATGAGACGGAGAATGAAGCCAGATGGCTCCATCTCGTGGTGCTGGTAAAGAACACCAATTCTTAAACATACTCGTATACTTAATAGGCTAATAACTTAAGATAAATATGCAATAAACACTGTGAATAATTACCAACGAAAAAACCCATAATTATATACACAATATAATTTTCTTAATTTTATTACTTAGATGTAAATACCTCTATAATCACACCTGTAATTCAGTTGTACCTTTGGCCAATACCTGTAAATTAAGGACCAAAATAACCTATCATCTGTTAATTTTTATTTTAAAGACATGTAGAATTTATTATTGTCTTATATGCCTTTGATAATAATGATCCGCAAAGGTTAAAACACGTGTCAGGAAACTGAATTAAATTGTGAAATATAACAAATACGACTTTAATTTCCTCTACTATAAACAAACATTTGGTGTAAGTACCTATTTGGATCTTTTAATCAAAAACGAACAAAAAAGCCTATAAAACAAAAATAAACATGTATAAATTAAAGTATTGTAATTTTTAATTATTCTTTTCAATTATTGGTATTGCAGCTTCAGTGGAGAAACAAGGAACTGGCGGAAATGATTTCTGATATAAAAGTATTTATTAAAAAGCTTAAGTTATGGGAATAAAACCTATCAACCGCAATGCCAAGCATTTTCCTATTCTTTCAGAAAATATATCTCAAAATCCAGTGGAACCCTATAACAGTAAATATCACGTAGAAATAGCTTCTAACTTGAAGGATAACTTCAAAAATCGTTTTAGGGATTTCAACGAAATGGCTTCAGTGGCACAATTTGTTGTTTTACTCTTCATGGAAATTGATATCCAACGTTTGCAATTTGTGTTATTCAGAACTTTGGCGAAGACATCGCTGTAACAATAATGGAAGTGATTGCATTTCAAAACGATTTAGCTTTAAAATCGTTAGTCTCAAGTACAAGATGTATCTGGCCTATGGTAAGTAAAGACAAATATTCAGTTCTATGTCGTATCGCCATGAAAGTGAAAGCGTTATTTAGTTTAACCTGTTCCTGTGAATCTTCCTTCTCCAAAATTAAGTATATTAAGAACAAATACCGCAATCGACTTACAGAAGAACATTTGGATAATTGTATTCGAATGGCTGTATCAAACCATACTGCAAACAAAGAAAAAATTATCGATAAGTCTGAGTGTCAGCCTTCTCATTAAACATGCATTTTTTATCTGCATATGTTTCTGTCTAAAACAGTGCGTTACTTTTTTGTTATTTATTATTCGAATGTGACATGCCATTGTTGCTGCATACAAATTTTGTTTATTTTTCAAACACCTGCGATTGGTAGGTATGGAGGAAGTGTGCATAGGAGAAACCAGTCGACATTTCGAACACCTCCTGTAGGAAAATATCGCTCTTCTTTGCTACAGTGAAATTTCTCAATAGGGATCACCCTCGGAGAATTAAATGTTGATCGGTTAACAGGGGTGGTCGGCTAATAGAGAAAAATTAAAACAACTGGTCTGCATTTGACAGTGCTTATTAATAAGTATCTACGTATTATATGTGAATCATTTTGAATATTTTTGTTTAAATTTATCAGAACTAAAATTAAATGAGATGAAGCCGATTTACCAATATGTATACAGTGTGGCCCAAATTGGGCCTACATGTATGGGGATCTTGGAAACTATAGAAGATAGAGAAACGGTTAAATGGGGAAAGTTTTTGACAATTATATTTCTAACTGAAAACCGTTTAGTACGCGGCCCTATCTTTTTTGGTTTTTGAAATATGTTGAAAAAACCAAAAAGATGTATTTTCGAAAATATGCTGTAGATTTCTTATTATTTACTATTTTGGCAATCTGTAAAAACATTTTTAAAGCAACTTTTTAAGTAGATTTCAGTTCTGGAATTTAATTTTGAACACGACGTTTCGTTTATTTTATACCATCAACAGGTTCATTTTTTCTTATGGGCTTTTCAACGATGTATTATTTGTTGGAAAATAAATGAAATTGACTTGAAAAATAAAGAAAATTAATTTTCGCAACACGTCAAATTTGAGAAGAACACATTAGGCAGGGTTAAATTTGTTTAAAATATCATAATATTATAATACATTATTTTATTTTTTCCTTATGGTTAAAAATCTCATATTAACATTTCAAATAAAGAAAACTAAAAACGCAATGAATAATAATTATTGTTTTGAAAAGAAAATATGAAAAAATATCTAACTTACTATACTTATTCGAAATGTTGGCCGTTTTTATTAATACATTTTTGACACTTTTTTAACACAGTATTGATGACCCTGCGAAACGTGTTGCCATTTTTTTTTTTGCTCCGACATCATCTACAAGAGCGTCGGCAAGAGACTTACCAACCCCGCGAAGTACCATACAAAGAGTCCTTAAGGAAAATAAATATCGACCATACAAGCCAACTATAGTTCAGGGTTTACGAGAAACGGATTATCCAAGAAGAATGCAGTTTTCAAATTGGTATGTGAATCAATGCGAACAAAATCATGACTTCAGTCGTCTTGTAATTTGGACCGATGAATCACATTTTACCAACTGCGGGGTATTTAATAGACATAACCATCATTTTTGGGCAACAGAAAACCCTCACCAATTGGCTCAACGAAGACTGCAAACCCGATTTGGTTTTAATGTATGGTGTGGTATGTATGGTAAGTAATGTCACCTAGCTTGCTAAATACATAGCAGGTATTAAGTAACCCAGCTTTGCTTTTCTCTTTACATTTTAGACAACAGACTTATAGGACCATTCTTTTATAATCATACGTTGAATGGCCAAAGATACTTGGAGCTGTTAGAAGATCAAATATTACCGGCAATTAGAGCAAGAGGTCCTCAAGATCAATTGAATAATATTTGGTTTCAACAAGACGATTGTCCCGCACATAATGTTCGGGAAGTTCAAACTCTCTTAAGACAGATATTTGATGACAAATTAATTTCAAACGGCGGACCAGTTAATTGGCCTGCTAGATCCCCTGATATAACTCCTCTCGATTTTTATTTATGGGGTTATGTAAAAAATGAAGTATATGAGTTTGAACCCCCGGAATCTGTACAAGAATTAGAAGAGAGAGTGAGGAATGTGTTTACGAGCATAAATGGCAACACGCTTCGCAGGGTCATCAATACTGTGTTAAAAAAGTGTCAAAAATGTATTAATAAAAACGGCCAACATTTCGAATAAGTATAGTAAGTTAGATATTTTTTCTTATTTTCTTTTCAAAACAATAATTATTATTCATTGCGTTTTTAGTTTTCTTTATTTGAAATGTTAATATAAGATTTTTAACCATAAGGAAAAAATAAAATAATGTATTATAATATTATGATATTTTAAACAAATTTAACCCTGCCTAATGTGTTCTTCTCAAATTTGACGTGTTGCGAAAATTAATTTTCTTTATTTTTCAAGTCAATTTAATTTATTTTCCAACAAATAATACATCGTTGAAAAGCGGACGTCATAAGCTACCTTTTAAGTATAAAATACAATATGGCGTCCATAAGAAAAAATTAACCTGATGATGGTATAAAATAAATGAAACGTCGTGTTCAAAATTAAATTGCAGAACTGAAATTTACTTAAAAAGTTGATTTAAAAATGTTTTTACAGATTGTTCAAATAGTGAATAATAAGAAATCTACAGCATATTTTCGAAAATACATCTTTTTGGTTTTTTCAACATATTTCAAAAACCAAAAAAGATAGGGCCGCGTACTAAACGGTTTTCAGTTAGAAATATAATTGTCAAAAACTTTCCCCATTTAACCGTTTCTCTATCTTCTATAGTTTCCAAGATCCCCATACATGTAGGCCCAATTTGGGCCACACTGTATACCACACGTGCATACTGACATATATGTATATTATTTGTTTTGAAATTCTTATTTTCTTTCTTTTCTCTTTTCTTTCTTATTCTTACTTTCCTTTATAATCGGAAATTAATGATTGCTTCATAATTCTTATATTATTTTTATAAAATTCAGATTCACATTTCAATAGCAATTGAGAAATATTTGTAGACTTGTCAAAATTGTTAACAATATTAAAAGAGTTTCTCAAACTTGCGCAGGCTTCAGATAGGCTTGATCTTTGCGACACTGGAGCAAGATCAGGTCCCTCTTCCTCTGTCTCAGAGTTGGGAGTAGTTTCATCCGTTTCGTGGGTCTTTTCAATATACTCGATGATAGTCAATTCTGCACTTTCTGTTGGCAAATCATTATCAATAGAGGCAAACTGCTTCGAGTTCACAGTTGTGCGAGCGGAATATTACCTTCTTCTTCGAAGTCGTCAATATTATCTGTATTATCCGGCTTTCATAAAGCATTTTTTGATTGCCACTGGGGACAAATTACGCCAGGCCACCGAAACCCATATCAAGGCGTCGGTTATGGCAATATTATTTTCGATTTCTTGAAGAGGACAACCACTGTCTATACATGTTAAAAGCCTTCTAATAAGGTAGCTTCTGTAGAGCATTTAAAAATTCTGAATATTATCTTGGTCCAAAGATTGGCAATGTGAGGTAGTATCGAATGGAAGAAAAATAAATTTGACATTATCCAGTGTAATTTTGGGATGAGACGTTGCATTATCCAGAAACAATAACACTTTTCTATTCTGCCTCTTCATCTTGGTATCAAATCTGTAAAGCCATGTTGTCATGATCTTTGCTGTCATCCACGCTTTTTTGTTCAAGACGCATTGGAGAGGTAACTTATCGATATGTGCGCCCTTAAAACATCGAGGATTTTTACTTTTGCCTATCATAAGTGGTTCTTCCTTCTCAGTTTAAATATTTGTACACAACAGAATTGCAAATCGTTGTTTTGCTATTTTTTTTCCAGTACGCTTGTCAACTTTTAATGGATATGTTTTTTGCTGGCAATGCACGATAGTAGATACCTATCTCATCTGCATTAAACACGTCCCTTGGGGCATAATCCTTTAAAATGGTTAGTAGCCTTTCTGTCCAAGCAGTTACGTCTTCGATATTGATATTGGATGATTCGTCACATATTTTCTTGAAGGTAATATCATTCCGATGACGAGATTCTTCTAACCATCCATTTGATGCCATGAAGTTATCTAGTCCTAGGCATTCAGAAGATTCGAGGGCTCTTGCCTAAATTATGGGCCTGGATATTGGTAAGTGCTTGTTTCGCGCCTTACAAAACTGGTTAAATAACTCGGTCCACTGCCAGTCCTTCGGTTCTGGGAAATTTCTTTCTATTTTGATCATCATTTCTAACTCCTGCTTTATTTTGAAGCAACATAGTCACTTGAATCTTACCCACTTTAAATTTTTCAGTCAATTTCCTGGTACTTAAACCAGTTTTTCCACTTTCTTCGATTATTTCAATTTTTTCGCTTAAAGAAGGACATTTTCTTTTTCCCGCCATCTTAAAGTATTCACGTAAAAACTGTCCAAAACAGAACTACTGTTACCAACCGATTTATCAGCCTTTAAAGTAAATTGAATGGATCCGCCAGCAATAAAGTAATTAGTGTAGAGGAACGGAACCATATTTGAGGCACTTTTTTTGTAAATTCGAACAATAAAATTCAGCGTTAAACAAATTTTAATTAATAACATATTAGAATACCTGCTTATTGTATTAACAAAACAGTGATGCAAAGAAACTACATTAAAATAGTGATCTAGAGAAATTATTGAACTTAAAGGTTTTTTTGTCAATTGTCCTATAAAAATAAAAGGTTGCCTAATTGAGACAGACTGACGTCCCAATTTGAGACAGATATCCTAGTTTGAGATACTATTCAAAAAAGCTCTTTCCTTCGCAGATATAACATAAATAATTAAAATTTTTAATTTCCCCACAGTCTTCATGGGCCCATCTGCTGCAATATATGCATTTTGCCCATTGCTCACCATGCTGGTCCTCGGAATATCTACCCGAACAAAATAAGCACTCCGTATCACTGTCACTCGTCTGAAGAGAAATCAGCCAATGTAAAACTGTTGTCGCTTTCTGAGTTTGAACTAGAGGAAGACGGGCGTTTTTTCTTTTCTGTTGTAATCCTGATGTGGAAGTTTGGTCCTGTTTTGAAGCTGAAGATTTTCGTAAAACTGAAGTGGCTTTCTTTACCATTCTCTTTGACTGCTTCCCTTTTGGTTCTAACTCTCCACTAATATTTTTCTTAGGTATTTTTGTAACTTGCTTTTTTTCTAAACTTTGTTGCAATTCGTCTTTGTAAGGAGTGAGAGTGATAATGGCTACTTTATTAGCCCTAACACTTGGCTTAGTTCCTTTGGTTTTATATAGAGGCAGAGGACAAATATCCGTGGGAGAAACTTATTCCTTTAGAGGCTGATTTGCTGCGACTGGACTTGGTGTTCGTTCATTTCTGTCCTGCGTTTGGAAAGCCATTACTTCATTTTGATTTTAATTTTCCAGAGGAGCTTCTTCATGATTTAATTCTTCTGAGAGGTATGCTTCTTGAATAACTATGCTTATGCTGAACTATAGTAAGACCCATTTCGCCTACATTGAAGACCCTCTGGGAAGGATCTTGAAGCTTGTTATATTCTAATTCATAGAGATCAAAAAACGCTGAGACATTTTCGGGAGTGAGAGATTTAATACGAGCCGCAGACATGCCTTGGGGTGTTCTCATTGAGAGTTGTGGGTGTCTCTTCAAAAATAACCTTAACCATTTTTTCCCAGCTGATTTTGTAACTCCATTAAATGGATGCGGTATCTTATTCTTAATTGCAAGCTGGAATGCCATTCATTTAATATCGCCTGGCCTCAGACCATAAAAGCGTTGTTCCATGGCTAATGCATATTGAACTAGTTCATTTTCTAGTTCTGCAGAAAAAGTTGGTTTCCGACCTATCGATAGTTTGACAAGTTCTTCTGGACTTTTATCTGTATTTGAATATTTTTCCACGGTGCCTTTAGGTACATCAAAAACTATTGAGGACTTTAGATATCCCATCTTCCTATTACGCAATGCCTTTACAGCTTTTATCATAACATGAGGGTCCCATTTCTTGTATTTTTTTGGCATCTGTAATAAAAAAATGAAAATATTGTTTGGGTGCCTAATTTCAGTCTCAAATATAGATCCCATTTGGTGTCTCAAATTAAGAATTTTCCGTTAAAAAATTGACAACAGTATCTTGGGTTATTTATGAAAAAATATTGCCGAATTTCAATAAGACATCACGAAGCAACACCTACACTAACTACTACGATACATAAAATATTTTATTTCACCTTACCTTGACTGCAACTGCCGATTTATTCACACTATCAAAAAAACTTTATTAATCAACTTACACAAAACATATTCTTGTACAGAAACAAAATAAGTGAAGCGCTCGACAACCACTTTCCCAATACGCGGCAGTTTATTTTGGTTAGTTTACGCTTTTATTGTTTGATGGCGTTACATATATTTTCTTAATGATAAGGGGCCATCTTAAATTAGGCACCCATCTCAAATTTGGTTCCGTTCCTCTATGTACAGGGTCTTCCAACGAGGACTGAACAGGGGCTCATTTTTGAGCTTCCTTGTATTTAAAGAAAAATCCAAAATAGCCAATCGATGTACTTTTTTCTGCAGAATTTAAAAATGAAACCAAAAATTTATTTGAACCAGAAACAAAAGAGTTACGCTATGGATAAGATGTTTTTTAAATGGAACATAGCTTTTTTTATACGATTTTTGGAACGAGTGATTTTTTTTTTGTCCGTTCTGATTAAAATATTTAATATTGTGACAGCTATTTTTATTAAATTTTAATGTTTTATCCAGTATAATTTAACTTTAACCTGTTTGAAACATACACTAGGTAATAAAGGTATAATCACCTTTGAATCCTTCAAAGTCAAAAAATTTGACAAATTTACTATAATATTGCCGAAATGAAATATTCATTAGATGAGAGATTGCAGATTGTGTTATCTTGTTCTACAAATGCCAAGAAAATGCATGAGGAGCAAGGATATTATAGTAAATTTGTCATATTTTTTGACTTTGAAGGATTCAAAGGTGATTATACCTTTATTACCTAGTGTATGTTTCAAACAGGTTAAAGTTAAATTATACTGGATAAAACATTAAAATTTAAAAAAAATAGCTGTCACAATATTAAATATTTTAATCAGAACGGACAAAAAAAAATCACTCGTTCCAAAAATCGTATAAAAAAAAGCTATGTTCCATTTAAAAAACAACTTATCCATAGCGTAACTCTTTTGTTTCTGGTTCAAATAAATTTTTGGTTTCATTTTTGAATTCTGCAGGAAAAAGTACATCGATTGGCTATTTTGGATTTTTCTTTAAATACAAGGAAGCTCAAAAATGAGCCCCTGTTCAGTCCTCGTTGGAAGACCCTGTACCTATATTTCTAAAGAATTGTCGGGTCGTGTTTTACTGCCCCTAAAGGGGGGTGTTTTAAGCATTAATGTTTACTAAAAATTTGGATGACGAGTGCCCGCGATCATTTAACAGATGAGTCGGTAATGAGAAATATAAAATAATGGGATTTCCATTTTTAAATATGTAGAATTCATAACCGGTCGTTTAACGCAGGTGGTCGCTTCATAGAGGCGGTCGTAGACAGAGGCTTTACTGTATTTGCGTTTTTATTAGTTAATTTTTATTTTAAATAATTGTTATAAAGTTCTGACGTTTTAATTGTAAACATGACTTTTAATTTTTTTATTAAAATTTAACCCTGGAAAAAAGTTACAGAGATTTTCCGAAAATGCACATTTTCTCCGAGACGGTGATAGATATCGATATGCGGATTTCACCTTTAAGTTTGTCATTAAAATTAGGCCTAAAACACCGCCATCAGTTTTGATCTATCTCGTTTAAAAATAGGATTCCCCTTTAAAGGGTTCAATTTGGCCCACCTTGTACATTCAATAATTTTAACGCTCAAATAGTAAAGCGCGATTTATACTTTGACGCTTGACGCTTGCCGATCACGTTGACGTGGTCGGTTAAAGATTGAAGAATAGGAAATATATACACCCATTTATACTTTGACGTTGACGATGACGCTGACGTTCCAGATAAACCAATTTTAACTTTTGACGCTCACTGCTCGTAGAAATTCCGTAGAATATGACGTAACAGCCAATAGGACGCGACAGTATTTGCACGTGATAGCTAACTGTTAATACTGCTCTTTCATATTTGTATAATAGCTAACACATCGTCATCCCCACTGCCATAGCCACGTTAGTCGAATTCATGCTTATAGAAAAAACAATTCTTTACAAAACAAACAAACAACGAAACACAACAAAATAATGAGGTTATGACACGAAAATGTTGAACGTCAAGCGTCAAACTATAAATGCACCAAAAATGGAATTCTACGAGCGTCACCGTCAAACTTCATACGTAAGCGTCAAGCGTCAAAGTATAAATCGCGCTTAAATTGTACTGGACATTTATTTAATCTACCGCTCGCATAAGTTGCCGCTGTAGCATTGCATAACCCACCAAATTCTTTTATATTGCTGTTTATGTTTTACTGTCACAGAATTTTTAACTGCCCTGAGTAACCGCCAGGACTCCGCCCTACTAGTATGGCTCAGGAACGCCACTGGCTTATCGAGATACGGTACCAATTAAATTATTAAAGACCAATTTAAATAAATAAAAGGAAAGTTGGATATGGCGTGGGCAGATTCATTCACGGGGGCATTTTATTGATTTAAATTTATTCACCGAGTTGTAGTAAGATATAACCGAAATACAACACATTATTAGCATAGTCGTTGTCGTATGTTTTGTCCCGAGAATATTAAAATATGACACACAAAATCTATTAAAAGTTCACTGGTCAGTATACAGGGTGTTAATTAATGTCATGCAGATATTTCAGGGGGTGATAGTACTCGTCAAAATAAGAAAAAAATGGAAATATATGCATTGTCTAAAACGCGTTATATTCGTTATACAGGGTGGCAAAGTTTCAATTTTTTTTCTCGTATTTTTCGTTTTCTCTCTTATATTCTGTGATAATTGTTTCAAATTTGGAACATCAACAATTTTTTAGAATCTCTACAATAAAGTATCAAAATTGTCGGTCGCAGTAGGGCAGACCGGGGCTGGTTGACCTATTTTTAACTATTCTATTTTTAATTTAAATACTACGAGAGATTTAATTAGGAGAAGCAATAATTTCGGTAAGAAATATATTAGATTACGTAATAAAATGCATAAAATAGTCCTGCGACAAAAATTGCATTTATTTAAAAATTGTTTTCTATAACCCTTCATTTAAGTCAACCAACCCCATGGCCGGGGTTGATTGACTAACATTATGGGGCAAGTAGACCTGAGACCAATCACATGTTAAAACTAAGATAGAGCTTGTGGCTGCAATGTGGAGGGAAAGATAATATTCTTAAAGTAGTAGCACTTCGATTGACAGGTGGGAATCATGATTGTCAAGCAATAAAATAATGGGCTTTTCTTTAGTGGGCTTGCCATATTAACGAAATGTTTTGCAAATTTTACGAAATTGTCTTCCTTCATCCATCCTGATTGATTAGCATCGCCATCTGATCCCATAGGTCCACCTCTAACGAAATGTTCTTTATAATTTACCCGCGGAAAACCAAAGAATGGTGGAACTGTATTCCCAAGTGCAGACACTGCAACTGCAACGGTGACTAAGGTTCCTCGTTCACCTGAAGTAATTTTACCCAAACATCTTGTACCACGACGTGCAAGTACTCTATTAGGAACGTGGACGGTCGTAAGCCCGGTCTCGTTTATGTTCCAAATATCACGAGGACTTAGATTTAAACGAGTATAAACAGTTTTTAAGTTGTTGAAAAACAAATTGACATTGTGTTTATTGAAAGATGCCGCTCTAGACAAACTTGTTGCTTGTGGCGACCTAATAGACAATGTAGTTTTTCGTTTAAGAAAGTGTTCCAACCAGTCTTCTCCGGCCACTTTTTTGGTTTTCCAAGAATCAGGCATGACTTTATTATTTTGGATCGCAAACTGGTAAGAAAATTTTCTCGTCTCATAAGGAGTCAACCCATAATAAATATCAGCAGCTTTCTGTAGGTAAATAGCCAGGGCCTGTTCTTCCTCATCTGTAAATACTTGTCTATTTCTTTGGTGTCCAACGTGGTCCAACACTAGCTCAGACCTGGCGATGTTTGGATTCTTTTCAAATTTGGCTCGCATTTTAGTAACGTGGCGCTGTAGTGTTTTATAAGGTTAGCGTGTTCTCGACACGCTGCATTAATACTTTTTTCATTAATATTCACCTCCTGACATGTTTTTTCTATTATATCTTTAGGTATTTTGGCTCGCTCTGTCTTTCTTTTGTCCTCATTGTTCTGTAACAATAAATAAACCTTTGTAACCTAACATAAACCTAAAGGACGGGGTAGGTTGACTACCTAGTCATCCAACCCCAAGCAAAGTTAGTCAACCAGCCCCAGACGCCATTATGTTTTAAAATATTCTGCCTAACCTAAACACAATTATAGATCTGAACAAATATGTTTCCTATATACTATCATTAATATTTAAAGACTCACATGACCCTAAGAAATTATTCATATATAAAAAACTGTAAGCATAGGAATGAAAAATGTAAGAAAGATAATATTTACTTACATGAGTTAATTATTGAAAATCACGTGTCACTCCGCACAAACGTCCAACAGCGATGCCGCCTAAAGAGCAACTAAGCGCGACGGCTTTTCTGCATCTCTCGTGTGACGTGGCGTGCTCTCACTTATATTCTTAAGTAGATAATGGCGGTTAGTCTACCTGCCCCTATAGTCAACCAGCCCCGGTCTGCCCTATACAGGGTGTTACATTTTCTTGAATCGGCTACAATTTTATCTTTCAGAACTTTTTTTTGGAGCTCCCTGTGTGAATTCCGGTATGAAATTTGAACTCTCTGTTCCTTTGTTTAGCGTTCTGGTCTCTTGCACTATTCTCGTATCTGTGACCGTTTTCGATTTATTTGCAGAAATAGCCATCGATGGAAATTAAGTGTAGGCGAAATAAAGCAGAGTAAAAAGCTGTTTTTATTTGTATGTATTCTAAGTAATTATTTTCATTTTTATTTTAGATCACCCGACAGGATTATAAACAATCGGATAAAAACATTACAAATTAAAAATAAATTTAAACAAAACAATTAATTATAGTTAATCAAATATAAATAAAACAAAATTATAAAAACTGTTGAAAATGTCCGCCTCTTGCTAAAATGCACGAATCAAGTCTTCGCCTCATGGACTGACGGACTCTGCCAAATATTCTCCAGGAGTATTCCAAGAGTATTGCGAATGTCTGTGGGTCAGGCAGTATTCGATTTGGATACCTTTGTGCATACAGTCGTCTGGCTTCATAACAATTGCCATCGGCAAGTCCATAGATTAAATACATCTCTGCGAATTCTTGATTTGTGAATTCAACCATCATTAACCAGTTCAAAACAACTCCGAAAACGTAAAACAAAAAAAATATTTGTTACAAAATGTCAGAAGGACAATAAACAGAATTAACAATTGCCTATCCCAGCCTACTATTTTTTTCTCATACTTATTATTGCACTATTTCGCCTACACTTAATTTCCATCGATGGCTATTTTTGCAAATAAATCGAAAACGGTCACAGATACGAGAATAGTGCAAGAGACTAGAACGCTAAACAAAGGAACAGAGAGTTTAAATCTCATACCGGATTCATACAGGGAGCTCCAAAAAACAGTTCTGAAAGTTAAAATTGTAGACGATTCAAGAAAATGTAACACCCTGTATACTGCAACCGACAATTTTGATACTTTATTGTAGAGATTCCAAAAAAATGGTTGATGTTCCAAATTTGAAACAATTATCACAGAATATAAGAGAGAAAACGCAAAATACGAGAAAAAAAAATTCAGACTTTGCCACCCTGTATAACGAAAATAGCGCGTTTTAGCCCTTGCATATATTTGCATTTTTTTCTTATTTTGACGAGTACTATCACCCCCTGCAATATCTGCATGACATTAATTAACACCTTGTATAAGAAAGCATTTTTTTAGGCGGGACATTTTACCTGTTAAACTATCTTACCAACGATCCTACTTGATAAATCCTTTATCTATTCCATACAGGGTGTCTTCTCATTACACCAATAGTCTCTATATGTAGGTACAATCAATATTAGAATTCATTAACTACCAAATTTACGATATTTTTTTAATTTTTTAAAATAACTGCATCGAAAGAACACAACTTGGCATTTAAGTTTATGGGTGTTTTAGGACGAAAATGTTTAATACAGGTTTCAATTTAATAACGAACAGCATATAATATTTCTAACCCTAAAATCTTAAGAGGCAACCCCCACTTATTTGATCACTTCCGTATTCCTTATATCATTTTAGACATTAGTATCGTCTCTTTTTATTTATCTGGTCAACCAAGGGAGTACCTAACCGCAGACTTTCACGAAATGCTCAAAAGTATGTATACAAGATGATTCACGACGATGGCGTATTAGACGTTTCTGGCAAAGCATTCAATGGAATGATCCAAAAATTGGTTTGTTGCATAAAAGGGCATGCTCTACACAGCTTAAATATTTTGGGTAATGCGGTGTTACCGCTTCTACTAGAAAGTAGTAGCAACTTTGATATTTTTAATGGAATACCCTGTATATTGACTTATTGCTACAATCGTTAGTAGTTTCTTAACACATGTCCTTATCACTTGCCAATTTTCAGATATTAATTATTTTCCATTTTTTTCTGGAAAAACATGACTTGCAATACATTGTGATATTTTAAACTTTGAGATGCTAAGTCACTGAAACTCGGTTGGTAGCTAGGCAATAACTGGAGGTCTTTTATGTTATAGCCAAAGCTTAGTTGCAATATACAGGGGCTCTAAAAATCCAATTATTTTGGTTACTTGAGAAAATGTGTAAAAGTCGATTTTTTCAAATGAAACACCCTGTATAATAATCCTGATTTGAAAAGCTGATAAAATTTGTACTCTATTTATATATTTTATAACTATACCCAACCAGTCAAGTTTCTGATTTATTAGCTTTTTTATTTGAAAAGGTTTCTTGAAATAGTTATTCATATATATGAATTTTTAGTTAGTGTGCCATGCATTCTCATATATTTTGTGTCCTGTCATTATTGTTATGGTTTCGATATTTTAGTTCCTCTAGTCGTTATCAGCCAAACAATAATTAGGTAAAAACTATGGAAAAAACTATTTAAACGCAGTTCTAATGAATTTATTTATTCTGTTTGGAGAATGTGATAAAATTATAAGCAGAACATGTAGAGAGTTTAATGAGATATATCCGAATCTGCCGCCATTGAAGAACAAAAAATTTGTACGATTTCAAAACAATTACGTTGCGTTTTGTGCAATTTCAAATACGTCAAGTCGGAATAATAATTATATCAAAATGCTAAAACAATAAACTTATTAAATAAGATTTCAAATGATTTGCTCAAAATGCAGTCCGTTTACTTCAAAACACTTTAAAATGCGGTTCTTGACTGCAGCCGTCGTGGCAGATCTAATTTCATTTGGATCTAGAACTTGAAATACTTGGTTGACCCGATAGAGTAACTCTTCTTGCGAATTTACTGGTGATTCGTAAACCCTGTCTTTGAACATACCCCACAAGTAAAAGTCTAATGGATTAAGATCGGGGGATCTCGGAGGCCAATTCTATGGTCCTAAATGCCTTATCCAACGATCATCAAAGAGCCTATTCAGTTTCGAGGTAACTGCTCCTGTACAATGTGCAAAAAATTAATTTAAAAAAAATTATTAAAAATCTCTTCCCTTTAAAATTTTGATTAATCTGTCCAAATTATTTTGCTTAAAAAATATGGATCTTCTTGGTTACACACCAAAAGCATTTCGTAAAATTCGACTCTCTGCTGAGGATCTTGAGGCTTCATAGCTTGAACTGTATTGAATTTATAATCATGCATGTTATAATCTTCCACAATTCTTTGAACTGTTGAATACGTTATACCCAAATCATCTGCAGCACTTTGTATTGATGACTGGGGAAATGCATGGAAATATGCCAAAACATTATTCTTGTTGTCTTCACCAGAAGTTACGGGTCGTGGTCTTTGCCCTTTAAAGTGGAACCAAACGCAATGAAATTACTTTAAAATCGTACAAATTTTTTGTTGTTCATTGGCGGTAGATTCGGATACTTCTCACTAAACTTTCTACATATCCTGCTTATAGTTTTATCACATTCACCAAACAGAATAAATAAATTCATTAGAACTGCTGTTTGGGAAACACTTCATATTTCTGTCGTGATCCAGTAGGAAAATAAAGTAAAAATGTTGAAATCAATCTTATGGGATAAAATGTAATGCAATGTAATACTAAGCCAAGCGGCAACGTCGCATTCGTGCTAAAGTACTATGTTTTTCTTCAACAACTAAATGCAAATAAATGGCAACACCGCATATCAAAGTGGTTGCATCGTTGTACAAATCTATAAAATATACGTTCAAATTAAATCATATAATGTAAAAAAAAGACTGTCTGCTATTTTAAATCTAAATAATATTCTCTAAAACTATCAAATAATATTAGCTTTCACGTTGTAATTCTGAGAATAAGCCGCAGTTGGCGAAGCAAGCACAAAAAAGAGTCGGCATCGGCACATTACATCTTTGCCTTAGGCTTGATTTGATAGCGTCCCGCGACGCAGTTGTAAATGCAACGCAATTTTAACTACGACAAAAACCTACGTGCGTAGCAAGAAGAATAAGCTGTTGATGGGCCGATCGATAGTTGACTGACGTAGAGACGTTGCCTCTCTCGACGTGTTAATATTTGATTGGTCAAAGTGTTTGAATAGGGTTATTATGATATTCTGAAGTGTAAACAAATCAGTGTCAGGTAGAAATCTAAAGAGATAAGTTGTCGCTCCGTGAGGGAAGAAAGCCATCATGTTAAAAAGTTGTTAATTGTTTTCAAAAGTGTTTTAACTAACATGTCTTGTTAGTAATGTTGTAGCCCATGCTAGGGTTAAGAGAGGAGGAATATTATTAGTCTTTTAATAAAGAAATAATGCAGTAAAGTTACAAAAAGGATTTTATTTTCCAATTTTTAAACAAGTTTGAACCAGTCGACTTGTGGAGATACAGGTTAAAGTTTTGTGTACCTCATTGTTACAAGCGTGATCCGCACAACTGCGTTTGAATAGTTTTCTTCCATAGTTTTTAACTGACTATTATTTGGCTGACAAGGGCTAGAGGAACTAATATATCGAAACCATAACAACAATGACAGGACACAAAACATATGAGAATGCATGGTACACTAACTAAAAGATTCATTTGAATGACTATTTCAAGAAACCTTTTCAAATAAAAATACTTATAAATCAGAAATGTGACTAGTTGGGTAAAGATATGGTATACATTAATAAATAGCAAATTTTATGAGCTTTTCAAATCAGTAATAAGATACAGGACGTTTAATTTGAAAAAAATCGACTTTTACACATTTTTCCACGTAACCAAAATAGATGGATTTTTAGACCACCCTGTATATTGCAACAAAGCTTTGGCCATGGCATAAAAGGCCTCCGGGTATATACAATGTCGAAGATGTAGCTGCTTGGAAAGAAAGACTATTGACTATTTTAAAGGGACGTATTTATTGCAGATGAGACAAGCCTCTACTATCGTGCATTACCAACAAAAGAATATGCATTAAAGTATGACGAGTATACTAGAAAAAAACAGTAAAATAACGACTTACAATTCTGCGTTCAAATCCCCGATGATTTACAAGCGCCAATATCGATAAGTTACCTCACCAATGAGTCTCGAACAAAAAAGCGTGGATGACAGCAGACATCATGACAACATGGCTTGATAGAATTCATACCAAGATGAAAAAGCAGAAAAGAAGAGTTGTACTGTTTCTGGATAATGCAACGTCTCGTCCCAAAATTATACTGGATAATGTCAAACTTCAACCCGACACTACCTCACATTGCCAACCTTTGGACCAAGGCATTATTTAGTATTTTAAACTGTTCGATAGAAGCTACCTTATCAAGAGGATTTTAAGTTTTAACATGTGTAGAGACAGTGGTTGTCCTCTTCAAGCAATCGAAAATAATAAATAAATAAATAAATAAATAAATAAATTTTTATTTCAAGAGACCAACGTTTGCATTGGTATAGAAAAGGTCAATTTCAACCACAGACATCTGTGGAACAATGACTATTCAAATTTATAAATACAAAATATATATACTAGATTACAGTTAGGATAACAAATCACAATCCATATACTCACTAACATTGTAGAAAACACGAGAAATCAATAAATTACATACACTTCTCTTAAAAAGTACTTTGCTCGCTATGTTTTTGGTTTCCCTAGGCAACTTATTGTAGAGTTTTGTTCCCATGTAGAATGGGCTCCTCTCAAATAAGGCCATGTTGTGCGCCGGTACAACAAAGTTCATATTGTTACGCGTCTCATAATTATGAATGTTTTCCATGGATAAAAAACGATTTAAATTATTTTTTACGTACATAAGAACTTCTAAAATATATAAACTCGGCAAAGTGAGCAGTTTAAGTATTTTAAATAGCCTCCGGCATGAATGACGACAAGACACTCCCATCATACTTCTTATAGCTTTCTTTTGGATTAAAAACACTCTATTTAAATTCGATGGAGACGAACCCCAAAATAAAATTCCACTTTTGACTCGGGAAACAAATTGGGCATGGTAATAAGACAAGAGAATATTCCTGCCGACCACACCACGCAGGCGGTAGAGAGCATAACATACTGGAGAAATTTTAGAACTTAGTTCAGTGCAGTGAAAGCTCCACGATAAGGCATTGTCAATATGTATACCTAGTACTTTTGTTTGAACAACCTGTGCAATCGACCCACCGTTGGCCCTGACAAGAAGACTCTCATTAAAGGTTGACCGGCCTGGAGTAAAGCTGATGAACACTGTTTTGGTTGTATTCAAACATAACCCATTGCCAGCAAACCATGTGTTGAATCTCGCAAGCATATCACGTAATAATGTAATCGAACTCTCGGAGGTACTGCCACAACTCAAATAAGAATTATCATCTGCGAACATGACAAGTTCTCTTTCATTATGAGTCAAGTCTGGGAGATCATTCGCAAAAATTAGGAATAATAGAGGGCCCAGGATGGATCCCTGCGGAACACCAATGCATATATTTCTTTTATCAGATCTGATACCCTCAAGATCCACAACCTGATCTCGACCAGTCAAATACGACTGCAGCCATTCACCAACCATACCTCTTATGCCGTATTCATGCAACTTCGCCGCGAGCAAGACGTGATCAACAAGGTCAAAGGCCTTACTGAGGTCCATAAAAAGGCCCAAGCATTTCTTATTAATATCAAGTGCACTATAAAGCTCACCAACAAAGTTCAAGATCGCCGAAGATACACTCTTTCCTTTGCGGAAACCGTGTTGACATTCTGTAATAATATTAAAAGTAGATAGGAACATTGAAATTTGGTTAAAAACAATTCGCTCCAGAATTTTTGATACTGAGCTCAGTAGAGAAATTGGACGATAATTATTTTCTCGTGATCATTTTCTCCGCATTTGAAACAACGAACTTCAGTAGTGCACTCCTCCGCCCTGTGATTGAAACCTGCACATTTATAGCACCTAAATATTTTTACGTATTCAAATACTCTGCACGATGTAGCCCATCCGATGCTTAAGCTTCCTTCTTCTAGGATCTTCTTTAAGGTTTCCGGATCACACTCAATAATCGCCATGAATTGGGTTTTCATCTTTTTAAATACAATAACCTTCATTTGGCTGTTTTCATGGTTCAAAAACAAGTTCTGTGACTTTATGCTGTCGATTAGTTCTTCACTGCTTAGCTCTTCAATAATGTCGCATACCTTAAATTGTGGTTTCTTTGATTGGGGCAAACTTACTTGATATTGCTTACCAAGGCATTTCTCTGCTTCTTTTTTTACTTTTTCTATCTCTGCCTTTGTTTTACACTTTAATAGAATACCTCCATCTTTCGTTGGTTTACATGTAGTAAAACCAACTTCCAGTGCCGACGGATTTAGCTTTTTTGTTAAAACCTCCTTAGTTTTGCTACTTTCTTGCTTATTTTTTGGCTTAATTAAAATTGCTTCACCAGCTTTGCGTGCCACGTTTGCATATGACATTGCAGTACTTGCTTGTAACGGCTCCTTCATGTTTTGTAGTACAAACTTCTCCTTCAGTATGTTAAATTCTGCTAGCAAACTTTCCTTAAACTGCATAAATTCTTTCTTCAATTCCATATTCATATTAAAATTTGTACTGCAGTCATTACAAAACCACTTGTAACCACGTATATTCTTGATTGTGTTGAAATCCTTGTTTGTAATATTCAAACATTTTACGTGAAAAAACTCGTTACAAACTCCGGCACATTTTATATTGTTTTCACGATCAATTTTATTGAGGCATATATTGCATGCATCTTCCATTTCGAGTTCTTCGTATCTCAAGAGACTTGGTAGTACTTCTGGCAACACTGTGTTATATTACCATAACAAACGCCTTGATATGGGTTTCGGTAGCCTGTCGCAATTTGTCCCCAGCGATAATAAAAAAAAATGCTTCATGAAAGCCGTATTTATGTGTAATACAAATTATCTTGACGACTTCGAAGATGAAGATAAAATTCCCCTCGCACAACTGTTTCCTAACATTAAGGACACATTTGTGAACTTGAAATAATTTGCCTCTATTGATAATGATTTGCCATCAGAAAGTGCAGAATTCACTATCATCGAGTATATTGTAGAGATCCAAGAAACGGATGAAATGATTTCCAACTCTAAGACAGAGGAAAATGAGCCTGAACTTGCTTCAGTGTCGAAAATTTCAAGCCTATATAAAGCCTTCGCAAGTTTGAGAGAGAAAACTTTTTTAATAATGTTAATAATTTTGACAAGTCTACACATATGTCTCAATTACTATTAAAATGTGAATCTGGACTTTATAAAAATAAAATAAAAATATGCAATCAATAGTTTCTGATTATTTTGAAAAATAAGAATTTCAAAGCAAACGTTCAGTACATTGTATAATATATATGTTAGTATGCATGTGCAGTATATACATATTGATAAATTGGCTTCATCTCATTTAATTTTAGTTCTGATAAAGCTAAACAAAAATATTTAAAATTATTTACATATATGTTGAAACTTAATAATAAACCAACACTTTAAAATGTAGACTAGTTGTTTTAATTTTTCTCTATTAACCGACCCACCCCTGTTAACCGACCAACATTTGATTCCCCGAAGGTAGTCGCTATTGAGAAATTTTACTTTAGTTCTGTCTACCAATCAATTTGTATTATAACGTTTTTTTTTACCTTTTATTACACTCTTATCTCGAAATATTGTAATATTAATGAAATAATTTTACACCGAATAATATAATGCAATATACAAAATTGTAAATAACTTTATTTTGACAAACATCACCTTTATTAAAACAATAGATATACATAATCATTATAGTCGTTCTAAAAATCATTTTTTTTTCACCATTACACAACACAAAAAGGGATAAAAGTGCAATAACTCATAATGGACTAGTTGAATGTAACAAAATTCCTCAAAGTTTAAAATCAATAAAGAATAAAATAACGCATACCTTTATTTGAAAACAAATAATAATAATAAGAATAAAAATAAAAACAAATAGGACTTATAAATAATATTATGATTCTAAAGACTCTAATTGTAATAGTACTAATAGTATTCTAAAAAAATATTTTTTACCATCAATTATAAAATAGGCTAAAAAAATAATATGACATATAAATATATATACATGTGAGAACTTTGTTCTCTAGCCACTTGCTGAGACCTTATACAATAAGGATTAATCAAATTATGCTAAAACAGCTATTCTCTTGGCTACATGCCCGAACGAGCGCTGAATTAAATAGCACAATTTGGCGTATTTTGACTAACACTGTTAGTACTAAAATACAAACCATAGAAAAAAGAAACAAAGTTTAGAATAAAAACTTAAATGGAGCATTATTCTGACTGATAATTTCGACGTGCAATCGTCGGATGGCGCCACTTACCAGAAATATCCCGAGCGATGGTGCTCGCCGCGGTGCAGAGTGGGTGCAGATTCCTGTCGACTGTCGCTTTGTCATCTTGTCAGTTTTAGTAACGGCTTAGTTTTTAATTTTTTTGCTTTCGCGCATCCATAGTGGTAAGAGGCATCGAGTTTGAATCTGTGCGAATTTTATATTAATTTGTATTTGACTAAAACTGTGAAGTGGTGAAGTGTGTTTCCTTTTGAGCAATGAATAAATACTATGTACCTGCAGTACGCCCAACAAAGTGTTGTGTGTAAAACTGCACAAATAGGCATAACAAAGATTTCCAAAACATAATCCGGAGTTGTACGTATAACATTTGGTTTCAACTTGTAAAGCCTGCAAGTTATTACACTTTGAGTGTAGAAGAAATTATTAAGAAATATTGTGTATGTGAAGAAAATGTTGACCCCTAATGCGTCATCAATTCCGGAGCGGTCCTAAGGTTAATGCAGTTCCTACACTTAACGTGCCAGGTAAGTTACAGAATTAAAGTACCATTGCGAGCAAAGAAAACTGAGACACGCATTTTTGCTTCTACAAGCCTATAAAAAAATATCAGCTTTGATGTTTAAAATAGGTCTTTTGTCTGTTGATTAGTAGAGCATCGATTCCATGTTTTATTTTTTTTATGATAGTAAGATCTAGAATAATATAGATAAAATGTTTTTGTCGGTTTTTTTTTCCTAGCAGTGGTACCACTTACTTTTTAAATAACCGAACTAAAATATATTGTGCCTAACAACATTGCAATAGTTTTAGAGGCAGAATATAGGTACCTACTTTTAATTTATCTATATCTACCTATACTTATAAGTAGGATAATTGACTTGAGGTGCCTATATATTATACTTACCTAATTTTTTTTTGTATTCCAGGTTTTACTGATTTTAATTTGGAAGGAGTCGCAGGAAAAGGAGCTTGCCTGATTGTCGATTGATGGTGGATATATCAAAGGTATGTTATTTTATATACATTTCCATGCAGAAGAAAATCAATAGTTTAATAAACTCCCTCTAACTTTTAATTAATGGAAGATTTGTAGAGTAATTATTGTAGTTAAACTACATACAATCTAGTGTAGGTATAGGTACGTACCTTAAAAGATTTAGATGTATACCTGCTGTTGTTTGTTCAATTTTTTAAAGAAAAACAATAGTTTTGGTGTATTTCTCTTTTCGTTATATACCTATAATAAATACCTATTGACATATTTATTATAACTTCTATAAGGGTTGAGTTTATTATATAAATAGGTGCCTATTGCAGTAAACTTTAACTGATTTATTATAAGTAATATTATATGGATGGCTCTGTAGAAGTTTCTAGTAATGTATAAATAATTAATATATTGCATGGCATTTTTCAGCAGTTCCCTCAAGGGCACAACAATATGGATGTTGCCAAACATATCAGGACAAGAAAGTAGGTCAGCCCTATCAAAAGCAAGTATTTTGGTGGGTAAGTGATTTGTTACAGTATATTTAGCATTTTATAAACATTTTTGTATACCTAAATTACTTTTTGCTTATATATACCTGTGTATACCTAGATACTAGGAAATATTAAAATTTGTGCACACAATGGAGAGAAAGGCCAATCTCCTAAATAGCCATGCATCAATTTATAGATTAAGGAAATACCAAAATATTGAATGGGTCATAAATTCATTTTAAAGAGAAACCTAATTTTATAACATAAAAAAAAGTCCCATTTGTTATACCTACCTGCCATACTCAAATTTCTTGACCATTGAAATACTTAATGACCTAAAATTTATAAAGATTTTATTACTTTATTGTAACATCATCCTATTGCTCATTTATTAGTGATTTACAAAATATCTCCGCCCCCCCCCCAACGTGTGTCCACGAATAGGTATAGAGTTCGCAAGTGGAATAACATTTTTTTGTATGTTATAAAATTCGAGCATTTGCAGACATGGGTTTAAAGGAACTTCTTTTCTTAAAATCATGCATACATATGAACCCCCTTCAATATTAACATTTAATTATGAAACACGCTGTATATTTAAGAATAGCCCTCCGCAAAATGTATACTTTGCATACCCATCTAGGCATATTAACAATTATTATAATTATTCCAAACACAAACTAACAATGACAAACAGAGAGGGACATGATATTTATTTATTGTATAAAGTTCTTGTATCATTTGCCTCCTAGTATAAATGCGTTTAAGAAGTTAAAAAGGAAAACATTTAATTGCTGTCAACTATGAAACCTTATGATGTTAATGAATATTTTGAATTTGTTAGAAACAATACAGGTCATGTTTTATTGTTCACATTATTTCGTTTTATGTGTTAAACTTTGGTTGTAACATGCTTTTGAAATCAAGAGGGTTTATTATTATTAGACAATAAATTTAATAAAAAAATGTCAACATGTCTTATCTTTTATTCCTCCTTTTTTTTGTGGTAATGAGATTATTTGTCAATTTGTACCTATATGTGTTTAGGGCATGAAAATTCATTGTTTTTGGAATAATGTGTTTCATAAAATTGGAATCCACACTTTTAGAGATTTTTTATTATTTTTGTATGGTAAACAGTAGAGTAGCATCTCTAAAAAAGTGTGCTTAGTTTTAATCTTTATTTTTTATAAGATATTCTAAGAAAATTGAAATTTCATGCCCTGAAGACATGCAAGTGATAAATGATAATAATGAACTGTTATTTAGTGTTATGAAGAAGCTTAATTATTATTTTTATTTCTTGGGTTTTCGGTCAATTTCAAAATTAAAAACAATGTTTGTTTTTTGTGACGTTTCGCTTTATTATATTGTAAACCATTAAGCGTTTTCGGTTTATTATATTTTAAACGCTTTATGGTTTACAATATAATAAAGCAAAACGTCACAAAAAACAAACATTGTTTTTAATTTTGAAATTGACCGAAAACCCAAGAAATAAAAATATTAATTAAGCTTCTTCTAATCTTGACTAAATGGTGAGGGAAAAAAACAGATTTCTGTAATTGGTACGTTCGAATACCGTAAGATGTCGCAAGGCCTTACCATTGCATTGCATAGTGGTTCCTGTAATTCATTTTGTGGAAGAAGTTATAGAATACTATCTTCGCTTTTAGTTGTGCGTGCAATCCCGGCAGGTCTTGGCGCATTATCGCTAATAATTTTATTAGGCAGTTTGCGTTCTAAACTTTGTTTCTTTTTTCTATGATACAAACTCATATTGCAGAAACTACCGGGAACGAAAAGAATAAATCTTTATTCCCAATGATATGATGCTACGCTGCTGCTACCTGTAGACCGGTTTCGAACTCTTTGGTTCTCGTCAGTACAGGGCAAGCATGACAAGCGAGCACACCTACCATTGGAAAATCAAAACACCCTATAGCCACAATATTGTTCCGCCTAGGCAGTACAATACAGGTGGCGCCATCCTCCAGAAGTTTCTAGCAGTCTAATGTGAAAGATACCGTATGGTACTATAAACACAATAAATAGTAAAAGTAGTAATAGTAGTAATAGTAAAAATATGATGAAATCAGCATTTTTTGATCCAGTTGCCTAGAGCTGCACAATTATTTAAATAAAAGATTTATTAAAATAATTTTCTCCCCGAAAAATCCCAATTAACTTAAAACTACTTACCTTTGCCGTCCGTGTTCTCAAAAATAAACTCAATTATCATTTGAACATAATGTTGCGAATGCGATGTAAATTTTTGCCTTTTTACTAAAACGCGGAGCTTAGTCGTCGTTTTAATGCTGCAATTCTACTTCATTTAAAATAATGAAAAGCTGGAAAAAGAACTTTTTCATTTAGGTATATTAGCCAAATTTACCTACTTCGTTCAACAACATTTAATGTCTGCCATTTTTCCTAAATTGGTGAACTTTTCAGGCTCTTTGTCAGTGAAACGAATGCTAATTTTTATGTATTTTCCATTTTGAATTCAAATTAGCAGCATTTACTAGTAAATTCCATAATTGGCGCAATTATTTAATTTAAAACTACATTGGTGTTTGGTTTCCAGAGAGGGTTGTATTTTCATTTCAAAATTTGCGTACATTTCCATTTGCTTTTTACAAGATCTAAATAAACCGATTAATTACATAGCGGTTATACAGGGTTTCTCCTTAATGGTCCGCTTAAAAATTACGCACGTGGTTATAATTATCATTTGCTAACACTTTAAACAATGGCATTATTTGCTAAACCTCAGATCGATTACCTAACCGGAACACATTTCGGAAGAGGTTGTGATGTACGTTTAGTACGCAGATGATACAACTTATATTATATGGCGATAGTCAGGAAGTCCTAAGAGCTGAAAGGGTAGCTTCTATGAATCAGCTTAGCAATTATTGGTTTAGGGCGAATGAACTTTAACTAAATCT
Source organism: Polydrusus tereticollis (assembly GCA_963920685.1). Taxonomy (NCBI): domain Eukaryota; kingdom Metazoa; phylum Arthropoda; class Insecta; order Coleoptera; family Curculionidae; genus Polydrusus; species Polydrusus tereticollis. The sequence goes on along the minus strand of OY987332.1, from coordinate 41,076,956 downwards.
CGACGAATAAGACAAATGTACCAGGTGTCCCACTAAGAATGGCTGTCGGCCGTATCTCAGAAAGTGTTAGGTATCCCGAAAATAACATTTCGTATATTTCGAAGATTTATTAATAAAATTCACCTATAGACCGTGTTCGTCACTTTTCAAATAAAGTGGTGGGGGAAGGTTGAACATTTTATGTTATAAATGCTGATAACTCTGGCCTGGCTTAACATAATTGAGTAAACTTAGTTTTGTTAAAAAGGGATTTTCTCGCTCTATATATCATCTTATGAACTACGGCAATATGTGTTTTACACTAGGCGCTAGGGGGCGCTGTCTTACAACTTCACAAACATTGCGCGTTTTTTCCATAATTGTAAATATAATAGTATATTCAATTTCACCCGATTACAAGGACGATCAAAAGTCTAAGAAGTCAGCGAAAACCGCAATTTAATATCTATTTTCAATCCGGAGATATCAACAACAATAATCATAATTACGGAACATTATGATTTTATTTTTAATTTGCCAATGTAAAGGTTTTTTTAAGAGTCAAATAGGCCTTGGAAAAACTGAATATATTGATCATAGTCATTCACAATAGAAACGGAAGATGGCTCTCATTCAGTTCCGTTCCTAGATACCAGATTTATACGCAATATAGATAACACAATTGCCATATATATACTGGTACCAAAAACCTTGTAGTGCAGGTAGATATTTAAACTATCACTCTTATCATAACCACAGCGTCAAAGTGAACTTAATAAAATAAATGAAAACGAGAGTTTCGAAAATTTCACACTCATCTTTCCTAAATAAGAATCCTCCTCCAACTTTTTATTAATAACTCATACCCTGCCACACTGGTTAAAAATATACTTTTCAGCACGTCCTCCACGTTAACACAAGCACCCAACGTGAATAATGTCAACAATACAAACAGAAATATAACTAAAACGACTATTAACTTTAAATTCACTTCGTTGCCTTACATAAAGGAGGTCACCCCAAAACTATCTAGACTATTCAAAGAGATCAATGATATAAAGATTGCATACAAACCTGTACTTACAATAAACTTTATTCACTCAAAACTCAAAGACAAAACACAGCCTAATCAGTTGTCGGATGTTGTCTACAAAATTCCTTGTGCAGACTGTAATAAAGTATACCTACATAGGTCAAACTACTAGACCCTTGTCTAGTAGAATCACGAACCACAAGAGTGACTGTAGACACCATCCAGAGAGATGTGCCCTTGCCGAACATGCAAATAATTTGGACCATAACATTAACTTCAATTCAGCTGAGATACTAACCTCACAAACTAACTATAAAAAAATATTGTTTTTGGAAATGACATTTATTGCACAAGAAACAAAAAGTATGAACAAAAGAACAGACATCCAACATTTAAGTGTAATCTATTCATATCTGCTACATTTAGATAAAAATTTACTTACAATTGAGACAAATGATAATAACACTGTTTCGAACCTCATATAATACAGTATAACGATCTTTCAGGTCTGCTGCATGATAACACTTAAGTCCGAAAAAGGAAAAAAAAAATTCTCGATTTAATATTATCCTTATTGTAAACCGCATTAAATATATTTCTGACAAATTCAATGACATATAAAAATGACAGTATTTCCTAACCTATTTAGTCACTTAAGATGGTGACACGCAAGTCATGTTTTCCCGCCAAATAATTCTATAATTTTAAATTAATAACGAATTTTTTCAAAATGCGAACAACTAAGTTTGATTTTATTTTAAATTGTGTGTTTCTTCGTCCATATACAATGTTTTTAATATTATCTCCAAACTGTAGTTGTATTTGTAATTGACTTGGGTTTTCAACACGTTTTCTTCTCTAATGTCTTTTATTAATTATATTAACATCCACATGAACAATCTCAACAAAGTTGTAAGTAAAAACATTTAATTATTAATTTGAACAAGTCTCCTAATCTTAATTTATATGAATTTGTAGTCTCCCTGAGGATGAAAATAAAATATACGATTTCCGAAAGCTTGAAATAACTTTAAAGAGTACTCTTTCATTTGCTGTACTCCCCAATATTCACTAGTTTATCTCTTAACTAGTCAGCAACGACTACCCTCTCGATATACATATTTATATGTTATAATATGATAATAGCTCGGAGCTTAATGTTTTAAACTTGTTGGTTACATTGCTCTATTTGCCCCCACATTGCTTGTGGATCTTCTTTATTAAATACTTACAAAATCTTTTTCAAATTACCAAAAGGGTTCAAACGGTATTGTTTGCAGAGCCAACGGATAAAAAGTCCCTAATTAAGTCCCATTTGATGCGAGGTTTAATTAAAACCCGCTTTTTTCAATAAAAACGAAGGAGTGAAAACAGTAAAAGGGGTAAAGTAGAACTGCTTTGCCCCGTTAATTAAAATTTATCGAAAAAGAGTGTTTTTGTTGCCGATCGGAGATTACAGTGAGCCCATTTTGTGGTTTATAAATATTTTTCTAAATTAAGAAGAAAAATACACCATTAAAAAAACTTGAAGTATAGTCAATATCAGCTTAATGCTTATGTTATTATTGTCGAACTAATGCAAGTAATTACACCTAGGGTGATGGAGCGTGTGGTATTAATTGAAATGAGTACACTAAATTTGTTACAATGTAAATCGGTCCTGATAGATTTTGACTTTTGAAAAAAGTGTTTGGTTGACATGCCTGTATGTGCCAAAATTTACAAAATGGCTCATCATTTAATAGAAATTAAAAAGGGTCAAATAGTTGCTAGAATTAAGGATCGGTAGTCAATATGGACAGAAGCAAATCTTGACGAAAAAGACATGAACACAATCATGAGAGGCAAGGGAACATTGGGATCAAGAGTGGAGTCACAATCGAACCTCTGAGCAGTGAGGTTGTTGACAGTGACAGAAAAGTTCTCCCGATATTTTTGAAATATCGAGCTTTTATTCAAGTGTCATACAAAGTCTAATTTAATTTAATCTTTTAATCATTTCTATGGAGGCCCAAAGCGGGGGGAATGCCTCCCGCTTTACTGAGGCAAAGTTGCCAAATTCAGATGACGAACCTATGGCCACGATGGAAGTACAGCCAACGATAGACGAGCGTATTAAGGAAAGCGAAAAACGCATGGAAGCAAAATGGAGGAAAATGCTAAATGATTGTAACATGGAATGGTTGAATAAAACAAAGCAGATGAAGGAGGAAAGTTTAAAAAAGTCAATCGAGCTTCAAGAAATGGGTAAAACTATCAGGGAGTTAACAGACGAGATTAGTAGGTTCAAATCAAATACTAACTTGACATGCTTACATAGTAATTCAATTGATTTAAATTTAAATGCGAAAATAGACAAAATTTTTGACGAATCATTGACATCCACTGACAAAATTGTAAAGACAGGTACAAAGACCGAAGGTAACAATAAAGATACGGCTACCGTTCGAAAACTAAACAGTGTACAGGTTAATGTTGACGAAATAAAAGTAATTAATGCAGGTTCAGATATGGAGATTGGCTCTGTTTCTGAATCCGATGAGGATAGCGAACGGTGGTCGACTTAAATAACTAGACGCACAAGAAAGCGCACTAATAAAAATACTGAACCAGACAATAATGTCAATAACAAGAAAGTGGCCGGTATTTCTGCGTGGCCGAACCTACCTAAATCAAATAACTTGTCATTGAACAAACACCTGACACAAAAGGTGTCTCAATCCAGCCAGGTGGCATCGGGTAGCCGCGCAGAGATACCCGCGCTTCAAGTTAAAAAGACAATAAACGTTGTCACTGATGACGCTTCTGAGACCGGGACACCGAAATTGAGGGTCCCTCCGATCGTCATCAGGGATAAGGCCAAGTATAATGAAATTTCGGAGTACGTGGGTAAAGCAAAAATTGATTTTGGTCGCGCTGTGACCGTGCCAGAAGGCGTTAAAATCCATCCACCAACGCCAGTGGATTATTATAAGATAATAAAATTCTTAATTATTGCTAACAAACTTTATCATTACTCGTTCCGATTCCAGGATGAGAAAGAGTTACACGTTGTACTCCGTGGGGTCCTGGAAACGTGGACTGAAGTCAAAATCAAAGATGACTTGAAGGAATTGGGTTTTAATCCGTCAAGGGTAATCAGGTGGCATAGTCGCAGCGGGGCACCATTACCCTTGGTACTGGTTTTCTTGCCGCGTTCCGAAAAAACGATTTTTGATTTAAGAAATTTAGACTCCATGTCAATTAAAGTAGAGACACAACGCGCGCGTGCAACAATTTCGCAATGCCACCGCTGCCAGTTGTTTGGTCATTCGCAATTTCGGTGCACTGCACCTGTTAAATGTTTAAAATGTGCAGCTGAACACTTTTCGTTTCAGTGCACTAAGCCTAAGGAGGAGAAAGCTAAATGTTCAAATTGTGAGGGTGACCACCCTGCTAACTATATGGGCTGTCCAAGGCACCCAAGCAATCTGAACAAAAATGCGGCAAGCAAAAATACAAATAATAATAATAATAATGCAAATATTGCGCCCAGAAGTAATTTCCGATGGGGACAGCAAGATGTTAGTAAATTGGCAGGCGATGGCAATGCGAAAGCAACAAATACGTCGCAAGATCAAAAAGCAGCACCGAACGGTATGGAAGCGGCTTTGCAATTAACGATGCAAAGCTTCCTAGTCCAGTTTACGAAAGTAATGGAGACTCAGTTAAAAAACATGATGAGTGCTTTTCAGAAAACCGCAGGTTAAATGACGGCGCAACCGGAAACGGCATATATTAAACTAGCAACGTTGAACGTAAACTCAATAAAGCATCGGAGACTTGAACTTATCGAGTTTGTCGAGAGAAATGAGATAGATGTGTTTCTTATCCAGGAAACATGGTTAAAGGGAGATAGGTTTTCGTTCCCGAATTACACTATATTCAGAAACGATCGCCTCGGTAGACCAGCGGGCGGAACTATGATTCTGGTTAAGAAACACATTTCAGCTCAAGTTGTGCCAGGTCCTGACAATTGTGCCCATATTGAAGGGACATTCATTTCTATTAGATTCAAAAATGGTCAACGCGTATACCTGGGATCTGTTTACTGTAGCCCGTCGGTAGGTTTTTCGGGCAACTGCTTACGAAAAATTTTCGATAATAATAATAGAACGATTATTGGGGGCGACCTCAACGCGAAAAACAGGATTTGGGGATGTAGATCTACGAACCAAAGGGGTCGCACCCTGTATGAATTCTCTGAAGCGCTAAATTACCATATTCTACCGCCGGAGGAACCTACGCATTGCTTTGCACGGGGTCTTCCGGAGATCCTAGACATTTTTGTTATCAAAAATGCTGTTCAATTATCACAGCCATCAGTCATCTGTGATTTGACCTCTGATCATGTACCGGTCGTCATAGAAGTGGGTAATCCGCTTGAAAAAGGTAGAGGTTATGTTACCCGCACCTCGATGAACTGGCTTAGGTTTAACAATATTTTGAAAAATGTGGAGGTATTACCCCCCCCCCCCCCCGTAGTCCATTGGACATTGATAACGCAGTGAGCAAGATTACAGATGACATTAACGCAGCTTTGGCTCAAGCATCTATCACAAAAGTGTCCGGATTTTCAAAATACGGGACTTTAAGCGATGAAATTAAGAACCGCATTAGAATTAAAAACCGGTTAAAGAATAGGGCGTATCGTACTGGTGATCCTCAAATTAAGGCGGAGGCAAATCGGGAAGCCCAGGTAATCAGGGATTTGTTGAGCGAAAGGCAATCGAACCTGTGGGACGACAAGGTCCAAGGTCTGTCTATAGCGGATAATTCCATTTATAGAATGACTAGGGCCTTGACCAGAGGCGCACGAGCACCCATGTCCCACCTGAAAAACCAGGAAACAGGTGCGGTTCTAATCGATGCCAAGGATAAAGCTGAATTGCTCGCAGACAAACTCTGCGACCAATTCAGTGAAAACCCGACCAATGACGCGTTAAGAGATGAGAGGGTCTCAAGGACGATACAGATTTACAAAACCATCAATTACCCGTTTCAGGCCTTTCCCCAAGTCACCTTAAACGATGTTAAGTCCCTAATAAGCGTCTTGAATGTTAAAAAAGCCCCCGGTTTTGACGGTTTAAAGAATATGGCATTGCGAAATCTACCAGATCGAGCTTTGGGGAACATAGTAAGCTTATCCCAGGCGATAATCAGAGAAGGCCACTTTCCAACTGCCTGGAAACGCGCTAAAGTCATTCTTATTTATAAGAAAGGCGAAGACCCTACGGTGCCGGCTAGCTATAGGCCGATCAGCCTGCTATCGAGCCTAGGAAAAATTGCCGAAAAGATAATCTTAAGTAGGCTCAACGACTTTGTTTTTACGCGCAATGTTCTGCCTGCCGAACAGTTTGGGTTTCGGCCTGAACATTGCACAGTCAGACAGACCACGCGACTCACTGCAAACATTATTAAAGGCTTTAACAAGAGGGCGCATACGGGAGCAGTTTTCTTTGACGTAAGCAAAGCATTCGACAAGGTCTGGCACAATGGCCTCTTGTTAAAATTGATAAGGCTTGGTGCTCCGAACTACTTAATCAAGGTGGTAGCTTCCTTTTTAGAGAATAGAAGTTTTGCGGTCTCGTCAGAGAACGCACTCTCTTGGAATAAATACATCAGGGCGGGAGAGCCGCAAGGCTCACCTCTCTCTCCGATGTTATATAACATTTATACTCACGATATTCCGCGAAATAGATTTACGCAGCTCTATCTTTTCGCTGACGATACAGCAATTACTTCTACTACTAAATCACCGCGAATTGTCGTCAGTCGGATACAGCGTCACATAATCGAGCTGGAAAAATGGCTTTCGGCTTGGAAGATTCGCTTGAATCCCGCCAAGACGAAGGTCATCTTCTTTTCAAAAAGCACCGTCCGCAGGCCTGAAACAAGGCTACGGGTCAATGGAGTCCAAGTGAACTGGTGCCAGGAGGTGAAATACCTGGGACTTATTTTTGACAAAAGGCTGAATTGGAGGCAAAATTCAATTAATAGAATAAAGCTTGCATTGCGACAGTTAGGCTTTATCTACCCCCTGCTTCACAGGCGGAGTAGACTTGCTAATAGGACTAAGGTCAACCTCTACAAGGTATTGGTCAGGCCGGTTCTAACTTATGGTGCACCTACGTGGTGCAACATAAGCAGAACGGAGCTTAATAAGTTCCAGGTGATTCAGAACAAGGCGCTAAAAATCATCGCGAACGCTCCGAGATACATTATGAATGTAGTGTTACATAATGACTTTCAGATGTTGACAATTAACGACTTTTTCTTGAAAACTATTAGAAATTATTACGGACGTACAGACGTATTGACAAACCAACTTATTACCGACTCACATACAAGATCAAGACAAATCGGGACGTACAAGTTACCTAAAGACTGGCTCCCTGTTGGTCCAAATCCCATTCCACAATAGTAGGGAGGCACTAAAATTGACATGAACAAATATTATATATTTAACAAAAAGGCGCAAAAATTTTTGCAACATAACTTCTAAATTAAATCCGCAAGAAGCACAAACATCCAAGCAAGCAGCTAATTACAAATTTTTACGAACCATACAGCTAAATAGTAATAACGACTAATCAATAGATGTTAAAGGAGTTTCTCCTGACGTAAAAAAACATTGAAGAACCGGGGGATCAAGAGTGGTCTTTAAGAAGAAAACTTGATTCTGATTCGGCCCGCACTTTCAAACTTGAACAAGATGATGCACTTCTGGAATATCTATGGGCAAGTCCTTTTCAGACTGCAAGACACTTTAATAATTTCACAAGTAGGCTGGGAAAACAATAGACAATTTTAGGCCTTCTAGGATATAAATAATGGAAAAAATATTAGTTTAAAAATGTTAACGACAGACGAAGAAATAGAAATGATTTTAATTCACTGAAAAGAACCAACAAGAATACGGAAAATATTTTTAATGCAAGACACCCGAAGAAGTTTGTTTCGCGCTCCACTATCAGCCGTATTTTAGGATAGTTCAAGCTATCCGGCTCAGTTCTAAATGATTTTAAGAAACCACACGTAAACTGGTAATTTTAGAAACACAAAGAAAATGTGTTATTAGATATAGTGGAACATAAAATAATATGAATTGCTGCTATTTCCGAGAGAACAGGAGGGAGATAAATTTTAAAGAAAAACAAATACCATCCGTTCAAACGCAAATCTATCGACACGTTAAAAAAACGGGATTTTGACGCAAGATTTAATTTCGGCACGTGGTCTCAAGGAGAGCTTAAAGAAAACCGTCATTTTCCTCAAAAAATTATGTTCTCGGACGAAGCAACTGTCTTTACAAACAAAACGGTAAGTTTCCAGAACTATACATGGTGAGCTGATGAAAACCCCAACTTTGCCATCGAATGCCGGGATAAATATTTCTTTAAAACCATTGTTTGGTGTGAAACTTTTAATAATAGACTAATAGGACCCTTTTTTTCGAGTGAATTTAAATTTGCAAAGATACTTGAATTTTCCATTGAATGAAATAACCGAGTTAATCGACAATATGACATTGGAAGAAAGATGTGTCCTGTGGTTCCGATAAGATGGCACATCTATACATAGTATGCTTGATCAGCAGATATTCAGATTATCCATGGCCAGCGAGATCCCTCGACTTTACTCTGTTAGATTTTTTCTTGGGGGGGGTATCTGAAAGAAAAAGTATACCAGTATTCACCAGTTAGAGAACAAGATACGGGACATTTGCTTGGAAATTTCAGCCAGATATTTTGTAAATGTTCCAAGGGAATTCTCGAATAGAACCATATAATGCATTGAAAGAAAAAGGCGATAAAGAGTTATAATATAGGATAAACTTTTTATTCATTTACTTTAACTGTAATTATTAAAACAAATATTAGTAGGTACAATAAATATCAAATTTTGAATTAGCCTATATGGAATGTATTTGAGATTAAATTAAAGATATCAATCAGTTTATAAAAGGATACAAAATACACCCTCATATTACATTATGCCTCTCTTCCTCAGGTACACACCTGGGTACCTGGTAAAAGATAGAACACTAAAACTTATGTGATTTATTATTTTACTCTCTTTGAAGGTCGTCAACTGGATATTCCCTTTAATTTATTCTTGCTTTTGATTTGTATGAAAACAAAGAATACCCTGTAGCGTTCTTTGTTGCACGTTTTATTGGGGTTTCGGTATATTTAAATCATATCTACTATAGATATATGTAAGAATCACCATGAGGATTGCATGCTAATTTTTATGAAATAAATAGGTATGGCTATTTGTAGAAAAATTACTACGTTATAAGTATTGATTAGAACCGTCTGCATTAGCATTAAGATCAAATATGTTATTTTCACGATCTTCACAAGGAAAATACTCAGGAAGAACTTTTCCATGACGAGTATTTATTTCATTTTATATAATATTCCACGAGGTCCGAGATTTATATTGAGACTTTAAAATTTAGTTGTTAAGGTAGTTTCGTTTTGCTGCAAGTATATTTTTTCATGTTGGCTTTTAAGGATATTATACTACTTTAGACGTACAATATTGTTTTTTGTATATTTATGAATTTAAAAAATGTTCTTTAAGTAAATAATTTCGTTTATAATTAGGTGAGTTAATTAGGGTTATTTATTTATTTTATCTCTCACATGGCATACTGCCTTAGGAAATTTATAAATATTATAGTAATTTTTTCGTAGAGAGTAGTTTTATTTTTAGTTTTATTTATTATGTTATGAATATTTGCCACAAATATAACGTCCACTAAAAGAAAACATTTTATGAAACACATATATCACATCTTTTTAACCCAACATCATGTAACAGTAAAATTCAATTAAAACTTGAATTTTCTGACATCTTGACGTCTAATTTAGTCCATGGACCACTCCTCGAGAAAGTTATGATGTTTAACGTCCCGAAAATGCGTGATTTTTTAACAGTTTTCGTGGCATGAAACCCTATATACCGGATGACAATGGAACTACTACCCAGGCTGGCGTTTCAAAACGACTTTAGATAAAAATTTGAAATTTTGGTCGACGTCTGGGTTAAGTAATGTGCATATTTTAAGCAGAAAAACAAATGACAATCACTTCTGGTTTCACCGCAAACGATTAAAATTTTGATATTTTAAATTGCAACCCTCGTATATTTTTACATATTTGAATGCTGCGAAAAATTTTAAACATTTTTTATGTAGCATGTCCTATACCTAAACTTAACAGATTTTGACTTATGGGGCTTTAAAGTTTGAACTATTTTAACATTTAATTCATTTTTCCAAAAAAACGAAGAGCGCTACGACCAAAACAAATGGTGCAATTCGTACTTCATTAAAGGCACTCTAGGATAGTAGAATAAAAAAACTGATCCTAGCAATTTTAAAAAATCGATATTTTGAAATGAAAACTGAGAATATAAATGGATAGAAGATAAAAAAGTAAGATTGGGTAGTGAAAGTACTATGGTTGTAAGTTAAACCGTTTTCATACAAAAATGGATCAAAAACTGAAAAAGTCTTGTCGAAAATATCGATTTTTTAAAATTGCTAGCATCAGTTTTTTTATTCTACTATCCTAGAGTGCCTTTAATGAAGTACGAATTGCACCGTTTGTTTTGGTCGTAGCGCTCTTCGTTTTTTTGGAAAAATGAATTAAATGTTAAAATAGTTCAAACTTTAACTGAAATATTTTATAGGAAAATATCATTTTTTACTTTCATATTCGATTTCCGCGTAATTTTTCAATAATTTCACTAAAAATTCTTCCACCAAATATTACAGTTATACCGGGTGACAATGGAACTACTGGCGTTTCAAAACGACTTTAGATAAAAATTTCAAATTTTGGTCGACGTCTGGGTTAAGTAATGGGCATATTTTAAGTAAAAAAACAAATGACAATCACTTCCGGTTTCACCGGAAACGATTAAAATTTTGATATTTTAAGTTGCAACCCCCGTATATTTTTGCATATTTGAATGCTGCGAAAAATTCTAAACATTTTTTATGTAGCATGTCCTGTACCTAAACTTAACAGATTTTGACTTATGGGGCTTTAAAAGAAGACAGAACAAAAATTTTAATTTTTTGCTTACTCCCTATAAAAACTTTCAAAATTCGAAATACACATTTTACGTCATTTAAGGAGCGCTACTTGATAAGGTATTCCAAAATTTTGTTCAGTCCTCCTAATATCAATGCCTTGGGAATCGTATAAGAGACGAAATTCGACAAATCCCACCTTCGGTCATTCGAAACGTGCAACAAGAGTTCATCGATCGGTTCGGATATTGCCAGGAAGTTAACGGACGACAATTTCAGCATTTGTTACGTTATAATATGTGTCATTTGGATAATTGTTATTAAAAATTAACTAGTTGGGTTAGTTTTATTTTTCGGTCGAAATAATTTTGTGATAATTTTAACAATACAGATTATCATTGAATAGATATTGAAATATTAGAATAGGAAAAAAGAGTTCATTTTCCTTTACCTTCAAAGAGTAATAGGATAACTTGGTAAAGAGTCCGATTTTCAATATTATTGTTAGTATAGTTCGAAAACTACGAAGGCGTAGAAAGGCCACCCCAAAGAAAAATATTTTAATCTCGGAATTCCGATTTAAATCTCGGAATTCCAAGTTAAAAGTCATAGGTTTAAATACCAAGGTTGCCAGTCTAATTGTAACCACAAATCAGGTATACTTACCGAATCCATGGTGTATACAGGGTTCACGAAACAGGCTTAATATAATAATAATAATAATAATAATTTTGTTACCAATTTTAAAACTGCAACAGAAACCCTCTAGAGAGGGTGGGACCAACCCTTACTATTTCAAATGGAACAAGGTATCGACGGATACCTCTTTAAAAGGGCATTTAATTCTCTTTCAAATGACATCTCATTCGTGAAATTCGGTTAGATAGTTTCAGAGATAATAATTCAAATTAGTTACAATGTGCTTTCTAAATCCTTCTCTGGCGGAAGTCTCTTAACAAAAAAAGAGGTCTATCGCTGCCACTGCATCGCAAGGAAAACGAATTTTTCGTGCATGTGCATTTTTTGTTCTGTGTGTTTTGGTAAGAGAACCACAAGTATTTGTTATTTTTGAACATTTTCAGTCTTGACTTAGTGTAAGTTGTATTTGAGAGTGTGAGATACTGTGATTAAACATGGTTTGCTCTTTAGAAGAAGGAAAAGAACTGCTAAAACTGTATTATCGCAACAATGATTGCGCTAGAGCTGCTGCTAGAATTTTCAACGCACAGTTTTCTGACAAGAATGTTTAGGCCAAATACGTAATGGAACTTGTCAGAAAATTTGATGAAGCTGGCTCGGTGCAAAATAAAAAACACGATCGTGTCCGGACGATAACCAATAAAGGTATGCAAGTAGGGGTTCTTTGACTTTTAGAAGCCGACCGTACTCAATTTAATAGCATAACATCATTTTCAGAAGGATCTGGTGTGTTTAAAACTTCACTTCACAGAATATTAACACTTGCAAAGTATTATCCTTATAAAATCGGTCTTGTTCATGAGCTCAACGAAGATGACTATGATCGCCGGACAGAATTTTGCGAACTTATGTCAGATCGCACATTAGAACATCGCATTATTGTCTACAATATCTGTTTCTCAGATCAATCTACATTTACTCTTGCCGGGGCAGTTAATAAACATAATTGCAGGTATTGGTCCGATAAAAACGCTCATCTTTACAGGGAACATCATACTTAAAGACCTGAGAAATTAAATATATGAGCGAGTATTCTTGGCAACCATATTATTGGTTTCATTTTCATCAATTGAAACTTGGCTGGAGAAGTTTACCATGATTTATTACAAAATACAATAAATCGTATTATTATAAGACAGAAAGATAAAAATCTTTTAGGACAGGAAGTTATTTTCCAACAGGATGGGGCTCCTCCGCATTATTATATACGAGTAAGAGAGTCCTTGGATCAGACATTTACAGGAGGATGGATCAGCCGGAGGGGGCACATTGAGTGGCCAGCTAGGTCTCCAGATCTGACGCCACTAGACTTTTTCTTATGGGGACATCTTAAGACAAAAGTTTATGCAACAAAGCCCAACGATTTAGAAGATGTAAGGGAACGAATTGTACAAGAATGCCGACTGATAACACCAGTAATGTTACAGGCAGTTCGTGAGAAATTTAAATCACACCTTTATCATTGCATGGAAGTCGGTGGTGGTCATTTTCAATATCTGTGTAAATAATTACGTTAGTTTTGTATTACATTTAATCATTAGTATTATTGTTATTCAAGTAATAGGTTAGAAAAGAACCATTACACAATTAGATAATTATCTCTGAAACTATCTTACCGAACTTCACGAATGAGATGTCATTTGAAAGAAAATTAGATGCCCTTTTAAAAGAGGTATCACTCGATCCCTTGTTACATTTGAAATATTAAGAATTGGTCCCACCCTCCCTAGAGGGTTGAAGTTTTGCAGTGTTAAATATGATAACAAAAATCTTCCCGCTTGACAAATCTAATTAGGTGTCCGAGCGATTTTTTTTTAAATTAACGTGGAATCAGATATTTAGCCTGTTTTGTTTTAAATGGTGAACCCTGTACGTCTAGGGCTAAACTTAACTATTCTATGGAATTTTGTTTTACAGTACCACTTGCATATCACACTGTATTATAATATGTAAGTTATTACATTCTAACGTTAAACTCTTAGTCCTGACATTACTTTCGAAATTCCGAGTTTAAACTCGGATTTCCGAGTTTTTAGTCAGAATTCCGAGATTTAAGTCGGGATTCCGAGATTAAAGTCGGAATTCCGAGATCAAAGTCGAAGAAGATGATCTAAAAAACTAGGGAAAAGTTGCAATAAAAAGAACCTAAATGTGTTGTGTATGAATGTGCAGAGCCTTAGAAATAAACTTGAAGAAATACAGTGTTTTGTCGTACGAGAAAACTGTGATATATTGCTTTGGACCGAGACCTGGCTATGCAAGAAAGACAGAGAGTATGCACTACCAACTAGATGGCTATGACTCTGTACATTCCTGTCGTGATAAGAGGGGGGAGGTGCTACCATATTTATTAAGAAGGGTATTAAATTTCGAGAACTAGCCATCTCACCTCCTGATGACAACTGCAATTGGATTACTACACAAATTGGCGAAAAAGACTTAAAAATTAGCGTGATATATAAACCTCCCTCGTACAATCATCAACAATTCTTGCAAAAACTAGAAATTATCATAACCCAGTATCCCAAAAACCATATAATTGTGGGAGATATGAATATACATCTAATAGGAGAAGATAGAAACCTTATCCGGAGCTATAAAAATGTAATCTACCTTAACAACTTTTTTTTAAAGAACAATATCAATAGAGAAGAAGCAACTAGAGTGACCGAGGACTCGGAGAGCCTTATTGATCACGCCCTTGTGAGTCACGGAAACAGCAGAGACTGTGCTGTTATGGTGGAAGAAAATCCTCTCTTAGACCATAGATACCTCGAGATATTGATAACACACCAGATAAGAATATATAAACCAAAGACGACATATGATGTAAAAGGAATAAACCACAAGAAATTCATAGAAATGTTTCAAGCCAAAACTGATGGAATAAATGTCGAGTCATTTTAGCAGCTAATACAGATTATACAAACATGTAAGAGCCAGTGTGAGTATATACGAACCATAAAATGTAAAGAGGGAAATAGATGGATTACAAATGAACTAGTACAACTTATGAGAGAGCGCGACAAACTTTCCAAAAAATTTTGCAGGAATAATAACCAAAAAGACAATGATGAGTCTAAAATTTTAAAAAATAAAATATCTAACAAAATTAAAACCTTAAAAAACAACTATTATAGAAACAAATGGGAGGGGACCGGTAGTGACACTAGAAAACAGTGGGGTTTTATAAAAGAGTACACGAATACAAATACCAAAGAATCTAAAACAAAAATTGAAAGGCTTACTGTTGATATATAAGTGTACAAAGCCCTTAGAAATAGTAAATCAGTTAAATAGGTATTTCGCCACCGTTGGTAAAAATATCATACAAGATATAAACAATGACATCCAGGCCGCAGGCAAAGAAAAACAAGGCTGCGTATTCTTCAATGAATTTGTCTATGGGCAAACTATGTATACCGGGTGTTGCATTGTCGAGCGGGACATAGGAAATCCCATGTAATTTTAAATGGGGTCAACTATTGGCTCCCCTAATTATTTTAGAGAAAAATTCTATTTAGGTTTATTAAAGAGCACTAAACCCCACATTCAAAAGGATAACTTTAGATATTTTTGATGAGCCCGTTTACGGGTTATCGCCGATTTCGTTTTAACTCTTTCTCCTTTTTATGGCCCCGTATTTGCGGGCACCAGTCAAGGTAAAAGATGACTGTCAAATAAAGTTGTCATTTTGAAATGTGTGCTTTATTGTTATAAAAACTCGTACATCGAAAATATTAAAGGTGTATTTATGATTACAAATTAATCTGAATAAAACTAAAATAAAGTATCCAATTACAAGGTTAATTATGACATTTTACATGTTTTAATATTTTACTAATTAATAGGGAGGTACTATTAAATTGTTAGAACTTTAGGATTTAAGAAGATGTTCAAATATTCCTCCATTGACTGCTAGACAATAACCGAGGCGATCATAAAATTCTCTTCTTACATTCGCTAGTTAGCAAACTGAAATTCTATTGCATTCGGCAGAAATAGCATTTTTTAACTCGTCTAGATTTGGGTATTTTTTATCTTTGTATATCCTGTTCTTTAAATGGCCCCAGAGAAAGAAATCATTTGGCGATAAATCAGGAGAGCTGGCTGGCCAATTTACTGTATGATTTAAGCCAATAACATTTCCATTAAAAGCACGGTTTAAATATTCCCGGACAGCCAGGGTACTATGTGCCGGGCAGCCATCCATTTGGTACCAAACTTCCTGATTTTCCCTGGCGGCATCATGTAAAGTAGGTAAAATATGATGTTCAAGTAGTTCCAAAAAATATTCTGCATTTAAATTTCGTGTAAGAAATAATGGCCCGATAATATTTTCTCCGAAAATCCCAGCCCATACATTAACTTTTTGTGGATATTGCGTCCTTGTTTCCACAAACCTGTGTTGGTTTTCTTTGCTCCAATATCGATAATTTTGAACATTGGGTTCATTGTTTAAGGTAAATGTGCATTCGTCAGTGAAACAAATGTTTTTTAAAAATTCCCTATCCATGTTTGCTCTTTCCATCATACCAAAACAAAACTCCTGTCGTCGTATTTCGTCCCTATCTCTTAGCTCTTGGTGCTTTTCATATTTGTATGAATAATATTTATGTCGTTTCAAAGCTCGTAACGCTGTGGTGTGATCTAATCCTATGTCATCCTCAAGTTTCCTTGTGCTGATCTTCCCATCATTTTCTTCCACGCACAATAAAACTTGCAAGTCCCTATCATTTCTTGCATCTCTTCTTTGTTCCTGCCTTTCTTCACATCTGCAGTTATTTATTACAGTGCCTTTTGTCTCAAATTTCTTGATAGTCCTTTCGACTGTAGATTTTGCAGGTATCGGTCTATTCGGATACAGAGCAGCAAACATGTCTGACACATTTTAATAACTATTTCCTTGATAATACCATTTAATCATCAATATTTTTTCTTCAGAAGTGTAATTCATGGCTAATATTTTCGATGTACGAGTTTTTATAACAATAAAGCACACATTTCAAAATGACAACTTTATTTGACAGTCATCTTTTACCTTGACTGGTGCCCGCAAATACGGGGCCATAAAAAGGAGAAATAGTTAAAAAGAAATCGGCGATAACCCGTAAACGGGCTCATCAAAAATATCTAAAGTTATTCTTTTGAATGTGGGTTTTAGTGCTCTTTAATAAACCTAAATAGAATTTTTCTCTAAAATAATTAGGGAAGCCAATAATTGACCCCATTTAAAATTACATGGGATTTCCTATGTCCCGCTCGACGATGCAACACCCGGTATACAACCAACAGAGGAACAGGAAATCAGGGAAGTTATCTCAGAGCTAAAAAAAAATTCGGCCCCAGGGCATGATGAGGTTACTGTTCGGGATGCCATTAACCTGGCCGATATATTGACTCCCATACTGGTAAAATTAATAAATAGTATACTTACGACCGGTAACTTCCCTGACGAACTGAAAATATCTAGAATAAGCCCTATTAACAAAACAGGTAGTAAAGACAATATGAACAACTACAAACCAATCAGTGTAATTAGTGTATTTTCCAAAATAGTTCAAAAGGTATATAAAAAAAGTTTTATTGACCAATATATTGTTAAAGATAAGTTTCAATATGGATTTATAGAAAATAGTTCTACCCTGAGTGCAACAATAGACCTAGTAAATATTATATCAACTCATTTAGACAGTAGGGAGATAGTTATCGCTGTGTTTGTGGACCTTAGAAAAGCATTTGATGTTGTGAGTACTGAGATACTCTTGAGTAAATTGGGGAATATGGGCTTTCGGGGAGTCATTTTTAACTTACTTAGGTCATACTTGAGAGATCGAAAATAGTATATACGATTAGATGACAATGATAGTGATATTGAAGTAAATAACTCGGGAGTGCCTCAGGGCTCGGTGTTGGGGCCACTTCTGTATTCCCTCTATGTATTGAGTTTGAGACTTGCTGGCCTTGAGGCCGCATATTATTACACTTTTGCAGATGATACTGTCCTAATTTATAGTGCAGACAACGTAGACCAGCGCCGGCCCCAGGGTAGGGCGATCCGGGCGGCCGCCCGGAGCGCAATGATCTAGGGGCGCCAAAATCATGGAAAATGAAAATAAACTGATAAAAAAATTAAGTTACAGGCTTTTATAAAATGCACTAAACAGTAAAGAATATTTTTTTATCATTATGATATATCAATAAATTATTTGTCATAATATTGCATTGTCATCGGACCCTTGTAAGTATACCAAATTTCATTAAAATCGGTTCACGGGAATTTTCTCAAAAACGCGTTGCAAGATTTGACTGATAGTTGACAAGATTAAGAGGCGGCAGGCGGAATTTATCATTTTTATTTCTAAGCACATAATTCAAATAATATAATATATTTAAACATTAAGGCAAAATCTAGTTGAATTCAATTCAACATGACAAAACCACTCAACCACCGCCTTGACAAGTTTTTCGGCAAAATCCTCGTTTGAGGCAGCCAACTTCTTCAATATTGTTCAAAAGTTATATACACTTTTTTCTTCCTCTTCTTTTCGTTGGGCAATATTACTGAAATATATTGATACTTACACCCTAAAACCATTGAGTGATACGCGATGGGAAAGTCGAGTCGACTCATTAAAAGCTCTGCGGTTTCAAATTGGTCCAATTCACGATGCTTTGTACAGCATATTATGAAGATTCAGAAATCAATAATATGATCAGAGACGAGGCTAGCGGATTATTAAATAATTTGAAGCAGTTCAAATTTATATGCTCTGTTGTGATCTGGTACAAAATTTTGAGTCATATTAACCCCATCAGCAAACTTTTGCAAACTGTAAATTTTAATATGTCACAAGCTATTGATATGCTTAGCAACTGCAAACTCTTCTTTGAAAACCTGAGATCAGATGAAGCTTTTGAAAGCATCATTTTAGAAGCAACCAAGCTTGCTTCAGAGATTGACGTGGAAGCTAATTTCGAAACCACCACGCCACGTCATCGTGTCAGACGCAAAACAAGAACGTTTTTGTATGAGGGCCCGGATGAACCCGTTCAAGACCTCAAACAAAAATATAAAATAGATTTTTTTTTTCACACTATAGATCAAGCAATAAATGCCTTGGAAACCAGATATAATTTGCTAAATACTCACAGTAATTACTTTAGCTTTTTGTATAATATTTTTGGTCTAAAAGACATGCCCAGAAATAAGCTACTGGCTCATTGCAAAGATTTGGAAGTACTTTTAACTGATGGAAATTCAAGCGATCTTAACGCCCTGGAACTAGCCGATGAAATAACCGTTGTTTCGTCATTATTAACAAAAAAGGAAACCCCTGTTGAAGTTCTCAAGTTTATCGCTACACTTAAATTCGCACCAAACCTCAGCATAGCATTAAGAATCCTACTTACATTGCCAGTCACTGTGGCTTCAGGGGAAAGGAGCTTTTCAAAACTAAAAATAATAAAAAATTATCTCAGAACGATGCAGACGCAAAATCGTCTCAATGGATTGGCAATGATAGCTATAGAACACCAAATTAGTGACAAATTAGACTTGAAATCACTGGTTCGTGAGTTTGCCGAAAGAAAAGTTAGGAAAAGGGCATTTTAATTACTTTGGTTAGTTAGAATTTATTTATAATATGAGATATTAGTTTAGTTAGCATTACTACATTTTAATTTTTGTTATGTTGCCTTAAGTGCTAAATTGCTTATCTTGTTATCTGATGATTGAGTTTTTAATAAAACGTTTTTTTTTATTTTTTTTTTTCAATGTTTTCTTGACTTTCTGATATGGTCGCATGAGATTTACTTAAAAAAAAAACGGGGGGGGGGGCGCAAAATTAAGGTTTTGCCCGGAGCGCCAAAATGTCTAGGGCCGGCCCTGCGTAGACCAGTTGGAAATAATTGTAAATAGAGATCTAAGGGTATACGTGAGTTGGCTAATGCATAATAGGCTTAAGATAAACCTAGATAAGACAAAATATGTTATGTTCAAACAAAAAACAAAATAGTGCGAAATCCACAAACAAATTAAAAGTAATACTATAAATATTGAACAGGTAGATACAATAAAATATTTAGGCTTAGTCATTGACAATAATCTCAGTTGGAAAGAGCATGTGAACTATACCTATACACTGCGTCCATAAAGTCTTGCACAAATTCATTTAAAATTCAGGGGCTTACTTTTTTTAAAAACGCTCGGACACGTCAATTAGTACTTTTGTTTGCGCATTTTTTAACGTAAAATGTTTTTATACAGGGTGTCGCACGTATGAGGTATGAGGTCATCAAGGATTTTTTTTAATGGAACACCCTGTATATTATATCAATTTTAAATTCTATGATGAACACTTAACACCTCTGGAAATCACGGTTTCCGAAATATTGACGTTTGAAAATTTATTTTAAACACATTTATTGATGACCTCATACCTCATACGTGCGACACCCTGTATAAAAACATTTTACGTTAAAAAATGCGCAAACAAAAGTACTAATTGACGTGTCCGAGCGTTTTTAAAAAGTAAATACCTGAATTTTAAATGAATTTGTGCAAGACTTTATGGACGCACTGTATATATAATAAGGTAATACCTATGATAGGCGCTCTTTATACAATTAGGAATTATATTAATAATAGAACAAAAATGAGTATTTACAATGCTTACTGCCTGTCTCATTTTAGATACCTAATTCCAGTGTGGGGGACTTGTGGGGTTGGAGATTTGAATAATTTGCAAATTCTGCAAAATAAAGTATTAAAAACTCTATTTCGGTACGATCGTATGACATGTAGTGAGCAACTATACGGGGAATTGGGTGTCGGTGATATAGGACGGTTGCTAAAATTTGAACAATGTAAATTAATTTATAGAATAATAAATAAAAAACAAAAATCAAATGTAGAAATTGTATTTCACAATGATATTCATGTACATAACACTAGGTTCTGTGATAATATTTATTTAGATAATATACATACTAATAAACGTCTTCGAAATCCAATCTCTCAAGCTTCGGATGTGTTTAATAAATTGCCGGTTCATATAAAAAATATCCAAAATATCTATAGATTTGTAAGGATCTTAAAATTCCACTTTGGTATGTAAATTGAAAAATTGTATAATTATATACATATAAATTATATTATTGTTATTGTATTGTTGTTAGTTTAGGTTAGAAAATATTATATTGTGATATGCTAAGTACTGTTACCTATTACCAATTTTGTATGAATACCCCCGAGACCAGTGCTCTACGCACTGATTAGGGGCTTCAAATAATCAATGTTAAATTTTGTAATGGCCTTTTCTTTCTTTAATAAAGATTTGTTTTGAAAAAAAAAAAATTCCGAGATTAAACTCGGAATTCCGAGAATAAAGTCGGAATTCCGAGAGTAAAGTCGGAATTCCGAGAATAAAGTCGGAATTCCGAGATTAAAGTCGGAGTTCCGAGATTAAACTCGGAATTCCGAGATTAAACTCGAAATATTGCACAAAATATTTCTTTCTTTCGAGTGGCCTTTCTACACCATCATAGAAAACATCATACTTCAAATGTGCTTAAAATTTTCCGTAGAATCCAAAAATGCAATAACATGCAGGATGTTTTATTTAAAAAAATTAAGTTAACAGCCGCACAGATTTCTTGAAGCACCCTGTATAATTTTCAGAGGTCTTAGAAAATGCAGGAAAATAAAATAAATTCCACGTGTCCGCGCGTTTTGTACTCAGGAGCTTCGCTTACCTGAAAAAGATACTTTCCAAACTTGATGTCAACGTGTGTTACAACGCACAAGTATAACTTTGATATAAAGATAATTTAGTGGTTTAAAACGGGTTTTTGTCATCATTCTCAATTAAGCATATTCAGATAATAAATGGTCGAATATCCTCAATAGTTTTGACTGTTTAGTCAACCGTAAAAACCTCCTCTTTTGTCCCACAATCTCAAAACGAAAATTGAATCCAAACTATACGAATTTCACTCGAACGAGCATCCAGAACTGTGGATTTAAATTTCGATTAGCCGTGGGATTCTTGCGGCTTCGGAAAGTTCCTATCTTCCTCTTGCCTGGCAGGAAAATTTATATTACGTGAGTGCGGAACATTGTGCATCTGCAACTCCCGGATTTCGGTGATCTATCGCCATTGTCTTTTCTATTTCCGCGACGGAGCACTGGTAGATTATAGTACGGAGTCCGAGCACATACAATATAGGATGTCAGGTCTGGATATCACACGATGACAGGCCATCCAACACGGTAGATGAAACAGGCAGGAAGTAAAAGCAATTTCGTGAAAAATTCAAATCACTGCGAAAATTATTAAGTACACATATTGATTATAAAACATACAGTGTGTCTAGTAAAGTTGGCGGCACATGGAAATTTAGAATATTCTATTGCGTAAACCTTGGTAAGATCGATGCATCACATCAGCCCATACTGGTAAAGAATTAGTCAAAACAACACATCGCGCATTATTCTAAAATAAACTTAAAGTAAGCTCTTGTGAGAGAAATTCTGTCGTCTGTCTCTTTCCTTTATACTTAAAACCGTCACGCGTAACTCCGTATAGTTCTATCCTTTTAATTGAGTGTATTTTTCTTACTCCTAGACTTCCAGTTACTAGTTTTGCTATAACGGCACTATATCATTAATAATAATGTCTAAAGGGCGGAATATATGCAAGGTGCATATACAGGGTTTCCCGAAATTAGGTGGTCAAAGGAAAAGAGTGGAATCTGCATCGGAAAATAATACTAATTTGTTTAATAAACAAGTATCGGAAATTGCCCCCTAGGGAGCTACGACATCCTAATAGGGAACCAATGAAGATGGTATTTTTCAGACTATTCCCAAACAGTTGAACATAGAAACATGAATTTTTGGTATTTTAGTAACTTCTATATGCCGAATCTAAAATCATATTAGCAGTAGCATTTAAGGGGGGGGGGGGGGGTTTGAGGAACAAAAACAAAAGTAACTTTTTTGTAAGTTAATGTTTTTCATTTTTTTTTCTGGAATTATGAAAGTATAGGGCTCTCTGGCAAAAAAAGGTACTCTTGATGTACTTCGCTCAGATGCACCATTTCTGAAAAAAAAGTCCTTAACGATAACCCTGTTTACCAAGGATCGATCACATTTTCATTGAAAGTTAGTAGTAGGCTTTGAAACAAAATTGAGATGTTTGTTATTTGCCAGCTTGACATTTATTATGATAGTTTATTCGAAATTTTTTGGTATAATTGTGGTTAATTTTTTTAGTATGGAGCGTTTCTCGAATAACGAATTAGCTGATATTCATTTTATTTACGGATATTGCAATGGTAATGCATGTGTCGCAGTACGTGAGTACCAAAGACGGTTTCCGGGAAGAAGACTGTCACATCGAATAGTATTAGGTATTGTAAGTATCTAATATTTATTACAATTGTTTTTGCAGATAACAGATAGTAACACGTGAATTGTTTAAAAATATTTTTCTAGCTTGGAAGAATGACCCAAATGCAGGGACTGCATCCGTTTCATTATCAAAGAGTACATGATTTAGGAGCCGAAGATTTTCAACCTCGTGTAGAATTTTTCCAATGGATTTCCAACCACCAAAATACGTTGAGAAAAGTTTTATGGTCGGATGAAGCAACCTTTTCAAGAGGCAAGGCATTAAGAAACTTAAAGAGATCCTTAACAATAAACAACTCTATGCGCTTTATTATTCACTGGTTCAGTCCGTCTTGGCTTACGGTGTAATTGGTTGGGGTGGTGCACATTTTACGACTGTAAAACCTTTAGAAATAATTCAGAAGCGCATTATAAAATTAATTCTAGGTCTTCCACTAAAGTTTCCAACTGAACTACTATTTAAAACATCAAAAATTTTAAATACAAGAAAGCTATACTTCAAAGCTGCCCTCCTTTACTCGTTAAAATCTCAAAATGACTACCTTATTAAAACTACACACGGACATGACACAAGAACAAAACTAAATTTAGGAGTCTTTACTCCTAGAAGTAACCAAACTGTAGGACAACGTTCTTTCGAGTATGTGGCACCGAGAATTTTCAACTTACTTCCTCTTGTCCTAAAGAACGAATCCACACGAAAAACATTTAAGTATAAATTAACAGGATGGCTAATTGAAAATGATATCAATTTTGAAACATATTAATTTATCCTTCTCTCTCTGTTTATTATGGAATATTTATGTCCGTGGTATATGTGCGTTTTCTTTCTTTTTCTCTCTTTGTGCACATTTTTGTTTTTTTTTTTGTTTTTTTTTGTCACTGCCATGGATTGAAAAAAGCATATATTTTCTTTTGTTTTTTTATTTTATTAATTTTTTTGTTATTGTTCCCCAGATTGACTAGTTTATTAAGATTAAGTCATCCAATTAGAAATGCTGACAAGTTTATTATAAACTTAGTAATTTCTATATGGATTACATAAACCATATACAAGACACACCTAGATTAATTTTCTAATATTTATTTCCTCCTATTTTTTTTTTCTCTCGGATTATATGGAATGTAATATATTGTTAATTTTATTGTATTATTCGATGAAATTGTATTGTATCTATTATTATTATTGTTTGATGAAATAAATATTTATTTATTATTATTATTATTTATTATTTAATAGCCATAATACTCATTTTGGGCTCAAAGTGGTTCAAAGGACTAACTACCAACATAGGTTATCTTTCAATGTATGGGCAGGGATCATAGGAGATGTTTTAATAGGTCCTATTATTTGGCCAGATAGATTAAATGCCCATCATTATTTAAGTGTCCTCCAGAATTAGCTAGCAGAATTGCTAGAGGATGTTCCTATACGTACTCGGTTAGAGATGTTCTTCCAGCACGATGGAGCGCCAGCCCACTGTGGCCAGCTTGTAAGAAACTGGCTAAATGAAAATTTTCCCAATAGGTGGATAGGTAGAGGTGGTCCAGTAAACTGACCAGCTCGATCGCCTTCCCTAAATTCTTTAGATTATTATCTGTGGGGCTATATGTGCAATATTGTTTTTGCCACAGAAGTGGATTGGCCAGCAGAGATTTTAAGACGAATTCATGCAGCTGAAAATCGAATTAAAGAAAACCGGTTCGAAATTCTTCGTACTACTCAAAATATTAGGAAACGGTCCAGACTGTGTATCCAACAAAATTGAAATTTATTTAAACATTTACTCAAGTAAATGAGTGTTGTTGTTAACTTTAAAAAAATTTATAATATATAAATAATTTTAATTTGATCCGCGTTTGCTAAACAATGTTATCGTTAAGGACTTTCTTTTTAGAAATGGTGCATCTGAGCGAAGTACATCAAGAGTACCTTTTTATGCCAGAAGGCCCTAAACTTTCATAATTCTAGAAAAAAATGTAAAACATTAACTTAGAAAAAAGTTACTTTTGTTTCTGTTCCTCAACCCCCCCAAATGTTACGCCTATGATTAAATTTTGATAGTTTTGATTTTAGATCTAGATTCAGCATATAAAAGTTACCAAAATACCAAAAATGCATGTTTCTATGTTCAACTGTTTGGCAATAATCTGAAAAATACCATCTTCATGGGTTCCCTATTAGGGGCCTGTAGCTCCCTTAGTGGGCAATTTCCGATACTTGTTTATTAAGCAATTTAGTATTATTTTCCGATGTAGATTCCACTGTTTTCCTTTGACCACCAGTTTGTTATTTTGGGGTTATAAATTTTTATTTTGTATTAGTGTTTGATATCATAGTATAGGAAAAATTAGGTACTTTTCGATGAGTAAAAAATCCAATAGGGCGATTTTAAGAAAACGTTGTAACCAAAATATGATCAGGTAGGTATCTTCTATGTAAAAAGTGGCAATGAAAATGTGTTTTCGGATTTAAAAAATATTGGGTAATAAAAAAGTTACTACCGATCCAAGAAAATGCAACATTTTGGTTTATTCAAAATATCTCAAAACCCAAAAGAACCAGAATCGATCCGTAAACACCAATAAACTACTTATATAATTGCCTAAAACTTTCCCCATTTAACCGCCTTTCTATCTCTTCTAGTTTCCGAGATCGCAATACTGTCAGCACCAATTTCGGGCACCCTGTATAATTAATATTTACATTTTGGTTATACACAAGGTATTTATTGGGGGTTTCCGGGGTTTGCAGGTATATTGGCTAGGGGTTACATATTATCATTTAATAATGCCTTATTACTACCTGTTTAACAGACTGTATTTATATCGGGTTTTAATACGTACTTGTGTTTTAGTTTGTCGAAAGATTTCAGTATTTTCAGTGTGAAAATAGTGATTTCTAATTTGTGTTCAAAATGTCTAAAGTGGCGAAAACGTCTTCGTGGATTAAAAATTTCCCAGAGTTAGAGTTTAGTGGAGAAAAAGTATTCTGTAAAGCTTGTGCAAAAATTATTGTTTTTGAAAAGAAGTTCCAAATCGATCAACATTTGAAAACACCGCTGCATAAATCAAAATTACAAAAAATGAAATCTAAGCCAGTTCAGCTGAGTGTAAAAAACGCAGTTCAAAATCCGCAATTTAGAGGATTTTTGCAAGAATATTGTGAACAAACCATTCCTGACGAATCCACGCTTAGAAAGAAGAATGTTCGTTTAGTAGAGTCATTCGGGTTAAGTGTACGCACTTTTATACTTAACAAATTGTGAAAATCCTAAAACTGGTCAAATTTAAATAACACAATTGGTTTTGGGAAGCCTATTTGTTATATTTTAACTTTTTAAATACAAACCTTACTTAATTATGTGGGCTTTCAAAAAAACTTAACTGATATTTGTTTGTGAAAAATGCGCACAGTTAACCCCTAATGCGGGTAACTGTGCGAAAACATTGGGTATGTAAACGCGAAGAATATATCCTAATATAAAAAGTAATATAATGCTTAAAAGTAAGAAAAATTGAAAATAAATGTTTATGAAATTACTTAATTATCCATTAATTTCTTGACATATACCGCATATGAAAGCGCCATGTTCGTAGGCCGTACATTGCTCGTGCCACCATTCCTCGCAGGAAACGCACTGGATTCATTATTCAGTTGGAGGTTCTACGAATTGCTCCTTGCATATTGGACAAAAAATATCTTTATTTTTCTTTTGGTATTTTGCTTTTTTGGGAACAGATGTAGAGATTTCCTTTTTCTGTGAACGGCCTGGTTGGGGAGAGAGAGACCTTAACCACTCGCACACTTACCCGCGTACACTTGACCCCAGAACCGTTATCTTAAATGTGTCTCATATTTCTAACGACAACACATATGGCCGCTGGTTTAATGGTGGAAAATAACCTACATATAAGACATATAAGTAAACAAAATACTTATGATAAAATTATTTGAGGTTCGGTTAAAACACGCTTTTCCACGAGGCAGATAATATTTAGTAAACTAGCACTTTTTCGTCTTTTTAAAATATTTCTCTTGCACGAGTTATAGGTGCGAAGCGAGAGATCTACATCGAATAGCCACTGAGGGAATACTAAAATATCAGCACCAATTCGCGCGATACATTCCTCTCCCCTCCAAAATCAACAATGCGCGCACTTACCCAGTGCGTACACTTAACCCGAATGACTCTATAAATAGCCATCAAGAAGTTAAAAAACAACTATCAAACGCTGTTTCCATACAGAAACACAATAACGCGCGCCACACGCTTAGTAAATCTCGACCGTCAATCGATCAACATCTGCAAAGTGACGTCACGCGAAGTTCCGCCCCGTTTATCGCCCTCTATCTACGAAACAAAGCGGTTAGCCCAAAATTATCAAGAGATAAAATATTCTTAGAATCACCAAAGGAATGTAGCCCTGTATTTTTGCGGTATGTTTACTTAACACCCTATTTAATTTTTTTTTATTGGCATTTCGCCAAAAGGCTATCCAGCCAGACTCACAGTAGAAGAAAATATTGAATCAAATTTTTTGTTTACAAAAATAAATTAAAGAATAACACAATAAGCAATAACACATGGTTCACGCACCTGATGAGGTCTATCAGGTGGATACATTTTTCCATAGAATGGTATACAGAAACTACAAATAAAATAAAAAGTGCATTAAAGAAAAGGGTACTTGTTTTGGGGTCACCCTTCACGTTCTCACTGTACAGAAGTATACTCTGTGAGTAGTTATATGGCTAACCCGCCCATAGTCCTAAAAAGAATAGTAAAAAGCGTCACTCAACCTGTGGCGTAGCCAGCATTTTGGGGCGGAGGGGCGGAGGGGCGCAGATGGCGGAACTAAAGCGCCGCAGGCAAGAAATTTTTGGGACCACGCCCAAATTTCGTAGGAATTCACCTTCTTCATGCTTCTTAGGGAACAGGCGTCTGGCCTCAAATCAAGTTAAAATCCGCTATATAAAAGAATAAATTTAATGTGATGGGATGCTCTCAAAACCGGTTTTATTACGTTTATTCCCATCGCTCTTCTTTACTAAAAATAAAATAAGACCGATCTTGTTTTTTAATAATTACTTTTTAAGTAGTAAAGGGGCGCCAGCCCAAAGGGAGCGGGTGGGGGCGATCGCCCCCCTTCACCCCCCTGTGGCTACGCCACTGCTGACGCAACCTTTATTTTTAGACTAACATGCATATTGTTTTAGACAGGGGTTCGCCCTGGCATCACATAGACACTGTAGCACCCACAGTATAAGGTTGGTTTTATGTTTGCTATACCAATTGAACACAATTATGTTTTTATTTTTCCACTTTTCATCACTCTTACAATATTACACAACTTGCATTGTTAAACACGAATACATCATCTTAACAAGCCTAAAACACTGCACCGAGATACCGTTAGAGTTTCATTGGTTTTTACCGTAGAGAATGAATCAGAACTTAAAATAGTTATAGCTTCATTGCCGTCTGAATATCAAGAGGGTTATTTGAAAGACATGTTCTGTATAGAAAGGATATTTCCCGTATTCACGTATTAACGCGAACTGCAAAACACTTAAGTGCAACTTAGTGCACGTGTCAACCAAACACAAAAAATGTACTCTATTTAACTGCAAAATTCACGGTACTTTTACTGTACGTTTAAAAGAATGCTAACCTCTATTACCGGGCAGGCGTCCCCAAAATATTAATACTTTCATCACTTTACCTGACACACATATCAGATCAAATTATAGTGCTTGTTAGTGCTAGTATTGTTTTAGCCAAATGGAGGATCTGCTTACGTTGAAGTCTAATAGGACACTGGTTTGTTTATAAGCTAATGCCGCTACAGTGCTCTAGTCTGGAAGGTCCACCATTCACATGTGGTCACGTGGACACTCTTGACCAACCAACGGAAGTCGCGTCCGCCCAGTCTAGCGGCCAAATTGTTTACTGCCAGAAAATTGAAGAACCCGTTGTAGAATTAAATGATATTGCCCTTTGTCGGTTAAAACATCACAGAACCTTATTTACATATTCTTTAAGCCGCAAACCTATTGCAAATCTACCGATTTAGAGTTTTCGTAGACGTGAATTTATTATTATTTAGCTTAGACTATAGCACGTTTTTCTGTTTACAGAAAGCTTGATGTTTTCCGAGAATTAGATCATTGCGGGTTAACTTATGTTTATTACTTTGACTATTAGAAAACGTGTTTTCCAAACATATATTTTGTCTGTTCCTTGTTGCTGTTTCAGTGATTTTGTTATACTTCCTTGCAGTTTCTTTTAAGACGTAGGCATATCATAATCTAGACTTTAATTTGCTCTTTATACTGACCTCTATTCTAAAATTGTAGGCTCCAAAAAACATGTTCATCAATTATCCGCATAATCGAGTAGTAAAACATCAAAAAAAGCTCACACAAAAAGCTTTTTATTCTTGGCATAATAAATGAGATTTTTGTGGCCTGACGACAGAATTAGTTGTAGTTAAAACCTTTTAACATGCCGAAGCTGTTTAATGTGGTGATTTTGTTCTATAAAAAGACTACTTTACGACGTCCTCTTTGTCACGGTTTATTGTCGGCGACTTACATCAAAAAAATAACTATTGTAAAAATCCGTTTTGGGATATGAAAACTTTGTAGAGGATCTTCTCGAGTACTTTGAACATAGACATAGGGGAATAAATACCGTGTAAGCAAGAATTATTTTCATTCAAGAGAACTTGGAGTGAAAAACGTAGGGTCTGGTTTAGATCGCAATTATAAGGGGACAATATACAGTGATGGGCTAAAATATGGAACAAACTCATTTAAAAATCAGGTATTAATTTTTTGAAAAAACGCTCGGACACGTCGATTATAATTTTTTCTCCCGAATTTTTTGCCTCGAAACGAAATTATACAGGGTGTGTCAAAAAGTAGATGTAGCAAAAAATTTTTGTATTTTAAATAGAACCCTATTTTTTTCAGTCGAATTTTGAGCTCTACGTCAAATTCTGCGCATAATTTATGCAGCATACCCTATTCTTATCTCTAACGGTTTTAAAGAAAAATTACATCATAAAACGAAAATTATTTTATTAAGTGTTGAAAATGCCAACCATTAACTTCTTGACAATATGCCAATCTACTTAAAAACCCTTCTAAAACATTATTTACAGTATTTTCATTAATTTGCCTAATTTCATATCTAATTTTAAATTTTAAGTCTTCCAAATTTTGTGGTTTATCCTTATACACTTTTGATTTCAAATAACCCCAAAGAAAGAAATCCAATGGTGTAAGATCGGGAGATCTTGCAGGCCATTCTATGGGTCCTCTTCTACATATCCATCGTTCGGGAAATACAGTATTCAAACACTCTCGTACTTGTCGAGCAAAATGAGGCGGAGCACCATCCTGCTGAAACCAAATAGACGCTTCTGGTAGATTAGGCTGATTCGGATTTGGAAAATCCGCTGCTAGTGTGGGAATCAATTAATTTTGAAGAAATTGTAAATACCGGTCTCCTGTAAAATTTCCATCGAAGAAAAAAGGTCCAACAATTCTATCATTTAATATCCCTGCCCAAACATTTACATTTTGTAGGGTTTGCGTGTGCTGTTCTCTCATCCAACGGGGATTATTTGTACTCCAATACCGAAAATTTTGTCTGTTTACCGAATCATTCAAACAAAACGTGGCTTCATTGCTAAAAAGTATGTTGCGATGAAAAAATAGATTTAAGTTGCAAACTTCCATCATAGTTTCACAAAACTGTAGTCGGCGGTCGGATCATCTTCGTTTAGCTCGTGCAGCAACCTAATTTTGTACGGATGGTACTTTTCTTGTTTCAATACCCGCAAAACAGATCGTCGGCTCACATCATTATTAAGGATTCAGTGGATGCACTATGGGGATTATCTTCAACTCCTAACAAAATTATCAATTTTGTGTTTTCACCAATTTTTGGACGACCTGGCCGTAGACGATCCTTTACATTCCCTGTTTACCTGAATTTCTTCTCAATTTTACTCACTGTAGATCTTGGAATCGGTCGTTCTGGATACTTAGCGCTAAACAAGTTACAAACTTCTTCTTGATTTCTTGTGTCGTCTCCACATCCAATTAAAATTAAAATTTCGATTGTTTCAGTTTCATTTAAATGCACCATGATCACCGTTTTTCAAAATTATACCTAAAATTATTTTTAATTGACACATGACTTGCTATCGTAGTGACAATTCATTTCATTTTACCTGTTTACCTTTAAGTAGGTACATGTAACTTTTTTTAAAGAAAAATTTCGTTTTATGATGTAATTTTTCTCTAAAACCGTTAGAGATAAGGATAGGGTATCCTACATGAATTATGCGCAGAATTTGACGTAGAATTCAAAATTCGACTGAAAAAAATAGGGTTATATTTAAAATACAAAAAATTTTTGCAACATCTACTTTTTGACACACCCTGTATAATTTCTTTTTGAGGCAAAAAAATTCGGAAGAAAAAATTATAATCGACGCGTCCGAGCGTTTTTTCAAAAAATTGATACCTGATTTTTAAATGAGTTTGTTCCATATTTTAGCCCATCACTGTATAGCTAAATCTAGGTTAAAATTGTGTAAAATTCGTTTTATGCCATGATATGCTAAACTGATGAATATTAAAATAAGTACACAAACAAAAATTAATTTTTCAATTTCAATTCAATTCAAAATATTGCCCCTATACCGCTGCGCTGTAACTGTGTCATGGAATAAAAAAGGACCAACAATTCTTCTAAATGGACATTTTCGCTACTAGATATGCTTGCATTCTGAGAATTTACATAACCGGTGAAGTGGAATCAGGCTTCATAAAAAAAAATGTTAAGTCTAATAAACCATTTATTTCCAATAAGTTTTGGGTAAACTACTAACAGTAATTCCTGCGTCTTTCAAAATCTGCAGCTCGTATTACTTGGACTACTTGCACTGTATAAGAAAACAAATTTAACTGTTTTTTTAACGATAATCCAGCATGTTCTATAAGATCCTCTTCCACTTCTTGAGACAAGCGTCTTACATATTTTGCTCGTTAGACATTATTTCACGAACGTTTACAACAAGTTCTTCTGTTCTTACAGATGATCTTCCAGCTCCTTTTTTATGTTGAATAGAACCTGTTTCCCTAAACAGAGCCACGGTTCTTCTGAGGCAATGATAAAAATCCCCAGCAGTAATAGCGACGTTATTATTTTTATTCCAAAACGGTTTCGAAAATGCGCTTCAATCATAAAATTTTGTGCTGTTGCGTAAAACCCATTGCGTGAATTATTCAAAATATTGGATAACCTCCGAGTTCATCCGATCTTAATCCGTTAGATTTTTAACATTATTATAGGGATGTCTAAAGAAATAAATTACAAAAGAGGAGCATTAGAGTAAAACCCAGGAAATATATCAAAAATGATTTCGGGGAAAAGACGACAAGTTGTTTAAGTACTTGTTTAATATACAGGGTGTTTCAGAAGTACGGTACATAACTTAAGGGCGTGATTTCTAATGATATTCTAAGAGAAAAAGTTTATATGGACATGTGTCCGGAGTTGCCCCGTTTTTGATATAATAATATCCTTTCCCCGATTTTATTATTGTTAAAGTTTTTCTCTTAAAAAATCGTTTTTTTATAATTTCTTTAAATATCCTTTTCCCGATTTTATTGAAATTTGGCGCTGATATTAATAATGATAAGGGGCTCAATTGGCCCTACCTAGATTAAATTTATTGAGTCCAGTGGCGTCCCAGAGAGCACTTTAACAAACATTATTCACAGGAGAATGTACGTCACTGACTTTTTTCTAATTTTGATATTTTTTTCCGGATTTACCAACTAATAGTAGTAGGTACAACTTTTTTGTTCCATCAATTGTTTTCGTTACAGTTAATCAAAGCAAATGTTAAAATGGCCACCTTCTGATAGAACGCACGATTGCAATCGTCTCACCATTGATTCTCTTACACGTTCAAGAATGCCTGTATTGTTTCGTATCGCATTGCAACGTTCAATAATTCGAATTCTTAAGTTATTTTCGTCTAGTACAGACCGCCAGACGTCTTGTATATAAGAGACTTTAGGTGACCCCCATAAATAATATTTATAGGATTCAAGTCGGGACTGCGAGCTGGCCAATCTTGGGGACCTGCGCGTCCAGACCAGAAATTAGGAAAAGTGTTGTCGAGGTATTGACGAGCAACTAGGCTAAAATGTGCTAGGGCGCCGTCGTGCATGAACCACATATTATTTTTTATTATAGAAACTGCGTATAGGGGTTTTCATTCAATTAAGGTGGTTAAAAGTATGGTCCAATAAGAAGTAGCCAATGATCCCTGCCCATACATTCACCGAAAATTGTTGCAGAAAACAACCTACTCTAATTTTATGAGGATTATCGTCAACAAAAAGTGTTTGTTATGAAAATCCATAACGGCTTCTCTTGAAAAAGAGGTCGCATCAGTAAATAAAATGTTCGGTAAAAACTTGTTATTATGTGCTACTGTATGCAGCAACCACCTACTAAAATCAAACCTTGTCTGAAAGTCACGGGGAAGCAAAGCTTGCACACGTTGAATATGGTATGGCTATAGTTGATAAATATGCAAAAACCCTTGTTGGGGAAACGATCATCCAAATGTATTAAAAATAATATAATTAAATGCAACAAATGTTTTTAGAATCAATACTACTGTTAAATATCTGATTTCAATATTATTTCAATAAAGGAGCAAAATGTATCAATGTTTGCGGAACGAATAGTGTTATCGCCGGAATAAACATAAAACTTGCAAATATCATCTTTTAAAATACATATAATATGTGTAGCCTATCAGAATGCATTGTTGGTTTGTCGTCATGACAACAGGGGCATAACCTTGCTGTCAGATAATACCTTTTTCCTTTTTGTATACTACTACAATTTTGGCTTCGATAAAGCAAGGTTGTATGTCAACGAACTCACGTGGTTTCTTTCCGCCGGATTGAAACAAATAGCATTGCCTAAAAAAAGGCACCCAGCAAATGTACTAAACAAATGTAGTGACTAGTTATGTGTTTGTGAAGTCAGTAGTGAATGTTTATGTTGTAGTATGTTATTGTAAAATCATGTACTAAAGAAGTTTTGTGTGATTTGGAGAAATAAACGCCAAATTACCACAGTGAAAAGCTCGTTTAATTCCTTTACTCAGTAAATAAAAGAATCAGTGAAATTAACCTACAATCAAGGAACATCTTGCATGGAGCTGTCGAAATGTTTTGGCACATTACATTACTCTGTTTGGATAACGTTCTTGATTAATTCGCTGAGCTTCTTCAGCATTTTCATTCGCTAGGCCATATTTAAAATGCATCTGGGCCATTTCAGCATTAGTAAAGTTATTTATTTTTTACTTGTTATTGATAAAACAGGTAAATTTCACATCAAAACTTACCTTTACCTCATATCATAATTAACCTTGAAACACATAGATATTTTTTTTGTACATGCAGTAAAGTGGTTTTTATTCTTTCTCTCGATAACAAAGCAGGATCCGAAAACAATTCAAGGAACAAGAAAGTTGTACAATTAGTTGGTAAATCCAGAAAAAGTATCAAAATTAGAAAAAAGTCAGTGGCGTACATTTTTTAGTCAATAGTATTCGTTAGGGTGCTCCCGGGACGCCACTGGACTTGAATAATTTAATCTACTTAGGCTCAATTAAGCCCCTAATCATATCTAGTACCAAATGGTCACTTAGTTTTCCTGTAGTTTTACTTTGAAATCATCGCCCTGTATGGAAAGAGTTACGTTCAAGATATCAAAGTCGCTATTATCTTTCTCCTAAAAGCGACAAACGCCCTTTGGCTAAATAAAGCATGCTGGTTTTTGCAAAAACATATTACCATACATTACCATAAACGTCCATCGTTTCATCCACCGCAAATCGCCCTGTAGTAGCTGGGTAATTATTTTAAATTGATGAGAAAGAATCCGGAATTCGGCTAGTCTCAAAAGAGCTAACCTAATTGTTGATTCAGTTAAATATGCTTACCTTATTACACTGCTTTCGTATCTACATCTACAAGTTTTTAGGGAAATTCCCCAGGCACACGAAATAACTATTTAAAGAGCCGTTCCCACGTGAGGATCAACCGACTTTGGGGATTACCGAGGAAATTCTCAAATAACGGAATGAAAGTGATTATAAATGTACCCAGGTGGTTTTAATACGTATATTATTAAAGGTTATTTTAATAGGGGATTTTTGAAATGTATTTTATTGTCTTTCGGGTTTTGTTATGGGTACAGTAGCGGGCGCTTTTGATCGACAGCACCGGTATAAATCAAATCAAATCAAAATGCGCTTTATTGTTAAAAGATATTAATCTTATTCGCAAAGCTTTCTTAAAATAAAATAATACCATCAATTAGATGTTAATAGAAAATATGATGAAGTAGGTCTGTGTACACTTTTTTGAAATAAGGGGGAAGAACAGTCGTTTTTTTATATTAAGTGAATAATCTTGAAAATTAAAATTAGCAGAGCGCTTTCGGCCCTAGGCCATCTTCAGTTCTTCTTTGCCAGGAAACAGGAAACTTCATTGACAAATTTCTTCTTTTTCATAATTAAATTTTAACTACACGTGGAACGTGTTCATCAGTCGAAATTTGATGGTTATAACCAAATAACCAGTTAAAATTTAATTATGAAAAAAAAGAAAAACAAAAACGATGGTTAATTAACAAAATTAAATAGTGATTCGTCCCAATTGTTCGTTTATTTACAAATTTACATGTTAATTGTTTTTATATAATAAGTTTTTACATTGTGCTGTTGATGACCCACTCAAGAAAAGTAAATTTGTCAATGAAGTTTCCTGTTTCCTGACAAAGAAGCACTGAAGATGACCTAAGGCCGAAAGCGCTCTGCTAATTTAAATAAATTTCAAGATTATACACTTAATACAAAAAAAAAACGACTGTTCTTCCCTCTTAATAGAAAATATAGTCAATAGGTCAATATTATATAAAACAAACAATAAATCTACTTTAGCAATCAACAACAACAAATTTTGAAGATGCGAGAATGACGTTCTTAATTTCCTTAATTAAAATAAACAGAACAATAATTTTAAAGAAGTATTCCATGCTTTTAGTTGAGTCAATAATATGAAGCAAAGTAGACACAGTCCTCCTGCACAAATTGGTGGAGGAAGACTGCGTCCACTCTACCTCACAACAACAATAATTGTACAACCAATAAAATTAATATTAATACAAAAAACATTTAACGGTACAAACAAAATTTGATAGAAAATGAGTAAAATTCTAAACATTTAATGAAACACAACCAAGAACAAAAATAAATGCACAGCAGAATAGAACCATTAGAAACCCTTACCAAAGCGCTACAGACACTCCTGAAGGCTGTAGCAAGGTCCTGTAATAAATTGTCTTCTTAAAGATCTTCCAAAAGTTTTAGTATCTAAGATGAGTTTGTAAATTAGAGGTTTACGACTATACATTCCGATGCTTTTAAACATTAAATAATTTTTTGTGAGAGCTGCCCTTGGAATAGGAAGGGGTATATCATTACAGTTACGCTTGTTATATTCAAATTCAAAATATGCCCCCAAGAACAAACATTCTTATTGACAAGAATATAATTACAAAAGGCTATTAAGTATTATTATTATCATTAATTATTATTATCAATAAATATGCCTTATTGCAAATGGAACATCAGACTCGCATACAAAGCATATATTAGTATGAAGAAGTTCATCACACGAAAACAATAAAAAAAAATAAATAAATAAATAAAAATATGACAATATCATTATCTCAATATAAAGACAGACAGACTTAGACTAGCGAGAATCGTTCCATCAAAGCATATCGTTGAAATATTCGGTCAAAGAGTAATAAGCCTTTCTAAGCAATATTGATTTCACTAATCGTCTAAAATGTTCCATTGACTGAATTGCCCTAATATAGTTTGGTAGATGATTATATAGTTTCTAAGCATTATATAATAAAGAGTTTTTGACCAAGGTGGAGTGGGGAATGGGAAGCGGTACCATTCCAGCCTGCCTGGTAGTATAATGTCTACTATAACTTGGCGAGACACTGGTCCTTCCATGTATCAAGGAAACCGTTTCCAGTATATATGAAGAGTAAAAGGTCAGTGTTTCATGCCTAATAAACAGAGGTCTACAGTGGTGTCTCGAACCTCCATGACACATATACCAAGGCACGATTTTGTAATACAAAGACTGCATTTGTTAGATATTGGCTGGAGTTTCCCCAAAAGGCAACGCCATATCTAATATGAGCCCCCACAAGGGAAAAATATATCGTCCTAGCAATAGATAAGTTCAGTTGCCATGCCACTACCCTAACTACATAACAACCAGACGCGAGATTTTTGCAGAGGCCGATGATATGAGACTTTAAACTCAATCTGTTATCCATACCTATACCCAGAAATTTTACATCTGAGCAACCCAAGATCTTATTATTATCCACACATATGTCGGTCAATGAACAGTTAAAATGCAAGATGTTGGTCTTTGCAAAGTTAAAGGATAATGAGTTAGCATCACACCACAACTTAACCTGTGCTATATCCTCAGAAATCACTTTTTTTAATTGAATAGCGTCAGAGCAATGCCAGAGAATGGTGTCGTCCGCAAATAAGGTAAAATTACCCCTAATATTTAAGTACGGAACCCTGCGGTACACCGAAGGCAACAGTCATCTCATCAGATACAAGACCCTGCAACCTGACCTGTTGTCTTCTGTTACATAGGTATGACTCAAACCAAGTCAGTGAAGTACCTCTAAACCCATAGATTTGGAGCTTCCGCAGCAGTATTCCATGGTCAACACAGTCAAACGCTTTTGAAAGATCACAGAAGACCGCCGCAGCCAGCTCCTTTTTGTTAATTTGCAGGTACAGACTATCAAGAAAAGAAATAACCGCATCATTTGTGTTTCTCTTGCTCTGGAAACCATATTGGGAAATGTTTAGTATGTTATGCTTATTAATAAAACCATCAACGCGTTTCTTAACCGGTTTTTCAAATATTTTTGTGAGCGTAGGTATTAGCGAGATAGGTCTAAAATTAGAGGGAAAGTCTGTGTCATCATCTTTGTGGATAGGAACCACGATAGATAACTTTAAAGAAGCTGGGAAAATCCCGTTAGTAAAAGAACAATTTATAGCCTCAACCAAGGCATTTTTATAATGCAATTCATTACTTAGTTGACATCAAGATCGATACTTCGTAGTATTCTTTTGCGAAATCTTATGGTATATAATCAATAACTCCTACAGAAGAAGGATATCATTTGTGACGTCATCACCCGGGGGGGGGGGCGACGAATAAATGAATGCGATATAATTATACATGCTTTTTGTTGTATTTATAATTTTGTGTTCCTTCTAAATTTACCTATGCACTTTAGACCATTGTATTTAAGCAAATACTGCGTTACTATGGCTAAAAACCTAAATAAGGACAACTATAAGTAGGTAGATAATGATTTAAAAAATAACGATTTTAACTAGGTACATGATCTCTAGAATATTGCAAGGCGCCTCTGAACAAACCTATAATTAGGGCGTTTATTGACAATTGCAGAAAAAAGTCTTTTAGCATGGACAGGATGTGGGTTCACCATATTATGTTCCTTGTTTGGTGAAGAATTTGACGTAGCTTTTCCATTAGTTAAAAGAAAGAAGTTTGTCCCTTTTCTTTTCGTCAGACCCAATCCTTGGATGCGTTTCGCCGCATTACGGCTCTTCGGCAAGGCTATCGAATCTGATGGAAAGGACAGGGACCCTACAGTGCATTTCAATACATAATGTAAAACGATATACCGGGTGTCCACGGAAGGTGACTCGCTCTGTAACTTTTTTGTTTTTAAAGATAATGGAATAAAATTTGGAGGATTAATATGCGACATAAAACTAAATTTTTTGACGGGTGATTCCACTTTATTGAACTTCCGGTTTTACCGGAAGTGACATAAACTTTCGATATTTCAATGAGACACCTGGTCTATTTTTACTTTCTTTAATCCATATAATATTCTAAATACAACCATGTGTCACTTGTCACTTTTTGTCATAAAAAAAATAAATAAATAAAAGAAAAGATAACTAAAAATCTACATCCACATATCAATTAATTTTTAGGGTTGCAGTTGTTCAAAGTGACCTTCATCTTGTTGCTGGCATAGTCATACTTTTTCTACTGTCGCTCTTAAAACGTTTCTTAACTGCTGTGGGGCAATTCTATGAATAGCTGCCCTTACTTTCTTCTTTAATTCATTCCGTGTGGCAGGAGGAACATCATAAGCGTCGTTTTTAATAGAGCCCCATAAAAAGAAATATAGAGGCGTAAGGTCAGGTGACCTGAAAAGATTGAAAAAGGAATGAGTCTTAGTAAAGGTTTAAATTGAAAACAATTCTGTTTTACCTAGGCGGTCAACTAACTAGACCTATATTTCCAATCAAGTCAATTTCTGTTGAAATGTCCCAAATTAGTGAAGCGGCTTTCGTTAGTATAAAGAATTTTATATGGAAACGTATTATCCTCCAAATATTTTCCTAAGAACCAATTGCAATACTCAAGTCTCCTTTCATTATCGTTTGGGTACGGGTGCTGATATAGTTGGTATTTATGTTTATTTAAAATATTGCCGGCAGAAGAGTTACAAATGGCACATTCTTAGTGCGATCTCCCTGAGTGACGAATTGATATTCACTGACACGTATGCCACAACATTTATTTCTATTTCTTCACTCACAATAATTGGATGGTTTTCATTATTATCAGGATCATTTTGCATTTTCTGAACCAGTTTTGGATAATAATGCCGGGTTGGGTAACGGCGTTCAGGATATCTCATCATCATCAATCATAATGTCAAAGATGTTAGGACTGAAATTAGTGATTTTAACTTATTCATAGCCTCCTAGATTAAAAAATGAAATTAAAAGAATAATAAAAAAATGGTGACAAAAAGTGACAAGTAACACATGGTTGTATTTAGAATGTCATATGTATTAAAAGAAAGTAAAAATATACCAGGTGTCTCAAAAAGTCTCAGAAAGTTGATGTCACTTCCGGTAAAACCGGAAGTTCTATAAAGTTGAATCATTCGTCAAAAAATGTAGTTTTATGTCGCATATGAATCCTCCTAATTTCATTCCATTATCTTTAAAAACAGGAGAGTTATAGGGGCGAGCCACCTTCCGTGGACACCCGGTATATGCGAGATGTTGCTCTTGGAATTTTCTTTCCGTCAGAACCAATCCTTGGACGACGGCTCCTCGGCAAGGCTATAGAGTCTGACGAAAAGAGAAGGAACATTACAGTGCATTTCAACACATAATATAACGATACATATTATTATGCGAAATGTTGCTCTTGGCGACAACGG
Organism: Polydrusus tereticollis; assembly: GCA_963920685.1. Taxonomy (NCBI): domain Eukaryota; kingdom Metazoa; phylum Arthropoda; class Insecta; order Coleoptera; family Curculionidae; genus Polydrusus; species Polydrusus tereticollis. Next base: position 41,036,280 of record OY987332.1, on the reverse strand, counting down.
AGTGTATCGTTTTCCATTAGTTGCATTATTGGGCACATAAAACTTGATATTCAATAGGCCTCTAAACGAGATATGATTGTTTTAAGAAAGTGGAAAAGCAATTCATGGTTAATTTTAGACTTAGTAGAGCTTTAGAGAGTACGAGCAATGTGAATAACTTGTTTTAAGTTTGAACAAACACTAGTAATCATTATCGTATAAGTAGCCAGTTGTTGCTAACAACTCATTATTATTTTTCTGATGTTCCACGACATTTACTCCTTTATAGTCTGAATAAAGGTTAACGTGAATTTTATTCACTAGCAAGGGAACATATTTGTCTTGCTCATTTAAATATTTGGCATAATTTGTGCATAAGACGAAAAAAATTGTCCCCTATCAATATGGGATCGGCTACAAAATGCTTGGAGATACACTTGATGGTTCAGGATGAGATAAAATAGTTGGCCAATGATTTCTTACATATCTCTGGCATTTGTATATATTATATAATTAATCAAATACCATAGTTGTAGTGGAATATCTGTATAATTTTTTTGCGCAAAGTTCTTTATTTTATTTGATCGGAGATAAATTACAGTCCACGTGCTAAAATATAATTGTCTACTTTTAAGTTTTTTAACAAATTTACAGAAACGATCTCACCCGTTTTTGGTATTCTTTTGGAAAATCTGCCACGTAAAATACTCCTCTGTAAAATGAGACCGACGTACTCTGCTATTCGCCCCTGGGATAAAATTATAACGATGGACAGCATTCCTCACTTCTTGAGAAACGAAACAGGCGCACTGTTGGGTTATCTAGGGAATTACTGCGTTTTAAAATGATTTATCACACCATTTGAACCCATAATGCACTGTATTTTTCGGTACTTTTACACTAAAACACTAACAAATCTGTCGAGAATGATTCATCATACTATTTTCACTATTTAAACCCCATAATGTACTGTATTTTTGCACTCAAAGAGAAACAAAATCCCAGGAATATTTTTATGGAAAAAAATGAAGAACTTCTGATAACATATTTAATGAAAATAATCAAATTAAGAGACTTTAATATTGAAATGGCAAAACCATATAAAGCAAATACCGAACTTTTTTTAATAATGAATTATTTTAGTTTAATTTCAACCATTTCTGAAAATACACGGACATTCAACAACAACGCCAATTACATTGATAACATTTTTACAAACTAATAACAAGTTTTGTGTCAGGTCACACTGCACAGAAGATTATTTTTAAAAGTAAACTCACTAAGAAGAATGAATTAAAGTATAAGAGAGTATATATATATATACTCGAGAAGTTGCACGTGGCGACATCTCGTAGCAATCGAGCTATCCACCCAACCAGACCAGCGAGGCCTTAGAGAAGACCAAACGCTGGAATGGAACCCGCATAAGCAGGTATCTAATGTCAGGTGGCGCTAAAAGCCAATCGTCGGTTTCTGTGAACCAAAAACGCGATATGAAATGTCGCCACGTGCAACTTCACGCATATTTATATTTACATTATGTGTGAAATGTGAAAACACTGTAAGGGCCCTTTCCTTTTCGTCAGACTCTATAGCCTTGCCGAGGAGCCGTAATATGGCGAAACGCGTCCAAGGATTGAGTCTGACGGGAAGAAAAGGGACAAACATCTTTCTTGTATAAGAGAGTGTTTACGGTCGAAAATAAAAATAAATTTCTGTGTTCCTTGGTTAGGTATACTGTTCAGAAAAATTAACTTTTTCCAAAGTTCTATTAAGGTTCCTTACATCCTAAGCGATTTTCTCTTTTGCTAACACCAACAGCAACCGAAGTTTGTTCTTTGTCTCCTGAAGATGAACGCTTCTGGGTTCGAAATATGTAGACTGAATTTAAATAATTTTTAAATGATCAACATTTTATATTCTAATTCAACTTGTGGCGGAATACTTTTGGACTATACTTTCAACTCCATCTTAAGTATTTAGGTACAATTTCTTCACCATAATAGTTATTTATTTATTTCGTTTTAAGTACTTCCGTTTATTAAATTAGCATAATTACCATTTTGTCTTAATTACTGTAAAACATGTTGAAACTAATAAAAAAAAATGCCTAGAACCATTTGACATTATCATAATTATTATTATTGGTCTCATTGAGGTATGTACCAGGGTCGTAATTAATGTTAAAGAATTCTGGAAAGAATTTTTTCACTTAGTAAATACTTCTTATTTGTTTCAGGTTAGTTGTGTGCAATGTGCAGCCTCGGCGCAAGGCGCAAGAAATAAGGTTTGCTTTCCACTCCTAGTAACGTAATCTACTATTATTGTTACTAGTAAAGGTCAGTATGACATCTGGATGTGCAAGGGTAAATTTTACAACAAAATTAAACTGCTAATGATTTCTTTCAATAAAAACATCCGTTGATGGTACATGTACAATACAATATAAATCCGGTAACTCTCTATATATGCTTAAAAATATACAGGAGAGGCGTATCAATGCAAAAAAATCTAGTTTAGGTGCTTTTATGCCATTAAGTAAAAACCTCTTTTCGACTTTTAATAACGTTTATGACCTATGAAAAAGGACTGGGTTGCTGCTATTAGAATAAATGAAAATTGAAATTCAAAAATATATTTATTTCTTACGAGTTAACAATGTTTTGATTATATTTGTAAATAACGGCTTATTTAAACAAATATATTTTCGACTAACGGTGTTCCGCTTTACTACAATAAACTCAAAAGAAGATGATGAATTATCCACCATTTATACGTTACACCTTCAAGATTCAATGAAATATTTATATTAATATTTCCAAAAAATATATCATCTCCCTAGTACAATGAGAGGGAATTAAGTACTGTGAGCATATCCTAAATGCCACGGGCAATTGGGCATATCACAAAACCAAAAATGCACAAATCTACAAGTCAATTTAAGGATTACAGGCGAGATTGAAATGATACATCCCGATAGACATAAATAAATAACTTCTTTGGCCCACTGATTTCACATTTTTGGTAGTTTTTTTTATCTCTTACCTGAAATCTAGTTTGATAATTTGGTGACGCAGTCGTGTCGAAATAATTTGTTTTAATCCGTCCGATTTAAACCAAATTTGGTACAGTTGTGTAAGAGGATCTGACGCACCGAATGACGATATTGGCGTTGGTGCCAGCTTCTTAGTTTGCCTGGAATTCGAACGAATTTTATATTTTTAAATGTAACACTCTGTATATTTTTTCATTTATAGTTTTTACTTTAAATTTGTTACACTTTTGGTATAACATACTTTGTTCCTAATATCAGTAGCTTTCGAAATAACGAGTACAATTTAGAAAAAATATATTTTTTATATTATAATATGTTCAAACTGTTTTCCCTGTACAGCTTGACAGTGCGCTAATTGAAAATAAAGTTTTTCAATTGTGTTGTAAATCATTTATGGCGTTATTAATTCAAATTCGTTCAAAATTCGACGCTGCAATCGGCCAAATCTTGAGGTTTTGCGGTATAAACTCTGTTCTTCAAGTGTCCCCATAAAAAGTAGTCGTTAGGCTACAACTCAGGGGACCTAGGTGGCCACTCGATTGTACCCCCTTTACCGATCCACCTATTGGGAAAAGTGTTGTTCAAAAATTCGCGCACGTTTTGACCAAAATGGGGAGGAGCTCCGTCCTGTTGGAATAATGTACCTGCATAATTTGGACCCATCACGTTTCGTATGGCAGGCACTATTTGCGTTTCCAAGAGCTCAAGGTTAAGTTGTGATGTCAAATTTCCATCAATAAAAAATGGACCGATCTTGTGGTTACCCAGAAGCCCAGCCCACACATTCAATTTTCCAGGGCGTTGTGTATGACCTTCTCTCATCCAGTGGAGATTTTCATTTGCCCACAACCTACAGTTGTGTCTATTGACTTTACCATTTAACATAAATGTTGCTTCGTCCGAAAATACTATAAATTTGAAAAACTGGTTATTTTGGTCAAAGCTTGAAATCATAATATCACAAAATTCAATTCTTCGCTCATAATCATCTTCTGATAACTCTTGAACTACATGTATTTTGAAAGGGTGATATCTATGTTTTATTAAAACATTATGGACGGATTTAAAGCAGACGTCACTTACTTGAGAAATTTTTCTTAATGAAGAAACAGGGGTTTCCACAATATCTAAACTGTTCTCTTCATCTACTACTGCTGGTCATCCTGATCGTCGCCTATCTCTACAATTTCCAGTTTCTTCGAACCGTCGGACAGTTTTTAGAACAGTTGCTTTTGAAATTGGATTTCGGTTTGGAAATGCGTCATTAAATAGATTTTTAACCTCTTCGTAAGACCTGACTCTATCGCCATATACTCTCATCATAAGAATTGTAATAATGCTTTCACTTTCAGTTAAAGATATTTTTGCATGTAAAAATGACAGCTTTTATGACTTTACATTAAAACTGAACTGGTTAGTTCAGGTTAGTTTATTAATAAATAAAACACAATTTGTTGATATTTCCAAAACACGTCCTTATTTCGAAAACTACTGATATTAGGAACAAAGTATGTTATACCAAAAGTGGAACAAATTTAAAGTAAAAACTATAAATGAAAAATATACAGAGTGTTACATTTAGAAATATAAAATTCGTTTGAATTCCAGGCAAACTAAAAAGCTGACACCAATGCCAATATCGTCATTCGGTGCGTCAGATCCTCTTACACAACTGTACCAAATTTGGTTTAAATCGTCCAATAAATTGTGATGTTATTAAGCCGTTTTCAGACTTTATACACACACTGTATATCTGCCACTTGAAAAATGTGTGTATTCAAATAACTAATCGGTAGGAAATCTGAAATCTGATCCAAACTTTCTATAGTTTTGATTTTTTTTTTGCGACCTCCAGTGGTCTTAATATATTTTCGTAGGCTCTACCCCATGCAATTATGCCACAGCTCAGAAGTGACTGTACTAAAGCAAAATACATAGTACACATACATCCTATATTATAAATATAAAAAAAATAAATTAATTTATGTATTTCTTTATGAATGAATAAATTTGAATGCTTTATTATCTAAGAGGTATCGTAATAGATAAATCTTATTGACAAAGGATGATAACTTATACTACTGAGTTGCGACACATGACTTAAAAAATTAGGAGTAAGACATCAACAGTGAATACATAATAATAGAATAAGGTACAATCAAGAGTTTATCACATGTTCTAACTTCATAACTGAAGTGCAGTTAGTATTAAATATTATTTATGTTTAACCTTTACACTTCACACACATAAAAAATTTTGAGCTAAAAATGGTTAGTACAAAAGTACCAACAAGATTATATATTATTTTGTTGAAAAGATTCGTCTATATTATAAAAAAATGCTCTTGACAATAGCTTGGTCTTTAATTTCTTACCAAACAGTTCAAGGTTTTGGTTATTTCCTATCTGCAAGCTTAGGTGGTTATATTATATCTTTATGCCATTATAAATGAAGGAGTCCCTAATGAGGCTCAGGCGAGGAATTGGTAGAGGTGTATTGTCCGTCTGTCTTATAAAATGAATCTGCTGGTGATTAGGAAAACGAGTTTCATTTCTATGGATAAGGTATGCAGTTTCTAAGATAAACAAGCATGCAAGTATATTATTGGAGATGAAAAGTGGCTTGCAATGGCCTCTAGGGTGTCCATTGCATAAAAATCTTATGGCTCTGTTCTGGAGGATGAAAACAGACTGGAGAAGATACTGCGAACAGGCATCCCAGAATGGAAGGGCATATATGAGGTGTGATTCAACATTGGCAAAATAAATACTGCGAGCAAAGTGTGCTCCCAATTTCTGAAAGGTAATACGAATTGAGTAGCAGCCAGAGTCCAATTTTTTATTAAGTTTTAAAATATGTTGCTGAAACTGTCGTCCAAAATTAGCCCAAGAAATCTAGAGTTGTCAACAGAAGTAATAGAGCGATTACCGATCTTAATGTTATTTACCATACAGTTAAACCCAATCATCTGGGTCTTCGAAAGATTCAGACAGAGATGATTTGACTCACACCATTCTTTAATATTAGAGAGGTCAGACGATATATCAGTCAAGAGATGCTCTTCATTTCGATTTCCCCATGCCACAAACGCATTATCTGCGAAAGTCGAGATGAAGCCAGATGTGTCAAGCTGAAGAAGATCATTGATATAGATCAAAAACAAAGTTAAGCCCAAGACTAAACCCTTAGGCACGCCGCATGATATACGTTGTTTACTAGATGACACCCCGTTCAAATAAACAAACTGATCGTGTTCCGAGGGAAAAGATTGAATCCATTCAGAAGCGATTGCACGAAAACCATAAACTGAGAGATTCCGCAGCAGTATTTCATGGCTCACGCAATCAAGAGCCTTCGATAGGTCACAAAACACTGCCGCCGAGGTCTATCTTTTGTAGATACTGTAACAAGAAGTTGAATATAGCATCAGATGCACTCTTGCCCTGTTGAAATCCATACTGGTGTTGATTTAATATCTAATGCTTCTCTAGGAAGGAGGTAATACGTTTGCGAGCTACGGTTTCAACTAGCTTTGACAGTGTGGAGACAAGAGAAATAGGCCTGTAATTATAGGGAGAACTCTGGTCTCCACCTTTATAGACAAGGATGACCTTGGCAACTTTTAGGCTGATGGAAAAATCCCTGTTACAAACGAGGTGTTAATAGCACAAGATAATGTAATAATGGCATTTTCGGATAGTAGAGCGAATATTTTTAGGGAAATTCCGTCTTCACCAGTAGCCTTCTTGTTTTCCATTATTTTAATAGTTTCATTCACTTCTTGTGGAGTGGTTGGAGAAAAATAAAAGGTCTCGTGAAGATAGAGGGTCAGTTGTAAGGTGCAGTTCCATAGTTAGATTTTCAGCAACCGTCCAGTAGTAATTGTTGAGCACATTTGTATTTGGTTATTTCCGTGTCATTCGGAACCCTTCCAGTTAATTCGTTTACAATAGACCATGATTACTTTTCTTTCTTGTTGGAATTACGTAAACGCGGTAAATAGTATATTTTTTTTGCAGTTTTGATTAGTTGCCTGAATATCTTTCTATACCCAAAGAAGTACGATCGGATGAATTCGTTATTTGGGTATGTATTGCGCACATCATTCAAAACCCTTAGATTAGATGCTGATGTGCGAATGCCTTTGGTTAACCACCGTTTACGATCCCTACGTCGTGTCTTCAGGGTGCGCAAAGGAAAGGAATTGTTAACAATTCGGAGCAATGAGTCGTAAAAGACAAGGGAACGGCCTTATCTAATATGGAGTACCAATCAAAGGAATCGCAACTCTCTCGGAATACTCGAAAGCCGTGTGTACTATAAATCCTACCAGATCTTCTTGTTCCCGATGAGGTATTACGCACTAGACGGACTTTCGGTATAATAGCAATGTGATCTGATAAAACCGGGTCAAAACCGTCGCAATGAACAACATCGCAGACGTTCGAGAACATGTAATCAATTGTCGTAGATGATGGGTATGTTACACGAGTGGATTGATGGACACTCATGTTAATACCCAACGAGTTGAAAATTACTTAGTAATGTAAGCTCCACAAATATAACATTATTGTTTACATTTCTGTCTTCTATAAAAACTCCAGCAAAAAATGACGCCTCTCGCGGCATGCATCGCGACTTTAAATGTAAGGTTTTGGCGAGTGCATTACTTGGAATTTAAAAGCCAGATGTCGCCGAGTACGATTTGGTGCAGACATGATCTATCAATGATATCAATTTCTAACTGATTCAGCCAACGAGAAACGAAACATGGGCTTTGAAGGCCAATAGAATATTCATAACAGGAAATTAGATAGAACTTTCTCAGCGTCTCCACATTGACTCTTAAAGTTTAGCCGGCGGTATTGCCGCTTCTTTTGATATTTTTTTTGCTGGAGCTTTTATACAAATATTTAAATATAAACGATAATGTTATATTTATGGCGTTTACTTTACCAAGGCCGATCTATTATCTATGTCTTCAAAATCAAAGTTCAAGCCTTCATTTAAAACGATTTTGGTGTTTCATGAAAATCTAAGGAGTAGAGATTTTCGTCGACATAAAAAAAAGAGGAGATTGCTGCTAGGAGATCGGTGAATACATATTATAAAGCAATTTGAGTTCCTAGAGTATAATATTGAGAACTCGAGTTAGTTCTCAACCAGCATGTTGTTGAACCTATCAACATCATCAAAATCCTCGGAGACTCCTTCGTTAAGTATCCACAACAACGTTATTAAAAGGTTTTTTGCAATTACACTGCCTACCTTAGCAGATATAGCTGATATGATAGTCAAGAGCATAAACAATAAAATTATTGTCTTTTTAGCCAGCCTGTATAATGTAGAAATCGATTACATAATCGAAAATTCACCCTTATTTTCTAATTAAAGGAGCACATTTCAATTATAATGAAGTTCCAATAAATTTTTTAATCTTCCCCATATTTCCGCGTAGGATTTCAATTTTAAGAAACATTAATTTTTGCCGTTTGTCTTTTTGTTCGCGAATCAAGAATGATAAAGTAAAAACCATTAAATTACAAATTTCAAACGGATTCTTATCTACCAGTTAATGGCGCGTCCAAATTAAACTTGATGTTAAGGCACGCTAACTCCTGCTAAGATATATTTTTCAGCTGCTAATGATTACAATAATAAAATGGTTGTCTGAATTTTTTAGATGGCATTTTAGCTCGAGCAAAAATGAATTATTGTGAGCTTTTGGGAATTTCTATTTATTTTGAACGATTCTTCATAAAACGACGATTTTGTCAGAGCATTAACCTCGTAACATTGAAATAGTTTTAGTATTATTTTAAGTTCTTACTCGTCTTTAACCTTGCTTTCACATTTGCCGCGTTTTTATAACGCGTTTATAAATATCCTTGGTGCTCATTTAAATTTGTGCTTGTAAGTAATATCTAAATTTAAAATGTGCTCGCAAAGAAAGCTAAAGTAGATCTCAAAGTAGGTATATCATTTTGGCTTTTGGTTAATTGCGATTTATTTTAATAATGTCATTTGTTTAGCATTATTTTGCACAGAAATTCTACCTCTTTCATTAAGAGCAGGTAGCTCTCAAAGGTCGTTCCAGAGTGATGACGTTCTCCAGATGAAAGAATTTTATCAGAACAGTGTCGTTCGAGTGACACTAAGCTGAACTACGTATGGCTGAACTGCAGTGGCTCGTCGTGTATTTCTACCATGCATCGTTCTGAGTGGAATCAAGCGGGTAATTTCAGTTAAGCACTTGTTATGGAAATATTTGTAAGAGGCTCAAGTCGCCAACCTGCCTTCGATTTTCAAGACTTTCTAGGTCGTTTATCAGATCATGGTCACCGATCAAGCAAAGGGCTCTTCTTTAAATGAAATCCAGCACTTTTAGGGCATGCTTAGAAGCAGAGCACCAAATATGCGAACAGTACTCCAGCGATGGTCGAATTTGGGCTTTATAGAGCATCAATAGTTGTTGGGGTGTATATAGGTTCTTAGTACGAAAAAGTATTCCAAGCATCTGCGAGGCTACCTTAGCAATGGCCGCAACGTGACTATGCCAAGACATAGGACTATCCAAATTGACGCCCAATAAATAAATTAATGAAGCCAAGGGAATCGAGTGTCCCGCCATGACTATATCCGGTTCTTCAACATTAACTTTTTTGGAGAAAACTCCCACCTGGGTTTTTTTACCATCAAATTCTACTTGGTTCCTCTCACCCCAAAACAGAATTTTTCCAGGTCTTTGTTGAGATATGAGACCTCTTGTTGCCTATAGACATGTGCATTGGCAGTCGATGCTCGAGCACCCAAAGTCAAAGATGAAAGTAGTGTGCTCTCATCAACGAGGCTATAAGCTAAAGGTGGGCGAAAATACAGAACCTTTAGGGACTCCCGCGTTGATATTAAATGTGTCTGAAACAAATCCGTCCATCGCCACTCGCTAACATGAACAAAATTGAGCCAGCCTGTATGATCTCACTTTTGTTAGGATTTATGTCAACAAAGAGATGAGGGCTTCTGCATTTTACTTAATTCGTTGAAATATACTAATAATCCTTCATCGCTTGTTATGCTGAGTATCTTTTTTTCACTGCACCATTTTTCGGACCGATCAAAAGCTTCTTGGTATTTCTTTCTTGATTTATCTGGCACAAGATTTGAAACAACATTGATGGGTTCGTTTTCAATATCAGATATCAAATCATCGCTTAAACTCATTTTAAAATATACGATTTTCAGACACAACTGTGAAATGATTGAGAGAAGCAATTTAGTTACAATCGTAACTATGCCTGTTGCTACAGCAATAAAAATGATTGTTACTTGTATTCTGTATTCAATTTTAAAGAAATTATTTTTACTCAAATAATTATTATAATAATAATAATAGTTATAGTTGCATATAAAATTTTTTACGTAACACTTAGGCTACTATATTATTAAAACACTTTATTTACGGCCTTGTACAAATTTTCACATGCGTGCATTGATAATATAATTACGTAAATAACTAATAATCTATAATTGATTTCCACTCGTAGAATATCTGTTATAAATAATAAATTTTACCTAGAAATTTGAATTTCGTTTATTGATGCCAGAAGGCAAGATCATACACTTTAGTTTAGTTCATAGGTCATTCCTTTTGCATATTTCGTATGAAGTCTTTAATAATGTGCCGTTAACATTTGGCTGCGTAATTCGAAGAATTTCTATGCCTTTGTGCCTCCTGGAGTGGTCAAAATTCTAATTTACGAGGATACTCTGAGACTAGCGGGATTTTTGATATTCTCGACTCCAAAGGAGCTCGCCGAAATAAGAAATCGGTTGGGAAAGACGATGGGGTTTTAAATGGTTCAGGAATCCCTGATCAGGCGTAGGTATTTGCTTTATAAATAAATGTATTGCTATAGACCCAATTAACGGGCGTGAAGTGTGTGTCCCCGTTAATGTATGTTTTTCTTTTAGTTACTGTATAATACTTATATACTTAAGCAACTTTAATCTTAGTCTTTAGGTGACTGGCTGACTGACAGTAAAAATGAGAAAAATCAAAATGAATCGCAAACTATAAAAAATAGGTATATGACATACCTAATGAAAGTTCAAGAGTTTTATAAAACCTATCAAAAAAAATCATAATATACAGGGTATGTCATTTAAAACTTAAATTAACTTAAATTTCGTTAGACGTTTCTTTTTTGTCATCCCAGTATAACTTTTGTACTAAATATGAGTATTCCACCTTCAGAAACAATAGCAGAACTGTTAATTTTTTATAAGAGTAAAAACTAATATTCTTCTAGAAAAATTAAAACATTAGAACAACTACTAGGTTTAGGTATATAACTTTATTAACAAAAATATTATAGGATTTCATGCAAAATCTGAGAATAGAATAAAAAATAGGGTGTTCCATTTAAAAAAACTAATTTTATATTTGCCACACTTTTTTGAACTACCCTGTATACTCAAAAATAATTTAAAACTATGCACCTCAACATTCTCTAAAACTTTTGTATTTAACGTTTTTTGGTAATTCCCGAAGCAAATGAGATAATGAACTTTACTTTATGGTTGACTCACCCTACACAGGGGAGCCAAGTAAGAAGAAATATTTTTAATTATTCCCTTTGGGGCTGTTGCAAAATTAAATTTTTTACTTTAAAACTACAAAAATATTATGAAACTATCGGAGAAGAGGCTCTGAAAATATTGTTCGAGAAACTTCAGGTTTTGTATTAGAAATGTATTTCTATGTCGAGAATTTTTTAAAAATAATATTACCATACAGCGTAATAGGGCTTTATTAAATAGCAAATTAACAGAATGAAGATACCTGTGAAACAAAAGGAAAATGCTGTTAAATCCCTTGACAATAGTAGGTAAATATTAATAAGTTGACAGTGTATTAAATTTATTTCAAGATGGTGTGTATTTATCATTTTAAGATAAAATTTCAATTAAATTTTGAAGAGTCAAAGGTTATGGTGCAAAAAAGATTACTAAAAGTTATCCAGAGCTTAATTGGAAGTTAGGTATCGTTAGTTATTTTCTACGGAATTCACTTGAGACCAACGGTTCATACCAAAAGAGGAAGAAAGAGAACTGGTAGGAGTATCGGAAACATTGAGAGAGTAAGGGAAATTCTTGATAGTGTCGAACCCAGTAATATATTATTAAGTTCAAAGAAAATAACGAAAATTACTACTATTATAGATCATCGGTAAGAAAAATTATTAAAATTAATTTGAAGTATCAACCGTTTAAAAAAATATATTGTCACAAATATTCAAATGATGTTCAGAATAAAGAAGTAGAAGGATGTCAAGCATTGTTAAGAAGATTCAGACGACGCGAAGATATTGAAAGAATTTGATTCTCAGATGAAAAAGTTTTTTCTTTGCGCCAACCAAAAAATTCTCAGAACAACAGGGTATTCTAATGTACAAAGAAAATCAGAAATACCACTGGAACATCTTCCGGCTCCCAGAGATCATTTTTCTAAATCAGTTATTGTTTCTTCGGCTGTATCGGTGCTAGGAAAACTGAAATTTATTTTATTGACCCTGATTGAGTGAAAATTAACTTCAAAATCTATCAATGGGACATTTTAGAAGGTATGTTTAAAAAAATAGAAATAGTTAACGACAACTAAACATTCCGGGAGCAGTTTCATCTGTTTCTCGGATCTCTTCAATACACTCAATGATAGTCAATTCTGCACTTTCTGTTGGCAAATCATTGTCAAATTGTTTTAAGTTCACAAATGTATTCTTAATGTTAGGAAGCAGTTGCTCGAGCGGAATTTTATCTTCTTCCAAATGATCTGTATCACACATAAATCCAGCTTTCACAAAGCATCTTTATTGTCACTGGGGAAAAATAGTAGTTGGATGTAGTTGGTAATTGGATTTGTAAACATGGCGGCGGAGCAGATATAACCTTCACCACATACTGACGACTTCCTGGAGAAGTCAACTTCGCTGTTTTAATAAATGGCAATTTTTTTTAAAATCCATTTATGTATTGTAATGAACAGAAAAAGAATTTTAGCCGTACGACAACGTGCTCGCCTAAAACATTAAGGCAGGCCCCATTACTAAACAAAATGTTGCCCTAATAAACACGGTTTATTCCCAATACCCAAGAACTACTCAAACTATATTTTTTTGGATATTTAAACAACGAATATCATCCTTAATTCATCTCAACTCTTTCACTAAACTACTTTAACGCGGCAATAAAATTCAGTCAAGGTTTATATCAGCAAAAGTGCAGTAAATTCTGCTTAAGTTTATATGCATCGTAATAGTTAGTTACAGCTTATGCAGCCTAACGGCTTTTTGGCAATTAAATTCTTCAGCTAATTGAGAGCAAGACTAACTTTAATGCTGGAATATAAAAAGTCATTTGACAAAACTTTTACGAGGACGAGTCAATTACCTAAGATCACAATCTTCGTTATCAAAAATAATACTTTCTTTACGCGTGCGGAAAGTACGTACTCTCCGGGCTGATATGAGTGTCGAAGTAAGCGTCTTCTGCTTATTGGTTTGCTCTCGATTAAAGTATATAAATTATACATAAGTACAGGGTGGCCCACGTAAGATTCTTCAGTAAATCAGATTTTTCCATAGTTTTTAAAAAATAATCAATTTTTGTAAACCAACAATTTACATACTTCAAGTTACATTCAAATGGCACGAAGATACAAACTACTCAATAAATGATTCAGTTAAAAAAATTTCATGCGGTTGATGTAAAATATTATACAGGGTGTCTGAAGCACATAGCTAAAGCTTCTAGTTTTCAAACATGCACATTTCAATTTTTTTAAATGAGACACCATATATTTTAATTTATTTTCATTTAGGCATTCATCCTATATCATTTCATATATAGATGTTCTATACCTAAATTGAATACTTTTAAAGTTATTTGCTTTTCTTTGCAATTCCACTTTTTTTTCTACGTTAAGGCAATTTAAATTATTATTCGAAATTGATAAAATATATCTCACCAAGAAAAAATATATTACGATGTGCATCTGAACAACCTACTTTTCTTTGGAAATTACTGTTATTAGACTAATTTAGCCATACGTCCTTTTCTTAATTGTCTTACTTAAACTTAGTGGTTTATGACTCCACTGTTGTCATGGAAATCCGCTGCAACTCAAATCTGTCAATATTTTTATTACAATTTTTAAGTAATAAGTAATCTATCTATATTGAAAATAATTGCTATAAAATGCCGATATATAGTGTAGACGAACGTTTAAAGTTAAGTGTTTTATAAGAATTAATAAAAGTCCCCAACTCGCCTTAAGAGAGTACAGTCAATTATACCCTGAAAATAGGATGACTACCAAAAAAATTTTTTCAAGGATAACAAGTGATTTAGGAAACGGCGTAGTAATAAATAAAAAAAAATCGTCCGAAAACAATTCTCACAGAAGCAAAGCAATTAGAAGTGTTGTTGTATCTTAAGGAAAATAATGAAAACTCTGAAAGAGATGCAGATAGAGACTTGCAAGCCGTAAGTAGGACAAGTATTCTGCGAACATTAGAAATGAATAATTTTCATCCATATAAATTTCTTCCTCTTCAAGAATTATCACAGATGGACTTTGACAACCGAATGACTGTTTGCAGTATAATGATGGATCGACACTTTGAAAACGACATGTTTCGTAGGATTCTTTGGACAGACGAGGCCACTTTTAATACAGCTGGTTTATTTAACAGAAAAAACTCACACCATTGGTCTTCCAGTAAAAGGCATCGAGTTAAAATGATTCAAAAGCAAGGGCGTCAAAGTATCAATGTCTGGTGCGGAATTTTAGCCGACCGAATAATTGGACCAATATTTTACCATTATGCCCTTAACGGAATAAGGTATCTCAATATACTTACAACTGAGATATTACCACTTATTGACCAATGACCGCCTAATTTGAGAGAAAATATTGTTTATCAGCAAGATGGTGCACCCTATCATACTGTAATACCGGTTACAACATTTTTAAGTCATAATTTTCAAACATGGAAAGGAAGACACGAAACCATACTTTGGCCTGCTCGAAGTCCGGACTTAACACCACTAGATTTTTTTTTGTGGGGAACTCTGAAGGAGAGGGTCTATATAAAAATCGATGCCCGAATACAAACGAGCTCCAAAGGAGGATACAGACAAAAACAAGGCACATCAATGAAAGTAATGCTATCAGAAATACCGATGGAAATATTGAGACAATATATACGATGTGTATTGCGATGCAGGGAGGTTATGTAGAGAATATGTTATAATTTAATATTTTTCTGCATTTGTTTATTTGAAAATTATTTTTGTTTTGTTCATGTTTCCTATGTTATATTAAATATTTAATATATGTATGTATTTAAAATTTTCTTGTTCTAACATGATGCTCGACTAACATTTTTTGTCCCGATATATTTTTTTTATGGTGAGATATATTTTATCAACTTCGAATAATGATTTAAATTGCCTTAACGTAGACAAAAAAGTGGAGTTGCAAAGAAAAGCAAATAACTTTAAAAGTATTTATTTAAGGTATAGAACATCTATATATGAAATGATAAAGGATGAATGCCTAAATGAAAATAAATTAAAATATATTGGGTGTCTCATTTAAAAAAATTGAAATGTGCATGTTTGAAAACTAGAAGCTTTAGCTATGTGTTTTAAACGCCCTGTATAATATTTTACGTAAACCGCATGAAATTTTTTTAACTTAATCATTTTATCATCGCGCAATTTGAATGTAACTTGAAGTATGTAAATTGTTGGTTTACAAAAATTGTGTATTTTTTAAAAACTATGGAAAAATCTTATTTACTGAAGAATGGTTTAGAATTTTATAATATATGTATTAACAAAAACACCTAGGTATGTTGTCGTGTCAAATTAAAAAATTTAAAAAATATATAGGGTGTTCGATTTAATAAACGAAAGTTGATATTAATTCCAGTTAAACGACTTACCCTGTATACATAAAAATATAATAAAATAAAAATTTCTTTACTCTTACAGTTTCCGAGAAAAGGTACAGGGTCATCTTGCGTGGGCCACCCTGTACATGTTGGTTTCTCGAGAATTATATATTGAGTGATGAAAGAAATACTTAGGTTAGGTTAGGTTAGAGTGGCAGACTTCTTGTATGTTCAGACAGTCTCAGGTAGTCCTAAAGGACGGTTGTGACACCACAGAAATAGTCCATATTATCTAAGTGGAGTGAAAGTATACTGTTATAATACCACTAGGTCCGTCCCACTATTTTTATCTCTGAATTAAGAGGAATAGAGGCATGTTTCGGAAGCAAAAACCTCATCAATAGCCTTGATAAAACCATGCTGTTTTGAAATGTCTGCAAAGAAAGTAGAAATACTTTGTAAAGAGTTAAAAATTTAGATTTCATTTGAAAATTGAAGAAATAGTTGTTCTTTGACCAAGTGTTAAGTAGTAACTTAACGTAGAACAGAAGGAAACTTTTGGACATTTTGTTATACCTACATCGTTAACATATTAAACGATGTACTTATCTTCAAAATATCTGCTTAAAGACTGTTCTTTTAATTCGACCCATTTCTCAAAAAAGTCAGGGTTCATATTAGTGCAATAACCGAAAAGAGCCAACAAACGAGAAGCGACAAAATCCCGAGTTTAGCATTGATTAAATGAGGACCAAATTATATGTCCTTCACCTTGAAATTTTGACAGTTGTCCGGTTTATTACACTAAAAGAAGCACTAAAACGATGAAGAAAATGCTTTACGCTGAAATAAAAATGTGGGTACCTAGCAAGAAGTAATTTTTTCATGAATACCTTTTGTGTTTCATGTAATTGGCTTTCCAGCAAATTTCGTAAAATAAAAGAAAACAAGAAATAAAATAAAAATATTTTTCAAATGTTTTATTGATTGTGCGGTACTTATTGATAGTACATTTTAGAAAGGAAATGAAAAATAGTATATGACTTACCAAGAGTGGTAAAAAGCCTATTACACACGATTTCGAAAATTACGGTACGAGCGTTAGCGAAAATTGGCCTTTGTTAATGCAGACATTAGAATATTACAATATAGTGTGTGTAATTAGAGTTTTACGGATAAAGTAGACAGTGCGTAAGTAGGTTCTTAGCAGATTGGTTACTCCAGATCTTGTAAAGCACGTCTCGTCAGTACAGGTACATTGATTTTAATTTTATTACTAATGTTAATAATTGATGTATGCAGGTAATTGTAAATATTTTTTTTTCTGGCAAAACATCTCATCCAACGAAAAATATTGAAGAGGTAAAATAGCTTCCAAATACATCCAGTCACTCGTCAAAAATATCCGGGTTGTCATAACGCCGTTGATATAAAAAATCAGGAGAAATGTTGACGTATTATATCACTTTTATAACACTTCCACTTATTTACAGCCGGTGACTATACTACTAGAAAACTTCATTTTATAGTATGTCTACATACTTAAAATCATTAAAATGGATTAGCAGGTTTTCACGTAATTTAGGAAAAACCAATATTTTTACAAATTTTTGACGTCCTTTACCGGCTTAACGAGACAATTTTGAATATAACTAAGTCGGCTTAGATCGACCTATTTTGACGTCAGGAATCTGTCGTCAAACGTTGTACACGTATTTTCCGGACACTCTGTATAATATCTTAGTATACACTTGCAGTATACAGGGTGTCTCAAAAAGGTGTGTACAAAATCTGAGCCCATATTCCTGAGGCTAAAATAAGACGATTTAAAGCAACTTGCCTTTGTCCGAAATTGCTCCGTTTCCGAGATACAGGGTGGTAAATTTAAAAAATAAAAATCGAATTTGTTAAAATTAATGAAAATTTTTTAACGTATTACTTTAAAACTTGGTACCCGGGGGTTTTTTGGGATGCGAGACCCGGATACGGACACCTTTACACTGTGACCATTAGAGGGCGCTTCACAATGCACTCCTTATGGTTTAGAATGGCCGTAACTTCTATATCAGTATAGTTTTTTCCTTTTTTTGTTGAGTAGCTAATTTTCTGAACATTTTAAAACAAAAAAGGTTCTCTTGTGATAATCCTCTAAAGTAAGCCGTTTTTGAGATATTTCGGTTTTTAGTATTCGATGCCGCACCGGAATATTTAAATTATTCTGAATAAAAAATGTTTGCTGTTATCTTTGAGGATAAAATGTGGTCGGTGAATTAGCAGTGGAAAATGTATTTTCTTTATGTACTTTTTTGAAGTGTCACATCCAAAAATCCTCGGATTTTTTACCTGTTTTATGAACACTTTTAAAATTTTTTTTGCAACAGACTATTTAAATGTAAACATTTTTCGTATTTTAAGAATTTTCGCTATCAGATTATGTTGTTTACAGTAAGTGTTTCAGTAAGAATTTGCCAATGCGAGAATAAATAATGTGTTTGAAACGTGTTAGTTAAATTTTAAGTTGACTGTAAAGATGGTTGAAGGATACAGTTCTGCAGAAATGACGGATATGCTATTGGTTTTTGGGTATTGTGAAGGAAATGGCCGCGAAAGTATTAGGGTATACAGGGAAAGATATCCAAATCGGCGGATACCAAACCATCAAGCATTTGCTGCTATTGAGAGGCTCCTTCGCGAAACCGGTAGCTTCACTCCTTTAACTGCCAATTATGGACGGCAACGTGCAATAAGGACTCCCAAGGTTGAGGAACAAATTTTGGAAAGAATTGCTGAAGATCCAAAATCAAGCACCAGACGGTTGGGTTTAGAGGTAGGAGTATCCAAGGATGCAGTTCATAGAACATTAAAGAATAGCAGCTTCATCCATACCATATCCAAAAGGTACAAGACCTTTTGGCTCCGGATCTCGATCAACGATTGGACTTCTGTCGATTCATTACCGAACAAAGACTACAGGATGTGAATTTTGCTAGGCACATTTTATTTACTGACGAAGCATGCTTTACAAGGAGTGGTGTAACCAACTTACATAACGAACATGTTTATGCTGATGAAAACCCGCATGCCACGAAAGTAACTCATTACCAACATGAGTTTAGAATTAATGTGTGGGCAGGAATCATTGGCAGTTTCATTATTGGTCCTGTCATTTTATCGCCACGACTAAATGGTGTGGATTATATAGAACATTTACAAAATACGCTGCCAGATTTATTAGAAGGTTTGCCACTACAACTTCGACGAGATATGTGGTGTATGCATGACGGTGCTCCACCACATTTTAGTTTAAATGTCCGCAATTATTTGCATCGGCAGTATCCAAACAGATGGATCGGTAGAGGAAATGACGCTCCTGTAAAGTGGCCGCCATGCTCACCGGATATGACTACGTTGGATTATTTTTTATGGGGGTCTTTAAAAACGATGGTATACTCCAGACCGATTAATAATGAAGAGGAATGTGGGGAAGAATTCAAAATGCAGTCAACATATTAAAGAACGATGCGGAATTAATGCAAAGAGTAAATTTAAACTTTTTACGTCGTGTTAATCTTTGTACTTATGTTAACGGAGGTCATTTTAAACTATTACTAAAAGTTTATGCTAATTAAGTTTCCTTTTAAAATAAAATTGTTCCACATTTAATTAAAAAAAAAATCCCTACTCAAATTCTTCCTGCAAAACTTGCTGTAACTAACCCAAGTGAAACATTTTTTACTGCCGAAAATTTACTAATAGCGGAACTTTTTATTCAAAATAATTTAAATATTCCGGTGCGGCATCGAACACTGAAAACTGAAATATCTCAAAAAGTGCTTACTCTAGCGGATTCTCACATAAGTACCTTTTTTGTTTCAAAATCTTCAAAAAATTAGTTTCTTAATTAAAAAAGCAAAAAAACTACACTGATAAAAAAAGATATGGCCATTCTAAACCTTAAGAAGTGCATTGTGAAGCGCCCTCTAATGGCCACAGTGAAAATGGGTCCGTATTCGTGTTTCGCATCCCAAAAACCCTCGGGTACCAAGTTTTAGAGTAATACGTTAAAAATTTTCATTAATTTTAAATAATTCGATTTTTATTTTGTAACCTTACTACCCTGTATCTCGGAAACGAAGCAATTTCGGACTAAGGTAAGTTGCTTTAAATCGCCTTATTTTGGCCTCAGAAATATGTGCTCAGATTTTGTACAGACCTTTTAGAGACACCCTGTATACATATTGGTAAGTAATTTATTATTAATAAACAAACACTTTATAATGCAGACCAGTTTTTTCTTAATTTTTCTTTATTAACTGGCCAACATTTGTTTCCCCGAGGATGGTGGCTATCTAGAGATTTTACTGCACTATAAAAGACGAATAAAGAGTAATATAGCAAAAAATTTTTTGTTTAAAAAATATCGAAATCGGTTAAACATAGTAACTTTTGCAAACACCATGTAAAAGTTATTTAAATTGTGCAACTTTTTACTAATTTAATCAATATGGCAATCCCAAGGTTTCAATGCTATCCCATTCCTATTTTGGATGACTGATAGAAAATTAAAGTAGTTTTAACGTCACATCCCCAACAAGTTTTCATAATGGAGCGCAAACAATTGTTAGGTGTATATTATACAAAAAATATTTATTATTACATAATACTCAAGTAACCTGTCTAAAAGCGGCAACAATTGGACTGTTTACCCCAGTTGTTTTATTTCAGTTAAAGTTTAAGGTTAAGCATTTGGTAATCGAGCTTAAAATAATGTCATGAGAGAAAAATATTTCAGGGCTAGTGGGTTATTGGACTATGAAATGTGTAAATATAGCCGAACAACTGAAAATAACTCTGAGATATAGGAAAATTTAATGACTTTTTAAAAATGTTATCTACTTTCACTTGGATACGATCCAATTGAAATACATTACATTTAATATGTTTCAACTTTATTATACGGGGAATGGTTTAAGCTAATAAACGATATACTTAGTGGTCAACAACTAAATTACAGGTGTGATTATAGAGGTATTTACTTCTAAGTAATAAAATTAAGAAAATTATATTGTGTATAATAATTATGGGTTTTTTCGTTAATAATTATTGACAGTGTTTATTGCATATTTATCTTAAGTTCTTAGGCTATTAAGTATTAGATTGGCACCTGAAGGTATTTCAATTTGATTCTTAACAACATTACATGTATATAATTAATTTTATTACTTAGATATAAGTACCTCTATAATAACACCTGTAATTTAGTTGTACCTTTTGCCAATACCTGTAAATTAAGGACCAAAATAATCTGTCATCTGTCAATTTTTATTTTAATGACATGTAGAATTTATTTTTGTCTCATAATGCCTATGATTATGACCCGCAAGGGTTGAAACACGTGTCAGGAAGCTGAAATAAATTGTGAAATATAACAAGTACTACTTTAATTTCCTCTACTATCTAATTGCTAGTAACTAGCACAACTCAAGACTTCTCTACATTCCTTATTGACCTTATATAATCGATTAAAAATGAATAATTCTTGGAGCGGTCGAACTAATTGAACTTCTTGGTCTTTCAATTCCCCCATCTGTCTCTTTAAATAGATTCTGCAACTTCCGCCAACTTCTGAAACGTTTTTAAAGTATTTAAGGACCGCGACGACTGTCCAGAATCGAACGGGAATTCATGACATTATTGTAAAAAGTTTCAATGTGTTTCTAATGCCGACGAAGAAATAATTGCATTTTTGATTTGAGATTACTTGTCGCTTAGGATGTCCATTAAAAAGTTCCCATGGCCCGTTCAGATTTGTAAAAATTAAAGTTCTGTGTGGACTAAGGGTTATTATTCGACTATAGTATGACGATTGACTACCAGTATGCAGTTTGTTACGGTTTGAAAATTGCATTTTCATAGTTTGGTTATCTATGTTAAGTTTTCGGTTTTAAATTTTTAAAGTACCTATAAAGACTCTCACCTTAAACATTAATTACTAACTTAATTAGGTACCTGTTAATGGCCCTAGTTTCACTATGTTCAGTTTGAAACCTTTGTTGATAATTGTTAAATTCCATGAATGTTTTGTATCTTGTAGGATATAGCCAAGTCGATTGTTTCCTGTTCTTTTGTTTCATACTACTTGTAGACAGGTCTTATTTCAAATCCTTGATTTAATTAATTGGTAATTAATCAACTTTTTAAGTTATCAATAGAAATAACTTTCTAACCTTGCATATAAGATGTAGGTCAAATGTTTTGGCTGTTATGAATTAGCTGTTTAAGAAAATCGATAATTTAAGACAGGTTAGTGGCATTGGATAAAATTGACTGTTTTGTGGATTTTCAGGAGCACGTCTGGTTAATTGAGGCGTATTTTTGCGGTTGCGTTGGTTGACTTAGGTTGCCTTAGTTTTGTTATGGTGTTAAAGGTGTTATAGCTTTCTTGGATTGGTATAACTTATTTGTCGACGATTTTTGGTAATTATGTTGGAGAGGGAACAATATCCGGCCTTTTCGACGATGGACGCGTAAAGTGGAAAGCACGTTTGTGAAAGTATCTCCCGAATTTTAGTTTTCTTGGGTAGGGAAGGCCATGTGGTGCCGATAAAACTTTCACAATTGCATTAAAAAGGATATGGCATTGTACTTTGTCTATTATTTGGGCGGAATGCCGATTTAAAACGCTTTTCAATCAACTTCAACAAGCGGTCCTAGATGCCATTTTGTAGAATGGAATCCTCGTAAGTTATTTGAGGTAGGTTTAAACTTTAGCATCTAATTACCCTCGATGGGTCTTATGAAAGTTTCATAGGCGATTTATTTAAACTTTATTACTTTGAACCGAAATAAAAGATTCAGATTAAGGTAAAAAATAACGGGAATCATCGCAAATGTTCGAAAGCTCCTCCGTTGTTTTTAATGCACTCTTGATATCTTTTTCGAACGAATTTTAAGACATTCATGATGTGTAATAGTTTTATTTCTGCAAAGGCCTCATGAATTCTTTGATCAAGTTGTTCTGGGGTTAAATTACTTTTTTAAAAATTTTATTTTCCAACACTCTCCAAAGAAAAAAATCTGGAGGTGTTAGATCCGGAGATCGTGGTGGCCTTATAGGTCCATGTGTTCCTATCCAACGGTCTCTAAAGTGAGTATTTGAATACTCTCTTATTCGAAGAGCGTTATGGGTAGGGGCGCCATCTTGTTGAAAGTAAATCTATATTAATTCATTTAAAGGAACATCATCAAGGATATCGAAAAGGGTTGATTGGAGTATGTCCAGTTATCTATTTGCATTTAAAATTTCTTTAAAAAAGCGATACACCAGTTTGTTTTAAAACAAAAAAACAACTTATATTTACTCCAAATCGACCTTGTTGGCGAACAGGTCGTACCATGTGGGGATTTGTGGAGTTCCAATGTCTTTCATTATGTCGGTTATGAATACCGCAACTTGTAATTCGACATCCATCTGACCAAATTATTTCTTGGTGAAAAGAACGATCCTCGTTAGATTTATTTAATAACCAGTGACAAAATTCCAATCGTCTCACATCATCACCAGGATGCAAATTTTGGGTAATTTTAACAACAAAGGGAAAATATTTATTGGACGTCAAAATTCCTTGCGCCCTTTTGCGGATTTTATAATTCCAGTTTCAGTTTCTACATTTCTGACGGACGTAGATTTTTGTTCCTAAAATTACGAAGTGATTTTAGAGAATAAAATTAGGATGTGTGCTTAAGACCACAAGACAGAAGTGAAAACCTCACCAAGACGAGATTCTCTATTAACCTCTCACAATCTAACATCCGCAAATCTTACGATAAAAGAATCGATCCATAAAAAGCAAATACACTATGCATTTGGTCATATTTTAGTATCTTGCTTTTTTCCCCTACTGCATCATGAGCGTTGCATAGCCGAATCTGACGGCTCAGTCTTATTAAATACCCACTAAAAGTGCTTCTTCAATAAAAGTTGAGTTACTACTATTCAAAGCTATCACAGGATATATTACCTGATTATTGGCCTCGACAAATCCTAACACGCTTATTTCTTAATTTTTCTTGTTTTTTTTATTATAAGTTTTTGATCTCGGCATCGTTAAAGAACCGTATGTTTTTAAATTACGTTTCAGTCGTCGGAACATGTTCTTAAATGGTTGCCGTCTCTCCGGATAGTGAACAAAATATACGTTTTGCGCCATTTCTTCGTTTTTTCCACTTTCAATACAAACTGATATCATATCAAATTTTTCAAAATGTTGATAAGGTATTTTCAAAAACGAATATGCAAAAATAAAATTTTTACCTGACCCCGTATACTTATTCTGAAAAGGGCTGATTATTTGACAATTATTGTAAGAAACTTTTTTAGAAAACATTTTTCTCTATCTCTATTAACTAAGGGAATATATGGTAATTTTGAAATTGTCAATTTTTTGATTTTCCCCCGTATCTCTTAAGCGAGCAAAAGTTTTCAAATTTTGATTTTACCATTTTAGGTTTGGCCCAGAAAGAGCACATGACACCTATATTACTTTTTTGATAGCACTAACGATTACGGAGATAAACCCTACAAAAGTGTCGAAAATGAAGGGTTGCGGACACATGTTTGTATGAACTTTTCACCTTATAAATAACTGAGGAATCGTCCTGTAAAATATCGGACAATTATTAAATAACACCCTGTATATATAGTTTATTTATTAGCCATCATATTAAATCTTTCAGCTATTATTGTAACACAGGTGGCACCTACATCTGTACTTCTCCCTTTCTTGTATTATGTATTTAGTACAGAAATAAAGACATTACTATTATTAATATTATAGATTGACGTAACTCTAATATTCACATCTGCGCCTTAAATCGTTAATGTTATAGACAAAATTGAACAATTAATAATTTCTCGTTTAGGAATTGTGTAAGAAACACGTTTTATTTTTTTAAGGATTTGTTAATATTTGATATGATGCTTGTAAACCGAAGAAGAATATTATTTTTATGAACGCAATTAAAGATTTTGTAAATACTAAACAACTAAAAAATCACATACTCATGTTCGCACAATCTCTGAACAAGAATCAAACTGGTGTGTCAGGCTATAGCAAATTATGAGAACTCAAATTATTATTGTTTTTTTGTATTTAATAAAATTACGCGCCTGAAATAACACGTATATAAGTTATTTAAACAAGTGACATTAAAAAAATAGTTTAAAAAATATTTGCCATCCGTTTCAAAATGTGCTCACATGCAAACATTTGCGAAAATACTTTAAATATAATTAGGATTTCACTTGGGCGAGTGTAGCCATTTTAAACAAGCATTAGTGCTAAAAAATGTTTTGGATAAAGGCAGGCATGCTGAAAATTAACGCGATAAGCATACTCTTTTAGACAACATGCCTGTTTTGCAAAACGAAACACATAATTGCGAAGCCGTAAAATAAAATTACATTTTTCTCGTATTTTATAGGGAACAGAAATTTTCCATTATGTTATTAACACTCCAGTAATAATAATTATTAAATTCCAATTAAAAAATTAAATTTAATTTTTACCCATAATATTCAATTAAGCTTAGCCAGTTTAATTAAACTTTTCCAGTAATCCACTGAAAATTAATATCCCCAATTTAAAGATTTTGAACTTTATTTCCATAGTGCCCTAGCGATTTCTTCAACTTTTTAAAAACTTCTGGAAATATTTTTAATGGAGATATTTTTAAAACCACTTAAAGTTAAAGAAAAATGTTTTATAATAATTATGTTTTAGTAGCTTTTAATACAGAATTTTTACAAGGGCGGTTTTAGCTTTTTTACACGGAATGAGGAAGAAGGGGGGGGGGGAGTGATCTCATATCAAAATTAAAAAATGTTATCATTACTGATGCATTTAGATAGGTCCAAGGCCAAAAGTAATTTTAGCTTACTTTACTTTTAGTTTAGTAGGGGCGGGCTAAGATTGACAACTTAATGCTTAAATTTTTAACGCCCTGTATGATAGACTTTAAAAAAAATAAATCTGCTTGCACCCTAGACTAAAAAAAGGTACAGAGCAAAAAAAAGGTACCCTTGTTTATTGTACCGTTTTGGAGAAAAAGAATAATAAACGAACTAATGGTTTATTTTTAATAAAAATTACCATGATTTCTATTTTGTTTCTCGACAAAATAGTGTGATACGAAAATCATTCAAAAAACAGAAAAGTTTCATTTTATGTTGTTTAATCCCAAAAATACAAAAATTTAGAAAAACGCAGTGATATAATAGGAGGCACCTTAACGAAATTATTGAAAAACTTAATAAGAGGGTTCAACGTGGGCTCCATGAAGTCTGAACACTCGCGGGCACGACAAATTGAGGACTACTGTACCCGCCACAACAACTCAGCCCTTATCATATCACAATGAAACGTGATTTTCTGTTGAAGTTCCTCACTAGTATCGAACGGAGTGGAATACACCAAGCTTTTCAGGCGTCCTCACAGGTAAAAATCCAGCGGCGTTAGGTCGGGAGATCGAGGAGGCCAGGCAATAAGTCATTCTTTACCTATTCAATGGCTTGGATAGACGTTATACAGATTAGTTCAGGCTAGTTAAAAAAGTTGTCCATTCAAGCGTTCCGGCAATACGAATGGTCCAATCAAAGAATTGCCAATGATTCCTGCCCAGATATTAATTAATTGGAACTGATGATGCGGAACAATAGTGGCATGAGAATTTTCATCAGCCCATACATTTGTGTTCTGTGAATTGGTGATACCATTTTTGGTAAACCTTGCTTCATCCGTGAAAATAATAATGTCAATGTATTATTTCGTTCCTGATCCAATAACTAGTTTGCAAACTGCATTCTACGAGGAAAATCCTCAGGAATCAGTTCATGTATTTTTTGCAATTGGTATAGATATAACAGCTGTTCTTGAAGAACTTTATGTACTATTGTTTTCGATGTATTAAACTGTGCTGATAATTTTCGAGTTTAAAATATTTTCCTCTAATTGCGGTGTACGTGAGGTTCTTCTCAGGCCAGCATCAGTACTTTCCTAAAATCATGAAGAAAGTTAGTAATATATATGTAACTGAAATCGCCCACCATACTTCCTTAGACGTTGGTCAACTCGTTGAAATGTCTTCTGGTTTGGCATAGTACGGTTAGGAAATCTTTCGTGATATAACATTCTAGCTTTTAAAGCATTACAAGACGCAAGACCATACATCAGATGCATATTTGCATACCTACTCAATAAACGTATATTCCATAGTTCGAATTAATTCACAATTAAATTCACCACGAAATTCAAAAATCAGTAAATTAATATCGAAGTAAAGGATCAGGCTGTCAACGATGTGAAAGATGACAAGATCTAAAATGCAGGATATTTTATTTACTTCGTACCATAGTAACATTTGCAACAAGAATACGTTTTTTTGGTCCGGATAGTAGTAGTAGTAGTAGTAGTGGACGGGGAGGCTTTGACGCCAAGCAAGTAGGCCAGTTTTGACCCTTTTTCCCAACCCCGTTTTAACGTCTGGGTAATGTCAGCCAGACGGGACCTACAGTTTAACGTGGGTTCCGAACCACAATATAACCGACAGATGTTATTCTCGGCACAGTATTTTTACGGTCTTGTTATTATTAACGTGTCTTTGCTCACCACAAACCTCGACGAGCCGGCCCTTAAACGTCCTTGTGTGCAGCTAAGAGAGTTATGTATGTCGCGGGGACCCTCGAACCATCCGGAACAGCATCAGACCCGTGCACTCGAGACTCCGCCGCCAATTCTCTGGTCAAGGTTCTTACCTCAACCATACGAATATCAGGCAGTGTCCGACATGCACCATCCGCCCAACCGATCATCCTTCATTTGGCTCAAGGGTCTCTCCTTCGACAACATGCTGTTTCTAGAGTACCTACTAGACTTAAGTGCCGTTGAGAATTTGTCGGTGTGTGTTACATATGCAACACTACGTGGTATGGTGACCTGAGCCCTGCAAGCTGAAAAAAGTCTGCTGGGCCAGCCCGGGCTTGAACCAGGTACCTGTGGCATGGGAAGCGAGAATGCTGCCACGCGACCAGGCCGTCACCTTGGTCCTGATAAATAAATGAAATGCACATTTTTTGCGAACATAGGTTTCTAGAACTCTTCGATTATTATTATTTTTCTGGAAAACGATTCATTTAGTCGACAATGATTTTTTTTTTATCTTTATCATAGAGGGTGTTAAAAATCTAAGCATTAAAAAAGCTAAATATGTTTCAAGGACACTATCTTAAGAGGTCCTTACTAGTGTCAATCGCATTAAATTTTTATTAAATTATATTAGGTACTTTGATAGTTACTCAAGAAAAGCCGATTTCCAGCGGCGTCCTTCAGGCGCACATATCTCCATAAGGAGAGCCTATAAGAAAATATTTTATAGGAACTTTTCACCTTATTTTTGTATGTTCTATCTGAATCCGAGAGATTTCCCACATTTTCCCGGACACCCTGTATACAGCCATAAGTAGCGATAGCCCAAATTTTGTGATTCACTAATGGCCATTCGATTAAATTAAACCAAATATTCGTTAAAACAAAAACTGGCTTAAAAATACTTAAGATATATGCATGACTTTACTATAGAACACACAAGTTAGTTAAAAAATGTAGCGTAATATTTAGGATCTTTGTAGATCCTTCTTTAAAGAAATTCTTAAATATTTTATACTAACTATAAATAAAATAAGAGACATTTGAGAAGAAAATGTGTTGAAAATCAAAGTCAATTGCAATTAAAGCTGACGTCTGGAGACACTATTAAAACCATCGTATATGGACGAAAAAACACACAATAGTTAAATGTGTTTCTGAATCCTCTTTCGGAAGTAATTACATTTACATATGGTCCAGATAATCAGAGAAGGAAAGTTGGGGATCCATATGGGTACCTGAGAACTTAACTTTTTTTTAAAGATTTATGTTTAGCCTTTTTTCAAAATCGATTTCACGGAGAGACCTTCAATTAAACATATTCATGTAGACAGTCTTGTCAACATTCAATATCAGACCATTCTTTCTACACCACAATTCCATTTTATTGCAAACAGATGACGTATTTGTATATAGATCGTCCAGGCTATCGGCAGTAACCAGAACAGTTGTATCGTCCGCATACATTGTCACATGACCAGACACCACATTCATCGGCAAATCATTTACATACAAAATAAATAAAAGTGGACCCAGTACAGAGCCTTGTGGGACACCAAGTTCCACCTGTTGCACTTCTGACTGGACGCCACTATATTTAACAATAATTCTCCTATCAGTTACATATGATTCAATCCATCTCAGCATTGTTCCACGGATGTCCAAATTGTGTAGTTTCGCAACTAGGAATTCTTTATTTTATAGTGTCAAACGCTATGGAAACATCAAAAAACAAGGTCGCGACATACTTTCCTTCATCAATGTTTCGATAAACGTGATTTAAAATACGACATGAAGCGGATTCAATCGATTGCTTTGAGAGGAAATCATGTTGAGATAAGTTCAACACATTATATCTATTAATAAAATTCATTAATCTCTCATGGACAATTCGTTCAAAGATTTTTGAAAAAATGCTTAAGATCGAAATTTGTCTGAATTTTTCAGTACTATGGCAGTCGTTTTTCTTGTACACAGAAGTAACGTTAGCAGTTTTCAGAATCACTGGAAAACTCCTTCATTAGGACTAAAGTTTATCAATGTAAGAGGTTGTTTTATAAAATCTTTAATGTTTTTTACTATTTTTACATTTATGTCGTCAAATCCCGAGGAATATTTATCTTTTAGTCCCACAATTACGCCAATAAGCTCCTCCTTGCTTACAGGATTGATCACAATAGTATTACAGATTGGGGGATGAATGGTACAGGTTGTGCCAATAGTGCCATACTTCTGCTGAAGTATAAGTAGCGCCTCTACCCTACATCTTAAACTGGAACATTCAGGAATTAAAATATAAGTCTAGCACAACTAAACATAATAATAAACATACAAATTTGAACACTAAAGAGATTCGAAATGACTTGCATGCACAGTACAAAAAAAAATAACCATAAATATAATTATTATGATTTAATTTAGAAATATTTATAAAATCTGAAATTCTGGAACTCGCCTTTTATATCTTGCGAACGTGTTAATAACATGATTGATGTCAATTGGGACATCCCTGCGCATGTGCATATGAGCCGAACCATACAATCGTTCCTGGGTGAAATTACTCCTCAACCACGTTTTCAATTATTTTAAAAGAGAAAATTATCTTTCAGCTAAGCAATACAAGCAGAAGATTACGCCATTACCCCCACCCCACTCCCGCAAAAAAAACCATTTAACTTAATGGTATAAAATATATTTTAAAACATTGGGATATTTGGATTGTTTTTAAAACAATTTATGTTATTTAGGATCTCTGTATATACAAGGTCAAAAAGTTATGAATTTTGACAACGGCTGGAGGCAAGGTAATTTACTAGATCAACAAGAAAGTTAAGGGAAAAACCTTTTGGCAAAAATAATATTAGCATTGGATATTTAATTTGCATTTGACTGTGATTGTAAAAAGAGAAAGGAACTTGGTTTTATAATTTTTAGATAAAGAATATGGGCCCTTTCGGGTTGTCATGCTTACGAAAATAGTTTATTTTTTATAGTTAAGGATAAAATATTTATGTTATAAAAGAATTTGTCGTAAAACCATGTAAATACTATGAATTGTTCTTTTAAAGAAGTGATTTTTTTTGCACTTTCAACGATATTTTGAACATTCACTGATTTTGTACAGAGAAAATTATTTTCATAGAATTCATTAGGTCAAACATTTTAAATGTCACGAACTGAAATAAAGAAGTTGTATTTAAAACAATTGCATTTTTGATAATAAGACTTTGACTTTATTAATAGTTAAAGATTAAGTTCCATAGCCCTTGAAAACTTTTTAAATAATTTCGTAAGGTTTCCGCTAATATAAAAACTTTAAAAAAATGTTAAGGAAAACTGCTTTCATTTAGACAAAAATTTATTTGCGTGCGAAGCAAAGAAATGATACATTGTCATTTGAAAGTTTTCTATTAATAATTTTATATTTAGTAGGCATATAATAATTGTCATGTGTTGAACAAAACAATATTCTCTACCAAGACTTTTAGGGTGAATAACGCACAGTTAAACCTACACAGAAAACTGACTGGGTCTATTCTGTCTATCACTGGGACATACGGCTTTAGAATCAAATTCATGTTATTTATTAAACATGATTTATTATTTCTTCAGAATGCGCTCGGTACAATTGATGGGGCGAGGTGTTCTGACCAGCCTTCACATATTCCTGTACTTCCGACAGTAAACGGATAGTTCATGAAATAATACTTCTTGATTTAATAAAACACATTGTTTCTTTAACGTGTTCCGTTTATTGCACGACTTGGTACCTTTTTGATTTTTACATCAATTAACCTTTGTATATTTTCACGGCAACAACTTATTATGTTCATGTTGACACCTAAGAAACCTTGCAGCTGAGGTCCATTTAAATACCCTTGGGATCTAGTTCCACTTAGCTTAGACAATCGAATCAACTCGTCTTTGTTTCATGTATACCGTAGAACTGAAAGCAAACTATTATGTTTTAATGCTAGAGTAAATAATCACTTGTTTATATTGGAAGGTAGGATCAACACACTTTTGTATTATTATTTCTGAGAACTAAACTACAACATCTTTCTTTTACTAAGATGTCAGAACAACTGATCACTGCTGTCGGGAAACTGCAAGTCTCGTACGGAAGCGCGTTAAGAAAGAATTATGATATCCAAGCCCATTGCATATGCAATTGCCCTTTTTGGTCTGAAGCAAGCCTTTTAAAAGAATATCACTTTACTGTGATCGAACTAGAATGACACCTTACATCAGAAACACACGTGGATCCTGCTACACGGCTACGTAGAGCAGCTTCTGGCCTCGAGTCTTGGACGCTGCTACTGTTTGTTTCGTTCGCGCTAAGGCTGATGTTAACTTTAAAGCAATAAGCGCGCAGCCGCGCGATGCGAAGGACCAATTATTAATGAGTAGCTGTTGCTATGCTATAAGTTAATTGAAATTAGGATGGCAGGCGGTCTTTTTTTTCTTTGTTACGGCGTTGCCGATTTGCACTTTGGTTTTAAAATTAGGACGTTGACTAATTGATTTGAATTTATGAATTTGATTTTTAGAAAACGTGTTTCCCAAACAATAGTATTCTCCATAGATTTCTCTATGGTATTAACAAAATCAGTTTTACTGGCATTTTTATCGATTATATTAAATTTATATTTTAGATAAACTTGTTTTTCAGACCGTGCGGTGGTCAATCTGTTTCTTAATTTATTGATCAACATGGTTAATGCCTCATGTTGACCAGTTCCTTTTACAAAAAGTTAAAGAGGCAGTCATCCCTTGTAACTTTATGGCTACATCGTGAAGAACCGATTTGTTTTGCCAACTCTCCCTACAGGTTGATGGTGTAATATCCGATGATTTATTCAAACTGGTTTGATACTCCTCACCGCTGTCCCAATTATTTGATAATTAAAATAATTTGAATCGGTTCTAAAATTTGAAATTTCTGCAATACCTTCAAAATCAGTTTTGTTTAGGCTAAGTTGTATTATTAAATTAGTAGCTCGTATGGACGAAGGGGTGAACCCACCTTGATGGAATTATCGGTGTCCAGAACTGTCTACGCTCTGAACTCCGCATATTCCCCTTAGGCTTGCCATCCACTCATCATTGTCAGCTCAGCTGAGCTGTTCCTACCTATGGAGTCGGAAAGTAGGGTTAGTGGTCTTGGAAAGAGGGAGGGGCCTGGGGGAGGGGGTTGCGGCTACACCTATAGGAGTTGGTGCCTAGGGCGTTCGATGTCTTAGTTCGAGGCTTGTCTGATGAGAAGGATGAGGTGATTGGAGGCGGAGGTGAGAATATTGTTGCCTCTCACTTGGAGGTATTGTGATAGGGAGGATGTGCTTCATACCGCGATGGATGTCTACATTACGAATGAACCATGGGATGTTCATTGTAGTTTAGATGTAACAATTTTAAAGAGACTGGAGATGGTTCAGGTTGGATGGGACTGCGTAACCTCATGCTGCCGAATCATAGGTTAGTGTGGGGCGGATGATGGCTTCAATGGGTTAAAGTTTGTTTTTGTGGCTAAGGAAGCTGTGGCGGTTGGGAAGGGGGTATAGTTGGCTGTAGAGTAGCCTGGCTTTCTTAAGGGTGTTTTGGAACTGGGGTCGTCAGTGAAGGGTTTTATCGAGCATGATACCGGTATTTCACTGAGTTTGACCAGAAGATATCGGGCCGTCCAGGTTGATCTCCAAAAAGCGGTTGCCTTCTACGAGCAAACGGGATGGTTTGTGTTTTTTCGGTATTGAGACGAAGGTTCCAGTTTACGCAGTAACTGGAGAATTCGTTTGATGCATTTTACAGTTTTCTGGTGACTGTAAGGGCTGTTGAAAATATATTATGGGGAGTATAGCGCCTTAAGGGACACCTACCTCTAGAGTTATGGGGGTTGATAGGGAGTGACCTATGCGGATCTTGCGTCGGGAGAGATAGGATTGAATTAGATGCACAAGGTTGAAGGGTGTGAACCAGTACATCGTGCCATACGGTGTCGAAGGCTTTTTCAATGTATCGTATGGAGTTAGCTTTTCTCCTTTATATCCAGTATCGAGTAGATACGCTATATACCTTCCATACTAATACAAAATACAATATGTACGATTGTACACTAGCACTAACACACGCAGCTAATTAGATTAATAAATAATATTTATATTGTACTTACATATTCTTTCCGCACTGCTTCTGGAGATATCTTGTATATATTGTTTCTTTATCATATCGGCACATATAATGTAAATTATTCCACAATAGTTACATTTTCCTTTCACTTTGTGATCTTCACTACAGTATAACAATTCCAGATTTTTGGACCTAGCCAAACTCAATGTAAATTAGTAGTTTACATGCCGATAAATCAGAATAATATGCACTTATTGTTGTTCTGCGATATCGCTTTGGAGGGTCGGGAACCACCGAACTGTAAACGGTGGGATTCGCGAGTAACCAAGACGGGTGTAGGTAAATTGGACTGATAACAGACAAATAAATAATGTTGATACAATCCAAATAAAATGCACCAAAAGTTTAACATATTTTGACCGAATTTGATCGGTCAAATAAATGGCGGTCAATTTACCTGAGTCAACTGAGCACCCCAACCCTAATTATTACTAAATATTATAATGATATCTTCCATTTCGGAGAATTCAAGACTAATCTAACTCGCAAACCGATTACCGGATTTCATATTTCTTGACACGGTTAGACAGGCAATTTCATGACCTTTTCACCGATGTACCACTTCATAGGTGGTGCCATTAGGTTTTTCAAAGTGAGGTGGGCTGTAGGTGGAGTGAATGGTTAAGTTCTATCAAATGTGTTTCTCCTCGATATTATTATTGACGTGTTTTTGTAACATCTTATTTTTCTCCAAATCAACAGATATTTTTTAAGGACGTTTGTTTTGAAATAAAAACCCTGTATAGGTAATAGCATTACTCAACAAAATAGTTATTTGGTTTCAAATGTGAGCTTGTTTAACATTGCCATTTCAAAATGTTATTTTCCCAACTGAAACTTCTCCGACGTCCAAGACAGCCCCTCGAAGCAAAAACTAAAGAGCACGTCAAAATTTTCCAGATACAATTCAGAAGTTCCATAAACATTTCATGTAAAATGTTCAACAAAACCGCCTTCTGTTCAGCATACGTTACACTGTAGTGTTTTATTCGAAAACAAAAGTTTATTGTACCAAATGACATTATTAAATACGGGTTTTGGAGTAGTATGAATTTATATGTAAATGTACTTTTAGTTACTTTATGTTCAACATTTAAATCTGGAAGTTCTGGCAGCAGTTGCCTGTTTAAAACGACGGAAACGTATTGTACCGTCGCCGGCAGAAATAATGTCGGTCGGGATCATACTAGGAATGTCCTAATGCTAAGACTATCCTCGGCAATTCACATTATTTTTGCTGAAGTTGTTACAAGAATGCTCAGTATAGGTCCCTTTCGCATAAAACTAAATGTTTATGTTTCCTAAAGGAATACAAAGCGATCTCTGGAACTAAAGCACTCCTTCTTGTATCCTTACTTCTTTTAAATTTAGTGTAAATCACATGCTATGTAGGCGTTCATGTCGGTACGTGTGCGGCTTTCTTAAAATAGGCCAATGTACGGTTATTTAGAGGGTGAAAGATCTGAGAAATTCATGGTTTTCACCTATTTCGGGGATTTCTATGACCAGAGATAAATATTAGATTTGTACAAGGGAATGGCAAGTTATATAGAGCCGTTCGGGGCAAGTGGATGCACTTTCAGGTTTCGAATCAAATTACAAACAAAATTGAACAGTGACGAACTTTACTCAAAAATATTTATTTATGCAACATGTAACAAATTTTATTAGGAAATAAAAAACAATTAAACATAATTTAGCAAATTCTTGAAGCTATTGATTAAAAACTGAAGGTAGTGCTTTTGCGCATTCTTGTTTCATAATGGGGGTAAATATCTGCACATGGTAATGTTAATAAGTATACGCGATAACTTCTAAAAACAAATAATGTCATAATATGAAAATACCCCTCCCTCGTACCAAGGGCATTGTTCACACTGCACGCATCGAATCCACTATTCAAGTAGTGGCTCTACATTCTTCTCCTTGCAGAGAGAATAAAAGAAATCTCTTTCTTTGCCGACTCCTTCTTACTTTCTACGGGGAGGTAGAAGAAGTTATAAAGGTCTAGGCTGGGCAGAAAGAGATGGAATTATCTCTATTGCTTTTTTTGTTGGGTTTTATTTATTTTGTTTTAATTACTTTTCCAAGTCGTCTTTAAAAGGGCTCGAAGTTACGATCTCAGGTTTGACTCCTTTTCGTTTTCTTTTTTTTAAACTAGTTTGTTTGAGGCTTATGATTTCAAGGGAAACATGTTCAACGGTATCAGCTTTCGGCTCATCTTTTGATATCTGGAAATTTAGAGGTTTCCATGTTCCATTACTTCTTCGGCTTGGGTGACTAACTAACCTGAACCTGTAAGTGAAAATCCATACCCAGCATAACCGACGGTGGCAACCTCTTGAAGAGCTTAGTTGAATAAAGCTGCCACTTGATATTGGGTGATTTTTTTAACCATTTATTTGATACCATGAAGTTATCTAATCCTAGACATTGAGCAGATTCGACGGATTTTGTTTGAATTATGAGCCCGGATATTGGTAAGTGCTTATTTCGCGCCTTACAAAACCAGTTAAAACCAGCTTGGTTCACTGCCATGCTTGTTCACCGTTGCCACCTTCTTGAAACAAATTTATAACTTCTGCTTTATTTTGCAGCAACATAGTCACTTGGGTCTTACCACTTTCAATTTTTTAGCCAATTTCCTGGTACTTAAACCAGTTTTTTCACTTTCCTCGATTATTTTGATTTTTTCGCTTAAAGAAAGACATTTCCTTTTTCCCGCCATCCTTAAATATTCGCATTAGTCCCAAAACACACAAACCGTTCAAAACAAAACTAATATTAACAACCGATTCATTAGCCTTTAAAGCAAATTGAATGAATTCGCCTGCAATAAAGTAATTAGAGTATGTACAGGGTTATTGGTTATAAATGTCACCCCACTCTAGCCTCTTCATTTTTTGAGTTGACTTTTCGATATGCCACCCAATGCGTCGCTACCCCCGATGCGCTATCCAAATTAATAATCGCTGCTTCATACCGTCGGGGACCACGTGCAGGTAATGAATCTCGCATATAAACTCCCCTAAAGTGTGGTATCTTCAGTTTTAAAGCATACTTTTCCAGATCGACATTTGATAGCGGTCTATTGGGTAGAGACTCAATTAGTTTTTTGACATATTCCTATGGTTCATAAACAATCCCATACCTGAACGATATGGTTTCAGATATAATCCATTTCCACGTAGTTTTAAAGTAGCACCTGTCTTTTCTGCATTTGCCTTCTTCACGTCCTTGATGGTGCGAACAAGGCCGGCCTGGATATTCTTCTGATAGGGACTT
The DNA here is from genome assembly GCA_963920685.1 of Polydrusus tereticollis. Taxonomy (NCBI): domain Eukaryota; kingdom Metazoa; phylum Arthropoda; class Insecta; order Coleoptera; family Curculionidae; genus Polydrusus; species Polydrusus tereticollis. The sequence continues at coordinate 40,999,117 of OY987332.1, read as the reverse complement.
TATTAAACAGGGACCTAAATTAATTGTTGTGTTAAAGAGGCTGAATATATCCGAAAGAAATGGAGAACTTATCACCGATAATAATCTAGATCAGATTCCATGTACATCTTCAAATGGGTAAGTATTATCTTGGTCCAAATCAACATATTTTGTATTTTATTTTGCTTACATAGTGTAATACCCGCCATACTACCTGTTATTATCGGATTTAAGATAGAAAGCTGATTTTTTTACTGAATTGTAGGGCATCGTCCGAATTTTTTTAACGATAATAGAAATATAATACCCTGTATTATTCCACAAAAACGCACCGAATCAAATTTATATATTTTTTAATAGAACGCCCTATTGCCCTAACGCATTATTGCATATTCGGATTCTGCATAAAATTCTGATCATAACTCATGTAACATGTCCTATACCTAAATGTAACTGTTTTCCAACTAAAGGCAATCGAAAATTGGCTAGAAAAGTTACCTGAATCTAACTCCTTTTACCCTATATTATAATTTGTCTAAGTTGGCCATGATTTTAAATAAAGCAAAAATATTGTCACTGACGTTATTCTCAATTAAATTTGCTTATGTGAGTATAAGTATAAAAATATAGTATACTTAAATATATTATTCAGAGAATGAAAAACGCGAAATTTTCGAGCTTTATGTCAAAAATGGTTATAATGCCAAACTTGCCGTACGGGAATATCGAAGACTTTATGAAGGCGTAAGGAGAATTCCTACCAATAAAACATTTTTAAGAGTCTATCAAAAAGCTTCACATGGAGCATATCTCAAACGAAAGAGGAGAACAATACAGCCAAATGAACAATATGAAAATGACGAATTAGATATCCTTCTCTATTTTCAAGGTATTTTTTACACAATTTAAACGTTTGTTCTTGTTAATAATTAATAATTATTATTTTAGAAAATCCTTTTGCTTCAATTCCAAATGCTGTTGATATTCTAGGCAAAGCATACTATAAGATACAGAGAACTTTGTCAAAATATAATTTCCATGCCTATAAAATTTTACCCGTTCAAGCGTTGAGCCAAGATAATAAAGCCGCGCGCTTACGCTTTTGTCAAAAAATGATGGAACGCTTGAATCAACAACATCAATTTTTCAATAAAATTATTTGGACAGATGAAGCAGCGTTTTCAACCTCCGGAAGATTTAATAGGAAAAATGTTCATTATTGGGCTTCTGAAAATCCTTAGGCTATTTGGGAAATACGGCATTCTGGTCGAAATTCCGTGCACGTATGGTCTGGTATTCTTAACAATCAAATTTTAGGGCCAATGTTTTATAATGGAAATCTGAACGAGCGTAATTATTTAGAGTTAAAAAGACCAGTAATTCAAAATTTGGTTGAACATCATAATGGCAACAAGATGGCGCTCCAGTCCACAACATTGCTGCCGTTACGGAATTTTCAAACGAAAATGTTCCGTTTTGGATAGGCAGGTTTGGCCTGATGAGGTGGCCACCAAATAGCCCAGACTTGACCGTAATGGATTTCTTTCTATGGGGCTTTTTAAAAGGGAAGTTGGGCGAAGAAATACGTCCGCTAACCGTTAATATTATAAGAGAAAGAATAACCCAATAAGTTGAAGCACTAAACCATCGCAATCAGGCAATTATTTTAGCAGCTATCGAAAGACAGAAGAGAATTTATAAAAAATGCGTTGAGCAAAATGGGGAGCATGTGGAACATTTAGTTCAATAATTTTGTTTTTATTACTTTTAAACTTTAAAGCTTTCAAAAACTATACCTTTCCGATTACTAGTGATTTCATAAAGAAAATAAATAGCCAATTTTCGATTGCTTTTAGTTGGAAAACATTTAGGTATAGGACATGTTACATAAGTTATGATCAGAATTTTATGCAGAATCCGAATATGCAATAATATATAGGGCGTTCTATTAAAAAATATATAAATTTGATTCGGTGCGTTTTTGTGAAACACCCTGTATTATATTTCTATTATCGTTAAAAAAATTCAGACGATGCCCTACAATTCAGTAAAAAAATCAGCTTTCTATCTTAAAAAATGAAGAGGCTAGAGTGGGGTGACATTTATAACCAATAACCCTGTACCTATATTTATTAAGAATTGTCGGGTCGGGTTTTACTGCCCTTAATGGAGAGCATTTTTAGCATTTATGTTTACTAAAAATTTCGATGATGAGTGTCCATGGTCGTTTAACAGATTGGTCGATAAAGAGGAGTATTAAATGGTGGTATTTCTATTTTTAAATATGGGGAATTCATAACCGGTCGTTTAACGCCGGTGGTCACTTTATAAAAAAAAGTGTCACTTTTGTTTAAGAGAAAATAAGAAAGTTTAAGATCTGATAGCATACCTGTAATTTGTAACTATTATGCGGACTGCAGAACAAAATTTTGAACTAGTTTATCTTTTCTTTACATGCTTACATAATTAACACAGAAAGACGAACTTGTATCGAATTTATGTCTTAACCTGTAGGCTTACTTATACTTAACAGTTACATCTGTTAAAGTGTATTCACAAATATAAGAAACCGACCTAAATGACTGCTATTATTAGGTTACTTAAAATATAATAAACAACAATAAACCAGTTCTGTGAAATGGCATGGGCGTAATAAATTTTATTTCATACTGTATTGTAAAGCACACCTTTACATATTTGAATTTAGTCCAGAAAATAAGGTTTTACAGCAATAAGTCCGGTAAAATTTTTTTACGGGACTAGTCCTGTAAAATTTCTTTACCGGACTGAAATTTGTAAGTTTTAGTTTAATCAATGTCAAACACACAATGTTTCCACCAGAAAATATAAGCATTTTTCAAATATACGACGCAGAATAAAACTTTATTATAATTTCAAAACATAATAATAATTTTCAACAGAACAGTATGAAATAAAATATTGTACGTCATTCGTCCGGCAAATGCTTTACAGTATTCGTTTCAAAATTCCAGACTCGGCTCCTTCGTCGCCTCGTCTCGAAACATTTCACTCATACTGTAAAAGTTGATTTACCGGACTTATAACGTAAATATCTATTAAGTACCCTACTCAGGTAAAAAAAAATGCGGATAAACCAGGGTCCTTTTTCATTTTAGTCTGTCAACGTACACTGTTAAGTTTAGTTTGTTTTTTTGAAAATGTTTCGTCCTTGGTGTTCTAGTGAGATTTGTGAAAGCAATGAAACTGGAGTAAATAACAGAGTGCATTTATCAACAGATGCCAAACAGATTATGTGTTTTTGACATTAATGTCGCGCGGAAATTTGTGCCCTAAAGAAGTTGTAAAGGAAACGGCTTTACTTACAAAAAAATCCTTTTCCACAGTTTGGAAAATTACACAAGGGCCAACTTTGAAACGCAGAAAAAGAAGTGATATTGGAAAATCAAGAACGTTGGACCAAGGGAACGAGGAACTTATACGACGAAAAATTTATAAAATGTATGAAGAGCAAAGTGTACCAACGTTGGACAATTTAATGAAAAGGCTGACAATAGATGAAACAGAAATTAAATGCTCAAGAACGACATTGTGGAAGCGCCTTCAACACATGGACTTTAAATTCAGAAGGATTAATAAAAAACAGATATTGAATGGAGTTAGCCGATACTTGATGGAGATCCATGGTAAATTTATAGAATGAAACACTTGTTTCTAGATTTACACTATTGTTAGTGGCCGTGGACATCTAGAAACAAGTGTTTAAGTCTATAAAAGCAGGTTTTGATGAAGTCCAAGCGTCTTCAAGAATGGCGAAGGGAATATCTGATAAAAGTAAATGAATTCAGAAGGTAGGCCGATCATTTATTTAGATGAAACGTGGTTTGACACCCACGACACCCCGTCAAGTGATTGGGTCGATTCTAGCGGCAAATGTGAGATACGTGCCCCGTCAAACCGTGGAAAAAAATAACAATCTCACATGCTGGTTCTGAAGATGAGTGGGTGCCAAATGGTCTATCTCTCTCGGCAAGAAATATGAGTGAATCATGTGTTGACAATCATGAAGACACAATAGCGAAGTTATTTGAAAATTGGTTTGAAACTAAATTATTGCAGAACATTCCACCAAACAGTGGCATTGTTATGAATAACGCTGGTTATCATAGTAGACAATTAAACAAAGCTTCTTCTTCAAAAGACACTAAAGCCAAAATTCAAGAATATATGTTTGATAATGATATATATTTTCATGAAAAGTATAGAAAGAAAGGCTTGTTAGAAGTGCTTAGAAGCATGTCTATTTAAAAAGAGTATTACTGCGATGAACTTGCGAAAAGCATGGGGCACATAGTATTGCAGCTACCGCCTTACCACTGTATATTTAACCCTATTGAACAAATATGGTACCAACTTAAAGCTGGAATTCGTCGCATTAATATTTCACCCACACTTATTTCTGGTGTATTAACTCTAACTCATGATTAAACTAAAAAAATTTCTGAGGCGAACTGGAAAAACGGCGTACAACATGTAGAGAAAGTAGAAGAAAGTTACATTTGCATTAGGAATGCAACAGAAAGGTTTATTATTACTTTAGATGATAATAGCCATAGTGAAGTAGATTTAGTCGGGTAATTTATTAATTAATACAATAATTTAGCAATATAAGTGTGAGTGTAAGACCATAATTAGATTTTAATATTTTAAATTTAATAACTTAAATAAACATCAGCTTCATATTTATTTAATGCTAAATTAAATATTTCAATACAATGTATTTTCTAAGATGGTCCTAGCTCAGTCGGCATTGTGTCAATACCCCTATTTAGGTAGAAATAAATAAGAGTCATTTGGTCAGTTACTTATAATCGTGAATACACTTTACCAGTTTACTTTTTATGAAAAAATTGGTAAACAAATCAAATTATACACTCCTGTTATTATTTTAGGTCTAGTACGTTTTAAGCTATGACATAACTCAATAGTAACTTGATTGTTAAAAATAAAATTCAAAAAAATTAAGTATCTAGTCAGCACAAGTTAAATGAGAATTCCCATAATACAAAAACCTTTTACCAATTTTCATATTTTCTTACAACTGGTGTTTATTAACAATTGCTTAACATTATTGGCTACTTAAAAGTTCGAACCACTGGTCACAATTCAGCATAAACTGCTACCGTTGATTGAAGACACTAATAAGACGCGAAACCTTATGGGATAATACGTGGCAAAAATAGTGCTCAGTGCGAAGATGGCGTTACTGTCGCGATGCACAAGAATTTTTAGTCGAATTCGGTGGCTCAGTCTTCAGTTAAGCGCATCTCCCTTGTCTATGGCTATGGCATGGCTTACTTGTCGACTTAAGCTTCGAGGGTCGCAAGGTTTCTGCTGTAGTATGCGGCCTACCGCAAAATATCCACTTTAGCATACAGTTTACTTACGATTATGATATTAGGAGATGAATATGAAAATGTTATACAGGAACTACATTTTTATACATTTATTAAACAATGACAAAAGTATATTAGTATACAACATTATTTATAACGATGAACTAATCTGAATGATAGATTCCCATTATTCACAGGTTTGACTTTAAATAATAAATATCTGGAAACTCAATTTTTAGTAATATTTATTGCAGTATATTTAACTTTTTTCCCTCAACACTTTTTAGGATTAAGTGGAATACCTCGTCAATACTCTAATTATCCAGATGCTTACTCTATATGAATTATAGTATCTTCTATTGGAAGATTAATCTCTTTAATAGGAGTATTTTATTTTATTTTTATCTTATGAGAAGCTTTTGTAGTAAAACGTCTTAATTAATCATCATCAAGAATATTAACTTTTATTGAATGATCCCAATTCTATCCCCCAGTAGAACATAGTTACACTGAGCTACCTGTAATCTCATCAAATTTCTAATATGGCAGAATAATGAATCTATATATTTTACATGCTTTTATTATTATTATTGAGGGTACCTGGAATACAAAGGGATTATAATTATTCCAGGAATAAAGACATCGAACGAATAATACGCAAATAACAAGTAATAAGAATTATCCGTAAACATTAAATATTAGGCAGATCAAGATCAGCCGGTAGATGGCATACTACTATAGAAAGCATATGAAACAAAAAGAAACAATACTAACTACAATCAAAAATGATGAAGAACAAGAAGAATACTACAGATATTGAACGATTTTCAGATTGGCGCAAACTTATGAGAACAACAGCTCAAATTTTGAGGAGCGCTAAAGTATGGATATCTGAAATTAGAAAAGAAAACTGCAAAAAATATATTACGTTGGAAGATTTAAGACGTGCTGAAATGTTATGGGTTAAGCAGTGTCAAAAATAAACTTTTTGCGAAGAGATTAAATTGATAAAAAATAAAAAAAACGGTGCAAAAACAGAGCAAGCTTAAGAATCTTTCACCTGAAATCAATAAACAAGGAATTCTGGTGATTAATGGAAGACTCAACCTAGCACTAACTATAGACGAATCAACCAAATATCCTGCCATTTTACCGAAAAGGCATCGGTTTACGGATCTATTTTTGAAAAATATGCACACCAAGGAAAAGAATTAGTTTCAACGAAGCAAGACAAAAATATTAGATTATTCAAGGAAGATCAGCAGTCAAATCAATTTTTGCAAAGTGCCAAAAATGTCGAATAAATAGAGCAAAACCTAAAATTCCTCTAATGGCACCATTACCTGTAGAACGATTAACACCATATGTAAAACCGTTTAGTTACACAGGTATTGATTATTTTGGCCCACTTAAAGTAACTGTCGGAAGAAAAGTGAAAAGAGATGGGGTGTGATTTTCACATGTTTGAACGTAACAGCTATTCACCTTGAGGTCGCACACTCTCTTACAACGGATTCGACCATTATGGCAATAAAACGATTTATTGCAAGGCGAGGACAACCACAGCAGATTATTTCGGTCAATGGGACAAATCTTCGAGGTGCATCAGAAGAACTAAGAAAAGCATTACAAGAAATTGACGTAATGAAAATAGACGCAGAAATGTTAAAAAAAGGAATAGAATGGAAATTCATACCACCTGCAGCACCTCATATGGGTGGAATATTGGAACGCCTAATTCGATCTGTAAAAAAATCTTTCCATACCGTTCTTGAAAACCAACCTCTGAGAGATGAAATGATGCTTACAATATTTGCCGAAGTTGAATATATGGTAAATTCTAGACCTTTGACTATAGTATCTTCCGATCCAAATGATTTCGAATCGTTAACACCAAATCATTTTCACTTTGGAAGCTCAAATGGCGATAGGCTTGGAGTAGTAGATGACAGTGTTGACCTAAGAAAGCAGTGAAGAAGAGTACAACAAATAGCTAACAAGTATTGGCGAAGGTGGATTAAAGAGTACCTACCAACTCTAAGGAGACGACAGAAATGGACAAATGATGGCGAATCCATAAAAGAGAACGATATAGTAGTCCTAACGGAAGACAATGTGCCCAGAAATTTTTGGAAGTTGGAAAGAGTTTCAAAGCAGTTTCCTGGAACTGATGGAAAGGTTCGAGCAGTGGAAGTGAAGACCAAAATCGGAAACTTTAAACGACCCCTTTCAAAGCTGGGCAGAATAGAAACAGAAGAATGAACCTTTGTTGGCCCTTTAAGGGGGAAGAAATGTAATAACTTTATGTTATGTGGTTTTATTGTTGTTAGAAGGGATGACAAAAATGTCAATAAAAAGTCAAATAGTGAAAGTATTCGTTCGATTATTTTAGACAATAAGATTCGACAAAAGACTCATTTAAAACTTTACAGTATAATTACAAGGAGGCAATTAAAATTAGGTGTAAATATACGAATTTCTGCAGCATAACATTTTACGTCCGGAAGACGTAATTTTTGACCTTCTGGTATTTTGAAGTATAAAAATTACGTCCACCAAACGTTAATAAAAGAACGTAAAGATACGTCCCGAAATTTACATCATAACGAAATAGGCCAGGGACCTAACCAAAATTAACCAAAGACGTCGTCCAGACCTCAGAGGTCATCGATGGTTTACTGGGTACTCCGCCATTTTGAATTTGAGGAAATCGTATCCTACGCCGCCATTTTAAAAACAAATAACAACTTGTGATATGTAATTGAAAAGGAATTTAGAGCTCTATTGGAAGGTCTAAAAAAATATACAGAATGCCATTTAAAATTAGCGACCTAACCTCACTTCCGGTCAAACCGGAAGCGATAACCAAAATATTTTTAATGAAAAATTGGCATATACCTAAACCATATTTACTACTAAAATTTCAAATTCCTATATTGAACGATAATTAAGTTAGATTCAGTCAAACGATTTCATTGTCACCCGGTATACTGTGGGGGTAGACCGTCTGCGTTTTATTTCAATTTTCTTTGTGGTCTTCACAATTCAGCCTCTTATTTAAGTTTCTTTTTACTACTTTCCATCGTGTTGTATAAAATTATACCGATCATATTCATAGGTGAAGTTGAGGTGAGGTGCCAGGAATTAATTTAAAGAAATAAGAAATTGCATTTAGCTACCCTGATATGTTATACTTCACTTTGTATAAATACAGTTATTTTCAGGATAATAACGATTTGAAAACGTCTCCTTCTCGAGAACCACGTCATTCTAAAGTTCTGCAATTTCCTTTCAGACTACTTTTCGTTAACCTTTCTTAACTAACCTTCTAATTTCAACACTAATTATTGTATGTTTCATTGTATCTTGATCTTTATAATACCTATGTACGTAGTTCCACGCAAGCATGCAGGCAGGCATGCAAAAACTACACCCTGTGATCTATCAACACTAATTTCTACAACAAAAGCCTCGGTATTTAAAGCTAAAATGTCCTTGGATGACATAATGATACTTCATTAAAAATTTACCGGTGTGTAGTGACCGCATAAATTGTCACGAATATATATATAATAAAATTGAAATGAAAAAGAGCAAGCAACTTTTGTTTTTTTTTTTTTTGATAATATTATATTGTACCGGGTGCGATTGATAAATACGTTCACAAACTAGGTTTTTAATGTATGGTATAGGCAAAGTTATTTATTTATTTATTCTACACAATACTCTACAGAGAAATATATCTCCAAATGGTATAAAATTTTATAAATTAGCGATTTTATATAAAAAAGAAAAAACACAAAATAGATAAGGCAAAAAAAAACAACAACAGATTAAAATTTTAAAATGTTCCTTCTAAAAATAGAAATAAAGGTCTGTCTTTACCGCCAAATAACTTTATTTGCCCCTCTAGGGTAGAAAGCAAGGGTTATAGAAAATACATGAAATGATGAAGAATTAAAATAAATTTCTTAAAGTTGTTGTACTAGTTTCGACTTTAGGGAAAGTCATCTTCAGCAACTAATCATTTAAGAAATTTTGTTATGAAAAGTAGTTAAAACAGTTGGGAGAACAATGGGTGATTCAACAATAAAATACAATGAAATGCAGATTATGCAACCATTGGAATAGACAGCAGCTTATTATAAGGACGAAGTATCTCTATGTAATGGTAGGAGATGATTTAAACGCAAGTAGGATAAAAGACCCTAATCATAATACAGTAATTTAAGAATGTTGAAATTAGAACATGTTGTAAAAGAAGAAATTAATTCCTAATTTAAAATGAGACTGACTTAGTGAGGGGACATGTATATTGTTGTGGTGGATTAGATTTTATGTAAATTAAATTAAATGAAATTGCTTCTCCTTAGAATTGTCAAAACAAAACTATGTCATTTCTGGTAAAAAAAGTTTGGGAATACATCAAGTGGTCATTATTCACATGTTATATTATAAAATAAAATAAAATTTTCTTTTAGTAAAATAAAAACAAAAACATCGTATTAATGAAGGTAAAACATCGTATTAATGAAGGTAATTCTTAGTTTTATAAAAACAAAAACATCGTATTAATTAAGGTAATTCCTTCTAAAAGTTTTGAATGACTGCTGAAATAGGTCGTAGTCCAGGAAATTAGAGTTATAATTCTTTACTAATCTATCCACACAGCCGGGAACTCCATAAATAGTCCGATGAGGCGGTTCCTAAAAGAGCTGCCTACTACGAGTATATCTCTGTGGGACGCGAAAATCAACATTGCAAAGTAATTCGGCGCAGTCTATTTTACCATTAACAATTTTATGCAATAAGAGCACCATGGCATTCTTTCGTTGATTTTCGAGACTGTCCAATCCAACTAGCTGTATCCTAGTTCTATACGGTAAATTTTTGTATGGGAATCTGTATTTGTATAGAAGAAATTTTGCTAATTTGTTCTGGACTGCTTCTAGACGATTTGCATGACATTGGTAAGATGGTGACCAAACTATACTACCATATTCCATGATACTGCGAACAAGGGAGTTGTAAAGACATTTTATCTACTTTCATTTAGTAATATGAATTTTACAGTTCTGTAAATCGTTTTGTAATGGCATCTATTACAGCACTAGTGCTGTAATAGATGCCCTTACAAAACGATTTTTAATAGCAGGTGCATTTTTATTTTTAAAAATGCCTTTTGCCAAATATTTTTATTCATAGATGAAAGTAGATAAAATTTTGTACAATATTCTTGTTGTAAATTCATATAACTACACTCGATGTTTGATTAAACTCGGCTGACGCCTCGTTTAACAACTTTAACATCTCGTGTTGTAATATGAATCTTTACAACACTTATATCGTAAATATCTATTATAGAGGAAATATCATAGATATGGTTACAGTTTCTACGCAAAAAACCCAGCATTCTATAACTTTTAAGGGCAACATTACAAATGTGCTCGTTGAAGGTTACTTCTCGATCGAAGATAACTCCCAAATCGTTCATCTTGGTAATATTTTGAAGATGTTCCCCATCAAGAAAATATTGGAAAAGTACTAGTTCCTTATGATAAAAACTCATAATTTTACATTTTCCGTGGACCAACTTGTTCATTTCAGACTGAATCACCCAGCAATCCTTCAAGGAATTTACGACGTAATAGAACTTGAGATCATACGCGTACAAAAGACATTTGCATTTTTGAAAGTTAATAGTAACATCGTTGACAAAGATCAGGAATATAGGTCCCAAATGTGATCCTTGGGGTACTCCGGATTTAACCACAATCTCTCTTGATGTTATACCATTAATGCCGACATATTGTTTTTGTTCAGTCAGGTAGGGCTTAATGAAATCCAGGTAACAGCCTTCCATTCCGTATGTTTTCAGCTTTCCAACAACAGAGCATGACAAACACAGTCAAAAGCTTTAGAAATGTCGGTGTAAATGACGTCAATTTGGGATCCCCTTTCTATATTTTAAATGAGGTAATCCTGAAAGAGAGTCAAGTTGGTGGCAGTTCACCGCCCCTTAAAAAATCCATGTTGTTCTGGAACCAGAAGTCGCTTAAAGGATTCAAATATTTCGTCTGTTAATATGGCCTCAAATATTTTGGGTATTACAGATAACAAGGAAATCCCTCTATAATTCCCAACATCGGTCTTGAAACCAGACTTGAAAATGGGGAACAGGATAGATTTTTTCCACTGTGTGGGAAAGTGGGCTGCATCGAATGACTTTAGGAAGAAAATACACAAAGGTCTGGCCAGTGATGCTGTGCACCCCTTCACAAAGACAGGAGGTAAGCCGTCAGGTCTTGAACTCTTATTTACATCCACAGGATTAACTTTAGTTAAAATCTCTTCCTCGGTGAAACCATGTAGTGTGAGTGTAGCATCCAAGTGCTTAAGGTGCATTAGAGGTATTTTGATATTCGGGTGATCAGTATAACATGATTAGAAGTGTTGGAAAAACGCTTCTACTATAGATTCAGGCGTACTCCTTGTCACACCGTCATACTCCATGGTTTTAGGAATTCCTTTATCTTTCTTTAGGGAGTTAACAAAGACCAAAAATACTTGATATTTGATGGAATTGTATGTTCAGTATTGGATACGAAGATAAAGTAACATAGATCCATCAGGTACTTACTCTCTCTCTTCGAACCTCTGAATATCTGTCATAGTCGAGTTGTAATCCAGATTTCCTGTATTTCTTATAGGTAGAGCTTGTTCTTAAAGTTGATGATGTTTTTGAGCTCAGGGCTGTACCATTTGGGAAATTTGTCTTTTTTTATCTTTTTTTTTAGGAACAAATCTATCAACACCGCTGAAAATTACGTAGTAGAATTTTTGTAGCACAACGTCAACGTCCTCATTTGAATTCAGGAAATCCCAGTTTACAGCAAAGAAGTAGCTGTTAAGTGCCATGTAGTTGGCCCTGTCGAACATTTAAACCTCTGTTTCAGTCCTAACCTCCAAACAAGGGATGGCTCCAAGACCCATAGAAACTTGCAAGGGAGAATGATTCTGCTAAGAGAAACGTCACATCTTGTTACTTTCACGTGTTCAAATTTATCACACAATATCAAATCCCGAAGTTTTCCGTTGCAATTAGTGGCATTATTAATTTGATCAAGTTCTAGATAATAAACATTGTTTATCACAATCTTCGCAGAGGAGCCACCCAGTCCAGACGGCATCAAGTGCTCATCGTCAAGCTCCCATATAATCTCGGGTAGATTAAAATCTCCAAATATTATAAATTTGGCGTTTTTGTAGCTTTGTCGAAGATCCTCCATAGTGTCCACAAGGTCCTGGTATACTTGCTGAGATGAGTTCGGAGGAGTATAAACTGCTCCAATAATGAGTGTCTCGGCTTACAGCCTTACTTGAACCCACAAGTCTTCAAACACGACACCACTACCACTCCGTATCTGTTTGCAGTCAAAGTCAGATAAGGGTACCCCCACCTCTCTTGCAGTTAAGCGCACCGTAATCTCTGTCCTGACGGAACACCTGTTAATTGCTCCCAAAGAATTCAGAGCTCAAAATCTCCTTAGACAACCAGGATTCCATAAACACTATACACTCATAATTGCAGGTACCAGTAGCCATCAGTACTTCGGTCGTTTTTGTACGAAGTCCTCTAACATTTTGATAGTAAAATGTTAATCTTTCCGGAGTGGGATCATCGAGTGTTAAAACTTCATGAAGTGCCGAGGCTTCCACCAGAAATTTCCTGTTCTCAATATCGTATTCGGCTGAGGAGCAGCCGCCTTTATCGGAAACATTCGACGCTTAAGATGCTGGTCAGTCTCGTTTCTACTCTTAATAAAATTTAAATATATATATTTCATTATTTCGAAATTGGTTTCATAATTTAGATTATCAGCGTCGAGACAGAATTATGTAACTTAGAGGCCATCAAAAATCCCATAAGTTAAAATTCACATTAAATGCTTTGTCTGAAACAGGATAGGAGAGTAGAATCGGAGCAGCAAGAGCGATAGTTTTACGATTCGATGATGTCATCGAATATGTAAATGATATTAACAATTAAATTCACGATGTAGAAACTCTTAAGTGACTAAAGGAATGCTCACTTTTGAATCTATTGTTGCAGTCCACGTGTGGTACGAGATACGTCTGAACAATATGAGTAAATTCTGGCAATCGGGTCAAGTTAACCCAACGGTCGCTATTGATTCATTGCTTACTTTTTGCAACTAAATTCAGGAATATCGTAATAGAGGATTTGATAAAAGCATTGCAGAAGCGCGATCATTTGTAGAAAAAAATTAATTTCCATTAGAATTAAAAAAAAAAAGATTAGCAAAAAAGAAACGAATGTTCAGCTATGAATATACTGATGAACCTATACAATCCACTGACATGCAATTAACTTTTTAATACAATAGATGCTATCATTGTATTAAATTTAGTGAGGCGAAAAGCCGAAAAGTGTGTTTATTATAATCTATATTTGTCTGTATCTGTGGGTCATTAATTATCATTAGCAACAATGACTTTATCCTTGGTACGCATTTGCATACAGGGTGCCCGGGAAACTGTGGGAGATCTCTCAAGTTCAGATAGAACATCAAAATATAAGATTGGCTTTTTAGTTTACCAACTGCGGACTAAGCTTAATGCTTAAATTTTTAACACCCTCTATGATAAAGACTTAAAAAAAAAATATGGGCAGCTTGCACCCTAGACTAAACAAAAAGGTACTCTTGTTTATTGTTGATAAAATAAACTGTCTTCGAGAAAAAGAATAAAAAACGAATAGTTGCAGAAGACCTATGTTCGCACAAAATGTGCGTTTTATTGATCTATCGGGACCAAAAAAACGTATTGTTGTTGCAAACGTTACTATGGTAAAGTATGTTCACAAATATAGGAAACCGACCTAAATGACTGCTATTACTAGGGTACTCAAAATATAATAAACAACAATAAACCAGTTCTGTGAAATGATATGGGCGTAATAAATTTTAAGTACCGTACTTTTGTTCATTTGAAAATGTTTCCTCCTTGGTGTTCTAGTGAGATTTGTGAAAGAAATGAAACTGAGGTAAATAACAGAGTGCATTTATCAACAGATGCCAAACAGATTATAAAGAATGTGTGTTTGACATTAATGTCGCGCGGAAATTTGTGCCCTAAAGAAGTTGTAAAGGAAACGGCTCAATCCTTTTCCACAGTTTGGAAAATTACACAAGGGCCAATTTTGGAACGCAGAAAAAGAAGTGATATTGGAAAATCAAGAACGTTGAACCAAGGGGACGAGGAACTTATACAACGAAAAATTTATAAAATATATGAAGGGAAAAGTGTACCAACGTTGGACAATTTAATGAAAAGGCTGACAACAGATGAAACAGAAATTAAGTGCTCAAGAAGGACATTGTGGAAGCGCCTTCAACACATGGGCTTTAAATTCAAAAGGATTAATAAAAAGCAGGTTTTGATGAAGTCCAAACGTCTTCAAGAATGGCGGTGGGAATATCTGACAAAAGTAAATGAATACAGGTAGGCCGATCATTTATTTAGATGAAACGTGGTTTGACACCCACGACACCCCGTAAAGTGGTTGGGTCGATTCTAGCGGCAAATGTGAAACACGTGCCCCGTCAAATCGTGGAAAAGGAATAACAATCTTACATGCTGGTTCTAAAGATGGGTGGGTGCCAAATGGTCTATCTCTCTCGACAAAAATTATAAGTGAATCATGTGTTAACTATCATGAAGACACAACAGCGGAGTTATTTGAAAATTGGTATGAAACTAAATTATTGCAGAACATTTCACCAAACAGTGTCATTGTTATGGATAACGCTAGTTATCATAGTAGACACTTAAACAAAGTTCCTTCTTCAAAAGATACTAAAGTCAAAATTCAAGAATATATGTTTGGTAATGACATAATATGTTGTCATGAAAACTATAGGAAGAAAGACTTATTAGATATGCTTAGAAGTATGTCTATTCAAAAAGAATATTACTGCGATGAACTTGCGAAAAGCATGGGGCACATCATAGTATTGCGGCTACCGCCTTACCACTGTATATTTAACCCTATTGAACAAATATGGTACCAACTTAAAGCTGGAATTCGTCGCATTAATATTTCACCCACACTTAATTCTCGTGTATTAACTCTAAATTATGATGAAACTAAACAAATTTCTGAGGTGAACTGGAAAAACTGCGTACAACATGTAAAGAAAGTAGAAGGAAGTTACATTTGTATGAGGAATGCAACAGAAAGGTTTATTATTACTTTAGATGATGATAGCGATAGTGAAGTAGATTTAGTTGGGTAATTTATAAATTAGTACAATAATTTAGCATTATAAGTGTAAGTGTAAGGCCTTAATTCTATTTTTATATTTTGAATTTAATAAACCTAAATAAACATCAGTTTCATATTTATTTGCTGCTAAATGAAATATTTTAACACTATGTATTTTCTAAGACGATCCTAGCTCAGTCGGCATTGTTTCAATACCCCTATTTAGGTAGAAATAAATAAGTGTCATTTGGTCAGTTTCTTATATTTGTGAATACACTTTACCCGACGAATGAGTAACAGGAACTGACCTTAATAACGGTACCCTTTAAAAATATCCAAAATATGAGAACATTCTCTTAATAAAGTTTTTGATATTTCATCTCTGCTACAATCTAAAATTATTTTTAAGTATACAGGGTGTCTCAAAAAAGAGTACTTAATACAAAAATTATATTTTTATATAGCGTATGAAGCCTATATGGGTTCTGAATTTAACTTTCAATTTGCATGGGGATCGAATTCAGCGTTGCCAACTTATATATAAAACAATAGAAATGAGTCAAAAACATACTTTTTTTATACTATTATATTATGTTCGCCACTATTTGTTAATTTCCTTGACAAATTCACATGTAATCTATCGCTGGCCTAGTTTATCCTAAACTATCTTAACTTTTCGATTCTATTATACAAGGTGTCCAAAATATTTGTTCAAACATCTATATTTTCAATTCTATTTTAATTGAATTTCTTAAATACAACACCCTATATATTCTTTTTGGATAGGTAGAGGAGGACCTACTGCCTGCCTACTACTTTAGGTGATGGTAGCAAGTGCAGCAGTGAAGTAGATTTAGTTGGGTTATTTATTAATTAATATAATAATTTAGCATTATAAGTGTAAATGTAAGACCATAATTTTCTATTTTTATATTTTGAATTTAATAAACTTAAATAAACATCAGTTTCATATTTATTTGCTGCTAAATTAAATATTTCAATACTATGTATTTTCTAAGACGGTCCTAGCTCAGTCGGCATTGTGTCAATACCCCTATTTAGGTAGAAATAAATAAGAGTCGTTTGGTCAGTTTCTTATATTTGTGAATACACTTTACGAAATTATTAAAATGCAGGATACTTTGAAATTTGTTATCTTTTACATCGCTGACACATTGATCCTTTACTTTGATGTTATTTATTGATTTTTGGATTTCGTGGTAAATTTAATTGTGAATGAACTCAAACTATGGAATACACGTCTATTGAGTATGCAGATATGCATCTGATGTATTTTATTGCGTCTTGCAATACTTTAGAAGTCAGAACGTTACATCACGAAAGATTTTCTAATCGTACTATGCCAAACCAGAAGACATTTTAACAAGTTGACCATCGTCTAAGGGAGAATAGTGGGCGATTTCAGTTAATATGATAATACATATTATTGGCTTTCTTCATAATTTTAGGAAAGTTCGGAAAAATAGTATTAATGCTGGTCTGAGAAGAACCGTACGTACGCCGTAATGAGAAGAGAATATTTTAAATCCTGTAGATGACACTCCATCAACGAGCACTCAAAAATTATCAGCACAAACTTAACAACTTAAAATGAAACTTTTCTATTGTTTCAATGACTTTCGTATCACAGCTTGTTGTCGAGAAAACAAAATAGAAATCATGGCCTCTTTTATTAAAATAAACCATAAATTCGTTTATTATTCTTTTCTCGTAAACGGTTCAATTTATCGACATTGAACAAGAGTACCTTTTTTTTAGTTTAAAGTGCAAGCTATCCAAACTTTTTAAGTCTTTATCATACAGGGTGTTAAAAATATAAGCATTAAGTTGTAAAGCTTACTCCTTACACACACAGACGCGGCCACGGCCGCGGTGGTGATCATATTAGCGGTCGAGCGTATTCACACCAAAGCGGTGAGTGGAGCTGTAGGGTAGTTGCCGTTTACAGATTTTATGTATACGAAAATATATTTTTAAACGTCCAGGTTTCATTTTCATTTCTATTATTTGTTATTATGATAGACGATGTGGAAGAAGAGACTTTGTTACTATTAGCTCTTTGTCCCCCACCTTCTTTTTAGCCCTTATATTTTTATAATTTAGATGGCTCAAATCAAAAAGTATGGTACTTATATAATTTAACATTTTCTATTAATAATTCTATTATATTATTTGCCATTACTACTGTCACTTCCCGCAGTCAATCGACGGAATTTCGAATGGTTTCAGCCGGTATGTTATGTGTCTCCAATCTAATTTTGTTTTTCAAATCTTCAATATTATTTGGCCTATTTTGGTAAACCTTTTCTTTTAAATATCCCCAAACAAAATAGTCTAGAGATGTTAAGTCTGGGGACCTCGGTGGCCATTCAATTGTACCACGTCGTCCAATCCAGCGACCTGGAAATATCTGATCTAAATATCTTCTCACATTGACACCAAAATGCAGGGGGCACCATCTTTCTGAAACCAAATTGTTTCATTAGGTATATCTGGATCTACTTCGTTGAGAATTACAGCTAGAGCAGGCCTCAACTCGAAGGTTACGGAATCCAGGTACCGTTCAGCTGTGAGGTTTCCTTCCAAAAATAATTGCCCTAAAATTCGGTTATTAATGATACCTGCCCATACATTTACTTTCTGGGGCCGCTAAGTATGCGCTTCAAATATCCATCGTGGATTTTCTTGACTCCAGAAACGATAATTATGTTTGTTAACCACATAGAAAGTACTAATTTCAGCACTAATTCTGACTTGTAAAGATTCTAAGTCATTTGGATGGTTAACGTAGACTTTGTTGTTTGGTTTGTTGGGGATCGCGCTGGCCAGTCAATAGCACCTCTTCTGCCTATCCAACATCCTAGAAATTGTTCGCTTATGTATTGTCTAACATTTGTCGCGTAATACGTAGGTGCTCCATCTTGCTGGAACCATACCTATTCGTTTATGCCATTATTTATACCAGGTAAAACCATTCTGCAAGAAGGAATTATGCGATTCCTGAGAAGGTCCATATATTTTCGCCATTCAAATTACCATCTATAAAAAAAGGTCCCACAATATGTCTACCAACTATGCTTGCCCAAACATTAACTTTTTCGGGCCTCTGAGTGGGACCTTTCTGGAACCAGTGAGTATTCTTAGCAGACCAATAACGATAATTGTGTCTATTAACAATGCCATTTAAATGCCATGGTGAAATGATACAATATGGCGTTCATAAGAAAAAACGAACCTGATAATGGTATAAAATAACTGAAACGTTGCGTTGAAAATACAATTGCAGAACTGAAACATACTGAAAAAAATGTTTTAAAAGAAAATGCTTTTACAGATTGCTAAAATAGTGATAAATAAGAAAGCTACAGCATATTTTCGAAAACGCAACTTTTTGTTTTTTTTTTATTATTTCAAAAACAACAAAAGATAGAAGCGCGTCTCCCTAAAAATACAAATACTTCTTAATTGCTATTAAAATGTAAATCTGAAATTTATAAAAATTAAATAAAAATTATGAAGCAATCGTTATTTTCTGATTATTTAAAAAAATAGGAATTTCAAAAAAAACATAGGTATATTACATTGTATAATATATACAGAGTACCAAAAAAGTCGCGCATAATGCCTGTTACTTTTGAATTACCTCGTATACGAAAAAGTGACCTTTATGAAAATTCCGTTCACATTTAGTCTTGCCCTGCCACTGTAGGGTCGTTTGCTAGTGTTATTTTTTTTTGCCAACGCGCTAACATATTACAATAGAAATTATTCTGATCGTCAAGATTACTTAAAATAGGCGCCCTCTTTAATGGTTTACAATCCTCCATGATTCCCTTGATTTGTTGTTCCATGATGATCCATCCTATTCTTAAAATATACCATTTTAGCAGCTCTGATAGCTTTTCTATACAGGGTATTTCAATATTATACCGACAAATTGAAAGAGGTTATTTTTGACAAAAAATTATGAAAAAAGTTCCCATTAATGGAGGTACAGAAACCTCTTGCTTGTAAGATACAGGGTGTTAAAATTTTAATTTTTTATCGGTTTTTCCTATTTATTTTATGCTTGCTTAAAGATTATTTATTCAAATTCTGTACTTTTGTTACAAATTAAAGTATCTAAATAATTAACTTATTGTCTTTTAAAACTATCTACAGGGTGTTATTTTTTTGGTCGTCACGAGCACTGCGACCCCCCCCCCCCCAATTTTTTTTTGATACGACACTGACTATCCTTTTATATAAAACCAACTTTTTTGGTATATCATTTACCTTTTTTATTTATTGCACTATTTTGATTTCTTATACGGTTCGGCTGATATTTGGTAAAATATGATTTAAAGCAGGGCTACACTTTTAATCTGGTCAAATAAGAAGAAATTTGTACATTATAAATTATAATTTAGTCATCACAAAAACATTGACAATAAACCCATTTTCACCCCTGTAGATAGTTTTAAATAAAAATAGGTTAATTCTTTAGATACTTTAATATGTAACAAAAGTACAGGATTTGAATAAATAATCTTTATTCAACGTCTGCTAGTTATAGAATTATTATTTATGTCATTTTAGACAAGTAAAGTAACAAATAACGCACTAGTGAGTTATAAATCATAACACACTAGTGGGTCATGATTATAACTTACGCAGGCACATCTTTTATCACACCAGTCGATAAATTCTTTGAAGATTTTGTCATAACTATCTCTTGACTTGTGGGGAATAATAAATGAACACGCTAGGTCAGCTTCCTTTTGAATTTCGGCTGGAGTTTTTTTATGTTATGAAAAACCACCATCGAAAATATAAAAAATAATAATTTGATTTACTCTCTTCAAATTTTTGTTATTAATCAATTCCATAACAACAACAATCACACTAGCCTACTTTTACGTGTCAAATTTGTCATTTAAAACTATATCAATTAAAATATTTAACAGGGCTTTCCAGGTTACATTGAGACAATATAATTTTCTATTTTCTATTAATATCATCAAGTGTTGAATAAACTTTTGTATGGCACTCGTGTGTTAGGTCATAAGGGTCAGTGGGGAATTAGCCCTCTCGGCCTACGGCCTTGAGGCACATCCTTTATCACACCAGTCGATAAATTCTTTGACGGTTTTGTCATAACTATCTCTTGACTTGTTGGGAATAATAAATAAAAACGCTAGGTCAGCTTCCTTTTGAATTTCGGCTGGAGTTTTTTTATGTTATGAAAAACCACCATCGAAAATATCAAAAATAATAACTTGATTTACTCTCTTTAAATTTTTGTTATTAATCAATTCCATAACAACAACAATCACACTAGCCTACTTTTACGTGTCAAATTTGTCATTTAAAAATATATCAATTAAAATATTTAACAGGGCTTTCCAGGTTACATTGAGACAATATAATTTTCTATTTTCTATTAATATCATCAAGTGTTGAATAAAATGTTGTATGGCACTCGTGTGTTAGGTCATAAGGGTCACTGGGGAGTTAGCCCTCTCGGCCTACGGCCTTGAGGCACATCCTTTATCACACCAGTCGATAAATTCTTTGACGGTTTTGTCATAACTATCTCTTGACTTGTTGGGAATAATAAATAAAAACGCTAGGTCAGCTTCCTTTTGAATTTCGGCTGGAGTTTTTTTTATGTTATGAAAAACCACCATCGAAAATATCAAAAATAATAATTTGATTTACTCTCTTCAAATTTTTGTTATCAATCAATTTCATAACAACAATAATCACACTAGCCTACTATTACGTGTCAAATTGGTCATTTAAATCTATATCAATTAAAATATTTAACAGGGCTTTCCAGGTTACATTGAGACAATATAATTTTCTATTTTCTATTAATATTATCAAGTGTTGAATAAAATGTTGTATGGCACTCGTGTGTTAGGTCATAAGGGTCACTGGGGAATTAGCCCTCTCGGCCTACGGCCTTGAGGCACATCCTTTATCACACCAGTCGATAAATTCTTTGACGGTTTTGTCATAACTATCTCTTGACTTGTTGGGAATAATAAATAAAAAAGCTAGGTCAGCTTCCTTTTGAATTTCGGCTGGAGTTTTTTTATGTTATGAAAAACCACCATCGAAAATATCAAAAATAATAATTTGATTTACTCTCTTCAAATTTTTGTTATTAATCAATTTCATAACAACAACAATCACACTAGCCTACTTTTACTTGTCAAATTTGTCATTTAAAAATATATCAATAAAAATATTTAACAGGGCTTTCCAGGTTACATTGAGACAATATAATTTTCTATTTGCTATTAATATCATCAAGTGTTGAATAAAATTTTGTATGGCACTCGTGTGTTAGGTCATAAGGGTCACTGGGGAATTAGCCCTCTCGGCCTACGGCCTTGAGGGCTAAACATTTCCCAACGTGACTTATATACAGGGTGTCCCACGGTGGATGGCGTATTAGACGTTTATGGAGAACTAAATAACGGATCATTTTGAAAATTTGGCAACCGAGATAAACGGTCATGGTCTACAGTTTAAAAATATTTTTGACCATGCGGTGTTGCCGCTTCTACTCTAAACCGGTGGCAGCATCGCTATTTTAAATAGAACACCCACAGAATAAAACTAGCTTTCAGAATATGTATACTCTGCCTAATACCTAACTTCAAGTTTTCGATTTATTAGCGTTTATTCATAAAACTTCATAAATCGACAAACTGTCAACGGTTTTAATAGTAGTAGGCTATGGAAACAAATTTGTTGTTACATAGTCACCATGGCAACTTGTTTTACAGAAATGTCATTCTTTTAATAATTGTGATTTGAGTACCTACGATGGCGGAAATAATAATCTAAATCTAAATAATATCTTGAAAACCTGCCTCTCTTCTGACATGGGGATTCTCATTCGCCCAAAAGTGGGGATTATGACGATTGAAAATGCCGTGCCTCGAAAATTTGGAGTCGTCAGTCCATATAATTTTACTAAAGAATTTTGGATTTTCCTGGATATGCACTAGCATCATTTCGCAAAACTCGACTCTCTTTTGACTACTGATTTCAGGCTTAAGAGCTTGAACCCTGGTAAATTTATAATCATGCATTCCATGTTTCCTTAGAATTCTTTCTACCGATGAATGTGCAATCTCTAGGTCTTCTTCGGCGCTGCGCACGGAAGCGTGAGGATATGCAAGAATGTATGCCAGAACATTAATTTTACTCTTTTTATTAAAAGTCACGGGTCTGGGCAAGTTTCTTGGTGCTTTTAAAATTGATCCAAACTGTCTAAAATTGTTCTGAAGCCGAATAATTTTTTTGTTATTCATTTGCGGCAAATTCGGATACATTTCATTAAATTTTCTGCAGGTTCTGCTAATTATTTGATCACACTGTCCATGGAAAATAAATAAATTCATTAAAACTGTATTAGAGTAATTATTATTTTCCGCCATCTACTCAAATCACAATTATTATTAAAAGAATGACATTTCTATAAAACAAGTTGCCATGGTGACTATGTAACAAAAAATTTGTTTCCATAGCCCACTACTATTAAAACCGTTGAAAGTTTGTCGATTTATGAAGTTTTATGAATAAACGCGAATAAATCAAAAACTTGAAGTTAGGTATTAGGCAAAGTATACATATTCTGAAAGCTAGTTTTATTGGCTTTTCAAATCCGTATTATTATACAGGGTGTTCCATTTAAAAAAATTATTTTTCTGGCCTTTTTGTAAGTTACCGACATAAATTAATTTCTGTACCGCCCTGTATACTTAAACTAAGATGTGACCAAAATATCAAATGCCTAGATGTATTGTTCAGGTGTGACCCAAACTTCAGCTTAAAATTGTTTAATAGAAGGGAGATATTAAAATTTATTGGAAGTCCTTTTTTCGTAAAAAAAAATTGAAATTAATTTATTCCCGAAAAACGGCTACAGATAGGTATAAAAACATATTAAGAGAAGTTGCTCATAATTATATGCGGAAATCGAAAATTGAAAAATATACAGGGTGTTCTATTCAAAATAGCGATGCCGCCACCGGTTTAGAGTAGAAGCGGCAACACCGCATGGTCAAAAATATTTTTAAACTGTAGACAATGATCGTTTATCCCGGTTGCCAAATTTTCAAAGTGATCCGTTATTTAGTTCTCCATAAACGTCTAATACGCCATCCACCGTGGGATACCCTGTATAACATAACACACTTTTACCATAAATAACTATTAAGCACGTATAAAATAAATCGGAAAAACCGAAAAAAAATTAAAAGTTTAGCAACCTGTATCTTACAAACGAGGGGTTTCTGGATCTCCATTAATGGGAACTTTTTCCACTATTTTCTGTCAAGGAATCACCTGTTTCAGTTTGTCGGTATAATATTGAAACACCCTGTAGATACTGCGTTACCAGATATATTTTAAGGTTTTTCATGTTATTGCTCTCATTTGATATCGCACACCTGTAAATGATAAATTCAGTTTAATTTTTAATTTACGTGACGAACAGACAAACACACACAAGCATTTTGTTTTCAAAATTTTAGCACCAAACACTAAAAAATCATAAACTTAATAATCGATTATACTTAAGCAAAACTTTAACTTGTTTCCTCTTATAAATTAATCATTAAAATAATTTCGGTTGCTAAGAGCCATTAAGCGTTATGAGAACATCCCCATAAAATAACAATTATCCCAATTTGTGGGGTCAAACGGGTATAATGAAATTAGGCTAATTTTAGTACTGATGTCCGAAATCATCAGTATTATTAACATCTACAAAAGTAAATGGTAATAAATCAAAGGGTTTGCAATAAAATAGTTTCTCTCCAAATTGTATTAAAAGCGGATTTTTATATATAATTTTATATAGTCAGTAACTCTTTTTGAAAGCTAGTTTGCAAATGTACTTTGACCCAAGAAATTTTCAATGTCAAAGAAAGAAGTAACAAGCCATTCATGAATATTATAATAATTTTTTTAGTACTTCAGAAATATTATTTATACAAAAATAATTGAAATCAAACTTAAAAGAAATTTCACTGTTGTTAAACAAGAAAAATAAACAATTAACAAACCCTTATGTTCCTCCTACACTTACGAAAACTTTGTAGAACTGGCAACACCCTGGCGATAGGCCGTCGATACCCCATCAGCAATTTAAAGTGCGAACTATTTTTTCGGACTGGGAAAATTAATAGAGCAGCATATAAATACAAATTTATATGCTATAGACAAGAACAGCAAATAGTTAAAGGTTTTGCCAATTGGGTGATCCCTTACCAGCTTTAAAATCAGTTGGTGTTTGAGATATGCGATATTGGGAATCGGACAGCGGCGTGACTGGTTGAAATGATTCACTGTAATTTATATATTTCATTTTCTGCTATAACCTATATTTTATTATATTATCAGTATGGCTTTTTGGCGACAATTTCAAACAGAAAGTCAAGGTGAATTATCGCAGGAATATAATAAGTCGGTACCAGAGTCGGCCATCGATAGCGAAATAAGTCCGGAATTAGGAAACAAAGATTTACATGTTCAATGCCAACGCAATATTTTAAATATGTACGCGTGTTTAAGAAAAAAAAATCCTGGAAAAACAGAAAATGTAGGTGTAATGAATTAGCACAACTTGGGTTTTATAAGAATCTATAACGTAATTAATTTGGGGAATGCAACCGGTCACTTCATAAAGCGCAAACCAATAAATCAATAATTCAAAACGCCTGACAATACACCAAGGGATTTTATTCTGCGAACAATTTACAATTTTTACGAGGATGAAATAGTGCCGACCTTAGAACTGGTTCGTGATAAATAGTGAGGTTACCCTGATTATAAGTACCAGTTTTTAGAAACATTGCGTGGTGTCTTGTTAAAATGTGGCTTGAAAGATAAAAAATTAGATAATCTAATGGTTATAATGGAATTCCCGCGTATCATTTAACTACGACAGAGCTATTTGCGCAAAATAAAGGAGTAGCATGAATCCGATGAAAGTATAATTTATTTAGACGAAACTTGGTTTGATACACATGATGTTGTTTAGTATGGTTGGATAGACAGTACAAATTGTACTTTTGGTACACCCTTTTCGAGAGAGGAAAAACGCGTTCTCATGCCGGAAGTAAAGATGGCTTTGTACCTAATGTGTTGCTCTTATCAGCAAAGGATATCACTCAATAATCAATCTCTAACTTTAAGCGTAGTTGTCCTTGATAATATTCGGCAGGTAATAACGAAATGAGCAGCGATGTATGGAAAAATTGGGTAGCTCATGTTATAAAAACAGAAAATGGATATTTTGTTTCGCCACCTATAGCGCGAGTAGTAAACCGGGAAACGATTCCACTTCTGATGAAAGTTCTGACTATTCCAGTCATTAAGTTGTTCATGAATTTTAAATTAATTATGTTCGTTTAATCCGTATCTTAAAAACTTGTTATATTACAGAACGTGAATTCTAACTACTAGCTATATAATTAAAAGAAATAGTCCATTCTCAAAGTGGAGTTGAAATTATAGGGAAAGGACAAAAAGCCAAATAATTAATTTCTTAATATATTTTACAAACTTTAAAGCTCCATCAACTTCACCTTCCACCTATAATTTTCTCTCTACTGCTAATACTAACAGCAACATTTCTTTTGTCTCCTGAGGATAAAGGTCACTACCTTCGAAACATGTAGACTTATTAATACGAAAAAATTGAGCCTTTGATTGCTCTTTTATTAAATCAGTGGCGAAAGACTTTTTGACTTTCTTTCCTTTCTCTATACTAGCTATACAGGGTTAGGAAAAATTACTAGAACGGTCGATTATTTCAAAAGATATACGAGTTAGCAAAATATGTCTTTTATAAAAGTTGTAAGGCTTTTAAAAATCTACATATCTGTAATAAACTGGAATATACAGGTGCGCCCAAAAAGTTGTGGAGAGTCAAAGTTATATTTTTTTAAATAGAACACTCCATATATTATTACTTATTTTGATCGTCCAGTCAATTTTAAACATTTTCTATTAATCATATGCTATGCCTAAACTTATTAGTTCGCGAGATATCATGACATTTTGATCAGTTACAAAACACAAAGTAAATTTAACAATTTAATAAGTTAACAATACATGAAAAAAAAATCGGTATAACAAGTCATGGAACACAGCTCTATTTTTTAATAAATGTTGGAAATGACCCCCATTTACTAACTGACAATGATACAAATTGTCGCAAAAATGTCTTTGGGTATTTAAAACCATTTTTCTTGTTATTCTCTCACTTTCATTTAAAATTTTAATTCTTAATTTTCCTAAATTATTGGATTTGTTCCGATAAACATTGTTTTTCAGGTGACCCCAATAAAAAAAATCTAAGGGCGAAAGATCGGAGGATCGTGAAGGCCCATCGATAGACCCTCTTCTTCCTATCCATCTATTTGGGAACGTGACATCCAAAAATCCTCTAACTTCACGAAAAAAATGCGGAGGAGCTCCATCTTGCTGATACCAGGTTAAGTTAATATCGAGAGTTAAATTGTGTATAGTTGGAACTATTTCTCGCCGAAGAAGCTGGAAATATCGTTCACCGTTCAAATTTCCCTCGATAAAAAAGGGTCCAATTACATGTCCCGCTAACAATCCAGCCCAGACATTAACTTTTTCTGGGAACTGTGTATGCAGTTCTTCATACCAGTTTGGGTTATTTCGCCCCCAGTAACGGCAATTTTGTTTATTGACCAATCCGTGTAGTGTGAAGGTCGCTTCATCCGAAAAAAACAATATTGTTTGGAAAATGCGGATTCTCTTCAATCTTTCTCATAATTATTTCGCAAAATTTTAGTCTTCGATCATGGTAAACACCACAAAGTTCATTTTATCAGTATGAAGAACGGTTCTTACAGATTATTGATCAATTTCATGATCCAAAGCAAGCTGATTGGTGGATTGTCTGGGATTTTCTTGTATCGAAAGCAGAATGTCTAATTTTTTATCATCGGCGGTAGCACTCCTAGGTCTACCAGATCTTTGTCGGTTTTTTACACTTCCAGTCATTCTGTAACACTCCACAGTTCGAAAAACTGCATTTTTTTAAATTTCCCTATCTGGGAGTGCAAATTGTTAATCATATCACATACCTACCTCCTGATATGATCTCTGCTTATCGCCATATCCCCATATACGACTACGTTCAAATAGGCATTGTTATCCGTTATTATTTAAAACGCCGATATCTCGGAAACTAATAAATTTAGGCATAGCATACGATTAATAGAAAATGTTTAAAATTGACTAGACGATCAAAATTAGTAATAATATACGGGGTGTTCTATTTAAAAAATAAAACTTTGACTCTCCACAACTTTTTGGGCGTACCTGTATATTCCAATTTATTACAGATATGTAGATTTTTAATAGCCTTACAACTTTTATGAAATATATTTTTTGCTGACTCGTATAGGTATCTTTTGAAATAATCGACCGTTCTTGTAATCTCTCCTAACCCTGTATATTCCAACTAATATAGTACCTGCCCTTATCCTTTCTTGGCAAGGAAAACTCATACTTCTTCGCGGTCCTGGCTGGACAAAGACAGTTTTTATAAATTGTTTTCGGCAAAATCAGCATTTTTTTTTACCGAAAGACCATTTTAAAAATATTAAATGCATGTCTTCTTTTCAGGCGAAGTCACGGGTACAAACCTTTTATCGATATGAACTATAATGAACAAGCTGTAATATGTACTATTTAATTATATTAAAAGTTTACAACAATCCGCATTTAAATTCTTTGGTAGGAGCGACGCCTATGGTCACGACTTTAATGCTTTTTTATGTCATCAAATTAAGCTTGGAACAACTATAATAGATTCAATTGCACATCTCGCGCCTGGTCTCTTATCTCAGGGTGTATTATTGGCAATAACTCATCCTCACTTTCAATTAGATCAGGGTTGAACAGTTAAGCTGGATTTATAAACTCGAAAAGTTGGCGAGGTTGAGGTTCAGTTGGTGTCGGAAATAGGAGTTCAATTTAAACTAAAGGGAACACTTAGTTCCATTTATACACTCGTTCATGTTGTTGACGTAAAGCTCATGTAAGGTTCAAAAACTTCCCGGGTAGTTCGAGATAACCAATTTTTATGCTCGGAGTTCGGAATATCTAACCTCACAAACTTGATCATAACTTCTACCTCACCAACTTTTCAAGTTTATAAATCCAGCTTTACTTGACAATTTTTTAAAATTGATAATGACATTAAAGTAAACATAAACAATTCAACAAACGTCATCAGCGGTAAACATAGTAACGAAGAACCAGTTACCTTTGTTAATAATTTTTTAGATAATTATTGATAATGAAACGCAAGTAATAAATATAAAAAAGGCAATATTGCGTGAAATTGGAACAAATTTGGAAAAACAATTATTTGTTTCTCACGGCAGAAAAGCAGATTTAATACCTTGGCTGATTTCCAGCCGCGGCATTAAATCTTATGCTTTTCTGCCTAGGCACAAGCCAAAGTTATGAACAAAGAAAATAAAATAATAGGTTGCAAAATACACGGCAAAAGTGAGGTTAGGGAGGATGAAAATCAAGAATTAGAGAACTTGATGGAAGAAGATAAACCGAAAACCATAGTAAAACACATCTTAAAAAAAAACTTTCATTCCCTTTTAGAATAAACTGCAGAAAGATATGCAAGACCTAAAACATTCTGTGCAATACATTTCGGACTCATTCGAAGATCAAAAGAAGACGACTGAAAAACTGCTTGCGGAGATGAAGCTGCTCAGAGACGAAAACAAAGCATTAAAGCAGAGATTGGAAGTTCTGAACTAACCTGAACAGAAGGAACGTCAAGATAACATGATTATCACTGGTATCCCAAGCCAAGAAAATGAAAACACGAAACAGGTTATACATCAGGTTCTTCAAACAATGGAACTGAATACGCAAAATAAAATGATAGACTGTTATAGAATGAAACGAAAAAAAAATATGGACCTATCTTCTTGAGATCACCCGAACAGAACATAAAAGCAGATGTATATGGTAAAATCAAAAAATTAAAAGGAATTGAGGTAAAGGAATGTGGACTACAGGGTAAAAATGGGAACATATTTTTTAACGTAGATCTTACAGCTACGAATCAACTGTTGTTTAGAAGTACTCGAATCTTTAAAAAGGAAAATAACTTTAAAGCAGCATTTTAAACAATCTTTGTCTTAAAAAATTAAAAACTACAAAAATAAGAGAAATAAAGGGCTTAACATATTAAAGACGACCAAAAAAATAGCAGAACAGTTCAACACATACTTCTCGGAAATGGGAAAGAACTTAGCTTCAAAAATTAATCCTTCTGTGAACCAACACTTTGAAGAAGAAGACTGCAGAGAGTCAATTTACCTTGAGCCGACAGACTTAATAGAAATACATAATACCGTAATCTTAAGAGTAACAGCTCACCAGGCGAGGACAACATAACAAAAACAGATTTGATACTACTTTTTGATATTGTAAATAATAGTAAATACAGTTAATAACATACTCGAAACTGGCCTGTTCCCTGAGGAACTTAAAATCGCAAAAATAACACCAGTATACAAAAAAGATTCACCAAAACAACTGAACAATTATCGGCCAATCTCGGTGCTAAATACATTCTCAAAAATACCAGAAAAAATCATATAAAAAAGGCTAATACATTTTATAGAAAAGCAATACAAGTTCGATCCATATCAATATGGATTTCAAAAAAACAGCAGCACTTTGGGAGCCTCAGCAGACCAAATGGAGTATATAACAGGAAAACTTAATAAAAACAAATATATGTTAACAATATTCATTGATCTACAAAAAGCTTTCGATACCGTCGACATAGATATAATGCTCCATACATTACAAAAAATGGGCTTTCGAGGCATCGCACATAAACTTCCCTAAACATATTACAAGGATCGCAAGCACTATACACAAATAAACAAGTCAAGAAGTAAAACAAGGAAGCTTGCTGTGGGTGTTGCACAGGGGTCGGTCCTAGGACCTTTGCAATATTTGGTATACATACAAAACCTTAAATACTTCAGACTTACACCAATATATTTTGTGTCTGCTGATGATACAATTTTGGTTCTGTCAGCAGCAGGAAGAGAAGATCTTGAAACAAATGCAAACAATGACCTAAAACTCTATTACACATGGCTGTGCCACAATAAGTTATCCATAAATATAAATAAGACTGTATATATGATTGTTAAACAAAAAAATAAAAAAAACTGTGATATAAACTTATATTTAAACAATGTTAAGCTAAAAGAAGTGCAAAATTATAAATATTTAGGTCTTAATTTAACAAGCAATTTGGATTGGAATCTACATGTGAACCAAATCATAAAAAAAATGTTCCGATTGTTGGTGCAGTAAAGCGGTGTACTGACGGTTTAAACAAAAAATCTGGACTTTTGCTTTACAATATCTTCATCATACCTTATATACGATACTGTATCCCATGTTGGGGAAGTCTTCCCACTTATCTGCATAATAACCTGCAAAGAACTCATAATTAAGCAGTAAAAACCATTTTTCAGTTGAACCGTCTCACTCCGACAGATCTGGCGTACAAAACAACAAGAACCTGGGACATGGAAAAAATAGTGACCTATGAACAAACTAAATTTGTATTCTCCATGCAAAATAAACTTTTAAAAAATAACTTAAATGTAACACAAAATAAACATCTTCATGACCATAACACACGTAGTGCAAGTGACTGTAGAACCAATTGTTCTAAAACTCTTAAAAGACAAAGATCGCCTTTGTATAGCTGTATCCAAACCTACAACTCCATACCAAAAACAGTGGTGGAAGCAAAGACAATCAAACAAATAAATAAATAAATAAATAAATAAATAAAACACCAAACTTATTGTAATTTTTTTTATATAATACTTAATGTACTTCAAGGCTCTAGTACCAGTGGATAACTATGTTTTAGAGTCAGTTATAAATAAATAAAAAAAAAATAACTATTATATCCTGCAGTAGCCCCCATAATAAAGTATTACTGCTTTAAAACATGGATGGGTTTACAGAAATACTCACATGCATTAAACATATTTATCACGTATTTATAACAGCAGAGTTACAAATATATATACAGTAAAGTATAAAGGGATATTTACTGTCAGTAAAACTCAAGTGTCACACCTAAAAGAGATGTTAAAAATTTCACATTGTTAGGTCACAATACCCCCCTACTAAAACCAAAATAAACCGCATTTTATGACAAATCAAACTTTGGACGGTAAAGTTTTATATCGTTTAACGAGGTTGTTAAACTACCAAGCAATACACTTGATAAGTAGGGAAGGTATTAACGAAAATTCTAAGCTTTATGGCTTTTATAAGAGACTTTTATTCAATAACGAATTCGAAATATAGAATATACAGGGTGTCCAGTAAGTATATGGCATACTCTCGGGAGGATATAGGGAAGGTCAAAAAATAAATAATTTTCATAGAAAAAAAATTCTAAAATGTTAATATTTTACTTTATATATATTATATATATTTTGTATTATATTATATTATAAAGACTCATAAAACCATACTATAGTATATGTTTTACATTATCAGAGCCTAAATCTGATTTTTTAAATACTATGGTTATTCCCCTTTAAAAAAAGGTACTCTACATTTGTTTCGATAAAATTAGCCGTTTTCGAAGAAAATAAATTTTTTTGTATAACATGATCAAGTACATGTTTTTCTTTAATATAACTTTCTTAAGCTTTCTTTGCTTCTAGGGAAGTCTTCTGGACTTTTGTAACTAAGAATATGTATATTTTCTTCCTACGTTTTTTGTCTTTCTCTGCACGTGCGTGTATCAGTTGTTATTGTTGGGAAAACGTGTATCAACACGTCAAAGAGAATAGGTTGGTAAATGCTGTGTGCGTGCGATTTCGGTCTCTGCTATTTTTAAGTGAGGAATGAAACTCAAAGTCTGCTCCACTAATTTAATAAATAAGTTCAGATTAAAATCCCATACATGTTTCAAAGGTATAAACCTTCATCTTTAGTGGGTAATTATTAAGATGTTGTTATTTATGAAGAGACCAATGACATTGTTAAATTTTAAACTGAAAAGGGAAGGAAAAAAAACAAAAGTAGATAATGTAAAAGCAACAAAGGCGTCATCAATAAAAGTTTAATGTGATTAGGAAAAGATATTTTGTAAAATATGTTGATTAATATAAAACCGCGACCACCGTAAAATAAAGTCAAGTTAGAGACTTACCTAATGTTGCAGAAAAAATTTTTATGAAAACATATGTAACTTTAATTAGGTAACTTGTACATATTAACAATAAAAGTAAAAGTAACTAAATAAAATGAATTTAAATTGAATTTTGTTTTATTTTAAATTTATTGAAAAACCCAAATTTGACTGGGAAATTGTAATAGAGTACGACCATCATGGTGAAGTCGTACCAAATGGTAGGTAAAAATTTTTATTTAGTTGAAGTATGAATGGATAATTATATTTATTTTTTTATATTATTCAAAAAAAACGGTTAAAACTACCGCACTGCGACAATGTCAAAGGTTATCTGTTTAGACAAATGGAGTAACAACTGAATAAAGAAGGAAGATGTACACTGTATGTTAGAGAAGGTATGATGTGAACTATTATAAAAATAAAAACTAAAAAATCTTAAAACCTAGATGTCTGTTAAAGCATTATAATATCATAATGGATGAGCAAGGCAAAGTTAGGACGCCAGTCACAAGAGAGCGTAAAATGTTAATATTATAGTAACCTAAAACTGTTTATGAAGGTAAATCATGACAGGGAACTAGGATATATGGAATACGAGGTACCATTAACGGAAAAAAGATGGAGCGACTGGCGTCCTAACTTTGCCTTGCTCATCCATTATGATATTATAATGCTTTAACAAACATCTAGGTTTTAAGATTTTTTAGTTTTTATTTTTATAATAGTTCACATCATACCTTCTCTAACATACAGTGTACATCTTCCTTCTTTATTCAGTTGTTACTCCATTTGTCTAAACAGATAACCTTTGACATTGTTGCAGTGCGTTGGTTTTTAACCGTTTTTTTTTTAAATAATATAAAAAATAAATAGAATTATCCATTCATACTTTAACTAAATAAAAATTTTTACCTACCATTTGGTACGACTCCACCATGATGGTCGTACCCTATTACAATTTCCCAGTCAAATTTGGGTTTTTCA
This sequence comes from Polydrusus tereticollis, assembly GCA_963920685.1. Lineage (NCBI taxonomy): Eukaryota > Metazoa > Arthropoda > Insecta > Coleoptera > Curculionidae > Polydrusus > Polydrusus tereticollis. Next base: position 40,965,198 of record OY987332.1, on the reverse strand, counting down.
ATAAATTTAAAATAAAACAAAATTCAATTTAAATTCATTTTATTTAGTTACTTTTACTTTTATTGTTAATATGTACAAGTTACCTAATTAAAGTTACATATGTTTTCATAAAAAAATTTTCTGCAACATTAGGTAAGTCTCTAACTTGACTTTATTTTACGGTGGTCGCGGTTTTATATTAATCAACATATTTTACAAAATATCTTTTCCTAATCACATTAAACTTTTATTGATGACGCCTTTGTTGCTTTTACATTGTCTAATTTTGTTTTTTTTTCCTTCCCTTTTCAGTTTAAAATTTAACAATGTCATTGGTCTCTTCATAAATAACAACATCTTAATAATTACCCACTGAAGATGAAGGTTTATACCTTTGAAACATGTATGGGATTTTAATCTGAACTTATTTATTAAATTAGTGGAGCAGACTTTGAGTTTCATTCCTCACTTAAAATATTACTCCACTGTGAGATGGACTACTTCCATAAAATCTGCTATTTTTGTTTGTAAATTAACGCAATGATTGGCATTCAGTCACGTAGATAGTAAAAAGCGCGCCTCGACGATACTTGTGAAACGTCATTGCGACGGGAGCTTTCTATTGGGCGAAAAATGGATCGAGTCGCATCGCGCGTCGATTGAAAGAGACAAGAAGCAAGGGTGAAGTCAGCAATCTTCTACGATGGCTCCCTGAGGCAGGTGTTTTTACGTACGCTTACGAATTTAAGACCTTTTTGGGGCAATTGAGCAGTCTTCCAAGATTGCTCGGTGATGCAAGTGCTGTTACGTATGGTTAAGATTTTAAGGCCTTTCTGGGCAAATAAGGGTCTTCGAAGATGGCTCGGTGAGGCAAGTATTTGCGCGATTCCGCGTTATCTGACCTACGAAATTGAACTCCCTGCGATACCGGGGCGGTTTTGTAATGTACTTTAAAGTGATAGTTAGGGAGTTGAGTCTGTCATGAATCCTTGTAACATGCTACCATAACCTGCGTTAAGGAATAAAACCAAAGTGTTTAAGTAAACAGTTGTTTTAAGGTAGCAAGAAATTAACGATGTAGTGAGCACCCCTATTGGACATGCAGTATAAATTAATACAACCACTACGGAATTAACCAATGCTTGGTTAGATCTGTAAAAGCGGATAACTTCCACACCCACTCATTTTCTCGTAACTAACAAGAGGACGATTTTTTCATTTACAAAAAATTTCAATTTCGGCCCGAACTAGTGTACTTTAGTGTAATATGGTAAATCATTTTCTCCTATCTCTTCAAGAAACTCGCAAAACTGGCGATGAATCAGGGCCTGGCATCTGATTAAGTTAACAGTTGAGATAACAGGCTTTAAAGATATTGACAGATCGAAGTATTTTCCGCACGAAGCTTGCTGATGAATGACGCAATGTGAAACGAATGGCTTTAAACCAACGTCGTCTTGTATAACTTTTAATACATGAGCAACTAAGCTCATATTTTTTCCACGTAATAATATGTTTATGCCACCATCCGCGGTGATACACTTTAATTTTTTGCACTATAAATTGGCCTTCTGAAATATTTTTGACACCGCTAAAATATCCTCTCCAGTGGTCATTTCATGAATACTATGAACGTCAAGAAGTTCTTTATACACGTATAGTTTTAATCTACACCTCGAAGAAACACTAACACCTGAGCAATATCAGAAACATCGGTAGATTCATCCAGGGCTAAGGGGAACCATTCTAAGTGTTAATTATTTTCTGTCAGTTGTAAACATAAATTTTTTCCAATATCTCCTATTCTTCGAGCTGGAGTGTTTGCTGATAAACTGATATTTTTAAATCGTTTAACTTTTTCTGGGCACATTTCTTCTGCTGCAGAAAGCATTCATTACTTCTCCATCAGTAAATGGTTTTCCATGTTTCGCTATTAAATCTGCAACGCGGAAACTAACGCGAGTCACTGCTTATTGTTCAGTGTGGGCTTTCTTAAAAATGAATTGCCGAGATTCAATCCGCGTTTTAAGGATTCAAATTCTTCTACCCGTAGCTTCCTGTAAACTTTGCATAATTCTGAGAATGCTTGGTCTCATAATGACGTTTTATGTCAAATTTTTTGAGGACGGTTATCGAGTCATTGCAAATTAAACAGAGTGCCTTATTACCGGACTGAATGACGAAATATTCACCTCCTCAATGTTCTTTAAATATTCTCCATTCACTATCTATTTTCTTTCTTTCTCCATTTCAATGTGCCAACACAAATATTCCAATAAAAAATTCAATAGTATCCACAGAACACAACAACAACCAATAGCTACTCTTCAATCAGATGTCTTTCCCGTAGCAAAAATGACTTGTTACAGAAGGTCTGCCGCACCAGCGCATCAAATCATACCCCTAGCAAACCGACGCGACGCCGACACAACCGCCCACTCGACTTTCCCCAAGCCAACCTAATATCCGCTCAGCGCAAACCACAGACACAGTGCCTTAAATTTATCAAATTGGTTTTAAGTTTTTAGCAAATAATAAAGTTTCTTAGGTGCCTTTCGACTTTGTGAAAAAGGTAATCTGACTCTCGTATCAAAGAGTTTGGAAGCCCCTTCTTTACACCGTTTAAGTAAATTTAAGTTGCGTCACTAAACGAAAATGCATTCGTATTGGTCACGTGACTTTAAAGATGGCTGATATTGGTCGATTCGGATTTATCCGCTTTTGAATTCAACGCATTTCAGATTAGTCGGATATTGAAACGAACTCCATATTTCAAAACGCCAATGGAGGTTGGGTTTGTAGGGTATTGACATTGTTATATTGTATCAGATTGTAGAGGGCTAAGAGACGAGTGCATTAACGTATAAGTCTAATTTGTTAACGAATACAGACTTGTCTAGTTTTAAAACCAGAGGATTCGCATGTTCTTTCTAAATAATGGTACCTGGCATTAATAACTCTGAAAACTACAGGGTCAGCAACAATCTAAGTTTTTCGGTTTGGTTATGATATCATTTTGATGCTTCGATGCGTCTTTATAATCTCCAATTCTACAAATATCTGTCGCACAAAAAGCACCATGCATTAATTAACCGTTTTAACATGAGCTCACTAATAATATTCCTATTGAAGTTAGCTAATTACCTGCCCTTACTTTATCTGTTTAATTCTAATATCCCTGGATATCATTTTAGAGAACATGATCAGTTCTATTTGAACTTGCCATACATAAGCATTATCTAAGTTTGAAAGAGTTCTATTTTATTGTTTTCTTCATAAATGCACCCCAAAGAGTTTTTCTTGCATCCGGTGGTTCCAAAAAAACATTGTTAATAAAATGGCAGCTCCCCCCCCCCCCCTCCACATTACAATTACATTTTCACATCTCTAGACTACTATGCGATAAGATCTTGGACCACTCTACCGCCCTAAGTCAAGTTCATTCAAATAATAAGCATCAGCACTTTCGGTGTGTCAATACCTGAGCATTCGGTGGACAAAGCACCTACGTCTCTCCGACTTGGTCTCACCTGTACCTACCTAACGGATCCTCAGAAGCTCTTTGACTACTTGGCATCAGCCTGCCTGATCCACCCTCAACCATTAGAAGCGCCTTGTCTACTTGGCATCTTTCTGCCTGAGATTCCCTACCTATAGTCCCCGGGAGCACTTTGACCACCTGGCATCAACGCCCCTCCTAGGCCGACGCTCGTGTGACATTTAGAAAGGCCACAATAGGGAACATGTTGGGCTCCCTCCGGACTACCTGGCAGTGTTCATAATAAGACAGAGCATTGAATGTACATCATGCAGCGTTTACCCGAACTTATAAAAAATATGTTGATTATACAGTGAGCTCAAAAAGGTTGGAATAAATTCGTTTAAAATGCAGGTGATTATTTTCTGGAAAAACGCTTGGACATATCGATTATTATTTTTAATTGCGACTTTTTTGACATAAGAAATGTGTATACAGGTTGTCTCAAGAAGAACATATACCGTCAACATTAATTTTTTTTTTAATAAAACACCCTGTATATTATATTATTTTTAAATTCCACGATACATTCTAAACACTTTTTGTATAACATACCATATCTCCAAAATCAACGGTTTTCGATATATTGACATTTTAATATTTTTCTGAAAAAATGCTGAGATCCGTGGATTTTTAGTTTTAATTGCGCATTTATTTCGCATTATTTCTTTATTATTATTGTAACCTGTTACCTGAAATAATTTATTTTGACACAGACATTTACTTCTTGTCAAAAATTCTTCAAATTGTGTAGACCTATCTAACTTCAAGTAATTCTGTAAAAATGGCGCGGTTAAGTGAAAAAGATAGGATAGAGGTACTAATGATGCTTGGCTATGGAGATAGGATGCGAACCCAAACAGAAGTGTGTGAGTTATTTAACAATAAGTACCCAAACCGAGCACCAATATCTCAATCTGTTGTTAGTAAAATTGTAAAAAAATATAGGGGTTTGGGGCATGTTAGAGACAATTATATTTAAGGTCGACCTAGGATTTCAGAAGATGTGCAAGAAAACCACCATAGTGTTACTCGCGGTATTGCCACGGAAAATAATATCTGTCAAGGAACCGTATTCAATTATTTACACAAAAATAAATGGCATACCTATAGGGTACAGTTGGTTCATGAACTTAATGAAGATGATTCGGATAGAAGAACAGAATTTTGCGAAATATTGATGAACAGATACATTGAAGATCCTCAAAAGAATTGTGTTCTCTGATGAAGCAACGTTTACTCTAAATGGGCATGTGAATCGCCAAAACTGTCGATATTGGGCTAAGGAAAATCGGCACTGGATCATGGAGTCCCACACACAATACCCGCAAAAAGTGAATGTTTGGGCTGGAATTGTTGATAACCGGATTTTAGGTCCCTTCTTTTTTGATGGTACGTTAAATGGCGAACTGTATCGAGAAGTTTTAGAATTTGAGTTATTACCGGGACTTGCTGTACTCTATCCAAATCCAGATGAGCCAGACATTCCCAACAATAACTTATGGTATCAGCAAGACGGAGCACCAGCCCATTACACATGCCCGGTGCGTTAGTACTTGGATACAGTCTTTCCTGGCAAGTGGATTGGTCGACGGGGTCCAATAGAATGGGGCTATTTAAAATCTAAAGTATACTTTAACAGACCTAACAATATTCATGAACTTAAAGCTGGAATAAGGCATGAGGTTAGATTAATAGAGCCCCAGGTAATCCATAACGTTTTGAAAGAATTCAAAGATCGATTTGCATATTGCCAGGAAGTTGGTGGCGGTCAATTTCAACATTTATTAAAATAAAATTTAACATAGTCTATGTAAATATTATAGACTAAATAGATGTAAAGAGTTCATTTTTAATTTTATTGTAGTATTCGTAACAGAAAAAATGTCAATATATCGAAAACCGTTGATTTTGGAGATATGGTATGTTATACAAAAAGTGTTTAGAATGTATCGTAGAATTTAAAAATAATATAATATATAGGGTGTCCTATTTATAAAAATTAATGTTGACGGTATACCGGGTGTTGCATCGTCGAGCGGGACATAGGAAATCCCATGTAATTTTAAATGGGGTCAATTATTGGCTTCCCTAATTATTTTAGAGAAAAATTCTATTTAGGTTTATTAAAGAGCACTAAAACCCACATTCAAGAGAATAACTTTAGATATTTTTGATGAGCTCGTTTACGGGTTATTGCCGATTTCTTTTTAACTATTTCTCCTTTTTATGGCCCCGTATTTGCGGGCACCAGTCAAGGTAAAAGATGACTGTTAAATAAAGTTGTCATTTTGAAATGTGTGCTTTATTGTTGTAAAAACTCGTACATCGAAAATATTAGCCATGAATTACACTTCTGAAGAAAAAATATTGATGATTAAATGGTATTATCAAGGAAATAGTTATCAAAATGTGTCAGACATGTTTGCTGCTCTGTATCCGAATAGACCGATACCTGCAAAATCTACAGTCGAAAGGACTATCAAGAAATTTGAGAAAAAAGGCACTGTAATAAATAACTGCAGATGTGAAGAAAGGCAGGAACAAAGAAGAGATGCAAGAAATGATAGGGACTTGCAAGTTTTATTGTGCGTGGAAGAAAATGATGGGAAGATCAGCACAAGGAAACTTGAGGATGACATAGGATTAGATCACACCACAGCGTTACGAGCTTTGAAACGGCATAAATATTATTTATACAAATATGAAAAGCACCAAGAGCTAAGAGATAGGGACGAAATACGACGACAGGAGTTTTGTTTTGGTATGATGGAAAGGGCAAACATGGATAGGGAATTTTTAAAAAACATTTGTTTCACTGACGAATGCACATTTACCTTAAACAATGAACCCAATGTTCAAAATTATCGATATTGGAGCAAAGAAAACCAACACAGGTTTGTGGAAACAAGGACGCGATATCCACAAAAAGTTAATGTATGGGCTGGGATTTTCGGAGAAAATATTATTGGGCCATTATTTCTTACACGAAATTTAAATGCAGAATATTTTTTGGAACTACTTGAAGATCATATTTTACCTACTTTACATGATGCCGCCGGGGAAAATCAGGAAGTTTGGTACCAAATGGATGGCTGCCCGGCACATAGTACCCTGGCTGTCCGGGAATATTTAAACCGTGCTTTTAATGGAAATGTTATTGGCTTAAATCATACAGTAAATTGGCCAGCCAGGTCTCCTGATTTATCGCCAAATGATTTCTTTCTCTGGGGCCATTTAAAAAACAGGATATACAAAGATAAAAAATACCCAAATCTAGACGAGTTAAAAAATGCTATTTCTGCCGAATGCAATAGAATTTCAGTTTACCAACTAGCGAATGTAAGAAGAGAATTTTATGATCGCCTCGGTTATTGTCTAGCAGTCAATGGAGGAATATTTGAACATCTTCTTAAATCCTAAAGTTCTAACAATTTAATAGTACCTACCTATTAATTAGTAAAATATTGAAACATGTAAAATGTCATAATTAACCTTGTAATTGGATACTTTATTTTAGTTTTATTCAGATTAATTTGAGCTCATAAATACACCTTTAATATTTTCGATGTACGAGTTTTTATAACAATAAAGCACACATTTCAAAATGACAACTTTATTTGACAGTCATCTTTTACCTTGACTGGTGCCCGCAAATACGGGGCCATAAAAAGGAGAAATAGTTGAAAATAAATCGGCGATAACCCGTAAACGGGCTCATCAAAAATATCTAAAGTTATTCTTTTGAATGTGGGTTTTATTGCTCTTTAATAAACCTAAATAGAATTTTTCTCTAAAATAATTAGGGAAGCCAATAATTGACCCCATTTAAAATTACATGGGATTTCCTATGTCCCGCTCGACGATGCAACGCCCGGTATGTTCTTCTTGAGAGAACCTGTATACACATTTCTTATGTCAAAAAATTCGCAATTAAAAATAATAATCGATATGTCCAAGCGTTTTTCTAGAAAATAATAACCTGAATTTGAAACGAATTTATTCCAATCTTTTTGGGCTCACTGTATAGTTTAAATAAACATTCAAATATTGTAATTTTGGGTAGTTGTATATGAGCAATCATGTTAGATAGCGCCACCCGATAATAATTTTGGTCTACAATATGTTGCTTAAATATGAATAAAGGCATTTTCTATTTAATTTTCATTTGATATTATTGTGCCCTGTTTTTTAAGCTTTGTGTTTTACTCAACCCAGTTGTGACAATATTTCTCATGGTTTTTTTCAAGCAAATATAAATTTTATCTTAACCTGAGACCCCTAACTTTACCTTGTGAAGTTGTTACTTTCGTTATATTTTATATTGTGTCGTAGAACCGCAAGTCCGTAGATCTACCTCCGTGAACAAAACCACTATAAATTTTAAGGTTGTTTTCTCTCGGATATGGTTTATTCTCTGTGACCTTTTCGGTGGGTCCTTGGGTTTGACGGAACACTATCATCGGGGCCTTTCGGTAAAACGAAATTCTATTGTCTGGTCAGACCCTTAGCCCTTGTAGAAAAATTCGGGAAATCCTTCCTCGTCTCTGTGTTTTCCATATCAAATCCTGTTTGAGGCAGATATAGACCAGAATTATCCCTCTTCTACTATTTGATTTAATAGAGGCAGTTGTAAAACCAATTGAGGGCAATCAACATTGCTGAGTAGCAACAAGAACAACCAGCCACCACTACGAGGGCCCTGATAAGTACCCTTAATTTTAAACTGCATATATCATAGCGAATTTGTTTTTATGATATAAACATAGCCAAATGTGATTTTCTTTTGCCGTACCTAAAATAGTAATTTCCTTTTGTTTGTGTTAATCAGAGCCATGAGCTATTTTGCAATTGTTTATAACATAATCTAACAGTATTTTTCAATATTAGTTCATCACTATAAGTGATTTACCTTGTGAGTCTAAGAATTCATACTTATAAAGCGATATGTAAAGGAGTTGCAACTGCTGCGCCAAAATAATAAGTATTTAATTTAGCTGAATTCATACGTTTACAATTTTGTCTAATTTGGTAAATTAACGGATTTTCACAGAACTTTAATTAATTTTTATAAATTTTCTATTTAAAATCACCTTTTGACATTGACCTCCTTTTTTTAAATTAAATAACTGTGAACTATTTTTCACTCACAGGAATAAGGTGTTGTTGTGACAAGTCAGGGGCTAAAAGCAATGAATCCATCGTTTATATTTTGTTACCACCTTATAAGGTTATAACTTGTTCCAAGTTTCAGCTGTATCAGACCCTACGTGTCTTCAAAATATCGGTTCACACTATAGAGGAACAAGGAACATATTCAGATAGTGTTAAAGTTCCGCAGTGGGATATCGGCACAAGAAGTGGTTGATAACTGTACCTGCCTCAATCCTGATCACTCCGTTCCATCCAGAACAACAGTACCTACAACGGGTACATACAAAATGTATAATAATGTATCGTGAGTTTTCACGGGAAGCTAAATGCAACTCTAGTGAAGAAAAAATTCAAAATGAAGTATTCTTGGCCATTGTAGAGACTTCTACAACTATTAATCCTAATCAGATTGTGACAGTATAAATATTTTCATTTTTGCTGCACAATTCTTTATAACTATTTTTACTGTAGGATACAACTTTAACATCTGCATACGTAGATAACTAAAACTAATTCAATTCACATACATCCGTATTATAAACAAATCATGTTAATGGGTTTTTAAATTAAGCCAAAATATTTTATATTTCCCATTTTGCCATTTCAAAACCCCTATTTCATTTTTGCGATTTTTATTCCCCATCCCGTTTCAAAAGTCAGGAAGTAAAATTGCATGTTTTTTATATAAACTAATCAATAAATGATCCTTTTATTTCAAATTTTTGTAATGAAAGGGTGGAAGCACATTTTTAATAATTTTAAAATATTTATGTTTTTATTAGGGGCTAGTTCGTTTGTGAGTATGAGAAAGGTTTAAACTTGATACAGCAAATTAACGGAAATTTATATTTTTATAAAGTAACATGGAATACTCATTAGCTTAGTTCAGGTTAGTTGCTATCCAACTTAATAAAAAAAGAGAAACATCCCCTGCAAATCCGGGAGAAGGGCTATGCAGTGTCAACGTCTAATAGCATTCATTTCTGAACTGACGTGAGACCTTACTTGTTTAATATTTTCCTCTTTACCGACCAATCTGGTAAACGACCGCAAACAGACATCCTGATAACATGACTTCACAGCCTTGATACCAAGATAAAGAAGAAAAATAGAAGAGTGGTATCGCTACTGGATAATGCAACGTCTTACCCCGAAATTACACTAGATAATATCAAACTTATTTCTTTTCCACCCAATACTACCCCGCATTGCTAACCTTTGGACCAAGGCATTGTTCAAAATTTTAAAATGCTTTACAGAAGCTACCTTGTTAAGAGGCTTTTAACGTGGATAGACAGTGGTTATCCTCTTCAAGAAATCGAGAAAAAAATACTATAACCAACGCCTCGATATAGGTTCGGGTGGCCTGGCGCAACCTGTCCCCAGTGACAATAGAAAAAAGCTTTGTGGAAGCCGGATTAATGTGTAATACAGATAATATGGAAGACTTAGAGGAAAGAGATAATATTCCGCTAGCACAACTATTTCCTAACATTAAGGATACATTTGTGAACTTGAAACAATTTGCCCCTATTGATAACGATTTGCCAACAGAAAGTGCCGAAGTGACTATCATCGAGTGTATTGAAGAGATCCAAGAAACGGATGCAACTACTCCCAACTCTGAGACAGACGAAGAGGAACGTGAACTTGCTCCAGTGTCGAAAATATCAAGCCTATCTGAAGCTTGCGCAAGTTTAAGAAACTTAGAAACCTCTTTTAATAATGTTAACAATTTTGACACGTCTACAAATATCTCTCAATTGCTATTAAAATGTCAATCTGAATTTTATAAAAATAAAATTTTTTAGGATTTTTTGAAAATCTTACCTTAAATGGAACACATTAAATCTAAAAAATCGTTTGATGAAGCACTATTTTCCAATTTTTTTAATATAAATTAGTTCATGTTAAGTAATCGTTTAAGCTAAATGATCCGATGATCAAAATACTCCAAATCTATTCGCAAAGTCTTTCGGCCGAATTATAGTTAAGACAAGACAGGAAATTAGACTACCCTTGCTTTATGAATGTACAGATTGAACATTCTAAGAGAAGAATATAGACGGATCGCAGAGAGTTCATTATCTCGATAGGATTTAAGCGATAAGTTATTTGGTAATAATTTAAAAAGCTACCTCTACAGCGAACTTCTTGCAACTTTTTTTTTCATCAGAAGCCTAACATGAGGTCGCTGATCAGGAATCCGAAGTTTTCTTTTCTCCGGAATTTAGCAGTTATTGAGAAAAAAGTATTAAAATTTTTTTACTTACTGGTACGACATTTGGCATCCTTAAAATTGTGCCATTTCCACTAAATTATCACTGCTATAAATCATAGTATATACCTATTTGTTAAAATAAACGAAAACTCTAAAACAAGAAACGGACAAGATTCTACAAAACGTAAAACCTTGTGAGAGAACAGAGATATTTTGATTTTCCGACGATAACAGGTGACCGCCGAAGAGACGACCGTTCATGGCTGATTCTTGAGCAGTTGCCATGTTTACCTATAACGATGTGATTGCTATTTCCCTTTTATAAGTTTAAAAAAATATTATTAATATTATTGTTATTATTATTAATTATTAACATTTAGTTAGTTAGTTAGTAACATTTGTTTTACCTCTGATGATCTATCCATCTGTGCTATAGAAGTATCGGAAGTTATCCTTATTGGTACGGAAGCCTTAATCCTTTTCTAAAAAAAGTACCCTTCTAACGGCAAGCCTTGGTTACCAAAAATTGCGAACGAGGTGTTAAATCAAAAACTTATTTCTACCGACAATGGCGTCAAAACCCTACCGCCGAGAATCGTACCATCTTTGCTAACGCTCAAAACCAATGCAAGCAAACAATAAACCAAAGCAAAGAAGCACACAACCAGAGGATCAAAGACAAGCTTCTTGAATATCCTAACGGCTCAAGATCATTTTAGTCGGTACCTAAGGCCATCAGTCAGAACTTTACCAAGTCAACAATTCCACCTCTAACACGTTCTGATGGCACCATTGCGATCAAAGTACAAGAAAAAGCAAAGTTACTTAGGGAACTATTCTCTTTATATTCAACGGTTAATATTCAGGGAAAAACTCCAACATTTCCCCTATAGAATCGAGGATGCCCGAGATTGTTTTCCGGCACCGTTAAACGAATCTTAAGAAGTATTGACACCAAAAAAGCCTCTGGTCCCGACGATATTCCAGTCATAGTAATTGGGACATGCGCTGACGAATTAACACCGGAGTTTTGTAGGCTCTTACAAAAAGGGAATATTTCATTCTTGCTGGAAAATTGCGTGGATCCAGCCAATATCAAAAAAAGGCAAGAATATCTTGCCAAACAACTATCGTCTAGTCGCATTACTTTCGGCTATGTCTATTTTGTTTTTTGCCTATGCTCTCTTTTTAATGCTTTACGAAACAGTCCCAAGTCTTGCACGCCTCTAAGCCGCAGATCAATGCTATTATAAATTTTTATGCCATTGTAAATGAGCGAGTCCCTGACTAGACCCGTGTGCGGAATTGGCAAAGGGGTATTGTGGGTTTGACGTGTTATGTAAGTTTGCTGGTGTCTGGGGAAATGATATTTGTTCTTGTGGACCAAACAAGCAGTCTCCAAAATGAATAAAGACTGTAAAGTAAGGATCTGGTGCTCTTTAAAAAGAGGTCTGCAATGAGTTCTTGGATGTGCATTAGATAAATTACGGACAGCCCTTTTCTGAAGAATGAAAACAGATTAAAAAAGGAAATTTGCACAAGCGCCCCAGAAGGGCACCGCATACTACAAATGGGATTCAACAAGGGAGAAATACACACTCCGTGCGACCTCTCTTCCAAGTTCTTTAAAAGTAGTGCGGGCAGCAAAGCAGCCAGAAGCGAGTTTTCTGTTAAGGTTGATAATATGAGGATAAAATTTTAAATCCTCGTCATTAAACAAACCCAAGAACTTAGTCCCACTCACAGATTCTATCAGAGAATTATCGATATCATCAACCGCACAGTTAAACCCAATGAGATGCGCTTAGACATATTTAAACAAAGACAACTTGAGTCGCACTATTGCCTGATTTTTTTTAATCATGTGATATATCAAGCATTAGCTGCTTGGGGTTCTTATTCTGCCATAGTATGTGTCATCTGCAAACAGTGTAAAGTGGCCCGCTATTTTAAGTTGAGTGATATGGTTTATATATATATCAGGAAAAGAATTGGACCAAGCACGGATCCCTGAGGGACACCACAAGAAATATTTGTTCTGTTAGATGATACGCTATAAGGTGCACAGCTTGAGAACGATCCGTGAGGTAGCTTCTAATCCATTGCAACAGAATGCCTCGGAACTCATAGGCAGAAAGCTTCCGCAGGAGTACCTCATGGCTTACGCAATCAAAGGCTTTTGAAAGGTCACAAAAGACCGCAGCAGGAGCCTCTCTCCGGTTCAGACCCTGAAACATCCTCGACAAAAAATCAAACATAGCGTCAGAAGTATTTTTGTTTGATTAAATCCGAATTGGTTTACGGGTAAAATATAATGCTGGTTGAGAAACGATACCACCCGTACCTTCACTAGTTTTTCGATAAGCTTTGATAGAGTAGATTGTAATGAGATAGGTCTATAGTTTGAAGGACTTGAGTGGTCGCCACCCTTATACAGAGGAATAATTTTTGCTATTTTAAAGCAAGATGGGAATTGGGAAGGAACTAGACATAAATGAGAGATTGATTACTTCCGACAAAATTGACAGCGTGATTTGAAAGGCTCTCTAATATTTTAATAGAAATGCCATCATCATTTGCAGCTTTTTTGTTTTTCATAGAATTATGGCGGGACGCCCGACTCCCTTGGCTTCATCAATTGATTTATTGTGCGTCAATTTCGATAGTCATATTTCTTGGCATAGTCACGTTGCGGCCACTGCTAGAGCAGCCTCGCAGAAGCTTGGATTACTTTTCCAAATAAAGAACCTCTATATACTTCAACAACTTTTGACGCTTTATAAAGCCCAAATTCGACCATCGCTGGAGTACTGTTCGGTGTTCGCATATCTGAACATACCGTGAGATTGCTAGATTCCATTCAAAGAAGAGCCGTTCACTTAATCGGTGACCATGATCTGATAAACAACCTGGGAAGCCTTGAACATCGAAGGCAGGTTGGCGACTTGAGTCTATTTTACAAATGTTTTTATGGCAAGTGCTCAACTGAGGTTGCCCGCTAGATTCCACCCAGAGCGGTGCATGATTGAAATACGCGACGAGTCACTGCAGCTCACCCGTACGTGGTATAGCTTATTAGTGTCCATCGAACGACAGAGTTTAAAAATTCGCGAATTCGAAACAAAAAGATGAATAAGAAACCGTCTGGCGTCCTTTTAACCCATGTAAGTCTACTGTAGCAATTCAGTAGCATTGCAATTGTTTATTTCGTGAATGTGGACAAATTGTGAGTTGACATAATATAAACATTAAGAAAATTTGTTTGGCAATACTGCAAGTAATATTTCCTTGTGAAAGCGTTTTAAAAGATTTGTCGCATTAAAATACTATAAATAGGAAAATTTCCCTAACAGTAGTAATAGTTGTATCTGAACCCTTATCGTGGCAACAAGTTCACAAGTGGATTAGCCAAAATAATGATAATAACATTTCCCCCAATATAACCGATTAGTTCGCTGTTTAAGGACACAAATTGTAAAATGTTTCACTGCAACGTTTAAAGTAGTTCGAATCCAGATTTTAAAGGATCATCGACCCATTCAATTAAAAAAACATGCCTTTTTACTCCCGTTACACCTGAATATGAGAGATCCCGGACAATTTGTCTGATTTTTCGAGCGAAATAAAAAAATCTGAAACAACTGGATAACGTTGTAGGTATAGCATCGAACAAAGGGAGTTTTTCAAAAGGAAACAATACCATTGCATGCCGTTGAGCACTTTACAATAGGTTGTACCTAATCGGCATGAAAATCCCTTTAGAGGCTTTATTTAAAAGTAACACATAAAATCACTACTTTGTCTGTTTGCCAGGCCGTCGGAGTATCCCAAGAGTTAATTGGTTACATACCTTCAACCGCAGAAAAAATTAGTAATATATACTAAATATTAAATAGCTACAATATGACTTTTGTCAGATGACATGTCGCCATCTGGCAGGTTTTCTCAATAGTAATATCACAAGACCTCGTTTTTTTATCGGTTAAATATTTCAGCTGTCACGAAAACTTTTTTGTTTGGAAATTTTACGAGTTGAATTTGGACATGTATATTCTGATTAGATCCCGAGAGCGAAGCTCGAGGGATTTAATCTTTGAATAAACATGCCCAAAGTTCAACGAGTAAAATTGCCAAATAAGTTTGAGTGAACAATGGAAAATTTAACCAATAAAAAAATGATGGTCGAGTGATATTTGACACGATTATTTCGTGAACCCCAAATGTCCCGATGAAAACTGTTTAGTTTGAGGCTGACAACCAAAATACATTTATTATAATTTTATTATTGTATGTTTGGTTGCCAGCATTGCAGCAAAATATGTTAAAGCAAAAGCAATACGTCCGAATTTTAGATTAGTTATAACTATGGAGGGCTGTAGGAAGGAGACCGATCGCAATACATCGATTCCGGTCCAACGTTTGCATTGCTTCAAAAACTGCCGCCAGGGTCGCACTGTTCCATTGCCACTTCAAATTTCATGGGTTCTTATGGGAGAATTAACTGTTTTATCGAAATTAGTTAATTTAAACAGTCTACAGACCGAGATATGTGTGAGAGGCGGGTGCGGGATACTCCCTAGATACATAATTCTAGCACGTAAAAGGGTGTATTGCATTCTAAGACACTGTATTATTATTACCAGGAGGATTAATTTTTTCAAATACTGGCGGTCTTTACTCTTTATAGACACTCAAACAACTTTTTATTTGGAAAGGAAATAATTACACAATCTGCACGTTACTATATACATTTTTTATTTAAATTCAAACTAAAAATAAATTAACATATGTTCATTATAGGTAGTACGTACACCTTTTAACAGACCTGAAAAGAAGAAGATTCTTAACTTATTTATTTCCCAACTAACTTTACAAAAGATTATAAATAGGGATTTTAAAATTAAATTGAAAAGAAACGGAATAAAAATTATAGTATACATATATACTAACAACTAACTATAAACTTTTATTATTCTATCATATATATATACAATAGGTAGATATCTATAATTGATTGTTTTCCTAAATTGTAGGTAGGTATAATATAATTAGGCGCGGGGGGCCTTGAATGCATTTTATGGTTTTATTTTGTAATTTTTTAAAGGATTAATATTCGACGAACTGGCAAACTGATATTAAATATTGAAATTTTGAGTACCTACCTCCCTATATTGTAAAGTAAATATTTCTTAAAAGTTTTAAGGGGACGTAAGTAGGTACCTATTATAATATCTTAATTTGTATAAAATATCAATTAAAGGAGAAATATTATTTCTTAAATTATCAATACCTTTTTAAAGTTAGTTTAACAGTTCGTAACAATGAATAAATTTTAATTAAATTTTGATTAACATTATCAAAAATTTGGTTAATAGAAATACGTCCATTGTCGGAAAATCTATCTTTAAGATCTATGATAACCGTCTGAGATGATGACAAAATCAAGGATAGACGACACAGACAGACGAGTAACGAAGGACCACTATTAATAAACAATATTGTGAACCTTTTGTGGTTTTTGCTTACCTTAGGGGCTTGAAAGAGATTAGGATTTTTCTCACCACGATTTTTCCTGAGCTTTCTATCAGACGAATAACCAGTTTTACACCCCGGCACGAAGCAAACGCTACTTGTAAAACATTGTACGCCACTCATTGTTTATATTAATAACGCAAAAGAATGATTCCAACGCTTATTTTTCAAGATATTCGGAAAAAATACCGCACTCGCCTATCAAAACCTGCAAAAAATAGATGGGAAGCGTGCAGTGGCGCCCTTGACGGCCAACCAGCGAAGTAACGAAAAACAGGGACGTAAATTTAAAATTCGGCCATATTCGATCGGTCTCCTTCCTAAAGCCCTCCATAGTTATAATATAATAAATGACATTGATAGGTTTTTTTAAATGTTGTGTAATTTACAATAACAAGCTTATTGGAGAAAAAATAGACATGGGTTTATTATAATATAAAAACAAGTAGGTAAATAAATATAGTACCTACTAATGTAATAGTAATAAAATATCAGAAATTTTATGAAAAAGTTAGAAAAAAATAATTGACATTGATTTATACTTCGAAATATTGTGACAGAACTAGACGGGCCAATGGCGACGTTTAATCGCTAAAATCCCAAGGGGTTTTTATCAGTATTATACTAGGTGATTGGCTTAATTGAGACGGTTCGACTGGACGAAACGGCGAAATTGGCAGGTGTACGAAATAATCGCTGAAAATTCTATATTAAGCGTTTCGCAATCAATCATAGTTGGCTCAATTCAAATCCATTTGACCTTGTTTAATAAGCAATTAATAACGTCACTTTTAAAGTTTAAGTAGACCAACCCGTTAGTTGTGACGTGTGTATTTTTTCGCATCCATCGTTGTCTCCCGGTCATTATTAAGAATTTTTGAATAAATAACACACCTTACTTACATGATTATTTTTAGGAAAATAAAATTGAACCTGACAAATATTATAACTCCTAAGGAAAGGATAATAGCTGTAATTATTTATCACTTAAAAATGTCCACTAATTTGTCAGAGTCCTTTGATTCGATTAATTTTAGTCATTATTTCCGTAACACGAAACAATATTAACCAATTAATTGGTTTTATTTGCCGGGATACAAAAAGCGAAATAAAAGCAAGGCGACGATAAGCAACGGATAAACCAATTTACTGCAAATAATTGGAACTTCAGCCCCAACTAGACACATTTCACGCTGTGTCATTCCATTTTCTAATATTTCTTGTCTTAGGATGTTACAAAGAAAATAATATGAAGGAGAAAATCCACCGAACAAGTGTATTTTAGTTTCAACTATTTTCGCGGTTTGGAACAAAAGGCTGAAAATTAAGCAGATATACAGAGTATTCTCTAAGATAGTAGTAGCAGCAGTAGTAGTAGGTAAGGGGAGACACACGGACCTGGCAAGTACACCATAGGCGATCCTTTTTACCTACCCCTGGGTCTTCCCTTATCCACTCAACCACTCAGGCCCTCGCCAAACCTACCCGACTTTCCGAGTCTTTCCAAGGCTTAAGAAGCCCACAAGAAGTGCAGTGGTGTCTCCTTGTCCTCCAAACATCCCGAACATATCAGGTCCTCCTCCACACCCATAGTATGCAGGTGCTTGCTTAAGTTGCAATGTCCTGTTAGAAGTCCTACCAGAGGATTAAGGGGACGCCTATTCCTGTTAAGAATCCATTTCAAACGAAGTTATAAAATCTTTGGCCTTTCTACAGATCGGCGTCTGCCGCCATTCCTCCTTGGAGAGGTTAGCGGCCCTTTCCGTTAGGGCTGTCCCTACCTGCTATCTTGATATGGCTATTGATTGTTCGGGTTCTAGATAGGGAGTTCCGGCTCCAAGTCTAGCGAGCTCGTCGGCCTTCTCGCTGCCATGCACTTCGCAATGTCCAGGGACCCAGACCAAGAACACCTATTCGTTCTGCGAGCCTCCCAAGTGCTTCCGCATACTCCTATACGAGGATCGAACTACTCCTGGGTTAGCAAACTGCCTTAAAGGCGGCCCGGCTATTAGAGCAGATATATACAGTCCGCTCTTGATAGTCCATGACCTCCCTCATACTTGCCACCGAGAGGATGGCATATACATACCTCTGCTTGGAAACCATCGCGAACCTTATCGTTTTCTAAGTCAAATATAATCTTTTCATTAATCCTTATATTACAAAAAACATATATTTTAGTAAGAAGCGTCAACAGATTCAATTTAATAAAAAAAAGACAATCGTTAAAAATATATTCTTGAAAATGCAAGCCTATAAGGCTCGTGATAATCACGTAATTGGTGAGAAATTACAAATAAAATCACAGTCAACGGATGATATTTTACGCATTCAAAATAGCGACAAAACATAGATCGTCTGTTTTAGGACATGCCAGTCTCGTGATCAGTATCCGGAAGTCCTTGAGGTTCTTTCCCAGAATATTGAACCTTCGAATGTTGTGAAGTTTTTGGGGTTGTATGTTGACCAATATTTTAAGTGGGTTGTGCACCTTCAGTATGTCTCTAAGAAACTAAACTTAGCTTGCCGTAGAAATCTCGCCCAGGGCGCTGATAGTGCTAAAGCTGGCACTGCTTCTTGGCAATATGCTAAATATTCAGGAAAAATATTTGAACCATTAGGGAAAATATTATGTGTCTCTGCGATTCGTCGGCACTTAAACTCGATTATTTCGTTTAGCTCTTCTGTGTCATTTGGCGTGGTCTTGTAGACAGCAATTTTTAAATGCCTCACAAGAAATAATCGAGAGGAGTTAGATCTGATTACCGAGGTGGTCACTGAATTGTACCCCGTCCCACTATCAGTTTTTCAAAAAATATTTCATTCAGATAATCCTGTAATTATCTGGTGTAATGTCCCTTTAAATCAAGTAGGGCTTTTTGTGGTAATGTGTTGGTGCATCGTCTTGTTGCAGCAATCGATTGCTATTTGGTGCTGCAACGTTGTCTATCATTTTTTTGAAATTTATCAGATTTAATTTATTTGGAAGTATGATTGCCAGAGCAGGAACAACTTGATTTCTCAGGAGCTCATATAGAGGGTGAGTCGGGAGAAACGGACCAAACTCCAGGAGAGTATTATACACCGATTCTTATTTGTTTTCAAGTTATAGCGTAATACTGTTGCATGGGAATCCTAATACCGGATATGCAGATTATAGCAATTTATTACTCCATCTCGGGTAAAACCAGCTTAGTCCGTGAAGAAAACGATACTAGTAAAATTATGATTTTGCCTAGATCGTTGCAAGAACCAATTTGCAGGAAATCACTAAACGAATATTGATGAGAACAGATAAGTGGTTTGCGAAAAATTAACTTGTGTTAAATAGATCAAAAAAAAGTTCTATATTATTTAAAAGTACGAAGTTTACATTGGAAGAAATCGAACATGTTGTTGTATATAATGGTCAACTAAAACTGTCAAAGACGACAAAATTTTTGGGAATGGGCTTGGATGGTACTATATCATGGAAACATCATGTAGAGTATGTTCTTTGTAAAGTGAATAGGATATGTTACACTTTGGGCATTTTAAATAGATATCTGGCTAGGCAAATATGTAGAATGGTCTACTATGCGAATTTCGAATCACACGTCAGATACGGAATTATTTTTTATGGATGAACGATTGTTTATATGTTAAAAACGAGCAGTAAGAACAATATTGGGTTTCAATTTCAGGGAAAGTTGTAGAGGTAAATTTAAAGACAACCATCTCCTTACTGTCCCTGCAGTTTACATACAGAAATGTGTTTTATTCTTTTTTAAAAACAGATCCTAGGAGCTTTAGATACAGTGAATCACAAAATAAATATCCAACAAGAACGATGAACTATACTTTCCCTATACATGAGCTGACATTGTACGAAAGTGGTGCTTATTGCAACTGTATTAAACTATACAATAGTCTTCCAAGATACATCAAAACTTGTGAAAATATTAGAAAAGTAAGAAGAACGTATTTAAATTACTGAAAGACATTGAACCGTATAATATCAAAGAGTATTTTGTAAAAATCTCTAATTTTAAGCGTAAATTTTGCCTAGAATATCTAACACTACACACAGTTGCGACTGCTTGTCCATAAATTAGATGAATGTCAGTATATTCACTATAGGAATAATCGTCCATTACTTAAGTCTTATGTACTCAATAAATCAGACAATTTAGGAAAGTATCAATAACACATGGTAACGAAATAAACACGACTGCTGCCTTATTACAATTTTATTTATTTATTTATTTCATATTCCATATTTACAAAGCTTACAATATTACTATTCATATGAATAAATCGACCAATTATACAAACTTAGTTAAAAAGAAATATTACTAATAATTTATGCTTAATTTGCAAATATACTATACACTAATAAACATCATATACTAATAAACATAAAGGTTCATAGCTTATTCACAGTTAATTATCAAGAAAAAAAATAGCACCTAGCTGAGTGAACAGCTGTATGTGCTAGGAGCAGAGTGGGCACAAGCCACAATAGGTATCCTGATTTATTATTTCAGTAACGCGTTATACAAAAAAATTATTTTCTTCGATAATGGATAATTTTATTGACACAAATGAAGTACCTATTCAAAAAATTAGCTTTCAGCTCTATAAAATGACACCTGTCAAAATTTCGGAGGATGTAAAGCTGGATTTATACACTCGAAAAGTTGGCGAGGTTGAGGTTCAGTTGGTGTTGGAAATAGGAGTTCAATTTAAACTAAAAGAAACACTCAGTTCCATTTATAAACTCGTTCATGTTGTTCATGTAAAGCTCGAGAGGTTCGAAAAGTTCCCGGGTAGTTCGAGATAACCAATTTTTATGTTCGGAGTTCGGAGTATCTAACCTCACCAACTTGATCATAACTTCAACCTCACCAACTTTTCGAGTTTATAAATCCAGCTTAAAGCATCTACTGTAGTACGGTTTCATGAGTCTTTACGGCCTACATTGGTACATTACGTATCAAGTTTAGAAAAGTGGAACTTTACTTGACGAGTATAGTTAGTTTAAATCCGAGCGAAGCGAGGATTTAATTTCCATACGAATCAAGTAAAATCACTTTTCTGACAAGGTGCGTATACTATTTTTTCGCATTTTGTAAGTAATTAATTATTTTGCATTTTATATTAAAATCTAAAAAGAATAGTACTGAAGAAAATCTACAAAAACTTAGTAGTATGACTTCTCGGTAACTTAGCAATATAAACAAGATGTTTTTTTTTGTGTTTGACGACTATTGACAGCATCCAAATAAAATCATATTTGAAGAGTGAATTTCACAAGAATTATGGAAATGGCTAATGAAAACGACTTGGAAGATATCCTAAATGCGGCCCGCGAAGCTTCTTCAAGTTTGCTTCCAGTAAAATCCAAGGAAAGATACGAGAAAGCATATAATATGTTCTGCGAGTGGAGAAACACCAAGAGTTTTAAAGGCATTGACGAAAATTTGATGCTGGCATACTTTTACGAGAAGGTAAGCTATTTTATATGGTTAAAGTGTGGTATATAGGTACTAATTTTGTTATTTGTTTTAGGCAAAAGTCCTCAAAGCTTCCAGTTTATGGTCTACGTACTCTATGATCAAAAGCACAATACTTATCAGTGAAAATACGGATATTTCACAATATAAAAAGTTAATCGCTTTTTTGAAACGTCAAAACGACAAATATGAACCTAAAAAATCAAAAGTTTTGACCATGGAAAACGTCACGAAGTTTTTGAAGGAAGCTCCACACGACACGTTTCTGTTAATGAAAGTGGTATTAATTTTTGGGCCGAATGGCGCATGTCGGCGTGCCTATGCAGTTTAACATCTGAAGATATAGAGGATTTAGGAACAATGCTAATAGTGACGTTGCATGATACTAAAACAAAGAAAAAACGTGCATTTACCGTAGGATCAGATGGCAATGGGTATAAAATTTACCACAAGTACTTACTGTTAAGACCTAAAACAGTAAGGCACAATCGATTTTTCCTGTTTTATCGTCATGGCAAATGTACAGTACAGCCAGTTGGCATCAACACTTTCGCAAAAATCCCACAAGAAATTGCGAAATATCTAAAACTTTCTGATGCTTCAAGCTACACCGGTCATTGTTTGAGAAGAACATCTTGCAACTTTTCTTGCTGACAATAGCGCTGATATTCAGGATCTCATACGGCATGGGGGATAGCGGTCCACAAGCGTAGCTGAAGGATACGTGGAAGAAAGCATTGAAAATAAATTGAAAAATTCTCAAAGGGCATTCAAAAATGTCCAACTGGGACTACCCCAAGAAGTCCCCATAGGAATTGTGGTGAATGGAAAAAATGTTCAGCAACAACTACTTAATACGGCGAGGTCAGCAGTTGCATCCTTTTCTAACTTAAATAATTGTTCTTTTAATATTTATTGTAATAAGATTTAAAATAAACGAATTTCTTTCTTGTAAAATTGTGTTTTGAATGACATTGACGTTTTATGCAGTAATGGTTGCTATGCTGTAATGGTTGCTATGCTGTAAAGTGACCTATTACTAGCTGCGTTCGGCAAATACATCTGCGATTGAATTGATTTTTTGTCACGTGACCACAGATCAGTCGGAAAAATTTGTAATAAAAGAGCGGTTCCAAATAACTGATCTCTGTCAAAGTCAAACTGCTTTGTTTTGATTCAAGAAATATAACCTATTTTTCCTCTTTTCTACTAAAAATTAGTATTCCTACTGTTGTATTTTCCCTAATTGAAGGGATAGATCAACTGTCCTATCCTCTATGCTATCAACTTATGTTTGAAGACGATGTTGAGGAAGACGTAAAGATTTTGGTAAATTTTCGTCTGTCACCAATATGGTAAACCAATGAAGACTAAGGTTAGTTCAGGGGAAAACTGTTTTTGTTCTTCCGCATCATAAAGTTCTATTTCCTTCATTTTTTAAAGCTAACTTTCTTATAAGGTCCTCGCCAAAGCAAATTTCAAACCAAAACTAAGAACAAACTTCAAATCAAACTTAACCTTACTAACTTAGCTGGCTGAGATTTGAGATTAATCGCTTTCATCCGATCAAAAACTCCGAGCCGAACGGTTGACATTTACTTCCCCTACATCCAGATGTCATAAACGAACGATTCAGATCAAATCTAAGCGGTCTGATGTATTTGCCGAACGCGGCTTCTGTACGATTTTGAGGTCATTAATCTAGTGCATTACTGTATAAAATGCGAAAAAAAAGTATTAAAATTTCATTAAACTATACAAGTCGGCTTAAAGTTAGTGCCGAAAAGGTAAGTCATTGGGCACCCCTTTGAGGCTCTGCATCTCCGCTTAGGGGCACTTTAGAACTTTTTTTTTCGACAAATTAGGGCTTTCGACTTTCCCTGTACACTCTCCAGAGTATACCGTATACTTACCGGATACCTTGTATAACTTAACCCAACGAACGGTTTAAAAAATACTCACATTTAATAGGGAAAATATTTTCATTAATTTAAAACTTCGTATTTGGGCCCAAATATGTGTGTTTATATCATTCTAGTCTGTACCTCGTGCAACATCCAATCCGTTTTCGACATTGTGGATAAACACCTACGCAATTTATATATTTTGCTAATATTCGACAAATATCACCAAGTAATTGATTAAGACTATACAGGGTGTTTCAAAATTCACTACAAAGATTGGAAGGGCGTTTTTTGAGGTCGAAATAAAACATTTATTTTTTTTTCCTATAAACATGTGTCCAAAAGCTCACCCATTGCTTGTTCCTGTTTTCTCGAAAATGTTTTATTTTAACCACAAAGATAGGGTAACCCCTATAGTCATTAGACGCTGTAGTTAATGTACCTTTTAATTATTGTAAGTCCGGAAATAAGCTTTCTTATTTAACTAACTAAAGTACCATTTGCTAGATGGAAAGAGTGTTTTCTAAACATAAATTGCCGTAAAGCGCATTCCATCATTTTTAAACTGACACTTCTGTTGTGACCTTAAACGTGCATGTGTCGACAGGTACGTATTTTCTAGTTTTTTGGTTTTTGATAAGCATACAAAAAAAAGTATTAATCTTAGATTTTAATTGCTTTTAAATATATATTTCTTGATACGTCTAAATCCTATACTTAAAAATATAGTTTATTACCAAGTTTTTTAATTATTGTAAAATTATTACCTAAAAATTTGGTGTCCTATAATTGTATTCGAAATAAGCACAAATTCTTATATTGAACAGGTGTCCATTAACTGTAATTAAAAAATTATACAGTGTTTTACTGTTTAATAACTAATAGTAAGTTAACTTATTTGCAACTTTCTTTTAAATACATTTGTGGTATTTCTATACAGTTATTAGACAGGTGGTCAATAACGCTAAGCCTGGTATCCAATAACGGTATGTTTCATTTTTTTAGCGGTTCGATTGTATTTCCATTGGGCCGACACTCAAGACGGATCAACCCGAGAATCGGCGACGGACGGAACACGCGAGCGCCAAAGAAATTTTAATTTGCAGGCCGTCGAAAATTTCGTCCTAATATTTGTCTCTTTTTATTTTCCTTAAAGCACGTATGTTTATTCCTGTCTTCATTTCAGTGCATTTATATGTAGAGTTTTCTATTGTCGTATATACTTACGAGGTTGGTTTAAAATACGGCCGAGCCCGGAGGTATAATTATTGTTGCCTCGCTTAGCTCGATTCTTTATTGGAGAAAGCTTTCATATGAAAATTCACTTTTTTTAGGATTACTATTTTTTGGTTTAAAAAAAAACAATTAGATCAGAAATTAGTAGGTGGGCGATTAACCAAATGACAAAATGGACCAGCCGCGCCTGTTGATTATATGAAATGTCTTGGTGGAAATCAAAAATCAAACAGTAATAAATCTGACGAATGCCCCTCATTACAAGATTCTGTAATGTCCTATAATAGTTATTGTGTCAAAATTGTAGGCCAAGAACAAATTAATGAGTTCGAAGGTCTAAATCAAGAATTTCCCGATATTTACATGTTTTTAAAGCAGATTTCATGAGTACTTTTTAAAGTTTGTAAACATTATAAGGACAACACGCAGTCGAGTAGTAATTTAAACATCGAAATAATATCAAAGACTATTAATCTAGAAAATATTACTGCTTGGCCACACCAATATTACAACCTTTAAATAAAGTAGCAGTTGAAGCTATAGTTCATGTTCCTTGTCCAAAATTCTCAGAAGAGTCAGAACCTAGCGAAACCAAAGCAAAGTGTTAAAGTTATTCCGAGTTTAATTTGATGACATAAAAAGCATTATACTCGTGACCTTAGGCGTCGCTCCTACCAAATAATTGAAATGTGGATTGTTATAAATTTTTAATATGATTAAATAGTACATATTACAGCTTGTTCATTATAGTTTATATCCATAAAACGTTTGTACCTGTGACTTTGCCTGACTGAAATCATCAGAACTTTCAGAAGTAGAATCTATCTATCAGGTTGGATTACTACTGGCGCTATAGGGGGTGGACCGGAATATCCATTTTCTATTTCTATAACATAAGCTACCCAAATTTTCCATACATCGCTACTCATTTCGTTATTACCTGCCAAATATTCTCAGGGACAACTGCGCTTAAAGTTGGAGATTGATTATTTAGTGATATTTTTTGCGTTGACACTGAACATGTAAATCTTTGTTTCCTAATTCCGGACTTATATCGGTTTTGATGGCCGATTCTGTCGACGACTTATTATATTCTTGCGATAATTCACCTTGACCTTCTGTTTCAAATTGTCGCCAAAAAGCCATACTGATATAATAAAATATAGGTACCAAGTAAAAACTTACTTGTCTGAAACCACACAGTTATAGCAGAAAATGAAATATGTAAATTACAGTGAATCGTTTCAACTAGTCACGCCGCTGTCCGATTCCCAATATCGCATACCTTAAACACCAACTAATTTTAAAGCTGATAAAGGTATCACCCAATTAGCAAAACCTTTAACCATTTGCTGTTCTTGTCTACAGCATCTAAATTTGTATTTATATGCTGTATTATTAATTTTTCCACTCGCAAAAAATAGTTCGCACTTTAAATTGATGGTGGGTCTCGACTGTCTACCGCCAGGCTGTTACCAAAATTTTCGTAAGTGTGGGAGGAACATAAGGGTTTGTTAATTGCTTATTTTTTTTGTTTAACAGCAGTGAAAGTCCTTTTTAGTTTTATTAAAATTATTTATGTATAAGTAATATTTCTTTACTAAAAAAGTTATTATAATATTCATGAATGGCTTGTTTCTTCTGTCTTTGACATTGAAAATTTCTTGGTCAAGTACATTTGCAAACTAATTTTTAAAGAGAGTTACTGACTATTTATTAAATACTGATAAAAAGGACACTTTTAATAATAAAAACTTAAAGAATTTTAAAATAGATCTGACAATCCCGAGTATGAAGCCGGTCCCTTAGAAGCCCGGTCGAAGCTTTTTTATGTCATCAAACTAACTTTGGAAAAAGTATATGAAGCGTGAGGTGCAATCACAATTATTTGGATCGTATCTAACAACCCCGGAAAATCCGAAAAGAAAAGATAAGCGTAATATAGAAAGAGATCCTTTCGCAATAACATCAAATAAGTATCGGGAAATGTTTAAAAAGAAGCAAAAAAAAAAGAGAAAAAGGAAAAAGAAGAGAGAGACGCAACACGGGGAAAAACTAAGTTTAAAAAAGAAGACAGTTATATATCCATAAAGAAACGAAATATACGAAAAAAATAAATGACAGTAACAAGTGTTTTGTATGTCACAGACAGAGACAGATAGACAGTAGAGATGGGATAGAGTGTGATGACTGTAAAATCTCATTTCATAAGCTATGCATTCCAAGAAAACACCATTCAATTCAATCCAAATAAATTATTTCTTTGTCATATTTGCTACAAAGAAGCCGAGAGTGATGATTCGTCAGATTCAGATATTAATGAACTGTTTAATGTGTATAATGGTTTTTCCTACATTTGAGAAATTAAAGTTACATTACATATTTCAACGTTTTTTTTTGTTTTATATTTATGATATGTTTACGTACAAGGTCCGTCCAATTACTGTCTTGTACTTGTCCAATAAGTATCAAAATTATCCAATAACTATACATTTTGGTACATTTTGTTATTTAATGATTTTTTTGTTACTCTGACTTGTTTTTCATATGAACTAAATAGAAATTGCTATAGAATAAAGAAAGAAAAAAAAATTATTCTCGAAGGTAAAAATAAAACAAAAAGAATTACTAATAAAGAAAAAATAATCTTAGCTGTCCAATAACTATACGGTTTACCATATTATGTCCTTAAAATCTTTGTAGTGAATTTTGAAATATCATGTATACAGGGTGTTATTTAATAAGTGTCCGATATTTTACAGAACGATTCCTTAGTTATTTATAAGGTGAAAAGTTCATATAAGCATGTGGAGTACATATTTTTTGTTCCTGTTAAAAATTGTAACACCCTGTATCTCAAAAATGAAGGGTTTGCGGACCCATGCTTATGTGAACTTTTCACCTTATAAATAACTGAGGAATCATCCTGTAAAATATCGGACACTTATTAAATAACCCCCTGTATATAATTTTTAACAGCATTTTTATAATTTGTATTACTACAAATTATTACTCGTTTTTCTATCATCCTCAAAACAAAAAATAAAATACATCAAAAAAACTATTATTTTAGGATATAAGTTTAAGTAAACTTCTCATCTTAAAATTGATCCGGAGGAATTATCCATTAAAATAAGTTTATGGCGGTAAGTTACACCCTGTAGTTCAGGTTAGTTCAACCCTTTTGTAGCAATTACAAGTGCCTTATTTTAAGGCGAAAGGGCATATTTTTGCGTGTCATTTTTAAATAAAAGTTACCTTAAGAACATATTATTTCTGTTTTATTCAGTCATGTAAATTCGAGAATTAAATTTGTTTTTTGTTTAGCGAAACCGATATTAACGCTCGTAAAATTATTATTCCGCATCCTTTTTGTTTGTGTAAATGTTGAATATTTAATATCGTGTTTTTTAGAGCAGAACGTATAATTAATGCGACGTTAAAACTTCGTTAAAAGTTTTTTGAGGTTCATAAATTTTTAATATCAAATTTAAATTGGTCCCAGTAAACATAGGGAGCCATATTAACATCTGTGGGCTTTTAAGTCAGGCGCTCTTCATCGACAATAAGCTCCGCCGCATTTTATTACACCATTTCCATCAAAAGTAAAGTTTTAGCTCGTGGCTGATATTTTAATGGCGTTTACCTTTACTGTAGATGAACTGACGATGTATAGTACGACACACGATAAATAGTCACGACTAACTAACGCCTTTATACTTGTCCTTTTATTTTGGCAAATAAATCATTCCGGTCCAGGGTGGTAGTAGAAAGATTGAAACAATGCTTGTATATGTACAAAAATTTATTGTTTATTGCCGACTTTGACGTAAATTATTAATATGCGTAAAAGTAGTAAGCCGTAATATATAATTTTTATTATACAGGGGGTCATATGTAGAAGTTTGACCCTCCTTTATTTTTTTTAGTTTTCGAGATATCGGAATTTTTTTTTTGTTTAAAAACGAATGGCAAAGGCTTTTTTGACATCTGTGTAATTACCGGGTTTAAAATGCGGAACTTCTTCGTAAAACTACCCATATAAAATCGTATGAGTAAAATAGTTTGAATATGTACTATCACTATCATCCACTGATATAATTAAAGGTTTTATGGTTTCCCCAAATGTTTTATAATTATTTTCGACTTCAAGTACATGACTAACGCACGCTCTCCAATTGCTCTCTGGTATTAATTCACACTGAGCTTTAATTACTTCAATTACATTAGCGGACATTTTTGGGTTTACATTATTACGTCTAACTTTGTTCTTTAATTCGGACCATATCATTTCTATAGGATTCAAATCGCAATGGTGGGGGGGCAATCTAAGTGGTATGTTACCAGATGCTTCTGCAGCCTCATCTACGTAATATATTTTTATCATACGATTTGGTTTTTAGTACCTCAACTAGTTTTTTTTTTTTTGGATAATTATCTTGAAAATAGAGGTCGTGTTGGCCAAGAAACTCTTGCAGTACCTTTTTTTGCTGCTTATGGTTGGTATTTTCAAATGATTTAATAATAATTCTACAATTTCTAATCTGTCGACAGGTATAATTAATTATACCTAAAATACGTACATTATTAAAATAAAAATTAAATACCTCCCTATTACTAAGAAACGCTTGCAAGTCAGCCCTTAATTGCTTTATAGGGGGTAAAGTCACCCGACCGTTATAAAACAGGTGAAACCATGACCATGTATTTATCACCCCCGACATAACCCTAGTCCTCTATGCTAATGATACCGCCATCGTCGTAAGATCACTAAGACCACGCATAGTCACGCGGAAACTGCAAGAAGCAGCAAACGAATTTTCCATTTACTGTGTAAACTGGAAACTTCGCCTAAGCCCCGATACAACCCAAACCATCCAGTTTGCCCGTAGAAGGCAGCCACCCTTTGACGTGATCAACCTGGATAGACGCGATGTCCCGTGGCGCGACACAGTGAAATACCTCGGTATCACCCTCGACAAAATCCTCCATTGGCGCCCCCATATTCAGAACACCGCCAACATAGCCAGGCTCTTCTATAGCCAATTATACCCACTGCTCAATCGACACAGCGCCCTCAGCCATAAAAACAAACTTCTTCTTATTAACTCAATCATCCGCCCTACCCTCACATACGATTCACCAGCTTGGGAATACGCAGCACCAACCAACCTCAACCATCTCCAATCCCTTGAAAATCGTTACATTCGCACAGTCATGGACACCCCATGGTTCATCCGTAACGTAGATCTACACCGAGATATCAAACACACCCCCCTCACCCACTTCAACCCGCTCATCAGACCAGCCTCCGACTATGACATAGGTGCCCCACACCAACACAAACGTCCCCGACATCAACTCCTTGAGGTGTAGCCACACACACCACCCCTCCCCCAGTGCCTCCCAGATATTTCTCCCAAAACTTTATAAAATCCCACATACCCGACTCCATGAAAACAGCGGAATTTAATGTTAATGGTGAGACCCTGCGGAGACAGATCTCGTGATAGCTCTGGCTCCCGATAAATCCTTCAAGGTGGGCTCACCTTACTACTACCATTAATCTTGTGTCGGAATATACCCTGTAGATTGTTGTAAGTATAAAGCACAGCACAAAGGGACCAACCGGCGCTCTCGATAAAATAATCGTTTGAAGTTAACAAGCGAGGTTTTACGTCAACTTCGATCATATTTCTGGTACATTTGCAACGATATTACAAACAAAAATTTAAATTTAAAAAAACGCAGTGATGTAATAGGAGGCACCCTAAATTATTGAAAAACTTCATAAAATGGCTCAACAAGGGCTCCGTGAGGTCTGACGTGGGCACGACGAATTGAGTACCCGCCACAATAACCCAGCCTTGGTCCTTATCGCATCACAATAAAACGTGATTCTCTGCAAAAGTTCCTTCCTAGTGCCGACCGGAGTGCAATACACCAAGTTTTTCAGGTGTTCTCACAGGTAAAAATCCAACAGCGTAAGGATAGACGTTATTCACCTTTCGGCGAGTTTCAAGTGGTAAGTGCTCCATTAAATCCTGAAAAGCGCTCTGAAGGAACTTCAGATAAAGTTGTCCATTCCACCATTCCGGCAATACGAAAGGTCTAATTAATTCTTCTTCTTCTTCTGTAGCTCTACAACCCTTGGTGGGTCTTGGCTGACTGCACGATCCTTCTCCACCCTTCTCTATCTTGCATCAGATCAGGATCGTATTCTATTCCCATCGCTCTCAGATCTGCAACGATGTTGTCTCTCCATCTCATACGTGGTCTCCCCAGAGATCTTCGCCCTTCCGGATTCTGTTCCCAGACCGTTTTGATCACTCGAGAGCCTGGTTGTCGGTGTACATGTCCAGCCCATCTCAGCCGTCCGGCCTTAATTACTTTGATAATATCTGGTTCCTCATAGAGTTCAGTCAATTCGTTGTTTGTTCTTGGTCGGAACTGCTCTGTTGTTAGGTCTTTGCATGGTCCAAAGATTTTACGCAGAACCTTTAGTTCAAAACACTTCAGCTTACGCTCGTTTTCCTTGGTAAGTGTCCAAGTCTCACTCCCGTTCATGACAACTGGTCGTATGACTGTTTTATATACCTTAATTTTTGACCTTCGGGATAGATTTTTGCTGGTAAAAACTTCTTTTAGTGCGCACATGCATCTACAACCGCATTGGATTCTTATTTTGACTTCGTCGGATATACTGTTTTCCTCGTTGATTGTGGCTCCCAGGTACCTAAAACTTGTTACCCTCTCGAAATTGTACTCTCCCATTGTAACGTTTTGCCCTATCCTATCTCTTCTCGTTCTTTTACCAACATACATATATTTCGTTTTGTCCTCGTTAATTTTAAGACCCATTACCTCCGCCTGTCTTTCTACTTTATTAAATAACTCCTTTACCATTATTACGGAGTCTCCAACCACATCAATGTCGTCTGCGAAAGCCAGGAGGAGCCTTGGGCCATCCATACCAAAGACCTCCGTGGATAATTCCGCCGCTCTTATGGCTTTTT
Source organism: Polydrusus tereticollis (assembly GCA_963920685.1). Classification (NCBI taxonomy): domain Eukaryota; kingdom Metazoa; phylum Arthropoda; class Insecta; order Coleoptera; family Curculionidae; genus Polydrusus; species Polydrusus tereticollis. The sequence goes on along the minus strand of OY987332.1, from coordinate 40,933,123 downwards.
CCAAGGCAATATTGAACAATATAGGGGAGAGAGAATCACCTTGCTTTAATCCACCAGACACCTCAAACGAATCTGATAGTATTTCCCCCACTTTTACTCTACTTCTGGAGCCGTTGACACATATACTTGTTAGCTTGATTAGCTTTTTTGGAATTCCTAGCTCTACCATTGCGTCCCATAGCTTAACTCTTAGAATACTATCGTATGCTTGTTTAAAGTCGATAAATAGTTGATGAATCACTCTATTAAATTCCCAGCATTTTTCTAGCATTTGCCTTATTGTAAATATCTGGTCGACAGTAGACCTATTTTTACGGAATCCACACTGGTAGTCTCCCAAGCCTGACTCTACGATGGGTTTAAGTCGTTCCAAAAGTATGTTTGCAAGGATCTTATACGCTGTGTTGATTAAGGATATCCCTCTATAGTTACTACAATTTGTTCTGTCTCCCTTTTTATGGATAGGAATGATCAGGCTTTCCTTCCACTCATCTGGTATCTTCTCCTGACTCCATATAAGGGTAATAAGTCTATGTAGCTGTCTATGCAGTGCCTCTCCTCCAAACTTAAGCAGCTCTGCTGTTATGTTGTCCTTTCCTGGAGCTTTCTTACTTTTAAGCTTTTTAATAGCTTTGATAATTTCTTCGTATGTTGGTTGTTCCACTGCCGGTTCTGCAGTTTGGTACACGGTTGTAGTCTGCTCATACTGTTGTTTTATGTTTAAAAGTTTGTCTAATTAATTAATGCCCAGATATTAATTGATTGGAACTGATACTGATGAGGACTTTCATCAGCCCATACATGTGTCTTGTGAAAATTGAGGATACCGTTGTTGGTAAACCTTGTTTCATCCCTGAAAAGAATAATGCTAATGAAGTTTACTTTATTTCGTTGCTGATCCAATAGCCAGTTTGCAAACTGCATTCTATGAAGAAAATCTTCAGGAATCAGTTCATGAACTTGTTGCAAATGATATTGATAAAACTTAAAACTAAGTGTATAAAAATAAAAATGGCTCGTGTGTATTATATTTGAGTTATTTAAAAAAAGTTATTTGAAAAAGTTGTCTCTTTTAAGTAGTTGTATACACAGTTGAAAAAAAGTATCACCATAGAAATCACCCTGTATAATGTAACTTTACTATACAGTAGTAAAAAAAAATAACGATTGTACTAAGTCAATAAACGCAAAGAAATAAATAAGTAACTTTAAATCGGCTTATTAGAAAACAATAAAACTTGATGTACGAGTTCATCATGCAAGGGCCTTCAAAAAGGTCTAATACAATTTTGAAGTAAAATTGATAGGGGAGCCAATACTTGAGGGTATCAAAATTTACATAGGATTTCCTATGGCCAGTCTGTTATAAAAAAACCTAAACAATTAAGTGCTACAAAAAAAAATTAGGCCCTAAACAATAATCGAGTGCCAGTATTCACCTGAGGACCGCGACAAGGCAACCTATCCACCATTACTCTGGCAACCCTACGCCCTGGAGGATGTTCTTCAGACACCCCTTAGCTAGCTCAACTCACGGTAGGTTCGCTATTTTGTCTCTAGATTGAGAGCTTTAGCACCCTTATGTAAGTAAGTTAAAGTCAAATCCTGAAGGCGCCACCTTAGTTTTATTTTACTTAAAAGCCTTTAAAGGTTCTAGTGTTTGGTCTCAGAAAAAAAACAAACTAGGAAAAAAAACACTTATGTCACCATCGGTATACACTAGCTTCGTATAAGCTCTCATTCACTCAAGCCCTCAAAGTCACTCTATTTAAAATAAAAGCCAAATTTTCACAGAGGCCAATACAAATATTTATTCTTAAAGCGGTGTTAAGCCCTTGGTTACTTGCTTTTATAAATGCAAACTCCTCTTACTTTGGTGGACAATAGATACTTAAAGTTAAAAGATAAATAAGTAAAATGAAATATTAAAGTGATAGTACTAGGTTTGACAATAAAATTTCCGAAGGTTTAAATTTACAAAGTTATCGATAAAAGAAAGCAAGAAGTCAAATCCTGTTTGACAGGGTCTTGCACAAGACGGCAACTGTCAGACCTACACTGTAAAAACGACTGCTTAGTCTGATCTGGCAGCCACATAGACCTACATCTAGGACATTGCCTAAGACTTGGAATTTCCAAAAGGTCTGTGCAAGAACCTCTCACAACTAACTAAATCTACCATAAGAGCATTGTTAAAGTACAATGCAGAATCTAACGAGTACCTGTGGTTACTCGATAAGTATAGTAGCCACTTGGCATGGATAAATTAAAATGTCGGAGTTACAAGTGTTAAATTTAGAAGAAAAAAATGGCCCTTAGCCGGGAAACAAAAATATTTACTTTATAATAATAAATTGTAACTATATTTACAACAAAAGAAGCTGTAACAGACTACCTAACGTTCTGAACTACTAGAGACTCTTGTGACGTCCTAATGCTATGTCGACATACGCTACACGTTTACATTTCACAAGCTCTGTACAAAACATGGGTGCAAAACTTTACCAAAATACTGTATATCGAACAATACGCAAATGCAAAATATTGAGATTTTAAATAGACTACTTTTTAAAGAAAAGTGAACACAGGGTAATGATACTTAGCTGCAACTTTACGTGCTACCCATGGTCTCTCAAACAGCTAACGTGGATACTGCTACACAGCTATATAGTCTCCAAGAATTCAAATGGTACATGGCAACTGGTACGTCCTGCGTCCAGGCATTTCCAATAAAAGAAAACTAGTACTCCAGTTTGTACTCGTACTTTTAGCCCGTACCAAAAAAAAAACACTTAAATAACTAACGAGGGTTCCAATTTACCAAATGGCGTCTATGACCGCTGTTGAAGTTCATTAAAGCATTTTAAATCGGCATTCCGCCAAAAGAAATAGGCAAACTACAAAGCCATACCCTTTTTAAAACATTTGTGGATACTTTATCGGCACTACATTAGCCTGCCCGGCCCAAAAAAACTAAACTTGGGGAGCTATTTCCACAAACGTGCTTTAACTTCCAGTGTCCATGGTCGAAAGGGCTGATTCTTATTTTCCTCTCACGTACATAGTTACCAAAACAAAACAATGACAAAAATTAGTTAACCCTATCTACGAAAACTAACCTCTTGTAATAACATAGAAAACTAGCGGCGACCGAAGTCAGCACACGCGACCAAGCAAATATTAACCAGACGTGGCTGTGAAAATGCACATAAACTGTCAGTCTGACACTGACCTATTATCGATTTTTTTAAAAACAGCTGATTTACAACAGTCGAGACATTTAACATACATCTCAAATACAAAAAGTTATTTCTATTGATAACTTGAAAAGTTTATCAATTACCAATCAATTAGAACAAAGATTTGAAATCATACCTGTCTGCAAGTAGTATCAAACAAGGAACAGAGAAATCAATCCACTTGGCTATGTCTTGCAAGATACAAAACATTCCTGGAAAATAAATATCAAGAAAGGTTTGAAACTAAACATAATGAAAATTTTGGCTATTACAGGTAACTTAATTAGTAATTAATGTTTAAGGTGAGAGTCTACATAATATGTATTTTAACAATTTAAAAGCGAAAACTTAACGTAGATAATCAAACTTATGAAATGCAATTTTCGAACTGTAACAAGTCTGACGATGCATCACTCACTATTTAGATTAAACCATGATAAATCGGAATCACACCAATGATCGATTTTCTTCAAGTCACATAAATAATATTAATTCATCTTCATCTCTGTCATGCCAGATCAGACAGACCAGTATGATCGCCGGATAATATAGGGAATTTTTCTAAGATTCTTGCAGAAAATGATGGGCACCAGAGTTTTTATTTTTTATTTGCTTAAAAATGCGTTTTCTTTCAACTGCCTTCAGTGTCAACAATTTCACGCTGCAACCTTATAATAGTCCTTTAAAGAAGGCCCTGTGTTACTTTCTATATCGTATTAATGAGTTATGTTTAAAAGTGTCGAACAGAAACACTCGTACGTACGTATCCATATAATGTAACTCAATAAGGAAAACACACGCCTGCACCCTTCAAGAAGCCATTAAAAGAAAATGCTATTTTTTATGCCCATTTCCCTAAAGCGGTTTATGGCCGTCGTAAAAATAAAATAAAACGTTTTACATTCGAAATACATACATTTCCAAAGAAAAACATTTTTTATCTACGCTTCAGTATCGGATCAAAGGAAAATTGTAGTAATTTCAATATCACCCGGGTCGTTCCGACACTGTTTATGGTATATTCGAAGCGACGTATATCCCAATATTGCTCGAATTAGCTTATAAGATATCAGTGACGTTACTTTGGTAGGTTTGGAGAGGGGTCTAAGGAAGCGCCCTTTATATATTATACTTCTGTTATCGACTATGATGCAGTTTAGGTTCACTAACACTATGATTTCATTCAGTCAAAGGGTTTCTTTAAGTTGGCGTTATTAAGGAGCTGGATTGTCTCGACATTCACGTGTTAAGGAGTATCTCATTGCAAGATGAGCGATTGTCTAGTCAACAGTGCTCATTTTGGGACACCGGTGAAGGTTCTGAATAACCAATGAGCATTAACGGTATTGGATGCGCTATTTAAAAAATATTTTACTGCAAGCTAGAAATTTACAGCCACAAAAAGGGAATCCATTCGTACCGGCAGGGACGATTGAAAACCTGAGCGACTTCCTAGGGCGGCGCTAAAAGTTCGAACATACAGTGTGTATCAGCAAAATGGAATAAATTCGATAATAAATACATGTGGGCGTGTGCCAAAAAACGCTCAGACATGTCGATTGGTACTTCTAGTTGCACACTTTATTCAGTTAAAACTTTTTTACAGGGTGTGTCATATAACAGTGGCTAATACTAACTTTCTTATTTTAAATACAACACCCTATATATTATTCAATTTTTGGATTCTCCAGAAAATTCTAGACGTATTTCATGTACAATATCTTATACCTATCTTCAACTGTTTTGGAAATATTAAGTATTTTCAGATTTGTTGCAAAAATTAACAACACACATTAATGTAGGAGATGTTGAAGATTGATGTTAAAATGTTTCTACTGATATGAAATAAAAAAAAGGTATAAATAGTTTTAAAGTTGAAAAAGTAGTCCATACTTACAGTGGAGTCAATGTAATGTAAATGAAACAAAGCAGTCTTCCTCCACAGTTTAATGTTAAAGTAAAATTTTAAGTTCCCAATATGTTTAGAATGCTTAAGCATTCATCATCAGGGGATACTAACATCCAGTTTAAAAGCGATGTATGTTGCCTCAAATTAATGAGTACAACTTATAATGTGATACAGTAATATGTGAAAGTTGAAGACTTGGTATAAACTAGTAAGTTGTGTTGAAATTAATGTAAAGTTAAATTTTTTTTTTAAGTAAAATGTGAAATTTGAATCTATTCAGCAGGAGGATTCGACCATAAAACACGGTACGGCATTTGAGATCTGGTCTCCCGCCCCCCTTACTCCTCGACCCTGTTGGTTAAAGTCAAGGAACTCCCTTGGTGATGCTAGATTTCACCTTGGAAGCATACGAGATTTTGTGATACGCTCACCCTGCCCTTGCCTCGCAACAATTTGTATATTTAACTGTGTCTTCGAGCGCCCTCACAGGTCCCCTTCGTCTTTGACCATCGAAGTATACGTAATGCTTTTTCTTTGATAGAATATATGGTGGTTTTTCTTTAGATCCCCATTTGATTTCGATTTTGCTATGCTTAACCTTGAATACGTGGGCGATGTGGATTCTTGGCGTTATGAAAGCACACGTATAGGTTTGTGTTTTATGACCCTGACTATGTACACAAGCGGGTTTTTTACCAGACAAACTCTGCAATTGTAGGCTACGTCGTAAACTTGTGTGATCTTATTTATCGTCAACGTGCACAATACCTTTTTGTAAGAATAACGGTGCAAATTGAAGGCGTTGTATAAATAAAGTAGTTTATTGTGGATTGTGGTGCGTCGAGCTTTCGCAGCCCTACAGGCTACAGGATTTTTTTTTAATTGTGATTTTACTTTTATCGGCACGCGATATTTATCGTTTCTGGCAACTACAAATATATCTGAAATAAAGAAGCATTTCGATTCGATTTATCGAAAGTGAAAGTCACTGCTGAAGTAGAAAAACAAGCGACTGCAATAAAAAGAAGCGCTATCCCTCATACCTCAACAAACACTTCATTATCTGTATCCGATTCGCCTCACGTAGGTGCCTACGTAAATAGTAAAAATAATAATTTATACAACTTAAAGAAATCAGCAGCAACATATAGTATACAAATAATATACTATATGTATAGTATATAAGTATTTTAGGAGGATGTTGTTGGCATATCACAATCCTGTTCAGTTGAAAGAGAAACAAATCAGTGATGAGGAAAATGAATCACATTCTGATGATGGAAATCAAGAAAAAATCATAGAAACGATAGAATCACCAGTTGATTTAAGCAAATAATGATAATTAGTAGTACCTAACTGTATTTGATGTAGCCCTTGGCGATACCAGATGAGAAAGTCGTATTAATGCTGTCAATCCTTTTCGTTATCAGGCTGAAAGAATATTCGATGCATCACTTGAGATATCAAAAGACTCTAGAGCTAATGCATATAAAAAGAAGACTATTCTTGGAAATTTTAAAATTGCCACTATTTACTTTGTGGGGAATGTTAGACTTACCTTTGATTCTTACGGTCATATTTCCACAAAGTGCATCTTATATGGTCATTTGGTTCAAAATTTGTTTATTAAATTATGTCATCTTTGTGTACAGAAAATTAGTTACAACATGTGGGTTTAGAAGTAGTGCGCTCGGTTTTCTGTCGGTTAATTGCTGCAAGTAGGTTGACCATGTATTTCCGTTTCGAGCTCCGTCAAATCGCCCATTTTTTACTCTTGGCAATTTTATCTAATAACAAAGTTTTTTGAAATTATTTTCTTTATTTCATTACTTAATTTATGTTCTGGCAAAAGCCCAGTCTCTTCTATCATTATAATCTTTTGGAGTGTGTCTTCTTTTTTTTAAGGCCCACATAACAATCTAAAGTTGTCCAGATAATCCTGAAAAAGTCTAATTTCACCTGACCTTCCATAAGAAACCACATAGGACCATACTGGCTTATGGAAGTAGCCGCATAACAGGATCCGTCATAGCTGCTCAGATCAGATAGATGCATTTTTTTTTGTAATTTAATTAACTCTAATTTATTTAATTCACTTCAAATATAACTCAAATTTAATCAATAATCTCCTTTTAATAAAGTAAGGCGATCTTGACTTAAGGTCACATTTTTCATATAACCAAAGGTAACAAGTACTAAAGGTTCTAGAATCTTCAGGGATTATATACAGACTGTCCACGGATAGGGTTTACAATAGCACAAATGGATGAAAAATTTCATTTATCGGGAAAAAGTCATTCTTGAAAAAAAGTTTTGCTTGTGAAAAAAATTCAATTCCCCAAAAAAAAAATTTTGATTTTTTATACAGGGTTTGAAAAAACTTCAAAAAAAATGATTTTTCTCCAAGAGTAAAGTACCTTTATTTTTTATTTTTGACCAAAATGCCAATTAGAAAACTTATTTAGAATAAAGTTTGTAATTTAAATCCGAGATTTAAAATAAATCTTTGATTTTTTTTAGTTTTTTCAATTTTTAGAGGTAAATGAAAATTTTGCTGCTCAATAAAAATATGAATATAGAATTTTATTAAACTCTATTTTCATAATGGGTGGTGTGTATCTTATTTTAAAATTTTAAATGCATTCCTACCATTTTTTGTAAAAACAAGGAATTTTTTACCTTTTTATTACTTTGCTTTACGTATGGGGTAAATTTGAAGTTGTCAAATAGAATTTGATGTGTTTTGAAAATGTTGACCTTAGAACAAAGGGTTTATTTAGTTCAATGTTACGATGCGGCGAATGTTCTTACAACTTTGTGATAGAGAAATTTAATCAAAGATATCCTAACGTTTACGTCTCAAAAATGGGACTTCATAAATTATTAAGAAAATTTCAGGAACTGGTTCAGTTTCCATTTAAAAAAAAAAACTATGATCAGAATGACGCAGCTTCCCTAATCGTATTGCAGTCTGTTGCTGACAATCCTACCATTTCATTAAGAAACCGAGCTCAAGAACTTGATGTAGTAAAAGAATCTCACATTCGGAATATTTTAAAGGCAAACAAAATATTCCCATTTAAGCCAACTTTTAATCAAACGTTGGAAGGAGTCGAAGCCAAACGTTTGGAGTTTCGTCTTTGGGTCGGAGACAAATCTGTAAGTGGAAACAGTACACACACATTATTGGCTTACACTTTTTTGGAAACACGTATAACCGTAGGAGTTACCTTGAAATGTTGGAAACATTCTTTTCTGACAACCTAGAAGAATTGCCTCTCCAATTTAGGAACGAAATGTACTTTCAACAAGATGGATGCCCTGCGCATTTCGCAACTGAAGTGAGGGAATGGCTTGATAATACATTTGGCCACAGATGGATTGGTCGGAATGGTCCGGTTCTGTGGCCCCCAAGGAGTCCCGATTTAACTATTTCAGATGCCTATCTTTGGGGGCGCCTCAAGCAATTAGTGTACTCCCGCCCAATTGAGAACGACGTACAGCTTCTAAAACAGCAAATTGTTGAAGCTGTTCAAACAATTTCCATTGAAGGAATTCGAAGAAGTTTTGACCACATTCGTTTACAACTGAAAAAATGTGTTGAACATGGAGGGGGGTGTTTGAATAGAAAATTATAAAATTATTATTTGTTGTTATTTTAAGACTTTGTTGTGATATTTCCGGGGTCATTTCATTTGTGAAATTCGAAATACATATTTCTGGTAACACCACAAATCAGTTTTTGAAATTTTTTTATGCTCCTCTGTAAGATATAAAGTCATTGATTATGTATGTATTTCGACCGCTAAGGCTATTCAAAAAAAATGTTCATTTACCTCTAAAAATTGAAAAAACTAAAAAAATCAAATATTTATTTTAAATCTCGGATTTAAATTACAAACTTTATTCCAAATAAGTTTTCTAATTGGTATTTTGGTCAAAAATGAAAAATAAAGGTAGTTTACTCTTGGAGAAAAATCATGTTTTTGAAGTTTTTTCAAACCCTGTATAAAAAATCAAAATTTTCTCTTCGTGAATTGCATTTTTTTTACAAGCAAAACTTTTTATCAAGAATGACTTTTTCCCGAAAAATGAAATTTTTCATCCATTTGTGCTATTCTAAACCCTATCCGTGGACAGTCTGTAGATAGATACATACATTTTTTTATAAATTCTTGGGTCGAGAAAAGCTCAGTTTAATTTTTCTATACTTTTTCCCTAAACATAAGTAATTTTTAATTCAGACTAATTTTTAAACAATTTCACTATGATCATATAACTAGCATAAACCCTTCCTTTTTTTTTTGGTAAAGTATTTCTTATTTAATAAAAAAATTATTGTTTGTGTGGGAAATTGTAGTTTTACTTATTGTGTAGCTTTCCAATAAGTACTGACATTCGGTATATTTTTCCTGACTTGGACTTCTGTCAAACAAGGTGGCGCTTAAGACAAGCCAACGACGAAGGGAAGGTGTAAGTATAACGGACTACGACCTAGTGCCTTTACATTAAGAGCTACCGTCAGCAGAGAGTAACAACCTGTTGTCCATGACAAAATGATGCCACTGTCATATCTTAAAATAAAAGAAATACACGACGAGCCACTGCAGCCCACCAGTACGTGGTTCAGCTTAGTGTCCCTCGAACGACACTGTTTCAAAATTCTTTCATCTGGAGAACGTCATCACTCTGGAACGACCTCCCTGAGATCGTGTTCCCCAACGACTATAATCTTCAAAGATTCAAAACCAACGTGAATCGTTTCCTGCGCACACGCACCGCTCCCAGAGCGCCATAAAGGATTTATCCTGCAGTGCTGTGCCTTATCATAAAAAAAAAAAAAAAACTTCAATTTTGATGTAAATTTTTTTTTTCATCCGACGATTGCTAAAATTATTATTATCAGATAAATAATAACAACTCACTTGCAAAAACACAAAATAATCTAAGCCCTAATTTGAAAGGGTATATTTTCGAATAAAGTATTTGAATTTTGTTGTAAGAATTGTATATACAGAAAACGACAGACCCAATCAAATGATTCCCGCCTTTACGTTGTTGATGCTTGTTCTATATTCTTACATGCGGATTTTCTCTCTGCCACATATGTAAATAATGATGGTTTATTGTGCCATTTCTTGTGAAGCCACCTTCGGCCGTAAATAAATCCGTTCTGTTAAATGTACATTTTCTCTAAATATTTGTAAAATACAGTTCGAGTAATAGAGTCTTGCATGACAATCTTTTTTCAAAAAGGCGCTCGGGCCCGTCAATCTTTTTATTTTTGTTGTGCATTTTTTAAATCCTATTTAATGTATACAGGTTGTCCCAAAAACAAGTTATGTTATATTTTTTTAAATGGATGCCCCTATTTTATAATATTTTTTTGGATTCTCCATAATACTCTAAACATCATTCATGAAATAATAATATGTCATATATATATATATTTATATTCAGCCGTTTGCGAGAAAATCGATATTCGGATTTAAACAAACGATTTTTTTTATTATTACCTAAACCTTTGGTTGTTAGGTTGTTACACTGACAGTGACGGTTGTCCCCTGATTTGAGTAGTTTTGTCTCAAGTCAAAGTGTCTGGCAAAAGTTATTTTGACAATCTTGTAATTTTAAAAAATTGAACGCTTAAGTGAAAGAGAGCGAATAGAAATTAATTAATAATGATTGGTTATGGAGATAGAATGCACACACAAATGCAAGTTTGCGAACTCTTCAGATGATCCAGACAGAAGAGTCCAATATTGCGAAATAATGATGAATGATGTGTGAAAAACTGTCGGTATTGCGCTACAGAAAATCCACGCTGGATTATGGAATGTCACACCCAATATCCTCAAAAAGTTAATGTTTGGGATTTTGGCACCCTTTTTAATTGACGGAAATTTGACAGGTGAAACATATTTACAACTTTTAGAAAATGATTTAGTACCGAGCCTTGCTACATTATACCCTAATCCAGATGATCCTGATGCACCGAACCATTTTTTGTGGTATCAGCAAGACGGAGCTCAGACCCATTTTACCCGCCGTGTGCATGAGTGCCTTAATACATTCTTAACCAAACGATGGATTGGCCGACGAGGTATAATTGAATAACCGGCCAGATCTCCAGATTTAATCCCTTTAGATTTTTTTGCGGGATTTTCTTAACTCTAAGGTATATAGGGGAAAGAAGGTCAAAAAGTCTTTCTGGACCACCAAAGAATAAAAAATCTTTTAGGACCCTTATTCCCCACCTTGTTAAAAAAAAATTGATTATAATACCTTATTTATATTTTATGTTATATTCAGGTTTTATGTACGTTTATCTGACTAACTATAAGAACGATGATTGAGCTTTTCAAACTTTTTTCGTTACTGAAATAATTATGCTGACATTGTCAAACATTTTGTTCTTCAACCGTCAACGGTCGACTATAAAATGACAGTGAACACGTTTTCCCGTTTGCATTTTAAGTGTGTCCGTCTTCCTATTTAGTCTTTGAGGGTATATAAGATATAAGATCTGTGTGTTTTTTACTAATTTTATTTTAAATCTAATTCTATTATTTTCCCTACATAATGGGACGAACATAACGCAAGTTGACGGGATCTTAGGTCCCCAGTAATTAAACTTTACAAATGAAATTTCAACATTATGTAAGTACAGACATTATTAATAATTCTATTTCATTACTAATTACAAATTTCTTTCTTTTTACAGAATTTCTCATAAAACGCTAACAAAAAATTTTTCTCTTTTCTTCTACAAAATAAAAAAAACTTTTATAACATGACCTAGAATGTCCCAAAGATTGTTTTATATATCCTAACTTATGACTTTCAAATGACGAATATCTTCCCTTTTTAAATCCGACCACAAATTGACAGTCTTTACATAAATTTTGAATTAAATATAACATTTCATTTACAATTTCAGTATGCTGATTACATTTACATTCAATTTTTTAATATCAAACTAATAACAGTTTTCTCTCTACTGCTAATAATAACTGCAGCACTGTTTTTGTCTCCTGAAGATGAAGGTTACTACCTTCGAAACATGTAGAGAGGTTTTAATTTTAAAATTGAGCCTTTGATAGCTCACTATTAAATTAGTGGAGAAAGACTTTTTGACTTTCTTTCCCCTTTCCCCTATATTTCAACTCCACTTCGAGAATGGACTATTTCTTTAAATCCTATGGTATAACATACCATTTAACCGATCAAAGAATATTGAAGATTTAAAGAACAGAATAGGAGACGAAATAAGATTGATAGAACCTTACGTCGTTAATAACGTTCTGAAAGAATTTGTAGATCGTCTTGGGTTTTGCCAGACTATTGGTAAAAGTCATTTTCAACATTTGGTAAAGTGACTTTTAGTTTCTTCTCAATCTTCTTTTCTTTTTGCTAATAAATAATATGATGTTGTTGTTTTAAGTTAAAACGCACTATCTAGCAAACGGTTGAATTTAAGTATATTATATAACATATTTCATGAAATATATTCAGAATTTTATGCAGAAACAAAAAAATATTATAAAATAGAGGTATCCTTTTAAAAACATAAAGTAAACCGTCATATCTTGTTTTTGGGACAATTTGTACACATAAAATAAGCTTTAAAATATTTATTTATTTATTTATTTATTTATTTAGTACACTACCCAGACAGTAACTTCCAATTACAGGGTAGCAACATACAAAAAACACAAATAACATTATTTAAATAATACAAAATGAAATTCTAACCAAACTAAACCTAACCTAATCTATACTAGCCTAACTAAGCAGTAGGTGATAACATACATTGACTTATAAGTAAAAAATATACAGTCCATTAACCAACAGTTAAATAAACTTTTTTCATTTGTTGTACAGTACAGAAAAATATGTCAATATGGTGCTTATATTTTTCATAATCATTGCACATGACATAGAGCGGTGAATACAATAATAAATTTGTTCGAGGAACAGGTAAATAAAAAAAGGAATGATTATTGCGAGCCTGCAGGGATGGCACTCGAAACTTAACTCTAGGCAATATTTCTGGACAGTCCAATTTACCGTTTAACATCTTATACAAAAACAAAACTGCAGCAAATTCTCTACGTTTCACTAAACTGGATATGTTAAATCTGCTTAGCATAACATCATTCGGAAAGCCAATCACAGGATAGGTACCATCCGCCTTAAACCAAAGGTATTTAACAAAACGTCTCTGGATTCTTTCAATCGCGTTAGAATGAACTTCATAAGCAGGGTACCAAATAAGTGACCCATATTCCAGCTTACATCGCACGAATGCATTAAACAATACAATCAGAGTATTCATGTTAACAAAATCCTTAGAGTTTCGCAAGATAAAGCCCAAATTTCTGTAAGAGCTTAAAATTAGCTCATTGATGTGATTGACAAAAGATAACTTTGCATCAAAAGTAATACCCAGATCTTTAAATTGAGAACACCTTAACAAAGCAGTCCGATTTATACTGTATTCAAAGTAAGTTGGGTTAGTTCTACGAGTAAATGATAAGGCAAAACATTTGTTTATATTAAGGTGTGAATTGTTTGAATCGCACCATCGACCCAAAGAGACAATATCTTCTTGAAGGAAAATGCAATCACTGAGCGAGTCAACTTTACAAAATATTTTTAGGTCATCAGCATAAAGAAGTGAATGTGATTTAATATTATCTATGATGTCATTTATAAAAATATTAAAAAACAAGGGACCAAGGACTGAACCCTGTGGCACCCCAGAGGTGGCATGAATGAAGACAGACTCGAAACCACGATACTTTACCGACAATTGCCTGTCAATTAGATATGAATTTAAAAAAATTATAAAATTATTACTTATCCCGCAATCAAACAACTTTCTGAGCAGAATACCATGGTCGAGCCTGTCAAACGCTTTAGAAAAATCTGTGTAAATGACATCAACTTGACTTCCGCGATCTAGACTCTCAGAGATAAACTGAGTTAACGTGGTCAAATTCGTAATAGTGGAGCGCCCTGGAAAAAAACCATGTTGTTCAGGAATAATTTTTAATTTGACATGACTAAAGATAACTTCATGCAATACAGTCTCAAAAACTTTAGAAAAATTGTTTAATATTACTACAGGTCTGTAATTTTCAACCATACATTTATCTCCCTTTTTATATATTCTGGATTTTTTCAAGCTTTTTGGAAAGGATAAGGACTTTAAAGACAAATAAAAAGATCAGTAAGTGGCTTCGCAAAAACCGCCGCACAGTCCCTAATGAAGAAAGCTGGAATACCATCAGGACCCGCCGTAGATTTTGGTTTCAACTTTTTTAGTGCCCGCGTCACATCTTCCTCCACCACTTCCGAAATAACTAGTGTAGGCGAATTATTTAAACCGTTATGATCACCCATTCGAAACGTCGATGAGTTCGTATAAGCCGAACGAAAGAACTCCGCAAAGGCGTTAACGATAACTTGGGGGCTATTTAGATTCACGTTATTAAAATTCATATTATTTGGAATACTGGTAGAATTCTTTTTACGATGTAAAAAAGACCAAAATTTATTAGGATTGTGAGAAAAATCGAGTTCAGCTTCCTTTACATACTTTTTATAAGCCACATCAATATCAACTTTAACTTTCTTGCGCAAACTTTTAAACTCGACAAAATCATTTAAATTTCTGGATCGTCTATACTTATTCCAAAACTTACTTTTTTTCTTAATATTACGAATTATTGAAGCGTTATACCACTGAGGATACTTACTATTTTTTGGTCGTGTAATAGGAACATTATTTGCAATGATAGTGTTTAAAACTGAATAAAACCTATCGCAAGCATCATCAACAGAGCTTGAAGTACGCACAAAAGAGAAATCAGCATTCAGCATATCATTATATAAAGATGGAAAATTCGCCCTTCTAAAATTAAATTTTGGCACATTATTAACCTGAAACTTGTCATTCTGCCGATTAATTGAAAGTGATATTTCTAAAGCAGGATGATGGCTGTCCAAAGAAATCAACGCATTTTCCGCTCGATTGACACATATTAAACCCCTACTAAACACCAAATCAAGTAAACGGTCATGTTCGTTACGTACAAAATTATACTGTGTCAAACACATGAATTCACAAAAGTTTAATAAAACATCAATGTAATTATCGCGATAAGACTTATCATGTAAAAAATTTACGTATTTGGGGAGATTAAAATCTCCTAAAATGATTAACTCATCATTATTAGTGAAATAATTAGAATTTAGCATTTCTTCACCAAGCCTATCGTAGACTTGAGGACCCAGATTGGGAGGAATATACATAAGGATAATACAAATTGCACGATGCGCTATAGATAATCTAATGCCAACCACATCAACTCTTGGATCCGAAAAAGAAAAATCAATAGGGACAGCACTATAAGCTTTATTTAATGCCAACAGTACTCCACCACCTCTAGTAGTATTAGTCAATGCAAAATTACGATCAGACCTAAAAATGTTATATTCACAGCTAAAAATTTCCGTATCATATATACCAGGATCAAGCCAAGTTTCAGACAGAGCTATCAATTCAAATGAACATAAATAGGAAGCCTTGTATAATTCATGAGTTTTTGTTCTCAGTCCGCGTACATTCTGATAATATATTGAAAACACTGAAGGTGTCTTAGATGGCTCAAAAGCTCTGCCTGGAGTGACAGCCTGCAAACTCACGCTATAATCTAGTTGCTATGCAGTAGACAACAGTGTATCCCTATATATCTCCCATTTTTTCTTATAAATGGGACATTTACTACAATCCCAAGCAGCATGTTCGATATTCGACTTAACCTTAGCATTAAGACAATTTATACATTTTAAATTATTTGACGTACATTCAGACATATTATGATCAAGAGAACACTTAGGACACTGTCGGGTTACCGCTCTACAATTTTTAGAATAGTGATTTAGACCGCTGCACTTGAAACACATTTTTAACTCTATGGCATCATAAACAATACAAGAATCATAATCAACAATTAATCGGCGACCTTTTAGAATTTTACCATAGGAAGTTGGATCTACATCCAATATTGCTTGATACACATTATCTCGCTTTTTTGTAGGCCATACCTTCAATACGCTGCATTCAGTGACGCCATCGAATACATCATTTTGCAGCTTGAGCTTTGTTAGGAGTTCATCTTGACCAATTTCACCATTCAACCCCACAATCTTTAACCTTGGATTTCTGTTCTTAACATCCTTAACCTCATAGGAGCTTGACAGGCTTAGACTTGCGAGCTCTTTAAGTTTTTCAGCATCATTTGTTCCACCACACTCAATAAGGATGCCCCCATTACCCAACAAACATTTTAAGTTAAATTTACCTTTATTCGACCTCTAAACGGGTCAAATATTTTGCACGACCAATTATATATAGGGATAATTTACCTACATTTGTTTTCCTATTGCCCAATGTGGGGAAAGAAACTAAAGTAATTTTAAGGTCGAAAATAGGTTGATAGGGTTTTTCTGTCCAATAAGTTGAAACGAAGTGAAATAAATATAGACCTATTTTACGTCTAAATGTGGAAAGTGAGACCAACCTTTTGACCTAAATATAACCTAAATAGGAGCAATAAGACACTAGACAAAAATACAGAGAAAACTTATTATATCTGGTGTTAGAAAGAAAAGACAACAACTTATGCCAACACTTCCAACAGGACAAAATAAATTATAAAATGGAGTTCGACTTAAGTAGATATTTGGAATGGCCGCTTATTATAACTTCAACAATAAAGTATATAATTAAGTTTTATCATTTTTCTGGACCGAAATTTGGATGCGAAAGAAATGTGTTTGTGAATTATGGTGATGATACTTCGAAAAACTAAACGCGCCCTTAAAATATGCATTTTTTTTATGTATTATTACGATAATTTAAAATATTTTTACCATTAACCTAAAAACAGAGTGTCTTCATTATAAACATTATATGTACCTAAAGTTTTAAAAAAACTTTCGTTGACGAAAGATATCGTAGTCTAATGGATTTTCCACTCACCTTATGTAATTCTTAAAATTTTAATTATTGTTTTTTTATAGTTGTCGATAAACAGGAAAACTAATAATTATTAAATATGGCCGCCTTTATATTTTTAACCTTAAAGTTATTTTTTTCTTTATTATTAACTGTACAAGCAATGTTAGCCTTTGAGGTTAATCAGAAAGTTATGAAGTAGCTCAATTTTTAACCACAAAAGATCTATAACTTTGGGAACAATTTATATGGCAAAATTATCCAAAATATTACTTGTTTCTAAAACTACATGGTCAGTAAATTATTTGGACATTTTGTAGGCAATAATTAGGTAATATTTACCTAGCGTAATAGCCAAAAAATTCCTTAATTTTGAACACATATATTAAGTAACATTTAAGTAAATTATTACTTAATCATATTCCTTATTAGGATTAAATATTTTTAATGTCTAAGAGAGGTAATTTATTTGTAATTTTTAACTAGGGAAATTAAACTACAAGTAGACTTCCCTATAACAAATTATTTAAGTTGTAGATATCCAAATTTTGACTTAGCTTTTAGAGTTCGAATCTTTTGTGACTTTTAAGAAAACATTTAAGGCAAAAATAAGCAAATATTTGCCAATTTAGGATTATTTTCCTTCCGTTCTGGTCTACA
The DNA here is from genome assembly GCA_963920685.1 of Polydrusus tereticollis. Lineage (NCBI taxonomy): Eukaryota > Metazoa > Arthropoda > Insecta > Coleoptera > Curculionidae > Polydrusus > Polydrusus tereticollis. The sequence goes on along the minus strand of OY987332.1, from coordinate 40,915,287 downwards.
TTACTTAATATGTTTGTTGGGTACTATACAGGGTGAGGATTTTAAAGTGTTACAACGCAATATCTGAAAAACGGCTATAAATATTTTAGTCAAATTTTGGGACGTGGATAGGGAGGTTGGGGGACAAATTTTAAAATATTTTTGATATTTACCCCCACTCCAGATTTGATGTGGCTAGTGACAAATTTGAAATGTCAAATGGAAAGGTATTTTTTTTTTTTGATAATTCGATTCCTCGTCAATAACTACGTAAGTGAGCAGAAAATTGTTACATTTGCTCTACTAGTTGCTTAGTTACGAATTTTTCAATAAATAAAATAGGAATACTTAAAAATGATAATTCCTTAAAAAATCTAACGACGATCATGCTTCAAAAGGTGTTCGAAATGACCCCCATCCATTTCTAAACATTTTGCAATTCTTTTTTGACATGAGTTGCGCACGCGAGTTAACATTTGAGGCGTTACTAAATTACATGCTTGTTGAATACGATCTTTCATGTTTTCTGGTGTGGTCGGTGGTGTAGCCATAACTTTCTCTTTTATAAATCCCCACAAGAAAAAATCTAATGGGGTTAAATCTGGTGACCTTGCAGGCCAATTTACAGGACCACCACGACTAATCCATCTGTTTCCAAACATTTCATTTAGTGTATCTCGAGCTTGTCGGGCAAAATGTGGCGGAGCACCATCTTGCTGAAACCATAGTTCTTGTTGATTTCCATTATTATTCAGAAGTTGTGGCAAATCGGTTTGTAAAAAATTATTATACATTTCTCCATTTAGGTGACGGTCAAAAAAATGTGGTCCAATGACTCTATCTCCGACTATGCCACACCAGGTATTAACCGACCAAGGATGTTGGTTTGGCAGAAATCTCATCCAGTGAGGATTTTGAGGTGCCCAATAGTGTAAATTGTGCCGGTTGACCTTAAATTAAGAAAAGCAAAATTGATTGAATCAGTATAAAATTAAAAATAAATCTAAATGTATGTGAATATTCTCTAAACACCCGTTAACGGGTGTTTAGATATGTATTTATTTATGTACACCCATCAAGTAGTGGATTACATATTTTTGATTATTAAAAGTTACATTAATCCATATTGATTTAAATAATTACCTGACCACAATTGGTAAATGTAGCTTCGTCAGAAAATACTATCTTTCTTAAAAATGCATTGTTTTCGTGAATTAAAGTTTGTAACCACGTACAAAATGTAATCCTATTTTGAAAGTCTTGGCCATACAATTCCTGATGAATAGTTATGTGGTAAGGGTGAAAATTGTGCTTGTGTAAAATAGCCAGTACCGATTTTTGGCACATTCCTGAATCACGAGCAAGTTCCCTTGAACCAACATGAGGATTTACAGCTATTACACCCAACACTCCAACGGCCATATCGTCATTAGTTTTTGTTTGTCTTCTAACTCTGTTCTTATTTTTTAGGATTCCCGTGCTGCGGCCTCGATCTTCTAATCGCTTAAATGCCATGTGAGATTTTTGAATGGCGGGAAACCTAACAGTCCACAATTGCGCCGCTTCCCGGTAGTTTTTTCTACTTTCTCCCAGAATTAACAACATGTCTATTTCAATGTCATAAGATTGTTCCATAATTGCACTGAATAATGAACTTTATCAGATTATCACTACTTGTCAAAGTCAAAAGTGGTTTCCTAGGATACAACATAATTAAAGGTTTGGATAAACAATAATCATAGGTGTCATGATTTAAAATGTGTAGTTTTAAGTATTCCTATTTTATTTATTGAAAAATTCGTAACTAAGCAACTAGTAGAGCAAATGTAACAATTTTCTGCTCACTTACGTAGTTATTGACGAGGAATCGAATTATCAAAAAAAAAAAATACCTTTCCATTTGACATTTCAAATTTGTCACTAGCCACATCAAATCTGGAGGGGGGGTAAATATCAAAAATATTTTAAAATTTGTCCCCCAACCTCCCTATCCACGTCCCAAAATTTGACTAAAATATTTATAGCCGTTTTTCAGATATTGCGTTGTAACACTTTAAAATCCTCACCCTGTATATACAGAACTAAAATAAAAAATTGACGGGTCCCTTTTTCGAAAAAAAAAAAAAATGAATTTTAAATGAATTTGTTCCAAACTAAGACATGTGGCCATGTGTTACCTTTTTTTGTGTTTAGTTTAATGGCGCAATCAGATCTACGCTAACTAGATTGGTTTAGAAGATACAGGGTGATTCTCAAAATCGGCGGTTTTTATTATCTCTTATGACTCGGGGTTTTATGGAGATAATAAGAAATTTTTATAACTTTTTACGTAGAATCCAGTGGCGTACTTAAAAAAAATATAAATGTGTTAATTTTTGAGATATTATCAACACTAGCATTTTCTTAAATGGGTCACACTGTATCTGGGTGTCTCAAAAAAATGAATTTTTTCTTGCGTTTGCAACAATATATTAACACTTAATATTTTGCTTTGTTCTAAATAGCTAAAATACCAAGAAACAAAATTTTTTTATTAAAACCCAGTTAACAGGAATAATAAAACATTGATAAACTAAAGCAACAACAGCTACAAAAAACAAACAAAAATTTATAATAACAACTTAACAATTATTTCATATGCTTATCTATATACCTACATTTAACAATTTAGCATACGTGCTTAATCACGAAATGTGCTCAAATTGTCTTCCATTCTGCTCGATGCATTTTTGGACTCTGCTTGAAACTGAACGAGTCGCGTAATAGATGTGAATCTTTGGCACTCTTCCAATGCAAATAATAAAATTTTCTCTAAGTTCCTCTATAGTATAACTTCAGGTTTTATATATTTCATTTTCAATAAATCCCCAAAAATGAAAGTCAAGTGGTGCCAGGTCGGGGGAATCCGGAGGCCATCTGTTTGGTCCATATGTACCAAGCCAACTTTCGCCAAAATTGGCAGTTAGTGAGTGCCTTACCATATGGCTATTATATGCTGGCGCACCGTCTTTTTGTTAATAAACATTATTTCTTGCAGCTAATGGCATGTTATCCAACTCGATTACTGCACATTCTTCCAAAATTTGGAGATATCCTTTAGCATTCAAATTTTGTATTAAAAGTCCTATAGTTAAAGACCCTGTTTTGATATAGCGCCACCACATGGAACCCAGACCGTCCTTGTTGTACCCTGGCGACCGTATGATGAGGATTAATGTTTGACCAATATCGATTGTTACGTCGATTAAAAATTCCTTCGCTAGATATGAAAGTCTCGTCAGTCCATATTATATTTTGAAAAAAATTGGAATTCCGATTAATCTATTGCAAAACCAATGACAACATTTTAAACGCCGCTCATCATATCTTATTCAATATTACGGCTAGATACCGTCGTATTAGCAGCAACACAAGCTAATGTATTAATTACATCTCATTCTCTATTTTCGTTATTGTAACTCTTACCTCTTGGTTTTCCAAATGATCCATACTCACTTAAATTGTGATATAATCTTTGAAATATTGGTTTTTCTTGCTGTCGTCGTTCCGTATAACGCTCAAAATATAGGTCTAAAGCTGCGTCTTTATTTTTGTTACTCTCAATATAGTACTTAAACATGTTTAATTCTTATAGTTTTGAAAAATATTCATTTTGGACTCCTTTTTTAAAAAATATAATCGAAAATGTTTCATCAACAACAAGTGTCAAAACCAATACTTAATTGTTAATAAATTTTATCACAAGTGAACAAACAAAAACAAACGCTTAAAAAATTCAATCCATGGCCAACTAAAAGAATTTTCCTTTCTTGGTATTTTAGCTATTAAGAACAAAGCAAAATTTAATTTTTTGAGACATCCATTTAAGAAAATGCTAGTTTCGATAATACCTCAAAAATCAACACATCTAAATTTGTTTTTAATAAGCCACTGGATTCTACGTAAAAAGTCACAAAACTTTCGTATTGAAAGTTTCTTCTGATATCCATAAATAATGAGTAATAAGAGAACAAAAATCGCAGATTTTAAGAATCACCCTGTATCTTCTAAACCAATCTAGTTAGCGTAGATCTGATTGCGCCATTAAACTAATCAGTAAAAAAGAGAACGGGACATATCGATGGCCTAGCGGACAAATGTGTTAAGTGCTTATTTTGATAAAATGGGCTAATTGGTGCATCAGAATCACTAAAAAATCTATTTTCTATGCCCACATATGTGCTAACTAAAATCCGATAAAATATACCCTGTGGCGCCATCTTTCGAATGGAATAAGTACCTCGTGCAAGCAGATCTCTACTTCATATGTGCTAAGGGCAATTAGCACATTTGTAGTACAAACTTCCTACTCATATATTGGTTTAAGTGATTACTTAGCACAATTGTCGTACTAAAACGTTACCAAGAAGTGAGGTTAATTAACCGTTGTATAAATATAATATGTGCATGCTTTTCTTATTTGGCAACAATGAGTTCCAGAAGCTTTCAAATATTAAAAAATGCCTTAGGAATCATAGATGAAACATCACATTTAACGCAAGGTAAGTTTTGGTACGTTTAAAATATATTACAGGCTCTTTTTAAAGTAAAAATTAAAAGGCCCGTTAGGAAATACTTACTTACCTAGTTAACTACTATTGCTATAGTATAATAATAATATATTATGATAATCAAATGTTTTTAGAATATTTACTTATACATTTATAAACTTTAACAGTATTTAAATATTAAATGTAATAAAATAAAAATAAACATCTGAAGATGAACTAGTTTAGAGGTTAAGTTAACTAAGTTAGTTCGTTAAAATATTTTATCAATAATTTTGGGGATAATGCAGAATTTTTATAAATTTGGTATTATGTTTAAATTAATAGATAAGGTTGTAATTGTATCATTTCCAAGGTATTTGTTTTATTGCTGTGTGTATTTTAGGAACCACCGATAAGAAAATTTCGAAAATAAAGATTCTGTCTCAGCGGATTATTCCACCAGCTGAAAACCAAATCGCAACGTTACCACGTTTGTTAAGCACTAAATCTATTGACTGTGGTAAGTCTCTTTTTAAATGTGCACAGCAGAGCGTATGCACGCCGCTTCTTTTTAAAAATTGAAATGAAATCTAATAATACTAATTTTAATTTCTTCATTTTTAGATATCGGTCATAAATTTCAAGAAAATGCTCCTGAACCTATACGCAATTCAGGGTCTCGGAACTTAGATATTAGTGTATGTAGCGAAGATAACAACCAGGATATTTCAAACAAGTATAAAGTTGAAGTGAAAAAATCAAGAATCGCAAAGGGCTTTGGATTTTCGGATGCGATTCTTTCTAATTTAAGGGCCAAAAATACGGAACCTTTAACTACGTTAGACACCTATATTGATCAGGATAATCAAGTTAGAATAAATAAGAAAGCATCAAATCCTGGCGACATTGATGTCATTGTTCAGAGTACCAGTAAAACTGAAAATCAAAAATTTACCAGTTCCGATATTCCTATGGAAGAAGATGATCCCTTCGAAAAATCTTCTAGCTCTTATGAACCCTCAGAGAGTTCGACAGAAACAGAAACTGAAGATAACGAACAAGCAAAAAACAAAAAAAAAACGTAAATGTGCACAACTAAAAGAAAAGGGCAAAAGGAAAGTAACAGATACAAAAAAAGAAGAAAAAACAGAAGTTAAAAGATCAAGACGTAGAAAAGGAAACAAAGATATGTGGAAACAAACAATTAATAAAAAACTTCGACTAAGTGGGAGAAGATATGTAAATCGGAGTGGGAAAGAGGTGCCAGAAAAAATACCTCAAACCGTAAATTGCAGTAAGTGTCGATTTAAATGCGAAGAAAATATATCTAAGCCGCAACGAGAACAGCTGTGCTTAGAATATTACAGTCTGGCAGATGACACACAACAGAAAATGTATTTGTCCAGTCTAATGCAAAGTGTACCTGTTGCCAAAAAAAAAAGTAACCCCAAAACAAAAAATAGGGAAGCTTCTAGAATTTTTTTCCTAAAAAATTCAAACACAGAATCACACAGAGTTTGCCGAGAATTTTTTGTAAGACCTTCGCAATTTCCCACAGAATCGTAGAAAACTGTGCAAAAAATAGCAGTGCGGATACTGGCATGTATAACGGTTTTGACAAAAGAAAAAATTCTTGCCCCCCTAATACCACAACAGATCAATCAAAATATTTGATACGAAAACATATTGACTCGTTCCCTAGAGTACAGACTCACTACTGCAGGAAAGATTCGAAAAAACTTTATCTGTCACCAGAACTAAACATTTCCATCATGTACAGATTGTACAGAACTGATTTCTGTAATCAGAACAAAATAGAGCCTGTATCTTTATTTGTCTACCAAAAAATTTTTCATGAGTATGACCCTGCTTTAGCATTCCACATTTCAAAGAATGATCAATGTACCCAGTGCAATGCGTATAATCAAGCTACGGATAAAGAACCACTAATAGAAGATTATACTAAACACAAACAAAGGGAAAAGGAATCAATGGATATGAAGGCTGAAGATAAAAAGAAGGCTGCGGGTGAGCATGGTGAGACTTTCCGTTCCATAAGTTTCGATCTCCAGGCGATTTTACCCATACCACATGCAGGAGACAGTCAAATTTACTATAGGCATAAACTAAACGTGTATAATTTTACAGTATACGATGCTTCTACATCAGATGGTTATTGCTTCGTCTGGGACGAAACACATGGGAGCAAAGGTAGTGCAGAAATAGGCACATGTATTCTGAAGTATCTTTTTGACCTACCAGATACGGTTACCCATGTGGCTTCGTTTTCTGATACGTGCGGGGGTCAAAATCGGAACAAATACGTTGCGGCTGCAATGTTGTTTGCAGTAAGCCACATTGATCATCTTAAAATAATAGACTTGAAGTTCATGGAGTCTGGTCATTCTTACCTAGAGGCTGACTCTATGCACGCCACAATTGAAAGGGCCAAGCGTCACAAAAAAATTTATTCTACTCGAGAATGGTGTCTTTTAATATCCGCGTCTAGATTAAGACCAACACCGTACATAGTACAAAATTTAAAATTTGGTGATTTTTTTGACTTACAAAAACTTGTGAAAGATTACGTTTTTAATACGACCCTTAATACAGAAAAAGAAAAAGTTAATTGGCTCAACATAAAATGGTTACGTTTTCAAAAGGAGAACCCATACATTATTTAGTACAAATATGCCCTTTCTGCTCCGAACTTCCAGGAAATTGACGTAAACGAAAAGGGAAGAGTCGGAAGAAAAAAAACAGCTAACAAAGTTGACTTAAGTAAAAAATATAACTTAAGACTTCCAGTTTCTCAAAAAAAGAAGAAGGATTTGGAAATCCTTTTAAAAAGTAAAATAATTCCTGAAGAATACACTGCTTTTATTAATGACATTCCTGCTATTTCAGCTTCTAAGATGCAAAAACAGACCGAAGAATCTGACCTTTCTGACTGAGACTACTTAAATAATTGTTTTAAATTTGTATTTTTAAATTCGCTAAAAGTTGTGCAAATAAAGATCGTTTTTCCGTTTTGTGTTAACTGACTTTGATTTTATTTTAAATACTACAAATGTCTTAAGTAAGAACATTCCAACTTATTTTTTTAATTATTTTGATAATTATTAATTGCTTAAGATCCATTTATAACCTAAAATGATCTAAAGGGCTTCGAAAATGTATGGAAAAAATTTGGAAAATTTCTATTATATACCTTAATTGTGATTAGCTACAAAACTTTAAATTGCAAATACCGGGAAACTATAAATTCGTACTTAACACAATTGTCCGCTAGGCCATCGATATATCTTAGTTTTTTTCTCGGTTTTTTTGTATCTATTACCGTTTAGCCTATACCCAATAGTATCAACGAAAAAAAAACACCCTGTATATGAAACATTAGGATTATTTTATTGTCACCTATACACGACGCCGAATGTTTGCCTTATACTTACCGGACCCTGTATCTGCAATCGTGCAAATGTCATGAAACTTTATTAGTTTGAAACTTTCGTCGTTTCATAAATATTTTGTTTTCTAATGTTCAAACATTTCTTCAGGGCGTTAAAACAGGGTATATACGAAATTTAAAACTGAAACAACTGAGCAATTAACCTAAGTCATTTATATGTATATTAACCAATAAAACAGTGGTATTCTTTGAAATGGTCTCCATTTATAGCCAAGCATAATCCTAGAATCCTAGGCATAAAATTGTTTTCGGGTAATTGATCTGTGTACACACAACGATTCTTGTGAACCTCTCGGCGCCAAAAGTACCTCTGTTTGCGACAAAACACTGGTCATGAAATATTTACAAAAACAACGTACCAATACTCATTTAATCGATCTTGCTATTGACTTACATGTCCATGAAATAATTATCTATAAAAAACAATCAACGAAATTAAATTAGCCTGAACATAAAATTTAATCAAGCAATTTCAAATATTATTCTGCTCGATTGGATAAAACCGAACTCTGAAATCAATTAGGATCCATAAAATCGCAAATCAGGCTATAAGCTAAGCTGTCCCATCGAAGTTTCCATTATATACAAAGTTTCAATTTTGTAATTTGTAAGAAACTCTACCTCAAGCTGTATTAGCGGAGCAACCCCGAGGAAAAGTCAAGGGGGAAGTTACCGACTTTGCCAAAGTCCAACTTCCTCGACTTTTTTCTAATTTTGATATTTTTTTCTGACTTACAAACTAATAGTACAACGTTTTTGTCTCATGAATTATTTTCGTATCTTGCTTCATTTTCGAGAGAAAAAGTAAAAACCACTTTATTGCCTGTACAAAAAAAAATACCTATGTATTTCAAAGTTAATTAAAACATTTAGTTTAAAAATAAAATTATTTTTTTAAATGATGAATGATGATGAAAAAAATGCAACAGTTTATTAAAGCAAATGATGAAAATGGCCTCTTTCTGATAAAATGCACGATTGCAATCGTCTCACCATTGATTCTCTTACACGTTCAAAAATTTTGTATCTCATTGCAATTTTTAATAATTCGAATTCTTAAACCATTTTCATCCAGTACAGAGTACAGGCATCTTGTATACAACAGACTTTGGGTGACCTCATAAATAATTAAGAAAGAATTTTAAAGAAAATTTAAATTCAAATTTTACCGCCAGGAAATAGTACCAACAATATGTCAATGGTACTCCCTGCACACGCTAGCATGCGTGGTACATGCTTTTTAGATCATCAAGGTTAGTTCCCTCTAGTGAAATGGACGCTTTTAATGTATTTTAATATCATCATGTAATTTACATCGCCTTTAGGCCCCAAATTTTAATGTTTTAAGTGTTATGCATATACCTGTATGTTGTGTTTTGTGGTTGGTTATATTTTTATGACAAAGTAGGTAACGAGAAATTGGTGAGAATTTTTACATTGAGTTTTATCTAAGATTTTCAAGTAACTTTAACCATTAAAGGTTCGTAAAATTTCACAATTTGTTGATTTTTCTTTTATTGCTTTGTAGGTAGTACTGATGATGGCGTAAGTGCCGAAAGCGCTCTACGGATATTATGTTTTATTCAATAAACTTGCACTAAGTACAAAAATTAAAAAATTCTTTCTTAATCTTTGATGGTGCACTCAGCCCCTTTCCTAATTTGTATCATAAATAATTGTCTAGAGAATTCAAGTCGGGACTGCGAGCTGGGCAACCTTAGGGACCTGGGCGTCCAATCCAGCAATTAGGAAAGATGTTGTCGAGGTATTGACGAGCAACTAGGCTAAAATGAGCTGGGGCACCGTCGTGCACGAACCACATATTAGTTCTTATTTGTAGAGGTACAGTGACGGAAATAAAATCTCGTACACTTGTTTCGGCTTTGTATACCTAGATCACCTGGAAATGAACTTCACTTTTTGACAAATTGTTATCGGTGTCATCAGATTTGAAAATTATATTATTTCATTTTAACAAATTTTGTGAACATGAATCAACTCGAGAAGGCGAGATTAATTGCTTTATTCGAAGACGGTGTTTCTCTACAAAGAATAGCTGAGCAATTTGGGAAATCAAGAAGCACTATACAAAGTCTCAGAACTAAATAGGAAAATACAGGATCATTGGAAAGAAGGGCTGGAAGTGGCAGACGAAAAATTTCAAACGAAAATCAAGATAATAGATTTTTTGCGAAACAATCCATTTCAGACGGCTGTAAAAGCACCCAACCAAACTAATTTTCCTTGGATAGTAAGAACGGCGAGAAATCGCATGAGGAAAAATTCGGAATTGAGAAATATGGCTGCTAAAAACCGTGTTTGACCGATATGAATAAAGAGCAAAGAATGGGGTTTGCGCTGGAATATTTACCGCAAGGTATGGGTTTTTGGGAAAAGGTAGTATTTACCGATGAGAAGACATTTCAGTCTTATTATAACGGGCAGATTAGAGTGCATAGGCCGCCAAATACACGGTACGAAGAAAGATATACCCTACATGTTAAAACAAGTGGAAGATTTTCAGTTAATGTATAGGGTTATATGACTTTCAGAGGGCTAGGAATATGCCACTCAAATGCTCAAGCTTATATACACATCCTTCAAGATGTTATGTTGCCATCGGTAAACAATATATTTGAACAAGAAATTTTTATATACCAGCATGACAACGCCCCGTCCATACAGCAAGGAGAGTTTCGGACTGGATACGGGAAAATAACATTTCATTGTTACCTTGGCCCTCAAGAAGCCCTGAAATCAATACAATCGAAAACGTTCGGGGATAAATCGTGAAAGAAATTAACAAGAACAAGGGTTTCCATCCTCCAAACAGTTATGATTTGTGGAATAAAATGGAAGAAACCTGGAATACCTACAATTTTCATCACACCCAAATGCTGGTGGCATCAATACCCAGACGTTTAAACTTATTAGTGGAAAAAAATGGTGCCGCTTTACAATATTAAACCAATGTTTTTTTTTATATTTGAATATACTGTTTTAAATTTAATTTTAAAGTCATGTATTGTATATTATTATCTTGATTTTCGTTTGAAATTTTTCTTCTGCCACTTCCAGCCCTCCTGTCCAATGATCCTGTATTTTCGCATTTAGTTCTAAGGCTTTGTATAGTGCTTCTTGGTTTCCCAACTTGCTCAAATATATAGGAATATTCTCTTCGAATAAATAATTTTATATGTAGCCTTTTTTCTATCATTACTGAAATAAGAAATGCAAGGTATAGAGGTGAGATAAAATGTTAACCTCAGTGACACTCAGTGTACGAAATTTTATTCCGTCACTGTACGTCTTCTAACAGAACGTCAAGTTCTTCAGATAGAAACTGCATATAGGAGTTTCCATTCCATGGAGGTGGTAAAAAGTATGGTCCAATAAGATACCCGCCAATGATCCCTGTCCATACATTCACCGAAAATTGTCGCTGAAATCGACCTTCTCTAATTTTATGAGGATTATCATCCGCCCAAAAATGTTCGTTATGAAAATTCATAATGGCTTCTCTTGAAAAAATGCCTCATCAGTTAATAAAATGTTCAGTAAGAAATTGTTGCTATGTGCTACTGTATGCAGCAACAACCTATTAAAATCAAACCTTGGTTGAAAATCATGGTGAAGCAGAGCTTGCACACGTCGAATTTGGTATGGGTATAGTTGAAAAAGATGCAAAAACCTCCAAACAGTTGATGCACTTGTTTGGAGTTGCACTGCTACCTTCCTGGCACTACTTGAAGGATCATCTTCTATCCCTCGAAGTATGGCTTCTTCTAACTCAGGCGTCGTTACTGTTGCAGGTCGTCTAGGAAGTTCCGTACTACGTTCAAAACTCCCAGTCTTACTCAATCTTGAATGGACCTGTTTAAATGTTATGGCACATGGCAGTACTCTGTTTGGATAACGTTCCTAATAAATTCTCTGAGCTTCTTCAGCATTTCCATTTGCTAGGCCATAACTGAAATGCGTGCAATGCAAAAATTCATTTTTGACTTGTTATCGACAAAACAGGTAAATTAGACATCAAAACTTACCATTACGTCATATTTTAATTAACTTTAAAATACATAGGTACCATTTTGTACATGCAATAAAGTGGTTTTGATTTTTTCTCTCAAAAACTAAGTAAGATACGAAAACAACTCAAGGAACAAAAAAGTTGTACTATTAGTTAGTATTCCGGAAAAAAAACAAAATTAGAAAAAAGTCAGTGGCGTACATTTTCTCGTCAATAATCTTCGTTAACTTGCTCCCCGTGACGCCACTAGACTTAATGAATTTAATCTAGTTAGGGTTAATTAAGTCCTTTATCATTATGAATCACAGTACCAAGTTTCAATAAAATCGGAAAAAGGATATTTTAAAAAATTATAAAAAACTGAGTCTTCCTAATAAACTTTAACTAACCTGTATATCAAGAACGGGGCAACTCCGAATACGTATTCATATAAATTGTTTCTCTTAGAATATTATTAGGTGATTCCTAATGATATTTTAAGAGAAGTACTTAAATTACGTACCTACCGTACTTCTGAGAGACGCTATATATTATATTACAATAATATGCCAAATCTGTATGTCAATATTTTTCTTTCGCAATTTAGAAACGTATTTATCAATCCCAAAAAATAAATTCATAATGAAATAAATCGATACACCCCATAAAATGACTCACATACACTCCGCATAAATAAGATTTAATGGTCCGATCGATCCTGTGTCCCATTGTTAGAAGCAATGGCCAAATATGACAGATGGGCATACATAGCCCCAAATTAGGACTTTAATTCGCGCTCAGAATGCACATAAACCATTGTGTACCTCTAAGGCGGCCCCACAGGAATTATTTATGCGGATTAGCGGTGGTCGCCAGGCACATATTTCGCGTGACACTTGTGCCATACGACAGGAAATGTTCCGCTCCCTGCTCGCATTCATTACTCGTTGCTCGTAAGTGGTTTCGCGTCTCTGGGGGTTGATTTTTATTAGTTTGTCAGATTGTTATAGGAGCGTGCAGGGCTGGAGTTACCCTGGTGCCAATAGGCCCCTTGAATTTATCAGGAAAAGAGATCATTTACCAAAAAATCTATAAAAAAATTTAATGCATTAATGGCAGATGTTGGCTGGAACTTAATATATTGTGAAACAGACATAGACATGGCTGTCAATAAATTTTATGAATATCTTAAAAGTTGCTTTGAGGCCGCGTTTCCTAAAAGGGTAATAAATATAGCAAAAAACCCCAATAAAACAGGATGGATTACTAGTGGAATAAAAATTGCATGTAAAAATAAACGCTGTCTACTATACCTAAAAAAATTTACCGATAATCAGGATTTTATTCAATATACCAAACATTATTGTTCGATTTTAAAAAGAATAATAACATTAGCAAAACAAAAACATTTTAAAAAAATTATCTCAGAAGCACCTAATAAAGTAAAAACTACCTGGAAAATAATCAACAACACTTTACATAATAAAAACTCTCCAGTTCCCAAAAATATTGTACTAAATAATAATAACCGAACAGTAACAGATCCTAAGGAGGTCGCAGAAGCCTTTCAAGATTTTTTTGTCAATATTACTGACGATCTTACACGAAATATCAATAGCGCCCACTCATATGAATTCTATTTAAAAAATGTCAACCGTAGTTTTTTGGATTCCTTTTATTTTAGACCAGTACTAGAATCGGAAATTATCACCATAGTCAAACGCCTAAAACCTAAAAGATCGACGGGAATAGATGAGATCCCGATTACCATTATAAAGGAGAATATGTCGGTGCTTGCAAAACCGATTTCTTTTTTAGTCAATCTATCTATAAGTAAGGGACAGTTTCCAGAATACTTTAAAACCTCCATCGTCAAACCACTTTTTAAAAAAGGAGATGAAAGCGCTCTTTCCAACTATAGACCTATTTCTTTAGTCCCAGCCCTGTCTAAAATTTTTGAGTCCGTTATTAACGAACAACTAACAAATTATCTGACAACAAAAAATATTTTGGTTGACTCGCAATTCGGCTTCAGAAAAGATAAAGGTACGCACGATGCTACCTTTGACCTTATTACTAATATAAACCACGTCATCGAAAACAAAGAAATCCCGCTAGTTATCCTATGCGATCTCTCAAAGGCGTTCGACTGTGTTGATGCCGATACTCTTCTACAAAAACTTCAATATTACGGCATAAGAGGGGTGGCAAATGACTGGTTTGCATCATATATAAAGGACAGACAATTAAGGGTCCAAATCACTGCCCAACAAGAAAATCATCTAATCTCATGCTATCCAGAGCCCAGTGTTGTAAAGCGAGGCGTTCCACAGGGGTCTATTCTCGCACCGATCTTATTTCTAATCTACATAAATGACCTGACATCAAACTTTCCATCCCTAAAATTTTCTTTATTTGCTGACGACACTAGCATCTTGTTTAGCCATGCCCATATAGATAGTCTTAAGCAAAACGCATCGGATAAAATTACAGAAGTAGCGGAATGGTTCGCCGCTAACAATTTGCTACTTAACTCCGATAAAACTTTCAATATAATCTTTCAACCTAATAAAAAAATTGGACAGTATCCTCTTAATTCAACTATCGGAACTATTAATCCGGCCACTAACACAAAGTTCTTAGGGATTCATCTAGATGAGGGGCTCGATTGGAAATATCATATACTACAATGTAACAAAAAACTTAGTTCAGCTATCTACGCAATAACAACTATAAAAAATAGCTTTGGCTATGAAACCGCGAAAATAGTCTATTATGCATATTTCTTGTCAATCATGCAATATGGAATTGAATTTTGGGGAGCCTCTGTCAATGTGGAGACCACGTTTCTTTTGCAAAAGAGAGCTATACGCTCACTTTTTGGAATTAACAAACGACAGTCCTGCCGGGACTATTTTAGGGATTACAATTTTTTAACATTGACGAACATATATATATTGAAGCTATCATGTCTAATATACAAACATAAGAATAAACTACAGAAACACTCTGAACTGCACTCGTATAACACACGAAACAAAAACAACTACATTACACCTGACTTTTCTTTTGAGTGCTGCCGGAGGGGACCTTTATACATGGGGATAAAGATTTTCAGACACATACCAAAAAATATCACAACCCTTCCCAATTTCGAACAGTTCACAAAAACATTTAAAGATGTTATTGCATGCCAATGTGTTCTACACTCTGAGCGAATTCTTTGATTTCACGTTTGGCTAGGAAAATTAAAACTTATTCTAAGATTATTTTATATGAAATTGCATTACAACTATATTGCTTACTTCTTCATTTATTATTTATTATATATGCTTTAGTGTTATAACATTATATATTGAAACTTTGCGTAGCACCTATGTATATTCTTTTTTTCTCCACAGCTTTGTATATTGCTTAAATTGAGAAATAAAATGTTTGAGTTTGAGTTTGAGTTTGAAGGTAGGATTATAATATCGGTGTTCCGCTTGTTCCCAGGAACACGTAACATTTTGATTTGTTTCAAATAAGTTTATTAAATAAAAAAATTATTTTTAATAATGATTAACTGATTAAGAAAATAATAATTATAATAAGAATCAAAGAGTTTATTAAGAATTTAGAATAATAGATACAAATAATGCAAAAAAAAATAAAGTGATAAGTAAATCAACTGAAACCCCGAAACGGGCGAAATCTAGCTGAGCCATCTCAGCTACTCAATAATAACTCTGGCAAAACTAAACTCTCATTATACAGGGTGTCTCGAAATTAAGGGGCAATACTTTACCACCATATTCTCCTAAAAATAATAGAATCTTTTTATATGGACATAAGTGCAGAAATGCTTGTTAAGCGAATGGAAAACCCTGAAATCGTTCTTTTTTTTAATATTTTCGAACCCGTTCATGATTAAATTTTGAAATTACGTATGATTATAAACTTTTAATGATAAATCAGTTTCTGAATTCAGAGTTTCAAAAATTTAGTCATAGGCGTCACATACCGAGGTGGTTAAGGGTTAAAATATTCCCATTTTTTCAACCAGTCGCTTTTTTTGTTATTTTCTCAATAGTTATATGCGTCTTACTTTACCATATTGCTATCCATAATTATAACGAATATTTATTTTAGATAGGAAAAGTGACTCAAATGCAAAGTCTTCACCCATATCATTACCAGAGGGTTCAAGAGCTGTTGCCTAGAGATTTCGGTGAATTTTAGGAGATGAAAATTTGCTAATCAAAATTTTGTGGTCTGATGAGGCAACATTTAGTATAACGAAAGTATTTAATACACGTAACACTCACTTTCGGCACGATGAAAATCCAATAGCAGTCCGAAAAACTAATTGTCCATTTAGATTTTCCGTCAATTTGTGGGCGGGAACAATTGGAAATAAGTTAATCGATCCAATTAAAATGCCCAATAATTTAACCACTTAGAGATATTTGGCTTTTCTTCAAAATCAGTTAGCAGGACTGTTGGACGAAGTACCCTTAAGGTCCAGGTTGAGGATGTATTTCCAACAAGACGGTGCCCCTGCCCATTTTGGACGGCCTATTCGTAACTGGTTAGATGAGAATTATCCTAAAAGGTGGATGGGCAGAGGTGAACCAGTATCCTGGCCAGCGAGATCGCCGGACTTAAATCCACTCGATTATTATTTTTAGGGTCATAATATGTGCAACATAGTTTATGCAACAGAGGTGGATATCCGTGAGGATCTGCTTCAGCGAATTTTTCAAGCTGAAAATGAAATAAGAAGAAATCCTTTTCAGATTCTTCGGGCATCTCACAACATTCGTAGTAGAGCTGGACTTTGTATCAAAGAAAATGGGGGTATATTTGAACACCTTCTCAAGGAGTAGTTCTTGGTTTAAATTTAAATTCTATTTTTCCAAAAATTTTTGTGAAACAACCCTATTTTATGTCGCATTATTACTCTCTAAATAAGTTGTCATATTTATTTCGTTTTCAACTTATTTAGTTTCGTAAGAGGCGTAAGAGATGACTGCGTATATTTTAAAAGCATTTGCTTTAATTTATTTTGTAGTTTTTAGTACATTTTGATATAAAAGCTTTAAGAATAATTTTATTAATTAACTCCTTTATGTGCGTCATTTTCTTTAAAACGATTTTACTTAAAAACTGTAAGTTCTAGCAAGGTGAACTAAGGAAAATTTTTTTTACGCAGAATAATTTTAAATTTCATAAATAATAAGAAAATAATAAAAAAAAACGACTGGTTGAAAAAATGGGATTATTTTATTAATAATTTTTGAAATTCTGAATTCAGAAACTGATTTATCGTTAAAAGTTTATAACCATACCTAATTTCAAAATTTAGTTATGAAAGTTTGAAATTATTAAAAAAAAAACGATTTCAGGATTCCCCATTCGAGGAGGGGTAGCTCCCTTAACAAGCATTTCTGCACTTATCCCAGGTAGCAGGATGACGTCTTTATGACGTCGAATATTGGGGATTTTTAGTCACTTGACGTCTTTTGGTCGCGAAATGACGTCAAAATAACGTAGTTTTTAAGACGTGTATTATACGTCATAATTTTACGTAATAAACACGTCGATTTTTAGTCGTTTATTGATTTATACGTATCATTAGAAAGTACTATAAACGTCAAAATTTCGTTATCCAAGTTTTTTGAAAATATAGTGGGACAGAGTTTTAAAGTAAAACGCCTGAGAATAGTTTTTTTTCTTATAGTTAAAAGCACGTCTCATAAAACTTTTTATATAGACCCTATATACTATATTATTTTTTTACATTTTTATGTTAATACCAATGCAAATAACTTTGAAAATATTACCATTTCAAATTAATCATTTTTGTAATGTAAAATGTGCAAAAGCGAATATATTGTTATTAAAAGTCTGCAAATACCAAATTTAAATTACCCGCGCTCCGTTTTATGACATTTCTTTGCTCTATTGTGACAGTCTGGCAGAAGGCAGAACGCATTGGTGTTCTGTTGTTGGCGCTGGCTGGCAGTCGACCATTCGGCAAAAGTGAAAAGTTTATGGTGATTTAGTTTTTATATATTTTGTGTTATAAAGGAATATATAATAATATAGGTATTTCAGATTATCGAGTTCGAGGAAAATGACGGCGGGGGTGTAGCCATTGTACACTCAAACTGGGTGACGCCCCGAAAAAAGGTATTTTGGCCGCCATTAAAGGATAATTGGAAAACAAGCTCGTGTTTATAAATCATTATATTTATATCCAATCGACTCAAAGTCATTGAACATTTATTTTATTGAAAATATATCAGAATATTATGTAGAAAATATTGGTCACTAGATAATATTGTAGCAAAAATGATGATAAGTTAGTGTCTTTTCCAATTCTCCATACACATGAAAGTTGTAATATTTAATTTATCATTAAAAGGATTTTGTACATAAAATATACATATGTATTTTTGTTACCCCTGTTATGTATTATGTACTATCTTAGGAACAAGTTTTTAGTAAATGTTCGTTATATTGATCAGGATGTTTAAAAAAATCATAGAGTTAGGAAATAATTTAAGGGTATAATAAAGTGTTAAAATATATTTCAATCATTTTCTGGAAAACGGAGTGCTTATTTTACAGCCTATAATTGCAAAAAGTTTCATTCGCACCCAAGACAGTTGGGAAATGTGCAGTTTTGAATACCGCTGAAAAAAAATTATGACGTTTATTGACGTTTCATTTACGTAATTTATGACGTCACTGATGATCAATAATCGACGTCTTAAATACGTCACCTTGCTACCTGGGATGTCCATATAAAAAAATTGTATTATTTTTAGCCGGTGAATATAGCAGTAAAGTATTGTCCCTTAATTTCGGGACACCCTGTATAACAATTTGATAACGTATACATGTTATAGCGTTCTTCAGACTATTTGACATTTGCGGAAATTCCTTTAACCCTACAGTCTGCAATAGTTACATCAATCGCCCTTGGTTGCATAGATAGTTAATCATTAATCATTAACACCACCAACCGAATGGTAAAGAGGAACTCACTCTTATAGGCACTGAGACAAGAATAATGAGTAAACTCCATTCCACAATAATTCGTTGATTTCTCGACCGCAATAAAATTTAAATGACAACCCCCAGTCGTAATCCCAACCATAAATAAGTTGCCTGACAAATATCTATTGTGTAGGCACCGGACCTTTTGAAAGGGTACAGGTCCTAATTACCTACTAATTTTAATAGTTTAGGTTAGTTATTTTCAACAAAACAACAAATATAAAATAATAGGCAAGTATCTTTATTTTAATCATGAATTTAAATAGCTATTAATATTTATACAAAAATACTAACCTAAAATATTATAATAATACAATATTTAACTTAACCTACTCTATATTTAGCTTTGTTTCACTATCACTATCGTCTTCATCTATGCCTAAACTAATTCACTGGCCGACAAGATTTTTCTAACACAGGTCAGATCTTTATTTTAAAATGGAAATACCTTTCTAATAATAGAAAAAATATTCGGAAAGCCCCAACACGTACCATTTTTCAATAGCTTAATAAGACCATTTTACATTAGCAGGTAGTCAATTTAATTAGGGGACGGTTAAAATGGATGCATTTTATAACAGAAAAATTACCTGAACTGTATTATTTACAATATTAGACATAAAATCAACATTAAACATTAGTATTCTGTTCAGTTTCGAAGTGAGTGGTTCTCTGTGTATAGATAAAAAGTGTTTTTAAGAAAGAAAATGTCGAGTCAATCGCGCCGTAGTTGCAAAATTTCTCCTGACAGATTTTGTTACATTTGTGGAGCATTTATGGTGAAATCACAAGCCAGGCCATTTTCTGAAAATGTAAAAAAAGCATACCTTAAATATTTTGGTGTTTTAATTGGAGATCAAGACAAGCAGTGGGCTCCCCATGTGTGTTGTGTTAGTTGCAGCGTGTCATTGGTGGAGTGGATGAATGGGAAGAGGAAAAGCATGCCTTTTGCAGTTCCAATGGTATGGCGAGAACCCACTAATCATGTTGACGATTGCTACTTTTGCCTGACAAAGACGGAAGGTTATTCCAAAAAGGGAAAGCACAAGATTGACTATCCAAATTTGCCGTCTGCCATGCCAAATTAAAGGAAGGCATTTTTATTGGGCCACAAATCAGAAAATTGCTGGACGATGTCAACTTTACAGAGAAGCTTACCAGGCAGGAACTCAGAGCATGGAACTCATTTGTTAGTATAGTAAGGGGATTTTTGGGAAACAATATGGATGCAAACTAGCAACAGTTAGTCGATGAACTTTTAGATTCCTACAAATCGCTTGGTGCCCGAATGTCATTAAAAATTCACTTCCTTCATTCCCATCTCTCACTTTTTCCTGAAAATTTGGGAGCTGTCAGTGACGAGCAGGGTGAAAGGTTTCACCAGGATATCAGGACAATGGAAATTCGCTATCAAGGACGATGGGATCCAGCCATGATGGGTGATTACTGTTGGTTTTTAAAAAGAGAAGATATGACCCCTCATAAAAGGAAAAGATAAAATTTAATTAGTGTGTTTAGTTAATATTTGTAATTTTTGTGTTTTTCTTAGATGTAAGGTATGTTTAGTAGGTGAAACAGTATAAATAAAGTCGATATACACAGTTAGAAAATTCTAAAATTATTTTTTCAATAGATCTTAAATATTGTATCATTTAATGTGGTACTATAATTGTATAAATGTAACAAGAAAACGTTACGTGTTACAACATTTTTTTTTTCATTTTCGTATTTGGATAGGTCCATTCTACCACAATATGCCATTTAGCTTTGTGTTACAACAAAAAAAAGATTTTTTGTTGACCTGTGAAGGGCCTTACGTTACTATTATTACTATGTTCTAGGAATCTTCGACTTGGATCACGTGTCTCACAGAATTTTTCCAACTTTCTACTGGGATATTACTTACACATTTTTTAATTAATTCTATAACATAACTACTTAGTGTAGGGGTTGTGTTTTCTCTTCTAATCATCGTCTTTAACTGGTTCAATATATGTTCTATTGGGTTAAAAATACAGTAATACGGACAGAGGCGTAAAACTGTGTGACCATTAGCACTTGCGAGATTGTCAGAGATATATTCTTTTTCAATATTGAATGTTTTTAAAACATTTAGAAGGTCCTTTTTTGTATAGGTTTCCTCAAAATATATATTATTTTCCATCATATAGTTTTGAATTTCCACTTTTGTATTATTTGAATTCGGCACTTTACTTAGTAGGCGACTGTGGTAACTAGCGTTGTCCATCACAATAACACTATTCTTGGGCACATTCGGAAGCTGACGATTCTGAAACCAATCTTCAAACAATGTAGCATCCGTGTCTTGATGGTAATCCAAAGATGAATTGGCAATTTTCTTCGCAGATAATAATAGAGCGTTTGGAATAAATCCATTTTCTGAACCTATCGTAAATATTTGTCCTTTGTTTGAGGGAGCTTTAGTTTGACATTTGATTGTTGAATCGCTCCAACCTTTTTTAGGAGTGTCGTGGGTATCAAACCAAGTTTCGTCCAAGTATATAGTTGAACAATTTTCTTCCCTATATTGCCTTATAAGATTCGAATAATCTCTACGCCATACTTGTAAACGCTGCGATTCCATTAGTACTTGTCGTTCGTCAATGGTACGATATTCAAAACTCATTGCTTTTACTAGTCTCGAAAGGATTGTCCTGCCACATGAAATATCGGTTTCGTCTGCTATAAGTACCTTTTTTAGCGTATCTATTGTTGGGACTATTTGTTTACTGTACATGTCATAAATTTTCCTCCGAATCAAGTCTTTATCAGCTTCTTCGATGCTTCTCAATTTTCCGCTGACACACCGTTTTTTCCTTGGCTGGATGGGTTTGGTCACTATATCTTTTACTGTCGTTAATGCAACTTTGGTCAAAATACTCGTTTCACTAAAACTTGCACTCTGGTCATACCCTTTTTCTAAAAGGGTACAGTAAACGTTCTTTATGATGTTTTTGGCATCAAGTGATAAATGTTTTTTCTTCGTTACACCATAACTCCCAGAAGCAATATTATCTTAAGTTTCACACAGATCTGACATATTTTGGATGCTCGATAACACACACGAAAATACCTTTAACGCACAGCTTGACAAACACCAAACGACTGATGAACTAAGATGAAAAGACTCTGCTTTATATTGAACATATGCAATTTGCCATTAACCTACCTAATATACCAATATAATAACATAATTAATAGTAACGTAAAGCCCTTAATAATTATTTTAGGCATAGGTGATATTATAATATTGTAGATTAGTATTTTTGTATAAATATTAATAGCTATTTAATTTCATAAAAAAAATAAAGATACTTAAGTACCTATTATTTTATATTTGTTGTTTTGTTGAAAATAGCTAACCTAAACTATTGAAATTAGTAGGTAATCAAGACCTGTAGCCTTTCAAAAGGCACTTATTTATGGATGTTTTTAAATTTTAGTGCGGTAGGGAAATCAACGAATTATTATGGAATGGAGTATAACTGTAGCTACCCTAAGATACAGAGGTTATATTATATAGTTGGGGTCAAGCAAATATTTGACGCGTGACACTTCCATATTGTCATGGGTGTCAAATACGGCAGGCCACTCATAATATAAAAGTTACTAATGGCTAATTTATATTACAATAATTACCACCCACTCGAAGTATTTGTATCTTTATCCTTTTATATGACTAAAAAGAGATATACATAATTCTCGTCGATGTGGTCAAATCATATGGGCTGCAGATCCGCATTTTATTTATTTCAAAACGAATGATGTCGTTGTCTTGTTGACATTCTGTATTTGGTTTTGGATTTTGAGTATTTAAATCATTTTATTGCCTTTTCATAGTGTTCTATTGTCTTTATTTGTGTAGTGTTTCCCAGCAATCATTTTCTGCAAAGGTTTATAAATAACAATATTCGTCAGTCCGGCCCTGACTAAGTATCAGCTGTTATAAAGTTGGTGAAATCGAAATAACTCTAGTATTGGACAAATATGACAAGATGGAAGTGTCACGCGTCAAATATTTGCTTGACTCCAACTATAGTAGATGGATAGATTGCGTGCCTGCGTGCGTTGGTCTTGTTTACCGCGCACCGTCCGTTTCACATACTGAGTTGTAGTTCATTTGTGATATGCTACCTGAAGTGATTGTTAATGATTGGGAAGTGTGATGTTTGTCTGTGTACTGGGGATTTTAATATAAATTTTTTTAACTCAGGCTAGTGTAGATTATAAGTAGCTAGAAACGGACAGAACGAGGCCAGGTGGTGCTGGTGGTGCTGGTGGTGCAACTAACCCAGGTGGTGCAGGTGGTGCGTTTTACGATCTAACCCAAGTGGTTCGGTGGTGCGTTTTATGATCTAACCCGGGTGGTTCGGTGGTGCTGTTTACAAAATAACCCGAAATTAAACCCGACTTTTTACAACCTAACCCGGATGCTTTCATGAGGCGGCTTCTTATCTAACCCTAACTTGAACCTGAATATTTATGATCTGACCCGAGATAAAACCCGACTTTTTATGATTTAACCTTAGTGAAACGCCGCTGCTAAAGCGGGATAATTAAATCCCAATTTTTATAAGCCATCCTTAAACCCAACTTTTTACGATCCGACCTGAGTCATCCTTAAACCAGACTTTTTATGATTTAACCTTAGTGAAACGCCGCTGCTAAAGCGGGATAATTAAATCCCAATTTTTATAAGCCATCCTTAAACCCAACTTTTTACGATCCGACCTGAGCCATCCTTAAACCAGACTTTTTATTATTTTCCCTTAGTTGAAACGCCGCTGTTAAAGCGGTATAGTAAAAAACATTATTTATATTTTCTATCTTAGTGAAACGCCGCTGGTGGGTAGTAAAGCGAAATAAAACCCTAATTTATATGGTCTAACAAGATAAGTATATTAAGGCGGCACATTTGTCACCCCGCAATAATTATTTATACCTAAATAACCCTCTCAACCCCTCTGCCGACTCGATTTAAAAAGAAAGGGACATAAACCTTTATTTATTATTCCGAAGGACCCTCATTAAAATTCAGTAGCATATCTAATAATTGATTCCAATTTTTGCACCACTTATATAAAATACAATAAAATAATTACCATCTAGAACCATTAACTAGAGATTTCTTTGTACTGGAAATGGATAAATTATAGGACTATCTTGTAATGAGAACAGAGTAATAAAAAGTAAATAAAACTTAAATACGTATAAAATACCAAGCAGGTATAGGTACTATACAACTTGTGTTCGCCATCAGGTAAAAGCCCTCATAATGCTTTTATAAAAATTTCGGATAATATCATAATATAAGTAAATAGGCTACAATTTCAGGAAAAAAGTAAAAAAAATTAATTCACAGTGTAAAATTGTAGTTAAATGGATTGTAAATACGAAATAATATAAAAAGCTACCTTTTGTTTGCGATGATGTATGCACAATAACTCTATATTATTCGGCCCTTAAACTGAAAATACCCACTAGATAGGTATCATAAGCTGTATTTGTCATCAGGTAGAACCCCCAATAAAATTATGAATATTAGGCGTAGGCATCAAAGTAGCAAATCACGTTGGTTTTTTAATTTATTATTAATCTGGCTAACTTAAGAAACTCACAATATAACGACCATCCAAAAAAATCATAATACATTACTGGGTGTGAAAGCAATTGCGCTGCAAAATATAGTGTATACCGACTCTGAGGTAGTTAATTAAAATCCCAATTAGCGCTAAAAAAAAAATCAATTAGATATTTACTTTAGATATTTTAATAAAAAAATTCAATATTCTCACCAACATTTAACTTTTGAAATTAGCATAATAACAAATCCTTTACAATGAATTAAACAAACGCATACATAATTTTAAAATCACATAATAAGAATATAAGCTAAAATCTAACAAGTTCGGACTTCTCGAATGACATCAGTTTACATCTGTAGAGAATACACAACCCTCGAATCATAAAAAAATGGTCAAACTTTGTCGGCAAATACCCTTCTATGATGTAGGGGAAGGACAGATAACTCGAGATGTTTATAAAGAACATTATTTGCTTATTTCCAGACTCTTAAAAATTAGATGCAATCGAACAATAAATGTTTTCATCATGTATATTTATCATTAACACATTACCTTCGACATACGTAAATTCAAATTGATAATTACTTGTCTTAGTGCTTTTTTAGAAGCTTGAATCATTGCATATAACCGTCTGAGGGTACCCAAACTTCCCCTAACATATTTCTCCGTAACCGGGGAAAAAGAGGTATAAAAAGTAAAATAACAACTCCAAGTGTCTTTGCGAACAATCGGCAATAAAATAGAGTATTTCAGTTTTTAATTTTTCGTAAATAAAAGTTGGTTAGATTAATAGTCTCTGTGAATATAATAACATAAACAAAGTGATATGCCGTAAATTTAGGAGTACAGTATAAATTATGCCTCTATTAAAATATACCGCAATAACTAACTACCAAAGGATTTTTGATATTTTGAATATATTTGATGCTCATAGCATTATCACATTTCCAAAGGCTCTAAATTTTAGAAAAATGTTCTAATAGAATATGTCTATCAATATAAAGTAAAGGTATTGTTAGGTTTTTTTAAAAAATACGACCTACAACAGTCTCTGCTACAGCATGGCTGACTCTGTAGAAACTTCTGTGAAACCATAATAATTATATCAATAATCGAGTTGTCCTTATGATAATATTTTCTTCCAATATCCGACTCCACTATCCATAAAAGTTATGTTAGAAAATTCATAATTGAGCGCATTGTAATTTTTTAAAAAGAAATTCACTTCACACACAAAGATGTAGCCATTCAATCCATGAAAATAATGCAAGTCAGTATGCGTATGTTATGGCTAACTGTTTAAATGTCTATTCCTTCCACGTTTATCGGAAGAAATACTTTTTTTATACTAGTATTTTAGTTGAAAATAAGATCATAAATCATCTATACAAAACAAGCGTCCCTTATGGATTTGAACGAAAATCATAGATTCGACTATTTTCATGAAAAATAAATCTAAGTACGGAATAATGCAGGAAGATTATCTATTTTCTTGGTTTAGAAAGTGATGTAGTTAAGATTTATAACTTAGGAATAAATAAATTATTATTAATCTTTTCGACCTATTTCTCTTGCATATTTAATTTCTTTGATAGTAAGAACTAATCTCTTTATTTCACAAAGTAAAAAAAAGCTAAAGATCGGCGTTGTCAGTCAGGTATAAGAACTGATTTAACACGATGGTTTTTGTACAAACGTTCAAATACAATTGTATGCTTTTTAACCGATTATGTCGGAAAAATGACGTTTTATAGATTAGATATTTAGACGAAGAGGTAGCCTTCTCAATAAAGTATTGATTATTGTCCTGATAGCTAGACAACACTTTTTATATTAGTCAAAAAAAAAATAATTTTTTTCGAACGCTATTACAGGTTTTATCGTTAACTAACAAGCATTAAGAGTGAAAAATTACCGTGCAAGATAAAATGTATAGGTTTACTTCATTTTTACATTATTTTACATTCGACAAAGAATAAACATCAATTTATTGTTTATTTTTTGAGGGAGTACTGGATGGTACAACTCTTCTGGTGGGAGAATTGTGCATTTAATTAAACCATCTATATTATTTAGGTTTAATTTGTTACACGCATCTCCTACATACACTTCTGAATGTGATAGTGGAAATTTAGAACTCTTACAGATGTACGGATAGAGGGAACAAACATCGGCGTATTTAATTTTTTCCGTATCTTTTATTTCATAGTATTCGCATGTATTTCCTGTTCGTCCTCCATAAAAAGCATCTCTTGGATTTAGTTTTGTCAAAATTTTATTGTAATGGGTATTAGTATAGGATTTTATCTCTGGATTATTTTTTAATAAATTTCTAAAATCACACTCCCACATTTCATTAACTAAAAAACCGAAATCTTTTAGTCTCATAATTTTCGCCTTTGTGGTTTCATATCTTAAATTTAGCGTTTCTGAGGGGTCCTCGGAAAGAGGATCGTTCCTGCCGAACTTGTAGCATACAGTACATCCATGGAAATAACATCCTTGAAATTCAAATACCTCATTTGTTTCGGAGCAGTAACCATCAACTTCTACACCATTTAAAACAGCTTCTTTACCATTAGCAGCATGTAAGATGTTGATTTTTCTGTGATTCTCGATCCAAAGTAACCAATCTATGGCAATTTTGCTCTGCCTGTTTTTCCATCGGTATCCATTTTTTGGTATGATTCCTATAGTATTAGGCTTCAAAAAATTTCTTCTAAAAATTGTATTGCATGCTGAAGCAATAGTTGTAGCTTCAGTAAATGGACATACATTGATAGTTTGTATAAGTTGTTCTCTAAACTTTAAACATGATTGCGCAAGGATTTCGACATCCGATACGCAGTAGTCTACCAGATCTCTTTGCATATCGAAACCATCATTTTCATGTTCTACAAACCATTTAAGAAATTTGGCTCTGTCTTCTTCTTTCATACTATCTGAGGAGTAATATTCAATTGATGGTAGAGGTCCTATATAGTTTTCATTTGCCTTTGTATTAAATAGGTGCAGGAAGTAGCCTTTTTTAAAAATATCCTCAAGTCCAAATGCCTTTGGTAGTTTGGCTTAAGGCATAGGGAAATAGTTAAGTGAGTCGATAAATTTTACATTTTCAAGTTGCATCGTAATTATTTTGGTACCTCTCATGATTAACTCAGGTGTAAAATCTGTCTTTGTCATAATGTAGTTTAATATAAACTGGTGATCAAAAGCCTGACCATTATGGGCTATTACAATAATTTCTTTAAAGTTTTTCCTCATTTGTAACAAATGGTTAGTAAATGTTCCCGCTGGGTCTATACCTCTGACTTTTTGTAACTTTAGACCACATTTTTTTACAAGTATCTGCTTCAGAATCCATACACTCATCGCAGTATTGTTTGAAAACACAGAGATTGACTTGATGTAAAAAACGTTGAATTTTCCAATAGTTTGTCTTGGCTCGTCTCTAAATCGTAGAATACAAAAAAGATCATCTTTAATCTTAGGTTTTCCCTTATCAGGCCGAATATAACATAGATGATCCTCGGATGCATGTTTATTACAAATTTTACAGTAAATTTCACCACATGCATGTACTCTTTTGGCTTTAATGGTTTTTAAACAAATAGAACATAGTTTAATTTGTTCGCATACTGTAAATTTGCCTGACGAATAATCCTTTTTATGATTTTCGTAACAGTTTTGACTTCTAAAAAATCATAGACAGTCCTGGCATTTAATTTTTATTGCTATTTCACAAGCAGAGGCTTGCTGACATGCCTGACAGCTTCCACCACATCGGTGCTCATTTTTGTGATCATATGGGACGTAACACTTTTCACAAAAATAGTTAGAGCAAAAAGCTGCTGTCAGCGATGTAATTACATTAAAATGGCTTTTGTAATGTAATAAGTTCAGCCGTTTATTGCTTTCAGTTGAACCTTCAAATATAATATTTCGTCCTTTTGATCCATAGCTATAAACAACTAATTTATATTCTTTTAGATGATTTTGAAATTGTATTAACTCGGGAATTCCACCTCCTGCCTCAGGAATGCTAATTTTAGCTCTCTCCAACAATGATCTTGTTCTTTCGGTTTGAATTTTACTAATATCTCTTCTAACCTTACTGAATTCGGGATCTCTTTTATTATGGGCAATGGCGACTACCAAAGCACGTGGTAAACACAGGTTATCGGTATTTTTAATACTTATAATACCTCATCGCTTGTCGCATTCCTCGTGAAAGCTGTTATAATTTTTTCCTCTTCCCCCACCAACAGATAATCTAATAGTTGTCACACTAAGACAAAATGATTCTGTATTAAGACCTGCTGAGTTTGACTGATAAATGCCACTTATAACACTCCAAACATCTTAAAAGGTTATGTCTTTAGCTGCTTTGAAGCGAATCCAACCTTCTCCTCGGTTGAAGTCTTTAGAGCAAAAACTAAAAGCCACACGATCTAAGGGTTGTAGGCCTTCTGTAGCGTTTTGAATAATTTGATTAATTCCTTTTTCCACCCAACCAACTGGTTCAACTCCCTGTGGAACAGGTTTTAACTTAAACTCTAGAGTGCATCCTGTAAGGTTAAATTCTCGTAACTTTTTAACAACGTCTTTAACAATAATAAACTTCTCCATCTTTCTTTTTTTTTTTTGTTGTTTTATAGTCTACTATCTACCTACATAAAAAAAAAAAACAAGTATATTTTCATATTTTTATCGGTCTTAAGTTCGATTTCAAAAGCACACTCCCACTTTTTGATAATTTCACAGTCTAAGCACATAGATCTTATATTTTTTATTTACGATCAATTCATCTTTATTCGCCAATCGTCTCAAACGAGTATGCTTTTGAAAGTAATATAGCCTTAGTATTCAGAAAATATTAACGATATCGGAGCCTAAAACATCCTTAACACTAAAAAATCATTGTGTTTCCTAACAAAACCCATCATCTTGTCTATTTAGCTTGCTTTCCTATTGTTTAGCAGGTTAAATAAAATTATTATTTCGCTCTTTTTATCTGTACTGAATCGTTAGGGGAATACGATTCTAGTCCTATAAGAGAGACAGTTAAAATTTATGTAAGCAATCAGAAATCCTACACTATGAGCTACTTAGTTAAAATTTCATATTTCCTTCCTGGATCAGCTAAAATTTGTGTTGCGTCGGTCAAAATTTATAAAATACGAAAAAGATGCTAGATACATTTTTATCATGACTTTCTATCTAATACCATCTTATTTCAAGGTATAATTCGGTTGTCAAAATGAGAATCTAAAAAATCCTCGTGTTTCCTCACAAAACCCATCATCTTGCCTATTTAGCTTGCTTTTATATTGTTTAGCAGGTTAAATAAAATTATTATTTCGCTCTTTTTGTCTGTACTGAATCGTTAGGGGGATACGTTTCTAGTTCTATAAGAGAGACAGTTAAAATTTATGTAAGCAATCAGAAATCCTACACTATGAGCTACTTAGTTAAAATTTCATATTTCCTTCCTGGGTCAGACAAAATTTGTGATGTGTCGGTCAAAATTTATAAAAATACGAAAAAAAATGCTGGATGCATTTTTAGCGTGACTTTCTATTTAATACCATCTTATTTCAAGGTATAATTCGGTTGTCAAAATGAGAATAAAATAATTTTCCCATGGTTTATGCCATCTTAAAAAAGTCAAAAGGTTATATTCTGTAGAGGGTCAGATACATTCAAATTTAAAAAATTTTCTCCAAGAAGAATTTTAAGATAGTATTATAGTAAATAAAAATTCTATACCTCCAATATTTCTTGGAAACATATCGTGTTCTAGCGACATAACCCAAAAGTACCTCTATTCAGAAACGCATCGTACTTTTCTTGTCAAACTTGACTTTGTTGTAATGTTGTATGCAGAGCACTTTGAAAACAAAAATTAGATTAGAAACCGCCGCCTCTTAAGGTATACTTTTTTAGGTCTTACATAGGGTACACTGGTATACAGAACAAATGTCATCTTTAATTGTCTCATTGTCCCATCCATTACATTATTATAATCTTAAAGCACCTGTTACCAGCATTATCTGTTTTTATGGTTTTCATAAAACATAGCGATTACCGATGAAAATTAAACGAAAACTTAATAAATAACTTTTTTTTTTCAACTGAAATAGACTGATTTTCGATGGAAAAATGTTACTTATAACTAAAAATGAATATAAGTCATATACGCAATGATATTTAGAATAAATCAATCTTTTCTAAAATTACTATGAAATATTCACAAAATCGTTTCGTTATAACCAAAGTAGCAAGGCTTGCAGATTTCGTATAGAGTTCAAACGCGATACTGAGATAATCTTTTTTTTATATTTTTGTAGGATAATTCACCACTACGTTGTAAGTACTTGAGAGAGGACTTTCTTGAAAAATCCTCAAATTTCTCTGCAATTTTGTTCCTTCTAGAGTTAAATTCACACAGAAAACCCCATATTCTTATCTTTCAGGTTGGTATATTAAAAAGGGCTTATTAGTATGGTTTAGAAAACAAGCAATATTAATTAACGGATGTTTTTTCGTCGTATGAAGAGTTGAAAAATTTTTTTTTCCACTCCAATGGTTGCGATGCAGAGAGTCGGGTTTCATCATAATCTTTCAGGGTAGCTCAGGTTTGATTGCATGTAGAGAGTCGGGTTTCATCATAATCTTTCAGGGTAGCTCAGGTTTGATTGCATGTACTAAGGTTAGTGCTCCTTGCAATCGGTTTCAGGTTTGACGCGCCCCCCTCAGGTTTGTTCAGGTTTCTCAAACACTTGAGAAACCTGAACAAACCTGAGGGGGGCGCGTCAAACCTGAAACCGATTGCAAGGAGCACTAACCTTAGTACATGCAATCAAACCTGAGCTACCCTGAAAGATTATGATGAAACCCGACTCTCTACATGCAATCAAACCTGAGCTACCCTGAAAGATTATGATGAAACCCGACTCTCTGCATCGCAACCATTGGAGTGGAAAAAAAAATTTTTCAACTCTTCATACGACGAAAAAACATCCGTTAATTAATATTGCTTGTTTTCTAAACCATACTAATAAGCCCTTTTTAATATACCAACCTGAAAGATAAGAATATGGGGTTTTCTGTGTGAATTTAACTCTAGAAGGAACAAAATTGCAGAGAAATTTGAGGATTTTTCAAGAAAGTCCTCTCTCAAGTACTTACAACGTAGTGGTGAATTATCCTACAAAAATATAAAAAAAAGATTATCTCAGTATCGCGTTTGAACTCTATACGAAATCTGCAAGCCTTGCTACTTTGGTTATAACGAAACGATTTTGTGAATATTTCATAGTAATTTTAGAAAAGATTGATTTATTCTAAATATCATTGCGTATATGGCTTATATTCATTTTTAGTTATAAGTAACATTTTTCCATCGAAAATCAGTCTATTTCAGTTGAAAAAAAAAGTTATTTATTAAGTTTTCGTTTAATTTTCATCGGTAATCGCTATGTTTTATGAAAACCATAAAAACAGATAATGCTGGTAACAGGTGCTTTAAGATTATAATAATGTAATGGATGGGACAATGAGACAATTAAAGATGACATTTGTTCTGTATACCAGTGTACCCTATGTAAGACCTAAAAAAGTATACCTTAAGAGGCGGCGGTTTCTAATCTAATTTTTGTTTTCAAAGTGCTCTGCATACAACATTACAACAAAGTCAAGTTTGACAAGAAAAGTACGATGCGTTTCTGAATAGAGGTACTTTTGGGTTATGTCGCTAGAACACGATATGTTTCCAAGAAATATTGGAGGTATAGAATTTTTATTTACTATAATACTATCTTAAAATTCTTCTTGGAGAAAATTTTTTAAATTTGAATGTATCTGACCCTCTACAGAATATAACCTTTTGACTTTTTTAAGATGGCATAAACCATGGGAAAATTATTTTATTCTCATTTTGACAACCGAATTATACCTTGAAATAAGATGGTATTAAATAGAAAGTCACGCTAAAAATGCATCCAGCATTTTTTTTCGTATTTTTATAAATTTTGACCGACACATCACAAATTTTGTCTGACCCAGGAAGGAAATATGAAATTTTAACTAAGTAGCTCATAGTGTAGGATTTCTGATTGCTTACATAAATTTTAACTGTCTCTCTTATAGAACTAGAAACGTATCCCCCTAACGATTCAGTACAGACAAAAAGAGCGAAATAATAATTTTATTTAACCTGCTAAACAATATAAAAGCAAGCTAAATAGGCAAGATGATGGGTTTTGTGAGGAAACACGAGGATTTTTTAGATTCTCATTTTGACAACCGAATTATACCTTGAAATAAGATGGTATTAGATAGAAAGTCATGATAAAAATGTATCTAGCATCTTTTTCGTATTTTATAAATTTTGACCGACGCAACACAAATTTTAGCTGATCCAGGAAGGAAATATGAAATTTTAACTAAGTAGCTCATAGTGTAGGATTTCTGATTGCTTACATAAATTTTAACTGTCTCTCTTATAGGACTAGAATCGTATTCCCCTAACGATTCAGTACAGATAAAAAGAGCGAAATAATAATTTTATTTAACCTGCTAAACAATAGGAAAGCAAGCTAAATAGACAAGATGATGGGTTTTGTTAGGAAACACAATGATTTTTTAGTGTTAAGGATGTTTTAGGCTCCGATATCGTTAATATTTTCTGAATACTAAGGCTATATTACTTTCAAAAGCATACTCGTTTGAGACGATTGGCGAATAAAGATGAATTGATCGTAAATAAAAAATATAAGATCTATGTGCTTAGACTGTGAAATTATCAAAAAGTGGGAGTGTGCTTTTGAAATCGAACTTAAGACCGATAAAAATATGAAAATATACTTGTTTTTTTTTTTTATGTAGGTAGATAGTAGACTATAAAACAACAAAAAAAAAAAGAAAGATGGAGAAGTTTATTATTGTTAAAGACGTTGTTAAAAAGTTACGAGAATTTAACCTTACAGGATGCACTCTAGAGTTTAAGTTAAAACCTGTTCCACAGGGAGTTGATCCAGTTGGTTGGGTGGAAAAAGGAATTAATCAAATTATTCAAAACGCTACAGAAGGCCTACAACCCTTAGATCGTGTGGCTTTTAGTTTTTGCTCTAAAGACTTCAACCGAGGAGAAGGTTGGATTCGCTTCAAAGCAGCTAAAGACATAACCTTTTAAGATGTTTGGAGTGTTATAAGTGGCATTTATCAGTCAAACTCAGCAGGTCTTAATACAGAATCATTTTGTCTTAGTGTGACAACTATTAGATTATCTGTTGGTGGGGGAAGAGGAAAAAATTATAACAGCTTTCACGAGGAATGCGACAAGCGATGAGGTATTATAAGTATTAAAAATACCGATAACCTGTGTTTACCACGTGCTTTGGTAGTCGCCATTGCCCATAATAAAAGAGATCCCGAATTCAGTAAGGTTAGAAGAGATATTAGTAAAATTCAAACCGAAAGAACAAGATCATTGTTGGAGAGAGCTAAAATTAGCATTCCTGAGGCAGGAGGTGGAATTCCCGAGTTAATACAATTTCAAAATCATCTAAAAGAATATAAATTAGTTGTTTATAGCTATGGATCAAAAGGACGAAATATTATATTTGAAGGTTCAACTGAAAGCAATAAACGGCTGAACTTATTACATTACAAAAGCCATTTTAATGTAATTACATCGCTGACAGCAGCTTTTTGCTCTAACTATTTTTGTGAAAAGTGTTACGTCCCATATGATCACAAAAATGAGCACCGATGTGGTGGAAGCTGTCAGGCATGTCAGCAAGCCTCTGCTTGTGAAATAGCAATAAAAATTAAATGCCAGGACTGTCTATGATTTTTTAGAAGTCAAAACTGTTACGAAAATCATAAAAAGGATTATTCGTCAGGCAAATTTACAGTATGCGAACAAATTAAACTATGTTCTATTTGTTTAAAAACCATTAAAGCCAAAAGAGTACATGCATGTGGTGAAATTTACTGTAAAATTTGTAATAAACATGCATCCGAGGATCATCTATGTTATATTCGGCCTGATAAGGGAAAACCTAAGATTAAAGATGATCTTTTTTGTATTCTACGATTTAGAGACGAGCCAAGACAAACTATTGGAAAATTCAACGTTTTTTACATCAAGTCAATCTCTGTGTTTTCAAACAATACTGCGATGAGTGTATGGATTCTGAAGCAGATACTTGTAAAAAAATGTGGTCTAAAGTTACAAAAAGTCAGAGGTATAGACCCAGCGGGAACATTTACTAACCATTTGTTACAAATGAGGAAAAACTTTAAAGAAATTATTGTAATAGCCCATAATGGTCAGGCTTTTGATCACCAGTTTATATTAAACTACATTATGACAAAGACAGATTTTACACCTGAGTTAATCATGAGAGGTACCAAAATAATTACGATGCAACTTGAAAATGTAAAATTTATCGACTCACTTAACTATTTCCCTATGCCTTAAGCCAAACTACCAAAGGCATTTGGACTTGAGGATATTTTTAAAAAAGGCTACTTCCTGCACCTATTTAATACAAAGGCAAATGAAAACTATATAGGACCTCTACCATCAATTGAATATTACTCCTCAGATAGTATGAAAGAAGAAGACAGAGCCAAATTTCTTAAATGGTTTGTAGAACATGAAAATGATGGTTTCGATATGCAAAGAGATCTGGTAGACTACTGCGTATCGGATGTCGAAATCCTTGCGCAATCATGTTTAAAGTTTAGAGAACAACTTATACAAACTATCAATGTATGTCCATTTACTGAAGCTACAACTATTGCTTCAGCATGCAATACAATTTTTAGAAGAAATTTTTTGAAGCCTAATACTATAGGAATCATACCAAAAAATGGATACCGATGGAAAAACAGGCAGAGCAAAATTGCCATAGATTGGTTACTTTGGATCGAGAATCACAGAAAAATCAACATCTTACATGCTGCTAATGGTAAAGAAGCTGTTTTAAATGGTGTAAAAGTTGATGGTTACTGCTCCGAAACAAATGAGGTATTTGAATTTCAAGGATGTTATTTCCATGGATGTACTGTATGCTACAAGTTCGGCAGGAACGATCCTCTTTCCGAGGACCCCTCAGAAACGCTAAATTTAAGATATGAAACCACAAAGGCGAAAATTATGAGACTAAAAGATTTCGGTTTTTTAGTTAATGAAATGTGGGAGTGTGATTTTAGAAATTTATTAAAAAATAATCCAGAGATAAAATCCTATACTAATACCCATTACAATAAAATTTTGACAAAACTAAATCCAAGAGATGCTTTTTATGGAGGACGAACAGGAAATACATGCGAATACTATGAAATAAAAGATACGGAAAAAATTAAATACGCCGATGTTTGTTCCCTCTATCCGTACATCTGTAAGAGTTCTAAATTTCCACTATCACATTCAGAAGTGTATGTAGGAGATGCGTGTAACAAATTAAACCTAAATAATATAGATGGTTTAATTAAATGCACAATTCTCCCACCAGAAGAGTTGTACCATCCAGTACTCCCTCAAAAAATAAACAATAAATTGATGTTTATTCTTTGTCGAATGTAAAATAATGTAAAAATGAAGTAAACCTATACATTTTATCTTGCACGGTAATTTTTCACTCTTAATGCTTGTTAGTTAACGATAAAACCTGTAATAGCGTTCGAAAAAAATTATTTTTTTTTTGACTAATATAAAAAGTGTTGTCTAGCTATCAGGACAATAATCAATACTTTATTGAGAAGGCTACCTCTTCGTCTAAATATCTAATCTATAAAACGTCATTTTTCCGACATAATCGGTTAAAAAGCATACAATTGTATTTGAACGTTTGTACAAAAACCATCGTGTTAAATCAGTTCTTATACCTGACTGACAACGCCGATCTTTAGCTTTTTTTTTACTTTGTGAAATAAAGAGATTAGTTCTTACTATCAAAGAAATTAAATATGCAAGAGAAATAGGTCGAAAAGATTAATAATAATTTATTTATTCCTAAGTTATAAATCTTAACTACATCACTTTCTAAACCAAGAAAATAGATAATCTTCCTGCATTATTCCGTACTTAGATTTATTTTTCATGAAAATAGTCGAATCTATGATTTTCGTTCAAATCCATAAGGGACGCTTGTTTTGTATAGATGATTTATGATCTTATTTTCAACTAAAATACTAGTATAAAAAAAGTATTTCTTCCGATAAACGTGGAAGGAATAGACATTTAAACAGTTAGCCATAACATACGCATACTGACTTGCATTATTTTCATGGATTGAATGGCTACATCTTTGTGTGTGAAGTGAATTTCTTTTTAAAAAATTACAATGCGCTCAATTATGAATTTTCTAACATAACTTTTATGGATAGTGGAGTCGGATATTGGAAGAAAATATTATCATAAGGACAACTCGATTATTGATATAATTATTATGGTTTCACAGAAGTTTCTACAGAGTCAGCCATGCTGTAGCAGAGACTGTTGTAGGTCGTATTTTTTAAAAAAACCTAACAATACCTTTACTTTATATTGATAGACATATTCTATTAGAACATTTTTCTAAAATTTAGAGCCTTTGGAAATGTGATAATGCTATGAGCATCAAATATATTCAAAATATCAAAAATCCTTTGGTAGTTAGTTATTGCGGTATATTTTAATAGAGGCATAATTTATACTGTACTCCTAAATTTACGGCATATCACTTTGTTTATGTTATTATATTCACAGAGACTATTAATCTAACCAACTTTTATTTACGAAAAATTAAAAACTGAAATACTCTATTTTATTGCCGATTGTTCGCAAAGACACTTGGAGTTGTTATTTTACTTTTTATACCTCTTTTTCCCCGGTTACGGAGAAATATGTTAGGGGAAGTTTGGGTACCCTCAGACGGTTATATGCAATGATTCAAGCTTCTAAAAAAGCACTAAGACAAGTAATTATCAATTTGAATTTACGTATGTCGAAGGTAATGTGTTAATGATAAATATACATGATGAAAACATTTATTGTTCGATTGCATCTAATTTTTAAGAGTCTGGAAATAAGCAAATAATGTTCTTTATAAACATCTCGAGTTATCTGTCCTTCCCCTACATCATAGAAGGGTATTTGCCGACAAAGTTTGACCATTTTTTTATGATTCGAGGGTTGTGTATTCTCTACAGATGTAAACTGATGTCATTCGAGAAGTCCGAACTTGTTAGATTTTAGCTTATATTCTTATTATGTGATTTTAAAATTATGTATGCGTTTGTTTAATTCATTGTAAAGGATTTGTTATTATGCTAATTTCAAAAGTTAAATGTTGGTGAGAATATTGAATTTTTTTATTAAAATATCTAAAGTAAATATCTAATTGATTTTTTTTTTAGCGCTAATTGGGATTTTAATTAACTACCTCAGAGTCGGTATACACTATATTTTGCAGCGCAATTGCTTTCACACCCAGTAATGTATTATGATTTTTTTGGATGGTCGTTATATTGTGAGTTTCTTAAGTTAGCCAGATTAATAATAAATTAAAAAACCAACGTGATTTGCTACTTTGATGCCTACGCCTAATATTCATAATTTTATTGGGGGTTCTACCTGATGACAAATACAGCTTATGATACCTATCTAGTGGGTATTTTCAGTTTAAGGGCCGAATAATATAGAGTTATTGTGCATACATCATCGCAAACAAAAGGTAGCTTTTTATATTATTTCGTATTTACAATCCATTTAACTACAATTTTACACTGTGAATTAATTTTTTTTACTTTTTTCCTGAAATTGTAGCCTATTTACTTATATTATGATATTATCCGAAATTTTTATAAAAGCATTATGAGGGCTTTTACCTGATGGCGAACACAAGTTGTATAGTACCTATACCTGCTTGGTATTTTATACGTATTTAAGTTTTATTTACTTTTTATTACTCTGTTCTCATTACAAGATAGTCCTATAATTTATCCATTTCCAGTACAAAGAAATCTCTAGTTAATGGTTCTAGATGGTAATTATTTTATTGTATTTTATATAAGTGGTGCAAAAATTGGAATCAATTATTAGATATGCTACTGAATTTTAATGAGGGTCCTTCGGAATAATAAATAAAGGTTTATGTCCCTTTCTTTTTAAATCGAGTCGGCAGAGGGTTTGAGAGGGTTATTTAGGTATAAATAATTATTGCGGGGTGACAAATGTGCCGCCTTAATATACTTATCTTGTTAGACCATATAAATTAGGGTTTTATTTCGCTTTACTACCCACCAGCGGCGTTTCACTAAGATAGAAAATATAAATAATGTTTTTTACTATACCGCTTTAACAGCGGCGTTTCAACTAAGGGAAAATAATAAAAAGTCTGGTTTAAGGATGGCTCAGGTCGGATCGTAAAAAGTTGGGTTTAAGGATGGCTTATAAAAATTGGGATTTAATTATCCCGCTTTAGCAGCGGCGTTTCACTAAGGTTAAATCATAAAAAGTCTGGTTTAAGGATGACTCAGGTCGCATCGTAAAAAGTTGGGTTTAAGGATGGCTTATAAAAATTGGGATTTAATTATCCCGCTTTAGCAGCGGCGTTTCACTAAGGTTAGGTCGTAAAAAGTCGGGTTTTATCTCGGGTCAGATCATAAATATTCAGGTTCAAATTAGGGTTAGATGAGAAGCCGCCTCGCGAAAGCATCCGGGTTAGGTCGTAAAAAGTCGGGTTTTATCTCGGGTCAGTTCATAAATATTCAGGTTCAAATTAGGGTTAGATGAGAAGCCGCCTCGCGAAAGCATCCGGGTTAGGTCGTAAAAAGTCGGGTTTTATCTCGGGTCAGTTCATAAATATTAAGGTTCAAGTTAGGGTTAGATAAGAAGCCGCCTCGCGAAAGCATCCGGGTTAGGTCGTAAAAAGTCGGGTTTAATTTCGGGTTATTTTGTAAACAGCACCACCGAACCACCCGGGTTAGGTTATAAAACGCACCACCGAACCACCCGGGTTAGATCATAAAACGCACCACCGAACCACCCGGGTTAGATCGTAAAACGCACCACCTGCACCACCTGGGTTAGGTCATAAAACGCACCACCGAAGCACCCGGGTTAGATCATAAAACGCACCACCGAACCACCCGGGTTAGGTCATAAAACGCACCACCGAACCACCCGGGTTAGTTGCACCACCAGCACCACCAGCACCACCTGATCTCGAACTCTCCGTTTCTAGCTACTATTATAGATTTATTAATTATATCTTTAACTCAGCGGCACAAGCGACGATCTTATTTTAATGACTCCTAGCTTATCACGTCTATCTGACTAAACTGCAGATAAAAATAAAACTGAATATTTCTTGAAATCCTGCTTCAATTTTGATATGAGTATATTTTACCTAGAGCAAAAATTACGATTTTTCTATTGACAATGCCTTTACTTGAAATATTTAATTCCCGTGTCCAAATTATTTTATTTAAAAAGTATGGATGTTCTTGGTTGCGCACCAAAAGCATTTCGCCATGATTGACTTATGACTATAATTATATAATATATATATATAACATTTATGATTTTAATATTCCAAAATTCTCTCGACTGATGAATCCATTATACTTATAGTCTGTTGCTTAATGCGAGAGTGTAATAAATCATTATTGAACTATAAAACATAGTGGTCTTCGCCGTATTCCATTTCCAGATTGATAAATTTGACAGGACTGGGACAGTTAAGTGCGAAAAGCATGAAAGAATAGAGCCAGTGCTAAACAAAGAAAATGAATTTAACTGTTGCTCATCTGTTCATAAAGACCCACATAGAAATACAGTAGACATAAGTGATTTGTTGGTCTTAGCTTCAACTTCTGCGAAGAGAATGTTGCGTAAGAATAAGTTCCATCCATATCATGTGCAACTGCATCAAGCAGTTGACGGAGAAGATTCTGGAAATAGGATAAATTTCTGTTCTTTTTGCTCGAATTCGAGAAGATGTACAATTTTTTAATATTGTATTGTTTACCGATGAGGCGACATTCCACAATAGTGATCATGTGAACAGACACAATTTCCACTTCTACGCCGATGTTAATTCACGTTTTATAAGGCGTATTGACTAGCAACAAAGGTGGAGTTTAAACGTCTGGGGAGACGTAATTAGAGGTCACGTTATAGGAACCCATTTTTTTTATCAACACCTCAATGGGAATACTTTCCAAAATTTTTTTAACGAAGATCTTGATAATCTGTTAGAAAATATACCACTAGGACTATTAAGAAGGATATAGTTCCAGTTAGTTGGGGCGCCTACTCATTTCAGCATTGGAGTTCCAAATACTCTTCATGAAAAATTTCGAGGCCGTTGGATGGGAAGACGAGGATCTGTTCCGTGGCCCCCAAGGTCACCAGATGTGACAAAACTTGATTTTTTCTATGGGGATATGTTAAACATCGGGTATACGGAACACCTCCAACTACAGCAGCAAACATGCGGGAAAGAATAAGAAAAGCATTTAACTCAGTTACTTCCTTAACGTTACAAAATGTAAATAAATCTTTAACCGACAGGTTTAGTATGTATTTACAGCAAAATGGTAGAGTATTTGAATATCTAATGAGTTAATTTATTTAAGTTAATTATGCTTATGTTAATTTATTTATGTTACGTTTATTCCTTTTTTGATCTGAGAAATTTTATTGAATCTAACTGAATATTATGATATAAATTTGTTATAAAGAAGTAATGTTATAATGCCAACGACTAACAATTGTTTCGATTTCTTGAGTCATGCCGCCTACGATTTTTCCACTTCCTCTGTAAAGTTACGAAAAAACTTTGATCTCAAAATGATAGCGAGATACCTAGGGCAAACCTAATATTTTGTGAAAGAGTACACTTTAGCCGTTTTAACGGAAAAATAATATACAGGGCTGCCCAGAAGTCCGGAATAAAATTAATATAGCCTTAACCTGTAACTTTTGGGAAAAATGCTCGGACACGTCAATTTAGTTTGATAAATGCTCACATTTCGACGTTATTCGTTTGTTTTTTTATAGACAAATGTCAAAGATATGACGACATCGATCTTATTTTTAAATAGAAACATACAGATTGTGATACATCATTTGAAAGCTAATATCTCGTACAGTATGCTCATAAATTTTAACGCGATTCCGTCAAGCTATTTCAAAATGGCGACTGTTAAAAGTTTTAAAAAACTCCCTATTTAAATAACCGGAAATGATAAATCATTGATGTTTTTTTAGCTTTCAAGGTAAGAAATCTTCATTGTTTCACGTTCTGACATTTTGTGACATTGTGACTTAACAATAGTTAAGGTTTATTTGTAATTTATTTTGTCAAAAAAAAAATAAAAATGTCACAAAGCGAAATAAAACACAACAAAAAGGTAGTTTAACGTGGCAAATGCTGGAAATGTCCTCCACCCTCTACCTGGCATGCTCCCAGACGATGGTAAATTCCGTCGACGGAATTTCGAATGGCTTCAGCCGGTATGTTATGTGTCTCCAATCTAATTTTGTTTTTCAAATCTTCAATATTATTTGGCCTATTTTGGTAAACTTTTTCTTTTAAATATCCCCAAAGAAAATAGTCTAGAGGTGTTAAGTCTGGGGACCTCGGTGGCCATTCAGTTGTACCAAGTCGTCCAATCCAGCGACCTGGAAATATCTGATCTAAATATCTTCTCACATTGACACCAAAATGCGGGGGAGCACCATCTTGCTAAAACCAGATTGTTTCATTAGGTATATCTGGACCTACATCGTTGGGAAAAATTACAGCTAGAGCAGGCTTCAACTCGAAGGTTAAGAAATCCAGGTACCGTTCAGCTGTGAGGTTTCCTTTAAAAATAATGTCCCTAAAACTCGGTTATTAATGATACCTGCCCATACATTTACTTTCTGGGGCCGCTGAGTATGCGCTTCAAATATCCATCGTGGATTTTCTTGACTCCAGAAACGGTAATTATCCTCTTCGGACCCCAGGTATCATATATGATACTACGGTTCTAAAATTAATTTTAAATGTTCGATTGGTGATAGAGACGTTTGGCCCGCTGGTATCACGTACGATATAACCTAGAACAGTGTACAAAATTGCAAGGTCACGCATCGCATGATTCCAGCGAGTTAGTCTGTTATTACTTTTGATGTGTGTAGACGCCATGGCCGCTGCAAATAAAAATACACGAAATAAAAGTAAGTAGCAAATATTTATTGTGTTTTTTTGCAGAATAAGTACAAATAATAGTTATGTAATGTTGCAGGTTGTTTGATATTGTAACATTAGTAGGATTTATTTAAAATTTTATCGGTTTAATATAGGGTATCCGTGATGATACCATGGGACCCAAACGATAGGTGGTTTATAAAATAATTTTTCTTTTTAAGGGCTTACTGATGCAGAACTACAGGACGCTATAGAAAATATAAACTTGGATGAATCTGACCTGGACGAAAATTTTCATGATGATGAAGATGAGTGGGACGAATGGAATGAACCAACAGATACCCAAGTTTTGGGCGCCAATCAAGATGCAGAGATGATTGGAAGTGAGGAAGAAGAAGGGGGCGGCAATTTACAGGGTATCGCTAACGACAGTAACAGTTCAGATGATGACTTGCCCCTAATAAATCTGATTCCAAGACAATAAAATGGCTGTTGTCAAATGGTTCGATTCTAAACCCATTCATCTGGCTTCGGCAGAATTTGGAACAGAACCGCTAGGATTGTGCAAACGCTGGTCAGTGCAGGATAAAAAATACTTAGAAATTAATCGTCCATCTGTAGTTAAGCACTATAACGAGAAAATGGGCGGCGTGGACTTGCTGGTCAGGGTTATGTCCAAATACCCTATGAGCAGTAGAACAAATAAATGGACAATTCGATGTATTTACGCTTTTATAGATTTTAGCGCTGCAGCTAGCTGGTTACAATACAAACAAGATTGCTTAGCTGCAGAAACTCCCCCAAAAAAAATTAAAGATTACCTGTCCTTCAAGTTTGCGCTGGCCAAGTCACTTTTGTACGATGAAGAAAAAGAAACATCTACTTTAGAGGATAGTGACAGCGAAGACGAGCCAAGTAGAAAGAAAAGAACAATTACTTCAATTCCAGACAAACGCTTACGACGGAAGGAAGCTAAACATCTTCCAGAATACGTTAGTGAAAGTCAAAAATCAAGATCAAAATGCCGATATTCTGGATGCCGAGGCCTAACATTTTGCAAGTGTGTGGCTTGTAACGTTTTCTTATGTTGTAGTATCCAACGAAATTGTTTTTTTAAATTTCACCAATAAAAGTTAATAACATGTTTTTT
This sequence comes from Polydrusus tereticollis, assembly GCA_963920685.1. Classification (NCBI taxonomy): domain Eukaryota; kingdom Metazoa; phylum Arthropoda; class Insecta; order Coleoptera; family Curculionidae; genus Polydrusus; species Polydrusus tereticollis. The sequence goes on along the minus strand of OY987332.1, from coordinate 40,871,301 downwards.
TCTTTTACTGTCAAGGTATAGGCCCAATGTATCATTAGTGATACCACAATTTTTGAAAAAAGTACACATCCAAAATTTTTTTATCCACTGTTTAGTGTTTTGGAACCCCGAAATATGATTTATTTTTCTTGGCATACAAAAATTTACAGTAATTCGTTCTTGGGCCCGAGGAGGTTATGTCTGCTAACCGCCCTGTTTAAATAGAAAGTAGCTTCATCCGAAAATAATAAGTTGTGTGGAAACCTATTATTTTCGTCACACCGTCTCATCATTTCTTCGCAAAATTGTAAAGGCCTATCATAGTCATCTTCTAAAAGCTCTTGGACAAGACATACTTTATAAAGGTGGTATTTTTCTGCTTTCAAAAATCTTCCAATAGTACCTCTAGATGTGTCATGATTTTGAGCCAATGGAACTGTTGAAACATGCGGATTATCCTGCAGAGATAATGCAATATCCAATTTTTCATCGTCGCCTAAAACACGTGGCTGTCCATTCCTAGGCAAGTCCTTTATTGTGCTATGTTCATCAAATTTGTGGAATATTTTACTAACAGTGCCCTGTGTAATTTGATTTTCCAGATTTTTAGCATTAAATAAAGTGCACACTTCACTTTGACTTCTTATTTTATCTTCACATCAAAACAATATCAATACTTCGATACGCTGCCTTTCCGACAAAACCATTTTTGTTTAGAAAATTGTAAAATAATACTTCGGAAATGCCTAAATTAATTTAACAAGTTCACAATATCACAAAATTTCAGAACTTAAAACAATGAAGATCTCTTACCTTGAAAGGTAAAAAAAAACATCGATGATTTATCATTTCCGCTTATTTAAAGGGATTTTTTTAAACTTTTAACAGTCGCCATTTTGAAATAGCTTGACAGAATCGCGTCAAAATTTATGAGCATACTGTACGAGACACTAGCTTTCAAATGATGTATCACAAGCTGTATGTTCCCACTAAAAAAAAAAAACGATGTCGTCATATCTTTGACGAATATCTATAAAAAAACAAACGAATAACGTCAAATGTGAGCATATATAAAACTAAATTCACGTGTCCGAGCATTTTCCTCAAAAGTTACAGGTTAAGTCTATATTATTTTATTCCGGACTTCTGGGCAGCCCTGTATATGGTGTTGTATTTAAAAAATTCAATTAAAATAGAATTGAAAATACAGATGTTTTAATAAATATTTTGGACACCCTGTATAATAGAATCGAAAAGTTTAGGATATACTAGGATAAACTAGGCGCCAGCGTTAGATTACATTTAAATTTGTCAGGGAAATTAGCAAACAGTGGCGAAGATATAACAGTTTAAAAAAAGTATGTTTTTGACTCAATTTCTATAGTTTTAGTTATAAGTTGGTAACGCTGAATTCGATCCACATACAAACTAAAAGTTGAATTCAGAACCCAGAGAGGCTTCATACGCCACCTAAAAATTTAAGGTATTCCATCTAACTAAAATATAATTTATGATATTACTATTTCTTGAGACACCCTTTATACTTAAAAATAATTTTAGATTGTAGCAGAGATGAAACGTCAAAAACTTTATCAAGGGAATGTTCTCATACTTTGGATATTTTTGAAGGGTACCGTTATTAAGTTCAGTTTTTGTTAGTCATTCGTCGAGTACGCCCACATATAATATATAACCAATATATTGCTAATACCACAAGAATAAATAATTTAATTAATTTAAATTATTATTTATTCTTGTGCTAATACCATGTTACAGAAATGTCCCCAGCATGTGGCGTTTTCCGGAACTGTTGGGCCTGCGCAGTTTAATGCCCCCGCAAATGCTCGAAATGCTGACCATCACTTTCTATGCATTGCTGAAGCCTCTAATGGGTAGACAAAACTGCACTTTTAATTTCGGCTCTCGGTATGTCACGTATTGCATTACGAATCCGGTTTTTCAAATCTTCTCTGGTCGTAGGTTGAGTCTGAAACACGATGTCCCTTAACTGCCCCCATAAATAAAAATCCAGGCAAGTTAGGTCTGGTGATCGCGGAGTCCATGAAAACAGACTTGCCCTTCCAATCCACCGCTGTTGAAATACTACATTAATATGCTCTCGCACATTAACGGCAAAATGTGCTGGGCAACCATCTAACTGCAAAAACAAGTTTTGCCTTGTTTCCAAAGGCACATCTTCCAACAACAACGGTAATTGATTGGCCAAAAAGTCAAGAAAGACATTGCCATCCAGTACGCCACACCACACATTTAAACTCGAACGTCCTTGGTGCTGAACTTCACGCAACCAATGCGGATTTTCTGCAGACCAATAGTGCATATTATGTAGATTGACTCTCCCGTCACTACTAAAGGTGGCTTCATCGGTACAAAGAATTTGAAATAAAAACTCTCTATTTTGGCGTATCATACCTAACATCCTATGGCAATAGTCCAACCTCCGATCAAAATCTTCCCCTTTCAAGGCTTGATGCAAAACGACATGATATGGGTGCATTCTGAACGTAATTAAAAAAAGTTTAAACGAATACCTAACTTTGATGGCCATTAGAACTTACCTATGATCCTTCAAAATATTTTGAACCGTTGTTCGTGATATGTCCAACTCAAGGGATAATGCTCTTGTGCCAACATGAGGATTTCCTTCAATATACCCCAGTACGTAGTTAATATTTTCTTGCGTTCTTCCAATTCTTTGCCGTTGAAACTTAGGCCGAAAACAACCATTGGCTCGTAAACTCGCCACTAATCGGGGAAAAACTCTCACATCGCAAGGACGCCGATTCGGATATCGAGCGACGTTAACTCTTTTAGCTACTGCGGCATTCTGAAGATATTCAAAATAAACCGCAAGCATACCAACAGCTTCATCATTCGCAAGATGCATTTTGTAAACACAAAAATTACTCAAAGTAACGCAAAACTTTGACAACTATTGACAATTTGGATTATTTATGTTTTGATTAGGTATTTGTTTTGTTTCCATGGCCTGCTTCTATTTATTGTCTTTTTTGTGCATAGAACGTGATGGTCAGCATTTCGAGCATTTGCGGGGGCATTAAAAATCTTCCTTTTATAAATCGGTCCCTTTTAGGGCCACAACTTACATAGGTAATAGAAAAAATTCCAGAAAAATATAGTTACAATAAAATGAAAATTTAAGGGATTTTCGTATAAAATTTTCTATTGCCGATATTTTGGGTTAGGAACAAGATATCGAGACGCGGTTTCCGCGAGCTAGTTAAAGAAAGCACCATTTAGCTACTTTTTCATAAAAAAAATCATACCAATGCATTCTATTTTGTTGAGAAAATTAACCATTTCTGTTGGAATGTCGAAAAAAGCCCTCTAGCGGCGATATGTGAAACTTACAAAACTTCAAATATAATGGTGTTTGTAGCCCAAGAATAGCTCCTTTTAACGAGCCCAAGTTTGTTCAAATCGGCTTAGCCGTTTCGAAGATACAAGAAGTTATTTACGGAAACGTTTGAATACCCCCCACCACTTTATTTTTAGAGATACTGCAAAAAGTGTCAAACAAAAAAGGTTCAAATTATCCTCGACTTTAAAGATCAGGATTTTTTTTATTAGGTTAATATGGCGGAATTTACAGAAACATCACTTTTTTAGATTCAAGATTGCAGTTACGTCCACTAGCCGCAATTTCAGAAACTTGAAAATATTTTCCAGGTTTTTCTCTTAGCCATTTTAGTAACATTCTTTTTTGCCGCAAGCCTCTACGATGGATAGTTTCCCAGATTATACAGTATCTTGCATTCTTCGTTGGCCACCCTGTACAAATATATTAATAAGTATGGAAAAATTAATAAAAAAAAAGTCATTACAACTAAACTTAATTGAAAGTACACAGAAGTAAGCATAAATATATCGGTAACAAACATCTAAAAGGATAGAGGTAAAGTGGTTTTATCAATAAATTGATGTAAGAGCCTTTTTTGTGCCCGAAATTACAGGAAAAAAAATGAAGTTGTTAACAAAATTTATATGTAAAAATATAATTACTAAACGTTACAATACGAAACTAATGATTATGTCATAATAACTGCTTGGAATTGCTATTACAAGTATGCAAGGAAATATTACTGGTATTATAACGGGGTTTTAATTTCAAAACAAACCAACCCAAATATCTCTTTATTTTGAGGGAAATAACATTTGACAACAAACATCAATTTTAATATCAAGGAAGAAGTTTAATTACACATCTGATAGAATTTTAATATTGACACTTCCAGCCAACCTTACTTTAAAAGGTCACATGGCACTACCTATTGAGTGATACAACGTTGCAGAAGGTATTAAATTGGCTACTCAACCGTGCAAAGAGAATTAAAATTGAGTTAAGTGGAAAAATGTAATGACAATGCAACCAATTAATTTAGTTTAAACAAATTATTTTAATAAATGTTCAAAATATGCGTCGTTATTGTCAAGATAATAACAACAAAGAGGCAGTAAACAAGTTGGACACAACTAACATATTATTATCCCTAGTTTATCCTGTGTCCAGTTTCAAATTGGATATATTTTTATAAAGTACTTGAACGTTATGGTAGGTATAACCTATATATATAATATATTACCTGCGAACAGCTTAAATATAAAAAACAAAAAAACACTTGCCTAAATAAATACATGATTGTGTTTAAAGAAAGGTAAATGCTATGCGGGGATAAAATTTTAAAATTATTTTAAGTAGCCTAGGCACTTACCTGAAGAACTAGTCGTGGGCTTGCAAGGCAACACCATACACTTGCTTTTCATCACAAACTTACACTAAAAGGTACTACACTATAATCTAAATAAACCTAAACTATTTATATATGTCTAATTTAGTATTAAGTGTTTAACAAATGTTCCACAAAGTACAATAAATAACTAAGAATTACTCAAAATAACGCTAAGAGATTTCACAATACACACGCCAAATACTTACTGTGTAAATAAAGAATTTAGTGACAACCGGCTCTGGACTGCGCATGAGCCACAGTTCCGAAAAATCACTCATGCTGGGGACATTTTTGGATGGGGGTTCAGTGGGTACGCCTTAAGATTTGTATTTTTCGATGTTTGAGCCTATTATCACTGACATTACGTTTCTTTGTATTAAGTCTTACAGATCAATAAAATAAATTCACCTCGAATATAGAAGTTCTTTAATTTCCTAGAAACCAAGTAAATTGGCCAAATTCTCATATCATCTGTATATTCTCGGTCAGCGGTTTAATTGAACATACATGTTGATGGGTACATAACCAACATAATTACCATTGTTTTCGATATGAAAAGGAAACTTTGCGTCAGCAAAAAATATACTAACATGGCTGGTTTGTGTTTATTTTCAGATATGCTTATCACAGCAAAAAGAGCTTCAGACGAGTTCGTTTGCCATTGTTGTCATCAAGTTTTATCTTTATACAAAGAAATAAGCGTCTCTTAACTTATTTTTTCTGGAATTATTATTATTTGCTGTGATTTATTTGATATATACCAGGTGTTGCATCGTCGAGCGGGACATAGGAAATCCCATGTAATTTTAAATGGGGTCAATTATTGGCTTCCCTAATTATTTTAGAGAAAAATTCTATTTAGGTTTATTAAAGAGCACTAAAACCCACATTCAAAAGAATAACTTTAGATATTTTTGATGAGCCCGTTTACGGGTTATCGCCGATTTCTTTTTAACTATTTCTCCTTTTTATGGCCCCGTATTTGCGGGCACCAGTCAAGGTAAAAGATGACTGTCAAATAAAGTTGTCATTTTGAAATGTGTGCTTTATTGTTATAAAAACTCGTTCATCGAAAATATTAAAGGTGTATTTATGAGTACAAATTAATCTGAATAAAACTAAAATAAAGTATCCAATTACAAGGTTAATTATGACATTTTACATGTTTCAATATTGTACTAATTAATAGGTAGGTACTATTAAATTGTTAGAACTTTAGGATTTAAGAAGATGTTCAAATATTCCTCCATTGACTGCTAGACAATAACCGAGGCGATCATAAAATTCTCTTCTTACATTCGCTAGTTGGTAAACTGAAATTCTATTGCATTCGGCAGAAATAGCATTTTTTAACTCGTCTAGATTTGGGTATTTTTTATCTTTGTATATCCTATTTTTTAAATGGCCCCAGAGAAAGAAATCATTTGGCGATAAATCAGGAGACCTGGCTGGCCAATTTACTGTATGATTTAAGCCAATAACATTTCCATTAAAAGCACGGTTTAAATATTCCCGGACAGCCAGGGTACTATGTGCCGGGCAGCCATCCATTTGGTACCAAACTTCCTGATTTTCCCTGGCGGCATCATGTAAAGTAGGTAAAATATGATCTTCAGGTAGTTCCAAAAAATATTCTGCATTTAAATTTCGTGTAAGAAATAATGGCCCGATAATATTTTCTCCGAAAATCCCAGCCCATACATTAACTTTTTGTGGATATTGCGTCCTTGTTTCCACAAACCTGTGTTGGTTTTCTTTGCTCCAATATCGATAATTTTGAACATTGGGTTCATTGTTTAAGGTAAATGTGCATTCGTCAGTGAAACAAATGTTTTTTAAAAATTCCCTATCCATGTTTGCTGTTTCCATCATACCAAAACAAAACTCCTGTCGTCGTATTTCGTCCCTATCTCTTAGCTCTTGGTGCTTTTCATATTTGTATGAATAATATTTATGTCGTTTCAAAGCTCGTAACGCTGTGGCGTGATCTAATCCTATGTCATCCTCAAGTTTCCTTGTGCTGATCTTCCCATCATTTTCTTCCACGCACAATAAAACTTGCAAGTCCCTATCATTCCTTGCATCTCTCTTTGTTCCTGCCTTTCTTCACATCTGCAGTTATTTATTACAGTGCCTTTTGTCTCAAATATCTTGATAGTCCTTTCGACTGTAGATTTTGCAGGTATCGGTCTATTCGGATACAGAGCAGCAAACATGTCTGACACATTTTGATAACTATTTCCTTGATAATACCATTTAATCATCAATATTTTTTCTTCAGAAGTGTAATTCATGGCTAATATTTTCGATGTACGAGTTTTTATAACAATAAAGCACACATTTCAAAATGACAACTTTATTTGACAGTCATCTTTTACCTTGACTGGTGCCCGCAAATACGGGGCCATAAAAAGGAGAAATAGTTAAAAAGAAATCGGCGATAACCCGTAAACGGGCTCATCAAAAATATCTAAAGTTATTCTTTTGAATGTGGGTTTTAGTGCTCTTTAATAAACCTAAATAGAATTTTTCTCTAAAATAATTAGGGAAGCCAATAATTGACCCCATTTAAAATTACATGGGATTTCCTATGTCCCGCTCGACGATGCAACACCCGGTATATACCAACCTCTTAATATGCCTGTATAGCATTACACCACTATTTTCTCAAATATAAAACAAAATCTCATAAACGCCTGTGAAAAGAACCAATGAGATTGACATTATAATAGATACTTTCTGGACTCGTTCCAGACGGTTTTCAACCAATTAATCAGGATAAGTCAAACAAAAGAACTTTCCAAATAAATAGCTTACTCTGTTATTCCAGATGTCTTGCAGAGACCTAATATACAGATTTAAATGTTTTTTTAGATCTCATATTACATACCTAAAGAATCCTCGTGGCGATGACAAATGTGACAAATAGCTTTGTACTATAAGTTAAATTTAATACAATGCTTGATGAAAACTTAATTATTGTTTAATTGGATGTAACGATTTAATTAGGAGAATAACAAGTACTTGGATCAGACAAAAATAAACCAAAAAAAACTCTACCGAAGGTAGATATTATGTCTAGACTAAAATAAAATTGAATACAAATTTTTAAAATGTATTTTTTTATGAATAAGCCTTTCGGGAATATTAAAACATGATGAAGTAGCTGGCAACTGGATAAATAAAGTTAATAAAATCCCGATATCCAAAATTTCCAATACCGTAATTTCCTGAAGAATAAACCAACAAAGCAGCCAAAGTTGCTTCTTAAACTTTTAAAACATTGGTTTTCTATATTTAAATCACGATCGAGTGAAGGTATGTATTTTCTGTGCCCTTATAACTTATTTTATTGTCAACAAGAAGTGTTTTACGACTCTCGAAATAGAGATCTGATGCCAGCTTGCCTAGGCCTGGTATAAGCTATTTAGGGATAAATTAATTGAGGTACTGACAAAGGAGAACCTTTTAGACCAGTGGAGTAGGTAAAAAATACAGTGTTGTATGTATTCTCTGACGGAGCCTTACTTTTTTAAAAATCAACAGACCAAGTTAGTAGTACTGATAGAGTAAGTACAGTGTGTTGACAATTTGGCTCAAGTATTATCAGTGAATCGAAAGAAGCATCAATAAGAGGCTTTTATAAGAATGACACAAATATCAATTATTAAAACCAGACCATGTCTTACGGTGGCATTACAGGTGGCAAGTTTTTCTCTCTGAAGAAATTCTTTAATACAACAATTTATTTTATTGCGGCAATAAAAATTGCCAATCGTGCAATTATTGACCATTTTTCTTTAAAATTTTGTACACACTGCCAACTAAATAAAATAATGTCAGATAACGTAACTTTTTCGCGTTTTTTTGAGTATGCACGCTTTGTTATTTATATGAATTAAAATATATATATCTCGTGTAAATGGTAAGAATAATAACAAAAACAAAACGCAATATAAAAATGATAGAAATCCAGGTTGCAATGGTAGAGCCAAAAATACAAATTTTTTTCAGGTTAGTGGTCCTGAATTTACCAAATAATTTCCCAGACTTGCGCTTGCAACTACAATAAGAATAGGTCTGGAGATATTTCTCGCCATCGCAAACAAATTGCAATAGCTGATTACTAAACTCGCTGCTTTGGGCATGCTCGCAATAAAAATCGTTCAATTATATATTGCAGCATTAAAAAAATCCCCAACTGTAATGCGGCTTTCAGTCACAAATCTTTAGTAAATATAGAGTAAATAGTGTTGTTATGTTTCGCCCTTTACCGCATCATCAGACAGGCAACAATTAAACTGTTGCATTAATGTTCATGATATCTTAACTGTTAAAACATGTAATCATTAGTCGCTGCATTTAAGAAATGCGGTTTAATAATGTATTTCAATTTAAAGTCAAAGTCAAAGTATTTATTCACTACTTATACACAATGGTTTGTAGCAATTTAATATAGATAAAAGTATTCAATAACATATAAAACATTTTAGTGTCTATAAACAAACATATAAAATATATGAAACATTCAATGTACTTACACTGAGACAAAACTTAAAGTTGAATGTTCTTGGTCTATGCCATATCAACCAACATTCATATTCATATACCTACTCATTCACGGAATAGAAACAGTTATCTAGTATCGCTTCCTAAATCTGATCTCATGGAGTTCTCGACAGCGACCTGAGATTTTATTATATAGGCGAAAGAATAATTCTTTGATTGTTCAATTTAAATCGTAGAGTGTCGTGACAATGCTATCCGAATCGTGCGTGTTATAGTGATGCACATCCAAACAATTGGTTAGGTCACTTCAGCGGGAGTAATCCTTCAATACGGCCTGAAAGAGATATATACAGATTCGCGACATTATATCAAATCGCTTGAATAAACTTTGATAGTAAACCCTATATCCTGCATTTGCCAATAGTCTTGTTGCCCTTTTCTGCAATCTTGTATAATTTCTTGAGTTTCCCCACAGTACAGCACCATACACAACATGTGAATGAAAAAGTCCAAAATAGAGTGATATTAGAATATCAAACGTCACAAATCTACCTACGCAGGTTCCTAAGGATGTTTTTCCACTACTAACCTATAACATCGCCATTATTGGCCGATTATTAACGTTAGAAATCGTTTTTCTCTACCTTATAAGTTATTATTGACCATGGTCAATAATAAGGCATTGAAATCCATTATTGACCGATCTTCAAGAATCTATTTGAAGGCAGGTAACTTGATTTTTTGATTCTACAACATGAATTCATAAACATGAATGTGGTTAGGCAACCAGATAATTATCAATACATATTAGATTACTTGATATTGTAAAATATCGATACAATCAACATTTTTTCTGCTTCCATCCTTAATTCTGGAGGTTAGTTTAGGAACACATAATAATATCACTAACATTTTTTTCGCTCATTTTTTTAAAAAACGGAAAACTCGTGAAATCTGATGACATAAATGAACAAAAATTGACATTAACAAAGCCACCTGACAAAACAACAAAATATTTTGCCAATTCCAAAGCGCAGGTAACTTGATTAAAAAATATACTTAAGTATACCTACCTATCATTTTTTATAATTATTACTGCTATAAAGATAAATGTCTTATAAAAGTTTGTAGTAGTGGAAAGAATATTATATTAACCACGGTTTAGACAGCTAATAGCCCTCGCGTCTTAAATCCCTCGTCGCTGCGCTCCTCGTGATTTAAACTTGCCGCTCGGACAATGATGATGGCTGTCTAAAGTTTGGTTAATAATATACTATTATGCCGCAGTTCATTTTTGTGAGGAGCCCAGGATAGTAAACTGTCAATAGTGATATCCAACAACCTACTCTTTTCCTTGTTGTTATTTAGAATTCGGTTACTGGAAACTACCAAATTTTGAGTTTGTCCTTTGTTAAGCTGCAAAAGATTGACCGAGAACCAATATTCCACATTCTCACAAGGTGCTGCGATGCTTCACTCAAACTCTTCAGACTAGAGGGCGCAGTGATAAAGGTGGTATCGTCTGCATATACGGTAAATTTAAAGTTTTGTTCCATGTAGAAGCATAAATCATTTATATAAATGATAAATAAAAGGGATTCATATTCATAAGTCAGATCTAACCCCTTCGAGCTTCACGAATCACCGTCGGTCAGTCAAGTAAGGCACAATAGGCTTTAAGGATATTCCCCTTACACCGTAGTATTCCAGCTTTTCAAGCAGAAGATTAGAAGAGACACAGTCACAAGCCTGAGTCAGATCACACACAGTAAGTTATTGAGAAGTATGTCCCAAACTCACGCTCGACTTTGTTACTCATAATATCCAACCAATAGCTAAGCTCTGAAACCCAATGAAGGGTTATGAAACAAGTAAATATCTTTAACATAGTTATAAAGGCTTCGCTTAAATAGGGCTTTAAAGACTTTGGAAAATATTACTATGTACTAAAGCTATCGGTCGATAGTTTTCCAGCAGCCTAGAGTAACCTTAGTAGTTTGGCTATTTTAAAAACATTCAGAAAGACACCATTCAAAAAGCTTGTATTTATTCTTCGGATTCTTAAATGGATTTTTACGTCAAGGTTTTATCCTTTGACATCTGTTATTGATTGTGTACTGTTTAGGTATTGTCGTTGATAGAAATTTTGATATATTGCCTCAATTAATTTTTGTTCGTGCGTTCTCTTTTAAAAGTTTTTGTCTGCAAAGTTTTGGCGCCTTTTTTTATTATATAGGGTGTTAATTAATCTCATGCAGATATTTCAGGGGGTGATAGTACTCGTCAAAATAAGAAAAAAATGCAAATATATGCATGGTCTAAAACGCGTTATTTTCGCTATACAGGGTGGCAAAGTTTCAATTTCTTTTCTCGTATTTTGCGTTTTCTCTCTTATGTTCTGTGATAATTGTTTTAAATTTGGAACATCAACCATTTTTTAGAATCTCTACAATAAAGTATCAAAATTGTCGGTCACAGTTTACATACATATATATACAGTAAGGACCAGAAGTCCTGCATAAATTCGATAAAAAATTAGTGATGCATTTTTCGGAAAAATGCTTGAATACGTAAATTTTTATTTTCATTTGCGCATTTTTTGACGTGAAAGTTTAGTATACAGGGTGACACATGTTAAAGATATGACGTAATTTGTTATTTTTTCTTATGGAACATATATTTCTCGATTTTTCAATTCTAGTAAACATTCTAAACATATCTGGTATAGCATACCCTACGTCTAAAGTGAAAGATTATCGAGAAATTTTCGATTGAATAAAAAAGACTAACTTATAAAAATATTTATTAAATTGGGCGTATCAAAGCTCAAAATATTAAAAAGTACTCTAATCATTAATTTAGTAAATGTTTGAACTGTGCTCCATTGACTTCCTGACAGCAAGCAAGCCGCAATTCAAACTCTTCAAAAATGTTATGAATCATTTCACGGGTTATTAATTGAATTTCATATCTGATCCTATTTTTTAATTCTTCGATATTGTTGGGTTTGTTCATATACACCTTATGTTTAAGATAGCCCCATATAGAGAAGTCCATTGGAGTTAGCTCCGGCGACCTAGCAGGCCACTCTATTTGCCCCCTTTGCCCTATCCAACGACCCGGAAATAAGTAATTTAAATATTCGCGCACTTCCCTACCAAAGTGCGGAGGCGCGCCATCTTGTTGAAACCAAACAAGATCTCAAGGAATATTAGGGTTGTTCGCATTTGGAAACAAACGGCATAAGGCGGGGATCAATTCATTTCTTAAAAACTCCAAGTAACGTTGTCCTGTTAGCGTGCCATCGAAGAAATACGGTCCTATGACTCTGTCGCCCACAATACCCGCCCAAACATTAACAGACTGTTTATACTGGGTGTGAGCTTCAACAGCCCAGTGTGTATTAGTAGAAGACCAGTAGCGACAGTTTTGTCTGTTCATCACCCCATTCAGACAGAAGGTCGACTCTTCAGAAAATATAATCCTACGTGCAAAAAAATTATCATTATTGCAAATATTCATTAGAGTTTCGCAAAACTCTAAGCGACGATCTGGATCATCTTCGTTAAGCTCGTGAATTAATTTTATTTTGTATGGATGATATTTCTCTTTTTTTTTTAATTCTTTTTACAGATGATTTTCCAATTTCGTTATCCAATGCTAGCTCTTGAGTAGGTTTATGTGGATTTTCTTCAATGGATAATATAACGTTTAATTGTTTATCTTCTGAAATTGAAGGCCGACCGGACCTAGGAAGATCTCGTACCTGTCCCGTTTCCCGTTTCTCTAAATCTCTTCTCGATTCTGCTTACGTTGGACTGAGATATCTGAATGTCTTGATATTTTATATTAAATAGTTCACAAACTTCCCGTTGAGTCCTAATACGATCACCACATCCTATCATAATTAAAACATCTATTCTCTGAGTTTCAGTCAATTTAACCATTTTCTTTTGTGAATTTTCAATTTTATTTAGTTAAGTAGTACGAAATGCTGCATGAGACAAGATTACCACTTAAATGTTACTTGATAGCTGTCAGCTATAAACTGACAACTAATGACAACACATTTGAAGGACTGGTCTATACCTATTTAAATAATAAAACTCAAGGTGACTTTAAAAATACTATAATTCAATCGAAAATGTCTCGATAATCTTTCACTTTAGACATAGGGTATGCTATACCAGATATGTTTAGATTGTTTACTAGAATTGAAAAATCGAAAAATATACGGGGTGTTCTATAAGAAAAAATAACAAATTACGTCATATCTTCAACCACCCTGTGTACTAAGCTTTCACGTAAAAAAATGCGCAAATGAAAATAAAAATTGACATATTCAAGCATTTTTCCGAAAAATGCATCACTAATTTTTTATCGAATTTATGCAGTACTTCTGGTCCTCACTGTATAAAGTTCATCTATAGTTAAGATTCCAAGTGATTTGAAGATATCCCTGCAGCTCTCATTATTAGACATCTTTCATTTATATAATTGGAAATTACCCTAACTCCATAGCAGACCGAATTTAGTCTATTAGAAAGCAAAGTTATATGATGTGACCAGTTCAAAACTCATTCAAATGAACTCCAAGGAACTTCGTTTGCTCGACAAGCTCTTTATTGCCATTATCTACTTCCAATGCCTTAGGTTTCTACATAGTTTCATTCTAAACAATATAACTTTAGTCTTATCTTGATTAAGCACAAGTTTATTTTCTGAGAACCAATTGTTTGCCCTTTCAAATAGATGTCGACCCATAGCTGCTAGTTCTACAATACATCTTTCACCAACTATGAGGTTAGTGTCATTAGCATAGCAGGTTACAGACTCTTTGGGTGAGATCATTATAGAGTTAAGGTCATTCAAAAAAATCGCAAGCAAAATGGGTTCCGCTATAGTGCCTTGTGCAATAACTACATGATTTTCCAATGATTCCGACAAATATGCCTATCTATTTTTAGTTTTATGACTATTGGATGCCTTTTTGACAAATATGAATTGAATAAACTGAAAGCGTTTCCTTTTATGCAGTATAACTCTAGCTTCTTCGCCAACAATTAAGGATCAAGACAGTCATGTGCCCTTGATAAGTCCAAGCACACGTCGAGTGCGATATTACCTGTCTCAATGATATCCAGAATCCTTTTTTGCAAACTAGAAAACGGCCGTAGAAGTTGACCTACCAGACACATATCCATATTGATTGCTGTTTATTGAATTACATTTTGCATGAATTCCGTAAGACGTTGGCACATCGATGCTTCAAGCAGCATCGAATAGGATGGTAGAAGGCTTATTGGTCTATAATTTTCCATAAGCTTAACATCGCCTTTATTCTTAAATAGCGGTTTTAAAACTGATATCCTGCTGGTCTGAAAATATTCCTTGTCTAAAAGAATTATTTATCAAATAGCAAATGACATCCGAAATTGCAGGAATTGCTACTTTCACAATACTACAATTTGTAAGTCTCTATCCATCCTTGAATTTATTGTTTAAATTTCGAATGTAGCTTGCTTTTTATAAAGTGTTATTAAATTTCTGTAATCAGTCTTTGAGTTGCTTTATACAGACCAGTTTTCAGAATCATTCTTAACATATCACTTTTAAGGTTGACAGTCGCACTTCTCTTATTAGCCAGATCCTGATTAAACCATTGTATTGGAGGTCCACCTGAATTTACCCTTTTTAGAGAAAACCATATAGAAACTATTCAGACTAACTGTACCCAAAAGATCTTTAAACTTAAGAACGTTTTCTTTTGGAAGTACTCGCCTATAGGTGCAGGGACATCATTGGATACCGGTTCTTCCAACCAGATACTGACCCGAATAATCCAATATCCGTGGGTTTTACGTTAAGACTTGTGACTATCTTATCTATACATGATCTAGACTCTGAAACCACCCTGGTGTGATCGTTGATGGTTGCAGTCAGGCCGCAAGACTGAAAATGAAAGAATAATTATCGTTGAGAAACAGCATCGGTTTTAGGTATTTGATACCCCATCCAAGAGTAACTGAAGGATAGCCAAAATATATTTAAATCGTCTATAGATGAATGATAGAACGACAGAAGAAGAGGAGGAGAAGAAGAAGAAAAACAGTAGGGACATAAAAATTGGTTAATAAATTGCTCGAAAATAGAAACAACTTGACTCTTAGTTTCATACTGAAAATCCCACACGATTTTTATTAAATTCTTATCTTTGGTACTATTACTAAATTACTATCTATTACAACTTCATTATCAATTCCACGCAGACACAGCCAAGATTCGCAGTGATTTCAAACAAAAACATCATCGACTATTCAAGTCGATACTCGCGATACGTTCAGCTGTTCTTAGAGTCA
Source organism: Polydrusus tereticollis (assembly GCA_963920685.1). NCBI lineage: Eukaryota > Metazoa > Arthropoda > Insecta > Coleoptera > Curculionidae > Polydrusus > Polydrusus tereticollis. Next base: position 40,855,682 of record OY987332.1, on the reverse strand, counting down.
CTGTACCTGATTATTACGAACACCCGGCGGTACTTCAGTACTGGCTTGTGAAGGAACCAGTTTACGGTACCCCGATCCCCCTCCGCACGCCTATGCAACCGGCGAGCACATGGCCTGCGATAATAAACGTCGGGAATGCTTGGGGAGCGCTGTTGCCTGATCTGAACAATATCGAGTATGTTGGGAAGCATATAAGCACAAGAATGAATTAATTCTTATTTATTTAAGTGATAATATGAGTGCTTTTTATGGTAATGAATACTGTGGCTCTGAAACTGCAAGGAATAACGAATCTGTATTTTGTGAAATTTTTCTAATCTTGAATTAGAGCCCGATGAATTATTCAGATAATAATTTTATTATTTAAATAATGCGACGTTATTAAAATAAAAGATAATTAGGTAGATGAAAAATGGTCTGCGTTGCAAATGAAAATGACAACTGTATAGATGAAAATTTTAATTATTCCATTGTGGATATGGTTGAATGTACTTTACGAGAAGTTCAACGAATTTCCACAAAGCTCTGCATTAATATTGCCTATAATTAATTCTAGTTTTTTTAGATGAGATTTCTAAGCGATGAATGTCATTGTTACTGTTTCCAAATGGGAAAGAATGATAATAACTTATTTAGCCAAAGTAAGGATGCGTGCCATCTCATTAAAAAAATTAGACTTTAGATACTGAATCAATTATGTATTTATATTATGACTTAATAAGAATGGAGGGAGAACTTTCCAACTTTACTAAAAACCTAAGAAATATCAACATTATAAGGTTCATTGACCACGTATTTCATTCAAGAACATTACACTAAACATGCACGTCCAGGATTTTCTCCGGAGAAGTCTGACAACATGTCGGCCAAGTGAAACCTGACTGTAGTAAAAACACGAATTGAGAGGTTAGTTGAAAACAAAACTCCTGTGAGCTATTCTCGGTCTGTGGAAATTGGAGGTTTTGTTTTTCGGGACGCGATCACTTTCACGGGATAAACGGGGTGAAAACGTGTCGGAAAACGGACGCTGTCTGGCCGGCTTAAGAGTGTAAATATTGGGGTGCAACCGGGACTGTTTCTGCAGTTAAGTGTTAATGTGAAATAATTAATTTTAAGGTGGTTCATCAAGGTGCGTTATTTTGAAGTTTTGTGTTGGTGTTGTTTGAGTGTTGCAGTTAATGAAACCGTTGTTGGATTAAGTGCATCTATTTTGGATTAGTCTTCTTCTGTCGAAGACAAGGATATTTTGAGAAGGTAGGTTTATGTTTGGTCGCGTGTCGCTTTCAAGGATTTCAAGTTTCGGTGATTTATCTGAAAATGCTTCTTTAATACCTTTTAATGATTATTCAAGAATTAAAATTTAAGTAACTTTATGTTGTATCTGGCGCGGCGACCTAACAATAATAATAGCTGTTATAAGACATGAGTACGAATAGGTGTAAATAAATCAAAAAATAAGTGCCTACATTACTGGCCATTGACGTTTTTAAACAAACATCTGATATCCATTAATGTGGAACGTAATATCAAGCTGAAAGCATTGATTCATCGATATTGCAGTTGAATCGATTTTTGCATAAAGAGTCACTAAATATTGATTTCGAGAAAACCAAAACAAACTGTTCGTTGAACCTGTTTATTTACTTATTCAAAGTTGTTCAGGTATTTGAAATTATGTACATTATATTAATAAAAGTAGAGTAGGCACAACTAAAAAATTGCAAGACAACGTAGCGTTTTAGATACCTATACTTACTAATAAAAGAATTCATTAAACCCCTTCTGTTTAAGAAATAAGATACACTTTTTGGTAGCCATATAGTAATGTGAATGTGATGCTTTAAAACTAATTTATTAATAAATTCTTAATATTTTGGGCATGTGTGTGGTAGGTCAAGTTAATAAAATATAAATATAATATTGTTTCCCCAGTTGGTAAGCAGCAGGTTCTTCGGGGGAATTGATGGTTTTTTTTCTCAGTCTAATTTACTAAATTAAACGTGTGTTTGTCAATGAATTAAAAGGCCTTTTTCTACTGACGTTTTATAATAACCCCTCTTTGATTGTCGTTTTGATTTTTAAATAACCTCCTTTAGCACAGCGTGCTGTGCCTAAAAGTAATTATTTACAATTAAAAACTAAACACAGGGAATAATTTTACCAAATTATTCTAAACATTGACAGTACAGTTACTTAGGTACCTATATTATTAAAACTAATACTTGGTAACCTAAAACAGTACGTTGAGATATTTTTCTTTATAGAATAGATGACGAATTTGAATTAGAAATAGAAAATGAATGTGCAACAGCAATATCAATTAAACCCATGCCACTAGTAGAGCTGGTAGAATATTCTGATTTTCTGAAAGTTGCTGAAGATCTTCGAAAGCAGTTGCCTGTATATTCATTTGCCTTTGAAAGCCCCAAGAACTTTGGTGTTGCTCCAATGGTATTAATGCCCACTGGAAGTCTGGAACATTTGGAGTTTCTGTACGTGATAAAAAATCTTTCATGGGTTATGTGTGCTGGACGTAATTGGGCGTACTTTCGGACAATATTCAAGAAGTTGATGCCGTCAATAGAGCCTTTGCTAATTACAAAGCTTCTTGCAACATTTGCTTTAGTGTTTGGAATGGTTATTTTAATTAAATACTTAAAATTTTGATATTATTCATCTTTAAATAAGCGAGTTCTACTCTGCAACATGCTCCAGAGATTCCCAAAATAAGAATGACTTTGTCCAACAAATAGTTTTTATTGTCTGCTTCTCTGACAAATCTTTCTAATTGTTCATTGGAAAGCTTTCGACTTTTTGGGCTTATACCCCGTAGATTTTGTTTGCAAAAATGCGATTAGGTTTGTAAATGTCTTTATATCAGCATTTTTATTTAAATAAACCATCGTTCGAAGCATTAAGTAAGTACTCCACAAAGTTAATGGCTTATAGGTATCGAATAATCGTGAAAAATATGCTAAAACGACTTTTCTTCACACCAGTTTTTGAATTTTTCGTATGTGCCCTCATACAAACTCCTTGATTTTTGGGGAACAAGGTTCACCATTGCCTCTTCTTCTTCTTCTCTCTCAGCCATTATCTGTCCACTCCTGAACAAAGGCCTCTTTCATTCGTTTCCATGTTGTTCTGTCTTTCGCTGCATGGTACCATCTTCCTCCCGCTATTCTTTTAATGTCATCCAACCATCTCCTCTGTGGTCTGCCGATACTCCTCTTTGTTTGCCGTGGTCTCCAGTGTACAAGCTTTGTCACCCATCTGTCCACACTTAGTCTGGCAACATGCCCAACCCATTGCCACTTAAGCTCCGCGACTCGCTGCATTATGTCCGCCACCTTCGTTCTTCTTCTTATTTCTTCGTTGCGGATTTTATCTCGTAAACTAACATCAAGCATTGCCCGTTTCATGGCCCGTTGCATTGTCCCAAGGTTATTGGTGTATTTCTTGGTTAAAGCCTTTGTCTTAAGACCATATGTTGCGACAGGCAGGATGCATGTGTTGAAGACTTTTCGTTTAAGGTTTATAGGGATATCAGGGTTTTTAACTATATGACTCAGTTTACCAAATGCTATCCATGTCAGTTTGATTCTTCGCTTTATCTCTGCCGTTTGGTTTTCCCCCATTTTAATGACGTGGCCCAGATATATATATTAATCAACATTATCCAAAGTTTTGTCTGCTATTCTTATGTTTTCCTCAGTCCTGCTCATTATTTTTGTTTTTGATAAATTCATTTTTAATCCGACGTTATTTGCAGCTTCGTTTAGTTGTTCTAGCATATTCTTAAGTTCTTGGATGTCTGAACTAATGAGCACTATGTCATCGGCAAAGCGTAAATGGTTCAAATAGGTGCCATCAACGTTTACACTTTTGTTTTCCCACGGTAGCATTTTAAAAACGTCTTCCAAGGCCAGCGTAAAAAGTTTTGGGGATATGGGATCACCCTGGCGAACTCCCCTATTAATTGGAATTTTTTCGGTTGTCATGTCTTCCGTATTTTTTACACGGAAAGTAGCGCTTCCGTATATATTCCTTAGAAGGGTAGAATATCTTGAATCGATCCTTGCTCCATCCATCGCACGAAGTACGGCCCATGTTTCAACAGAGTCAAATGCCTTATGAAAGTCTATGAAGGCGAAGTGAAGTGGTATATTATATTCTGTTGTCTTTTCTATTAACATTTGGATGGTCTGCAAGTGATCCATAGTGCTGTATCCCTTTCGAAATCCTGCCTGCTCCACTGGTTGATAGGCATCCAATTTACTTGTTAGTCGGTTTGTAAGGATCCTTGCTAGTAGTTTATAAAGGTGGGACAGAAGGCTGATAGGTCGATAGTTTTTAATGTCCGTTATGTCGCCCTTCTTAAAAAGCAGGATAACTTCTGCGTTGTGCCATGCTTCAGGGATATTGCCTTCAACTAAACATTTATTAAATAACACCTGTAGGATCTGTTCCATAAAGTCAATGAATCAGAACCTACATTGCAGACGGTAACTTTCTGAGTATTGAGGATCCCGCGCCACAGAGGTATACAACCGAGAATAGAAGTTTTCTACATGTTTACAGATTTCCTCTCTTTCAGTCAATATATTATTATCCTCATCTTTCATGTTGACAATTTTGTTTTTTCCTGGCGAAAGTCTCGATCTAAGAACTTTCATGTTAGAGTTATCTTCGATTACAGTTTCAATTGTTCTGGTGTTATCTCGGGTGTTATAGGATCTCACATCTCTTCTTACTTCCTTCTGTATTCTTCTATTTAGTTCTTGGTACTCAGTTGCATCCCTGGATGTTGTTTTTCTTTCTTTTATAAGTTTTAGCTTATTGTCTCTTGGTGTTTTAACTTTGAAACAGATTTTCTTGGTTATTGTGTGCATGTCTTTGTTTATTTTCTCCGCGAGGTGATTCAAGTTCATTCCATCCACGTTGACAATGGGTTTAATTGCCTCATTTGCGGCATTTTCAATATCTGAGTCTTCTAAATCACTCATTTTTTACTTACTATTTGCCGCAGTTTTTGTGAAAAAAATTCTTTCGAATTTTTTTTTGATAAGTGTCAATTTTTTTGACATCAAATGTGAAAATCGAGGTGTAAATGAAACACAGGTAATAAAATGTTTGGTAAAATAAATTAAGTTTCTTATTATAAAACGCCCGAAGAGAAAATATCGTATACCATTCGTTACGAAACAATGTATTTTAGTCAAATTTTCTTTAATAAGTTCTAGGTTGCCCTTTTTATCTACTAGATTTTCCAAAGATTGTAGGTACAACAACAGTACCTAAGGTAGAGGCCGAGGTAGAGGCACTATTAGTTGACAGGTTAACACTTTTTTTTCGTTAATTAATTTATGTCTATGATTTACAAAAGTATGGATAACATATTTTGTTAAATAAAACAATTCTACCCTGCAAATACATTTTTATTGTTAAAATGTTTAAAAACAGCTCCCTAAATTTTTCAAATTATATTTTGAGAAAACTTACATCTGCATCTAAAGCTGACTTGTCAATATGACGTGTGAACCTTTACCTGACACAAAGCGAACCTATACCTGATAGGCATGTATTTTGAATTCAACAAGTTGTTACTAGTCGAGTTTCTAGTATTTTTAAATTAGAAACATTTTCAGAAATGAAGAAAAAACAAAAACAATAGTTATTACTCGAGTTATTATTTTGTCGTTTTTTGGATATTTTTTTTTATACCTACTTATAGGTTTACTAAATACATATCTGACCGAGTATCTGACCCTTTTTTTCACTGCAGATACGATTTTGGGAGGGTTTAACAGTTCAACAATTTGATCAGATTTGACAAAGGCAGTACTATATATATCCTTATCGTCAATGACAAAGGTCTTTTTAGCCGTGTCTGGGCATTTTAATGCTAAGTATGGCACTTACGACATTAGATTTTTCACATAAAAGACTTATTTAGAAAACTATATGTCAGGTATAGGTGCACTGTCAGTCACTAGTGCCTCTACCTTATCACATTTTTCAAAAGATTCTAATAAAACTGACCCATTAAATATTCTTCTAGAAATATTAGGCCAAGAATTTCGTCTCCAAGAATGCCTGACCAACCGTTGATTTTCTAAGGGAATTGAATGTGATCTTCCCAGAGAAGTCGCCGATTTTCATTATCCAAATATCTACAATTATTGTGTTTGTTAACAAACCCCTCGACAAACCCATTCAAGAAGTCGCTAAAGCAAATCTTTTTTATTAAGGTGCCGGTCATCGTCAGTCCTTTGGAACATTAATTCACAAAAGTCGGTCCTTCTACTATAATTGTCTTCCTTGAGTTCGTGTAATACTTTCGGCGACTTTCGGAGTAGAAGATCTTGGGTCTACAGTAAATTGATCGGATACCCAACCTGGCAAGCTTCATCCAGAACCCTTGCTGATGCAGTATTTTTGTTGCATACAGATAAAGTTTCTTCTCTCGCACCAATTCTATTACATAGGTATTTATTGCTTATGCCCGACGTTTTGTCTGGATGCCTCTCATTGAATAATATGGCGGTTCTACGCCCATAACGATTTTCAACCCCGTATAGGACGATTATTTCTGTTCGCTTAGCTAGAGTACACATCATTTTATTGTATTTCGAATTTTAAGCATCCTTAAATGACAGAGAGACGGAGAATATTCACAATTGTGTCGATATATCCTAAACAAACCTTAAAAATATAATGTTTTGTGGCTTGTCGAGTGACTTGTTTTCTTTTATACTACAGATTTGTCCGAGGATTTGTCTCATTCCTCTGGCTTATGAAAGACAATCGTTAATATTTCTAAATGCTACTACGATATTTTGTACTTTAAAGGATTTAATACGAGATTTAATACTTTCAAATTTCAATATTTTAGAACCCATCTTTTCCACCTAACTCGCAAACCGATTGCCAAGTTTCACATTTCTTGGTGCGGTTCGCTAGGTAATTTGGTGCCCTTTACAACGATGTATCATTTGATAGGTAGTGCCATTTGACATTTTAAAGTGAGGTTGGCTAGATGTTTGGAGATCAATAGTGAAATTCTATCAAATGTGCAGTTAAACTTCCCCCTCGATTTTAAAATTGACGTATTTTTGTCAAATGGTATTCCCCTCAAAATCAAGATATTTCGGGTGGTTTGTTTTAAAATGAACAGGGTGTTTCAGAAGTATGGTACGTAGCTTAAGGGGGTCATTCCTTATGATATTCTAAGAGAAAAAGTTCATATGAACATTTGTCCGGAGTTGCCCCGTTTTTGATATACTTACAGGGTGTAAAAGTTTTTTAAAAAAATGTTTTTTTTTAATTAATATCCTTCTCCTGATATTAATGAAAATTGGTACCGTTATTCATGATGATAATTGGTTTAATAAGCACTAGTAGTAGTAGTAGTACTAGTAGTAGTAGTAAGTGAGGGGTGGCACACGGACCTGGCAAGTAAACCAAATGCGATACTTATTACCCCTGGGTTTAGTCCATCCACTCATCCTCGCCATACCTCCCCGACCTTCTCCTAAAAGTCAGGACGTTACTCCAAGCAAGGGTCCTGACTTCCTCTTGTATGATCACTTCTATCCCAAAGACTTGTCGTTTGAGTCTTCCCAGTGCTTCGTAAGCATACAAGAAGTGCAGTGGTGTCTCCTCGTCCTCCCAGCATCCCGTACATATCGGATCCTCCGCCACACCCATCGTATGCAGGTGCTTCCTTAACTTAAAATGTACTGTTAGAAGTCCTACCAGAGGATTCACAACACGCCTACTCCTGTTAAGAATCCATTCTAACTTGGCCCTAACAGTTATTGATTGATTCTCTCGAAAACGAAGCAAGATACGAAAACAATTCAGGGAACAAGTAAGTTGTAATATTAGTTGGTAAATCCGAAAAAAAATGTCAAAATTAGAAAAAGTCAGCGGTGTACACTTTTTTGTCAATAATATTCGTTAAGGTGCTCCCCGGGAAGCCACTGGACTTAAACATTTTAATCTGGTTAGGGCTTATTAAGCCCCTGATTATTATGCTAACGGTACTTACCAATTTTCAATAAAATCGGGAAAATGATATTTAAGAAAATTATAAAAAACTTATTTTTTTTTAATTTAACACCCTGTATATCAAAACGAGGCAGCTCCGGACACATGTTCAGGTTAGTTCTCTTAGAATATCTAAAAAAAATCACCCCCTTAGGTTACGTACCGTACTTCTGAAACACCCTGTATATAGGCAAGCGGTACTACAATTTCTTCAGCCTTAGTCCGTGTACATTGGTATGATCAGTTGGGTTTGGTCAAAATATTCGTTTGATAATTTGTGACTTAATAAGATCAGATGATAGATGTGGATATCCGCAAAAAATGTAGCCCAATTTCATTGTCACATGACTTGAACTAACCTTCAGACCCATTGAGGTAGGAAAACAACCTCAATGTTCAGAGCCGATATATATGCGACATTATATTCTATCATATCTACTTTGTTTATCTTTTGCGGGATATTTGTGGTTCTATAACACTGGCTTTAGTGATGTTTAGTTGTCATCTCCCATAAAAATGCTAAGTAGTTGACCTGCAAGGTCTAAAATGTCGATGTTCAAAGGGTAAAGGCCCAGGTAAAGGCACGTTCAACAATGATTGTTCCATAATTTTCGCTCTAAATTAGGGTTATAATTATTATTCTGAGACAATAAATGTATCTTAATTACTAAATTAGTTGGAAAATCTATTGTAGCGGTATAATGTATCGCATATCTATGTTACTGAATAATAGAGGCCATAATAATATAATCATACTTTTAATTAAATTAGCGAACCCATTGTTTGGTTAATTAATGAATTAAATAATATATCAAAATTCCTGACAAATGATGATTCCTCTCCTTAGAATTAGTAGGTATATTTATTTTAATTAATAAATTTGTTAAAATAAATGTACCAACATACCTAATAAAAATTCAGCGGGCATGAAAAATTCTTCGTGTATTTTATAATTATTAAATAACGTAATAAAACACAAACAAATACTTAATTATAAAATTAAACCTATTTTCATCAAGGTTCATTATTAATTTGGATATTACAGTTATTTGTAAATTGTAATGGAGAAACATTTCCAAATTATCCTCACGAATAAAAGTTTTTGTCTGGTGAATTAACATGTTGTTTATTAAAATTTTGTAGCAAACTGCAATAGAATGAATGCACGTAAATGGAATAATGGATTTTCTGTTGGAACATTAAAAAAATCAACTGTTCTTCATGGTAGGTACTTATATGACCATATCCGGCCCGTAGAATTTTCAAAGACTTTAATTTTACCGTACCTTACTTATTAGTGATATATGGGGAAATATCTCGGGGAATATACAGTGACCAGCATAAAGTTGGTTACATATGGGAAAAATTTTTATTAATAAATTACTGAGAAGCTTTTTATGCCGATGATATCTGCGTAATGGGTAAACTGAAAATAATTTTGACACTTATCGCGCAACTACTTACTGATTTGGTGGGAAAATTGTAAAAAATACACTTGGTCATGAAAAGTGATATAAAATGCCGAGATATCAAAAATGGGTATTAAAACAGTATTTATATTTCAATTTTATGTTTAAGTTTGAAGCAAAAACTATTTTTTTTACGTTTTTTGTAGAAAATGTTAATACGTTAAGAAACGTTAAAAACCCACTTTGTGTTTATTAATTAATGTGTTTATTAATTAATAAATAGGGTTTATTAATTAATTATCAGGCCTCTTGGAGAAAAATGGACGATTCCTTTCAATGTAGAAAATGTGTTTAATGAAAATGTGGTAAATGATCGAAAGCCTAGGTATTAAACTAGTGATCGACCGATACGGAGTTATTTTGCCGATACCGATAATCGGCCGATACTATACGCATTGCGAAGAGAATTGTGAGAGGAATTGTGGCTCATTTTGACAACTTTCAGTTTGTATGTGAAAAGTTAAGAGTAATCCAGGAACAGTTGGGATTATCTCCCAATAAACCCAAAAACAAAAACGGGCCATTAGTTTATATATTGCTGAACATCCTGGTCCTGGAATAATTGATCTTAAGTTTAATGAAAGGAAGCTCGTACAACATCTTAATAATGTTCTTAAACATTTTGAAGAAAATATAAAAATTACCAGTTATGAAAGCAGTAGCATTTCCGAAATCATTCCATTTGTAAGTATATTGAAAACACATTTAGCAGAAGAGAGTGATGATTTTTTTGGTGTTGGTACACCTCCAGACGAATTAAAGAAAAATTTGGAACAACAGTTTCAAAACATGCTAACCAAACAACATTTGAAAATGTTAGATGTAGGAATGCTCTGTAAATAAAAACCTTGCTTTTTTTCCTTTCTGGATAATAAAGCGATTTTTGACTTGGACTTTGACTCTGACAGTGCGTTCATTCCTCGACCACCGCTTTAAAAGCACATTTTATGACAATGAGTTGGGAGATCGCGTATTATGTAAAATTAGGCACATCATTCTTGGTAAAGAACGTAAGTCAAGTACTTAATTATGATTTTTGATTCACAAAAATCGTTTTTAAAAAACACAAGGAAAATACTTGCTAACACGAAGCTCTTTATTCCAATACTGCCTTATTTTCTCTTAAGGCTGAAAAACATAAAAAGTACTTATCACTAAAAGCTTTTAACCTAACGCATTATCTCAATGTTAATGGTCGAAAGTGTTAATGATATTTGAAAGTACAAGTGTCTGGTTCTTTAATTCCTCCCTCCTTAGGCTTGGATCTCCCGAGACAAGCAAGGGCTGATTTGAACGGTGTGAGGAGGCATTGGTTGCTCCGTCAATTCCTCTATTTTTCTGTCTCTCTTCCTATAGTTGCTAATTTGTGATTTATATTTGTATGCAAAATGCATTAAACATAAAATTATGATTATTACATACAGGCTAAAAGACATTGAGCGATTTTCCTATTTTAAATCCATTAAGGTTACATTATGTTGCAAATTTTCTATTTTACTTTCAACACTATGATACGTATCTAAAGGTAGAAAGTTAATTCTTTGTATTTCAAAGTTATAAATGTTACCTTCATTAGGTGTCTTAATATTAGTAGGTATTTAGAATTCCTTTAAATACGTAATTATTTACATTGCATATTATACTTTCAGGTAAAACAGTAGGTATCTTTAAGTTTTATACTTGGTACTACTACTTCTCCGTTTTTTATTGGACTAATTATTTTGTTACTTTTATTAATGTCTTCTTGATAATAAATTTTTATATGTGGCATTACTAAGCACTTATTTTTGTATCAATATTACATTGTAAATCAACTATATCCTTAAAACTAAGTAAACAATCGTATTTTTGATGCCAAGGTAGTATTAAAAATTCAATAGGTAAAAAATTCAATTCTGACAGGATAGGTATTTTTACAGCATAGTTTCCCTTAATAGTTTTTTGACAACTGGTAATTTTAAAAGTACGGTTATAAATTAATGAGGGAAACAATTTAAAAGCGACTTCAGGGTTCATTATACTTGATGAAGCGCCTGTATAAGAATATTTAGTTGATATTGTTACTAAAAATAAAAGGTAAGAAGGTTTGGTTTGAATAATTTTATTGTTCAAATCTAGGTTAAATTTTGCTGGGGGGCTTCTTCGGGAAAATTTTCCGAATATTCTTTTTGAGAATTTATCTCTGTGTTGTGTATTTCTTTGATTACAACGTTAGGATGGGCAGGACCTTGCCTTGCAAAATGATTATTTTGCTGATTTGAGAATCTGTTATTAAATTGTGTATCAACATCGATTATAATTTTGAGAAAAATTATTTTTAAAACCAGGACGATTGGTATTTCGTGTCGTTATAGACATAGGTGTGGGTTTAGGAATATTAGAATTAATTTGAGGTTTGAATACATTATTTCTATTAGATTGGAAGGCTTGTATGTTAGAGGGAAAGTGATGTTGTTGAGGTCTTCCAGCTTTAAAAAAAAGTAAAACTATAGAACCTAGGGAGCAAAAACTAGAAAAAGAAATTAGCCTGCACCTTACAATATCTGTACTTAATATCTAGAAACGAATCTCCATTTGAATGATGCAATTTTAATAAAAAATATATGCCCTTACTAAAAAATCAGGCAGACATTTTTTATCTGCTCTAGCTGCAAGTTTCAACGTGGCGATTAGGTTGATACTTTTGCACCACAATTAAAAAAATTAAAGTATGATTATTAGTTCCTTATATTTTCTGCTTCCTTTTATTATATTAAATTCTTTAGTAAACGCATTTCTAGACAAATGTAGCTTGAAGCGTCTGTAGAAAAGAGAACTAAAGATGGCAAACTTATGGGAAAAGGGAGAATTTGAATCGAACTGAATTATGTTATCAGTAAATGAAGATTTTCTATTTTTCACTCTCAAGTGTAAATTCAACATTCTGATGTAAATCATTAACGAAACTGAGAAAATCTCTCAGATATGAATCACTACCACTACAGACTATACACACATCATCAACATATCTTTTATATGCAAGCAGGAACCTAAAGCAAGCAAGAATCTACTATTCATGACTTTGTTCTCTAAATCATTCATAAATACCTCGCTGAAGAATGGTGAAAGACAAGAACACGTTGCCAATCCTGAGCTTGACTTAAACATCCTCTGATTAAATTGAAGGAAGTTTTGTTCCAGAACCGTAGATAATAACAAGATTAGGTCTGAAATTAACAAGTTAGGTAAACCCTTCCTTCTTAGCAATCTATGAACTAAATTGATGCAATCCGCTGTGGGAATGCTGGGAAATAAATTCTTCACATCAGGTAATATCAATCTAGCGTCTGGTGGGAGTTCTATACTTTTTAAGTAATTCGAGAGCTCAAGGGAGTTTTTAGTTGAATCGACGCTTTCAAAATTTAGGCCTTTCTGAGAATGTCATTAAGCCAAGAAGAGATTTTGTAGGATGGAGAGTCAGGATATCGCTCGTCTTATAGGCATATTAGGTTTATGTACAGGGTTATTGGTTATAAATGTCACCCCACTCTAGCCTCTTCATTTTTTAAGATAGAAAGCTGATTTTTTTACTGAATTGTAGGGCATAGTATGAATTTTTTTAAGGATAATCGAAATATAATACAGGGTGTTCCACAAAAACGCACCGAATCAAATTTATATATTTTTTAATAGAACGCCCTATATATTATTGCATATTCGGATTCTGCATAAAATTCTGATCATAACTCATGTAACATGTCCTATCCCTAAATGTAACTGTTTTCCAACTAAAAGCAATCGAAAATTGGCTATTTATTTTTTTTATAAAATCACTAGTAGTCGGATAGGTATAGTTTTTGAAAATTTTAAAGTTTAAAAGTAATAAAAACAAAATTATTGAATTAGATGTTCCACATGCTTCCAATTTTGCTAAATGCATTTCCTATAAATTCTCTTCTGTCTTTCGATAGCTGCCAAAATAACTCCCTGATTGCGATGGTTTAGTGTTTCAACTTGTTGGGTTATTCTTTCTCTTATAATATTAACGGTTAGCGGACGTCTTTCTTCGCCCAACTTTCCTTTTTAAAAAGCCTTACAGAAAGGAATCCATTACGGTCAAGTCTGGCCTATTTGGTGGCCACCTCATCTGGCCAAACCTGCCTATGGCAGCAATGTTGTGGACTGGAGCGCCATCTTGTTGCCAAAATATATCATTATGATGTTCAACCAAATTTTGAATTACTGGTCTTATTAACTCTAAATAAATACGCCCGTTCAGATTTCCAGTATAAAATTTTGGCCCTAAAATTTGATTGTTAAGAATCCCACACCATACGTGCACGGAATTTCGACCAGAATGCCGTATTTCCCGAATAGCATAAGAATTTTCAGGAGCCCAATAGTGCACATTTTCTCCTATTAAATCTTTCGGAGGTTGAAAACGCTGCTTCATCTGTCCAGATAATTTTATTGAAAAATTGATGTTGTTGATTCAAGCGTTCCATCATTTCTTGACAAAAGCGTAAGCGCGCGGCTTTATTATCTTGGCTCAACGCTTGAACGGGTAAAATTTTATAGGCATGGAAATTATATTTTGACAAAGTTCTCTGTATCTTATAGTATGTTTTGCCTAGAATATCAACAGCATTTGGAATTGAAGCAAAAGGATTTTCTAAAATAATAATTATTAATTAAGTATGTATTAACAAGAACAGACGTCCAAATTGTGTAAAAAATACCTTGAAAATAGAGAAGGATATCTAATTCGTTATTTTTATTTTGTCCATTTGGCTGTATTGTTCTCCTCTTTCATTTGAAAGATGCTTCATGTGAAGCTTTCTGATAGACTCTTAAAAATGTTTTATTGGTAGGAATTCTCCTTACGCCTTCATATAGTCTTCGATATTCCCGTACGGCAAGTTTGGCATTTTAACCATTTTGCCATTTTTGATATAAAGTTCGAAAATGTCGCGTTTTTCATTCTCTGAATAAGACATTTAAGTATACTATATTTTTATACTTATACTCACATAAACAAATTTAATTAAGAATAACGTCAGTGTCAATATCTTCGCTTTATAATCATGGCCAACTTAGACAAATTATAATGTAGGGTAAAAGGAGTGTGATTGAGGTAATTTTAAAGCCAATTTTTGATTGCTTTTAGTTGGAAAACAGTTCCATTTAGGTATAGGACATGTTACATGAGTTATGTATAAGGCGTGTATGTATAAGAGTGGGGTGACATTTATAACCAATAACCCTGTACTTTAGGTAATCCATATATATAGTAGAGGGGTTTTAGGATTCATTGGGTACAGTTTGTATTTATTTGTGCTGAAGTATTCCAGGGTTGTCAAGAGTTTTATCTAGAATATTTTTAACTTCAACTACTAGAATTCAAGAAGCTAATGATCTTAGCCCAAGATATTTTTGTTAGCGATATCCGTGTTTCGGATTACATTTTCTGCTTTAACGGCCAACATTTCTTTTAACATAAGAATCAGTTTAGTGTGGAAAATTAAACTTGAGGTTCAAAGAAAGGTTTATGAACCTTTAATAAAACTCAAAATTAGACTGATCCAGGGTTGAAAGGATTTAAATCAATTAATTTATATCGCGATTTAAATCACTTGATTTTTATCGATTTAAGTCATGATTAAAACCAAAATTTCTGATAAGTTATAATTCAGAGAAAATAAAAACTTTCAGTTTTAATTAATGGTGATTTCACATTATGAAGAATATCATCATGAAACATAATATCAGTGAAAGGTTCTGATCTGGCAAGAAACTTGACTATGAGTGATAGTAAACCACTATTTGGATCTAATTCTTTCAAAGCTTTTAAAGTAACATTTTTTACACTCTCTGTTAGTGTTTGCTGACTTTTGGTCTCGGTTTTTGTTGAGTCAACAAGATATGCCAACCAATGATTTGGGGTTATACACTCTTCATAACGCCTCTCAAATTTTTGCAGGTGATTTGAAGTTATGTCCGTTTTGTCAAAATAAGTTTGGGCGGAAGCATCTTTATATAAACAGTGTAGGGGTTTCTTGTTCTGGGAACTATCTTCATTAAAATTTGAGGAACGGTGGAAATAAAATCAAAAACGTGTTGAAAATAGCTATCTATTTATAGGAAAAAATAGATAAAAATGAAAATAGAAAAAAAATCGAAAAAATCAAAAAAATCGCCACTTTGATGTTTTTCACAAAAATCATGATTTTTTTCAACCCTGGACTGACCTATCTCTAACCTCAATTCAATGTCACTGATTTTGGACAGATTGTTCCTATTGAAAGTTTTCTACTCAATCTTCGAAATGTTATTTCTCCAAATGACTCCACGTCGTCTCTGAACCTACCATCTAAAATAACAAACTCTATATAAAAAAAATGCTGAAAGTAGTTTGAATTAGTGCTAGGAATCAATCTCGAATAATTCGACTATTCGACTATTCAAATACTCAAATACCGAATATTTTTCTTTGAAATGATTCACATGTTCGATAATTCGAGTATTCTTTGAATATTCGATTAATTGCATGTTTAAATATTTCAATATTTGAGTATTCAATTATCAAATATTTTTACTTTAAAATTATTTATTGTTACGTGCACGAGCCTTTAAAAAACACGTTACTTAATTGTTAATTGTATTAAATAATTGTTGTATCTTAAAGGATTTTGATTTTTATAACCAAATGCCAATTCTTTTCACTTATTATTATGGTAATATATATTATACTATACAGGGTGTTACTTAAGTACGTTGTCAAATTTATTGCAATCAATAAAAAATTTTGTGTTTTATAAACTATTAAAAACTGTTTTTATTTTTGTCCTTGGACATGAAATAAAGTGATTTTAATGCTTTTTCTCAAAAACGAATCAAGATACGAAAAATAATGCTAAAAATAAAAAAGTTGTAGTTTTAGTTGCCTAATGCGAAAAGAATACAAAAAATGCGACAAAATCAGTGGGGCACATTTCTTTTGTCAAAAATATTAGTTAAGGTGTGAGTTAAGATGCCTTCCGAGACGCCACTGCACTTTGGAAAAATTTTAATCTAGTTAGGGTTAAATTAGTTCCTTACTACCCTAAATAACATTGACAAACTTCAACAAAATTCGCTAAAGGATTATTAAGGTATTTACGACAAACGTTTTTTTTTAAAGTTTGACACCCTGTATCTTGAAAACGAAGCATTACCGGACCTATGTTTATATAAACTTCTCGTCTTAGAATCGCTCAAAAAATCACCCCTTGAAGTTTAGCCACGTACTTAAATAACACCCTGTATCTATTTAATGTTCGAATATTCAAATATTTCAATATGTACCTAGTTATTTTATTTCTATATTTTAATTTAAATGATGGCTATTTAGTTATTTTATCCTATAGGTACTTAATATGTAAATAATCTAAAATAGTTGAACTTAAATATGCTGTTATTTATTTGTAGTAATATATTAAGGGATAGGGAAATTATCGAAAATCATTCCGAAGATTTTTTGCCGTGGAAATCGCTCGAGGGCTTGCCCGAGAGCGATTTCCTAATGGCAAAAAATCTGAGAATGATTTTCTGATTATTTCCCAATCCCGAAATGTATTTTGAAGATTATTTACCAAATAAAAAACTAACGATTTCTGACGGGTGAGATTTTCACTTTTGACAAGGGTGATTTTCACCGGAGAGCGGGAGATTATCGCTGGATTTCTGACGGGTGAGATTTTCACTTTTGACAAGGGTGATTTTCACCGGAGGGCGGGAGATTATCGCTGAATAATCAGGTGAAAATCAACCCGCTTTTATAATGGATGAGGTAAATAATCGGCAAAATTTTGCTGATACCGATTATCAGCCGATCACTATATTAAACTATGAGTTAAATATGTTTGTTGTTATTTAAAGTTTTTATTTTAGTTTTGTTAAAGTTTTAAATCACGCTTTTTATACTTTTATAGGTGTGAATAATCAGGCATAGACAAATCACCATTACCAGGTATTCCTTGTAAATAAAAGCTATTTATTTGGGTAGACAAACGCCATTAACGGTTAATTATTGCAAGTTCTCCGAACTGTTGTTTCAATGACTGACTGACTGCACTCTCTTTGTTTCCAGGTAAAAATTCCGTGGAATTTTAAGCGTCATTAAGTCATTGTTGGGAGGGTTCAGACGTGTTTCGTAAACAATACCAACAAATCATTAAAGATATTTAGGCTGCGAAAACAACTTATAGGCAGTAGGTGTGTAAAAATCAAGCTGAAGCTGTCTGGTACCGAGCAAAATCATAAGCCATGTCCTTTTCATCAGATTTTAGTAGTAAAGGATGTCCCAAAATGAACGCACATTTTTATTGGTTAACAAAACACATTTATTTTTTGAAATATGTCAAACCTTACTGGGATTAGAAGAATATATATCACGATTAAGTGTGAAACACAATATCCGACAAATCTCCACCGCGGCTTTGCTGGCAGGCCCTTGCCCTTCTGATGAAATTAATGATAACATTTTCACATATTTGTGGACGAATTTCGTCAATGACGCGTCGAATTTCGTTCTTCAAGTCAGGAATTGCGCCTGGTTTATTGGCATAAAAACGAGATTTAAGAAAACCCCAAAGAAAGAAGTCGCACGGTGTTATATCGCAGGATCGTGGTGGCCAGTTCTGATCACCATTGCAAGATATGACACGACCAGGAAATTTCAGTCGCAACGAGTCCATTGTTTCACGCGCAGTGTGACAGGTCGCTCCGTCCTGTTGAAACCATAAGTTTTCCACATTAATTCGATCTAATTCAGCCCACAAAAACTCTTCTAACATTGCACGATAACGTTCGCCATTCACTGTTAGTACAGTTCCAACCTCGTCTTCAAAGAAGTATGGCCCAATTATTCCGCCGAACCACAAACCGCATCAAACGGTGACTCGTAGAGGATGCATTGTTTTTTCGTGAATAACACGAGGATTTTCTTCCCCCCAAATTCGACAATTCTGCTTATTGACGTATCGATTTAATTGAAAATGTGCCTCATCACTAAACAGGATTTTCTTCGAAAAATCTCCGTCACTTGCCTCGTTTTCCAGAATCCAATTAACAAATTCACAGCGCAACCTATGATCTGCCTGCTGACTTCAATTCTTGTGTCAATTGGATTTTATAGGCATGCAAATGCAAATATTTTGTAAGAATTCGCTGCATACTGCTTTTGGTAATATTCTTTCTGTGACCGACGGCGAATCGACGTGCATGGATTCTCACCAACACTTTCCGACACTGCTGCAATATTTTCAATAGATCGAGCAGTACGCGGCCGTTCTGTTGATTTTATGTTTCCAAATGAACCACTTTGCTCAAATTTATTGATCCATCTTTGCACTGTCATATGTTTTGGTGCATTACTTCTTCCAAAAACGACTCGCACTCTACGAACTGTTTCCGCATGACATTCTCCACATTTATAATACGTTTTCACGATAACAACGCGCTGTCTACCGTGTAGCGTTCCATGACTATTAATTGCAATAAATTACATGACAGCTATAGTTGGGGTCAAGCAAATATTTGACGCGTGACACTTCCATATTGTCATCATTGTCAAATACGGCAGGCAACTCATAATATAAAAGTTACTAATGGGTAATTTATATTATAATAATTACCACCCACTCGAAGTATTTGTATCTTTATCCTTTTATATGACTAAAAAGAGATATACATAAGCCGATAGTTACCTCAAGAAAAGAGAAGAAAGGAAAACACATGAATCGAACAACGAACGTAATTTTGTTTGTTTCTCCCTCTTGTGCATTTTCAATGTCATATCACTTGTCGACCGTACGTGAATTCTCGTCGATTTGGTCAAATCATATGGGCGGCAGATCCGCATTTTATTTATTCCAAAACGAGTGATGTCGTTGTCTTATTGACATTCTGTATTTGGTTTTGGATTTTGAGTATTTAAATCATTTTATTGCCTTTTTATAGTGTTCTATTGTCTTTATTTGTGTAGTGAGTGTTAAACATTGTTTATAGTTTATAAGACTTTTATTTAGTATTATTTTTTTAGACGTGTGTTTATCTTAAGAAAAGTAAGTAACTCTACTGGCATTATATCAATAAACATCATTTACGTTGATAGAATTAGTCGGAAGTGGACAATAAAAAAGGCTAGTGAGTGCT
Organism: Polydrusus tereticollis; assembly: GCA_963920685.1. NCBI lineage: Eukaryota > Metazoa > Arthropoda > Insecta > Coleoptera > Curculionidae > Polydrusus > Polydrusus tereticollis. Next base: position 40,835,988 of record OY987332.1, on the reverse strand, counting down.
TGCCAACGTTTCGCTTTATTTATGTAAAGCTTCATCAGGGCTGAAATATAATAATTTTCTTAAAAATTTTGAAGCCTGCATATAAAATACATGACAAATAAAGAACATATTATACACAATGACAATGAATATTAACGAATTCTAAGGTTAAATAGTTAAAATACATTTATTTATAGACATTTATTGGAAACACCTAGTCAAATGCAAATACATATGAAATATACAATCCCCAGGCCAAAATTTTTAAGAAAATTATAATATTTTAGCCCTAATGAAGCTTTAAATAAATATACTGATACGTTGGCAAGCACTCATTAGCTTTATATTGTTCACTTCCGACTATTCTATCAATGTAAATAATATAACTCGATACGAATTGTTTAAAAAATAAACATAATTTTATTTTCATATATTTTTAATTTTTAGAGATTAAAAATTTCCCAGCAATCATTTTTTGCAAAGGTTTATAAATAACAATATTCGTCAGTCCGGCCCTGACTAAGTATCAGCTGTAATAAAGTCGGTGAAATCGAAATAACTAGTATTGGACAAATATGCCAAGATTGAAGTGTCACGCGTCAAATATTTGCTTGACTCCAACTATATCAAAGTTTCAGAAGCCTACTATGACAAAAACGAACATGCCACGATATTTAAAATGTGCGTACGTTTTGGGATATCTTTTATAACGCATAAAGAAAACCTGTATACGTAATAAATATAAGGTCCTAGAAAAATATGTATAGATGTACCGGGTGTCCCACTAAGAATGGCTGTCGGCCGTATCTCAGAAAGTGTTAGTCGTATGGCTTCGTGATTCATATTTACCGTTACTGTTGCGCCCGAGGTTGCGCCCTCTAGCGCCAGTCTGAGAAACCTGAAAATAATTTCCAGCAATTTCTCATGACCACTTTACCTAATATATTTTTTTTTCCGCAAGCCATACGACTTTCTGAGATACGGCCGACAGCCATTCTTAGTGGGACACCCGGTATAAGAAGGTATCCGTCTAAAAAAGTTAGACCCTTCTCCACAATAACCATTTTCATCTACATGTAACAAAAAACCAATAGATAGTTTTTTGTGTCCATGTGGTGTTCTTGAGCAAGTTGGAACTTGTCACAAAGTAATTCTGGCTTTTGACTAATATAAGCGAGAATATAAGTATGAATCACAGTATGATAATGAAAGATGCAGAAATTATTCTAAGCACATTAGCTAAATTAAAACATCATAAACGAGGGCAGCTTCATAAGTTCTAGCCTTTGTATATGAGTTCTGATTAAAGATATTAGGGTAACGGTGGATAAAGCCGGAATTACACCAAGAGGTATACAGCTATACAGTGAGGACATAAAGTCTGGAAAACTACCTTTTGCAAGTAAACGAAGCACCTGAATAAAAAACGCTCGGACACGTCGATTTTATTTAATTGTCTTCTATCTTCTTAGATTTCTGAGATATATACAGGGTGCTTCAAGAAAGCTGGGCAGCTGTTAACTTCTTTTTTTTAATGGAACACCCTGTATATTATTGCATTTTTGGATTCTACGGACAATTCTAACTATATTTCATATAGGATGTCCTATACCTAAATTCAATTGTTTTTAAAATATTGCCAGTTGAAATTATACCTACATTTTTTCATTAAGAGAAAAACCATGATACAACGTAAAATCTAGGAAAAATGTAGTAACTTGATGTCACTTTGACTTGTCGTCACTATGACAACTGTGCCAATTTTTAACATACTGTAGGACAGTTCTGTTACTGTCAAGTTATTAAAAATGCTCTCAGAGCGAGAAAGAATGGAAATTCTGATGATGTTTGGCTGGGGAGATCGCCAAAGACATTTGGGCGAAGTTTGTGAACTTTTTAATAACACATATCCAGAGCGCGGACAAGAAATTACAATATCTACAGTCAGCAAAATTGTCAATAAATTCCTTGAACATGGTTGTGTAATAGATATTTACGTTATAAGTCCGGTAAATCAACTTTTACAGTATGAGTGAAATGTTTCGAGACGAGGCGACGAAGGAGCCGAGTCTGGAATTTTGAAACGAATACTGTAAAGGATTTGCCGGACGAATGACGTACAATATTTTATTTCATACTGTTCTGTTGAAAATTATAATTATGTTTTGAAATTATACTGAAGTTTTATTCTGCGTCGTATATTTGAAAAGTGCTTATATTTACTGGTGGAAACATTGTGTGTTTGACATTAATTAAACTGAAACTTACAAATTTCAGTCCGGTAAAGAAATTTTACAGGACTAGTCCGGTAAAAAGTTTTTACCGGACTTATTGCTGTAAAATCTTATTTTCTGGACTAAATTCAAATATGTAAAGGTGTGTTTTACAATACAGTATGAAATAAAAGATCTTCCCAGGACAGGTAGGCCGAAACTAGATGATAATAAGAAATTAGATGTTTTACTCAGTTATAACGAAAATCCACATTTACCTACAAGTCAATCAGCATCAGATTTGTCCATTGGTCAAACATCGGTAAAAAATATTTTAAAAAAGGCAAAGTATCATCCATACAAAATAAGATTAATACATGAATTAAATGAAGACGACTATGACCGCCGAATTCAGTTTTGCGAAAATATGCAAGAGCGGTGCAATATAGATCCATTTTTTTGTAGAAATATTTTATTTTCCGATGAAGCCACCTTTTTTCTTAATGGTACTGTCAACCGACACAACTGTAGATACTGGTCCACAGAGAATACTCATTGGGCTCAAGTGGCTCATACGCAACATCCCGAAAAAATCAATGTTTGGGCTGGAATATTTCAAGACAGGATTATAGGTCCGTATTTTTTCGACGTTAACTTAAACGGCGAAATGTATCTTGACTTTCTGCAACTAGAGTTGATTCCTGCCTTAGTTCAACTGTATCCAGGTAATGAGTCTGATATACCAACTCCAACTATGTGGTTTCAACAAGATGGAGCACCACCTCACTACGCGCTTACTGTTCGGCAGTATCTCAATGAGATATTTCCTAACAGGTGGATAGGACGTCGTGGCCCCGTAGAATGGCCGGCCAGGTCTCCGGATTTGACTCCCCTAGATTATTTTCTGTGGGGATATTTAAAAACCAAAGTTTATTTCAACAGACCTCCTAATATCGATGCGCTGAAAAATCGTATAAGAGATGAAATTCGACAAATCCCACCTTTTTTCATTCGAAACGTGCAACAAGAGTTCATCGATCGGTTAGGATATTGCCAGGAAGTTAACGGACAACAGTTTCAGCATTTGTTACGTTAAAATGTGTCATTTAAGTTATTGTCATTAAAAATTCAGTAAACTAGTAAGGTGTGTTTTATTTTAAAAACAATTGAATTTAGGTATAGGATATCCTATATGAAATATACTTAGAATTGTCCGTAGAATCCAAAAATGCAATAATATACAGGGTGTTCCATTAAAAAAAAAGAAGTTAACAGCTGCCCAGCTTTCTTGAAGCACCCTGTATATATCTCAGAAATCTAAGAAGATAGAAGACAATTAAATAAAATCGACGTGTCCGAGCGTTTTTTATTCAGGTGCTTCGTTTACTTGCAAAAGGTAGTTTTCCAGACTTTATGTCCTCACTGTACATATAGCCGGAGCTAATGAAAATTTACTGATGTAGGTACACTTGTGTTCATAAATGTTGAAAATATAAAGAGAAGCCCATACAAAAACAAAACTCGGTTCCAAGATAAGTAAACACCATAAATAATAATTTATTATTATGGAACCAAATATGCTGAGATTGATTTTTTCTTAATTAGACCACGAAGTAGGTTTATGGTTTTAAAACAAAAATTTTTCAGCTAAGTTTTGTTCTGTTTTCTGATAACATCCCCAGTATGTTATTTTATTAAAAGGAGATAATAGACGCTTAAAACTAATTACACTTTTTATTATAGTCCTTAACCTTATAATTCAATAATAAATGTATCATACACATGTTTTACTATAGTGTAAACCGGTCTTCAAAATTGTCATGAGATGTCTCGTTGAGAATTACTGAGGTATTGTCAACATCCTTTATTTTTGTGAACTGATTTTCTTTAGATTTGTCCTCGGATTTGTCAGAAATAAAATTAAATGAGATGAATCCATTTTACCAATATATATTCACTGCGCGTGCATACTAACATATTATTTATATGTTATAGAATGTAGTGTATGTTAGCTTTGAAATTCTTATTTTTTAAAATAATCAGAAATTAATGATTACTTCATATTTTTTATTTTATTCTTATAAAATTCAGATTCACATTTTAATAGAAATGGAGAAATATTTGTAGACTGGTTGACATTATTAAAAAAGTCTGTCAAACTTACGCATGTTTCAGAAGATAGGCTTGATATTTTGGACAATGGAGCAAGTTCAGGTCCCTCTTCCTCTGTCTCACAGTTGGGAGTAGTTTCATCCGTTTCTTGGTTCCCTTCGATACACTCGATCAGGGTTGATAAAAATCATGATTTTTTTTATTTTTTTAAAAAATGTACCAGTTTTTACAAATAGGTATTATTATTTTTAAATATTTCTAACTGCTTATATTTTGTTTTGTTAAGTAAACAAATATTTTTAGGCAGGAATAGTACAGATACGAAGTAAACTGGAGAAGTTTTAACATGCAAATTTCGTTCGCGTAGTTTTTGCAAGTTTGCGACTTTGTCGAAACTTGTATTAACGTGAAAATTTCGTCCGCGCAGTATTGCAAGTTTGCCGCTTTGTCGAAACTTGTAATAACTGGCAAAAAACGCCCGGCTATATAAACGATACGCACTTATTTTAATTATCAGTAATATATTTGCTTTAGGGGTTAATCTATCAAAACATTTGAACTCATGACCAGCCGGGGCAGAAAAGAAAAAAAGGTTTGGTGGCATTTTATAAAAAAGAAAGTGGTGGGCAAACTAGGTTGTAGAGCAGTATGTAAAAAGTGTGGTAAAGAATTGCAAGGTCTAGTGGACAGACTAAAAAGCCTTTGGGCAACCTGCAAAAGTGAAACAAGTGATATCAGCAGTGGTCTTGAAACTCTGCATGGTGATTGTCAGTCAACTAGGCAGAGTAAAATTATCCAGTTGGCAAGGAAACAGAAAAGCGACAACTGTGAAAAGGGAAGTGTAGGTGGACGTGAAAATAGTGGAAGTAGCGATCATTGGATTCTTTTGTTGTGCGAACTGGACAAGATCAGAAAAAAGAATTGGACAGACAAATAGCCAAAGCCGTTTACGCAACAAATTGCAGTTTAAGACCTATAGAAAATAAAGAGGGTCGGTAAAAAGAAAATGGGGGGCAAGAAATTGGTCTTACCCCAGGATGTTCGATGGAATACACTTTCAGATTGTCTTGAGATCAATGTAAGTGAGTGGCCAAAATTGTTACTAATATGTGAAGAGCATAAAGATCAAATTGGTCCAGTGATTTTTAAAAAAGTTTCAGATATCTGTATTAAAAGGATGGCTGAAGATTTTCTAGAGTTGCTGAAACCAATTTCTATAGCACTGGATGCAATGCAACAAAATGGTGCATTTTTATCTCAAGCAGTTTACATATGGAAAAAGTTACTGGCTATTTGTGACAGTTTTAAATTTGAGGAAGAAAGAAGCTTGCGTCAATATCAATTATTAAGGAACAGATATGTTCAAGCTCTAACCCCCTTTCACTTTTTGGCGTATATTTTGGATCCTACAATAAACAAAGAAGAATATCCATTACTAGCTGAAGAAAAGAGAGATGCTCGACACATTGTTTCCAAATATTTTGCAGACACAGGATTATTACCATTACTAATTAAGTTGGAAGCTAAGTCGGACCCTTTTCACAAAACTCTGTTTTCAGAGGAAATAATCCAAAATGTAACAGCAGCACAGTGGTGGAGATCTCAAGAAGATGTTTCAGAAATTAAGCAAGTGCTCCCTATAGTTATTTCTGTTTTGTGTGCCTGTGCATCTGTCTGCTGATATCGAAAGGATGTTTTCTACTTATGGATTCGAAAATTCAGATATAAGAAACAGACTTGGCAGTGACAAAGCAGATAAACTAGTATTTCTATTTAGGCATTATAACACTTAGGTTTTTTTATATTTTTTTTTTGTTTAAATTAAGTATTTTTTTGTATTAAAAAGGTTTTTTTAGTTTTAATTTTTTAATTTTTTTAAAGTTTTATTTTTGTAACAACCAGCTGTTCTCTTCGATTATTATAATAAAATAATAAATAACACCACATAAAAATGCGTCTGGGTTTTATTTTTTGTATGAAAAAATACATTTTAAGTGTTAAAATTTTAAAACTCTTTTTTAATTTAATGATGATTTAAAAAAAATCATACTGATTAAAATTATGATTTTAATCGTGATTTTAATCAATAGTTGATTTTAATCATCTCAACCCTGCTTGATGATAGTCAATTCTGCACGTTCTGTTGGCAAATCCTTATCAATAGGGGCAACTTATTTCAAGTTCACAAATGTGTCCTTAATATTATTATAAGAAAACAGTTGTGCAAGCGGAATATTATCTTCTTCTTCGAAGTCGTTAATATTATCTCTATTGTACATAAATCCGGCATTCATAAAGCATTTTTTATTGTTACTGGGGACACGGCCACGGAAACCCATATCCAGGCGTTGGTTATGCTAATATTATTTTCGATTCCTTGAAGAGGATAGCCACTGTCTATACATGTAGGGTAGATTTTGTAGAGCATTTTAAAATTCTGAATAATACGTTGGTCCAAAGGTTGGCAATGTGAGGTAGTATTGGGTGGACAATTGGACATTAACCAGTGTACTTTTGGGATAAGCCTATTATAAATGGTTTTTCCTTCTGACCTTCCATATTTGCAGAGAACAAAGTTTTAAATAGTTGTTTTGCTGTTTTTTTTTCCAGTACACTTGTCATCTTTTAATGCATATGTTTTTGTTAGCAGTGCACGACAGTAGAGACCTGTCTTATCTTGGGCCATAATCCTTTAAAATTTGCCAATAGCCTTTCTTTTCAAGCAGGCACGTCTTCGGTATTGATATCGGCTGATTCGCCACATATTTTCTTGAAGATAATATCATGCCGACGATGGAACTTTTCTAATCATCCACTTGGTGCCTTGAAGTTATCTACTCCTAGACATTGAGCAGATTCGAGGGCTTTAGCTTGAATTATGGGTCGAAATATTGGTAAATCGTTGTTTCGCACCTTATAAAACCAGTTAGAAACAACTTGGTCCACTGCCAGTCCTTCGGTTTTGAGATTTTTTTTTTGTAACCGTTGCCACCTTCTTGAAACAAATTTCTAACTTCTGCTCTAGTTTTGTAGCAAGATAGTCACTTGGGTCTTACCCACTTTAAATTTTTCAGCCAATTTCCTGGTACTTAAAGCAGTTGTTTCACTTTCCTCGATTACTTCAATTTTTTTGCATAAAGAAAGACATTTCCTTTTTCCCGCCGTCTTCAAATATTCACGTTAGTCCCAAAATACACAAAAACTTTTCAATACAAAACTAATGTTAACAACCGATTTATCAGCCTTTCAAGCAAATTGAATGAATCCACCTACAATAAAGTAATTTTATTAGTGTATGTACTTATATTTCTTAAGAATTGTCGGGTCGGATTTCACTGCCCCTAATGGAAGGTGTCTTTAGCATTAATATTTACTAAAGATTCCGATGATGAGTGCCCGCGGTCGTTTAACAGATGGGTCGGTAAAGAGGAGAATAAAATAATGAGATTTCCATTTTAAAATATGGGGAATTCATAACCGGTCGTTTAACGCAGATGGTCACCTTATAAAGGGCGTTCGCAAACAGAGGCTTTACTGTATAATGTAGCTGACTTAGTTTATTGAGATTGAAAACAGTTTTGCAGAAACTAGATTTCATTTTAAAAATCAACCTTTTGCATTACAAATATTGTACCACTTATTTAGTACTTAGATGTAGTGCATCATAGGCAGGTTTACATAGTACAAAATGTCCTACTTTTTATGAACAGAACTCCACTGCTCATAATTTTGAAAAAGAAAGTTACAAAACCGACCTACCTTGATGGTATATTGTCAAGTTTTTTAAGCGTAGGGTCAACAGGGGCTAATGTGATACAGTCAAATAATGGGGGTATTATGATACAGCTACCTTAAAAATACTTACAGTCATCAAATTAAAGTAAGAAAAATTAGTAAAGTAGAGAATTATATACTTAATTATAAGTCATATACACTTTTACAAAAATCTAAAACGTTTAAAAAATAAAAAAAAAATTCTACTTCAGCCACAATTTTTGCTTAGTAAACTTTTATTTTTTTAGTGATAACTTTTACTGCAGGCAAAACTATCGATAACAATGTATGTGTTTATGGTTCCCGTCATATAAGCCCGACTTAGAGCTTTAATTTGAAACCTGGTTTGTTAAATTTGAGCAATGTTGAAGCAGGTATATTCGACGTTAAAGTGAAGGGGCTATTGTGATACAGCAACTGGGGCTTTTCTGAGACAACCACTGGGGCTTTTATGATACATTCTTTAGGTTCTTATCTTTATTGCAGGTGGTATAATTAAAGAAAGGGACTAATAAAAACAATCAGTAGCAATAAAAACATTATATAAAGATGGTTAAAAGTTAACTACAACATTTGTACTTTTTTTTTAACAATCCCACATCTAACAATCACGTTACCAATCATAATTTTATAAATATCAATCAGTAGCTTTAGTGAAAAAAAACATGAAATTACTTTCCTGTACCTAACTTACAGAATACTGGAAGGATGGCAGTCAAAATTTCAGGATAAACTGATAAAGGACAATAGTGTATTATATTAACCCCACATATTTTAAATCTATCTCCACTACAGAATTATAGCGTTGTATCATAATAGCCCCTTGCTGTATCAACAATAGCCCCAAACGTGAGGCTATTTTGATACAGCATTTTGTTGTTTTTTTACGGTCCACTATTGTTTTTCTTGTATTTTTCCCTCAAAATTGGGTAGAGAACCTCATTGCTTACAACAAGGAATTTTTTGAGATTTCTAAAACTAAAACTTATATTTTTTTTTGTAAAAGTTTTAATTTTTGTATCGTAATAGCCCCAGTTGACCCTACTTCCCACGAAAATGATTTTAATTTAGATGCATATGTTGTGGATATTCCTATTGGATGTTACTCTAGGTTGACAATCATTATGATATTTTTGAGGTTATGACCTCGACGTCCTCATGTCTATTAATACACTCTCCCAGGTGATCTTGGGATCAAGTTCCGATACATCAAGAACCAACATTTTACAGCTTTTTTTAAGCCTCCAGAAGGACTTGATAAATCATCATCTGAATCTGAATTTCGGTTTTCTGTTCTGTTTTCTTTATAAACCAAGATCCATCATAAACCTTAACCATAAAGCAGCGGCTATAGCAGCCACCTCGAGACAGCCTCGAATAGTCATCTTACGCCTACATACTACATAGGCATATAAATCTTCTGCAAAAATGGCTTGACACTTAGAAGATTCGTCTAAATGACTCCACGACACAGGCCATTTTTTTTCTTAAAATCACAAGTCAGATTAGCAGAGAGCATAGTCAAAGAAAACAACAAGGAAATACCTTGGAAAAGTACAGTCAAACGTGTTTGACAAAAAGATGGCCTGGAAGGACCATGTTGACAACCGGTTAGCTTGCGCACAAACCGGGGCACAAAGTCAATTATGTGCAATTTACCCTTTGATAAATAAAAGCAATGTAATAGGTACCAGGGCCAAGACAAACATCTACAAGATAATAATTAGACCAGTACTGACATACGGTATACCGACCTGGTGTACCATAAACCAGACAAAGTACAAAAAGTTGAAAATTTTTCAAAACAGATTTTCACGAATAATAACAGACAGACCAAGATATAGACCTGCAAGAGTACTGCTCAATGGCATACATATGGACACACTAAACCATTTTCCAAGTGTACTGGTGCCAGGAGGAGGAGGTGAAAAAAAACCTGGGACTTATTTTCGACAAAAGGCTGAATTGGAGGCAAAATTCAATTAATAGAATAAAACTTGCATTGCGACAGTTAGGCTTAATCTACCCCCTGCTTCACAGGCGGAGTAGACTTGCTAATAGGACTAAGGTCAACCTCTACAAGGTATTGGTCAGGCCGGTTCTAACTTATGGTGCACCTACGTGGTGCAACATAAGCAGAACGGAGCTTAATAAGTTCCAGGTGATTCAGAACAAGGCGCTAAAATCATCGCGAACGCGCCGAGATACATTATAAATGTAGTGTTACATAATGACTTTCAGATGTTGACAATTAACGACTTTTTCTTGAAAACTATTAGAAATTATTACGGACGTACAGACGTATCGACAAACCAACTTATTACCGACTCACATACAAGATCAAGACAAATCGGGACGTACAAGTTACCTAAAGACTGGCTCCCTTGTTGGTCCAAATCCCATCCCACAATAGTAGGGAGGCACTAAAATTGACATGAACAAATATTATATATTTAACAAAAAGGCACCAAAATTTTTGCAGCATAACTTCTAAATTAAATGCGCAAGAAGCACAAACATCCAAGCAAGCAGCTAATTACAAATTTTTACAAGCCATACAGCTAAATAGTAATAACGACTAATCAATAGATGTTAGAGGAGTTTCTCCTGACTTATAAAAACATTGAAGAACCTAGTTACTAAACCATTTTTTTGATAAAATCATCACAACATATTACGTTTCGGACTATAATAACACACTCACACAGACGCGCGCCCCACCAGGCAACATACAGATTCCCCCGTGACTGGCTCCCACTTTGAAGATGACAATCAAGACACCCAGAAACTTTTAAAAATCAAAATTGAAATCCACTTTAGGAACTAAAGCACAGCATTAAATTAGCTAAACCGAATAACAACTCTATCTCAATATATTCCAAAATGAGAAGAACGATAAAGAAAAGGAGTGAAGAACATTGTTCAAATTGAAGAATAACTTGATTAAAAAGTTCTAAAAATCAGAAATATTAACTGAACTTCTCTATACGTTATAACATTAAGAGTCAGATAAAAACGAAAGTAAGAAAAAAAGAAAGTTCGCTGTCCAAGATGTAATCACTAGTGTAATCAGTCATATGATCAAATTCAGCTTTAGTTCATATTATGTCGTAAGTGGTTCACGAACACTAAAACGTGTATGCAGGAGTGGAAAATTAATTTTTGATAAATGTGCGATATATTATCTTAATCCATACTCTCAAACATCTTTTTCCGTACTCTTGGACGAACTGTGTGAAGTATTAGAATACGTACCCATTTGTTAACAAAAAATCAGTATCCCGACCGAGATCCCGACTTTCCCCAAATAATAAACAGAATTGGCTCAGTAAAATCAACTACAGATCAATATATTGTTACTCTGGGTATTTGCTTTATTTATTCAGACCTACCTCAATTAGCCAGATAGTTTTGACCTCGGCTTTAACTAAACTGGTTTCTGGAATACGCGAGCACACCTCTTTAATAGAATTGCATGGGAGTCTCATGACAGTGTGTAAACGAAGGTTCCCTTCGTAAAAGTAGGCATGTAGCCCATGTAACACCGGCTCGCTCACCGGATTTAACAACCCTTAATTTTTTGTGGGGTTACTTACAATGCCAACAGATTTAGGTCGTGCATATTGCAGTTCTAACTAAACCCTCGTAAATTTTATTTGAAGTTATCACATTATTATATTATACCATAAAATGTTCCCATGCTCTCAAAAATGAGGTCATCAAATAGAATTCATTCATTCGCTGTTATAATAACGATATTTATTTACTGAAATTTATTTTATCAGGTAATGTAAACTATACATGTACTTTTGGAGCGTGGTTTTGTTTAGTAATTTGCATTCACAAATTATTTAATTCGTTCCCTTGTTTAATGTAAATATCGGTATTATGAAAGTATTTTCACATTTTGCTTCGTACATTTTAAATAGTTTCGACATGACGCCAACGATGTTTAATCATTTTAATTGCGCCCTAAGGGTATATTGTATTATATCTAAGCCAGGAAGCTCACATGTCTGTGAGAAACGATACATTGTTCCACTGCCTTTATTTTTATATTAAAAACGACCCTACAACGAAGTCAATGTTGACCAAATCAGAACATCGTGCAGTTCCATATCAAGTTTAAAGAGACTCAAAAATGTAATCATCAACATTTCTTCTTCGTTCGTGTGAAAAGGTAATAAACAAAGGATGATCCTTGTGGGAATCAAGTTTTATTTTAAACTCCCAACATTAAACAGTAAGGCTTTTTATATTCCTCGGGTTTAGGTTATTTCACTGGTTCGTTTTATATATTGGCTAAGTGAATTAAACAGTTAGAACATATTTAATTTGGCGTTTATTCATCCAATTCGACACTTGTTTACAAGATAACACTTTAATACATGATTAACTACTGACTTATAACATTACTAACTTTTTATAATATTACTACACTTATTACTTGGTGCTTTTATTTCAGCTGCAATTTGTCATCTCCAACAGACAATGACCAACGTTAATTTTGACGTACGTGTTGACCTTTCAATAGTTTAACTCGCAGTGGCTCTCGACGAACTGTCAGCTTGCTATGTCGCTAGAAAACCACGCTCAGCTGTCAGACCGACCAATCACAAGGCAACATATTTTACGCGTTGTGTTCTAATTGGCTATTTACTATTCCGCCATGTTTTCTCTGGACCAATGGTTAATTTTCCCGCTTTGTGTACTGCGGTGAGCTTGATCTCTTAGCGACAAGCATATATACGGTTTTACAATTAAATATCCAAAAATAGACTTTTTAACACTGAATTGTGTTGCGAACCATTTCTTGCTTAAATAACGGTAGCGACAAGCCGCCGCTGTTTTAGGATAATATTTGCAAATTTGGTTGCTTGTCTGGGTGACAATATTATTCGTTCTGAAAACATTAAATGCATTTTGTGTCTCTGTTTCTCTGACCGTTGAGGAATTTTGTTGCTAATGAAATATTTGAAAAGCAGTTACTTATATTATCTAGACAAAAAGTAGTATTAATTTTGAAAACATTTGTTGCATTTAATTTCATTATTTTTATTGCATTTGAGCAATCGTCTCCCCAACAATCCTAGATTATGAAGTTATTTTTTTTCCGCTATAAATTTCACGCAATCTAAATATTATTCTTTCCTTCGCAAAAGTGCGTTTACATTATCGTTTCCATTAAAGATTCGAACTGTTTACACAACTGTCTAATATCTCACATACATATCTAAGCACTCTTGAGTGATTTTTTGTTTATTTGGAAAGAATATTCCTGGTAAAAACCGTATTTCAATCGCGAAAAGTTTACATTATTTTTATCCGTTTTCTGTCCAGATTTAATCTATTACTGAGATAATAAAGTTGTTAGTATGTCTAAGGAGTTTAGGTTAGTAATACCAAAGAAACTTATAGCTATTGCGTAGCTATAAGTTTCTTTGGTAATACACAAACGCCTAAGAACAATTAATAATTGTTGTAAGTCGTTTAAAGGTCGATTCTCATTAGAGCAGCGTCGAGCGGCGCGGAGCTGGGCGTTGCAGCATTTTGTACGGGGTATTCTCACCTAAGCAGCATTTGGTAGCGAAGCAGCGAAAATCTATTTGTTTGCGAGTTTAAATAAGTTCAATCGGCATTTTTGATATCTTGACTTTTTTTTGGAAAACTCTGATTTAAACTTCCCGTTAAATGTTCAAGTTAATGAAATAATTATTATTTGTAGTCGCCGTAAGAAATTACCTTAAATATAAAAATATAAATAAAAATTTCTATTTCTACCCAAATCACCTCCCTCCTATTTTGGTTGCTATAATTTTTGTTTGACATATCGTAGAGTTCTTCATACTCATGTACGAGTAAAATTAACTTTGCAATTTTTTCCCCGTCCATATTAAATCTACTGATTCTCTAAGGCACTAATACAAAACATATAAATAAATAGGTACAAGAGTTTATTCTTTTTTAAATCGCAGCGCCGCGCCGCTGCCTTGCTACGCTTCTCGATTCCCACTTGTCCGTCAAGAGGCAGAAGCGCGCTTTTTAAAGCAGCAATGCCGCGAGTCAATGCTTCCCGATGCGTTAAAAATTTGCCGCGCTGTACCGCGACGCTCGGCTTTGCACCGCTCTGCCTAGGTGTGGACGGGACCATTTAGTTACATGAAAACAATTGAGAGCAGCATTTTGCCGCGCCGCTCGATGCTGCTCTAATGAGAATCGGCCTTTACGCATACATTTCGTAATCTCACTATCATCTAGTATGTTTATGTCCTCCCACGTACAAGTTTTGCCTCTGTCGTGTCAAATCGGCTATTTTGCAATTATTTAATTTTTTTTTGTAGAAAGAAGCTAATAATTCTCTCGAAATATAAAAAAAAATTTATATAAAATATACGGAATGTACCAAAAAAGCGTCGTTTTTAATTTATGTGGCTCCAGTTTTCCAGGTTTAAGAAGTTCGTTTCTCTTACCTTACCTTCGTCTTTTCGGTTTAGGTTAGTTGTTAGTAAGTTGATTTTATATAGGATAAAAAAAAATCAAGTGTAAATTTAAAATCTTGTACCAAGCCAATTTTTGATAGTAATGAAAAACTATTTTATAGCTATGTAGGTACCTAATATTTAGCAAGGTTTTTGAAGACTTTTGGTTTGATTTTAGTTTGATTAGGAAAAGCGATTTTTCTTAATGTTGATACTTCGAGTATTCATCTGTTTCTACTTATTATTAAAAATTTATTAAAACTCAGGATTATTTAAAATAAGATTTCCTACATAAGAAATTCTGTGAATCAGATTTCTTAGTTGTGTAGTTTTTTCATAGATTTTTAATCAGAGGGATGTTACTTAATATTTTTTTTAATGTTTTTGCCAGATGTTGTTAGTATGCCGGGTGTCCCTAATTGGGGTTGAGTTGAGCTAAATTCATATTATAAATCGGAAAATATGAATAACTGTTTAGTTAGCTATTAAGAAAAAATGATTTAATATTTCCTTCGTTAATATTGAAATATATTTTTGATAATAAATGGTTGTGAGGCACGTGCTCTTGTATCCTATTTACTTCATGATTAACTTTTATTTGCTTTTTGGAAATAAAAAATTTTAAAATTTTCTCATTATCTTTTGATTATTTCGGGTTTGTTCAGATCAAGTGATATATTTCTTGTACTGGTGCCTGGGATTTATTCCTTTCCACAAGAACTATACCTTACCGAAAAATAATCAAAATTGGGCATAGATAGAAACACAAAACAAAAACTCGCTCTAATAGATGGAAAAAGTTGCACACGAAAATAAATATTTGACTTGTCTATCCTTTCAATAATTATACAGAATGGCAAAAAAGTCGCGCATAATGCCTGCAACTTTTAAATTACCTCGTATACGAAAGTGACCTTTATGAAAGTTGTTCAGTAAATTATTCCCCACATTTCTATCTACATGGATTTTTTCTGTCATTTCTGGTTTGGTTGCCATAGAGACTAACCGAGAGACTAACTTACTTTTGTTAAATGGAATACCCTGCATATGATTGCATATTTGGATTCTACTGAAGAACCTCAGAATTTTTCGGATTTCAAATTTTTATTTATTTAAAATTTTAACCGACTTTATAATACCTTACAAAATAAATAGCCTAGAAAAAAATTACCAACATTTTCTGCTAAGCAGAACGCCAGTCAATCCCTGAACCCGTCTACACCGTTTAAAAGGAAGTCCTCTGCAATGGCCCGAATTTCAGATTCGAAGTTATTTGGACGGTTAACGTTGACTTTGTTCTTCAAGTGTCCCCACAAAAAGAAGTCGCGGGGCCAAGTCCGGGGATCGTGCTGACCAGTCAATTGCACCTCTTCTGCCTATCCAATGTCCTGGAAATTGTTGCTGGAACCATACCTGTTCATTTATGCCATAATTTACACCCGGTAAAACCATTCTACAAGAAGGAATTATGTGATTCCTGAAGAGGTCTAAATATTTTTTGCCATTCAAATTACCATCTATGAAAAAAGTCCCACCGTAATGTCTACCAAATATGCCCGCCCAAACACTAACTTTTCGGGCCTCTAAGTATGACCTTCCTGGAACCAGTGATTATTTTCAGCAGACCAATAACGATAATTGTGTCTATTAACAATACCACTTAAATGGAAAGTAGCTTCATCCGAGAAAATTATATTTGTTGCGGGGTTATTATCCTTATTGCATCTTTCCATCATCAGCTCACAAAATTTAGCTCTTCTATCAAAATCTTCCTCGTTTAACTCGTGCACCAACTTTATCTTGTAGGGATGCAACTTCTCCTGCTTAAACAAATTTTTCACTGACTGATGAGACACATTAAAATCCATTGCCATTGGCCTGGATGATTGTGTTGGATTTTTATTTATTGGGAGCATGATATCCAAAGCTTTGTCTCCCCGGTTGCTTTTTTAGATGGGCCTGATCTAGCGGCTTCCTAACAGTGCCTGTTTCTCAAAATTTCTTTACTACTCGATACACCGGTGACTGATTTATTGGATATAATTCATTGAAAAGTTGACAAACCTGATCTTGCGATCTCTTCATATTTCCGTAACCCCTCATTATTAATATTCAAACTCGTTGTTTCTCATTCAGGTGAACCATAGTGTAAACAAATTGGTAATCAGACAATAGAGAATTAAACAGGAACTTAAAGTTGACACCTCTTAGATCGCTGTCATGAAAACACCTTGACTCAACTGGTGGGTATTAGGTAGGAATAATTAGGTATAATTAGGAACCTTTTTATTTTTGAGGTGTCATTATCTCGGAAACGCTTGCAGAGAAAATTTGAAATACAAGAAATTCGGAGTTTTCCCGGTAGAATCCAAATATGAGATCAAATGCAGGATGTTCCATTTAAAAAAGGTAAGTTAGTCTTTATGGCAACCAAACCAGAAGACATGACAGAAAAAACTCATGCAAATAGAAATGCGGGGAAAAATTTACTGAACCACTTTCATAAAGGTCACTTTTTCGTATACGAGTTAATTTAAATGTTACAGGCATTATGCGCGACATTTTTGCCACTCTGTATAATAAACAATAAATAAATTTTAGTTTTGGTCACAGAGGGAACCCGATTGCATCTAGGTAGTTAATAATTTCTTTGCAGCTTTACATTTTACATCTGTCTTTTCGCTTTGCTTACTTCTCTACAACTAAAAATTTTTGTTTTATTTTTATCTTAAATGTTCTTTCAAGACCGTGTACGATATAAATTGAAAATTATGCTAATATTTTTAAGGCACGTATTTTAAAAGTGACCATGCATGCGACGATATTGATTATGACGAAATTATACAAATAAAAGGATGGAAAAATTCGTGTTCGTGTTACTTTGGCCACATTGTGTGGCGACATGTATGCTCGTTAAACATGCCAAGCACATAAATACAGTTATACCTCTGAACCTTGTTTTGTGGTCTAAAAGAAACCAAAGTAATAGCTGAGGTAAAGCTTACCGAATATATTATTCGGTAAACCAAGGCGATCCGCACTCAGAGTGACGGGTTTTCAATCAGAGTTGCGAACCGGTTGAACACGGAACGGTTTGGTGACGTTACCCGTGTATGGAAGTAAAGATCCGCACACGGGTCGACCGAAAGTTTCTGGGTGAATTGTCACTGCTACTCGATTAAACTGATTTTTAAAAGAATCCAATCGGTGCTTTGTAAGAAAATACGATAATATTCTGAATTAGAATTCGATCGTTTATTGATATATTGACAACGGCAAATTATGGACTAACTACTAACTAACAAAAGTCCGATCCTTGTTTTCTAACATTACAAATACCAAACCTGACTTTTTTAGGCGGTGCCTTCCTTTCAACACATACAGTGTCGTTGGTATGTATGGAAACTGTCGATTATTTTTTAAAGTAGAACAGCTAGCAAAAAATATTTGAGACAAAAGTTTTAGGGTTCTTTGACGTGTATTAGAATTTAAAAAAAAATAGGTATTCAGGATGCGTTGAAAAGCCGTAGAGAAACAAAGTTACTTTTTTTTAATGAAACACCCTATATCTTAAAATACTTTTGGATTCTACATAAAATTACGATTATTTTTTAATAAGTGTATTATAAGTCTAAACCAAATAGTTTCCGAGATATCGACTTTTGAAAAATTACAATTTTGAACTTTGACAGATTCTAGCTTTCTAATGTTATACCATAGATCGAAATGGCTTCCATGTCCCTATCTTACTTTTTTATTATCTTCCCAAAAATTTTAACTTCCGGTTATACCGAAAGTAGTATATTTCCGACTTTTGAGTTACATCCGGTTTAACCGAGGGTTTAACCTGAAGTTGACATCAGTAGGAAGATAATAAAAAACTAAGATAGGGATATGTAAGCCGTTTTACTCTGAGACGTAGGACCGTTAGAAAGCTAGAGGCTGTCAAAGTTCAAAAATGTAATTTTTCAATTGTCGATATCTCGGAAACTATTAGATTTAGACTTTAGAATGTATTCATTAAAGAATAATTATTGTAATTTAATGCTAAATCCAAAAATATTCTAAGGCAGATGGTGTTCCATTAAAAGAAAGGTAACGTTGTTCTCCTACGGCTTTCTGACTCATCCTGTATACTTTTTCTTTTAAAATTTTTATAGACTTAAAGAAACCCTAAAACTTTTGCCTTAATTATTTTTTGCTGGCTGTTTTACTTTAAGAAATAATCGACCGTTTCCATGCATACCAACGACCCTGTATATCTTGGAAAGACGACAGAATAAACAAAAACGATAAGGTACCTAACTTAAGACTTCATTGATATGCACGATTTAATACCAGGTTACAGAAATATTAGATAGCATAATGGTATGTGGTAAGACCGCAAACCACTAAGCGTTTTTTGTCCGCATTCTTTCGTCAGTTGCAGATAAATATGTTGAGCTACTCGGCATGGAACAGACGTCCGGCCGAGGTACCAAATCCGGCCCCTCCGGCTTCTTTACCGGGCGTCCCCACTCGTTTTGACAGGATGTTTTAAAATAAAAGCTGTATATTTATTCATAATAAATTATTACTATAAATCAAAGGGAAGTCATTCATTATAATAATCCATTTTATTCCGATTGATACGTAAATATTCACTGTATCGCAGTGTTTGATGCCTTCGGGAATTCACAGAAACAAGTTCAATTAAGTAAAATTCGTTAAACAATAATAATCAAACGAAGTTAATTCAAAGGCGTTCGACTCTGTAAATTATGAGTGCTATGTAAAAAACTTGAGATGTATGGGGTGCGTGATGCGACTCTGCGCTTGATTAAGTCATATTTAAAAGATCGAGTACAGCAAGTGGTTGAATGCGACGAGTGCGGTGTTTTATGCAAGTCATAGGAGATAATTGTCACTAGGGGAGTTCCTCAGGGATCAATCTTGGGGCCTCTTCTCTATATCGTATATATACGAACGAACTACCTGATGTACCTGACGAGTACACTGTATTATATGCCGACGACACGTCGCTCATATTTGGTGAGGAGAATAGCGAAACACTTCTTTATAAGGTACAGACTTCAATGGAGGCCCTTGACGGGTATTTCTTGTCAAATGATCTGCTGCTGAATATGTCAAGGACGCAGACCCTGATCTTCGGAAACAGAAAAGAGAATAATGTTGCGCCCACATACAATGATAGTGAACCGGATGTGCTATATTTCCGGCTTTTCAGTTACATCCGGTTTAACCGGAAGTTGATACTTTTAAAAGGATAATTAAGAACTAAGATAGGGACACGTAAGCTGTTTTACTCTAAGACGTACATACCGTTAGAAAGCTAGAAGCTGTCAAAATTCAAAACAGTAATTTTTCAAAAGTCGATATATCGGAAACTATTAAGTTTAGACTTATAATGCACTTATTAAAAAGTAATTGTAGTTTTATGTAAAATCCAAAAATATTCTAAAAAAAAGTAACTTTACTTCTGTACGGCTTTTTAAATCGTCCTGTACACTTAGTTTTTTACAATTCTAATAGAGTATAAAAAACGCTCAAACATTTGTCTTGAATATTTTTTGCTAGCTGCTGTACTTTAAGAAATAATCGACCGTTTCCATACATACCAACGAACTTGTATTATTATCTTAAAGCAGCGCAACCTTTTATTCTCCCTGCTTTCATTCGATCACCGCTGGGTCTTATCGGCATTAGGGATTAGCATTTATAATGAGTTTGTAAGATAGTTAGACGGACTTTACCAATAAGTATTACCCGAAACATGCTCTTGGTAATGGGTTTCCGTTATGGCATGAGGGTTTTCTTTCGCCGACAAACGATTATTCTGGAAACTTTAAATAGCATTCCTATAAAAATTTGCTTCATCTGTGAATGATTGGAAAGATATCACTGACAGGAGTTCACATGTTGTTGAAAATCCCTGGGAAGTAAGCCTGTACTCTAAGAATATGGTACGGATTGATGTACGGATATAACCAAAATTCGCAAAATCGCCATTTCGTCTTTATGGAAACTACCAGTTCTATCAAGACGTCGATGAAAATTCGAAAAGATTCGGCTGGCAGGGTTTGATCAAGATATCTTTCCTAATAAAATACGTCTGGCTTCTGTTGCATCACCGTCTGGAAGTCGATATACGTAATGCATTACCACCATTTCCGTATTCGTCTAATTCACCATATTTACTGAGATATTCTAGTAAAAACCGCGACAAAATAAAATAAATTCACTGAAACACTACAAATCGAATAAATAAGATAATGGACTGGTTTTGAAAATCAACAACTTACTTTATATTAACCAGTATTGCTTTGAAAATGTCATTATCCCAGTATAACTAGATGTATGTATTCAAAAATTATTCGTCAATACTGCTAAATAAAGCAATTTTAATTTAATTATTTTTATCAAGAACGTCTGACGAGGAAAACCCAAGAGACCGAGTTCATATCGAATTGACGAGGCTAATCAGAATAAATATTTAGGTATATGGAAAAATGTCAGTGGCGTGCCACTTTTTTTCTAAAAATATCAGCGGGCATGCTAGAATAACTTTTCTAACTAATATATAGGTACAGGGTGTTTCAATAAAAACTCCCAGGCCAATTATTTCGAAAACTATAAGTGACATATAAATTCTGTAAACGCCAGTTTTTAGCCCCTATGATTGGCTTCACAACTGTGAAAAAAATGTGTTTAAATAATACAAGATGTAGGTGGCGCCATGGTGCAAAGAAATTTTTCGATGACAGGAACTTTTAAATGTTGTGGTTCTTAAAGATAATTAATTTTTGATCAAATTATGTCCCATAAAAATTTTTGATAAATCCAACATGAACGGAGATATTTGGGGTTAAGTTTTTTATTAAAATAATTTTAACGAGTATTTTAATTATAAATATTTTTAATATCCTTTAGAAGATTTTAATTTAATTTTGGTAATGATAATTTTAGTGATAAAACGCTCGTGTAGCGCTGAATTATTACGTCCAGTGACGTCTCAGGGGACGCCTTCAAATAATACTGGCAAAAAATAAGACGACACTGAGTTTTTGGTCATTTTAATATTTTTTTGTATTTTTTGTTGTTTAAAAGCAAAGTTAAAACATTAAAGCGTAATAAAATAAAATTAAAAGATTAATTAAATTTTATGAAAGAACTGATGAGAAATTATACAAAATTATTAATGAAAATTAGAACAATACCAAAAACTAACTAACGGGGTCAAATGAGGTGTTCAAAATTATTGCCGTTTTCATACACACACATACATAGCAAATCGATATAATAATTCGGTTCTGCAAACTCTCAATAGTGTATTTCGATTAATAGCGGCTATAGTAGCATAAATTTTGTTGTACAGGTCAGCCATGTCTTCCAATGGTTCCTTCTAGATTTCATTTTGTAAGTAGCCCCATAAATAAAAGTCCGTCGGGGTGAGATCAGGGGACCTTGCTGGCCATCTAAGATCCCCCATTTGTGCTGATCACTTTTCCTGGAAACGTCACATTTAGATGATTCATGACGATATTGCTATTGTGTGCTGGGGCACCGTCTTGATGAAACCACATAGTATTTACGTCAATTCCTACATTTTGTAACAGCAAAGGAAGATCGTTTTGCAGAAATTGTAAATAACGAACTGAAGTTAAATGTTAATGGTACAAATAGGGCCCGATGATGTAACCATTTACAATACTACACCAAACATTTACCCCAAATCGTGTTTGAAATTTAGTCTGTCGCATCCAGTTAGGATTTTCCCGGGACCAGTAGCGACAATTATGTCTGTTAATTATCCATTATTGTGAAACCGGGATTCGTCACTCCACATAATTTGGTTTAATAAATTTGGATTTTCTTCAAAAAGAATATGAAAATGTGCCAAAAAGTTTAATCTGCGCTGGTAATCTTCCGGTTGTAGATGATGCACTAAATGAGTCTTGTATGCAAAAAACCCATTTCCTTTTAGGATTCTGCGACACAAACTTACTGTAATATTAGTTTCATCTTTTAATTTTTGTAATGACGCTTGTGGGCTATTTTCTACTGTTTGTAGGACTATAGCTACATTTTCGTCATTCGTAACCCTATTCCTTCTTGGAACCTCTCTCTTTTTAAAGCTACCATATGTAGCTAAGTTGGTACACAAAGCTACAAAAGATTTGCTATCGGGCGTTGGTCTATCTGGAAAACAAGCTCGATAGCAGCGCACAGCTTCTGAAGCATTTTGATGGCATTCTCCATAAACTAAAACCATGTTCAATTTGTCTTGATTTGTATGGTGAACCATTTTTATTTTAAGAATGTAGAAATTGAAAATTCTGACACTGAGTGTTGATAATGTTAAATTATTTAATGATTTTTGTTTTCCAGAGATATGCATTTTTATTTCTCGAAAACGAAGCAAGATATGAAAACAATTTAACAGACAATAAAAGGATATTTTTAGTTGCGTAATCCGAAAAAAATATAAAAATTACTAAAAACTCAGTGGCGTCTTATTTTTTGCCAATATTATTTGTTGAGGCGTCCCCTGAGACGTCACTGGATGTAATAATTTAGCGCTACATGAGCGTTTTATCACTAAAATTATCATTACCAAAATTAAATTAAAATTTGCTAACGGATATTAAAATATTTATAATTAAAATACTCGTTAAAATTATTTTACTAAAAAACTTAACCCCAAATATCTCCATTCATGTTGGATTTATCAAAAATTTCTATGATACATAATTTAATCAAAAATTAATTATCTTTAAGAACCACAACATTTAAAAGTTCCTGTCATCGAAAAAATTCTTTGCACCATGGCGCCACCTACATCTTGTATTATTTAAACACATTTTTTACACAGTTGTGAAGCCAATCATAGAGGCTAAAAACTGGCGTTTACAGAATTTACATGTCACTTATAGTTTTCGAAATAATTGGCCTGGGAGTTTTTATTGAAACACCCTGTATATATAAAGTGGTTTTTACATTTCTCTCGAAAACGAAACAAGATCCGAAAACAATCTAAGAAACAAAAAAGTTGTACTGTTAATTAATAAATCTGAAAAAAATATCAAAATAGGAAAAGTCAGTGGCGTACATCTTTTTCTCAATAATATTCGTTAAGCTGCTCCCCAGGACGCCACCGGACTTAATAAATTTAATCTAGTTAGGGCTAACTAAGCCCCCTTATCATTATAAATAACGGTACCAAATTTCAAGCACAAATACAAAAAAAATATAATATCCTACTTTTTTTGTGTTCCTTTCTTTAGTTTCAATAACTTCTATTAAAAATATTTTACCCTACTCTATCCGTTTCTGAGATAAAAAATATTTTCCTCACATTTTGACCTTTGAGCTAAAATTGAATATGTTTTCAAAGATAAAAGAGAGAAATTCGAAATTTAGGTTGTGGCATTAGATAGTATGGTGCTAGATAATGTATTGTCGGAAATAAAATTGTATATAGTACAGGTAAGTGGAAAAGTAACAATATTTTAACTTTATCAAAAAATTAACAAAACCTCATTTTTTTAAATACGATGCTATGTTGCTAGTTCATTGAATAGATAGGCGATAACATTTCCTATCTATCCATATATGGTATCCCTATACCTAACTAGTATAGTTTTGAACTTATTTACGATTTTTCGCAAAATTTCCAGTTATGTGATTTGAGCAAGAACGCCATGATAAACAAAGTAAGTAATTATAAAAGTAGTCTCAAAATGGTGTATTACGTAATAAGTGTTGTAAATAGCATATTACGCACGAATAAAAAATTACACGCGAAGCCGCGCATCGGTCTTTTCTAAGCCCGCCGCTTCGATATCCGTGCGATTTTGATTACCGTGTAATGGAAACTGACATAGACAGGGGGTAGTTCAGGTAGTGAGCTTATTACTAAGTATTTACAATAGTGGTCATAGGTAAATAATTTAATCTAAACGTTTAATATGACCCCCACTGACTCTTAAACACTTTTGATTCTTAGACATAAAAGCTTCTGTAGTAGCGATTACTATTTCAGCTGGATAACCTTGGTCGAAGGCTCTTATTATTCTGGCTACTAGGTCTTCCATCGAATCGACGGGAGTAGAGTAAACTCTTTGCTTTAGTGTTCACTAAAGATAGAAATCTAATGCTCTTAAGTCTGGACTCCTTGGTGGCCAATTCCACGGTCCTAGGCGCCTAATCCATATGTCCTTAAACATCTCATACAATTTCTGGCTAACCACATTTCCGCAATGTGGCGAGGCGCCATCCAGTTGATACCAAAAATCTCTTCTGTCCAAAGGCACATTATCAACAAAGTCGGTCACAACTATTTGCAAAATATCCATGTATCTTTCGTTATTCAACACTCCCTCATAAATAATTAAAGCAAATACATTATATTACATTTACACTGAATTTATTTTGAAAATTTCTTTCTCAATGACATGAGGAGTTTCAGTGCTCCAGAAATAAGAATTATTTTTATTAAAAATACCTTTTCTTGTGAATTTTGATTTGTCTGTCCATATAATTTTACGTAAAAATGCTGGATCTTCTTGTGTTCTTACTAAAATCATTTCACATAGCTCTTCAAGTTGTCGTGCGTCCCGGGGTTGAAGCGAATGAAGAAGGTTGAACTTATACGCATGCATGCCATGTTCTGCTAAATTTCTTTGAACAGATGGTCGCGAAACTCCTAAATCATATTCTGCCGCACGAGTAGAAGCTTCGGGATAAACATGAAAATAGGCCAACAGATTGATAATGTTATCTTCATTTGACTATATTGGCCTGGGTAAAATTATTTGTGCATTAATCGTTGCATAATTGAAGACATGAGATGATAAAGGTGCTATGTCCACTTTTTAAAGTTTCGAGTAAATGAGGAAAACGTGTTTTGATTTAGAACTTTTTTACTATATTTTCAAATAAAACGAGCAATATCTCGTAATCTCGGTATTTTTTTGCAATTATTGGTTTGGTATTTTATAACAAAATAAACTTTTAATTTTTATAGTTATTTTGATTTGAACGGACATAGCACTTTTATCAACTAATAAAAAAAGCACGTTATAGTGTTTATTTTAGTGGATAAAGGAGCTATGTTGCCTTTAAATTAAAATAATTTGAAAAAACACTTAGGTATAATATTGAAATAATTTTTTATTTCTTATGAAAATAAGCAAAATACAAGTTAATAGTAAAAAACTTAAAATCTAATAGGAATTCCGTTTTTTCTTAGGGTTTTTTATAGTTTCTTCCAAAACAATATCATAGTACCATCTGTAATCTGTTGGAATGAACTTAAGCTGATCTTGCAGATTTGATATTTTTTCACTAGTTAGACCACCGCATTTGGGTAACTTGTGTAAAACTACTTGTTTAACTACGGGCTCCCTTTTTTTCTTCAAATCGACTTCCATAAATGGAGTAAATGGGTCTAAATTAGTTTTGTAAGAGTAATTGCCAAAATCTTTTACTCTGATCCACTTAACTTTATCACGGAAGTTTATTTTTTCGTTAAGAG
Source organism: Polydrusus tereticollis (assembly GCA_963920685.1). Taxonomy (NCBI): domain Eukaryota; kingdom Metazoa; phylum Arthropoda; class Insecta; order Coleoptera; family Curculionidae; genus Polydrusus; species Polydrusus tereticollis. The sequence continues at coordinate 40,809,895 of OY987332.1, read as the reverse complement.
TGTTGGTCACTTTTTTCCAAAAATGAAGTTTGACTAAAAGTGTTTCAAAGTCGTAAAAAAAATGGTCCATATTGAAACACATACTTTGTTTGGTACTGGCAGATTTTATAATTTCCCGATATTGGTCTGGTATATAAATATTCTGGTGCTTCCGAAGAACTTTCTCAATTCGTCCAAAGTCTCTGTCTGAATCGAGGTAGGAATGACCAACCTCGGGAAATTTATGGTCTATAGTTTTAAAAATCTTATTTAATATTAACTATTCGTAAAGGCTAATAATAGCAAAGTTTTTGTTTTGCTCCCCACATTGATCTGACCAGATTATTAAATGTTCAATCTCTGGCTTTTCTTCTTTAAGTAACTTGCAAAATCTTAGCAGACAACTTGCTATTTCATTGCTGCCTCTATTGGCGATATCTTCCGTCCATGTGAAAAAATATGATTTGTGGCCTGAACTGGTTATAGAGTGAACTCCAAAGTTGTAGAACCACATTTGCCTCAAGTAAAAAGATTTCGAAGTTGACAACTTTGGCAGTGGCATCGTTTGTTGGAGATCCATTGTTATGTAACATTTTTCTTTGTCAATAAGTGCCACTTCTCGGTCAACTTTCTGCAAGGCAAAAGCAAACTGGAAATTTTCGGTGTGCTCTGAAGAATTTTCCCCAGCATCACATACACTGCAAGTATCGCTTTTTGGGGCACCAAAAGACAAGTTAAACTTTGTTTCAAAAATATGCCTGTAAAAGGAAGCCTTAACCGCGTATTTATTTTCGAGTTTCCTTTTTTCGCATTGCTCTATATAAAGTTGGTAGAGTCGATTAATACTAAGTAAAGGAGAAAGGTATTTTTTATGCTGATTTTTGTTCCTTGAATAATGTGATTCTTCCGATGGAAACTGCTTGATGTGATTTTCAATACAGGTAATTACATCCATAGGTATCTTTTTAGGATTATTGTGATGGCCCTGCTTATGTGGCGAGGGAGCTACCTGACCGGATTTTAATTCATTTTGAGCTTTAAGCACTTTTTTTCTTCCAATTCTGTACAAAGAGCAGAAGGCATCTTTACACACCAGTATGGGTTCTTTATCATATGCTATTGTATATTTTAAAGTGTAACTTTTGGTTTTTAAATTTTTACGAGAGCGATGACGATTAATTTCATGCATTTTAATGCATTTAAAAATCAATACACTTTTGGAATTAATATCTAGTTTATAAAATTTTTTCAAAATTTGTTCTCTGCTTTCAACACTAAATCTCTCGCTACACTTCAGGCGGCAATTTTCTTTACATAGTATTCCTTTTTTTATTACTTTTTTTCCATGACCTTACCAGTTTTTTGAGATATATATTCTTCACCTTGTTGCTTTGTTTCTTTTCCAATTCTCAGGATTCCGTGCTTTCTTTTTAGCTACTTTGGAATTTGGTTCAGTAGTTGTTTCACTTTTGCTTATTCCATCAGCAGTAACATGCAATTTTTGTTTATTCTTGTGCATTTCTAAATTTTTATCATGTCCTAGATGTGCAGGAACATCTTCGTTTTGTGTTTCTCCATCCCCTTCAGTAACCTTAAGAATATCTTTGTCACAGTTTTTGGAATTTTCAAATATTTTTTTGTTTAGTATTTCTGCCTTTTTATCATTTTCATTGTCACCAGAAAACACTTTACGTTTAATCCTATGTATATCTTCATATTTGTATGTTTTGGGGGAAACAAATGAGTCACCAGAGTATTCTTCATCACTGGAAGGTAAATATACGCTGCCTGATGTGACGCTTTCTTCATCGCTATTTTCTATAGAATCTAAAAAAATAGCAGATATTTAGTAGGGGTTAGAAGGGGTTGGGGTAACCCAGAACTAAACTAAAGAACAATATCAGAGTTGCTATATAATAATAATGAAGCAAAGAAAAACTCTCCTGACTTTTCCGGGTTTTCCAAATCCTGAATATATAAATAATCTTCTTTTGTGCTTACCTGTTTTAGAGCTGACCTGCTTTTGAAGTCCGCTAGTGCTTGGTTGCTCAGCAGCATTCCTGTTTATGTTTTGCTGGCGATTTTGTTCAGTTGTGACTTGTATTATATTGTCTCCTTCAACAATAATTTTCTCCGTACTTGAACAGGAGTTCAAATTATTTGTAACCTCTAAAAAGAACCAAAAAACAATGTTTAATATTAAAAAAAATATGCCAAGTTTATCACAGTGCTTTCCCCATTTTAATAATCTTATTAAGGTGTACGGGTTACAGGTACAATATTTATTATTATAAGTATACTGTTGTTACAACGCTTTATTTTTTAGAATAAAATGGGGAAATCAAAAGTATAATAGGAAACTAAAGCAAACTTACCTTTGCTAGGAATACATAACTTCTTATCTGTTATCAATGCTAATATTCTTTCAGTTCTGGATTTCATGATAAACTAATATTATTTACAGTTTAAAACCGTATTCTTTAAAAAAATCTTCTTTAAAAATCCTCGATCTGGTCACAAAATATTATAAACATAACCTTAAAATATCACATAGCACCTGAACATGTAAACAGAGCTATCCAAAAATTTAGTTGATAAAGGTGCTATGCTCCCAAAATGCACATAGCACCTTTATCCACTAATAAATGGTTAAGGTATGCCTGACATAGCACCTTTATCAATAAAAATATCCCTTATTATTGAAAATATTACAATCCTGGTTCAATTAGGGGTTGTATTGGGTTAATATAGAACCAAATATACAAAAATGTCATTTTCTTAAAAAAGTGGACATAGCACCTTTATCAACTCATGTTTTCAATTAAGATGATTTTTCATAATATTTCTAAATTTTGTTCTGGTCGTTGGTGTTAAATTCGGATACCTTTCGTCGAAAACTCTGCATGTTCGACTTATGATTCTGTTGCACTCGTCATGAATAAAAAATTAATTTAATATGTCAGTATTTGTATACGTATTTTTATCCATTTTTCAACAATATTTCTCTGGAATAAACTCGGTATCAAAACGTCGATAAATAAATAATTGCAACTGACAATGACACGCGTCTGTATAGAAACTTTTTCTTTTTTTTGTTTAGCATGGCCTTCTTGCCAAAAATCAATAAAACCGCTTGATATTTGGAGGATTCTGCGAAACACCGTAAATAAGTTCAAACCTATACTAGTTAGGTATAGGGATACACCATATATGGATAGATAGGAAATGTTATCGCCTATCCATTCAATGAACTAGCAACATAGCATCGTATTTAAAAAAATTAGGTTTTGTTAATTTTTTGATAAAGATCAAAAATTGTTAAATTTACCAATAATTTTTAATAAAAGTTATTGGTTGTAAAGAAAGAAACAAAAAACAGTATATTATGTAGGGGGTTCCCCTGAAGAGAGCGTCCATTTAAACCCCCAAAAAAAATCCAAATTTCAAATCGCATTACTGTCCAAAATATTCTAATGGACGGTCACCGTGAGACACCCTGTATATACGGAAACGCATTGTCAGGGATTTCTCCTCAAAAAACGCGTAGTACGCGCTCAGTTTTAATATTTGAAAACTGGTGTAGGGCATGCATCATGAAAAATGTCTAGAATGAATAACTGTAGAATTAAAAAAATAAAAAAGAAAAGAATGGGCTATTTCACTTGGCACGCGTAGCACTTTTCTGATCCACCCTATATAACTATTGGCTCCTTAAAGTGATAATTTCAAAAAAATTAAATTGACGAGACCTAGCGACCATATTTCATTTATTTATTAGGTTACTTCAGGTTAGTTTCTTTATCACAAAACTGTATGTTGATTACATCCAGCAAAACTAAGAACGAAATGAATAAATGAAACGCATTAATTAATCCGTTCTTTTACTAGTACTACACCCAAACACTGGTCATCCCACACCTGCCTATATTTCAATACGCCTATATCCTTTCTAATCTCGATGTAGCTCAATAAAACTTTTCAAATGCATAATAAAATGATCATTGTTTAAATAAATAGTTTGTCAGACCTTTTAACGGGGGTTATCAGACATCAGAAGATAACGATTCATTGTATTATGCATATTATTCTATTATATTTCTGCTAATCATACAATACAATCAACAATAAAATATACAGGGATCGGTTCAGATTGAGAGTTAATTACATATTTCCACAGAATTTCCCAAACTTTCTGGCAACATGTACAGGGACATTCTGTATATTTAGACAGCGTCTGCTGCGTTTGTTATAAGAGATAGAAAAAAACTTTAATTACAAAAGTTGTAGGGTTTATCCTAAATCGCCAGAAAATGTTACGCAAAATAACAAATAAATATCACAAAGTTAGGAAAAAACACAAACTTGGTAAATCTTTAATGGATCACCCTATATATTGAAGCAAAAATTAATAGATATTTTTTTCCTGAATTCAAAAATATATGATATGTTGACATTTGGTTTAGCCGTTTTCGAATTATGCATTTTAAAAAAGTGATTATATTGTTTAATTAAATCGCACTTGCCATGAGTTAACAAAGGACTCGAACGCCATTATTTATAGGGCTGTCAGATTTCCTTTATTCCATAAGTAATATTGGTTACACAGAGGAAGAAAAATTAGAAATAGTTCGCCTATTTTACAAAAACAACAATAATGTTGCTCAAGCGCAAGCAGAGTATCGGCGTATTCATCGCGAAATGCCAGTTCCTGCTAGGTCCACTTTTTATTATACCTAATGGAGCATGAGGGAGCGCAAAACCCTTCATAGGAAAAAACGCACAGTTATCGCAAATGAGGATGATGAACTACAGATTTTATTATATTTTGAAGGTAGGAAAAGAATCTTTAATTATTTTATCTGTTTTATCAATCTGTTATTACCTCGGTTATTACTTATTTTTAAAAAATCCAAAGTTATCTATAGCCGATGCTAGTAAATACTTTGGAAAATCTGCAAAAAAGATTCAAACTGTTTTACACAAATATGGATATCACCCATATAAAATGTTGCCGGTACAAAAATTGACAGATGATCATAAAATTGGAAGACTAGCATATTGTAATGATATGTCGGTTAGAAAAACTGAAGACAACGATTTTTTTAATAAAATTTTGTGAAGCGATGAAGCTACGTTTACCACAGCAGGGGTATATAACCAACGAAACACACACATGTGGGCATGAGAGACCCCCCACTCTTATGTTGAAATTAAAATTCAGGGTCGAATGTCGTTAAATGTTTGGTGTGGTATTCTTAAGAACCGAATAATTGCCCCGGTTATATTTGAGGGCTCCTTAACAGGAGATAGAGATACATCCAGTTTTTAAATGACATTGAAGGTTTCTTAGAAAAACTTCCTATTAGAGAATATAACAACATAATATGGCACCAGGACGGCGCGCCGCCTCATAACACAATGCTCGTAAGAAATTTTTTAAATAACCGGTTTAACGAGTGGATGGAACGCATGGGACCATTAACTGGCCACCTAATAGTCCCGACCTGACCCCTTTGGACAATTTTTTATGGGGCTATCTAAAAAATGAATTATACAAAGAAAGAAGTCAAAGTTTAGAGGACTTAAGGCAAAGAATTCAAAGCAGTATAGATTCATTAAATGAAGAACATCCGGAGTATATTGACAATGTTTTATTTAAATAAGAGGAAGATTACAGAAAATGTATTGAAAATAACGGCGGTCACATTCAACACTTGTGAATTTTCATAAATTATTTTATTAAAAAATATATTTTTAATTTTTCGGCTCTATTTTTTTCTCTCGAAAACGGCTAAAGCAAATGTCAACATATCATATATTTTTGAATTCAGGAAAAAAACATCTATTAATTTTTGTTTCAATATACAGGGTGATCCATTAAAGATTTACCAAGTTTGTGTTTTTTCCTAACTTTGTGATATTCATTTGTTATATTGCGTAACATTTTCTGGCGATTTAGAATAAACCCTACAACTTTTGTATTTAAAATTTTTTTCTATCTCTTATAACAAATGCAGCAGACGCTGTCTAAATATACGGAATGACCCTGTACATGAAACCTATTTCCCACAGTAAGACGCCATATTTTAGGTTCGGTTAGGTTTTTATTACAATAAAATAGCCACAACAGGGTGTTAATGTGATCATGTTACAAACTTCTAAAGCAGATAGAATACAGGAAAAAACAAATAAAATTCATATGAACATGGATCCGGAACCGCTTCCTCAGCCCTTTGAAGATGGCCTTAATAAACTAGTTTTCGGTTTGAACCTCCGAAACTACTTCAGCTACCGCAACCAATTTAGGGACATAAATTACTGTTAGTAAGTTCACCTCTTGGAAGCCTATTGGACAATGTCAACTTTAACCAGGGAGATATTTCAGAAAATTTGACCCTATTCCTCTAAGGCTTCAATTTCTTGTCGTTTCGACATCAGATTATGATTTTCCTATGTCTTTTACGTAAAATGGGTACTTTTTGTAAAAGTCGCTGAATGTTACCGTTTCTTCGGAAATTGGCTAAAAACAAGTTAAGACACAGAAATAAATTATTGAAGTCTTAATGAAAATAGGTCAAAAAAACAACGAGGTTCAGTACAAATATCAAGAGATGAATTAATAAGCGTTATTATTAAGGTAGGTAGTACAAAAAGAAACTTAAAATAGTAGTTGCTGAAAATGCCTGCCACCACGCCCGATACATTAATTGCAACTACGCAGCATATTAAAGTTGACCTGGTTAAAAATTTTAGACATCGTTTATATTGACTTAAATTTGGACATTGAGTTAGATCTTTATCTTTTACTCCTCTTCTTTATCGTACTTCTGTTCAGAAGAAATTCTTGGGTGGGTTTGGGTGCTGACAATTTTATTGTCTTGGCTGCTTTGTTGATTGTATGCTAATTTGGTAATGCTTTTCTTATTTTCCTAATGATATTTTTATAATTTTCCAGTGCAGCTTGTTTTTCTTAAGGTGGGAGCCAGTCGCGTGGAAGTCTATATATAGCTTGGTGTGGTGCGTGAGTGTGTGACTGAGTAATAAATACATTGTTCGAAACGTCCGTCCGTGTGTAATATTTTGTAATTATTTTGTCAAGAAATTCGTCTAATGTCTCCATGTGCATGTCATTGTGTAGTACTCTTGTATGTGTATGTCTAGGTGCATTTCTAATGATTCGTAGTATTTTGTTTTGAAAGATTTGAAGTTTTTTGTACTTTGTCTTATTTATGGTACACCATGTTGGTATACCATAAGTCAGTACTGGCCGTAATAATACTTTGTAAATATTCGTCTCTGTCCTATTGTCTAGCGTACTTTTGCGGTTAATAAGTGGTGTGCGCGAAGGATGTCAAATTCTCTTCCGCATAGTAAGACCAGGAGTGAGTTTCCCAGTTAGGGCCGAAACCCGTGTCTAACCTATCTACAGGTAGGACACACGTGAAAAGTATTATCCCGGTAGCTAGCTTGGACCCTCCCTTTAGAAAACAATGAAACACTACCTGAATTCAACAATATGTATATAATATATTAAACAAATAGGGTTGTAAAAATATAATGGTAAATTGTGTATAATTTTGAAACAAAAATAAACCCTCTATTTGAACTACCTATTCAGTCACGCTCTCATTCATACAAATTCTATAACTAAATGAAACACGAGTAAGCAATACATGAATAAGAGAATAATTACATCTAAATAAAGTATTTTATTAGTGCAGTACAATTCTGCCTAATTTTTAATTATCGGATTTGAACAGCGCAGCGTCTGTCAATCGCCCTTAAGGCAGGCGGCAAAAAGGTAAAAGATTGGTACTTTCACTATAGTTTGTAAATAACGTCTTTTAAGTATAACATATAGTAAACTATTCAATGTTCAATTAAATAGTTCGGATTAATTTTGATAATATTTACACCTGTTTGTAGAGGCATAAAAATAAACTAGCTGTTTCAGCAGGTTCAGTCACACACAAATTAATGAAAGGCCTTTATACTTGCGGTACCTGTTCCCAACGTCACTGCACGCCACTGATTTGTTATTGGGCACTAAACAGCAACTTGAAATAACCTTTGAAGTAGATATTTGAGCCTCACTGAATAATTACTTGGGTACACAGCACAAATTTTTCTTGGAGCAGAAAATTTATAATCAAGAGTCCCTGTTTTATATCTTAACGGAGGGCACAAACAATTAAAAGCCGTACGCGATTATTTTATCGTCGTCGACTTCTCCTTTTCTCTTCGACCCCGTTCGTCGACTTTTCAAAGCCACGGTTGTCCTAAGGGACCAAGCCTATTTTCCCTTCTCCCCCCGCATCATCCCGGCTGTGCGGGTTGCTGTTTCTAGTGGTTCCTAGAAACCCATAAAACCCCTGCCTTCGTTATCTCGAGTTGAAATTTTGTAAGTTTTTTACGCTTTCTATTGCCTTTAAAAGAAAATAACTTAATATTTTAAATTTGCGTTGTCCGCAACATACTCCCCCGTTAAAGTAATAACTTTAAGAAAAAAAACCTTACTTAAGTAACAAAAAAAATAAAAAATAAATTCAAAAAAAATAATACCTATGTATCTCTTAAATACATTTATGTCATTAGTCTTCTCCGTTTTTCGGAAGAGGACACAACTTTGTAATTGACCGAATAAAGCTGCCCTGTTTAGTTTTTACTTTAGCTGCTCTAACTCTATTATCACGTCCTGGCATAACCTCTGATATTCTGGCCAAGGGCCATTTAAGTGGTGGACTAGATTCATCCACTAGTAACACCAAATCTCCAACTTGTAGATTTTTTTGTGGTGTTATCCATTTTGCACGTTTTTGCAAATAATTCAAATATTCTACTGTCCAACGTTTCCAAAACCTCTGTTTAATTTGGACGCATCTTTGCCAACGATTGAGTCGATTTTCTGGAACAGTAGAAATGGTTTTGTCAGGTATAGAAGTTAATGGAGCCCCAATAAGAAAGTGTCCCGGTGTAAGGCAGGATAAATCATTAGGATCACTACTCAATGGACATAACGGACGTGAATTCATAATCGCCTCAATTTCCACTAGTACTGTGGCAAATTCTTCAAAAGTGAATGCAGATTCACCCACTACACGTAAGATGTGGTGTTTTGCGCCTCTTATTGCAGCTTCCCATATGCCACCCCAGTGTGGACTCCTAGCTGGTATGAATTTCCATGTTATCTCGTTGTCCATTAAGTGATGGCGGATGACTTTTTGATTTTTGATGTCTTCAAAAAACTTGTACAGCTCCCTTAGTTTATTCCGTGCCCCTTGAAAGTTTGTTCCATTGTCTGAAAATACAACAGATGGACAACCTCTTCGTCCAATGAACCGACGCAAGGTTTGTAAAAAGTCTTCTGTTGTTAAACTTGAGACAAGTTCTAAGTGAACTGCCTTTGTTGTCATGCAGACAAAAACCGCTATATAGCATTTTATAAACGTTTTTGGTCGAAGTTTTGTGGGTTTTATCAAAAATGGACCACCAAAGTCAATACCAACGTTAACAAAGGGACGAGTTGCTATTACTCTTTCTTTCGGTAAATCAGCCATAATTTGGACTGCTGGCTGTGCCCGAAATCTGAAACATGTCATACATTTTCTAATAATGCCTTTTACTTCTCGTAAACCGTCAATTGGCCAATATCTTAGTCGAATGTTTGCCAATACATTCTGTGCACCTGCGTGATACAGTCTTAAATGTTCTTTATGTATGAGAAGTCTTACAACCTGGTTTCTTGCTGGAAGTAAAAGTGGATATTTGTGTTCATAGGCAATTTCTGCGTTAGAAAGTCTACCTCCCACTCTTAGCATGTCATACTGATCCAGTGTAGGGCTCAGAGACTTTATAGATTTGTTACTAACCTGCCCCGATACCTTCAATTCTTTAATCTCTTCAGCAAAAAAAATATTTTGTACCACTTTAATTATTGTTTTTTCGGCTTCTTGAAGTTCCTCTGTAGATAGAGGTCCATTTAATTTCTTAGACGGATTTTTCTGGTTTTTAAAGTTTAAGCATGCCCTTAAACAATAGGCCATTACTCTTTGTAATTTTTTAAAAGAAGAAAACTTTAATAAGAAATTATCGTATAAACCATTCTCAGTTTTTTGTACAAATAAGGCTGTCTTTTTTTCTTCTGGGATATCTTGTACTTCATCTTTGAAGTCAAAATCCTTTAAGTTTAGGTCAAATGCCTGCAGAAAGTTAGGACCGTGAAACCATAAATTTGATTTAATAAGTTCTTGCGGCGTACTGCCTCTTGATACGATGTCTGCTGGATTATTGGCAGATTTAACATAATGCCAATAAACTTGTGGTGTTAAGATTTGAATTTCCGCAACTCTATTGGCCACAAAAACTGACCAACGAGATGGGTGTCCTTTAATCCAGGCTAAAACTATTTGCGAATCTGTCCATAAGTGTACTGAATTAATAGAAAGTTTGTCTTCAAATACTGACAATATTTTCTTAGTCAATTTTGCCATTAGAACTGCTCCACATAACTCTAATCTTGGCAGAGTCAGCTGTTTTAACGGTGCAATCCTGCTTTTTGACGTTACTAAATTGCAGGAGATACTGTTATTATCGTAAATTACACGCATATAAACGCATGCGCCGTAACACTTTAGGCTCGCATCTGAAAAAGCATGAATTTCGATTTTCACTGCTTTATTCCTAGACTGTGTAAACAAGTAACGGGGAATTGTCAATTTTTTTAAGTCTGGGACATTTTTCAAGAAAGTTTTCCATTCCTCAAGCAATTCAGCACTAAGTCGGTCGTCCCAGTCAATTTTTGCAAGCCATATTTTTTTCATTAACATTTTGGCTATGACTATAAAAGGGTTTATCAAGCCAATCGGGTCAAAAATTTGTGCAATGACCGATAAAACTTGGCGTTTTGTCACTGTCCCGTCAATATTTTCCTTGGGAAGTGTTATCGCAAATTCATCCTGTTTCGGTTCCCAAGATATTCCTAAAACCTTGCTTGTGTTATTTTCTGACGTAATGACATATTTAGTTTGATGTTGACTCGCGGAAATTACGTTGAGAAATTCTTGAGAATTTGAGCACCATTTATGTAAATTCATTCCTGCTGATTCTAGAAGACTGGTTAGTTGCTTGTGTGCTTCCTGGAGTTCATTAATTGAATCGCATCCATATAAGATGTCGTCAATGTAACACTGATTTTTTAGTGCGTCTGCTGCTATAGGGTATGTACTTTCATGTGTACTGGCTAGTTCGATCAAGCATCGAGTGCTAAGATATGGGGCGCTATTTGTACCATATGTTACTGTCTGCAGTTCAAAACATTTTAATTTTTCTGTTGGGCTGGCACGCCACAAAATATTTTGCATAAATGTTTGACTAGGATTTATTTTAATTTGCCGAAACATTTTCTCTATGTCGGCAGTGAGAACAAATTCATTAATCCTAAAACGGCACAAAATATCAAAAAGCTCAGGCTGAACTGTCGTACCTTTAAGCATTATATCATTTAGGGAATAATCAGTGTCCGATTTCATTGATGCGTCAAATACAACGCGGAGCTTAGTTGTTAAACTATCTTCACGGATGACGCAGTGGTGCGGTAAAAAGTATTTTAGTTCCGATTTTTCATTTCTTGTAGAAAGCTGTACTTCCTTTGCGTGACCCAGGGAGATGTATTCCTCTATAAATGATTTGTATTCCATTAACAGGGTTTCGTTTTTATGCAATTTATTTTCAAGTGAGTAAAATCTTTTTACAGCACGATGAAAGGATTCACCCAATTTTAGGTGTTCTTCAGGACCTTTTAGTGGCAAATTAACTTGAAATCTACCATCTTCTAGTTTAACAGTAGTTTCCTTAAAGATTTCTTCTGCCAAGTCATCATCGTTTGACCTTGGAATTTTGTCTTGGATTTCTTCTACAGACCAAAATTTTTGAAGAAGCTCATTCGCCTTTTCGTCAGAAGTAAGAGTCTTAACAAATAATGAGACTGATGATGATTCGCCTTCTGAGTCGTCAGAATCGACAGCCGTCACATGTGCCGATTTTCTTGCGACTGGAACGCAACCGGACACTGTCCAGCCAAGGTATGTGTTAATAAGAACAGGTAATCCCTTGCCCAATTTCTTTATACCATTACAAAGAAGGTCACTGTAAATATCCATACCCAGTAGCATGTCTATAGGCTGGCTTTCAAAGAATCTTGGGTCAGCAAGTCTTATATCACTGGGAATTTTTAATAAACTTGTATCCAATCTGATCCGTGGTAGATTGCAGGTTATTTTATCAAGAATTATACAGGAAACTGAAAATTCCCTTTGATTGGATAAAGTAGAATATAATTTTACATCGGCCATTTTATGAGAATGCGTAATTTGTTGAGAAATGCTTGTAATTTGCATATTTCTCTTGTAAGTTACGCATTTGAGTTCTCTTGCTAGGCCTTCAGTTATAAACGACGTTTGGCTTCCATTATCCAATAGCGCTCTAGCTACAATTCTTTCACCTCTGGCTGAGTACAGAGTGACTAGCGCTGTGGCTAAAAGTGTTTCGTTTTCGGTCTTCGTAACTGCAGAACACGTTGTAGTAGAGCTTGAAGGTCTCGTATCCTTTATAGGCTTATTACCCTGCACCGAGCCCTGCACATTTGGTACCTGCGGAAGAGTTAAACTTGATTCAAGGATTTGATCATTGTTACCATGCGAGACATCTTGTTTCTGTAGGACATTCCCACCGGTCGCGGTATTTTGATTATGACGCTGATAATTATTTTGGGTATTGTTATATCCTCGTATTGGTTGGAAATTCTGAATATGTAACAAGGTGTGATGTTTCTTATTACATAACATACATGTTCTTTCTGATGTGCAATTTTCAAATAGGTGCTGAGAAGAAAGACAATTTCGACATAACTTCTTGTCCTTTATAAAGGTAAATCTTTGCTGTGCCGATAACCTCTTAAATTTATCACACTGAGATATGCGATGAGAATTAACGTTGCAGTAAAAACATTTAATTTGGCCTGAGTCCTGACCATAATTAATATTTCTCGTATTTGAGGAATAGGGCGTTGCCCTTTGCCCAGGTCTAAATTGACTTTGCTTTGGGGCATTCACAGCGACAGTCTCCATAACTGCACAGCGTTTATCCAAGAAATCAAAAAGATCTGGTAAAGTCGGAAGCTTTTTTGGGTCTCTTTCACTCTCAAATGCTTTATTCGTGTTAAAATCTAACTTCTGTGCATATATGTGAATAAGCAGTAGGTCTACCCAGTCTTCCTGTGGAACCTTTAGATTTTTCATAGACTGGATGCCCTGTTTGGCTTGGGTAATAAACTTTCTGATATCAGATGCAGAAGTTTTAGTAAAAGTAGGCACGTCTAATAACTTTTTAATATGCGAGTTAATAATTCTAAACTCATTTGCGTATCGCTCTTTTAATGTTGTAAGCGCTATTTGAAAATTATCGCTGCCCAACTGTAAAGTGTCAATTAACTCGAGAGGCTCACCCTTAAGGTATGATTTTAGGTAAATAAATTTTTGTATATTTGTTAAACTTGAATTGTTTACAATTAAATTTTGAAAAAGTTCATCAAAAGCGTTCCACTCAGTAAAATTGCCCGAAAAAGGAGTAATGTTAATTTCAGGTAGTTTTGTATTAGGGGCTGTCTGAACTTGAGATGCAACATGCGTGACGCCCTTAAGTTCATCGATCCTTTGCCTTATACCTGCTAAAGTGGTGCAATATTTACCCTCCATAGCATCACAATCAGCATTAAGAGTCCCATCACCCAATCCTACAATGTCTTCCAATAAATTCGCATATTTAGTATAAAATGTAACGAGTTGTTGTTCCTTTATTTGATATTGATATATATCACTTAAGGTGTCTTTACTGATAATATACCAATTGTGGATTTTGGTGATGTTGCCCTTAATCGGTGCCAATTGTTTCTTTAATGCCTCCATTTTACTAAATTAATTTCGTTTTTTTATAGTAAACAAATTACAGTAAATAAAAATAATCAATAGACTACTAGTAAAACTAGTTAAACAATACACTAGATAGACAGATGAAACCCAAGCACAATAAATTTCACTTAAACGCACTCTGTAGAAAAATCCTTTCAAAATGTCAATAAAGGTTTGGGACTCTTAAGAGAACTCCAAATATTATCGCAAATGTCCCTGGAACTTAGAAAACAACTGTCTTTTATAATTTTGCGTAAAATGTCATCACACAATAATTCACGGAATTACAAAGAAGGGAGCGTTAAAAAATATAGCAGTAAAAATATTTAAGTTGAAAAAAATACAATAAAGGTAGCGTTGTTCTCCAAAGGAAAGCCCAAAATATAACTCATCCGGCTCGAAGGACCATCATGTGCGCGAAGGATGTCAAATTCTCTTCCGCATAGTAAGACCAGGAGTGAGTTTCCCAGTTAGGGCCGAAACCCGTGTCTAACCTATCTACAGGTAGGACACACGTGAAAAGTATTATCCCGGTAGCTAGCTTGGACCCTCCCTTTAGAAAACAATGAAACACTACCTGAATTCAACAATATGTATATAATATATTAAACAAATAGGGTTGTAAAAATATAATGGTAAATTGTGTATAATTTTGAAACAAAAATAAACCCTCTATTTGAACTACCTATTCAGTCACGCTCTCATTCATACAAATTCTATAACTAAATGAAACACGAGTAAGCAATACATGAATAAGAGAATAATTACATCTAAATAAAGTATTTTATTAGTGCAGTACAATTCTGCCTAATTTTTAATTATCGGATTTGAACAGCGCAGCGTCTGTCAATCGCCCTTAAGGCAGGCGGCAAAAAGGTAAAAGATTGGTACTTTCACTATAGTTTGTAAATAACGTCTTTTAAGTATAACATATAGTAAACTATTCAATGTTCAATTAAATAGTTCGGATTAATTTTGATAATATTTACACCTGTTTGTAGAGGCATAAAAATAAACTAGCTGTTTCAGCAGGTTCAGTCACACACAAATTAATGAAAGGCCTTTATACTTGCGGTACCTGTTCCCAACGTCACTGCACGCCACTGATTTGTTATTGGGCACTAAACAGCAACTTGAAATAACCTTTGAAGTAGATATTTGAGCCTCACTGAATAATTACTTGGGTACACAGCACAAATTTTTCTTGGAGCAGAAAATTTATAATCAAGAGTCCCTGTTTTATATCTTAACGGAGGGCACAAACAATTAAAAGCCGTACGCGATTATTTTATCGTCGTCGACTTCTCCTTTTCTCTTCGACCCCGTTCGTCGACTTTTCAAAGCCACGGTTGTCCTAAGGGACCAAGCCTATTTTCCCTTCTCTCCCCGCATCATCCCGGCTGTGCGGGTTGCTGTTTCTAGTGGTTCCTAGAAACCCATAAAACCCCTGCCTTCGTTATCTCGAGTTGAAATTTTGTAAGTTTGTTACGCTTTCTATTGCCTTTAAAAGAAAATAACTTAATATTTTAAATTTGCGTTGTCCGCAACAAGTGGGTAAAGCGCGCAAAGTTGTCTTTGTGCGCACGCCAAACGGTAATCCGCATTTGCGTTCCAGGCCATAATTAATATTTCGTTGAGGGTGTTTAGGTATATCACTCGTATAGACATTATACAGTACCGGCGCAAGGAGGTACCCCTTCAGGCATGGTTTGGATTACTTCAGCCGCAGGGGAAATTCTAGTCACCAACTCTTCTTCTGACTCGACTAGAGTTTCATAAACCATACTTTCCGTATACCCCCAATGAAAAAAATAAAGGTGTTAGATGTGGACAGCGTGCTGGCCAGGTAACAGGGCCTCCGCGGCCAATCCAATGTCTTCTTAAATTTTCATTTAGGTGCTCGCGGATAAAAAGTGAAAAGTGAGCTGGCTCTCCATCATGTTGGAACCATAAATTCTGTAGTATATTTAGGGGCAGATCATGTAACAAAAATCGTAGGCGGCATGAGTCAAGAAATAGAAACAATTGCTACTCGTTGGTATGTCAGTGTTAGTAATTTATTTGTGTAATCCTTTGACATTTGGTGGCAACATATACCTACATATTACCTTTTATTAATAAGAAGTATTTTATATTGAAGAGGAAAGAAAAATCCAAAATTCTTTACAAATATTTAATATTTTGCTCTACGCTCTACAACTTTAAAATGCTACATAATGCGAATAAAGGCCATAAGCTGAATTTTTTAGAAAATATAGAAATAGCCAAATTAGAGATAAATAATCAGATTGAGTGTTTGAACGATCCTGTCAACGCCCACTACAGAGAAGCAGCGAAAATTGTGAATTAGTTTAAGTAGTGAATGTTTGTTTAAATAATCGCACCTCTTCTTGTGCAACCTAGATGCCGCT
Source organism: Polydrusus tereticollis (assembly GCA_963920685.1). Lineage (NCBI taxonomy): Eukaryota > Metazoa > Arthropoda > Insecta > Coleoptera > Curculionidae > Polydrusus > Polydrusus tereticollis. The sequence goes on along the minus strand of OY987332.1, from coordinate 40,793,541 downwards.
CTGGTTCGGTATATTTTGTTTTATTTTTTAGATTTATCTTGTTGATCAATTTTATTGAGTTAACCTGTGTTCGCCATGGTGAACTTGTCTGTCTTTAATGTAAAGTTTGTGATTATATTATGTAAGTAATACCTAATAATTTTGATTTTGAATTGAGATTATTATATAAATGAACTTTTTAGACAGCTCTTGAAAATGGTTTAAGAAGCCGCAACGCGTAGAGCAAAATATTAAATATTTGTGAAGAATTTTGGATTTTTCTTTCCTCTTCAATATGAATAATCTTCACCCCGGAGATATCTATGATTCAATTAAGAAGTATTTTGTAATAAAAATAAAGCATACAAACCAAGAATCAATGGATATAATTTATATTCTTGGAGATTGCTTAAAGAATTGCCTTTTGGCATCCCGAGTGTACGGTGAGAGGTTCCCTGATAGAATACATCCAAATGCACGATCATTCCAAAGATTGATGGCTAGATTTGATCGGACTGGGAGAGTTAAGTACGAAAAGCATGAAAGAATAAAGCCAGTGGTAAACGAAGAAAATAAATTTGACTGTTGCTCATCTGTTTATGAAGATTCACATAGTATATAGACATAAGTGATTCGTCGTTGGTCTTAGGTTAAACTTCTGTGAAGAGAATGTTGCGTCCAAATAAGTTCCATCCATATCATGTGCAACTGCATCAAGCACTTAACGCAGAAGATTTTGGAAAGAAAATAAATTTCTGTAATTGCATGGGGTCTTGCTCGAATTCGAGGAGATGTACAATTTTTTAGTATTGTATTGTTTACCGATGTGGCAACATTCCACAATAATGGTCATGTGAACAGGCATACTTTGCACTTCTACGCCGATGGTAATCCACATTTTGTAAGGCCTATTGACCAGCAACATAGGTGGAGTTTGAACGTGTGGAGAGGCATAATTGAAGACCACGTTATAGGGCCCCATTTTTTTGATGGACACCTCAATGGGAATGTTTTCCAAAATTTTTTAAACAAAGATCTAGATAATCTGTTAGAAAATATACCACTAGGACTATTAAGAAGGATGTGGTTCCAGTTAGATGGAGCGCCTGCTCATTTCAGTATTGGAGTTCGAAATACTCTTAATGAGGAGTTTCCAGACCGTTGGATCAGAAGACGAGGATCTGTTCCGTGGCCCCCAAGGTCACCAGATATGACAAAACTTGATTTTTTCCTATGGGGATACGGTAAAGATCGGGTCTACGGAACACCTCCAACTACAGCAGCAAACATGCGGGAAATAATAAGAGAAGCACTTAACTAACTCAGTGACTCTCTTAATGTTACAAAATGTAAATATATCTTTAACCGACAGGCTTAATATGTGTTTATAGCAAAATGGCAGAGTAATTGAATATCTACTGAATTAATTTATTTAAATTAATTATGCTCGTGTTATGTAATTTATTTATGTTACGTTTATTACTTGTTTGATTTGAGGAATTTTTTTTAATCTAAATAAATATTGTGATATAAAATTGTTATATAGAAGTAATATTATTATGCTAACGACTAACAATTGTTTCGATTTCGTGAGCCTACGATTTTTCCACTTTCTGTGTAAAGTTACGGAAAACCTTAATGTCTCAAAATGGTAGCGAGATACAAAGTGCAAACCTAATATTTTCTGAAAGAGTACACATTAACCTTTCCAACGGAAAAATAATAGGGTACCTATTGTATTTAAGAAATTTAATTAAAATAAATTTGAAAATAGAGATGTTTGAACAAATATTTTGGACAACCTGCATAATAATTAGGTATAAAATATAGAGACTTCATCGCCACATAAAAATGTAGGGTATTCCATTTAACAAAAATATAATTTTTGGTAGGCATTACTCTTTTTTAAGACACCATGAACACTTAATAGTTATTTATGGTACAAGTGTGTTATGTTATATACAGGGTGTTTCCTAACCTCTCTGAAAAAATGAAGGAGATGAATCCTCACCTTATTTTAAGATGAAAATGTGGTATAAAAGTTTTTCGCGTGTCGCTTCTTTTTCGAAATACAGGGTGTTAAAAAAAATTAGTAAAGCAATAATAATCATTTTAATAATAATTGATTTAAAAACTTTTAATAATGAACTCACATGAACAAAAGTCAAATAAATTGCTGAAAATGTCCTCCATGAGTCAGCAAACACCCATGTACACGACGTGCTAAATTGTCTCTTACGTGTTGGAAAATTTCGGGACTGGTGCGAATCGTATTAAAACCATCAATAATACGCAGTCGAAGGTTTTCTTCAGTTTCAATAGGAATAATATAAACGAGTTGTTTAAGGTGACCCCAGAAATAAAAATCCAATGGATTCGGATCCGGCGAACGGGGTGACCATGGGTAAGGTCCTCCTCTAACTATCCAACGAGCAGGATATTGTTGATCTAAATAGTTTCTAACACGTACTGCAAAGTGAGGGGGAGCGCCGTCACGCATGAACCACATTAAATTTTTTGTTCTTAATGGCACTGCTTCCATCAATTCTAGCAATTCATCTCTAAGGAAGTTGTAATAGACATCACCAGTAAGTCGATTTGGAAAAGAATACGGTCCAACTAAGCTATCTCCAATAACCCCTGCCCAAATATTGAAAGAAAATGTATACCGGTGATGTCCTCCGATGATAGCATAAGGATAATCTTCCACCCAAATATGGTTGTTGTAAAAATTTATGATGCCTTGTCTGGAAAAATTCACTTCATCTGTAAATAGTATTTTTGCCGAAAAATGTGGGGTCCTTAAAGAATTTTCTTGAAACCAGTTACAAAAATTAACTCAAGCTAGAAAGTCTCTGGGCAACAAAGCTTGCACTCTTTGTAAGTGATAAGGATAAAGTAAATAGTCCTTTAAGATACTCCATACTGTTTTGCCTGGAGATTCTTCCACCATGTTTAAGAGCTCTTCCTCAAGTTGTACGGTTCTAACTGTAAGTGGTCGGCCGCCTATTTTGCTTTTTGCAAAGCTACCTGTTTCCTCTAACCTGAGGTGCAATCTTGTAAATGTTTCCGAACACGGTACTCGTCTATTAGGAAAACGTTCTGCATATAAACGTCTCGTCTCTAGCGCATTTCCATTTGCCAAACCGTACATAAAATGAATTTGAGCCATTTATTGATTGGTAAACTCAGCCATTAAGAAAAGTATGTAACGTAGTACAAATAAATTCAAAAACAGTTTAAAAGGATATTATTTGCAAGATGTTAAACAGGAGATAAATGTTACGGAGAAAACAAATGTAGTGTCCATGGAACGAAGCAATGCCTTCTCATATCATTTGACGCAACATAATGATTTTTTTTTTATTTACTATTTTTTACGGTTCGTCGGCGTATCAGAGGCCATCTTGAACCGGTCATCGACCGTACAGTTTTTAATCGTGCGGTCTACCGACTGGGGAGTGTGAAACGGGACCTTCATCCTACGAGATATCCGATCTCATCCGGCCTGTTCGGCGTGAATAGGATGGTTTTGATGTCGATTCATATTACACTCTTCCCTAAGACACGAGCACGCGGTGTTTCCCAAGCGGTCACCCATCCAAGTAATAACCGCGCTCGACACCGCTTAACTTCGGTGATCATACGAAAAATAACTAAAAAATTAAGGTACTCTTTTACCCAGATCCCCGCCAATGAACTAATTGTCAAATTTAAAGTTGACCCAAAGTAAAGTGCTCTAATCCGTTATGTTTAACAAATATCATTAGAATATCGTTTGGCATTAATTAATAAAATGAAAAAAAAAATACAAAATTTTTTTTAACACCCTGTATTTCGAAAACGAAGCGACATACGAAAAACTTTTTTACCACATTTTCGTCTTAAAATAAGGTGAGGATTCACCTCCTTCAATTTTTCAGAGAGGTTAGAGGAATTACATTTCAGACACTGACAACTACCGTTAAAAACTCCACTTGGTGTCTGTTGATAAATAATATTAGGAGAAAAACTTACGTCTTTAAAATATGTTCGAGAATTTAATCTGATTATTTTTTTACTGCTTCATAAACAAACGCACAAACACGCATTCCTTCCTTCGCGTTTGCTTAAAAATTCTATTTTATACTCTCCTTAAAATATTTAAATCCCCACGGCTTAAGTGCTATCTAAATATTATTAAAGAACAGCTTAATAAAATAAAACTAATGAAATTAAGAGAAAACCGCAGACGAAAACAACGTCTTCTCTCTCCGAATTAAGCTCTATACTAGACAAGCATAACGATGACCGGGAAAAAGCTTTTACAAAAATAAACATACTCTTTTCCGGGTTTCCGTGGATAACGACATAAAAAGTTTGCAGTGGGGAAAGTGAAAACGTTTTATTAATGGAATAAAACAAAGTTTGAGTGGTTTTCCCATTACTGTACAAGTTTGTTTGTTTATGGCTGTTGAAAACTAACTTCGTCTGAAATGACATATCTTTTGTGGTACGAATATACCGACAGATGGCAGTTATTTGGGTTTAGTTTGTATAGGAATTTGGGTCACAAAGCTCGTACTTCGTTGCCTCTTTTTAAAATTACAATCCATAAGTTTTATGTGCTAGTTGAAGTAGTTGTGTTAATTTTAGTCTCCGGGGTTCTTCTTCTTCTTCATCCTATTTTCATCCCCGTCTGGACGTAGACCTCTTCAAACTGTCTTCGTCGTTTTCGATCCTGGGCTCTATTCAGTTCCTCCTCGCATGTCTCTAAATATCGTCCGGGCATCTCGCTTGAGGTCGCCTGAAGGTCTCCCTGGACTACCGCTAGAGCCTACCTACACTTGTTGCTTACAATTTGTATCTTCTTAATAAATTCCTCCCCTTCCTCATCCTGTCGCGTAGGCTAAATCCTAAAATTGTACGTCTGATGGACACGCTCTGACACACTTTCAGGTGACTGACACTTCTAAGGTTTTACGCAGCAGCATTTCTTACGATCTATCATTTAGGTAGGTAAGATAAAATTTTAGCTAAGTAAGGGACTCATAAAAGGTACAAGGAGGCAGGTGAGGTTCAGCACTACTTAATTTTCAGTACTTTGGGCAGATAATATGAAAGGCTAATTAGTGACTGTTTTACTAACTATATAAGTGATGTAGAGCAAAAATCAATTAAAATGTTGGTGAATTCTGGAAATTTATTACAAGTAAAACAAAGAAAGGCAGTAGTTTTCCTCAATCAATGTTCCCAGAAGATCGGCAGCCTGAGGAGGGTGAGCAAGTAGCTGAGCTTATCGCATTAAATTGTAGATCAATATATGAAAAATTTACTAGAAACAGCAATAAGTGAGAAGGTTTGAGCACGGGTTGTGATATGGTGAGTCCGATCGATCTAATGAAACTTGACTTCCATGAACTGTCGAACATGCTCTTGGCCTTAAATGTAAGTAAGTTGCGGGTCCGGATATGTTACCAAACTTGTTTCTGAAATAATGTGGAGTATCACTTTGTAAACGTTTAATGTTTAATACATCTTTTTCTCAGCGTATTCTCCTTACTAAATGCAAACACGGCTATGTTACCCTCATCTTTAAGTCAGGGGATAAATTGAGATGTCGCTAACTACAGAGCTGTATGCATACAGTCGGCTATTCCAAAAGTTCTAAAGGGGATGGTCATGTCCTTTATGGATCACTACCTTAGAAATGTCATTGTAGAATGGTAGAACATGGATTTCTGGGGGCTCGCTCAACAGTGACAAACCTCTTTGGGTACACTAATTTCATATCAGTTGCATTAGGCAATGGATAGGAGGTACACTCTATTTACACCGATTTTAGTAAGGCTTTCGACTTTTTGGATAAAGATATGTTGTTTGAAAAGCTAAAGAATATTGGATTTGGTGGGTTGTTTTTGTCATGGCTGAGTTCTTATTTAAGAGATCGTACGATGCAGGTATCGGGTTTCGGGGTAATGTCGGGTGCCCCTCAGGGGTATAGGAGAACATTTTCAGTCGAATTACTTTTCTCCTTGCAGATGATCTAAAGTTGTTTCGCTGTATTAAATCACATGATGATTTTGCCGATCTGCAAGAAGATCTAAATAACTTAGTAAAATGCGATATAAACAACCTTTACTTAAATGTGTCAAAGTGCTCTTCTATTCGTTTTTCCAAGGGTAGACCACTTATTGAATATAGCTATAGATTGAGTAATGCAGAATTACCAAGGGTAACACTGGTGAGAGTTGGGTGTCCACTTTGATACCAGCTTCGCTTCTCTGAATATCTTCAGCACATTATGGGCAGAGCTAATAGATTTCTGGTGATGGTTTTAAAAATGTCATGTGACTTTAAAAATTTGAACTGTGTTGTTATGGTTTATACATCATATGTCAGATCTTATTATGGAATATGGTTCTATAATTTAGAATCTATACTATGGAACTCACAAAAGCCGCATTGAATCTATTCAACGCAGATTTCTGTCTCGTCCTAAATATCGAATGAGCTGCAATATGAGAAGGTGCCCTCTGCTGTCCTAAAATGTGTGCAATACGCGCCAATCACAGAATATGTCTATGAATATACTGATAACAAATATATATCAATGAGTGCCTAGACGTGGATTTCATGGGTGTTACCATGGGTACGTTAAATCTTAAATTAAACAGATTGGTTTCTCTTAATTTCATGTAGTACTGTAAGCTTTTGTTAGGTTATAATTAAGTATAACTAACCTCTCTTTCTTCTTTTGTTTTATCTGTGTTATTTTGAATGACCAACAAATTCTATGAATATAATTTTTTAATATTGTTAACATGTTATTTTGAAGGTTCTTGTACTGTAAATAGCGTGTAACCTTTGAACGACTAAATAAATAAATAAAAGTATACCTACTAATTTCAATCGTGTTCACTACTAAAACATCTACAAGCTCGCCTACAAGTGAGCGTTAATAGAGTTCGAAAGGAACATGGATGTAATCAAAACTAAAATAATGATCGTCAGTACACAGACACTTGCATAACTTCACATTAAATAGAAAGCCCGGAAATTTAGAAATTTAGGTATCTCCATAAATGACAAATGGAATGGCCATGAAGAAGTAAAGTTACGTGTGTTCTCAGTTAAGAGTTGTCACAAGTGCCATCGTATAGCATCATACGGAGTGGAGACCTAGGTACTTAAAGTAAGTTATCTTAATAGAATAGAGGCATTTGGAATGTTTATGTTAAGAACATTTCAAAGGAAGAATCCAGGCTGAAAATAATATCCGCATTTGGTGTAACATCCCTGGTACAGCTATGACTCTCCGGTAACAAAAGCTCTCTTTACATTGTGAAATGATAAGCACATGAACGCTGACACGCAAATTTAAGCATACAACACATAAGAAGAAGAACACTACTTAAAGTTTACTCTTTTTAGTCTTTTAACTATCCCAGTTTTGTCCAGAAGTTGTAAAAGGGTTTTCTCGTGACTTCAGCCAAGGTTCCGCATATGATGCCTAGTTCTTGCCTCTTCATCTTCTCTTCCTTAGCACAGCTTGACATCCAGAGTAGAACCCCCTAGTAATTCACAAGACATACTCGATTCTAGGACCTAGTGGTTGGTTAATATTGATATTTCGTTTCGTTTGATTAATCATCTTTTCACCCATTTATTTATTTGATTGATATAATAGCTAATTAAGAGTTAAGGCGGATTTATAAACTTCTTACGCCCGTGCTGACAGCTCAAGCTTATGTTAAAGTACTTCAAATAACTTAAATTACAGCGACAGTTTATATATTTGTTTTTAACATTTCAACTCTGGTGAACTTGAACTACGAGCGTGGACGTAAGAAGTTTATTAATCGATCTCTATTACTACTCAACCCTGCAACACTTGAGCCAAATATGCTTTTTTCGGGTTGGCCTATGCAGGGTCTTATTACTATAGTGGTACTTTGGTCATTTGATCAGTCAATTAATCAATCAAATTTTATCGATAAGCCTCACAATACTGTACAATATTAACTTAAACCTGCAACAATAATAAAACACAATTTATATACAAAACTTAAACTAGGCTAGAACTAACCTTAAACTGCAGCAATATACTACTTATTACACCAAGAGAAGTAAATTATTTAAAAATTCATTTAATTAACAGTTTGTAGAATTTATAAGACACGTTCTTAGTATATTTTGAAATTTAGTGATAGGTACATTCTTCATAATAATATGTGTGGTTATTCTGTATAAATAGGTTCTTCCCTTGGTGGAAGAGAGAATGTGATGTTAGTGAGCTGTTAGACTGTGGCACCATAATATTTTGATTAAATCTAGTGGTATGGTTATGTACATCACTTCTTTTTCGAAAATATACTTTTAAATTGTAATTAATAATAATAATAATAATAATAATACATTTATTGTTTCAACCATTCAACAGTTAAGTACAAACATTTTACAAAAATGGCAAAAAATGAAAAAAATGGCAACAATAGGCCTTGGTAAGGCAGACATCCAGAGGACCCAGATACTGTTCAGGCCTTAATTTAATATTATAATTTCATATAATACATAACTACAAATTAATATAATAATTACTCCAAGCGAAGTGCATTAAATTTAAAAATAAATATGTTTAATGATTTGGCTAAAAACTAGAGATAGGATGGGTGGGGGGGGGGGGGGGGGGGTGGAGAAGCAGAAAATAAAATAAAAAAACGAAATTTATACTATAGGTACTAACTCTGCATGGTCATTGCAGCGAAAATAAATGATTTCTAATACTATTTTTAAAACTCAAAACGGATTGGTTTGTATTTAAGGCCCTTACAGCATTAATGCAAGAAGCGACACCATAGGAGAAAGACCTTTTATAAATTTCTTTGCGGTGTTGGGGTACGGTCAGATAGTGCCTACGGCGTAGATCTAAATTATGTACGTCTGTTCGAAGCCTCTCCAACAGCGACTCATGATTGACATAGTCAAAGGCCTTTGCCGAGTCACAAAACACTACCAGAGTAAATATTTTATCTATGTTACTATAGACATTCTTCAAGAAAAAGTACACCGCATTTTTTGTCGACTTTTTAACTTGAAAACCAAATTGTTTTTTTGAAATTAGTTTGTTTTGTTTTATAAACGAATTTATTCTTGACTTGAGTATCTTTTCAAGTATTTTAGATAAAATAGGCAGTAATGAAATAGGTCGGAAGTTAGTGAGATTTTTTTGATTGCCACCTTTCGGGAATAGACTAATTACTAATATAGATAACCTTCCTGAAATGATTTATTTATTATGCAACTTATAACCTCAAGGCAAATATCGGGCAGTTCTACAATAACGTTGACAGTAATTCCATCTATACCACAAGTTGATTTATTTTCGAGATTGTTTATTATGTCAGATATTTCAACAGAGTTCGTTGGAACAAAATGAAAACTTTTCGAGTTATTTATTTTATTAAGTTTAAGAAAGTTGTTAGAGGAGTTTTTGTGTTTACATTACTTGCAGATTTTTAGAGATTGAACAAAAGGAGTATTTAAACAATTAGCAACGTCTACAGGTTGAGTTATGTCTAAGGATTTTACAGTTAGATCTAAATTATGTACGTCTGTTCGAAACCTAATTTTTTGGTATAAGTACGCGGGTGTTTTAAACTTAATTATCTTAAACGCAAATGTGGTGAAATGTAGTTTAAATCTGTTATTCATATTTAGCCATCCTGCAGTAGCGAGATAAGGGGAAATATGGTTTCTTCGCTTTATACCGTATATTAATCTAAGGCATGCATTTTGAACCTTTTGGATTCGGTAACGATCGGCAGCATCCAAACAGGGTACATATACTCCACTGCAATGGTTAAACTGTGACAGAACCAAAGTATCGCACAACAATTTCCGAGTTTCGTGAGGAAGGGAATGTCTATTACCATAAATAAGCTTTAGATTGCCATATGCAGATCTTAATTTAGCTGTCACGTGTTCTTTAAAGCGCAATCTAGAATCGATCGTTAAGCCCAGACTTTTACACGAATCACAGTAAGGTAACGGTACATTATTTAATTTGATTGTCATATTGTTCTTCACAAAGTTAATTTGGCTTTCATTTCCGAATAAAATTACCGAAGATTTGCTAGGATTGAGTTTTAGGAGATGATCTGTGGCCAAATTATAGAAGTTGGTTAAGTCTGACATAATAGCAATTTCGGCCGCATTTAGTTCATCCTCGCGAAACGAATAGTAAATTTGACTGTCGTCCGCGTAAAAGTGGTAATTGCAATGTTGGAGTGCATTAAGGAATTTCGAGGTATATATAGTATACAAAAGGGGAATTTATGTAAGAGACTCAGGGTATCGAAAGGTAAAACATCGAATAAAGTTAGTATATCTATTAAGTTTTCTAAACATGATGTCCTACTCGAAGCAATTTCTATTAGTCTGATTTCTTTTTTTTTGTAAGAAAAAATTAAGTTGGTTTTTCATCCTGCAGCAAAACTCCAAAATTATAGACAGTATCGAAAATAGGAGTTGGAAAGAGCATAATAATAAGTAGCAGTTTCTTGATTTAAAGTCTTTCTTGTCGTTTTTATTGCAAACGGTCCTAATGCGAATTTTTTTGTAACAATATTTATATGAGCATCCAACTTTAAGCCATTATCGATAGAGATTCCCAAAAACTTCATTTCCGATACCATACTTAGTCTAGTGCTCTGAATTTCCGCGTTTAAACTACGTGATAATCCTTATTTACTTCCTGCTGTATATGTCTGCGTTGTTATTAGACCAATATAGAGTGGTATCGTCTGCAAAGAACGTAATATAAGCTTTCACTGGAAGGCATGTCACCTCCTCAAGACAGAGAAAAAACAACAGAGGGCCGAGCACTAATCCCTAAGGCACACCGCTTATTATTGGAGCAGTTTCGGAGTAAATAGTATTGCAGGAAGAAGCATATACTTTACTTATTTTGTTTGACCAAAAATATCCGAAACCAATCCCTAATTACCTCTCGAAACTCATAGAATATTAGCCTCTCCAACAGCGACTCATGATTGACATAGTCAAAGGCCTTTGCCGAGTCACAAAACACTACCAGAGTAAATATTTTATCTATGTTACTATAGACATTCTTCAAGAAAAAGTACACCGCATTTTTTGTCGACTTTTTAACTTGAAAACCAAATTGTTTTTTTGAAATTAGTTTGTTTTGTTTTATAAACGAATTTATTCTTGACTTGAGTATCTTTTCAAGTATTTTAGATAAAATAGGCAGTAATGAAATAGGTCGGAAGTTAGTGAGATTTTTTTGATTGCCACCTTTCGGGAATAGACTAATTACTAATATAGATAACCTTCCTGAAATGATTTATTTATTATGCAACTTATAACCTCAAGGCAAATATCGGGCAGTTCTACAATAACGTTGACAGTAATTCCATCTATACCACAAGTTGATTTATTTTCGAGATTTTTTATTATGTCAGATATTTCAACAGAGTTCGTTGGAACAAAATGAAAACTTTTCGAGTTATTTATTTTATTAAGTTTAAGAAAGTTGTTAGAGGAGTTTTTGTGTTTACATTACTTGCAGATTTTTAGAGATTGAACAAAAGGAGTATTTAAACAATTAGCAACGTCTACAGGTTGAGTTATGTCTAAGGATTTTACAGTTAGATTAATTATTTGTTTTTTGTTATTGTTTCTACCACAAAGTTAATTTATTATATTCCGTGTTTTCCTTTTATTTTATTTTTGAAATGAGTTGCTTATATTTTTTAAAGTAATTGAGAAAAACTTGATTTGAAGTAAATTTACTGATATACGCAAGTGATCGTTTATTTTCGTAGGAAATCCTAATTCCTGGTGTAATGAAAAATTTAGACTTTCCATTTTGAGTTTTTGTTCAAGAAAAGGATTTCTCTATGGCATTAATAATATTATTTTGAAAGAAAGTAATTTTTTGATTTAAAGGGATGCCAACTATTGAGAGCCAATCAATGTTAGACAGAATGCTTTTGAATTTGCCTATATTTTTTCCGGAATAATCAAGATATGGTTCATCAGAACGATCACTGCTCATACCGTTTTGGGTAGAAACTGTTCCCATAACAACCTCGTGATCACTTAAGTCAGTATTCATATATAGTTTCAATACTCACTGAATGAAACCTGCTGTTACAAAAATAATCAATTGTGGAAGCATTGTTTTTTGTAATTCTTGTAAAGCAATTTACTTGCATTTTGATATCATGAGTCAAAAAGACACAATTCAATTTTAACATTTGTTTAGTGTTATGGTTAATGTTAAAATCTCCCGTTAGGATTATGGTAGCTTTATGGGGCATCCCAGTTAAGATAGAGTTGAGATTGTTACAATAAATATCAGAATTTCCTTGTGGAGATCTATACAGTGATGGGCTAAAATATCGAACAAATTCATTTAAAAATCAGGTATTAATTTTTTGAAAAAACGCTCGGACACGTCGATTATAATTTTTTCTTCCGAATTTTTTGCCTCAAAAAGAAATTATACAGGGTGTGTCAAAAATTAGATGTTTCAAAATTTTTTTGTATTTTAAATAGAACCCTATTTTTTTCAGTCAAATTTTGAGTTCTACGTCAAATTCTGCGCATAATTCATGTAGCATACCCTATTACCCTATCCTTATCTCTAACGGTTTTAGAGAAAAATTACATCATAAAATGAAAATTATTTTATTAAGTGTTGAAAATGCCAACCATTAACTTCTTGACAATATGCCAATCTACTTAAAACCCTTCTAAAACATTATTTACAGTATTTTCATTAATTTGCCTAATTTCATATCTAATTTTAAATTTTCAGTCTTCCAAATTTTGTGGTTTATCCTTTTAGGTACACTTTTGATTTCAAATAACCCCAAAGAAAGAAATCCATTGGTGTAAGATCGGGAGATCTTGCAGGCCATTCTATGGGTCCTCTTCTACCTATCCATCTTTCGGGAAATACAGTATATAAATACTCTCGTACTTGTTGAGCAAAATGAGGCGGAGCACCATCCTGCTGAAACCAAATAGACGCTTCTGGTAGATTAGGTTGATTCGGATTTGGAAAATCCGCTGCTAGTGTGGGAATTAATTCATTATGAAGAAATTGTAAATACCGGTCTCCTAGTTTTCAATCAAGAAAAAAGGTCCAATAATTCTATCATTTAATATCCCTGCCCAAACATTTACTTTTTGTGGGTTTTGCGTGTGCTGTTCTCTCATCCAACGGGGATTATTTGTACTCCAATACCGAAAATTTTGTCTGTTTACCAAACCATTCAAACAAAACGTGGCTTCATCGCTAAAAAGTATGTTACGATGGAAAAATAGATTTAAGTTGCAAATCTCCATCATAGTTTCACAAAACTGTAGTCGGCGGTCGGGATCATCTTCGTTTAGCTCGTGCAGCAACCTAATTTTGTACGGATGGTACTTTTCTTATATCAATACCCGCAAAACAGATCGTCGGCTCACATCATTATTAAGGGCTACTTCAGTGGATGCACTATGGGGATTATCTTCAACTTCTAACAAAATGTTCAATTTTGTGTTTTCACTACTTTTTGGACGACCTGACCGTAGACGATCCATTACATTCCCTGTTTCCCTGAATTTCTTCTTAATTTTGCTCACTGTAGATCTTGTAATCGGTCGTTCTAGATACTTAGCGCTAAACAAGTTACAAACTTCTTCTTGATTTCTTGTTTTGTCTCCACATCCAATTAAAATTAAAATTTCAATTATTTGAGTTTCATTTAAATGCACCATGATCACCGTTTTTCAAAATTATACCTAAAATTATTTTTGATTGACACATGACTTGCTATCGTAGTGACAGTTCATTTAAATTTACCTGTTTACCTTTAAGTATGTACATGTAACTTTTTTTACAGAAAAATTTCGTTTTATGATGTAATTTTTTCTCTAAAATCGTTAGAGATAAGGATAGGGTATGCTACATGAATTATGCGCAGAATTTGACGTAGAATTCAAAATTCCACTGAAAAAAATAGGGTTCTATTTAAAATACAAAAAAATTTTGCTTTATCTACTCTTTGACACACTCTGTATAATTTCTTTTTGAGGCAAAAAATTCGGAAGAAAAAATTATAATCGACGTGTCCGAGCGTTATCTCAAAAAATTAATACCTGATTTTTAAATGAATTTGTTCCATATTTTAGCCCATCACTGTAGACTGTGGATGTTTAATATACCGGGTGTTGCATCGTCGAGCGGGACATAGGAAATCCCATGTAATTTTAAATGGGGTCAATTATTGGCTTCCCTAATTATTTTAGAGAAAAATTCTATTTAGGTTTATTAAAGAGCACTAAAACCCACATTCAAAAGAATAACTTTAGATATTTTTGATGAGCCCGTTTACGGGTTATCGCCGATTTCTTTTTAACTATTTCTCCTTTTTATGGCCCCTTATTTGCGGGCACCAGTCAAGGTAAAAGATGACTGTCAAATAAAGTTGTCATTTTGAAATGTGTGCTTTATTGTTATATAAACTCTTACATCAAAAATATTAAAGGTGTATTTATGAGTACAAATTAATCTGAATAAAACTAAAATAAAGTATCCAATTACAAGGTTAATTATGACATTTTACATGTTTCAATATTTTACTAATTAATAGGTAGGTACTATTAAATTGTTAGAACTTTAGGGTTTAAGAAGATGTTCAAATATTCCTCAAAATGACAACTTTATTTGACAGTCATCTTTTACCTTGACTGGTGCCCGCAAATACGGGGCCATAAAAAGGAGAAATAGTTAAAAAGAAATCGGCCATAACCCGTAAACGGGCTCATCAAAAATATCTAAAGTTATTCTTTTGAATGTGGGTTTTAGTGCTCTTTAATAAACCTAAATAGAATATTTCTCTAAAATAATTAGGGAAGCCAATAATTGACCCCATTTAAAATTACATGGGATTTCCTATGTCCCGCTCGACGATGCAACACCCGGTATACAAAAGAGTTTTGATGTAAATACTTGATAATTCAAAATATTTTTCAACGTTCATAGCATTGAATCTATCTATTACCTCAGCTGAAATTCCAGTTTTCACCAATATAACAGAATCTCCATGCCTAAAATTAGTTCTTGAGTAAATCGAAGAAGTACCTATGATAATTTTGCAAAACCAGTGTTTCCCGGATTATTAACCAGTAATGTGTCAAACAGACTATATCAGGAAAGTTCACTTCCTCTAATAGAATATAAGGTTTATCCAATTTACTGCGTGCGCTTCGAATATTTAGAGAGAAAATAGACAGTTCATAGCAATTTTCAACTGAAGTTTGTGTTGGGCACCCAATTTTAGTTGCGGTGTTGCACGATTGATGAACCATCTGCTGCTCTACCTGTTTGACCAGTTCGAAAACTTGTAGAACCATTTCGTCCATCTCTGCTAAAGTTATTTCCCTTTTGCTGATGGAATTCTGCAACATAACATCCATTGGGCCAGAAACGAGGTGACATATATTGTTCTCCCAGTTCTATCGGAACCCCCAACCTGTCCTTGATTAGACGAAGGCATTTATTACTATGGAGCTATACTTACATCCTGACATAAGCACTGTCATTAAGCGAAGATCCCGCTAGCTGGACACTTTTAGTATCTATCAGCTGGCGTGGATTGTCGGATCAGGAATTGTCCCATCCGACTATTCCCACTGCTAAATTACACTATTTCATTAGGCAAGGACGCAAATTCGCTTAAATAAGCTCTAAGTATCTTTAATTTTTTTTAAATTAATATTAAATCCGTAGTTTTAAATAAGTATTTCATATCTAAACCGCAGCTTTTATCTGTAATTTTAACATTTTTATTAACAATAAATATTGTACAACACGCCTTTTATGGCGCCTGATACTAAATATTTTGACACTTGTAATCTAGTATTAAAAAATACCCGCTAATACATATTCGAGATAAACTAAGCATTGTTATTTAACAATTATTTATGTAAGGAAACATGCCGAAGTAAACTTTTTAAATGACTATGTTTTAAAAATTGTTTTAACCGATTTAATGTATTATTTATTTTTGCAAGTTCAAATTAGCTGTATTTTTTTGCGTATTTTGGGTTGTATTATTATCCTTTATAAATATCTATAATTTTATGTAATTTGCTTTGGTCGTTTACGAGCAATAAATTAAAAACTAAGATAAAAAATTTAGCAGCTCTGAAGAAAAACCGAAAAAAAAATCTGAAAACATTTTTGGTAATCACGGCATTGTACAGAAATAATGACAAGGAGCCCAGAGATACGATGAATGAAGGAGTTTTCATCAATTTTATACAGGGTGTTCAAAATAAGGTTTCAAAAATGAGTCAGTAAAGACGCATTTTTTTCAAATTTTTCAAATGGAACATTCTTTATATTTTTAACTAATGTAACGTAGAATTCATAAACAAATATTTTTTGCAATACAAACATGTAGGTCATTTCCAGCCGTTTACGAAATAATTGCAAATTTCGTAAGTTCTGTTGTGTAAAATAGTAAAAAGAACGTTTATTTTATCAATTAAACATATTATATGCCTAAACTAATAATATAAACTACAATAAATGTTGAAAATGTCTTCCATTTTGATCTGTGCATAAATGAATATGCTCTTGAAAAGATCTATTTACTTCCCTTAACATTTCTGTTCAAATAACAGCAAAAGAATGTATTAGTAAAGGTTATGCATAAAAATCTTGGTAGGCTTTGAAATACGATAGGGATTCCATTTTAATTAGAATTTGAAGAAGAAGTTGAATTAATTCAAAAAAGTTGTCTTATTTAAGGCTAATAGTACTTAGCGCTTAAGTATAAGATATTAAAATGAATTTTAGGAAAGAGGAGTTAGTTGATATGATTTTTGCACTTGGCGAGAGCGAAAAAAATTGCTTGTTAGCAAGTAGAGTTTATGCGTCACGTTATCCAGAGAGTAGGCTGCCTGACGAAAAAAGTTTTAAAATATTATTATTAAGATTTGTTGAAACTGGTAATGTCGTGTACATAAAAGAAGAAAGAACAAAACCTGTCACCAACGAGGAAAAATAATTAGAATTATTATTAACAGTTACTGAAGATCCACACATAAGCCAAAATAAAATAGGGAAAGCAGTAGATATTAGCGGAAGATCTGTCCAACGAATTTTAAAAAAGCATCGTTTTCATGCCTACCACATTCAATTCCATCAAGCTCTTAGCGATAGAGATTTTCAAATTCTGTGCCTGGACAAGAATGAAATTTCAAGAAGATCCTATGTTTTTCAATTATGTTTTATTCTCTGATGAGGCTACATTTCATAACACCGGTTGTGTAAATAGGCATAACTTTCACTATTATTCCACAGAAAATTGGCGATATATGAGACAAATCGATCAGCAGCATCAGTGGTCTTTGAATGTGTGGGGCGGAATTATTGGTGATACTGTGATAGGTCCATATTTTTTTAATTGTCATCTTAATGGACCAATGTATTTAAACTTTTTACTCGACTTTTTACGATATGATTTACCAGGTTTACTGGCAGACGTTGCTCCATATATTAGAAATAGGATGTGGTTTCAGCAAGACGGAGCTCCGGCGCATTTTTCACGAAATGTAAGAAATTACCTTGATGATACCTTTCGCAACCAATGGATCGGTAGAAACGGACCTACACACTGGCCTGCTAGATCGCCGGATCTAACAAAGCTTAACTTTTTTTATGGGGACATGTAAAGCAAATTGTTTATAATAATCCGCCGACAACTGCCATTGATATGCAGCAAAAAATTGGAGACGTGTTTGGTAGTATACCACCTGAAATGTTAAGGGCAGTAAATAGATCCTTTCAAGAGCATATTAATTTATGCACAGATTAAAATGGAAGACATTTTGAACATTTATTGTGGTTTATAATATTAGTGTAGGCATATAATATGTTTAATTGATAAAATAAACTGCAACGAGATTGTTGAAGTGAGGTTAATTTAAAGAGAATAATGATATTAAAGACTTATAACCGAATATTAATTAATATTAAAAATCATAACTATTGTTGAAATCAAATGGAACAATTTAAGGAACTCGATATTAGGTATATAAAATATATACAGAATCAATTGATCTTTAGTTGATTGATCAATTGAATCTAGTTTTTTTTTTGTCGGAAAGAAAAAACATTTGGGAATTTTTATTTTCTTATTTTGATGTTCCTGGTAAAACATCACATAAGCTATCGGTAATGCCACTATAATGCCACAGTCATAATGCATCTCTGTGTTTTCCACATCAAATCTTAATTGAGGCACAGACAGGGTGTCAGTTTGAAGACTTTCAATGCAAATATCCCGAGTACTACAAAAGTTAGAACAACGCGATTTGGTATAAATGTTATTTGGGTAGGAGAAACTAGAACCACCATACTTTAGTTAAGGGGTCAGTCATCCCCTAGGCGCCCCACACTACCACTTTAAAATTTAAAATGGCACTACCCCCTTTGTTATAGGTACCTCAAATGAAACGTGTCTTACTGAGTAGTATTTGGCTGCACAAGAAAAATTGATAAAAAAGATAATTTCTAACTTGAATAAAATTGAAAATAAAAAAATTGAAATATTATTTTATTTGATTAAATGTTCAAAATGCATTCCATTTTAGTGGCGCACCCAGAAAAGTCCACTGGGAGGGAGGGCTAAAAAAACGACAATTTCTTGATGAATATTTAGGTGTGCTAACCCGTTCAATCTGTTTTTCCCCATTGTATTTCTAAGGTAGGTTTTAAGACGACGAAGTGTTGAAAATGACCTTTCGGGGGTACTTGTTGAAGAGGGTAATGTAGCAAATATTTTTAGCAATATGAATATGTTGCTATACATATCTTTGTTACACAAATTTAATGCATCAATCGCATTTTTTGGAAGCGGTTCACTTGAGTCCTTGAATTTGTGGTACCACAATTCAAACTATGTCATGAGAGTAAGGGAGTTGTTGCATTCCAGACCTTCTTGATAGCATACAGCAATATTCAAAAATTGCACTTTTTGTTCTTTTGTTGGTAAAGTTCCACTTGGTAGAAGGCACATAAAACCCTTGAGAATATTCCTATGTTTACAAAATCTTTCTCTAATACTGGTCAGGAAAGTGTCCACCCAGGGAATGAAAATAGATCTTCTATAATAGACTTCGGCACTATCTGCTGGTATGTTGCTGCCGTGAATTTGTTTTTTGGTTATCCTCGGCATTGTAATTGATACTCCTAAAGATTCCGCTATTGAGTTTGCATTTTCAAATATTTTGTCGAATTCCTCTTCTGAATTCTCCCTTATCTGACCTACTGCTGATTCTACATTGGAGGCTAAGTTTACAGCGGATACTTAGTCAATATTTACAGTCTGAAGAACTTTGCTAAGAACCAGAGAATATCCTAACAATTTTTCAGAACATAAAAGAGATATAATAAATTCTGAATGACGAACACTATTTAAGAGAAGTGATGCATTTGACGATGAGTCATTATCTTCCCACGATTTTACCTCTTCAAGAGCATCAGCTACAGCAGGTAAAAGCTGAACCATAACAAGCACAGCATCGTGTCTCTGTACCCATCTAGTTGGATACAGTTGTTATAATTTGTGCTTCTGCAGGTTTCCCAATGACTTTTTAGTCTGTCCACTAGACCTTGCAATTCTTTACCCCACTTTTTACATACTGCTCTACAACCTAGTTTGCCCACCACTTTCTTTTTTATAAAATGCTGCCAGACCCTAAATTCCTTTCTGCCCCCGCTTGTCATGAGTTCAAATGTTTTTATAGATTAACCCCTAAAGTAAAAATATTACTGATAACTAAAATAAGTGCGTATCGTTTATATACCCGGGCGTTTTCTGCCAGTTATTACAAGCTTCGACAAAGCGGCAAACTTGCAATACTGCGCGGACGAAATTTTCACGTTAATACAAGTTTCGACAAAGGCGCAAACTTGCAAAAACTAAGCGAACGAAATTTGCATGTTAAAACTTCCCCAGTTTTGCTTCGTATCTATACTATTCCTGCCTAAAAATATTTGTTTACTTAACAAAATAAAATATAAGCAGTTAGAAATATTTAAAAATAATAATATTTGTAAAAGCTGGTAAATTTTTTTAAAAAATCAAAAAAAAATCATGATTTTTATCAACCCTGAATAGGTACTGACTTATACATATTTTTACGATTTCTTTCGTTAAGGGGCTGGGGGGGGCTATAGCCCCCTTAGCCCCCCCCCCCCCGTGGGTGCGCCTATGTTCCATTTTGTTGTAAACCATAGTACAACCTATTTTCAAATTAAAATCAGCTGGATATTGCCGGAAATAGGAACTAGGAAAACTTGCTACATTTTCAACAAAATTCAATATTTCAATATACTTATAAATTGCAAAATTTTCCTTTTCAGATTTCGATTTTCCTTCGACATTTTGAAATGCGTGTTTTACACTCAGCTGAACTGGCTCAGATTTCATTTTTTGTAACTTTAATCTATGTAGCGGTGTTTTCAAATGTTGATAGATTTTTAACTTCTTTTCACAAACAATAATTTTTGCACAAGCTTTACAGAAGGCTTCTTCTCCACTAAACTCTAACTCTGGGAAATTTTTAATTCACGAAGACGTTTTCGCCACTTTAGACATTTTGAACACAAATTTGAAATCACTAGTTTCACACTGAAGATACTGAAATCTTTCGACACACTAAAACAAAGTATGTATTATAATCTGATATAAATACAGTTTGTTAAGCAGGTAATAATAAGGCCTCGAATAGGGCATTATTAAATGACAATAAATACCCCCTAACAATATACATGCAAACCCCGGAGACCCCCAATAAATACTTTGTGTATAACTACAATGTAAATATTAATTATTATAAAATTATCTTTAGATTGAAAAATCCCTGAAACAAGTGCCGGATTGGACTGGACCTATGAGTCTACGAGTTTTCATGACCGGGCGCTTTTAATTTTTTGACAACGTCGGAAACATAAAAATATGCTCATAAAATAATAATTTGGGCAAATATGCAAACATATGCACTTTGCATATTATATTCCGCCCTTTAGTTAGAATAGTGGCATTAGTAGCATTTTTGCGATTTTTAGCATTTGGTGTACAATATTTTCGTCAGCGGTTTACCCCTGGATTTTAATGCAGGAAATACTATATCTATAAGTAAACAAAACAAATTATATCTTATTCTAAACATGAATCGGCCCAAGTAGCTATTCGTGGGATTTCTACTATCAGCCCATTCTATCTCCACGCCTTCAAATTGGAAAGTTCGTTGAAACCTACGTACTTATCTTTTCCGATAACATAACATCTATATTTAGTTTACCTGACAATATAAACCTATGTAAATACAGTGGCGGCTTGGGAAGTTTTCTGGTGAGAACTGAGAAGGGATGCAAAACGGAAAAATATTTACGCGAGACGGTAGGCGTGGCCATCGTGCGACCAACGGTCGCGCGACCACACTGCTCTGGAAGCAGTGATACGCTGCGACCTGCATAGTTTATTTCAATTATTTTATACCTAGAGAGGGTTGAATGGCGACGTTTTCTACTCAGGAGGATGAATTGTTCATCGATTTAGTGTCTAATCACCCACCATTATATGACAGCACTCTCCAGGCTTATAGGGATAGTATTGTAAGAGATAATAAAGCAGTTGGAAGCACCCCTCATTTGATCTTAATGTGTATATTGAATCAATTTTTTGTCTTTTTTCTTGCGGTAAAGCCAACACAATTTTATCTTCGTCCTCGTCTTCCAATAAACGTTTTAGTGAATGTTTTCTTACTTTAAGATTGTTAGACATGGTTTTCTGAAACGTACACAATTACTAAATTAAACAAAATGGACCTATCCAAAGTCGCCACGTCGCGCGTCGCGTCGTCTGTATTTGTATGCTACTGGTCGCCGCAGCGACATGCGACCTTTGGTCGCTTGTCGCTCGGTCTCGGTCACTTGTCGCGGTCTGCCGTATCGGAATGCCCCCTTTAGTCACTTCATACACAGGACATACTTATCACAGAAATGTATATTTTCTTAAATGGGACATTCAATCCAATTTATGGATTCACGCTAACATTCTAAATGTATTTTATATAACCTACGTTATAGTTTAACCCAATAGTTGTCAAAATATTCACATTTAAAAATGGGAAATATTTCCAATAGTTTAACATGCACCTGGTAAAATTTACTGCAAGTACACGGAAAAAAAGTATGCATCAGTCGAATCAATTTGCATTTATATTTAGTGATTTGTTTACAAGGTATCATTTAAGTACGTGGCCAAAGTTCAAGGGGTGAGTCTTTGAGTGATTCTAGGACGAAAAGTTTATATATAAACATAGGTCCGGTGTCAAACTTTAAAAAAAAAATCGTTTTTTCGTAAATATCTTAATAATCCTTTAGCCGAATTGCTAAAATTTTGCAGTGTTATTTAGGGTAGTAAGGGGCTAATTTGGCACTAGATTGAAATTTTTAAGTCGAGTGGCGTCCCGGAAGGCACCTTAACTAAGATTTTTCACAAAAAAATTGTGCGCCACTGATTTTTTTGCAATTTTTGTATTTTTCTCGCATTAGTCAACTAAAACTACAACTTTATTTTTGGAATTTTTTTCGTATCTTGCTTTGTTTTTGAGAAAAACATAAAAATACCTTTAATGCAATCAATAAAAAAACTTTTGTGTTTTATAAATAATTAAAAATATTGTATTGTTGCCCATGGACATGGAATAAAGTGATTTTAATTTACGATTAAGCAATTAAAATTAAACGAAATTCGTCTTTTGAATCTTTTCGCTCAGATTAACTGTTTCCGATAAAACAAATAACGTTACTTATTACTGCAGCGTTTTGAAAGTAATAAAAAAGTGAGAGTGCCATGAAAGGAAATCAATTGTTTAAACAAAATTTAACTTTGGCATAACTGACATAACTTTAAACAGTGCATACGTAATTATCTGATCGTAAACATTTGAAGTGTTTTTAAAGAGTTTTAAACTATAAAACTCGTTACTAATATTACAAAAGGGTTCAGTTTACACTCAGAAATGGCCGATATGTATTTTGTCTATATGGAATGGCCCAAGGACATTTTCAGCAACTATTGTAAGTTTCGTGTTACTTATTGTTTAATGTTTTCTTACTAAAAAAAATAAAAAAAATAACCTATCATTTGTTGTAACCCCATAAATAATAGTCTAAAGGATTCAAGTCGGGACAGCGAGCTGGCCAAACTTGGGGACCTGCGTCCAGTCCAGCAATTAGGAAAAGTGTTATCGAAGTATTAACGAGCAACTAGGGTAAATTGAGCTGGGGCGCCATCATGCATGAATCACATATTAGTTCCTATTTGTTGAGGTACGTCTTCTAACAGAACGTCAAGTTCTTCAGATAGAAACTGCGTATAGTAGTTTCCATTTAATCGATGTGGTAATAAGTATGGTCCAATTAGAGAGTCACCAATGATTCCTGGCTATACATTCACGGAAAATTGTTGCTGAAAACGACCGTGTCTAATATTATGAGGATTACCGTCTGCCGAAAAATGTTCGTTATGAAAATTCATAATGGCTTCTCTTGAAAAACAGGCCTCATCAGTAAATAAAATGTTCGGTAAAAAATTGTTGTTATGTGCTACTGTATGCAGCAACCGCCTTGCGCCTACTAAAATCAAACCTTGGCTAAAAATTACGGGGAAGCAGAGCTTGTACACGTTGAATATGGTATAGGTATAGTTGATAAAGATGCAGAACCCTCCAAACAGTTAATATGCTTGTTTGAAGTTGCACTGACTGCTACCTTCCTGGCACTAGTTGAAGGATTATTTTCTATTTCTATAGTCTCTTCCCCACTTCTAACTCAGGCGTGGCCACTGTTGCAGGTCTGCCAGGAAGTTCCATACTACGTTTAAACTTCCAGTCTCACTGAATCTTGCATGGAGCTGTTTAAATGTTGATAACGTTCCTGATAAATTCGCCGAGCTTCTTCTGCATCTCCATTTGCTAGGCCATAATTGAAATGAATCTTGGCCATTTCAGCGTTAGCAAAGGTCTTTATTTTTGACTTGTTATTGACAAAGCAGGTAAATTATACATCGAAACTTACGTTTACCTCATAAAATAATTTTTTTGTACATGCAATAAAGTGGTTTTTAATTTTGTTTTCTGGAGAACGAAGCAAGATACGAAAACAATTTAAAGAACAAAAAAGTTGTATTTTTAGTTGGTAAATCTGAAAAGATTATCAAGATTAGGAAAAGTCAGTTGCCTACATTTTCTTGTCAACGATTTTCGTTAAGGAGCTCCTCGGGACGCCACTGAACTTAATAAATTTAATCTAGTTAGGGTTAATTAAGCCCCTTATCATTATGAATAACGGTACCAAATTTTAATAAAATCGGGAAAAGGATATTTATATTTAAAAGAATTATAAAGACCCGATTTTTTTTTTAATCTTTAACATCCTGTATATCAAGAACGGGGCAACTCCGGACACATATTCATGTGAACTTCTTCTCTTAGAATATCATAAGAAATCGCCCCCTAAAGTTACGTACCATACTTCTGAAACACCCTGTATATTTTACTGTATTAACTTTATTTTCTAAATATAAAGACTGTACAGACCACACAAGAACTTAAATTAAAGATCTGAAAAGGTGTCTTCACCATCACTGAATTCGAAGGATTCGTTTGTGGATTCAACCGAAATAATATGTGGGTTCTAGGTTTCTTCTGTCATGTTGCCTAAGTATTTTTTTTCTTCTTCTGTAATTACATGTTTTATAGCTTTTTGCCAATTTTCTCTTCTGACAGTTAATTAAAATTCTAATAACTCACGTTCATCTTTCATTTTAAATTTGGTGTCATTTTTGGCTACATAGCCTTTCTCTTGTGCCCATATCAACTCAATTGGATTTAATTCACAATGGTAGGGCGGCAGTCGAAGTAAAATAATGCCACATGTTTTTACCATTTCGTCTATCATTTTTTTCAAAGAAGTCGTAGGTAGTTCCCCTCAACCTCAAAGCCTTTAATGGTTGCTGCCGTTATCTAAGACTATGACAGAATTTCCTCATAAAAATCTGATAATCTTTAGTCAATTTTGACTCAAATTCAAACAAACCACCGTTTACAAATCAATTTTCACTACCTATATGCCTTGTTATTAACCTGCAACCCTTACCTGCAAGTATTTTCAAACCAGTAGACAAACGTTCCAAGTACTTGACGAGAACTTTAAATATTTTTATCCTACCATAATAATATCTTTTGCACTGAATATTCTTCGTTGAGGCAGATTTCGTCTAAATATAAAATGTTCTTTTATCTATCATATTTTTTTGGATAAAGCGGTTAAATAGTCAACTTTTTTGGTAATTAACTTGTTCCTTATCACTCGCATTTAGATTCAAATATTTTTAACAAGAAATAAAAATAAAATAAGTCATACGCACGGTTATGTCAATTTATTTTAATTTTGTATTTCAAATTCAATAAAATTAAATCGGAAATAATGAAAATATAGGAAGCCTGTTTCCATTATAGGTGGGGCACCATGTATATTTAAGTGCGCTAGCATTGTTGGATATGTAAATGTATTGATTGGTTTAAGTAATAAATATATTTTTTACAACTAACTTGAGAAATCACCATTATTCTCCAATGGGAAGTAAAATTTCCCTACTCAGGGAAATTATGATAATAAATAATCACCTAGATAAATGATGAAAAGCTTTCTATGTAATGAAGTTAAGTTACACACGATTTTAGTATTCTTACTCGCCGTTTCTTTAACATGTTTTTGGTTTTGAGCCTTGACTAACTAATGAAAAAATTTCGCAAAATAATATCAAACTCTTAATTAAACAGGAATTTGTATCATGAATCGGGAAATATTTTAAAAGGAAACTATCATATACAGGACCACAATTTTTTTTTCAAACTGACATTTAAAATTGCATTTCTATAGTTTTATTTTTCCCAATTGATTTTCAAAATATTTTAAAAATTAGGCAAAAATGGCTAATATTAAAATCTAAATAATTAAATATGTAATAATTTAGTGTTAGTAGCAGAAAAAATCTATACAGAGTGGCAAAAAAGTCGCGCATAATGCCTGTAACTCGTATACGACAAAGTGACCTTTATGAAAGTAGTTCAGTAAATTTTATTATTCCCCACCTTTCTACCTGCACGAATTTTTTCTGTCATTTCTGGTTTGGTTGCCATGTGCATATTTGGATTCTACTGAGAAAACTCTGAATTTTTTATATTTCAAATTTTTATTTATTTAAAATTGTAACAAACTTTATAATTACAAAATAAATAGCCTAGAAAATTGAACGACTTAACATCGGAATAATAAACAATTGAAACATTTTTAGTAGATCAGGTGTTCAAAATGACCACTACTTTCTGCTGAGCAGAACGCCAGTCGATCCCTGAACCCGTCTACAACGTTTAAACGGAAGTCCTCTGGAATGGCCCGAATTTCAGCACTAATTCTAACTTTTAAAGATTCTAAGTCATTTGAACGGTTAACAAATGTTTTGTTCTTTAAGTGTGCCCTCAAAAAGAAGTCGAGCGGGGATGGCGCTGGCCAGCACCGCTTCTGCCTATCCAACGTCCTGGAAATTGTTCGCTTATGTATTGTCTAACATTTGCTGCATAATGCTTAAATGCTCCATCTTGCTGGCACCATACCTGTTCGTTTATGCCATTATTTACACCCGGCAAAACCATTCTGCAATAAGGAATTATGCTATTCCTGAGGAGGTCCAGATATTTTTCGCCATTCAAATTATCATCTATGAAAAAAGGTCCCACAATATGTCTACCAACTATGCCCGCCCAAACATTAATTTTTCGGGCCTCTGAGTATAACCATCTTGGAACCAATGAGTATTTTCGGCAGATCAATAACGATAACTGTGTCTATTAACAATGCCATTTAAATTGTAGGTAGCTTAATCCGGAAAAATGATTTTTGTTGCGAAGTTCATATCGGTATTGCATATTTCCATCATCAGCTCAAAAAATTCAGCTTTTCTATCAAAATCATCCTCGTTTAACTCGTGCACCAACTTTGACTTGTAGGGATGCAACTTTTCCTGCTTAGACAAGTTCTTCACTGAGTGATGAGACACATTAAAATCCATTGCCATTGGCATGGATCATTGTGTTGGATTTTCATGTATTGAGAGCATGATAAAATATCAAAAGCTTTGTCTCCACCGGGTACTGTTTTAGGTCGAGCTGATTTAGCGGCTTTCCTAAGACTGCCTGTTTCTTGAAATTTCTTTACCAATCGACACACACCGTGACTGATTTATTGGAGGCCTATTTGGATATAATTCATTGAAAAGTTAACAAACCTGATCTTGCGATCACTTTATATTTCCGTAATCGCTCATTATTAAAATTTTAACTCGTTGTTTCTCATTCAGATTAACCATAATGTTAACAAATTAGAAATCAGACAACAGGAAATTAAACAGGAACTCAAAATTGACACCTCTTATGTCGCTGTCATGAAAACACCTTGACTCAACTGGTGGGTGATAGGTAGAAATAGTTATAATTAGGAAGTTTTTCATTTTTGAGCTGTCATTATCTCGGAAACGCTTGCAGATAGGTGAAAATTTGAAATACAAAAACCTAATTTTTTCAAAAATTGTTCAAATATAACTGTTAATTACAATTTTAAGTAAAATATAAAAATGAGTTAATGTAATATGTATTATGTATTTTAATTCTGAACCTCGTTTTGAACACATAAAAACAACGCATTCCTACAAAAAGTACAGTGTTCGAGACGTAAGAAAATCACATATTTCTCACTTGTTGTACAATATACTATCTTCGGTCCAAATATCTTGAAACTGTCGATTTTCATCTTCAACCTTACGACTACGTTTCTTGCTAGGGCCTGATTTATCCATATCAAAATTGATATTATATTGTTACGTAGGTAGAAGCCAAGTTCGAACGACGAAATATTTACTCGTCACAGATTACAGTTCTCAATCAGTATAACGTTCGCTTGTCCGTAGTTAAAACTTAACTTCCCCGGTAGCTGGCGATGCGTCGTATTTATACGAGTTACCAAACATCGAGAACCTTCCACTTTGTTCGGGGATACTACCGACGTGTTTCGCGAATCTTAAAGTAATCTAGTTGATGCGACAGATTTCTAGTCTCGTAACAATATGCTTAGAGCGGAGCGCGGCGAGTAGAATACTTTTAAAATTCGTTGGCAGGCCGCATAAATATCGCTTTTAAAATTCGTTGGCGGGCCGCATAAATATCGACAGCGGGCCGCGGTATGTGCATCCCTGCTATACAGGGATATGCATACGTCTAATTGTTTTATGTAATATATTTGAACTCCATACAAATTAAAAATTTATGGAAATTCAAACAGAGTAATACGGCAACAATGTTGTGTTTTGTACCACATTCCTTAAATTTCGTTCGTGGCTGTAGACTCGTGCGTCGGACCATACTTACCCATTTATCCCATAATTTAACGTCAAGACAATTTAAGCGAGATTTTACTGTCTTTCGGCCTTTATTTTAGTGAAGCTCCAATATTTAAAGTTTCCATGTACAGTACAGTTGTTTGTATTTCTTTTTAATGCCCAAATTGGTACCGTTGATCTTTGCCAAACAAAAACAGAAATGTTTGTTTTTTATTATGTCAAACAGAAATCGACACATGAAAGGTGAACCAGAATTTATCGTTTTTCGATATCCCGCCCAGAGAAATTGAACTGCTACAATTTTTTGCCGGTATTTGCTTTTGTATCGTGTTTGTTTTGCATTTGTATTTATGTGCTCTTTTTGTACGTCAAAGCATGGGAAATATTTGCAATTTTATCCGCATTCCAATCCTCATCTTCTACTAATTTTAGGATCACTCATTTTGGAATTGAATGTGGCGTTTCTGTTATTGAACTATCTCAATTATTTACAAGCTGGTTCTTATTGTGGTCCTACTATAAACTTAGTAAAATCCCTCAGGGATAGGGATTCATAGTAAAATTAACAAGTTTATTTAAAATTAATTAAATAATAACCTCAACAGCTGTTACGTTACATTTTACCATACCTTTTCACAAAGACAAGCTGCATATTTATTTTGACCTATATTAATCCCACATCACTTATAGAAGAGACTATTTTCACTGAAGCAGCATTATGTCAATATTCTATAATAATTGGTGACAGCAGTTTTTTTTTTTTGGATATTAAAAAGGCATTTGACAGCGTCTGGTATAAAAGCATTCTTTTTAATTATATTTATATATACAGGGTGTTATATAATAAGTGTCCGATATTTTACAGGACGATTCCTCAGTTATTCATAACGTGAAAAGTTCATATACGCATGGACCCTTTATTTTTGAGATACAGGGTGTTACAATTTTTAACAGGAACAAAAAATATGTACGCCACTGCCGTTTTCTCTTTTGATAAAACTGTTATGTGAGCAGTTTACTGGCTAATGCAAAGTATATTTTCATAGTTTTTTGATTTCGGCTTTGTTTAGGAGATAAATTCTATTTTATCAAACTCTGATATGGGCATAGCGATATGCAAATAAATTCCATTTATTTCTTTATTATTCTTTTTCTCGAAAACGATTGCTCGTAGCGACTGCTACCAAGTATGCCTTTATCATGTGAAAATGATGAAGAAATCCATTATTTTGCCTAAAAGTGTAATAAAAGCACATAAAAAAAGGTTACGACTCCTCAAAAGAGCAAAGAAGACACGTAGGTGGCGCCCTCTATAAGTGGAAGCCATACTAACATCAAATTCGAAATTCGCATTTTAGAAAACCCCTAGATACCAATTTTCGTCCAAATACAGGCATTATTTCAAAAATTATTTACGAAAAGCAAAAATAAAAATAAATTTTTAACACACTGTATCTCATAAACGAAGGGCTTGCGGACCCATGCTTATATGAACTTTTCACCTTATAAATAGCTGAGGAATCGTCCTGTAAAATATCGGACACTTATTAAATAACACCCTGTATACCGGGTGTTGCATCGTCGAGCGGGACATAGGAAATCCCATGTAATTTTAAATGGGGTCAATTTTTGGCTTCCCTAATTATTTTAGAGAAAAATTCTATTTAGGTTTATTAAAGAGCACTAAAACCCACATTCAAAAGAATAACGTTAGATATTTTTGATGAGCCCGTTTACGGGTTATCGCCGATTTCTTTTTAACTATTTCTCCTTTTTATGGCCCCGTATTTGCGGGCACCAGTCAAGGTAAAAGATGACTGTCAAATAAAGTTGTCATTTTAAAATGTGTGCTTTATTGTTATAAAAACTCGTACATCGAAAATATTAAAGGTGTATTTATGAGTACAAATTAATCTGAATAAAACTAAAATAAAGTATCCAATTACAAGGTTAATTATGACATTTTACATGTTTCAATATTTTACTAATTAATAGGTAGGTACTATTAAATTGTTAGAACTTTAGGATTTAAGAAGATGTTCAAATATTCCTCAAAATGACAACTTTATTTGACAGTCATCTTTTACCTTGACTGGTGCCCGCAAATACGGGGCCATAAAAAGGAGAAATAGTTAAAAAGAAATCGGCGATAACCCGTAAACGGGCTCATCAAAAATATCTAAAGTTATTCTTTTGAATGTGGGTTTTAGTGCTCTTTAATAAACCTAAATAGAATTTTTCTCTAAAATAATTAGGGAAGCCAATAATTGACCCCATTTAAAATTACATGGGATTTCCTATGTCCCGCTCGACGATGCAACACCCGGTATATTCTCTTTAAAAGTATCAACTTCCGTGTTCAACCTCTTTAATCTGGATTGTCAAGCATTTTTTGGAAAAATACAAAATATTGTCAAAGTAAATGGAGTTTTTTTAACACCATTTTCTTATGAGCAGGGAACACCTCAGGGCTCACCACCATCACCCCACTTATATAATGTATTTTCTTTCGACATATTATTATTTCTAGAGCTAAATCAAGTTTTTCCGGAAATACCCAATTTAATACAGTTTGCCGATGATGCTTTTATGATAGCTCACCATAAAAAGTGAACCAAAAAAGCGCAATCATTACAAATTGCACTTAATGCGGTTATAACCTGGTTCGAAAATGGAAATTGGGAGTGCATCCAGAAAAAAACACAGTTTATAATTTTTCACCTTAAAATTAAAAATTCAACTTGAACCACCAAAGAAACTCATAGACACATATTAAATAGGGGCATCTATTTTAATCAAAGACTGAATTTTAAACATCACCTAACAATTATTATAAAGAAGAAGATGATAACCAGAAGTAAACATTTCAGACGTCTCACTTTTAAAAACTTAATAAAGGAATTAATTTGAAAACTGTTTCACATAAAAATAAAATGTTGGCTTAACAGATGACGGAGTATGGACAAGTAATTTTCAGCTCTTGTAGAAGACTTGTCGTTAATATTGAAGAAATAGCTTAAAGAACAAGTTCTCGCAAAATTGCAAAGATGAGACACCCTGCCAAACAGCAGCACGATCTATCTAATGAATGCCTATATGAAAAGTTGAACCAATTATCCAAAGATTTCACCGAGTTCCAATCAGTGCACCAGAAAAAGACAATTTCCAGAAAGGACAGTTTTTGAAATACTGACGAACTAATAGTTTTTTTTTATTATTTCTTTAGTACAGGGTGTCTACTTTTCGACACTTTTGACGGGTATCTCCGTTATTAGTACAGATAGAATGATTCGGTTTTCGCAAACCTGTGCCACTTTTTTGTGAAACAAACGAAGCCCAAAACGGATGTATCATGCCCAACTTGGTTTATGAGATACAGGGCGAAATTGAAAAAGGTGCATTTTCAGCCACCCCTTGTATTTCAGTCATCTTATACCCTATCGAAAATATAAAAAGGGGGTGTTATACAGTTTCTTACGCAGAATTCAGTGGCGTAGTTAGTATTTTTCCAGGTATCCCTAATTTTGAGAAATATACCAAAGTTGTGTTTTTTTAAATAGAACACCCTGTATATTTATTCTTAGTTGCATTCTGCTTACTGAGAGCTTTCCAAAAATATATAATAGTTGGCACTTTGTTTTACCAGGATGGTTCAAATTTATATTTTTTAAATAACAAGCTTTAAATTGACAGTAGGCCTTGAATTTGGTTTCACTAGAACAATGAAATTGTGGTATTAAATACATACTTTTTATTTATAAATATTGTTGAAAATGGTTGCCATTCTCCCTAATACAAAGTTTACACATTTCTGTAATTCGTCTCAAGGCGTTTAAAATTATTATTGGATGGTCTTGTAGAAATTGAAATGCTAAATGGGTAGCCTGTTGAAGTTCCTCTACAGTTCTGTGTCTGGTCTAGTATATCTTGCTCTGCAAAAACACCCACAGAAAGAAGTCCAACACCGATGGATCGAGCGATCTTGGTGGCCATCTTATAGCTCCATTTGTGCCTATCCATCTTTGTGGAAAACTATTTTGTAGAAAAGCCCTTACTACGTGAGAGTTATGACTCGGCGCACCATCTTGTTGGAAGACCTCCCTAATAAATACGGTAAGTTATTTGATTACCTAATATGAAGCAAGAACCACCAAATCCAAAGCGCCCTTGCTGCTCCTTTTCGAAAATAACATGTTGATCTTCTTCAGACCAATGTCTTGTATTATGTCGGTTAAAAATTCCGGCACTAGAAATGTGGCTCTCATCGGACCAGATTACCAATCTTCCAAAATTGGCATTGGTCCGGATTTGTTCTGTATAATGACAGAAGATTAATCGCCGATCTGCATCTCCAGGATGTAAATTGTGCACAATTTTAAATTTGTATGGATGGTATTTATATTTTCTTAAAATTTTTTGTGACCGACTTTTATCTATAATACCAATTTCTTTTTCTATATTTCTGCAGGAAGTTGAAGGAGTAACGGTTGCATAAGCCAAAACATTTACTTCATCTTTTTCTCTATTTTCCTTATTGTATGTTTTAGGCCGAGGCTGTGTAAAGGTTCCATGTTCAATTAAATTTTTCTTTAGAATGGAAAATTTATCTGGAAATGGCTGCCTTCTCTCAGGATATCTATAAAATAATGATGATAATAATAAGAAGCTGCTTAAACAAACACTCCGCATAACTATAAACATGGTCGTTGTAGAAATTTTCGATCGCAAATAATAATATATAATTTTACCTATTGAAATATAAATCGGCAGCTGCATTGGGGTTTTCATGGCTTTGTATAAAGCATACCAGCATATCGTATTTTTCATAATTCTCATACTTTTGGGCCATCGTTAAAATTTAACAATAACACTTAATATATAAATTATCAGTAACTTTTTAAACTCTAATGACATAAATACAATTCTGCATGACAAGAGCTAAACGCTATTATGAAACTTTCGTTTTATAGCCTGGATAAGTCAAGGCCATAGTAGATGTTTTTGTTTATTTAGAAAACTACTTTTTACTATTGTAAGTATTAAAAAACTTTAAAAATTTTAAATCAAACTATAAGGTAATATTCATGGTGTGTTGTATCGTCAATAATTTATTTTTATTAAAACCAAATCCAAGGCCTACTGTCAATTTAAAGCTTGTTATTTAAAAAATATAAATTTCAACCGTCCTGGTAAAACAAAGTGCCAATTATTATATATTTTTGGAAAGCTCTCAGTAAGCAGAATGCAACTAAGAATAAATATACAGGGTGTTCCATTTAAAAACCACAACTTTGGTATATTTCTCAAAAATGGGGATATCTGGAAAAATACTAACTACGCCACTGAATTCTACGTAAAAACTGTATAACACCCCCTTTTGATATTTTCGATAGGATATAAGATAACTGAAATACAAGGGGTGTCTGATAATGCACCGTTTTCAATTTCGCCCTGTATCTCATAAACCAAGATGGCCATGATACATCCGTTTAGGGCATCGTTTGCTTCACAAAAAAGTGGCACAGGTTTGCGAAAACCGCATCATTCTATCTGTACTAATAACGGAGATAACATAACACCCAATATCACGTTAAGAGGAAATGATAATTTTTGTGAGGTACTATTTTTAAAGAAGATTAAAGGCTGAAGGACCTGGGTCGATAGCCTTTCGGACTTTTGTCTAATAAAAATGTTATAATGAATAATAAAAGATTTAAACTTATTTATTTACAAACTGGAAAAGCTTCTTAAATCTGTTACATTTATCATAGATCAACTTACCATTTATAAAACATGAGACTACTTAATTTCATTAAATTCGTTCGTAAATCAACATACAGAAATAAAATGTTGCTAACAAAAATAAAATAAAAATAATTTACTACTTGACTGAACAAATATTTTTGTGTTTGTGTGTTTTCGAAAATAATTGCGCAAAACTATGGGGTATCAATAATGCTGCTTTCTAATTTTGATCTTATTTTAGAATAAATTACCCCTGCAGAAGAAAAACATGTTTCTGTCTCGACGCTTGTCAGCGGAATAGTTTTTAAATAGTCGCAGGCTAGTTCAAGATTAATGTTAGGATCGCCACCTTCATTTAACAAATCTATTTCCTGGTAAATGATTTTCTTACTGCGTTCCTACTGACACTGGCTTTTATAAACATTGTAACTGTTGTGACAATAACTTTAAAGGATTTTGAAGTAGTCGGAGGCTTGTTACAATTAATCGCTGATATCATGCGAGTAAAACATCAGCGACAAATATTTTAGTTATTTTTAATTTTAATATATTCAACCTGTACCCTGTAAGCAATATCCGTGATCCGTACAACGTTTATCTCGATCGAGGTTTGCTTAATGAAGTAAGTAATTAGATTAAAACTGGTTTTACGAGAAATTTTTATTCAGACCAAATTTTTATCAAGAAAATGCTTCACATTTTTTTATTTTTCAATTTTTCTGTTCTTCTTAAGCTAATCCTCACAATTATTATTCGATTCGGAAATTTTCGATTTAGAAATCTCTCAGCATAAATTCTTCTTGCTTCCATATTATAATAGTCCATATTAAATTCTTAAGTTTATTTGTTTATAATAATAACGAGAATATTAACTATAGATAGCGAATAAACCTGCAAGATGGGCGACATATCATGTGACAAAAGTCATATTCCAGCTATTTAATTTTTTGGTTGTCAATCTCTGCCAAGATAAATAAGAGCTTATTGT
Organism: Polydrusus tereticollis; assembly: GCA_963920685.1. NCBI lineage: Eukaryota > Metazoa > Arthropoda > Insecta > Coleoptera > Curculionidae > Polydrusus > Polydrusus tereticollis. The sequence goes on along the minus strand of OY987332.1, from coordinate 40,758,291 downwards.
TTCTTTCTCCAGCTTTTTGTTCTCGTTCTGTGCTTCTGGATTTTTTTACTCAAAATAGCCCTCTCAGATGGGTCTCTTGTCTGTTGCCATCTTCTTCTAGCTTTACTCTTTACGTTGACTAGTTGCCTGCTTTCAACTGGATAATTTATTCCTTTGATTATATGAACGACTTCTTTGGGATTATTGAAGGCAGCCTCTTGTACAAGTATGATAAAGTTTTCGGCGTCTTTTTCTAGTGGCTCGGTTGTTCGCAAATTAACATTCAAGTTTAGAGTATTTTGGAGGTGGATTCTAAAACTTTTCCACTCAGTGGGTCTGTTTACAAAAGTAGGTGGGGCGGTTCTTTCAATTGTCCTCAATGTTAAAATGATAGCTATATGGTCTGAATCCAGGTCGCAGTTTTCTTTGACCTCAAGTAGGTAGGCTTACCGGTTGAGAGGCAATTACAACCATTTTCTTGAACGGCTTTTCTTAAGTCATTACCTTTAGTTGTGGTGAATCTTGATCCCCAATCCACATACTAACTGACCAACCTGAACTAACCCAGTATACCTTTCGGCAAGATGTTGAAGGATCTTGTAATTTTCTTTTTTTTTAATTATATATAGCTGGATAGCAGACTACTCCCACCCTTAATTTCTGTTTAGTTGACTTGATTTCGAACACTCATAATTGAATATTTTCATGGTGTAAATGACATTCTTCAAAATGATTGGTTCCTTAATTATAACCGCACTACCACCTCTGAATTGATTATCTGGGTATAATAAAATATACCTTATATCCTCCTATCTTATTGAAAGATTGATTTGTCATATGTGTCTCTAAAATAAGACATACATCTATATTCTGAGTGTTAAGAAAGACTTCTTTGCAATATTTTTTGTTCAGAATACCATTGATATTCCATGTATCTATTCGTAGGCCACATTGTTCCGTAACATTTATTTCTGTTTGGGAATAGCTCCAATGTTTTTGGCCTCTAATGTGGCGAGCCTCTCATTTAGTGGATCAAACGTCTTTATAGTCTGTATCATCTGCATTATGGATTGTTGCTCATTTTTAACTGGCACCCCTAAAACTTTATCGCCAATTTGGGGCGCTTGTGCATAGGTAACCTTATTAGTTGTATTTTTGGTTTTTGGGTACAAATTTTCTTTGTTCCGTATTTTTATTTTTTTTTTGTCTTCTTCTTTTTTGCAACTGCTTTGTTAGAGTTTTTCAAAATGGCGGCAATATGCGAGTGGGCGGAGACACAATATCTTGGTTTATGTCTTCTCGCACGTCCCTCAAGGTTTTGATAAAAAAAAAATGAAAATCACAAACTTTGTAAAAAATAAGTAAAAATATCAAACTTACTGTAGAAATCCCGGAATGCAATCCATACTAAGGAAGTTCTTTTTGTAAGTTGATGACTTACTGACTGTCAAAGGCTTGGTAGTGCACAAACTGTCCTCGTTTTTTTTTTGTTATCGAAGTCCTTCGGCAATAGTAAGTATGAATAAGTGGTATCCTATCTTCGCTTAAAGGTGAACACCCAGCTTAATCCTTCTTATCGACCAGGAATCTATTGTAACGTTGTTACTTTCAGGTTGTTCTGGTTATGTTGTTTCATGCGTCTTAGAGCCGCAATTCCGTAGATCTACCTCTGTGCGCAAAAACGCTTTTAATTGTAAGGTTATGTTCTCTCGGATATGGCCTACCTTCTGTGACCTTTTCGGTGGGTTCTTGGGTTTGACGAAAGACTGTGACCGGTGTCATTTTCTTGTATCTATTACTTAGTGCTGCTGAGTATAGGTAGGGCCTTTTACTCTCATTTGTTTGTAGTGTAGCTTTCGCTTTAATTAAATGAAATCAGTTTGAGATCCTGTCGATTTCGTTTTTGCTTCTCATGAGAATATGAATATTTACGGTGTAAGCAGTCGCGTAGCAATTTGAATGTGCGAGGGAAGGGGGAACGTGTATGGGATTGTGTGATTAGGCCGTTGATTGAGAAGTCTGTGGTTTTATAGTAGTTTGTATGGTGTCTATTTTTAGATCTCCGTGCAGAAGTCTTGTTGGGGTGAAATAGGGCGCATTGGTGATCATTCTGAGAATACCCGGTATCATTTGATCAAATTGAAATTTTGACGCCGGGTCGAATATTTAGGCCTTGTGGAAAAATTCGGGAAATCTTTCGTCATCTCTGCGTTTTCCACATCGAATCTCGTTTGAGGCACATATAGGATACGTTCACAACGTATATTTTCATGGATTATCAATATTTTTGAGAGATTTTTGTCACATAACCTGAAACTCTATACCTTTATTTTAGACCAGAATAGTAAGAAGTATCCTTCCTGTACCACGTTGTGGTCTCATTGTCCCTGCCGTTTTCCAACTCGCCGCCTTGTTGACCCTTTGGTTTCCGGTCGATGTTTAAAACCTTTGTGAGGCTTATTTGAGGGCCAATATTATTTGACAACCTTACTGAGAAGCAACAAAGGGCCATTTCATAAGGGAACCTGCACCTATACGAGGACCCTGATAAGTAGCCTTGATTTTAAACTATTCGTACCGTAGTGAACTGTTTTTATGGTATTAGCACAGTCAAATATGATTTTCTTTTGCCGTACCTATAGTATTTTTCTTTTGCTTGTTTTAATCAGAGAATATAGCTGATATTTCGCAATTTTTATGACATAATTAAACAGTATAATTCAATATTATTTCAACAGAATAAATAAGTGATTTACCTTGTTAATCTAAAAATCCAGATATACTTATAAACCGTTATGTAAAGGAGTTGCAACTGCTGCGCCATAAGAATGAGCGTTTAATCTAGCTGAACTCATACCTTTATCTATTTGTTGGGCTGGGTATGTTAACAAAACTGAAAAAAAATTAAGTGTTAGAAATCTCCCATTTAAAACCACCTTTGATCATTGTTTAAAATTAAGTAACTTTGATTAATTAATTGTATTTTGTTTTGGCACTGAGTGTGGACCCCATTGTTTCACTCACAGGAATTTGGTATTGTTGTGTCAAGTTAGAACTAAAGACACTGTTAGTGGCGCTCCAATTTTCATTCTTATATATTGGCTTGCACAGAAGCATTCCGTGGGGACCATATAGTTGATGCAAAACAAAAACCGATGCACGTCATACCCTTCGAGTGGCGTCAGTTATCGACAGTGTTGCCAGCTTGTAACCAAAATATCCGAGTGAGGGAATTACACAGTTTTTTTTTCATAAAAACAAGATAAATATATAAAAATTTCCCATAGTTTATATATTTGTTCACTGCATAATATATTTTACCATACACTTTAGTAGATCTAACACCTCTTTTATTTTCATCTTGCCAAGATCGACCAATGGTACCATTCTGAAAAATCCATGTTTCATCCAGGAAAACGAATTGGTACAAGAATGCTTCTTTTTCTTTAATATATTCTTTCAAAAATTGCAGTCGTTTAAAAGCTACATGAGAAAGTTCCATGAGCCCTCGCCTCAGTTTATCTTTTTACCATCCGAAGCCTATTCTCTTGAAAAGGCTTCTTAAAGTATTAAGACAACCATCAAACAGTTCTCTGTCTTTTAGTTTCTAACTTAAAGTTGTTAAAGTTATATGATGTCCTAAAAAAAGTTACAACTTATGAATAACCGATGTAGAATATTATAATTTTTTAATAATACAACTTACTTGTTTCGTACATTCCATAAATAGTGTCACGGATAGAACTTATATCCAATCTTCACACATTTACAACTCTCTTTGAATTAGAACGTTTGTTTTAATGTGATTCTAATAATTTATTTTCCTTAACTGTCGTTGACATAGCGCTTACAGTGGAGATATTCAAATTTAGGACAGCTGCTATACGCTAAAAATTAGTAAAGTAGAAATAAAATATCTAGACCTTAACATACTCTTTAAATTAACTTCCCTGTCAATGGTAACAAAAGGCCATTGTTGTTAAGTTCTTCCTAAAAATAGCTTCTTAGAGAAGCTATTAGCTCTTGCACCGACTATTTAAATACTTCGGCATTTTCAACGCAACAGTTTTTTAATGTTATTTATGAAAAGATCTGGAGTTTTTGTTAAAAAAAAAGAGGGACAGCAACACGGAACCACGAACAATTGAGGTTAGTTTTGCATGAAACGTCAATTCAAGTCAACGAACGAGCTGGCGCCACCCCACCGTTTACAGTTGTGTTACCAACTATCGGCCAATAAAATTCAAATTATATTAATTTTTACAAGCTTAAATAAACAAAATATTTGCTAGTAGTGGGTTCGTATCAAAGATGAATGCTTTAAGTTTGTAGTAAATTCAATAGAGCATGAAGTTTTAATACTTTTTGCCCAAATTTTATTTCCTCGCGTTTTTTTACGGACTTACAATTATCAGCTGATTGATGATATGCATCGGCTTTTGTTTTGCATCAAGTATACGCATACACATTGTAGTTTTAATGACAAGGACACTACTTAAAAGAACCGCCCCGGTTTACAATTGCCATGAGCTTGAGCTAGCTGAGGTAGGTGGTAACCTTAAACTTAATTAAATGTTTAATTTTCCATCATTTGTATTTTGTTACCAATGAATAAGGTTATGCTATAGTCATTTAGGAGAGTCTTCAGCAGAATAACAATTTTAAGGCCTGCATTAAAAAGTTAAGAAGGCCGCCAGATAAATGATAGAGGGCGTACTCCCGGAATTTATTTTGTTCTAAAAACTCGTAAATAAACCCGAAAACAGATATCCTGAGGGGATACAAGTGGGATATTATACACGTAATAAAGAAAAATAAGGGATGAAAAAATACGGTTGTACTCGTATATTTAATTTCATAATATTATATTCTTTGGAACTTGGGAGCGGGAGTTTTAATATTATTGTTTAACTTGATTTGTAAAATATAAAAATACATGTTTACTGAGGAAATTCTTACGTAAAAAATTGGAAACATAATCTGCTGAATTTTGTTTTTGTTTGTCCGGTTTTTCGGGAACACGTTGAAAATTCGACAGTCAACAAAGCCTAAGGGAATCCGTTTCACATTAGCATATAAATTCATTTGAGACTTGAAAAAAATGATAGATGTATGTAGTAATACCTAATAAAGTTATGAGAGCATAACGCAAAAGGCAGATTTCTATATAAATATAATTTCTAAATAATACAGTCATTTTATTTTATTATATCATAAAAAATCAAAACACTTTTTTATAAAATCTATGTAAAGGAAATTAACTTGTAACCTACAAATTTTTAAAGTGAGAAATAATAGAGTTTTTTCTCCGGTTGTGCCCACTATGAGGTATTTGTTGTTTTTTAAAAATTGAAACTAGAATTGGTTAAACCACTGTAACCAAAGAATATGTTAGAGAAATCTTTGCTATAACACACTTATTAAATAAAAGGGGCATGTTCATCAACATATTTATTGAATACTTAACATGTAACACGAAAAGATCAGCTGAGCCGCTATCCGTTGCAAGCGAACTACCTGATTTCCTCTTCTCGGCTCGTTGCGTGACGATTCGAGATGATTAGTCAGTACCGCGTCATAGGCTAGTTTTGACGATATACGGGGTGGCGTTCTGGTAAGCATATTGTTTTGTTACAGTCGGCCATGCTACCACTTTTCCACCCCGGAAAACTTTTGTCAACATCTAACTATGTGTTGTCTTCAACACAAGGTGCCCCTCTGGCAACAACTTGTTATTGTGCGAAACGGATGGTGTCCTCTGACGTGTTGAAAATAGGGACCCTTACGTCTAAAGTAGAGGTCACACATCTTGGTAAGATGGATTCGTTTTTGGGGTTAAGAGAATGCCGGAAATCTTTAGAAATGTCTCCTACGTAATCTTCACTCGTTATACAGCGCACTACACCAATGTGATTTGATGGTATTTCGATGGTTCCCTACCCGCGCAAAGTAATTTTCTTTGGCGGCAAACTTTCTGGCTGAGGTGGCTCCGCCATATCTGTATTGAGAATTCTTGCATTTCCACCGCGAACGACAGTGATAATGTCACTTTTATTTTAAATTAACCTTCCAACCAAAACTTTGCAAGTGATTAGGTACAGGGTCTTCCAACGAGGACTGAACAGGGGCTCATTTTTGAGCTTCCTTGTATTTAAAGAAAAATCCAAAATAGCCAATCGATGTACTTTTTCCTGCAGAATTCAAAACAAAGAAACAGAAACAAATTGGAAGCGAAGTTCTTTTTGTGCCGGTGTTAGATGTTGAAGTGGAAGGATATGATAAGACTTAAATTTATGATTTCGTAAAGTCCTGTGAACAGTTCCTTGGGTAACTCTTCTGCGTCTTACACCGCCGCCGTATTGAACGTCCCGAACTGCGTCCAAAATTGATTTGGTTGGATTCAGTCGAAAATAATTCACAATGGCACGGTCTCGATTTCTATTCCTTTCTGGATTTCTTTTTCTGTCATGTAATGTGTTATTTTCCTCAAATAGGTTCTTTATCCTTAGAATAGTATTGACGGATATATTTCTGTGAAAATTTGCAATAAATCTTCTCCTTGCTTCTCTTGCATTTTCTTGGCATTTGTAGAACAAGATAACAATCTGCAATCTCTCATCTAATGAATATTTCATTTTGGCAATATTATAGTAAATTTGTCAAATTTTTTGACTTTGAAGGATTCAAAGGTGATTATACCTTTATTACCTAGTGTATGTTTCAAACAGGTTAAAGTTAAATTATACTGGATAAAACATTAAAATTTAATAAAAATAGCTGTCACAATATTATATTTTAATCAGAACGGACAAAAAAAAATCACTCGTTCCAAAAATCGTATAAAAAAAGCTATGTTCCATTTAAAAAACACCTTATCCATAGCGTAACTCTTTTGTTTCTGGTTCAAATAAATTTTTGGTTTCATTTTTGAACTCTGCAGGAAAAAGTACATCGATGGGCAATTTTGGATTTTTCTTTAAATACAAGGAAGCTCAAAAATGAGCCCCTGTTCAGTCCTCGTTGGAAGACCCTGTACAATTAAAATGGGGACTACAGCTTGGAAGAGATCTACTCTTATATCACGTTGGTGGTTGCTCGGACTTTCGTTGCACCCCCACCATGTCCACTTAGGCATACATCACTCTCTAGCCAATTTAACCCAATGTCGCGAGCATTAGCCTCCTGCATGAGAATCACCAAAGTCTACGAATCCCTGAATATCGTGACCGTTAATTGAAGGGACGTAGTTCTGTTCTCTGAAGTTGCTTGCAAAATCTTTCGTTGCACAGATTTATTCCTGAAACAATTCTCAGTGGAATGCCCAAGTTTTTCGCAACCAGCACACTATACGTTTCTGGTTAGGTTTGGTGCACTCTGTCTAAAATGACCATACTGCTTAATATTTCAGCATTTACCTCTTTTATTAGTTCGGTTTTGGACAGATTTATTTGGATTTGCCTTTTTTCTTGCTTTTTCGAAAATTCTTGCCTCGGACGTTCCCTCATGACAGTCAAAGTAGCCAAATAATCTCTATACAGATCTTCCGGTGTAGAATATCTGCCATTGCGCCTGATTGAATGGATGCCGTCAATAAGCATAGTGACAGCACTCTTTCCTGGTATGTCGCATTGGCGAAGGAGCTGCATTTTTGCAAAATAATATTCTGTCCAACTCTTATCTGCAAATTTTGTGCGACCAACAAGCTTTCTTACAGCCATAGGAAAATCGTGGTGGTCCAGAAAAGCTCATTTCAAGTATACTGAGTCATACCACGTTTTGGCTAAACCCGTTAATCTTGATTGCATATGGTATGTTGTTGTTCTTTCGTCCCACCTATTAATCTGTGAGAGTTTATCTATTTTATCTAGCCATTTTTTTTTATGTTTTCATTATAATTTCCAAGAGAAAATTGTGGAATACAGTCGGGCCTAATAGATACATGCACAGAGGGCTCTCATCATTTTGTAGTAGCTGATCAACCAAATCTTCAATTCGTTTTTGTGAATCACGTTCATTCGTTACGTAATCGTCACAGCGAGAACTGTCTGTTACGTTTACGTCTGGTAAGGTATCTACTCTATTCCCAATTTCTCTGTTTGTCGGTCACGGCTGTGTGTAACGTCTACCTCACATCCGTGTATTAAGCTACTTTCGCATTCTATTGGACGCCCTTGGCGTTTATCAACTACTCTACTACGTATTTCAGGTGTAGTGGGTTGTGCATTAGAGCTATCTTTCTTGGAACTAGATTTCTCTACATTTGAATTGTAATTAGTACTTACAGTTTTACGATGAGGCAAGGGCCTAGCGACAACTAAAGCACCGGTTCCCGTCAGATCACCGAAGTTAAGCGGTGTCGAGCGCGGTTAGCACTTGGATGGGTGACCGCTTGGGAAACACCGCGTGCTCTTGTCTTAGGGAAGAGTGTAAAATGAATCGACATCAAAACCATCCTATTCACGCCGGACAGGCCGGATGAGATCGGATATCTCGTAGGATGCAGGTGCCGTTTCACACTCCCCAGTCGGCAGACCGTACGATTAAAAACCGTACGTTCGATGACCGGTTCAAGATGGCCTCAGATACGCCGACGAACCGTAAAATAGTAAAATAAAAAAAAAAAGTTTTACGATGCTAATTTTTCTTTCTTCTATATCGTACTGCACAATCACTTCTGGACGAAAACCTAGAGCAACTACTCGTAGAACTAGTAGAGCTGCTAGAACTATGTCTACGTTTTCTATAACCCATGTTTTGTTACAAAAACAAAACAACTAAAAGAGTTTCAAAATCCTAAGCACAAATTATTATTTTTTTTTTAAGGAAGTACCCGTCATAGGCTAGTTTTGACATATACGGGGTGGCGTTCTGGCGAACATATTGTTTTGTTACACCACGACAATTAGTTTGTAAAATTTCCACCTGTAGGTGAACGTAAATATACCGTACATGACATTAAAAAACAAACAAGTTGCATCCATACAAAGTACATCTTCAGATCGTATGTATAATTTGACGGTCTTGTGAGCAGATGCTAAATATGATGACAGTCGTATTGAACTTGCTTTACCGGATCTATTTTAGTGACAAATAAGTTGTTGTTTTTAATGGTTTGTACTATAGAATAGGCACAAGGCCTAACATACCTGCTTAACTTATTGCTTGGCTTTAAAAAAATAAAACACTTATTATATTTGTTGTGGAATTTTAATTATAAGTAGAGGGAACATTACAAAAATACTACTAAACCAAACAAAAATCTTGAAACATTATATTTTTGTTAAACACCTCCGCTTTTTAGCTTCATTATTTTAAATTACTTCTAGAGCAGATCTGATAATAGTCCAGCAGTAGTCGGTCAACATTCCAGATCTCCACTTCCGACTTCCCCTCGTATCTGCTCTTCATGTTTAAAATATCTAGGGAAAATCTCTTGCTGTGTTTATCACTTATTGCTTCACAATTTTTCGGCTAAGAAAAAATCTACTTGTAGTGGCGTATTGCGTCCTAACTTCTGGTAGAACAAAAGAACATTTGCAATAAAATCGCTGCATTGTTTTGGTCTGTTAATGCCCAGAAAATTTTTCACAACCATTTTAAAGGGATTCCAAGCATCATATTCATCACCTTTAAGAGTCCATGAAGGCAAGTAAAATAGATTCATTGTTTCCGCTTCTTTGTCACGGATTTTCTCGAAAACGGCTTCATCGATTGGATTCATTTTTAAAGATATAGAAAGACAGACCCTTCCACCGTGTTATTTGTGTGATGGATTTTTATATTTAGATTCTGTTTTTAAAATATACATGATTTTATATCAATATAATAATACAACTTTGCTAATTAATATCTCCATCATTACATGACTGCGTAGCGTAGCGCTGGGCGTGATGGTGGTTGGTCGGGTTAGGAAAAAAGATCATTTTATTTGATTGATTTGATACCGCACACATTTCGGTTTAAACAAAGTTGTATTAAAAATCTGTAATACCAAAATTAAATTTAAAAAAATCTGACAAAAAATGACAAGTATGAAATATACATTCCCAGTTTTAAGGCATGCACCAAATTTTAACAAGAATAAATTGTTCTGAGAAATCGGCAACAAAAAACTTTTCTTTCTTATATGTTGCATTCCTTTTCGACACACTGTATAATATTCAGAATAAAATTTAAAAAAATTACTACATTGCCCCATAAACATTGCTATTATTGTGTTTATTAATTATTATTTTTAGTACCAATGATATGGAAATTACAAATGCAGAATATAAGTCTTCTGATGATGAACCTGAAATAGTTCCACAAAGAAGAAAGAGAAAAAGGTATCAATCAATAAATTTCCTTGTTTACTTATTAGTGTTAAGAAATTTCAATTATTTAAGTTTTTTGAAGGTTGGAGACAATGTAAAATTATCAAAGCGGCAAATATTGTCGGACTTCCATTGATATTTAATTTTTAACACAACGTTTCGGTTAGGCAAGGCAAGTATCTCTAACCATTTTCAAGTGTAAACTGGAGATACTTGACTAATAAAAACGTTGCCTCTTTTTGTGTGTGTGTTTCCATATAATAAGCCTCGTCTACTAACTTGGAACTATGTAGGTATTTTACATTTTATCAATAAATTTATGGGCAACGGCCTACCGCACAGTTTAGAGCCGGTTCTCGTCACATCACCGATGTTAAAATGTGTCGGGCGCGGTTCGTACTTGGATGGGTGACCGCTTGCGAACACTGCGTGCTATTGCCTTTAGGGAAGAATGTAAAATGAATCGACATCTAACCAAGGGCGGTTTTACGGGGGGGTAATAGGGTATTACCCCCCCCCCCCCCCGCATGAATTTAGAATTTCAAGCATCATTGAAAAAAGGACGTGGCATCCAAAAATTTTTCGCGCTATTTTTCCCTATCCCCCCCTCCCAATTTATTTTTTGGTTACTTCAGGTTAATAAGAGCTTTTCTATTTATTACTGCATGCTTGTTTAAAAAAAAAATATACCTATCTAAATGCATACAATTGATACCATTTTTTTAAAAAAATTGGGATTTGAGAATACCCCCCCCCCCATGTTGAAAAGCTAAAACCGCCCTTGCATCTAACCATCCTATTTACGCCGGACAGGCCGGATGAGATCGGATATCTCGTAGGATGAAGGTGCCGTTTCACACTCCCCAGTCGGTAGACAAAAAAAAATCATTAAATTTTGGGATAATAAACAATCTTTGAATTTATGGAATAAGGGATCAACATAAAGATTCTACGTTATCGCTTTTGGGAGTCGCACACGATTAAAATGTACATAATATGTTTTTTTTTATAAAATATCAAAGCGTAATTTTTGTTAGCACTAGCCAAAATTTTGAATACAAAATTTGACCAGACTACTTTGACCTAAACTAAAAAGTGAAATTAAATAAATAATTATATAAAACTAAACCCAAAACTTTTTTGACAATATACTAATAATTCCTAAACCTTGCTGAAAGTTAGTACGGGCTTACTATGTGAAATTACTGCACTGTAAGTAATTTTTCGTCACTGAAATTTCCGTTTTTTTTTGTAGCGAAGTAACTATAGATGGAGCTCGAATTGTGTATCTTCAGCAATTTGTCGATGATCTCAAAAAGCTGTCTAATCACGCTGAATTATTTGGTTGTAGTTTGGCTAACATGCGCATTACAAAGGAGCAAAAATTGGGTTTTCAGACAAAATTAACATTCGAATGCGACATGTGCCAATTTAACAAAATAATTTCTACTTGTCCGGAACATCCAGAAAAGGTGGATATCAACACCTCTGCAGTCGCCGCTGTAATGAATGTTGGAGGAGGATATAGTCAGTTAAAAGAAATTACAGGAGCTATCGACATTCCTTGTTTTAGTGTTCCTCTATATAATCGACTTCATACTGAAGTATGTAATGAATGGGAAGAAGTAGCATGGAAATCCATGAACGAAGCCGCAGAGGAAGAGGCAAAAATGGCTGTAGAGTGTGGCAGCGTTGACATAAACGGCACCCCAATGGTTACAGTAGTTTGTGATGGCAGTTGGGCCAAGCGATCTTATCGTGGTGGAGGAAACTATAACTCCTTATCTGGTGTTGCTGCAATTGTGGGCGCTAAATCAAAAAAAATTTTGTATTTAGGAGTAAAAAATAAATACTGTTGCGTTTGCCAAAGAGCCCAGAATAAAGGAGAAATACCTTCAGAGCATGCCTGCTACAAAAATTGGAACTCTTCATCAACAGCTATGGAAGCAAGTATAATTGCTGAAGGATTTTGTTCCAGCATTTCCATGTACAACCTTATTTATCATAAAATGATAGCTGACGGAGATAGTAGCTGCTATAAAAAAATATTAGATAGTAGACCATATGGACATATTACGGTACAAAAAATAGAATGTATAAACCACTTACTGAGAAATTACTGTAATAAGTTGCGAGAACTCTCAAAATCAAGAGGCGTTCCCGGAGCTTTAAAAAATGTTATCTCTAAAAATATTTTGCGGTGTAGAACTGCTATAGTAAGAGCAGTCAAAATGAGACAATCCGAACAAGTAAGTGAAGATGAAAAAGTGAATAATTTAAAGAAAGATATCATGAATAGCGTTAGCCATATTTTTGGAGAGCATAAAAACTGCTTTCAATTAAAATATTTTTGTAACAAATCAGAAGCCGATAAGAATAATCATATGCTGGAGTTCCGAACCTTTGGTATAGAGGAAAAAATGATGGATGCAGTAAGATATCTTGCTAGGCATGCAAAAAGCGTACTTGAAAATGTTACTACAAACACAGTAGAGCAATTTAATTCCCAAATTGCAAAAAGAGTGGGCGGTAAAAGGGTTAATTTTACTATGAGGAGGTGTTACCAAGCACGCTGTTTTTCCGCAGTTGTGGCTAGAAATACAAAAAAACCCCTATATAACATCCACAAACATTTGAGTGGGTACAGTCCAAAAGGACACATAAAAAAAATGGAAGAGGTGAAAAAACACATAAAAAAAAAGGATCCCCAATGCAGAAAAAAATTAAAATATCCAAGTAGTGGGCAAGACGTCAATTATGGGGAAAATTGTGAGAAACCGGATTTGGACCCAGAATCATATAATTCTTTAAAAGATGAATATTTGCAAAATTTAAATAAAGCCGCAGATGAATTTGAAAAAATTGAAGCCAGAACTCGCCTACAAGCAGACTCTGCTGAATGGCAACAGAGCAGACGGAAGATGTTGACTGCATCACTATTTGGAAAAATATGTAAAATGAGGCCTTCTTCTAGTTGCTCTTCGACAGTTAATCAAATTTTATATAAGGAATTTTATTCAAAAGCCACTGCATGGGGAAAGGAAAATGAATACCGGGCTAAACAAATGCTACAGGCACAACTAGGATCTGATATTTTAGACTGTGGTCTATTCATAAATAAAAATTGGCCCTTCCTTGGCGCGTCTCCGGATGGACTAATAGAAGATTCCCAATCATTGGTGGAAATTAAATGCCCTTTTACTGCCAGAAATTGCGACATTAAAGAAGCAATTTCTAAAAAGTACATTAATTATTTAGAAATGGAGGGTGATGAATACAAACTGAAGAAAAATCACAGTTATTATTATCAAGTACAGGGCCAATTAAATATAGCGACGAAAGAACAGTGTTATTTTTCGGTGTGGACTTTAAAGGAAATAATTTTTTTACAAATTAAAATTGATAAACAATTTTTCGAAACTCAAATGTTACCAAAATTAAAAAATTTTTATTTTGACTGCCTTTTACCCGAGATTATTGATCCTAGGCATACACGAGGTATGGAAATTCGAGATCCTACTTATAGAAAAAATGTTCAGAGAACCAAGAAAACATCCTAGTTCGTTGACAATCGCAAATATTTCTTCTACGATTATTTTTAAAATTTGTAAAGCTGTTTCTGAAAAATGTTCCATCATTTAGTATGTTTAAAAATATAAATCATAAAACGCGTTATCTTTATTCCACCCCCCCCCCCCCCCTCCCTCCTAACTCATTTGCCTCTCTATGTTTTGTTCGAGGTTTTGTTGGTAACTTCTAAATTTTTTATGTTGTCATGAACATACCAAAAATCTTCACCTGGTCGGTTGTTACTTAAGTTATAAAAATTGTTCGCCATTTTGAAAATCTGACCTTTTAGAGAAATAAATAAATAATATTTTGTCAATTTCATAGGGGTTCCACCGCTACTTAAATTGCTGCTCTAAGCTCCAAGTACGTCATTATAATTACGATTTTTGAATATTTTATTAACTATTTGAAAAGTCGTTTGCTCCTTTATCTAACACTCTGGCTGGTGCCGTTCTTTGTTCAGCCATTTGGGCCATAATTGCAAAAAATATAGCTTTTCCACTTTTTGTATGATTGGCGCAATATTTGTTTTACCGCTTATGCCAGTGTGTGCATACGTGACGCATGTCACGTTATAATTTTACACCCTTAGGTAGGTACCGACTTTCTAGGTGTTATAGGTTTCGCGATATTTTGGGCTGGATAGAGGACCCTATGAGCAATGATTCTATAGTTGATGATAATTTATATATAAATGTTTCAGTTAATAAGAACATTTTTAACACACGTTAACATTTATATTAATATAAATACAAAATTATCATCACCATTAAATGGAAGCCCGACGCTCCACTACTTAAAACACGACGCTCCCCTACTATTTGTCACATCGCGCTGCGACGCTCCCGTCCAAACATCCAAATCTATTAAAACCTAAATATTTAACGCCCAACGATTGAATAGATAAAATATTTTAATCCGTGCGCTTCAAAATCAAGTGGTAGGGGTCCGTTAGTCTCCGCCTCTCACTACCTCGTATTCCTACCCGACCGACCAGCTGTACCCTAGCGGTGTTGCCTCTGTGCAGTCTTAAGTTTGGAGTCAAATTTGGCGTAAAACAAAAGGTTCCTAATTTGAAGACCCGTAAGAAAATTTCTTCATAAAGTCCAGCTTTAGATAAAAGGAAGGTAGAAGGACTTTCTTCTCGAGCAACTAATCAATAGCGTGTTAAAAACACTTTCGGTTCAAAAGATTTCCAAGGTGCTCATTGATTTTCTCGGGCTTTCGCGAGCCGGGTTTCGGCAATCAAATTTTTATGAAAACCTCGATATGCAAAAGGAATGTAATCTATCACGGACGTTAAATTATCTAATTTTGCATTTGTGATTTTTCCATTCCAATGACGGAATAGACTTTGATCTCAAATAAATTGGTAAGCTGTTTCCCATTTTTTAGAATATTAAGTTTCCCATAGATACCATGAATACCTTTTATAATGCTTGGATCGTGCTTGACTGTCTCACCCACACAAAAGCAGCAGTATTTGGTATATCTTCGCTACATATCAAGCAAGATTACAACAACTTTGCCTCCATAAATCTGCCATTCATACTTTTTGTTGAATATATGAAAAGTCTCCAGTCTTGTGGATTATGACTTATCTTTAAGGCAGCCATTAAATCATCAATATCGCTACATGCTACTAAGATTTTTATCATTTTAAAAAGGGCGTTAAATCTTCTTGCTTTAATATATAGACATCTTTACTTTTTCTTGCAGTAAATTACATTATTGTAATCGAGATACCAATAGATCAGCTTTTTCCTTGGGCAGGACTTATTTGATCACTTATTTCGCTTTGAGTAATATTGTGATGTCGATGGCTCGGCTAAATCATCTTGTCCAATATTACATGACTCACAAGAGTCTAAGTTGTATTCCTATTGCGGGCTAACAATAAGTGACTTATCATTATGAGAAATCATGCGAATGGCAGATTATGGATTTGGATATTGTATTGTAGTCCTCCTCTTCTTTGTAATATTTTTTCTAATAGGAGGTGCTCAGCTTTTGCCCTGGTCTTCAATTTTGCAGCCAAAATACAAGTGGTACGCTCTGTTTATTATGGGACTGAGACTTATTTATTTTCTGATTCTCAAAAGTGATATCACCACAAACATTACAAAAGTTATATCGACTAGCTAAGAATTTACAAGTTTGCTAATAAAATGCTAATACTCATTGGCAACCATATACATGGAGAATTTTGACAGGTGTCATTTTGCAGAGCTGAAAACTGATTTTTTAAACACTCTGGTTATTCCTCTTTAAAAAAAAGTACTCTACATTTGTTGCGATAAAAATAGCCGTTTTCGAAAAAGATAATTTTTATATAGGGTATATTTTTCTTAGTGCACGTACTTATTACTCTCAAAGACTATAGCTGTATCATCTGCATATTATAAAATTATATTACATCTATCGCAAAACAGGTTCTTGTGGGACACCCATCGTATTGTATTTTGTATACAGACGCTACAGAAGCCTCAGTACAACTTGTGACAATTCAACTTTGTCACTATTAAGTCATTAGAACAGGCCTATTAATGGTAACTTATATCGCATACTTGATTTGAATTTTAGCCTAAAAACTGATGCAAAACTCAACGTTTTATTTTCTGTATGAAACTACATACCTACCTTAAGCGACTTTATCTTGGTTTTGGTCTTGGTCTTAAGGTTAATGACCTCCGCAAAAACAGACCTACAGATAAGGTAATAAAATAACGAAAAGTAATACAATTAAGTAAGCAAAGGTAAGGTAATGTAAGATGTCCTCGGCAACGGCGCGATGCTTCGGGAAGGCGTGATCCCACGAGTTTTTGGGGAATCCGCGGTTCAGAAAACATCTATGATCCTTAACTCTGAATTTGTTTTTTTCAGTTTATGTAAAATATGCAGTGTGCATATTATAACCTTGTATCGAGTTTTGTATGCAAATATTTAACACTTTGTTTTGAGTTTAAGGAGTATTTTAATGTATTTTTATTATTTAAACAAGAGCAGGCGCGGATCCAGCTTTTCAATAATTTTTTTGGGACCACGCCCAAATCTTGTCATCAATTGTCCTAATTTTTCGCCTCCTCCTCCACCCTCGCTAATAAATTTGGGGCAAAACTACAGTGAAAAGTCGCAGCGCCGCAGGCGAAAATTTTAGCCAAAAATAGTAGAAATAGGGCAGCCATATTAGATAGGTTTTAAAGCTCGGTCAATGCTCAGGGGGGGAGCAATTGCATCCATTGCCCCCCACCCCTGTATCCGCACCTGAATAAGAGTCAGCTTGTGAAATGAATGATTAATTTTCTACATTTTGTGGGATGAAAAATATATAAAAACAATTTTCTACGCATAGAAGTTTTGACCTATTCGACGTTGATTCTGAGTCAATTTTTCAGTTTTTCCGAGAGCTTTTCACTTTGCTTTTCATAATTATTTTTTCAAACAATGCATACATGCATTTCCGAAATCCTTACAGAAATGCCGAAATCCCTCCACAAATACCGAAATACTTTCAGAAATGCCGAAATCACTAGGATTTCCGAAATACATGTACGTTTTTTTAAGAGTGAGACGCCCCTCGGTGGTAGGTAAACCATATTTTGACTTTGGCCTTGACTAACACAATTTGCCGTGTCTCTCAACTCCACCGTTTTTAAGCTTATTTTTATTTATCAACAGATCATGATTGTGTTAAATGTCTTTGTAAGGTACAATAATACAAAGAACTTTCTTGTCAAGAAATATAACTTGAATATTAGGTCAATAAACCAGACAAACTAATCCCACAAAACACAACTTATCGTTTTGTTTTTGATCCCTAAATGGCATTGATGACCCAGACCAGAAATACAGCTTCGGACCATCAGGTTTGTTTTGTCCGTGTCCCACGCGCTTTTTCTCGTATGGTCGGTCAATCACTTTTTATAACCCTTTGATATTATTTATTACACTAACTGAAGGTAATTTTACTTTCATCAGACACTTGTAGTACTGGGTTTACACTAAGAATTTTTTCGCAAAGCAATTCATGAAGTTCTTCGCGATTTGCTTCGATAATTTCCCTTGGTTTTACACTGATCAATTCAAGCAATTTTGTCAACATTATATTTTAGTTCTCTAAGGCCCTGTACTTTCATTTATGGATACTCGTCGAATAATATCTATGTAAGCAATTGTCGACAAACTAACCTCTGTTTGCGACCGCCTCTATAAAGTGAGCACCTGCGTTAAACGACTATATTTAAAAATGGAAATCCTATAATTTTATACTCCTCTTTGACGACCCATCTGTCAAACGACCACGGGCACTCATCATCGGAATCTTTAGTAAATATTAGTGCTGAAAACGCCCTTCATTAGAGGCAGTAAAACCCGACCCGACAATTCTTAAGAAATATAGGTACATACACTAATTATTTTATTGCAGGCGGATCCATTCAATTTGCTTCAAAGGCTGATAAATCGGTTGTTAACATTAGTTTCATTTTGATCAGTTTTTGTGTGTTTTGGGACTAACGTGAATATTTGAAGATCACGGGAAAAAGGAAATGTCTTTCTTTAAGCGAAATAAATTGGTATAATCGAGGAAAGTGAAAAAACTAGTTTAAGTACCAGGAAATCGGCTGAAAAATTTGAGTGGATGAGACCCAGGTGACTATGTCGCTTTAAAATAAAGCAGAAGTTAGAAATTTGTTTCAAGAAGGTGGAAACGGTGAACAAAAAACAAAATATATATTGATATCCCGAGTGCAAATCACACTTTTATGCCGATGACACTCAAATATACCATTCGTTTTTGGATAATGAAATTAATCACGCCGAAGAAATAATAAATACTGACTTGAAAGGTTTTTGTGCTCTGGTATCAGAACATCTCCTACAACTTAATCCAAGCAAATCATCAGTAATTGTTTTCGGTAATGACTCCCAGGTTAATAGAGTAAAAAACAATATTGAAATTAAGCTTAACAACAACATCCTCCCATACTCAAATAGTGGTAAGAGTTTGGGTTTGATCCTTGATTCTAGAATGCGCTTTAGGGAACATGTCACTGCTAAGCTTAGAATTGCTTACGGGAACTTAAAGCTTATTTACAACCATAGACACTGCCTTCCAAAAGATATTAAAAGGCTACTTTGTGAGTCCCTGGTTCTTTCACACTTTAATCACTGCAATAGCGTATATATGCCATGTCTGGATGCCGTGGATCGCTATCGCATCCAAAAGATACAAAATTCTTGTTTAAGGTTGATTTATGGCGTAAGAAGTGGCTCAATATGTTCAATCGCTCAAGATTATCTATGGCTACCTTTTACTTTAAGATTCTTAAATTTAGATCACCACCTTACCTCTTCCAAAAACTTACATTTAGAACGGATATCCATAATCTAAATTTGCGAAGAAGGGATATTCTTACAGTGCCGCAGCATCACAAGGAAGTTTTCAAAAGGTCGTTTTCTTACAATGTCTCTCATTTATTAAATACATTTAACAATCTCAATGTTTTTCAGTCACCTCAGACATTTAAAAATAATTTCAAGAGACATTTGCTTTCAGCTCAGCGATAACCCTGTCAATGATTAGGTACGTGAAATGCCCCTGTGCATAGACTAGGGAGGTTCGTTAGTCTGTGTACTGTGCCCCTGTGTTTTGCAATTTCATTTTTAGGTTAGGTTATATTGTGTAAAATTTGGTAAAAAAATATTGAATTTTTTGTAGGTAGTACTATAGATATAAAGGCCTGAACAGTATCTCGAAAACCAGATGTCTGCAGTAAATAAGGCCTATTGTTTGTCAGATATTAAGAAATTGTCTATATTGTGTATTGATTATTTTGGCAAACAATAAATGTGTTAAAAAAAAAATTGCCTTTAACCGAAAGACTGGCAGTGGACCAAGTTGTTTTTAACTGGTTTTTTAAGGCGCGAAACAAGCACTTACCAATATCCGGGTCTATAATTCAAGCAAAAGCTCTCGAATCTGCTCAATGTCTAGAACTAGATAACTTCAAGGTATCAAATGGATGGTTAGAAAAATTCGGTCATCGGTACGAAATTACCTTAAAGAAAATATGTGGCTAATCAGCCGATATCAATATCGAAGACGTAACTGCTTGAAAAGAACGGCTATTGACGATTTTTAGGAATTATGCCCCAAGGGACGTATTTAATGCAGATGAGACAGGTCTCTATTATCGTGCATTGCCAATAAAAACATATGTATTGAAAGATGACAAGTATACTGGAAAAAAAAAACCAAAACAACGATTTACAATTCTGTTCTGTGCAAATATGGAAGGTGAGAACGAAGAACCACTTAAAATTGGCAAAAGCAAATATCCTCGATGTTTTAAGGGCGCACATTTCGATAAGTTACCTCTCCAACGGGTCTCAAACAAAAAAGCGTGGATGACAGCAAACATCATCACAACATGGCTTCACAGATTCACAGATTTAATACCAAGATAAAGAAGCAGAATAGAATTATCTTGCTGGTTAATGGTAAGTTTGTTATCGCGGAGATCCTATGTAAAATTTTTAATGTGTCCCTAAGAACTGGAAGGTTTCCGGCACTCTGGAAATTGTCTTATGTTTCACCAATTCTTGAAGACGGCGATAGATCTGACATAAAAAAACTACCGTGCAATCTTCAAAGTATCATTGATTTCAAAGATTTTTGAGTCCTTGGTTGCTGATAAAATTACTCCCTTATTTAAACAATTGATAATGAGTGAGCAGCATGGATTTTTTAGAGGTAGGTCTACTGTGTCCAACTTGATCTGCTATGAGCAATACTTGTTGGAAGCCTTCGAGAATGGAAATCAAGTTGATTCTATTTATACTGATTTCTCGAAAGCTTTCGACAGGATTGATCATGGCATGTTGATGATGAAATTGCAATCAATTGGAATATTTGGTGTTCTTCTGGACTGGTTTCGGAGTAGTCTTACTGAGCGGAGGCAGGCAGTGAAAATTAAAAAAATTACATCTCTTCACAAATTGTTGTGACATCGGGAGTGCCACAGGGAGGACACCTCTCAGCGTTTCTCTTCAATTGTTTTATTAATGACATAAAGGAAATTTTCTCTGTTTGCCATATTTTGACCTTTGCTGATGACTTGAAGCTGTTCACGGTGATTAGGTCTCATGATGACTGTCTGCTGCTCCAGAGAGATCTGGATAACCTTGCTGTGTGGTGTAAAAATAATAATCTCCTCTTAAATGTCAACAAATATAGAGCCGTCACATTTGGTAGGATGAGAAATCCATACTTATTCGATTACACTTTGGATTCGGGGGTGCTGGAGAGGCAACTTGTAGTGAAGGACCTGGGCGTCTGGTTGGATGCTGAATTGTCTTTTGTAAATCATGTCGATGCAATCACAAACAGAGCCATGCGACTACTGGGATTTATCTTTCGGACTCTGAGAGGGTCTCAAAACATTTTTGCTCTAAAAGAAATCTACTGTGCTGTTGTACGATCAGTACTTGAGTACGCCTCATGTGTATGGCATCCCTATTATCGTGTGCAGATTGATAAATGGAGGAGAGTTCAGCGCAGATTCCTTAGAGGAATTGGATTACGGTTGAATATCCCCTATGAGGAAATTAATTGCGACGAAATCATGAAGTTGCTTAACCTTACTTCACTCGAAGCTAGAAGAAAATACTATGACATTTCTTTTTTAGGAGTTAAAAAAAAAAAAACCCAAAGTCTTGGTCTCAAATTTTATAAAAGTTTTAATATGCTGTCGATAAGTTTATGTAGGTTACATGTTTCACCTTCTCGGGCATCATCAGACCTAAAATAATTGAAAACCTAATATACAAAGGGTCTCTAGGCTCTACGAGTAAGAAAAGTGAGGTTAAAAATATGTAAAAATATAAAAATAAAATTACAAAAAATGTATAAAAATTAAACTAAATAAAAACGAATTTTAAATTAATAAAATAATTTTTATACATTTTTTGTAATTTTATTTTTATATTTTTACATATTTTTAACCTCACTTTTCTTACTCGTAGAGCTTAGAGACCCTTTGTATATTAGGTTTTCAATTATTTTAGGTGTGATGATGCCCGAGAAGGCGAAACATGTAACCTACATAAACTTATCGACAGCATATTAAAACTTTTATAAAATTTGAGACCAAGACTTTGGGTTTTTTTTTTAACTCCTAATTTATATCAGGTCTCTTTGGGAATTATGGACCGACTCTTTATTTCTTTTTTATTTAAATTACTTAATGGTAATATTGATGATTCCCATCCATACATCTGTTGTTAATGTTAGAAATAGAGATCTTTTTAATGTAAAGTTTTATGGAACCAATTATGGAATGATTTTGCCTATTACTCTGATGTGTAGATTAGCAAATTTTGAATTGAAGCACTGTGATATAGATATGTTTTATGATTCGTTCTCTAAATTTACTGGTAAAGTAAAAAAAGTTTTAACGTTTATTCATCTTGAACCATTTTAAACTGTTTATTATTTGTTGCTTTTGGGCTTTTAACATAGTCTTAGGGTAGATTTAGGAGTGAAATGAATACATTTACATTATTGAACTATCTGTTATCATGTTGACTAAGAATTTTTTATCATTATTGTTATTGTGAGAATTGCTGTAAGCGTAAATAAAAAATAATTTTTGAATTTTTGAAGAGTCGTATTCTGGATAATGCATCGTCTCATCCAAAAATTACACTGGATAATGTCAAACTTATTTTCCTCCTACCCAATATTACCAACCTTCGGACCAAGCCATTATTTACAATTTCAAAATGCTCTATAGAAGCTACCCTATTAAGAGGCTTTTAACATGACAGACAGGGGTTGTCCTCTTCAAGAAATCAAAAATAGTATGACCATAACCAACGCCTTGATATGGGTTTCGGTGGCCTGGCGCAATTGGTCCCCAGTGACAATAAAGAAATGCTTTATGAAAGCCGGATTTATGTGTAATACAGATAATATTGACGACTTCGAAGAAGAAGATAATATTCCGCTGGCACAACTGTTAAGGACACATTTGTGAACTTAAAACAATTTGACAAAGATTTGTCAACAGAAAGTGCAGAAGTGACTATCATCGAGTGTATTGAAGAGATTCAAGAAACGGATGGAACTACTCCCAACTCTGAGACAGAGGAAGAGGAACCTAAACTTGCTTCAGTGTCGATTATATCAAGCCTATCTGAAGCCTGCGCAAGTTTGAGAGAAACGTTTTTAATAATGTTAACAATTTTGACAAGTCTACAAATATTTCTCAATTGCTATTAAAATGTGAATCTGAATTTTATAAAAATAAAATATATAAAAAATATGAAGCGATCATTAATTTTCGATTATTTCAAAAAATAAGAATTTCAAAGCAAACATATAGTACATTGTATAAATATATGTTAGTATGCACGTGCAGTATATACATATTGGTAAATTAGCTTCATCTAATTTAATTTTAGTTCTGATAAATTTAAACAAAAATGTTTAAAACTATTTACGTACAGGGTTTTTCCGTATATTTTGGAGCACCCCTGGAGCTCTTATTTTAAGGCCTAGAAAAAACATTAAATTACCAAAGTTGCATTATTTTTCATGACCTGTTAGAATTTGTCATCAAACAAAACAAATAAACATCGTAAATTTGTTTAATAATGCCAATGTGGATTTCTTTAAATGGGACACCCTGTATATTACATAATTTTTTAATTCCCCACTTATTTCTGATTCCAAATATGTATAAATGTTATATGTTTACTTTAGTCGTTTAGGCAATATTTCATTTCAAAATATCGCATATGAGAAAATCAAGATTGCCCTGAGAAACAATTTGGTTATTATTAATCGCTTATGGCAACTTACTTATGTCACAAATAATTTATCATACGTTGAATAGTCTTGTCATAATGGGTTACTCTAAAGACGAAAAATTCGATGTTATACGACTATATTATGCGAATCGCAACAACGTTAAAATGACTAGGCAAGAGTATAGACGTTCATTTCCAAATAGACAAACGCCATCTATTAATACAATAAGAAATATAGTTAAACAATTTCGGGAACGCAAGTCTCTTGAACGAAAAAAACGAACTGTACCAGAAAGCGAAGATGATTTATATATATTGTTATTTTTTGTTGGTAAGTGATCTCAAGAGATTTTAATTGTTTGCAAAAGTTTTAAAAGTCCCCATTTTATTTTTAGAAAATCCATTTAGTTCTATACCAAAAGCAGCAACGTATTTTCAAAAATCCTGGAAAAAAATTCACAGTGTGTTAATAAGGCATAACTACTTTCCATATAGAATTATGCCAGTCCAAGGTCTCACGGAAGACCACATTCGTCAAAGATATCAATTTTGCGCCGAAATTTTACGTCTTATGAGAGAGGATGCAGGTTTGACAAATAAAATCGTATTCACAGATGAGGCTTCATTCACAACATCTGGCATGTTCAATAGGAAAAACAAACGGTATTGGTCAACAGAAAATACTCACCAATATCAAGTTGTTAAGGTTCAAGGCAGACAGTCATTAAATGTTTGGTGCGGAATATTGGGAGGCAGAATCTTGGGGCCTATTATATTTGAAGGAACACTTAATGGGGATCGATATAGGAACTTTCTAGAAAATGAAATTGAGCATGAATTGCGAAACATTCCAAATCGGCAAGAACTAATTTGGCAACAAGACGGGGCACCCCCACACAACATTCGATCTGTGGTTACATATTTAAACAATCATTATTATCTGTGGATTGGTAGAAATGGCCCGATTAGGTGGCCCGCAAATAGCCCAGACCTAACACCTCTAGATCTATTTTTATGGGGCTATTTAAAAAATAAAATCTATTATGATAGACCAGAAACTATAAATATTCTTCGTCATAAAATTGAACAAGAAGTTTTACTACTTAAAAGGGAAAATTTGGTTTTTGTTACAAACGCTTTAAGAAAATGGAGAGATAATATTCAAAAATGCTATGACAGTGGTGGTGGATATATAGAACCATAATATTGTTTTATAAATTATTATCATTATTTATATGAATTGTAACTTAATAAAGCTTTTAGTTTCTAGCATGTTTTCCTCATACTAATCTTGATTTTGTAATACGCAATATTTTGACATAAAATATTGTCTAAACGACTAAAGTAAACATATAACATTTATACATATTTGGAATCAGAAATAAGTGGGGAATTAAAAAATTATGTAATATACAGGGTGTCCCATTTAAAGAAATCTACATTGGCATTATTAAACAAATTTACGATGTTTATTTGTTTTGTTCGATGACAAATTCTAACAGGTCATGAGAAATAATGCAACTTTGGTAATTTAATGTTTTTTCTAGGCCTTAAAATAAAAGCTCCAGGGGTGCTCCAAAATATACGGAAAAACCCTGTACATGTAGATACTTGTTAATGAACAAACACTGTAAAATGCAGACCAGTTGTTTTAATTTTTCTCTATTAATCGACCACCCCTGTTAACCGACCAACATTTGATCCCCCTAGGGTGGTCGCTATTGAGAGATTTTACTGTACAATAATTTTGGCTTGCAAGATAATTTTTGATCGATTTATCTCGAAAGCGACGACCTAAATCGCATCTAATGAAGACTACCTTTTTTTTGCAAAGCACGTTGAGGTGCTCTAATTTGACATAAAAAAATTCTAAGAGTCAATGTGAAAAAAAGTTAGGTTAAGTTTAGCTCTCCACCCTCTCCTATTTCTGACGCTACTTTTGAATTGTCGACATTTTAACGGCAATAGTTGAGTTCTGCCTATAAAGTTTACTCAAATACTTAAATTTCAAGTTTGTATCTTTACTGATTCCGAAAATATCAAGATAAAAACATCTTCAGGATCTACTCTTTGCGAAGCTATAGCGGCTATGGGGGGATATAGGACAAAATGTTATATGACCTTTGGACCCTATTTTGAGCCGATCCCTAATTATTGATGATACCTTTTAGGACATCATGGAGAAGTTTTTGTGAACAAATCTTCAGATTACATTTTTTGAATTTACAAAACATTGAAAGCTTTACCGACCACGCGCTTAGAAGAACTGCTGCCATACCATGCAACGTTGCTGATTGAAGGGCCTTAGAGCATGGAGATCTAGCACTGTGGCGGAAGGTTATTGAACAATTGAACAATGGAGAACAAAACCAAAATTGGTGTGCTGGGTTACTTCTTAAATCTTCTTAAATGAAATAAATCACCATTTAGGATGCCGGCCCTGGTATCAAAATTTACATAATTGATTCTAATTTGACAATTTATTTGAATAAATAGTTGTTTTGCGTTTTGGTGCCTTATTGTTCATTCTTAGTTGTTCATTAAATATAGAATTCACAAAAACTTTTATGCTACCTTTAGTAATAATATAAATTAGGAGCTGCAATGAGTAAATTCTAACAGATGAAGACAAGCTTTTGAGAGAAGTGTTTGTAATGTTAAATGGTATCATTGTTATTGATTTGCTTATTTTTCTTGTTTGCTTCTGTTGTTTTTATTTGGATTTAATAAATCACTGGACTTACTTTAAAGTTTTTTGTGATTTTTGATACCTACAATTGTTTTTTAATGCGTCGTTTACGCTAAATATTTGGATATTGCCAATACTGGATATTCTTAATAATCCATGGTTGAAATATTGTCCTAATCTTAGAATGTATGAGGCTCAGGGGCGTCGCGAGGGGGGGGGGGTATCTCACCCCCAAAGTCAGCATTTCGCAGTATCCAATGACCAATAGTTAGTACGAGTTTTCAGATAACTCGAAGTTGGAGAAAGACTTTTACGGATTCGGAAAAATCGTCATTTTTCAAAATAATATATAGTAGTGAATTACTAAAGTTTTGAATAGGTCGTTCATTTCTCGCGCGCACAGATGTTATGAGGCAGATATCATGAGGAGCGCACCGAAAGCATTCAATCAGAAACGCCGACTCGATTGCCCATTTGGGAAAAAATTATTGATTTGTCCTGAAAATGATTTCAAAAGACACCATAGAACAGGACGCATCCCTAAAAAATACGAGGCAAATCCAAAAACTGCTGTCGATTTCGATTTCTTGTTGTTTTATCGAAAAGAGTTCAAAATTGTATTCCAAGTTTTTACCACTTTTATTGAAAATCATTTACAATCAGCTTTGTCAGTGTTCAGACCTATCCAGGAAACTTTTAGAATCCCAGTTGACAAAAGTAACGTTACAATTAAATTAATGGAATCCATCCAACAATTGGAACCGGAATACTTCAAATCAGAACCGGAATGTTTGCTTGCGGAAACGCAAATTCTTTTTGATTCATGTAAAGAATGTGAAAATTTCAATGACATCTCAAAAGTAGCATTCAGATTGAAAAATGCCTTACCAATTGCATACAAATTAATATGTTACGTCTTGACTGCGCCAGTTACTTCAGCTTCATGTGAACGGTCGTTTAGTAAATTAAAAATAGTAGCCAACCATTTACGTTCAACGATGGGAGATGATCGATTAAACTCCATGATGCTACTTTTTTCATCGAAAGATAAAGTTGACCAAGTTGATCTTCATGAAGTTGTCAAACAATGGCCCCTCTTGAAACACCGCAGAGTGAAAATTTGAGTTGACTTCGTATTTAATCATTGGTATGATTGTAATAAAATTTTTGCGTTCCGTGTTTCCTTCATGTTGAGCTGATTATTAATTGAACAGTAATTGCTATTGCTTGTTAATAAAACTCTCGAAAATCAGATTTTGACTTTTCTATCCTTTGTTATCCTAATTGTACATAGTCCACGTTACCCACATTTTCCGACCTTTCTAAATAAGTAATGTGATTATGAACAAATTTATACTCGGCAAATTTTTATCATAAGTCGGCATTTTCATGGTCCTCACCCCCCCATTCTTGGTACCATCGCGACGCCTCTGATTGTGGCTTACTATAACATAACGTCACGGTTGCTATAAATACTACAAAATTAATATTTTCATATTGACCTTAAAGAAATAAGAGTTGTTGCCTATGGTTAGACTGTGGTTAGTTGTAGTAAGGTCGAGGAAAAATTCTTATTTTTAATTTTTTATTGGGAGAATTAAATTTATATTTGTCGGATATAGGATTGAAATGAATGCAAATCGGAAAGCTATTTTATTAGGTAGAGTTTCGATTACTTTTAAAAGTACTTACACTCTGTCTGAGATTAATTGACCCTAATTAATATTCAAAACCCTCACAAGGTGATAATTGTCATTTTATTAGGTTCTATAATGATTTACATTGCACATTATTATTAAACCCTGTGTTTTTTTATTTGCCTATCTCACCAGGTAAAAGGTCCAAACATAATAGACATTAAGTTTTGATCCGCTCTAAAACTTGCATTAAAAAAGTAATTATTCATTTCTTACTGCTGAAATTGGTTATCGTATCTTTTTGTGGCAAAAATTCTATATTTTTTGATTACTGAATCCAATATAATATAACATAAATTCAACGAATGAATAGGGGTGGAGGGTAGCAGAGGGGTGGAGGAAGGGGTAAATAGGTGATAGTTATGTATTGAAACGTTTTTTAGGTCATCAAACATCATCGTCATACATTGTTTTACTTTTAAGTCCATTTGGAACAGCATTATTGAGTTATTATAAAAAAGTCCAAAATCAGAAAATTTTCAAAGTATGGCCAAGTTGAAAATATTCGAGGAAAATGTCAGTCGTTTGTGATTTCTACTTAATTGGATGTCTAAAAATCAGGAAAAATGATTGACTGATGATTTTGGTTGAATTTCTGAAAAAGCCATGCTAAAGACTGAAAAATTGGATTTTTCGAGATTTTGTAGGTCACCCAGGGAAGAACGTCGTGATTCGATTTGTCAGTCAAGTGCATTTTCGCTGTCATTTTATCCAAACGAAGAGGTAGAAACAAGTTTTGGAGGGGCTCCTTACTATGGCCAACAAAATGGCGGTCAAAAAACAAATTATAATCTTCCATTTGGCCTAATTCACGATCTAGTGGTTAGATCGCAACGAAATTTTAGATACATGATCTTGGCAACCTACAGAACCTAATTTTCAACCTGACTGACGGGCTCCTCACTATGGCCAATCGCCCTATGTCATTATTGCCAATAAATCTTAAAGTTGATGGGTAAAAGCAAAACTTCAAGCACCAGGGTGTTCAGTGGAGTAATGGCAACGTTTTTTCAAACTCGACTGACGGGCAGCCAACTATGGCGTTTTTTGCACGCTAGCTCCTTAACTATTATAATTATTAACAATATTAAATGTGCAGCTTTGATATATAATCCCATTTTTATTCGCATTCTCGTTTTGGTTGGAGACATTTATAGCAATGTTTGGGGACTCTACAATAGCATTAATACTACTTGTTGGTACACTGATTGATCTTTGACCGAAACGAATGGTTTCACACATACTTTGTGTGTGTGTATCTGAGTTTATTGGCACTGGTTTAAACCAACTGGCCAGCTTTGCACACATACTTTGGTAAAAATAAATAAATTTACGTGAGATTACAACCTTTCAAAAGTAACAGTGACAATCTACTGTCAGTCATTAATTACCAATCTTAACAGTGAATGTAACTAAGGTAACAAAATTCTGCCGATTAAAAACTATGTTGCTAGCTACTTTCTGAAATTCTGATTGGTCAGTGGGGTCGGCAAAATTATGAAGGTAGTGGTTTTTCCGATTAAAAACAGGTCAATATCTAAAATTGCTACATTTTGATTGGTTCAAATTATGATAAGTGGAATAGTCGCGATAAAACCCTCTCCAGCTAAAAATTAAATGGTAAAAACCTCTCCAGCTCAAAATCGAGTAGCTTTTCCTATTCATTGCTCGGCAACCTGACATATTGTTACAAATTAATTTGATGCTGTCAAACATTTCTTTAGTGAAGTATAATTTTTTTAATGCCGAAATTCGTGAATTTCTCTAGCTAAAAATCACTCGATCTTTTTTTTAGGATCGGATAAACTTTTATTTTTTAAACTCAAACTAGATCACTTTTTAGCAATTTAAACTCGAACAAACGGCAATAGATAAAAACGCTCCAGCTTCGCTATCCCGTTGTTATCATTTCGTTTGTTCTGGTTAAATTTCTAAGCAATCTAGTTTTCGTAAAAAATAAAAGTTTATCCGATAAAAAAAAGCTCTTGTGGTTTTACCTATGATAAAAGTTGGTGCTTGCCTTGAAACAATAAATTAGTACATTGCAACATAAGGAATGTTTGGAATAAACCAAAACGTATAGTTGTGCCTTCCACTGTTCTTTTAAATCTGACAAGCATATTTTCATGTCCTATGGTTTGCCTGCCTTCTTGCCTTTGGATTTAAAGTTCTTGATTCTCTTTCATCCGACATTATTTTAAGACATTTAAATTCATAGAATCTCCTTAATTTCAACTAAAAACCTTTCTTATCTGTTTATCCCCCACGTTCTATCCATTCAAACCCCTTAATCCCCCGAAAGGCAACCCGGTTTTGAAATGTAAAAGTGCATTAGAGTGCCTGCTTTAACCCCGAGGTGGCATTCCGTTCTAGACACCAGTGCTGAGACCCCAGATCTCCGTTTTGACCGCTTTTGAATTATATGCAAACGAGATTGTCGTTGGGAAAGGTCAGAACGAACGGTCTTACAGGTCGTGTGGCAGGTCTTTGAAATGGACCAGTGGCGCGTAAATTACTCTTTGAGCAACGGAACAATTCATTAATTGAATTGTTTTTCGGTCGCGCCACCATCTTCGTGTTTATTTACGCCATAGACTAGTTATGTTATAATACTACTAAGGTTAAAAGTGAAAGGACAACCTATAAACTACATCGGATGCTTTTGAAAAATTCAAATTGACCGGATTTCTGGGAGGTCGTAAAATCTCAAAATGTTTAGGAAATATCGGAATACTTGGGGCCACTTTTATAAAGTGAAGTTAATCCAATGATTGTTTATGTCTAATTTTATAAAGTTAAGTAACGGGAAACCTTAGGTTATTCTCGGGTTAGTGGCGTTATCACGGGGTTAAGCGATGACGATAAATGTTTTAGAACAACAGGCGAAATACGGTGTTTCATAAACAGTCAATCAATTAATCAGCCAATATACAGGGTGTTAATTAATGTCATGCAGATATTTTAGGGGGTGATAGTACTCGTCAAAATAAGAAAAAAATTCAAATATATGCATGGTCCAAAACGCGTTATTTTCGTTATACAGGGTGGCAAAGTTTCAATTTTTTTTCTCGTATTTTGCGTTTTCTCTCTTATATTCTGTGATAATTGTTTCAAATTTAGAACATCAACCATTTTTTAGAATCTCTACAATAAAGTATCAAAATTGTCGGTCGCAGTATACAGGGTGTTACATTTTCTTGAATCGGCTACAATTTTATCTTTCAGAACTTTTTTTGGAGCTCCTTGTATGCAAGAAGGAATTATGTGATTCCTGAGGAGGTCCAGATATTTTTCGCCATTCAAATTACCATCTATGAAAAAAGGTCCCATAATATGTCTACCAACTATGCCCGCCCAAACATTAACTTTTTCGGGCCTTTGAGTATGACCTTCCTGGAACCAGTAAGTTTTCTCAGCAGACCAATTACGATAATTGTGTCTAATAACAATACCATTTAAATGAAAAGTAGCTTCATCCGAGAAAATGATATTTGTTGCAAAGTCCTTGTTTAACTCGTACACCAACTTTATCTTATAGGGATGCAACTTCTCCTGCTTAAACAAATTTTTCTCTGACCCGGTTGCTGTTATAGGCCAACCTGATCTAGCGGCTACCCTAACACTGCCTGTTTCTCGAAATTTCTTTACAATTTTTTACTTATACTTTACCTGAACTAACCTGAACACACCGTTGACTGATTTATTGGAGGCCTATTTGAATATAATTCATTTAAAGTTGACAAACCTGATTTTGCGATCTCTTCATATTTCCGTAACCGCTCATTATTAAAATTTCAACTAGTTGTTTCTCATTCAGATGAACCATAGTGTAAACAAATTAGAAATCAGACAACAGAAAATTAAACAGGTACTCAAAATTGACACCTCTTAGGTCGCTGTCATGAAAACACCTTGACTCAACTGGTGGGTATTAGGTAGGAATAATTATAATTAGGAAGTTTTTCATTGTTAAGTTGTTATTATCTCGGAAACGCTTGTAGATAGGTGAAAATTTGAAATACAAAAAATTCAGAGTTTTCCCAGTAGAATCCAAATATGCAATCATATGCAGAGTGTTCCATTTAAAAAAAGTAAGTTAGTCTCTATGGCAACCAAACCAGAAATGACTGAAAAAATTCATGCAGGTAGAAATGTGGGGAATAATTTACTGAACAACTTTCGTAAAGATCACTTTTTCGTATATGAGGTAACTCAAAAGGTACAAGCATTATGCGTGACTTTTTTGCCACCGTGTATAATCTCTCAAATTCCAGCTGTTAGCCAAGAACTGTCAAGAGCCAATGTTCGGAGTTTTCGCGAAGCAAGTATTGCCAAATATCTAATTTAACCAATAAATTCAACAACGAGAAAATCTGAAAATCGTTCGAAAGATCAAAAGTGCCGATAAATAATTTTCAAAAGAAAATTTAATAAGCAAATCGGCAGCAATTTTAATGTAAAAATATTAGCCAATATTGGAGGCATATTTACCGTCGTTATTCGGATTGTTCTGGAGAATAGGAAAATTAATTTATTATTGGGAAACGCGGATAATGAGAATTTTAGATTATCGTAAAGTAAAATCGGAATCGGTCAAAATAAAATAAATATAATTGGTTTGATTGTTTATTCGTTGAAAAGATTAGACGATTATCTTTACGGTAATAAACATTGTAGATGGGATCATTGCTGTTTCATTAATCAGTCCGAGAATTGTACTTCATTTTCTATGCAGTATTACTGCTGGATGGTCCTTGTGTGGGAGGATGATTTCAGAACCGTCAAATTCATGATTGTTGAGAATATACAGGGCATTCATTTTAAAGCGAACCACCCTGTATGTCTCTTGATTTTGAGGGTAATAAGATTTGACAAAAACGTCTCCATCACAAATCTCACAAAACAAAAATATATTATCTTACTAAAAATTACTAGAAGTTAAACCCCGTCGTAACTTATGGGCTACCCTGTGTAATAAAAAATATTAATTTAATTAATTGATCTTAATTTAAAGACTGATTGTAATACCTTTACTTCTTAATATCAATCATAATATCCTATGAATTATTAGTCACAACAATACAAAAAAACAATTAAAAAAAAACATTTTTTTGTCGACCCTGCAAGGCAAGAAACGAGTTACTTTCAGTTGTTGTTAAACTAGTTTAGAATAGACGGGTGGATTATTGTTATAATTATTGCAGTTTTAAAGGCTTTGTGATGTAAATGGTTTATACGGCACTTGAATGTTTTTAATAAAACATCAGAAATGCTGAGCAACCATTATTGAGGTATGTACCGTTAACAACTTGAACTTTTTTGTTGGTGTTATTTCCAGTGGCGGCTCGTGACGGAAGTTTGTGGAGGTTCACAAGCATCAAGCATGGCAAAAAAAAGAACGAAAGTTTGCGCATATCTCCGCCCACCACTACCCCTTCCTTTTATTTCACCCCTCCGTTCCAACCACAAGATATTGTGTAGTTAAGTGTCAAATTTACGAGTAAAAAGCTTTCCTAATTTTTATGGTCTTTTTGTACGTAGATATGTTAATAAAACAAAATATAAATTTAAATTGAAAACTTACCAATATACAGCATACTTGGGAAGCAGTAACTAGAAATGTCAACAACGACAACATAAAAAAACTAAAAATATTTTTTAAAAAACAGAACTGATTAAACACAGTGTCAAAACAAAAAATGCATTCTTCCGTCTTTAAGTTTAGCAAATTTCTCAGTAACTAAGTCATTAAAGTTAGGAATATCTTGCAACATTTTTTAAAAGAATAATAGGACTGAGGGCAAAAGCAGGAGATCTTCTGTTAAAATAGAAGGTCTGGCAACACTGCATGACATACACAAGGTATGCCGCGCTTATGGAGTGTTTTACCGCGCTACACGGATCAGCAAAACATATAAAACGATCTCTCAAAAACCATCCGAAACAAGGCGGCCGCATGCAGCACAGCAAACGCGTGCTCATTTGAGAGGAATGAAAGCCCATTTATAGCCGTGCGCTAAAAAGAGATGGGGACGAGAAGGTGCATTTATTACGGAAAGCGAACCGTCCATATCAAGTAGCGATAGCCACGGAGCACATTTTTCCTGCGATAAGCATTAGGATTCGAGACCTGCTACAAAATATTTAGTTAGCGAAACGATAATTGGATAGGGAGCTTATAAAATCATGTTAGAATTGCTTTGTAACAGACATTGTATTGTAAACTAAATATGTAATTTATAGTGAATATTTGTCGGTCGATGTGGGGCTGAATCTTAGGGAGGCACGTGCTTAAGTGCTTCTATATAAGAGCCGCCACTGGTTATTTCCCTAGGTACATTTTTTATTTTCCTAGTTTACTTTTAATTTTCCATGACGACCAAACCCCCCTGCATAATGAATGTTGTTGTATAATTTTGTGTTGTTTTCTCTGTTCTGACAATTAAAATAGCATAACTTTCTTCTTTGCACATGTTTAAGTTTCCCTGATACGTGTACTGAAAACTTGTTTATACAATAACTGTATTATTTAAAATAGTAATACCGGGTGTTCTTAAAGATATAGTCAATAATTAGGAGCGTCAGGAATAGAGCGGAGTTAAAATACACCTAACTTTTTTTCATATTAATTTTTATACTTTTTTTCGTCAAATTCGAAAATGTCAAGTTTATTGCAAAAACAAGGTAATCTTAGTTAGACATGATTTAGGGCGTTGTTTTTGAGTTAAATCGATCAAAAAATTATCTTGCATGCCAAAATTATTGTATTTAGCTAGTGTTAAAAAAGATCAATGTTAAAAAGTGATCTATTTGTAAGAGGGGCTTTGCTCTAAAAAAAAAGGTTTTAAATCAGTATTTATTTATTTGACTTAACATGATTTAAATACGGATTTATGATTAAAAATTATATAAATTTGATGTAATGTTGGTTTAAGTGATTCAATACAGTACCTACGCGCGGGTAGCATTGTTGCGTCATGCTGTAAAGGGTGTCCAGTTTTCGTATGTTTTCATATACCAGCTCCCTTATTATAAAAGATAGAAAGATCGGGTTTATGGCTTACTGTTCTATTACTTTATGAAACTTTCATTGCCGCAAACGAAATTTTCATAGCCCTCACATTTTTTGTAAAATTAATTATTTTTCGTATAGAATTAAAGACGTTATTTTTATTATACAACTCTATACTATTACATAACTTTAAACTAACAATAAAACAAATATATTATTTTATTAAATTACAAAAATTGCTTGAATTGGGCTCCGTTGTGTTCAAAACACTTTCGACATACCGTCTCGATTCTTCGCAATGTATTTAATAAAATAATTGACCTTCCCTGCAAAAGCCTAAACCTTTGAAGAGCAGCTTCTCGAAGTTGATCAATATTGTAGTATTGTCTCTTATATAACTGATTTCCTATATACCCCATAAAAAAATCCAACACAGAAAGATCAGGTGATCTTGGAGGCCACCTGACAGGTACATTGGTACCAATCCATTTATCGGGAAATGTGCTTTCTAAATATTCTCTCACTATATGAGAATTGTGACTCGAAGCGCCATCTTGCTGGTAATAAATATTATTTAAATCGGTCAAAGGAACATCCTCTAATATTTCCATTAGTACATCTCGCATTATATTTAGGTATCTATTTCCAGTTAAAGTTCCTTCATAGATAAAATACTTAATTTTGGTGCCAAAAATAGTGTCATCATTCTCTATACTATCCATTTCTAATTTTCCAATTACTGGCACAAAACACAATACTAAGCTTACAACAAACAGAAAATCCAAATACAAATGACGGAAGGGCGACGTAAACAACGAAAAGACATTTGATATTTCGCTGTAGCCACATGACTTTAAAATAGCGTCTTCATTGGTCGAAACGAACCTCTCGATCTCCGAACATAAAAATTGGTTATCTCGAATTACACGGCATCTTTTCGAAACTTACGAACTTTGCACGATCTTAGTTTATAAATTGAACTGAGTGTTTCCTTTAGTTTAAATTGAACTCTTATTTCCAACGCTAACTGAACCTCAAACTTTTCGAGTTTATAAATCCAGCTGTAGTTTCATCAGTAAAGAAAATATGATTTGCATTATTGCCGTTATTATGAATTTTCTCCGCCTAATACTTAGAAGACGCCACCCGTTCAACATAATCTTGTGGTAAGAGTCTTTGAACTTTAAAGGATTTATTATTTTCTTATCTTAGTGTTCTGTAAAAACCGCTTCATCACCTGTGACGTTTTCACCAAACTGAGCAAGGTTGCTTGATGGATTCTGCTCAACTACCAGACATAATACTAATTTAAAATCTCTGGTAGTTTACAATATTTTATTATGTACCAGAATATGTATTGTCAATATTGTCATTGATGTCATTGCAGATATTTATTCCCAATTTGTGGTATATTTTTGTTAGTTGTTCCTTACTATCTACTTCATCAAATACAGGGTGGCCTATCGAAAAGGTACCTCAAGGCATTACAGGCTGGGAAAGCACTTTTCGACAAAAGCCAAAACAGCGTCAAATTTGTCGCAAAAATCATAGCAAAACCTTCAACCCCCTGAGTGGGGGTGTCATTCCCCAAATTTTTTTAAATGAGAATGGGGGTCAAGTCACACCTCATTCAAACGGGCTCTTAATTCCCTATACATCGCTGCTTACATTTTGAAAATCGATCGACTCGTTTAGAAAATATCGACCTTTGAAATACCAACAATACGTTTGACGCAAAATGCAAAAATCGATTTAGTTTTACTTAAAAACTTACCGTATTAGTCAAGTAAATGCTTAAACTGTTGTCCGCCAACGTACATACAGTGATACAGGTTATCTTCAAACCATTGCCGTACATTCTGGAGCACTTGTCGTATCACTTCGCGACATACGTCAATGATTCGTCCTCGCAGATCTTGCAATGTATCAGGTGGAGTGCTGTAAACTTTGAATTTTATGTGCCCCCACAAAAAATAATCTAAAGGACTTAAGTCGGGTGACCGAGGGGGCCACTCAATTGTACTCCTTCGGCCTATCCAGCGTCCTGGAAACATGTTATTTAAATAATTGCGCACATGTAGCGAGTAATGCGGAGGAGCTCCCTCTTGTTGGAAAATCAGTTCCTGTTCATTGTGCGCAGGGTCGTTCTCTATGATATTTGTTAGAGCTGAGTCGATGGCATTTTCTAGAAAATCCAGGTACGATATGCCTGTTAAATTTCTAGGAAGGAAAAAGGGCCTACAATGGAATTTCCAAAAATACCAGCCTATATATTCAACTTCTGGGGGTGTTGTGTGTGTGTCTCGTGGAAAATCCTTGGATTGGTATCGGTCCAGTAACGACAATTGTGGCGATTCACTAAACCATTTAAGAAAAAGATACACTCGTCCGAAAAACACACAGTCAATAGGAAATTACCATTATTAATCGCTCGTTCAGTCATAATTTCGCAAAATTGAGAGCAACGATCAAAGTCGTCTTCATTTAGTTCTTGCACTAACCGAATCTTATAAGGATGGAACTTGTATTTTTTTAATACTCGTTAGACACTTGTATGATTCACGCCCGTCGCAACGGCCAATTGTCTTGTACTTAGCGTACTTTCCATTGCAACGTGCCCCAATACTGCTATCTCCGTAGGTTCATTTAGTACCAAATTTGCAAGCTGCCTCTTTTTGTTATATACGGAACCTGTTTCGCGAAATTTGGCCACCAATTCCCGAACAATTTTTCCAGAAACATGTTTGTCATGATGCCGTTGGTTAAATAGCTCCGCAACCCGATTTCCGCATTAATTTTTTTGAAAAAAAAAACTCAATAATTTCTACTCTTTCTGCAATTGAGTACACCATAATTGATAAATTTTAAAGGTTCAATAATTTGGAAACGCTTCAACCACAAGTCACAAGACAACTATCTAGCAACTACCTGGCCCAATGCGAAGCAAAAATCCGATAACTGTTATCTTACTAACACGAGCCTAAAGAATCTGCAAATGACTAAAAAACAGCGAATTATTTTTGAATTTTCAATAATACAGTAAGTTTTAAATCGATTTTTGCATTTTGCGTCAAACGTATTGTTGGTATTTCAAAGGTCCATATTTTCTAAAAGGATCGATAGATTTTCAAAATGTAAGTAGCGATGTATAGGGAATTAAGATCCCTTTTGAATGAGGTGTCACTTGACCCCATTCTTGATGATACAATTTGGGGGATGACACCCCCACTTAGGGGGTTGAAAGTTTTGCTATGATTTTTGCGTCAAAAGTTGTCCCCCTGACAAACAAACTTGACGTTGTTTTGGCTTTTGTCGAAAAGTCCTTTCCCAGCCTGTAATGTCTTGCGGTACGTTTTCGATGGGCCAGCCTGTATATCGCGAATGAAATTCAAAAAATCTATTTTTGGCAAAACTATCCTAATTCCTGCTTTAAACCATAGAATTGTGGTTTAACCAGTACTTATTTTACTGGTTAGGGTTAAACTTAGGCTTATAGGGAGTTTGGTGGCAATCAAAGGTTGTAAAATGGATGTATTTTGGATCAATCTATGGTTTATAGCAAACTACACATTAAAAAACCCGCCCTTGGATATGGTACATTAATCCGAAGTTACTGTATGTGTATGAGATCATCAGTCTTTAACTTCATTACTTTCCTTGTTTAGTTGTTCGATTTATCATCATTTGATATGTTGTATGTTAGTTGTTTCATTAATAAATTTCTCTGGAATAAAGAGTTGTTAAAACTAAAAAACATAAGACTGGATGACTGCTATAGCAAATTCTAAGATCGTATGTCTAGGTGCGTCCGCAATAATTCTTAAAACCTTGTTTTAAAATCGTTAAAGTTTTTCGCTTGAGTATTGTTCATAGTTCACCATGTATATCAGTATCGGTCTTATTATTGTTTTGTACACGGTGATCATTTATATTATAATGTCCCCCCCTCTTAACTTTTTTGTTTCTTGCATTAGATATAAATGTTAAATATAAAAGTTGTACAGAATAATGGAAGCTATTTGCAGAATAATATATGAATATACGGAGTATTGCAGAAATGAGTCACAGGTTAAAATATTTCTTCTTTAAATGGTACACCCTATATATTGTTAGCTTTTTAGAATCTCCTAAAACTTCTGAATATTTTTCTTATAACATGTCCTATACCTAAATATAAAAGTTTTCGAAATAATCGCATTTTAACTAAGCGGCTACATTCAAAAATAAATATTCTAGATTTAAGTACAGTTCTTAGGCTGTAAATTATGCGGTCACGGAGCAACAAAAACTATGTTTATTAGTGACAGTTACCGACATATTAAGTGAATATTACATTTTTTTAATAAATATGCCTTATTCAGAAAGGGAACAACAAGTAATTTTGCAAACATTTATTAAAGCAAACAATAGCGTTAAATTGGCTTAACGTGAACTGCGTAGAATTAATCCCCGGATGCACGTTCCAGACAAAAAAAAACATTCCATCGAATATATGAAAAGTTTCAACAAA
Organism: Polydrusus tereticollis; assembly: GCA_963920685.1. Classification (NCBI taxonomy): domain Eukaryota; kingdom Metazoa; phylum Arthropoda; class Insecta; order Coleoptera; family Curculionidae; genus Polydrusus; species Polydrusus tereticollis. The sequence goes on along the minus strand of OY987332.1, from coordinate 40,718,708 downwards.
CATCTAGCCTAGCGAGAAAGAAGAGAACAATGGAAAGAGACGAAAATAGTGATTTAAATATACTACTAAAAGTATATGAAATACAAAATTTAAAATATAATTTTTAAAATTAAAATCTCAACAATAAAGAAGAACTTGTGGTAATTACAAATTAAATTGCTCAACTGGGCCACCGTTTTCTTGAATTCATTTGATATACGTTTTTCGTAACCGTCGTAATGCGGCGGTGATAGATTGGGAATAATCTTCATTCAGAATTTGAATTTCTGTTCTAATAAGTTATTTTAAATGTTCAGTGCTTTCAATTGTATTTGCATTCACTCGATCCTTTAGCGTTCCCCATAAAAATGCATCCATCGGCGTCAAGTCAGGGCTGTTAGGTGGCCATTGTATTGGTGCAGCCCGTCCAATCCATTCGTTGAACCTTCGATTAAGGTAGTTTGTAATAGCTACTACACTGTGAGGTGGAGCGCCATCTTATTGGAAGACGATGTTTCGCTTTTATTCCAACGGAAGCTCATCAAAGTAGTCCTCTAGCTCATGTTGGAGAAAATTCAAATAACCTTCTCCATTTAAAGTACCGTTAAAGAAATGGGGACCTATTATTTTGTTATTTAAAATAGCACACCACGCATTGATAGTTTGACGACCTTGAAATTTAAATTCCCTGTAGCAGTGGGGATTTACTGTGGCCCATTGTCTGCTATTTTTCTATTTATTATGCCCCTAGTTGAAAATGATGACTCGTCATTTACATTTCCGAAATAACTAGGATTTAAATAAATTTTTTCCAACATAGTTTGGCAAAATTCAACCCTTTTTGCTCGCTGTCTCTGCGTTAATTTTGTTACAGGCATAATTTTGAAAGCTTTATATCCACATTTTTTAAGAGTGTTTTGAACCCTTCCATAAGAGGTATTTTTTAAATCATCAAGCTCTTCCTTTAAACTTTTCGATACTGTTCTTATAGAAATATTCGGATTTTCTTCAACTTTTATTAGTATATTTAAATCACTATTTTCGTCTCTTTCCATTGATCTTTTCTTTCTCGCTAGGCTAGATGTTTGTTGAAACTTTCATAGATTTGATAGAATGTTTTTTTGTCTGGAACGTGCATCCGGATATTAATTCTACGCAGTTCGCGGTAAGCCAATTTAACGCTATTGTTTGCTTTAATAAAGTTTGCAAATTTACTTGTTTTTCCCTTTCTGAATAAGGCATATTTATCAAAAAAATGTAATATTTACTTAATATGTCGGTAACTGTCACTAATAAACATAGTTTTTGTTGCTCCGTGACCGCATAATTCACAGCCACCTAAGAACTTTACTGAAATTGAATGTAGCCGCTTAGTTAAAATGCGATTATTTCGAAAACATTTATATTTAGGTATAGGACATGTTCGTCTTTGTCTTTGTCCGTATGTCTATCCTGCTATTGCTGTTTAGCAGTGAATATATAACACCGAGCTGACCATTCACTTTTTTCAAGCAGTGGTCAGCGTTTGTGCTCCAAACCATCGGCTTATCAAAACAAATACTCAAGTATTTGATGTTATCATGCCAGTTTATTCTGGTGTTATTTACGACTCAATACTCGAGTTTCCGGAAACTTCACTCTGGACTTCAGAAAGTAAATGGCTTGAGTTTTAGTGTCGTTCAAACAAATTTTTTGTCTTTTCGACCATTTTTTCAGAAATTTTATAGGTATGACTTTGCAGCCTTAAGACCTGATCAACTGTGTTTAGAATCAAGCTATTTAATATTACAAAAGTATATTCCAGAACAGCCGTGTTAATAATCATTAAACAAAAAGGAAACAATTCAAAATGTTACGTTGGAACGAAAATATTCGCTGCAGTAAATCCAAAACTATCTTTTATATTCTCTTTTCGTGCGTCTTCTGGTTTCAGCTGTCAAATTTGATGAAGGGCCCGATTTTCCTGTTAAATGGCCAAACAGCTTTCTCTAATGGGCTGCAATTTGCGACACTACTACTCCTGAAATGATGATGTCAATATATTTCGATCTGTCCGTTATATTTTATAGAGATTCTTATAATATTCTACGCATAGTTTTATAGTGTTTATGTTAATTCTGACTGTAATTTTTCAAATTTTATAATGTATTGATAATTAATTACACAGGCCTGCCTGAAATTTGTGATGACGTGATTTTTGTTTGTTAGGCTCAGTTTTTATATAGAAATAACTAATTAAAATACAATTGGTCTCTATCACCCACAGAATTTTTTTTTGCAAAAAAAATAGAAAAAATATTTAAAAAATCTTATAGTAGGCGTTTTAATACATTTTAAAATGAATGTAGTACTTCAAATTGTAGGTATTAACCCAAAAATTATTTTCTGTGGTGCTTTTCAAGAAACTTATTAAGTAGGCGCTCAGGCCCGTAGCCAGAGTTGTATTTTAAGGGGGGCACAGATATTTTTAGGGGGGGCTAAAAGTTAAGATACTCAGACACATGTATTTTTATAATGTTAAAAATATATAACGCCAACATACCTACTTACGGATAAATGGATATTATCCTTATGCAGCATTCGCATTGGTATAATATCTATAGATACTAATTTAAAAAATTAATTGATTTTTGTTGTTATTCTGCACGCTGTGATGTGAAGTGATCACATTTTAAAAATTATACATTTTGTATAATGAGAATCTGTTTTTGCAAAAAAAAAAAATTAAATAAATGAAATATGAAATGAAACAACTTATGGGTATTTACCTTTCTTTGCACTTAGTGTATTAAATATAGCTCTCTGCAATTCTGCAACACAACTAACTGAAACTTTGACTAGTAAAACATTAAATTACTTCATTACTTTGCAACAGGGTTTAAATCTGTTCTACTTTCTGCACGAATAAAGAATTCCAACCAAATAAATTACATCTCTGGGATTCTGCTCTGCAAAACAGCTAAACAGCAACTAACAGTTGTCACAAAAATATCATAAATTAATATACATAAACAAATAAACACCCTTTGAAAACACACCGTATGCCGTACGACGGCGCGGCGCCGATTGGCGGTCGGCGGTACCGCGTTACCAGTGGACAAAGAGGCGGCATTTATATGACGAGAATTGAATAAATAATATTGAGGCTTATTTCACGTGAACGCTAGCGCTAGCTGTTCCTTCTATTAAAAAAACTAACGGGATATTTGATTATAATAGTTTAATTTTTGAGACATAATTCATTAAATAAATGAAATTTTTAATGAATGACAATATTTCAGTGGGTGGACAAGAAAGGCCAGGGGGGGCTAAGCCCCCCCTGTCCCCCTTCTGGCTACGGGCCTGTAGGCGCTCATTACCTGATGTAAATCTTTTATTATATGTATTTAGGGCATTTCTCTACAAAGTGGGTAACTTTTGTAAGAAAGTTGTCTCAGCAACTTTTTCACTTAGATATTGAAAAAATCCAAACCATCCAATAGATATCTATCTGACGGATAGTAAACAGCAGCGGAACCAATAAAATTTTCTTTATTTTAAAAATGATTAAGCAATTTTAAAAAAATCGACACAGGGGACTGTTGCATGTATCAGGGGACTGTATATATAAATAAAAGATGCATTTTAGTTGAAAAATAAAATCTTTATTTCCTATTTACGATATGTAAATTTGGTAGTTATAAACAATAATTAAAAAAACAGTCTTCATATTATAAAAAACAAACTAAAAAATCAAATCAAATATTTTAATATAAGTATATATATCTTACTTTTTTAAAAATTTAAAGTGGAGAAAGTAACATATTTAACAGTCATATCATTGCAAATCAGTGATAAAATATTAACAAACAATAAACTTTAGATGTAAGTAATAATAAGGCAAATTTTGGGTAATAGTAATAATCAGGGGTCTGGGGTAAAAGAAAACCTATCAAGATTTTTCGAACACATCTATAGGTAGATCAAATCTGTAAAATACTCTATTCCCTTTTAATATTATGTTTGGGTTTGGTAATTTTTCGACCACTTGGTTTATTGTCACGTCTGCTACATCCTTTTCATCAAATATAAATGTTTGACTTTTGTCGTCGCAGAGCTTTAGGAACGTCACACGGATTTCGCCATCTTCTTCATCTATTTGGTTAATAACACTTACATATCTATATTCTATATTTTTTACAGTGTATGTAACGAGGACGTAATCACCATGGCTAAATGATCTCGTTTTGGTTAAGCTCGGTCCAGCTTCAGGTTCTGAATCTGAATAAATAGCTTGCACGCTAAGTTTTGACTTCACTCCATAAATTAGTGTTCCAATAATAAAGTGTTGGCAATGATTGTTATTACAAAAACAACTTAGACGTTTCATCATTAATACGACAGAGCTTGATTTTAAGCCCAACGAAGAATCATAGAAGTTTCGAGTCACCTGATGTACTTTGATAGTTCCAGTAAACCGTTTTGCTTTGGCTGCTTCTTGTTCGATTTTTGCACTTATTTCTTGTATATATGTATCCTGGACAGTCTTCAAGGTAATTGCAGGACATCTCTTTTCAATGGCTTCCACAAACTTCTGTAAATTATCAATATCACCCCCAGCGGCAACAACAGCATCTGCGGTCCTCTTGCAAGTGGCTCCAACGCCATCCTGTGCGCCTTTACCGTGGCCACTCTCCGTGTAGTTCCATGTAAACCTACGCACATTTGGAAATTGTTCTGGTAATTTTGTGGCCATAATATAAAACATAGTTTTATTCCTATACTGTGTGACGGGACCATCGCTCAAAAAATGGAGATTTTTTATGTTAAGTGGCAAAGCATCGAAAATTGTTTGCAAGTGGGCCCAAATGGCAGCTGGAGAATGTGAACAATTTGTGGAGACTGTGCAGTAAGACTTAACTAAACCTTTTAAATGCACTACGACAGTGTGGAGACTAATCTGCATACGCGACCCTCCAAAGTGGAATGCCTGTATTTCTTGCCCGTATTTTGTTGAAAAATTTTCGGAAAAATCCATGTGGATTAGTACATCCTCTTCAGTTAGGGCACTTTTTAGTTCTTTTATGGCACTAAACTGATGAACAATGTTCCTCTCATGACTAACAAATATTTTGAGGTCTTCATGTAGTTCTTGGATCAGTTGACGAGGTTGCACAGTAAAGGATTTCTGAATGTGTTTAGTCACTTGGCGAGTCTTCTTGGATTTTGGGTCCAGGAATTCTTGTTTTTTAACTACCCATTTTTTGTACGTGGTTGGTTGTTCGTTATTAAATTCTTTGTATGCAGGGGTATTGTTGACACACTTTTGACATTCTCTAGATAAGCACGTCTCATTATAACGGTCACAACAAAGTTCCTGAAGCAACTTTTGATGGCTGTTATAGCTCAATATCTTGCCACTGTGTAATGCTGATAATTTTAAGTCTATGTTTGTGTGAGTAAGGCACAAACAAGTGTCACGTTCATTAATTTTTGGAGTGACAACCCAAAAAGGTCGCAGTCTACAAAATGATTGATAACTCAGCTTGAAATTGCTATTTTGTTTGAATTTTTGGTATAGGCCGCATAATGAATCAAGCATGTATCGTTTTTGCTTTCGTAATTTTTTTCTTGTTATGAATTCCTTCTTTCCCGCTCCTAGTCTACTGTTCGAGTCGTCTTCGTAGAAATTCACAACAGTCACAACACACTTATCCGCAAGTTTGTTTTTTCTATACCGTTTTCTAGTTACTTTTGCTTTATTTAATCTCTTGTATGTTAAAATTCCTGAATCCCGCATGCGCCATAGCTTATAATTATCAACCATTTTTCCTGATACTACTTTAGTCAAAAATTGTTTCTCTTTCACTGTTTTCATTTGGGAAAAATTCTGTTGCAATTGCTCTTTTAATACTTCTCCAAATAGTGCTTTTTTGACCAGTTCTTTTTTAGATTCCGGAGTGTCCAGCATTCTGTGTAACTTTGTATTTGGCGTCTCACATTTTAGTTTTTCATTTTCCTTTTTCTTTCCTAATCTTGATATGCGTTTTTTATATTTGCACAACTTTTTTTTTAGGTTTTTAATTTCTTCGTCCTTCTTCATTATTTTATGTGTCAACTTTTTGGCTTTATTTTTACTTTTAAGCTTTTCAATGACAGATGGAGTATGCTGTTCGGGCTGATCGTGACATACAATAGAATCTGGCGTATTTTCTCTCAAAAATCTGTTAGTTGTATCTCTTAGGGCTTTTTTCTTGCTACGATACTTTTTACAATGTTCTCTCCACTTCCTCTTTGCCTCTCGATGTACTCGTGGTGTCATATCTTTAGCCAGCTTTCTAGTACCCTGCTCTTTTTTCTTCAGATACTTAAGGCGCTCTTTCTCTCTCATTTCTTCTCTTTTCTTAGGATCATTTTTGCTACGTTCATATCTTATTCGCTCAGCCTCTCTCTTTCTTTGTAGAATCTCTTCCTTAGATAGTTTCTTCTTTCTCGGCGCCATGTTCAAAATACGGTTACATACCTAAAAAAAAGCAAACACATCATTGAGACAGTCCTCTGAAAAATAAAACAGACCCCTGTCCCATTATGAAGCAGGGGACTGTTACCAGGGGACTGTTTAATTTGACTTAATGTTACGATATCATAAAATCTATTAATTATTACGTTAATTTGCTGTATAAAATTAATATTTACCATATATTCAAAACGATACACTAAATAGATAAGTAAAACTCTTAAATCTAAGAAAAATAATACTCACCAGTGGACTGTTGGCCGTTGTGTACAAAAGCGTGGTACTACGTCCAAATCTCGTTTAGCACTGAGGGAAATGGCGCCAAGGCGCTTTCGCGCTGACCGAGCTAACTTCAGGTCGTGCGCGTTTCGTTACACGCATCACATATCTGTCTTTGCCTAAGACAACGTGCCGCGCAATTTAAAATTTAGACAGGGGGACTGTTCATAAAATCTTGAGACAAAATTTACGTTAAATTTAAGTATTGAAAATATAGTTTAAATATGATTTTATTAGGAACCGATAATGTATTGTTTAATATTAACAAAATTGTGAAATAATTTAATTGATTTATAAAGCTAATATTGGGATTAATAAATCCGATAGCAACTATTTTGGTTCGGTGATACTCCAGGGGACTGTTTATTAGTATATATAATATATTTCTTTATACATTTAGGTTTTTAAGACATATATTTTATGTTGTTTACTGCAATTTAGATATAGTTATTAAACTAAATTAATTATAATAAAAATATTTATTCACGTATTTTATGTTATATTGACCTGAGACAGCGAATTTCCCACTTTGTAGAGAAATGCCCATTAATTGCTTAATTTATGGTAGTTTGGGCAAGATTTTCGGGAATTTTGACCTGTTAAATCCTATTTATTATGCCTTAACTTTATAAATACTGCGAAGAAAAAGAGTTTTAAGTTTATCACTCCAAACAAAATTTATAAATTTTAATGTCATTTGGTTTATTCGAGCTCTGAGTTTTGATGAGTAAACAAGTAAAATTTATTTTTTTGTTTAATTTTGTGCGTGGTATTTGATATACATTGCTTAAAAACATGTCTAGCCGGTGTTGCAAAAACATACCATATGATTTTTGTTATATTTGTGGATATTTCGTCATGAAGAAGTTTAGGAGACCAATTATTGGTGAATTTGTGAAAAACGCATATCATGCTTATTTCAAAATCAAATTAGGAGATCAAGATAAAGATTGGGCACCGCACGTTGTTTGCAAGGTATGTGAAGAAAGTTTAAGACATTGGGCCAAAGGGAATAGAAAAAGCGTTTCTTTTGGAATACCGATGGTTTGGCGAGAACCGCAAAATTATCATGATGATTGCTACTTCTGCCTTGGTGATATTAAGGGGCATAATAGAAAAACTTTGAAACTTATTTTGTACCCAAACAATATTAAATCAGCTATCAGACCAGTTCCTCAGTGATGATGTACCTATACCCCCCAAAGTACTAAAAGAAGATACTGACAACTCCTCAACTTCCGGCTGCCTACAGGCTACATGGATAGTGATTTTGAACCATCAACCTCAAGTTAAAACCAACCTCAAGTTAAAACCAACCTCAACTATTTTCACAAGCGAACTGAATGATTTAGTAAGATATTTGGGACTTTCAAAACACCTTTCTGAAGTAGTGGGGTCTAGGTTGAAACAAAAAAAAATTGCTTGCCCCAGAAGCTACCTTCTCTTGGTATAGAAATAGTGAGGCTGAATTTGTAAAATATTTTGCACAAAGCAGACCACTTGCGTACTGCCAAGCAATTGCCGATCTAGTTACTTGCCTCGGAGCTCCTGAGTACACACCTTCTGACTGGAGACTTTTTATCGACTCTTCAAAAAGGAGCCTTAAAGTTGTTCTGTTATATAATGGCAATGTGTTTGCTTCTGTTTCGGTCGGCCATTCAGTTCATTTAAAGGAAAACTATGAAAATTGAGAGAAATTACTTTTAAGAATACAATATGAAAATCACAACTGGGAAGTGTGTGGAGATCTAAAAATGTTAGGCCTTCTCTTGGGTCAGCAGTCTAGATTTACTTAAGTTTCATGTTCCTTGTGTGAGTGGAATAGCAAGAATCGAGAACAGCATTGGTAAAAATAGACAGGCCACAAAGAGAGACTTTAGCACCTGGAACCAAAAATGTAATTCGCGAAAGTTTTATTGACCCTCAAAAAGTTTTACTTCCACCCTCGCTTCCACCATTTCACATAAAACTTGGACTTGCTGGAATGCTTTTAAAGAAGTTGTACATAAGTTTCTAGGGAATTATAAAGATCTAAATTATGTTGAGATCGTTGAAAATATTCTGAAAAAATTCAGGATTCTTGGTTGCAATATGAGCATAAAAATTCACTTTTTACATTCCCATTTGGACTATTTCCCGGAAAATCTTGAGGACGTGAGTGAAGAGCAAGGTGAAAGATTTCATCAAGATATTAAAGAGATGGAAAAAAGATACCAGGGGCGCTGGGACACAAAAATGATGGCTTACTGTTGAACATTGAGAAGAGATCTTCCTTCAGCTGAATATGACAGAAAAACAACTAAAAGAAGCTATTTTGAAAAAAGAAAACGTTTTTACAAGAAGCGTAAAGAATAAATAACTATTTCTTAGTTGTTATTCAGTTGATTAATTAAGTTGACCAAGTAGGTCAATTTCATCGCAAATAAGTTCTCTCGAAACTTCTCGTCTTCCGGTCGGTTTTCTTCTTGAAGATTGGTGATTTCATCTCTTAATTCATAAACACGTTGCAGAAATTCCCACGTGATAACCATCTTGCCTCGCAATGAAATAGTAACGCTCAATGTACTGCGTCCATGTCTTTACAAAGTACAGAAAAGATTCTTGATTTTAGTGGTCTCATTTTTATATAATTTACTACGGTAACCACCGTCGCTAGCACAATATTCAGACCAGGACTCATTTCTTTGGAAGCCAGACCTTCTCTTTGGATCATGCAATCTGTCCAAGTCTACTGGGGATATTTTTTTTTTCACAAGTGCTTGTACACTTTGAAATCTTGTAAGAGGCAAGTAAAGCTATTTCATTAACAGACATAGTTTTTTTAAGAAATTTTCGGGGTTTGCCAACGTACTCACTATGAAGCGTTTCCAAATGTCGTTTAAGATTATTAGGTTTAATGCTGTCTGCTGCCAAGATTTTTGAGCAAGTGACACACAGGAGCCTTTCTTCTTCATTTAGTTCAGTACTGGTAAACCCAAAATTTAAATATTCTTAAGAATATTTTCTTGATTTTATCTTTGAAACTTGTTGATGCTTTACCATCGCCTAATGCTCGCTTTTTTATACACGCAGCGTAGACGTTCTAGAATGTTTGAGACAAATCGGACCTTCTCGGGAAGTCGCGAGAATGTCCTATATGGTAGACATAAGTCAGAGAGCAATAGAGGGGCATCGTTTTGGTTTTGTCAATGCAGCGGATTGGTGTTGCCGAATATAAAAAATAGATTTACCTAGTTGTGGCTTTAGCGTCAAAATACAATTAAATTAAATAGAAACTAATATTGCAATTACAACCCGATTTCAGTGAAAATTGTTGTATTATATGAGGGGGGAGCGATGAGAATTGTGATTGAAACTTGGGTCGCGAATACTAAAAGGTGGCGAAACGCTCACATAGGTAAATAAATGTCTTTAGATATCATTAGTATTCACTCGAACAATGTGAACAAGCCCGGGTGAAGCGAACAGTCTGTTTACTTTGCCCTGTTCGCTGTGCCCTGCGGAAAAACATAAAAAATCACGTGCACTTTCATAATCTTTGATTGGTATTAATCCAAGAACGGGGATAATTAGTCTACTTCGTGGTCAATATTACACATTTAATTGATTGTTGATGATATTAAAGTTCACATAAAAACGAGCATTACTTACCTCTGGGTTAAATAAAGTTGTACGTTAATAGTTTTTAGTTTAGAAGTCACAGTTTCCGTTATAGAGACATATCAACTGGCATATTAGTCAAGTATTAGAGGCGTGTCTCCTGGCACAACGGCGAATTTTTACAGTTGATACTTTTTAAACGCCAAAAGTTTTTCACTATGCCCGGGCAGTTTTCATCTATCTCGTTTAGAAATAGGAGGTTTCCTTAAAAAATGTTTCATTTGGCCCACCCTGTACATTCAAGCAATTTAGTTTGAATGGTACAACTGGGCCCTAGTGACATATAATTGTTAAAAATTAAAAAGGGATTCAAGAGCAAAGAGACCCCATAGAGAACATCCGCAATATTCATATGGATGAAAAAAACGGTATTAAATTCACTAAACCTAAAAAGGCTCCGGGCTTCGACGGTATAAAGATTAAAGCGTTAAAGAACTCACCCGACAACGTGATATCTGATGTAGTAAACATTGCACAGGCTATTATCAAAAAGGCTATTTTCCTCCGGCATGGGAGAAAGTCAAAGTGGTTCTAATTCCAAAACCTAAACTAGATCAAACATTGGTAGTCAGTTGCAGGCCCATCAGCGTACTGTCATGTCTTGGCAAGGTTGTTGAGAAACTTATACTTCATCGTATTAACGATATCGTACAACAATATTTTACCGCCAAAGCAGTTCGAGTTTTGATTTGCTCATTGCACAGTGCGCTAAATGACTAGACTGGCTTCTAATATACGAAGTGGCCTTAACAGACGATTCAGCACGGGAACGGTCTTTTTCGACGTCAGCAAAGCGTATGATAAGGTCTGGCATGACGAACTCATTTTAAGGTTAAGGTCAAGAATGCCGAACTACTAAATAAAGGTTATTAATTATTTTTTAATGGACAGGATTTTTGCGGTTTCGTCAGAGAATGCGAAATCGACTATGCGACACGCCACAGCCGGAGAACCGCAGGGATCCCCCCTTGCGCCGGCTCTGTACAATATCTATATCAGCGATATTCCTAAATTTACTCAAACTATGTCTGTTTGCTAACTATACTGCGATCACCGCTACCGTTAAACAGCCAAGGTTGGTAGTCTCAAAGCTACAACACCACATAAAACTTATCGAGGCGTGGCTAGATGAATGGAAAATTCGCCTCAATGACGCCAAAATCCAAGCTATCTACTTTTCGAGAGTCAGAAGCAAATAACCCCAAACCAGATTACAAGTCGGAAACACCAGACTAGACTGGTGGAATAATGTTAAATATCTGGGTTAGTCGTTTGATAAGCGATAACGTAGACCAGCGCATAAAAAAAGCGAATGGTCAACTTGATGCCATCTACTCACTTATCAGCAGTAGAAGTAGACTAAATTTATATACAAAGACTTTGTTATACAAGACAATTATTCGACCCGTACTTACTTAGGGTGTTGCTACTTGGTGCACCTTATAACACAATCTTCACTCAAACCATATAGAATACCGAGATACTGGCTCACTCCTCCTCAGCTCCCGCCTCTGCCACCAAAGTTTCGATCCAGTAATGGCCAAAATAACGATTTGAAAGTAACCTCTCCCTCCTCTACCTCAATAAAATGTGGATTTAGAAATTTAAAATCAAGCCCTCTGTTCAAAATCCGCCCAGCAGCAATCCTGTTTAAAAATTGGTGTTAAGGTCGAAGACCCCTTCAAGAAACGAACATAATCCATTAAAGCCCGCAGGTATGCGAAGTGTCAAATATCAATGCATAAAGATTGAGGGAACCAAGTACAGCAATTGGTCATGTGAAATTATTTTTTAAAACTTATTGAACTCGTTTTCAAGATAATTTTATTGCTGATTTCATTTTTATCGACTCAAGTCAATTTATCTCTTAATAAACCTCTTTTACTTCAAGGTTTTATTTCCTTTAAGGATTAAAGCATTCATCTGTACAGGATTTTAGAACGTTTGCAAAAGCTAAATAGCTGTAAAATGACTTTAAGCTGACGATGTAGTTAGTAAAGTGAAATCGTTTTAATATTGGTTGGATATAGAAAGAATAAAAATAATCCAGAAAATATACTGGGTCTGATTCTGATCAAAATAGTTTCACTAAGCGAAGCGTCAATGACAATAAATTGGTAACCCCGTAATAAATTCGATAGGTTATGTCAAAAAAGAAAATATTTTAGTTTAGTTGATGACTGACCCAGAATTTCTGGATTACACCAATTTAGTAAAACGACCTTTTGCTTTATTTCGGGGCGCTCTCCCAAACTGCAGCAATAACAATACTAATCCTTACAGTAAAAAGAAAATAGAACTACATCCATCTTTGCCTGTCGACCTTCATGCAACCTGAGTAAACGAAGCACGAAACGAACAGATCGGATTACTCGGAGGCTGCGTTCACGGATTTTCGCTTTTAACTAGCATGTTTCACAGAGTGTTCGAAAACATGTTAGGGAACTTAAAGAGGCTTAAAAGAAAATAATAGATTAAATAAGGCTGTGCCTAACTTCTTTTACTTATTTCTAATTTTATTAAACACCAATTGAGGATAAACTGGGTGTGAAAGAATGAATACTTTTTTACGTACACTGAAGTCGAAAATTCTGTCCAATCTCTTATTAAGAACTTCTTAACTTTGATTAACTGGTGCAGGTTTTAAACCAGCGCTTTCTATTTGACGAAACCAATCATTATGTATTTCTGCGCGAAACTTTTCATTTAAAACGCCCATATCCTTCTCACATTCTAAATAGGAGTGGTATCGAATAGGGTATGTAGCTTCAATAGATTCAAATTTAGAGCAATGTAGAACTGAGTAATGCAAGAATTTAAATAGGGTGTAATTCTTGTTGTATGTAAATGAAGTAATCCATAACCGTCAAACAGCGGTGATCTGAGTGGAAATTCAATGCCTGTTCGAAAACTGATCACTCTATCATCGAGGAAATTGCGTGAGTACTTAGTTAATAGTTTTGGCGATTTTATGATCGGTTGCACCGGCTTCTTGACAATAATTAAAACGTAATTCGTCGCCAAGTAATTGCTCCACAAATGGATTCAAAACATTGTCCCTATACCGCTGTGCTGTAGCTGTGTCATGAAAAAAATAGGACCGACAACTGCGTCTTTGAAAACCCGCAGCTCGTATTTTTTGGAATACTTGCACTTTATAAGGAAACAACCGAGGAAACAACTTTAACTATTTTTTTGAAAATAGAAGTGCATGTTCCATGAGATCTCTCGACTTCTTGAGACAGGCGCCTCACACATTTTATTGGCGTATTTTGCATTATTTGACGAATGTTTGCAACATGTCCTTCTATTCTCACAGATGCTCTTTCAGCTCCTTTTTTTTATGTTGAATAGAACATGTTTCCCTAAACAGTTCTTCTCAGGCAATGATAAAAATCCGAATGAGGCAAATTCAAATAATTTTATTCAACTCGGTTTTGAATCGTTATTCGCTTTATTTTAACTGGTCGTTTTACCGATGCAGTCGGGGCCGACAGCTTCAAGCTGTCGCAGTTAGAAGATCTGCAGTTTCAATACAAAATTTTCGTTCGCAATGGACTTCTGAAGAAGTTCGTTCGCAGTCGCAGCCAAAAAATGCAGTCGAGTATCGCTAGGCTGTCGGCAACAAAGAGCTGCCCAGCCTGCCGTACACTGGTCCGCAAGTGCTGGGAACCGTCGACTGCTCTCCACACACACACACACACACACACACGCGGAGAGGTGAGCCTGTCTGGCGGGAGTCCTTGGGGACCTGAGGTTATTTTGCTCAGAGTCTCAATGACTCCTTCCAGACTTCCTTCCACGCCCCCTTGCGGTCCAGTTCCGCAGAGTCTCACCAAAAAGAACTTAAGGTACCTTTCCTATGGAATCTGAGGGAGGGGTTAATTATGGGTTTTTGTGGGGTGTATCGGGGGGGACCTTTGGAGGGTGGTGGTGCTACATGGCGCACCTAGAGAAGTTGGTGACGGGGTCTTTTATGACGGTAAGGGGCATCGATGTCATAGGTGGAGGCTTGACTGATAAGGGGGTTTGGGTGATCTGGGGCCAAAGTTAGAATCTTGGTGTTTCTCTCGTGGAGAAACTGGGAAAGTGGTGTCGGTGTAAATCTACGTTATGAAACGATGAACCATAGGATGTCCATGGCGGTGCGGATGTAACGATTTTTAAGGGATTGGAGTCGGTTGATGTGTGAGGGGGCTGCGTGATCCCACGCCACTGAACTGTATGTGAGGGCGGGTCTGAAGATGCAGTCGAGTATCGCCAGGCTGTCGGGAACAAAGAGCTGCCCAGCCTGCAGTACACGGGTCCGCAAATGCTGGGAACCGTCGACTGCTCTCCATTATCTCGCCGAAATGGCTTATAAGGTATCCGTCCACTAAATTTTATCCTGTAAAATATTAAGCAGTTCGTCGAACGACGTCATTGACATACGAAAGTAATTAATTAATTAATACTTTTTATCATCTTCTCTCAGCTTCAGAGCACTTTTAACAATAAAAACTTAAAGAATTAAAAAAAAAGATCTGAGAACCCCGATTATGATGACGGTCCCTTTGAAGCCCAGTCGAAGCTTGTTTATGTCATCAAACTGACTTTGAAAAAAGTATAGCAGTCAGCATGCGGTTGACTCCACCCACCAGCCGACTGTACTGCAGCTGGCGCCGACTGCTTTAAGCTGGCCGTCTATGGCGGCCCTTACGCCAACTCAACAGCAAGTATGGACTATAGACTGACGCACGAGTCTAGAGCTACGGAATGAATTCAAAGAATGCGGTTTCGGATAGGTATAATCCGCAGATAATATTGTAAAATGCTCTTTAATGAAAGTAAACATTGAAAATGTAAATCTCAAACATTGTTAGGCATGCTTATACCAATCACTGGGCTGATATTTGGTTAAAATATTGTTGAAACAATGTTTTTATTGGTTTTATCCCCCTGCCTCCTCATGCGTTGTAGCTCTAGCACTGTGCGGCGGTCTTTACTTTTTCAATTTCAAATAATAATATTAATTAAAAATATGAACTTGGCTACTGTTACTGGGAAATATTACAAATGGGATGCCTTGGAATAAATTAAGGGTAGGCGGCGCCTACCTTGCCTACTCCGACAGGCCGCCACTGGAGCATCCCTGGTCGAGACCATCAAATGATCTAATTAAAAACATGGCAATATATTACAAAACATTCTGAAGTAAACGTAGTCTTTCTGGAACACGGTTCCTGTCGCATCGCGAACTGCATTTCCAGCTAAAGAGCGTACAAAGTCAGGACGCGAAGTGGAACGGGCAAAGATAGGATTACATGCTCTGCTCGGATTAGCGTTTAGGGAGCAACCGGGTTAAATTGGGCAAAAAGACACTCTCCAAGCTTAACGTGTTTAGAGTCTATGGGAAAATCCGTTGTGACGATGCAGTTAACGAATAAAGGGTATGAAGTAGCTGGGATGTTTCTGCTTAAACTGTTGAATGATGCATTTTTGGTTTTTCTAGGCAGTATTTGATTTCTAATGCAAATGTGTTAGGCGCGCAAAGCTCAAAGCTTTGCATGGGTTACCCCGCTTACTTAGTTCATGAATGACATTTAAAGACACTCAGTTCCAATAAAAGTGACGCACCAAGCTTTGTCATTTCTGAACGAATGGACCGATTTTTATTATCTTCAAATTTGTTTGTAGGTAATTCCGTTACCTTTTAGAAAAAAATAAACTGGTAGACATTTTTTCAAAGCCCCCTGGATGATAGTGGAAAAACTCAAGCCATATTATTTTCTTAATTTTTGACTCACCCTGTGCGTTAATCAAGTAAATGTATAGAAAGCGCTTACACTCTATATGAAAGTCGCTTCTTTTACGAGGATTTCGATTTTTTGCTTATTAATTTATCTCTAAAATTGTCCGAATTACAGCTTTTTGCTGAAACCTTACGTTTATCCCACAAATGTAATTTATTGTAGGGTCACATTGCCTATAAAAAAACAATTGCCCTTGCCATGGCAATTACTCCATATTTGACCTTTTGTCGTTATGTCATTAAAAAAGTCAATGTCATTATAAAAGTTTTAGTGGCTAAAATTACATAAAATGCCTCAAATAAGTTCAGAACAAGTAGCAGCATTAGTTACTTTAGTTAACGATGGGCGTAATAACCGTTACGCCGCTCGTGCAGTGGGTGTTCATGAAGTAACTACTCGTAGAGCAATTCAAAAGTACGAACAAACCGAAACCACTGCTCGAAGGGTTGGTTCTAGTCGCCCTTGAAAAACTTCTCCAAGAGATGATCGCTTCTTGAGATTGAGGATATTACGTGATCGATCAAATGCTGCGGTAAATGTTCAGCAAGATCTTCGCCAAATTCGGGGTGTTACGATAAGTAAGCAAACGGTATGTCGACGTCTAAGCGAAGTAAATTTAAAAGACCTGCAAAAGGTCCCAAATTATTGCCACAACATCGTGCTGCCAGAAGAAACTTCGTTGAAAATTATGGACAATGAATTATTCGTGAATGGTCGAATGTCTTGTTTACGGATGAATTACGGTTTTGTCTTAACATGATGGATGGAAGGAAAAGAGTATGGAGAGGGACAGGTGAAAGGTTTAATCAGAATTTAATAATATAATGTAAAAGTTATAATGGTGGGTCGGTTATGGTGTGGGGAGGGATTTCAATGAATGGAAAGGCACCCCTCCATGTTTTTCCATTGAGGCAGTCGATGACAGCGCTAATCTATATTGACATTTTACAGCAGTATGTCTTACCTCATGCAGGATTATTGGGCACTAATTTGATATTGATGCAGGATGATGCCCGACCACACATCGCAGCAATTGTTCGAAACTTCTTAGAAGCTACAGATATCACCACATTACAGTGGCCTGCCAGAAGCCCAGATATGAACCCTATAGAACATTTGTGGGACGAACTAGAGAGAAAGGTACGTTCTCGCCAGAGGCCTGCTGAAAATGTCGCAGAATTAGCATATGCATTAGTGGAAGAATGGAATCGTATACCAATGGAAACGATAAGAAATCTAATTTCTAGTATGCCGCGTAGATTAGAAGCTCTTAGAGTTGCTAGGGGAGGCAATACACGGTATTAAGCAGTTATCCTAGTTTATAATTTTGCGTTTAATAAAAATGTTTTTAAAATTCGTATCTGTTAAAAACTGTTTCTCGATAAATTCATAAAGTTGGTAATATGCAAGGTTTCAGCAAAAAAGCTGTAATTCGGACAATCTTAGAGATAAATTAATGAACAAGAAATCAAAATGTTCGCTAAAGAAGCGACTTTCATATAAAGTGTAAGCGCTTTCTATACATTTACTTGATTAACGCACAGGGGGAGTCAAAAATTAAGAAAATAACATGGCTTGAGTTTTTCCACTATCATCCAGGGGGCTTTGAAAAAATGTCTGTTCTACTACTACTGTTCTTTCTTTGCACAAAATTATTTTTTTTAAACAGAAAATTTGATCTGTTAATTTTCATATATGTATCACTTTGAATTCCTTTTAACGCTGACAGAAATATATAAATGTTCGGGTGACGTGTCTCACAATACTGTTTAAGCTTCGAATGGAAAGATTCGCAATTATTTGTGGTTTTTAAAATACTTGCGGATTGTATTGCCCAGATGTATGGTGAAAAAGCAGATACGTTATCAATATATGTCTAGGTGAAATAGTCTGCTAACTCTTCTAGCTTTTTATATTTAGACATGCAAGACATGAAATCTTCCACGAAACACTTGCCAACCTGGTCAGGTGGCAAAAGCATCAAGCCAAAAAGATATTTTAACCACTTTCCAATTCCCGATTGTTCGCTTTTATATTCTCTTGCCTTGCTGATTTGAGGTAACCTCACAAAAAGAAGTCCAGCGGAGTTAAGTCTGGTGACCTAGCAGGCCATTCGATAGGTCCTCTCCTTCCTATCCACCGATTGGGAAAGGGTTCATCTAAAAATGTACGCACAGTGGCAACATAGTGCAGAGGGCACAATCTTACTGGAACATCACTTCTTCGTCAGGGGAGTCTCGATCCAATGAATTCGGAAATATTGTCACTAATGCTGGAATTATTTCAAGTTGGAGAAATTCGAGATATACTTGTCCAGTTATAGACTGTTCAGAGAAGATTGGACCAATTACTTTTCGGCGCGTTTTGTTTTTTGGGGGTACTGGCAGTGAACCTCTATCATTTAATGCGGATTTTCTGTTGCCCAATAACGACAATTCTGTCTGTTCACATTACCATTGAAACAGAACGTAGCTTCATCGGAAAAAATAATATTTTTTACTAAAGTGAACGATAACTGTTGAGTTTAGGTATAGGACATGGTACATGAAACATTAGAATTCGATGCAAAATTCTAAAATGAAATAAAAAATAGATGTTTTTGTTTGAAAAAATGAAGTTGATGTTCGTAACTTATTATTGGGCTACCCTGTATACATTCATTTATTATTCTCTGCCAATTTAAAACAGAGAATAACTACAGCAGTCCCGAAAATATTGCTGTCAAAGGGTACAATGTTTTATTTAATACCTAGAGCATAAACACTGAAATACCTTGTATATTAGAAAATAACAATGTGTCTATTATAATAAGTAGCGTATTATTATACTCTTGGCCATATCCTCTTCCTATATTAAATAACCAAGCCTAAATGACGTTTTAAATACATGTCATAACCACCATTATATACCGATTATATTAGAAAAGAATGGCTCAATTAATGGCCAAAGCTAGCAATCAATGTATTTTAATTGTGAAGATGAATAATACACCCAGGTTAAAAAAATAAATGGTGCACCGTATATTATGTCAATAATACTTCTTTGAGTTTGTGTATATCTAATACTTTATGGAGAGCATTTTTCCTTAAAAATTAAAGTATCATAAGTTTTTAACTAATACTTGCTTATTAATGACATTTTTTTTCAGCTAACAAAATATATGCATAAACTATTGGTAAATATTCAAAACCGAATACATGTTCTATAGATCAATGTACAGGCACGCATATTGGAGAACAAATTTAATATGCATGTTCGCCAATATGCTTGGCTGTTTTCCATACTTAAATTTATGATTTGACGCATACTCCATTAGTTTGTTAAAGAGCCACCCAGGCTAGCATTTTTAAACTCCAAATAATAATTTTACCCCACCTATTTCAGATGAAAGAAGAAGACGCTTTATAGTTCTATTTTTCTATTAATTTTTTTCATATTCTTCCTCGATTAGCTCAATAATATAGAAAGCCAATATATGAAATATTACCCTGTTTTATTCACAACTTTAAAGATAACAACTACAACAATAACCAGCACGTACTAGAAAAAGCTTTGTAGCTTTCTTTCTATATTGATTTTTATTTCGAGGTTCTAACATGATTTGGGAACATAAGACGTTAATAAAAGAATTTTATAGTAGAGGAAATTAAAGTCGTACTTGTTATATTTCACAATTTAATTCAGTTTCCTGACGTGTTTCAACCCTTGCTGATCATTATCAAAGACATAATAAGACAATAACAAATTCTATATGTATATAAGCTTTACAAATTTTGTTCTAAATAAATTGTTTCTTCCTTCCAGATTCTTCCGTGATGAGCTGAAAATAAGATGCTTCGATGCGTATACCTAGTCGCATTAGTTCTTTGTCTTTTTCTCGCCCACACCGACCAAGCGACGGAAGATGGCTTGTCCAGCAGCGACGTCACATTTCGATTCACCGAGCAGCTATACAACGTCAGTATCCCGGAGAATAGCGTGGCCAAGACTTATGCCACGCAAAGTCCTGGGGCAACACGTATGGGTGTCCAGGTTGCTCCCAATACGTTCACCGATATTAGGTAAGTGTCGATCAATTAATAATTGAATTAATCAGTCAATCCCATTCATCTTTTACAGATACAAAATAATAGAGGGCGATAGAGATCACTTCTTTAAAGCAGAGCAGCGATCGGTAGGAGATTTCTGTTTTCTTTTTATTCGAATAAAGACAGGGAATAACGATGTATTAAACAGAGAAAGAAATGCCAAATATTCATTGCAAATTCGTGCAACTGCCAGTATCAAAGAGGGAAAACAAAAGGTACAATGTTTAAATTTTTGTATCAGATACCGGTTTCACACATTATTACAATTATTTTAGGTACAATACACATCAGATACAACGGTAATAGTCACAGTCTTAGATACCAACGACTTAAGCCCTCTCTTTTATCCCATGGAGTATAACGCGACGGTTTCTGAAGATACCCCCGTTCATCAGAGCATTGTTAAAGTGATCGCCGAAGATGCCGATCTGGGACGAAACGGCGAGATTTATTACTCATTTGCTGAAGACACAGATAAATTTGCTATTCATCCAGTGACAGGGATTATAACATTGACTAGGCCTTTAATGTAAGTAGAAGATGTTTCTTCTAACTCTCTTTATGAAAATAGGTAATGATTTCTGTTGTTGCTTCCATTATCGTTTCGGATAATTGTAGCAACAACCTAAATAACTTGCTTAATCGGTTTGCTGAAAATTCTACTACGTACGCTGCCATACTAGACAAAAAACTTAAATATAAAAATTTTAACGATCAAAGTATTGAGAGGGTAGAAAATGGTACTCAAATCTTGGATATAATAATTTATTGAACTTAAGTTGGCAGAAATATTGTGATGATCTCTGCTCTAAACTAAACGCAGTATGTTATTTGATTCGTAATTTGACGTGATTTCAAATTTTGTCAGGGTCTATGCTTAAGTTGCTTACACTACGAGATTTGTTTTTGGAGCGTAGCCCCATTTGCCTTTTAGGTTTTTATTCGTCAGAAAAGCATCGTGCGCTCTCTTCCAGGTTTTAGTCTCTCTCTCTCTCTCCCTCTCTCTCCTATTGTAGAACCCTATTTGTAAGATAATAATATATACAGTTTTAACAATTGCCTTTATTTTAATTTATGAAGTATACATTATACAGGGTGTGACTTAATGATAGGCCGTAATTCCAAGGACGCATTCCTGAATCAAATTTAAGTAGAAAGGTTATATAAACATGTGTCCTAAAAAGTCTGGTTTTCAAGAAAATTTAAAGAAAAATCGGTTTTTTATTAATATCTCAAAGATCCTTTTGCCGGTTTTGGTGAAATGTCGCACTGTTGTCCGTTGTGATAAGTTAGCACTAACTAGATGATAATTATGAGTTCCATTGGCTGCCCGGGGCGCAGTCTCACGGATAATATTGACAATAAAATTGTACGCCACTGACTTGTATAAAAATTTTATGTTGTTGTCGGGTTAAGCACAAAATAAAACTTTTTCCTAGGAGCGTGCGCAAAGTAGTACTTTGCGCACGCATTTCCGTGTGCAAAGTTACACTTTTCCGCACTAGTGAGGATAAGATTTTTATCCGCACCGGGTGCGGAAAAGTAGCACTATTCAAAAATCTCCTTGGCAGGGAATATTT
This sequence comes from Polydrusus tereticollis, assembly GCA_963920685.1. NCBI lineage: Eukaryota > Metazoa > Arthropoda > Insecta > Coleoptera > Curculionidae > Polydrusus > Polydrusus tereticollis. Next base: position 40,696,834 of record OY987332.1, on the reverse strand, counting down.
ATATTTATTTGAGTAGCTGTAGACAATTTTATGCAATGTGCGAAGCCGTTGCAAGTGTATTCTCTTTTACCTTTTAATCGTAATTCACGATATTCGTATTTCAGCCTAAAACGAAAAAAATTCTATTTTTTAAGTACCTCGTATAGTGATAAATGATTATAATATTGCCAAGCAACAATAAATGTACATGTTGATTTTGGCACATGATGTCAGATTTTTCCTCCGTTTCTATGTCAACAAGAATCTACAAAAACCACACTACAAATTTAAATTTATTGCCCGCTAAATCCCAAGAAAAATACGAGAAGCAATATAAACAATTTGAATATTGGTGCCGCAACAAAGGGACAAATAGTTTTAAGGAGGAGGTCTTCTTAGCGTATTTTGCAGATTTACGAAAATTAGTTCAGCCAAATACTTTATGGAGTAAGTACTCTATGTTAAAAAGTGTCCTTAAAATCAAAATAAACTTGGAGTTAAGTCAATATTTCAAGCTAACATTGTTTTTATCCGATTGTGTCAAAAAATGACGTTTTATAGATCAGATATTTGGACGAAAAGGTAACCTTTTCAATAAGGTATTGATTATTGCGCTGGTAGCTAGGCAACCTTTGTCGTCCTAGTCCGAAAAACATTTTGTCGGACGCTAAAATATTTTCAACAGTTTATTTTATTCAATTATTTACAATATTTATATTAAATGTACAATTAGAACAATTTTGAACAAGAACGGGGTGATGTAAATTTGATTTTGAGGATGTGTTATTATTTTTGGTCTCCGTTATGATAATATTCTCCAATGTTGAACTCGATTGGGAGACGGATTGCGACACCTGAGTCGAGACTGACTGCAGGTCAGATTGTGGAATGTTGAATATTTTCTTGGTCAGCTCTAACTTATTACTTAAGGAATCATCTATGTAGCCCTCGGCTACTCCCGAAGACTTCCAGCCTCCATGCCGTTTTAGAGATGTTATGTCTGCTCCCGCATCTACAAGTAATGTGGCCGATGTTCTTCTGAAACAATGTCCCGTGAATTCCTTGGCATTCGGCAGTTTTAAGTAAGATGCTATTTCCTGAGGTATAGAGCCAAATTTGTGTATACCGACAACTTGCTTATGGCATTTTTCATTGCGATAAGACACAAAAAATCGCCCATCACTCATATTTGTTGGACGTAAAGCCAGATAATTTCTATAATACTTTAGATATTTTCCAGTCACCGTAAATGATCTCGGTTTGTTTGTTTTATTATAGGGAATTTTTATTAACAAAGCCGTTCCCAAATCTTGTATGTCATCAATTTTCATATGAGCCAGTTCTTCTCGACGACATGCGCCCGCGATTCCAAAAATAAAAGCAACCTGTAATTAAGAAAATTGTTAGTCAGAAATTTAAAATACTATTATATAGTTACATTTACCTTCAACATTAAGTATTTGTCATCTGGAGCATGGCAAAGGAATTTGTGAACCTCTTCTCTAGTTAGGATCCTTGATTTCTTTGGACAATATCCAACATTTTTTTGTTTCAACAATGCTCGTAATCTCATGTATTTAGATATATGAATATTCTGTTTTACATTTACCACTGCACGTAGCATAGAATACTGCGACCACAGAGTAGATGACTTCATAGTTTTCGATAATTCCGCCATATAGACCAAGAAGACGTTTTCGGAGAACGACTGTATATTTTTTTCTTGCCGGTAATCCATAAATTTTTTATAAGCTCTTTCATATATTTCCTTAGATTTTTGTGGCAACAAATGTAACATTACTTCCTTGGCAGTTTCTTGAATGTCAGGTGGTGTACCTTCTATAAGATCATCGTCTATTTCCATTTTTAATTGTGTTTTTCAGGTTTTAAAACTAGCAGAACACGAAAGATTAGTTAAAACTATCGCCTGATTGATAAAACGTCAGTTGATAATATTAATTTAATTATTTGTTAGATCCATGGATACGCATATTACAGGTTTCATTGTTCAAACATTCAAGGGACAAAAAATTACAATGCAAGATGAAATATATTGGTTTTCTTAATTTTTACATTATTTTATAATCCGAGCAAAAACACAATCGGATAAAAAATAACGTATGTTATACGGACGAAAAATGTATTTCGGACTATGCGGTTTACTGGCCTCGGCTTTGCCTCGTCCAGTAATCTCCCGCAATACGTCCGAAATACTGCATTTTTCGTCCTTGTAACATAATATACTATTCTAAAAAAGCAAAATGTGGGATATCGTCCGAAAACGGCCAACATTTTTGACAAAATTGAAGTTTTCAGATTTATGGAAGAAGCACCTGATCAAATTTACCTTCTAATAAAAGTCGCCACCATTTTGGGGTTGGCCGGTGCTTGCAGGCGCGATGAGCTTTGCAAGATAATGGTTGATCACATAGAGGATAAAGGAAATTTGATAGACGTGAAAATTCCTGACAGTAAAAACAATACTTCAAGAATCTTTGTAGTATCTAATGAAACAAATAAGGGATATTATTTACAACTCTATCATAAATATGCAAATTTGCGAAAACCATCCACTCCGCACAAGCGCTTTTTTGTGCAGTATCGACAAGGAACATGCGGTACTCAATATATTGGAATAAATTAATTCGGTAAGATGCCTTCGGAAATAGCTGCATATTATCTACAATTGAAAAATCCAAAGCATTATACAGGACATAGTTTCCGTCGTTCATCGGCTACCATGTTGGCCGATTCTGGAGCAGGAAGAAGAGCAGAAGCCTGCATGGAAGCGGGGGGTGATCATTTCCAACATTTTTTGTGAATATTCTGTTAAATTTTTATTACTTTTCATTTGTTGATTCTAAACAATGGCTTATTAATAATTATTGTTCAAGTCAGTGGCGTACACTTTTTTGTCAATATTATTCGTGAAACTGCCCCCCGGGACGCCACTGGAACTCATAATTATCATCTGCTAACTTAGCGTGGTATCACATCGAACAACACTGCCAAATTTCACAAAAATCGGCAAAAGCATCTTTGAGATATTAATGTATACCGATTTTGACACCTTGTATCTTGAAAACCAGACTTTTTAGGACACATGTTTATATGAACTTTTCTGCTTGAATTTGATTCAGGAATATGCCCTTGAAATTACGGCCTATCATTAAATAACACCCTGTTTAGGGTGCCAATTTAAAACGAGCAGCATATAATATTTCTTCGGCCGATGACACTCTGAAAATTTAGTAGATCACGCCAACTTAGATCTGAAGGGGGACAACTTTATAGGTGTTTGTTGTTGAACTAAATTGAAGCCCCTGACCCCCAGGGCACCTACTACTAAAATCTTAAATGGCAACTTATTTGGTCATTTTTGAAATCCTAACCTAATTTGAGACAAGTATTGTCTTATTTTATATTTCAATACAATCTAATTATTCTAGTTATTATCTGTTGATCTCTTTTTTTAGATACAATGAAGGGACTTACCACGAGCTTACAGTGTTTGCTCAAGATCGCGGCGGCCATTCCGGATCTGGTCCCGGCTTCAGCAGAGCCAAAGTACGAATTCGGGTTAAAAAAGTGAACCTGTATGCTCCAGAAATACGTATCCGTAGACATCCTACTATTGTAGAAAATAGCAATGCAGATATATATGCTATAGTCAACGTGAGCGATAGAGATGACGGTATTCACGGTGAAATCGACAGATTAGAAATTGTGGATGGCGATCCAGATGGACATTTTCGGATACGACCGACGCGGCAGAAGGGAGAGTATAATATTGAAGTGTTGAAGTTGCTAGATAGGGAGAAGACACCTCAAGGGTATCAATTGCAGTTGAGAGCTGTAGATAAAGGTACGCCTCCGCGAGAAAGCTACAAGTCAGTTCCAGTACAATTAGCCGATCTAAATGATAATGCTCCAGTGTTTAACAAAGAAATATACGATGTTAAGGTGCCAGAAAGCGCTCCTATAAATACTCCCTTAATAAGACTGAAGGTGACGGATGCTGATGAAGGTCGAAATGCTCAGGTTTTTTTAGAGATTGTCGGAGGAAACGAACAGGGTGAATTCCATATCAATCCCGAGACAGGGATGCTCTACACTGCCATGCTATTAGATGCAGAGAATAAACAGTTTTACAGTTTGACTGTTTCTGCTATAGATCAAGGGAATGTAGGTACGAGAAAGCAGTCGTCAGCCAAAGTGAAGATCTATGTAGAGGACACTAACGATAATGACCCAATCTTCGATAAGTCTGAAGTTACCGTTTGGATAGATGAAAACTTACCGGCAGGGACGTCTGTAACCCAAGTCCACGCTAAAGACAAAGACAGAGGAGAGAACGCTTACATTTCGTACCTTATCGCCAACTTAAACAAAGTTCCTTTTGAAGTAGACCATTTTTCTGGAATCATCAAGACTACCCAACTGTTGGACTATGAGAGCATGAGGCGGGAATATGTTCTGCGAGTCAGAGCATCGGATTGGGGATTGCCTTACAGAAGACAGACTGAAATGCAGTTGACAGTTAAGGTAAGTTTGTTTATTAGTAGGTACTATAACGCATTTGCTATAGAGAGTTTACTTAAATGCGAGCCCGCCAAAATATGTTAGGGACAAGGCCATCTACCGCAAGCGCTGATATTAATTCACGCTGGTGACATGACGAAACTAGTAATATCAGAAAGTACTATAATATTCTCTAATTTTGATCTTTATGATTTTTCGTTTTCATACCAAAGTGCTGTTGTCTGCACAAAAGGGTTGTGTACCTGGATGCACTGATGCTAAGTTTAAGTAAGATCGCTTTCCTAAGTCGGAAACAGAAATATTAGCCAGTGGGTGGCTGCGTACTGAATGGGTACAAATTCGAAAACTCTTAGGCATAGTTCAAAGTAAGTTCTTGTGACAAAAAATAATTTTACTAGTAGACACCTATACAGGGTATCCGGTAAGTACCTCCTTATTTCTGGCAAACATACAGAGAAGGTTAAAATAACCTCAATTTGCTATGGAGAAAAATTCCCAAAGTGCCCCTTAACAGAGATACAGCGCCCCAAAGCCAGCTCTAAGTTTTGAACCGACTTGTATAATTTAATGAAATTTAGATAGATATAAAGAGTCATTAAAACCATATTGCAGTAGATGTTTTACATCGTAAGAGAAGTCAGGAACGCCATACTCGTTGGTCTAAAGCTTTGACCGGTGTTATTTTACAGAACTGCAAATCAATTTCTTAAATACTCTGATCATTCCTCTTCAAAAAAGGTACTTTAATTTATTTCGATAAAACTGGCGATTTTCGTGATAAATCGGTTTTTATACGAAACAGTCAAATGTTACAATGCTAAACATAAACAGGTAAAAATCAAATACGCAGGGATGATGATGTGCATTTAATTTTCGGGAAGCGCCTTCCAGCTCTTCGAATGCAAGAAGACTTTATGCTGAATGACTTCCAGCTCATACATTGTCAAAATCAAGAACCTTTCAAAGGGTTGATCGCAGCTTAATTAATTTACAATGTTATCAAAATACAAAAATAACGAAAACGTTTATATGTTATTTTATTTTGGAGAACGTTCAATATGGGCTTCACGTACTTCGATGCATTTTCTTAGTCTCCGAATATTTTCTCGCCGCACTGCAAATAATATCCCGGCATTATTACAGACTTCGTTAGAAAACTGTGTTATTTGTGCTACTAGTTCTTCTCTAGTATTTACTGGTTTTTTTTGTGTTTAGATGTCTCCAGAAGTAAAAGTCTAAGGGGTTTAGCTTTGGAGACCAGTGCCGGATTTACAATGAAAGCGCCCCTAGGCAGTTCTTTCCAAGCGCCCCCAACAATTTTTTATCGGTATAAAAAATGCGATAAGGTTAAGGTATTGTCGTATTACATAATATACAGGGTGTACCAAATTCAGTGCGCACCATTGCTAACTTTCTTATTATTGGAGATACAAAGTCGGTTAAATTAGCAAAGTAGTAGCATTTTTTCTGCTAATTAAAATGAGCAGAAAAACAATTGGATATAAAGTTTCTGAATAAACGAGGAAAATGTATTTTTTTTTATGGCACACTCTGTATATTTTTTACCGAAATGTTTGCAAATCGTATACGGAATAAAAAAGTGCATGTGCAATATTAGCCTAAAATTGAAAAACATCAACACAGCCATGGAAATAAAAAATGGTTTGCCTTTGACGTTTTCATCGAGGCTGTCATGAAAACAAAAACGAATTTATTTATTTATTTCAGAAATTAAAACTCGATACTCGATATCAGTTGCCCATAACCTGCTACTAAATCAATCCAAAACCCAGCTTATAATATTTGGAAAAAATAATACGGAAATTTCTAACCTTATTAATATTAAAATAAATAATGTCAAATTAACTCCCTCTGAATCTTGCAAAAATCTGGGTGTTTATTTTGATTCCAAGTTAAGGTTTAAAAATCATGTTTCTTTTCTGCTGCAAAAAGGATACGGTAAACTAAGAACTCTTTACATGTTTAAATCATTTCTCTCAACGCCAATCAAATTAAGATTATGCGATTCGATCATTTTATCTTCTCTGTCTTACTGCGATATATTGTTTTGGCCAGCTTTACTTTACGAGGATAAGAACAGTTTACAAAAGCTACAGAACGGCTGCTTGAGGTTTTGTTATGGAGTGAAAAAGTTCGACCATATTACACCATATTACTCTGAATCTTGCTGGTTTAGATTAGAACATAGATTTATTTTGCATCTATGTACGTTGATCTTTAAAGTAATTAACTGCAAACAACCGGATTACCTCCTCAAGAAGCTTGTCAAGGGTTCTGATGTTCATGGTAGAGCTACACGACATAATAGCCTCCTTTCTGTACCAAGACATAAGACTGCATTATTTCAGCGCTCCTTTAGCTACAATGCTCCTAAATACTTTAATAACGTTCCGACAAATATCAAAAGCTGCTCAAGTGTTGAAATATTTAAGAAACATCTTAAAGCCAACCTTAAGGTCTCTTAGGACTAAGACTAATCATTTATCATCGTTCCTGTTCTCTCTCGAAATAATAAGGATTACATGAAATCATAGTGAAAGGTACACGGATGATCGCTACATTCTATTACATATATATACTTATATTTTATATAATATATTATAAAATTGGTACGAATTGAAGCAATACTTATATGACTTATTCTTATTTGGGTGGTTAGATGAGTAGCTGTGCTAGATCTCGCCACCCTTGTCTACTTTTATTTCAGTTTATTTTGTGACATTTATAAATAAAGGCTATTTATTATTATTATTATTATTATTATTTAATTTTTAGCGGAAGAAATAAAAAAAAAACTATATTAAATATTCAAACACATCACCGTTTTGTTCAATCTGCCATCGATGGATGCTATAATGCGTCTAATGTTGTCTTGAAATTCGACCAGATTTGCATGTCTCGTTTTAAAGACTTCGTCCTTGACATACCCCCAGAAGAAAAAGTCTAATGGAGTTACGTCAGGAGACCTTGGGGGCCAACGTATCGGACCATTTGTTGCCATCCACCTATCTGTGAAAAGCCTTTCTAACAATATTCTCACTTCGTGAAACTGATGAGGAGGAGCTCCATCTTGTTGAAAATAAATTTGGTTACGGTCCTCTAAGTTCACATCATCTAAATATTCTTCTAGTAATTCTGACAACATATTAACGTATCCCTGGTCAGAGTACCTTCATAAAAAATTGGCCCAATAATTTGGCTCCCTATGAGACCACATCAAACATTAATGCTAAATCTTACTTGCGGATTTCTGCACTGATAGAAATGGTAGATTATGTATTACTCTACCGTATATTTCTATCATATTTATTAATGATAAACATAGCTGTCTATTAATAAACATATTTTGTTTATAAAAAATTTACGGCTGAAAAATTTGTATTATATACAAATCAACAATTTATTACTTACCAAATTATTTGGTATAATTCCAGTGGCTTTATTATAAAGCAATACTTCCTCAGACGTTCGATAATTACTAATTATAATTAAGTGTAATATCTTATGTCTAATGCTAAATCTGAAAATATTTAAGTATAATTTATTATAATTATTTCTTTTTAAATCATATTGATTCCTAGTAAATCTAAATTTATTTATTATTAATGTGGTTGCATAGTATTCAATAACATTTATTAATAATAAATCCATACAAATTTCCCGTTACGCATCCGTGTTTATTTGAAATCTACTGTATTTATAAACTGCAGGAACTCGTCCGGACAGGCAAATTTTTATTAACCCGAATAGTGTGCGTTCCTATTCCTATCTCTTCATTCGCCGCGTCGCATCGCGTAGGGTCATTTACGGGTTGTTTGTGTTAGAATTATTAGTTGTTTGTTTCATTTAAATGAGTAAGTTTTTACAAAGAATTCAGTCTTTTTAAATACCAAATGTTTATTTGTTTTATTTTTAATTAGACAAAAACAATTTTTGTATTTAGATTAGTTACAAAAAAAAGCTGTTTAGACAGCAAACAGGTCAACGCTTATTAGGTATAGAAAATAATATATTCAGTTTTTTAATTTTCATATTATTTTTTAAGTTTTGAGTTTAAGTTTTCAAGTTTCCAATGTTCTGTTCGTTAAGAGTTAAAATTTTATTTTTTACAAAAAAATAAAGAATGTTTAAGACATCGAATACCATTTTTTATTTGCCACTTAGATACCTACCAACGTATAGATACATACCTATATGTACGTACCACTTAAATTTTTTCAGCGTTGCGGTAGTGACGTATTATGAAAAATTTTTATTTTCCGATACAAATACTGGTTAAGTCTGGATAGATAACAATCATATAGATGCTTGTGCCTCTATATACTAATATAGGATGTCTGCAGAAATCATGGTTCTCTTTGATGTTTCCCCCGGGATTTTACAAAAGATTTTCAGGAATTTTTACTCCTCTATGTAAGAACGTTGTTGAGCACTGATAGTCAGTATCAAGTATTTTTATTTTATTTGTTTTTTTACATGACATATTATGACACGAAGTAATATTAATTTTCTACCTGTGATATTGATCAAGACTCTCTGTTGGTGCTATTAGACATGGTTGTAGTATCTATTCTATAATATAGGTATCACGAGTATAGAAAAAATAATTGCACCGATTCATATTATAGGAACATACCTAGGTAAAATATAAATGCTTGGTACCTATTGCCTATCTGAGATTATTCAAATTTCTTTTTTAGATGTGTTCCTGAAAATCTTTTGTGCAATTTGCTCAGGCGAAACATCGGGGATAACCATAGTTTCTGCAAATACATCCCACATTTTGAATAAATAACCATATAGGTTTATTCCAATCCCATAATTATTTACCAATAAACCATAATATATTATATATATAAACAAACATAGATTAAATTCAACTCAAAATTGAGTAATATCAAATGTACCTAAGTTTCTAGAAATACCTGAAATTTATGCCTAAATAATAATTTACTAATGTGAATTCATTTATAAAATAACCAGTAAGCAACTTTTAAAATATAGAATTGTAACCACCCCTTTAGGTAGTTATCATAAGTCTACAATATTTTTTATAAATAAAATATTACTACTTATTGGTAAATATTTGTTTTAGAGAAACTCGCATGTATTTATTATAAATCAAGCAATTTTTATAATTAATCAAATGGCTGTAATCCAGAATGTATTAAATATAAATCAACGTTGATTCCGCCATATTTAAATCAGCCATGTATTTATTATTACTCTTATGCTTTACTGATTAATAAACTCTTCTATCAGTGTGGGAACAGTAATAAACAAATTTGTTCTAGACCAATAGTTCATGTTTTTACGATTAAACATACCCCTATTTGAAAAGTTCGCTTCATCGCTTCATAAAATTTTCTTTAAAAAGTTAGGATTTTACCTACACATGTAACCATTGGCAAAAAAATGAGTCTTCTTTCAGTGTCACCAGGTATTAATGTTTTCACTGGTCGGTACTTGTAAGGTACAAGCTTATATTTCTTTAAAATCCTCCAAATTATAAATAAGCTGAAACCACTGTCTCTTACCAAAACTCTAGTTGAATTATTTTTGTGCGCTTCAAAATATGCCAATACATTTACTTCTACTTGTTCACTTATTATAAACTGTTTTTAGTCCTTGTCTTTATAAAAACTCTTTCGTTACTTCTAAATTTTCTATACAGCCTTAGAAAATGTCTTCTGTCTGGTTGCTCACGTGCAGGATACATTTGACCGTATTGCTCGAGTGCTAGTACACTATTTTTTCTGCAACCAAGATACGCTTCTAACATATCGCAATGTTCTAAATGCGTGAACGCCATTTTGTAATATTTAAAAGCAAAAACTAGATAACTTAACGCAAAACTACGAAAATGTTGGCTTCGTTAACAATAATGGCTACCCCAAACAGTTTTATCGCAATAAATTAAAGTACCTTCACATTTAAACTTTTCCTGTAATATTACACCGAAAAAAAAGTAAGGGGTTATAGTTAATAAATATTTGTTTGGACAGGTTTTATTTACAATACTAAATAAATTTATTTTTAAATTGTTTAAAATTGAGCAAAGTTATTTATTATAAATTATTTCGATATTTTACTTCATTTATTAAAAATAAAGCATTTATTTAAAGGTGTTATATTTACAATTAATGAAACATATTAATACTTAATAAATCCTTTCTTTGTTGATATTATAAAATACATTATTATTTACAAATATTAATTTTATTTATTATAAATAAGACGTAGTAATACTTAACAAATGTTTATTTTTAGCTTCCTTCATGTTATTCTTTGTAAAGTAATTCAGTATTCGATTTAAAAATCTCTAACATATCTTTAAATAATAAATATGTATTTACGACCTGTGTATATTTAAAACACCGCGCAAAACGCCCTCCCTCCTGTTGGCATTTCACACTATTTATTCGGGCATTCGACCATACCTGAACCACACCCTTCGATTATTGGTAAGAAAGGTGGAACACAACACCAAGACGGAAATGTCGGCTGTCGCACGATTACTATACACTACTGTCGGTATTTCCCCGTGCCGTGGTATTTCCCGTGTTTCGGTAGTTGAAGGTTTGAGTTAATGGTTACGGGTTACGGGCTGCTGGGCGGTTGTTTGTGTGTTTAATAATATTCATGCAGGGAAGGTGACTGCTGAGATTTCTAAAAAATGGATCAGCAGGAACAGGCACTGGAAAAGTTCCTTACTGAAAACAACTTGAGTGAAATATTAATTGCTTGCAAAGGTAAGTTGTCTTTTGATAAATGAATAATATTTCGCTTTTGATAAATGGCCGGTAATGAGCAATGGGCTGATTTAATGGGCGGCTAAACGGACATGACAGAGCCGTCTGGGCCCCCCAGCGCAGAGAGGCACTCTCTGAATTTGAATCAGTTAATTTTCAATTGGTTAAATACGTAATTTTACTTTTTGACTAGTTTAACGGGCCCTCGTGAAGCCGCCTGGGCTAGGCTATTTATTATTAATATATAAATTTGTTGATAATTAGAAAGGTTGCATGTCTATTAATAAATATATGTATAATAAAATAAACTTATTATGTGTTAACTTTTTAAAAGCTTTTAATTAAAATATCTTTATTTATATTTTTAGCAAATGGCGTAGATAATTTAGAGACGCTCAGGAAGATTGTCTTGGACCCTGCCGAATTTAGGGAATTAGTTCCTCAAGTAGTCCAAAGAATCAAATTAAAATCGACAGTGTTCTTTAAAAAGCCTGATGAGGCAGAAGATAATAATAACAGTAATGTTATTATGTAAGTATGCATGGCTTGATCTGAAAGAATAGTATATAGTTAATTTATTTTAATAATCACTTTTATTAAAATGTAATTATTTTCCTTCGCAAGTTATCACACGATATACAATACTAACATTCTTATTAGTTCTTATTAGAATAAGAGTTTATTTTTATATTGAAGTTTTATATTTTCGTTAACTTTGTAAAAGTTTTACTATATTATGTAACCAATAAAATTTCGTTAAAGAAAATGTACTTTTCTTTGCCCGTCTTGATTGCAAGAAGGTATTTTTCAGCTAGTAATTGGTTATAGTAAACATTGCAATTATTCAATATAAATAATATATATAATACAGAGCGTCAAAAAAGTTTCAAATATTAGGATTTTCAGGACAACGACTTACGTGCACCAAAAACGTCAACTTTTATTTTATATTTTATATTTTATATTTTATATTTTACATTTTTTTAAAATATTAAATATATTAAACAAAATGACGAAATGTATCAGTGCATTTTTTACACAGGAGATTTGTTTACCTGAATAACCCTAATATTTTCCAGACGTTTGTGGCACCCTGTTTTATATATTTTATTTATATTGAATAAATGCAAAGTTTATTGTTACCAATGCTTAATAATATATTTATGTTTAATACACAAACCTTTATTTTTTATAAATAAACTAAACTTTTATTATAAAAAATATTTATTTACTGCAAACAAATGCAAAGGTTACTAATAATAATACTTTAAAAACCTTTATTTTTTATGAATAAAACATAGCTTTATAATAAAAATTATTTGTTTATTGTTAATTAAACATACAATTTTAATAAATTATCTTTATTTACATTAAATAATTGCTTACGTATCATAAGTTTAGCTTTTTTTATAATTGATGAATCTTTATTTACTAAAAATTAATTTTAATTTGCCACAAATAAAGTTATATTTAAAAATGTTTAATGCACCGCTTGTTTCTCATAAATCAAGGTTCATTCCGCCATATTTCAATAAATAATTTATTAAAGGTTAATGAATTTAATCAACTATAAATAAACTGTTCTTTCAGTGTACATTGAAATATATCCAACAAAATTTTGTGAAATTTGTAACTATACATTTTATTTATTCCTTAACACATGTATACAATATTTACAAACTCGTAAAGCATAAGGTGACAAGCTATTTATTATTTAAATATATTTCTTACAATATTTTTAAATTCAACAACAATTTGTATACTTTTTTTTGTACCCATTGTATTTAGAACAATTTGTGGCGAATTTGTCTACAATTGATGTAAAAATCACAATATTTTTTTTCCGTGGCAATTAGATAATATTGTGAAAGTTTAGCAAACGTGTCTATCGCTTGCCAGACAAAGTAGTCTTTTGTGAGAGACCAATATTTTTGGGTATAATGATGGCTTGCTTTAAAACAAAAATAATCGTATGTTTTGTTGCCCTTTATGTCTCATAGTTTTTTACGAACGCTTATTTAATGTCATCGTTTGTTCCAGGTTCGCGATATCAACGATAACCGTCCCCAATTCGAAAAAATCGACTGCGTCGGCAACATACCCCGACACACCCCCATAGGCAGCGAAATCATCACTCTCTCCGCCATCGATTTTGACTCCGGTAACATCATTAGTTATCGCATTGTCTCCGGAAACGAAGACAATTGTTTCAACATCGATTCCACAGCAGGAACTATCACAGTGTCATGTGATCTAAACGATGTGCGTGTGAGTGAAAGAGAACTAAATGTGACAGCGACGGATAACACCCATTTCGCGGACATCGCTCGCGTTAAATTCAAGCTGGTGAATTCAAAGAAAAATGTATTTAGTAGCGGCAGATTACTGACTGATGACACCGGAGTGTTTGATTGTAAGGATACAGGGGTAAGTGAGCATTAAAAACTTTAATAAAAATTTACCGTGCATTTCTTTTAACACCAGACATAACTTTTCACATTGTAGACATTGAGCAGATTTAAGGGCTTTTGCTTGAATTAGGAGCACGAATATTAATAAGTGCTTGTTGCGCGCCTTGCTAAATCAGTTAAAAACAACTTGGTCCACTGCCTTAGTTATGGGAAATTTTCTTTGTTGTTCACCGATGCCACCTTCTTGAAACAAATTTCTAACTTCTGCTTTATCTTAAAGTAACATAGTCGCTTGAGTCTTACCAACCTTAAATTTTTCAGCCAATTTCCTGGTACTTAAATCAGTTTTTTCACTTTCCCCGATTATTTTAATTTTTTGGCTTAAAGAAAGACATTTCCTTTTTCCCGCCATCTTCAATATTCACGTTAGTCACAAAACACAGGCGGCCGCAGACAGAGGTTTTACTATATTTTAATGTATTTTTCGAAAAACTGCCAGTAAAACACATTTTTATATCCCCTTTTTACGGAGGGGAGAGGGGAGGGAGAAGACAGGTATAGCTTGTGTGCTCATTATAATTCGGGATTTTACCTTTTCTGCTTTAACAACCTTCACAATGTCCTGAAGCAACATCCTCTGTAGGTTTATTCAAATTTTGGCAGACGCAGTGCGATTGGAAGAATCCGTATGGAGGAGCGACGTATCAAATGCGGTTTCAATAAGCTCAGAGCCATCTTTTAAAAATAAATTGTCCTTCCCAGTAATAGTTTGGTGTTACTTTTATAAATGATGTTTGAAATAATGCCTTCTGTCATCGGCAACAGAATCTGGACATAGAGTAATTAGATTCAAGTTCATTCACCACATTAACACCTGCATTTGTCAAGAGTTTTTCAGGTTATAGTTGCTAATCCGATGAATTTAGGCGACTTGCTTCTTTCGCACGGCCGCCGTGCGGCTTCTGTATGCGTCATGGCATATAAAACAGGGTACGCTGCACTGCATATCAACCCCATGCGCACCTCATATCTCATCACTTGAAGTGCACATCTTTGGTGGGCGCTCTTCCTTAAGGTTTCGAATATTTTTAATTATTGTTACTGCTTCAGACAGTATTGAATCACCGATAGCGACAGTTATTTCTCAATAACCGGTTTCAAAATTAAGTTAAAATATCCGGGGAAGGTAAATCGTACATTATTTAAAGACATTTAAAATGATTCATCATAAGACTGGGGTGACGCGTCGTTTCAAAGTTCAGAAAAGGGGCAGCTGGGAGTAAGAGGGTGAGACCTAGGGTTTAATCTTGATTGATTTCAAGCTTTCCCCTCGATATTTAATTGAATTTGGCCCTTGTTTCGTCAATTCATTTAAATCAAGGAATATTGAGGTTGAAACGTTTTAATATAAAAGCGGTGGTATTGTACGTGTTTATTTTATTGCAAGGAAATATATGGCGATACAAATTATAAGGATTTTTTTTGTCCGACTTTTATTGCTATAGGGATAAAGTACAGACCTAGCGGTTAGGTGTGAAATGTTATGTCCTTCAGTATCCACTTAACCAAGATAAATTTTGATATATCGGCATTTCTTTTCTTTTTTTTTTATAATAAACTTTTTTATTTCTAATTACATAGATTAACATAAACAGAAATGACGTCACCAAAGTGAGAGCGTTAACTCTCCATGTAGTCCCTTAGGCTGTATGGTTCAACTTGCACTAAAAGTTTTTTCAATTTTCTTTTGAACACATTCACACTTTGTTCATTTTTAAGTTCATTAGGCAGTTTATTAAAAAAGTGAACCCCTTCCATAAAAAGTTCCCCTTTTAAAGATGGACAGACGATGCGCAGGATAATTAACATCAGTTGTGCGAGTACTATATTGATGACCCCTCATCATACGCAGCCCCCGTCCATCCTTAAAAAAGGACATAATAGTATTAAATATATACAGACCATAATATACAGCCAAATTGAATAAATTCGATAATAAATTCATGGGGGCGTGTCCATAAAAACGCTCGGACACGTCGATTGGTATTTCTAGTTGCGCATTTTTCTCAATAAAAACTTTTTATACAGGGTGTGGCATGTAACAGTGGCCAATACTAACTTTCTTATTTTAATTGCAACATCCCGTATATTATTCAATTTTTGGATTCTTCACAAAATTTTAGACATATATAATGTACAATATCCTATACCTATCTTTAACTGTTTCGAAAATATTAAGTGTTTTCAGATTTATTGCAAAAATTAACAACACACTAAAAAAGTAATAAGTAATACTGTTTATTTCTTGATAATATAAAAAAACAAAAAAAAAAAACAATAATGTAGGAGATGTTAAAAATTGATGTTAATAGTTTTGTTTACTTTTCTTTAAAACGCCTGGCCTTAGCAAATTATTGTCTGTCTGCATGATAGTAGTTGCCAGTGTTTTAGTCGTTTAAATTTCGTTAACTGCATATGAGAAAAAGCATGTATTTATTATCGAATTTATTTAATTTGGCTGATACACACTGTATTGTTAAAATAAATTTTTCTCTAAAAACATTTCTACAACTTTTCCTAAATGACATTTCGTACATTATTGTAATTAATCGTTTATGTATAACAAAAATAGGTTGAATTTTTGAGTTTTCACCCCAAAATATAATTCCATATCTTGCTGCAGCCTCAAAGTTGGCAAAATATATAATCCTCAGGGCATCTGCCGATACGCATTTTGATGTTACTCTAATACCATAACTTATCCTATTTAGTTTTTTCCCCAGCGATTCTATTTCGTCTGTCCAGCCTAAAAATTCTTCTATAAGGGTGTCCGGAAACTTCGTTCGTTTATTTTAAGGGGATATTCTACATATGAAAATATGAAAAAAAGTTCATATGAATGTAGGTCTTTAAATGTCTTATAAGGAAGCTATGGCCGTCCAAAGGTGACCTCTAAAGATTAGTTTCTCTTTTATATCTTTGCAACCGCTTGAGGTACTGATGTGCTTTTTGGTACACATACTAATATTAACAATTGCTAATTTATGATATTGAGAGTTAGTTTAAAATTTAGTCAGGGACGTTCTTACGGGGGGGTGGCTTAGTGTATTTATTCCTAATTTTTGTACACGACACATTTAAAAAATTTTACCCAAAAATTATAATTTCAGTGATTTTTCTACACAAAAAAGGTATTCTCAAAAAAAATTATTGGGTCAATGATTTAGGAGAAAAATCGATTTATTTAAATCATTGCATAAAGTATTATCGAATTGTGTTTAAACTAAAACATCAAAGTAGTCTTATGACAAACACAAATTTGAAGTCAAAAAAACATCAAGAAGCCCATGGTTAGGGTTAAAATAAATTGACAATGACAATAATTAAGTCAAAACGTTGTTTTATTGTAATTTTTAAACAAAACAAATTAAGAGTTGCTGGTTTAACAATAATAAACTGAAAAAAGTGGAAAAGTTACAACAAATGTTGAAAATGGTTTCCTTTCATATCAATAGGTACAACCAACTAAACGATTTCTCATTGATGTTCGTACTCTTGCGAAAATTCCTTCCTTATTACGAATTTCCTCGCAACAATAAATAACGCGTTGTTCCAATTGTTGTACATTTTCGACAGGTACTGAATATACCAGAGGCTTCAGATATCCCCAAAGAAAGTAATCCAATGGATTGAGATCAGGTGAACGGGGAGGCCAGGCAATGGGCTCACCTGGGCCTATCCATCGGTCTGGATATGTTTGATTTAAATAATCTCGAACCAATCTACTAAAATGAGGTGGAGCCCCATCATGCATAAAATAGTTTGTAAGTCTTTGCTAGTACGGCACATCTTCAAGTAGAACAGGCAAAGAGTCTTGTAAAAAATCTAAATATGCAGGACATCTTAACGTTGAGGCATAATGTATGGTCCTATTAATCGATCGCCCAATATACCTGCCCAAACATTAATTGAAAATTTATTTTGAAATCGACTTTTGAAAATTGCATGGGGATTTTCTTCTGCCCATACATGGTTATTATGGAAATTTACGATGCCTTCACGGGTAAACCCTGCTTCGTCAGTAAACAAGACTTTATGTAGAAAGAAACGGTCTTGATGGCATTTTCTCTGCATCCACTGACAAAACTGTGCACCAGGAAGTAGGTCTTGAGACTTAAGCGCATGAACTCTTTGTATTTGGTATGGATAGAGAAGTTGTTCATGCAAAATTTCCCATGTTGTACTCTTAGGGATACCCTCTTGTAAGGCAATTCTTCTTGTGCTTATACCCGGATTGGCTGCAACGCATTCGAGCACTCTTTCTTCTGCTTGTGGAGTCCTAGTAGTACGGCTTCTCCCAGTTTCATTTATATTTGGTCTTAAAGTTCCG
Organism: Polydrusus tereticollis; assembly: GCA_963920685.1. NCBI lineage: Eukaryota > Metazoa > Arthropoda > Insecta > Coleoptera > Curculionidae > Polydrusus > Polydrusus tereticollis. The sequence continues at coordinate 40,678,739 of OY987332.1, read as the reverse complement.
GTTTCTCTTAATCGTTGATGTAATTTAATGAATAATTTCTCACAAGGAATTTGACGGTTTGGAAAATATTCTTGATACAACCTGCGAGCTTCTCGAGTACAACCATTAGCTTTGCCATACATAAATAAATCAATTTTTCTCCTAAATCATTGGCCCAATAATTTTTTTTAAGAATACCTTTCTTGTGTAGAAAGATCACCGGAATTATAATTTTTGGGTAAAATTTTTTAAATGTGTCGTGTACAAAAATTAGGAATAAATAAACTAAGCCACCGACTTGTAAGAACGTCCCTGACTAAATTTCATACTAGCTCTTAATATCATAAATTAGCAATTGTTAAGATTAGTTTGTGTGCCAAAAAGCACATCGGTACCTCAAGCGGTTGCAAAGATATAAAAGAGAAACTAATCTTTAGACCTTTGTTCCTTATAAGACATTTAAGGACCTACATTCATATGAACTTTTTTCATATTTTCATATGTAGAATATCCCCTTAAAATATACGAACGAAGTTTCCGGACACCTTGTATAAACGCCTTCGAATTATGTCTCAGTTTGAAAGTTAAAATCTGTATTATTGATCTGAATTGTTTCTGGTTTTTCTAGCTTGCTTAATTTTGTTCTAAACAGTAATAAGTTTGTTTTGTCTTTATTGATTATAAGTTTGTTTTTCTCAAACCATGAGGTGGCTTATGAAAAAATTCTTTCTGTGTTGTCAGTCAGTTCAGTTGAGTATTTTGCTGTCACTAATGGGTTGGTATCATCTGCGTAGGAAGTAAGCAATGAATTAGGATTTGCTATTTCGTAATTTGGAGCATTGGTCAAAATGATGAACAGAATTGGTCCTAAAATACTACCCTGTGGGATTCCTATTGTATTTTGCAAACTTTTCGACTTATAGGTAATAATGTCCTTCCTAATTACCGTCTTCTGTATTCGACCTTCTAAGTATGATCCAAACCACTTTAATGCATTTTCTCTGATTCCTTACAAATCTAGTTTCCTTAACAGAAGTTCTCGATTCAGGCAATCATACGCCTTCGAGAGGTCCAAAAAGACTCCCAAAGCTGCCTTACTAGCATCCAGTTGTTCAAGGATACCGTGCGTGAATTGAAACGTCGCTGTCCGAGTTGATCTGCCCTCCATGTAGCCATATTTATGGGTTGCGACACTGTAAATTCTCCATGTGTTTAGAATTTAGATTTTAACCAGGTCAGGGATGTCATGAAGGGCCTCAAGAATAAGAAGGGTAAAAACATTTTTGTGCTTAATACCAAATTACTCAAATCTATAAAAGAATTGATTCTATTCCCCTTGACCAGTCTAATCAACTTGTGTTTCCGGGGAGGCATATTTCCATCCATTCCTAAACATGCCGTGGTAACCCTCATTTTCAAAACGGGCGACCCTCAGTTGCCTGAAACTTATAGACTAATATCACTGCTGCCTGTGCTTTCTAAGGCAGTGCAGGATTATTTTGAACAGAATAAACTTTTACAGGGTTCCAGTTTGGTTGCAGAAGGAACAGGTGCACAACCTTGGCTATTACTGACCTGGTTTCTTACATTCAGGACTCTTTTGAGAACAAAGAACATACTGCTTCAGTCCTCTGTGACCTAAGTAAGGCATTCGACTGTAGTCTCACATGACATCTTTCTGAGGAAGCTGCGGCCATACTCATCTGATCTAGATAGCGGAAATACTTTGAAATCTTATTTGTCGGGAAGGACGCAGAAAGTCATGGTTGGAAGGGTGACATTAGCAAAGAGCGACATAACGACATAACTATTGGATGTCCCACAAGGATCAGTTGTGCGACCAATTCTCTTCGTAATTTACATCAATGATCTCCCAATTAACGCTACGCACGAAAGGGTTTACACTTTTTGCTGATGGCACCACAATATCCCTGCCTGCGCCAACGCTGGAGGCTACTTTGGGGGAGTCTGCGGGATTTCGGAAGGAGGCCGAAGCATGGTTTGCCCCAAACATGTTACTGTTGATCAAGGAACAAACCAATAGAATGGTGTTTTCACTAAGGGATGTGGGCGAAGTCGATGCCGGCATTGAGCAGGTTAAGTTTTGGGAGTCCGGCTTGATCCTGTATTACTCTGGGAAGCACATATCGACTCGGTGGCTGTAAGGCTCAAAAGTGCGATAATCCTGTTGCGCAGTCTTCGGGATGCACTCTGTTCTCAGCTTACTTTAGCATATCTTACTCGGTTATGTCCTACGCTATTCTGACCTGGGAACATGCACCGCATTGACAAAGGAACTTTGCATTGCAGAGGAGGGCTGTGTGGCTGGTGTTTGGGCTAGGCTATAGGGATGATTGTAGGACTGCCTCTCAGAGACTCAGAACTTTGACCCTGCCTTCAGTATACATCCTGGAAGGCCTAATACATATCAGGAAGAATGCCGAGCTTTCTGCTACAAATGGAAACATTCATTTATATGAAAATAGTGGGGGGGGGGCGATTTGATTGCGGGATATTGCCGTCTAAAGACGTGGCACGATGGTCTTAGATATTGGGCTAAAAAATTTTTCAATAAGTTACCCAACAGTGTTGCTGAATTTTTAAACTATAATCTGCCTTGATGTAAATGTAAACTGTGATTTGTTTCTCTTATTTTGTCTTTTTGTCAACAATGTTTTTACCCTAGAATAAGTTTTAACCTTTTACAAATTTTATTTTATATACAGTGGCAAAAAAAGTCGCGCATAATGCCTGTAACTTTTGAATTACCTCGTTTACGAAAAAGTGACCTTTATGAAAGTTGCTCAGTAAATTATTCCCCACATTTCTACTTGCATGAGTTTTTTTTTCTGTTATTTCTGGTTTGGTTGCCATAGACACTAACTAACTGGAACACCCTGCATGTAATTGCATATTTGGATTCTACTGGGAAAACTCTGAATTTTTTGTATTATAAATTTGTATGTATTTAAAATTGTAACAAACTTTGTAATAACAAAATAAATAGTCTAGAAAATTGAACAACTTAACATCGGAATAATAAAGAAGTGAAACATTTTCAGTGGATCAGGTATTCAAAATGAGCCGCATTTTCTGCTAAGCAGAGCGCCAGTCGAACGCTGAACCCGTCTACAACGTCTAAAAGAAAGTCCTCTGAAATGGCCCGAATTTCAGCACTAATTCTGACTTTTAAAGATTCTAAGTCATTTGGACGGTTAACGTAGACTGTGTTCTTTAAGTGTCCCCTCAAAAAGAAGACGAGCGGGGTTAAGCCCGGGGATCGCGCTGGCCAGTCAATAAATAGCACCTCTTCTGCCTATCCAACGTCCAACGTAAAACCATTCTCCAAGATGGAATTATGTGATTCCTAAGGAGGTCTAGATATTTTTCGCCATTCAAATTACAATCTATGAAGAAAGGTCCCACAATATGTCTACCAACTATGCCCTCCCAAACATTAACTTTTTCGGGCCTCTAAGTATAACCTTCCTAAAACCAGTGAGTATTCTTAGCAGACCAATAACGATAAATGTGTCTATTAATATTTAAATGAAAAGTAGCTTCATCCGAGAAAATGATATTTGTTACGAAGATATTATCGTTATTGCATGTTTCCATCATCAGCTTACAAAATTCAACTCTTCTATCAAAATTATCCTCGTTTAACTCGTGCACCAACTTTGTCTTTTAGGGATGCAACTTCTCCTGCTTGAACAAATTTTTCACTGACTGATGAGACACATTTAAATCCATTCCATTGGCCTGGATGATTGTGTTGGATTTTCATGTATTGAGAGCATGATATCCAAAAGTTTGTCTCCCCCGGTTGCTGTTTTAGGTCAACCTGATCTAGTGGCTTCCCTAACACTGCCTGTTTCTCGAAATTTTTTCTTTACCACTCGACGCACCGTTGACAAACCTGATCTTGCGATCTCTTCATATTTCCGTAACCGCTCATTATTAAAATTTCAACTCCTTGTTTCTCATTCTGATGAACCATAGTGTAAACAAATTAGAAATCAGACAACAGAAAATTAAACAGGAACTGAAAATTCACACCTCTTAGGTCGCTGTCATGAAAACACCTTGACTCAACTGGTTGGTATTAGGTAGGAATCTCGGAAACGCTTGCAGATAGGTGAAAATTTGAAATACAAGAAATTCAGAGGTTTGCCAGTAGAATCCAAATATGCGATCACATGCAGGGTGTTCCATTTAAAAAAGTAAGTTGGTCTCTATAGCAACTAAACCAGAAACGACAGAAAAAATTCATGCGGGAAATAATTTACTGAACAACTTTCATAAAGGTCACTTTTTCGTATAAGAGGTGGTTCAAAAGTTACAGGCATTATGCGCGACTTTTTTGCCACTCTGTATATTTATAAACATTGCTATTTAAAATTTTTGTATTCTTAGCTGACCTGTTCATACAATATTTAATGAATTGGCATGAAATAAATTATTTTGATTGTCCTTTAGTAATTTATCTGATATATTTTATTATTTTAAAACTTTTAATTTACCTGGATTAATACTCTTTTTAGGTTGCAAGACGTCTAACTGAAGTGCTAGCCGAAGCCGAAAACAATAACAGTCCTTCGGAGATTGAGGATTTTCCGATGATGCCCACTCGCTACGGCCAAAACGTTCACGCTCCCGAATTTGTCGACTTTCCCATTGAAATAAAAGTAAATGAAAGCGTTGCCTTAGGAACTTCATTGGTCAGACTGAAAACTAGAGATCGGGATTTGGGATACAACGGCAAACTTATATATGGACTGTCTGGTGAGTGTAACTAGGAAAATCTCAGCATGCAAGAATAGTTTTCCTGTCGATTTGTTTGACTTTAGAAGTAATCAATTTATTTCAGGGGGTGATACTCATTCCCAATTCTGCATCGACATGGAGACGGGGGACCTCAAGGTTATCGGCTACCTGGACAGAGAAAAAGAGTACGAATACTTTTTAAACGTCACCGTATACGACCTTGGGAAACCGCAGAAAAGTTCATCCAGGGTACTGCCCATTACAGTGTTGGATGTTAATGATAATGCTCCGAAATTCGAGAAATCATTGGCCAGTTTTAGAGTAACAGAGAATGCTTTAAATGGAACAGCTATCTTTCGGGCCAACGCAACAGATTTAGATGAGGGGGACAATGCCAAAGTTACTTATTCGTTGGCTACTGATACTAAGGATTTCATCGTGGATAAAGTCACCGGAGTTTTGACAGTCGCTAACGCATTAGATCGTGAACGCCAAGATCTATACGAGTTAAGAATTAGAGCGACAGATAACGGTGGAAAAGGACCAGATAACCCGCCACTATTTTCTGAGGCTATAGTTAGGATTTCAATAGACGATATTAACGATAACAGTCCAAAATTTAGCCTACCGAATTACAACGTTAAGATAAGGGAAGACGTACCTAGGGGTAAGTATCTTTAGAGGAAGAAACCTTTAGAAATTTTAAAACCTTCTTGCCTCTTGCAGGGACTGTTGTAGCAGTCGTGACAGCTTCCGATCCAGACCTCGGTCCAGACGGAGAAGTACTCTACTCGCTCGAAGACAGCGACAGTGACGGTACATTTAAAATCGACAAGCTATCAGGCACCATACGCACCACAAAACCGTTGGATTTCGAGGAACGCCAGGTTCATAGCCTCATGGTCTTCGCTTACGATCGGGGGAACCCCAGCTTATCGTCCGAAGCGACCGTTACGATAAACGTGGTGGACGTTAACGAGAACGCATACGCGCCGTTATTTAGTGACGCTGTGTTAACGGGAAAAGTGTTCGAGAATAAAGCGATCGGTACGGTAGTGATGAATGTTAGTGCGGTGGATTTAGACCCTCCGGGTGGTGATTCGATGGTGGAGTATTCTATTAAAGGTGGAGATGGGATTGGAGTGTTCAGCATTGATAATGAAGGTAAGATTTTTTTCCTAAATTATTTATTGTGCATGGGAAAATGTAGCTGGAATAAGGATAGAAATTTAAGAGGATTTACCTCACTCTCACAACTTAATACCTAATTTTTATTTTTTTTTTTTTTTAATAAAACATCTGCTGATGTTTCGTCTGCTTGATTCTTTTCAACTAAATCCATCCTTAATAAATGTCCTTTAAATTGTTCAAACTAGAGGATACATTTGCACTCGCGTTTTGTGTTCTGATTTTAACACTTAACACACTACAGAAAATCAAGCGGTTTGGTTCTCTTCGGTCTTTGGATTCGATGTTGATTTTCCAGCAGCTGAAGAGCTTCGGCGTTGATATGTAGGTGAAGTTTCTGTGCTTGCCGGTACACCTTTGATCTCTTCTTTCGATGTTGTAATTCCAAGGTCTCGATGAAGATTAGAATTGCGAACATACGAAGTAGCATTCACTATGTGGCGCAGCACCTTGTTCTGGAACGTCTGTATCGTCTTGATATTGCTATCACAGGTACTAACAGCCCCAAAGCTAAATACCGCTAAGCCACATCGGGTTGAAAACCTGGTTGTAAACAAGAACTTCATTGTAGATTGCTAATTTGTGATTCCCAGAAGGCAATAATGTTATTTGCATTTGATATCTAGCTTAGTTCTTTTCTTCTTTATATGCTCTTTCTACCAAAGTTTAGCATCTAGAGACTCGTGCCAGGATATATAGCATTCATCTCATGGGACACAATTGTACCGATAACATCTAGAAGAAGTGACTGTGCTAGCTTCTTGTTTTTCTGTGAATTGATTTAAGTTCGTTGAGCTTGATTTTCCATTGTCTTGTCCAGTCAGCTACCATGTTGCTTGCTATTTGAATTTTTCTAGAAGAGCTCTCATGATCTTGTTCGACTGCGGAAATGGCAGTGTCATCAGCGAATGTGGCTATAGAAAGAGGTAGGTCACTGGTATATAACAATTAAAGAATGGGGCCTAGAAAACTTCCTAGGGGTACACCGGCTCTTATTTCTAAAGTCGGAATATTCGTCGTCCTACTTACTTCAAAAAATCGATTAGAGAAATAGGTTGTTATGATCGCTATACTGGGTGTTGCATCGTCGAGCGGGACATAGGAAATCCCATGTAATTTTAAATGGGATCAATTATTGGCTTCCCTAATTATTTTAGAGAAAAATTCTATTTAGGTTTATTAAAGAGCACTAAAACCCACATTCAAAAGAATAACTTTAGATATTTTTGATGAGCCCGTTTACGGGTTATCGCCGATTTCTTTTTAACTATTTCTCCTTTTTATGGCCCCGTATTTGCGGGCACCAGTCAAGGTAAAAGATGACTGTCAAATAAAGTTGTCATTTTGAAATGTGTGCTTTATTGTTATAAAAACTCGTACATCGAAAATATTAAAGGTGTATTTATGAGTTCAAATTAATCTGAATAAAACTAAAATAAAGTATCCAATTACAAGGTTAATTATGACATTTTACATGTTTCAATATTTTACAAATTAATAGGCAATTAATAATTCTTGCATCTCTTCTTTGTTCCTGCCTTTCTTCACATCTGCAGTTATTTATTACAGTGCCTTTTGTCTCAAATTTCTTGATAGTCCTTTCGACTGTAGATTTTGCAGGTATCGGTCTATTCGGATACAGAGCAGCAAACATGTCTGACACATTTTGATAACTATTTCCTTGATAATACCATTTAATCATCAATATTTTTTCTTCAGAAGTGTAATTCATGGCTAATATTTTCGATGTACGAGTTTTTATAACAATAAAGCACACATTTCAAAATGACAACTTTATTTGACAGTCATCTTTTACCTTGACTGGTGCCCGCAAATACGGGGCCATAAAAAGGAGAAATAGTTAAAAATAAATCGGCGATAACCCGTAAACGGGCTCATCAAAAATATCTAAAGTTATTTTTTTGAATGTGGGTTTTAGTGCTCTTTAATAAACCTAAATAGAATTTTTCTCTAAAATAATTAGGGAAGCCAATAATTGACCCCATTTAAAGTTACATGGGATTTCCTATGTCCCGCTCGACGATGCAACACCCGGTATACTGCTTAGGAAGTATAGTTCAATCAGATTTAAAACCGTTGTACATCATCAATCAGCTGATAATTGTCAGTCCTGTATGTATGTAAACACGAGGAAATTAAATTTGATATCCTCATCGCATTGTATCAAATAGTCAAACATTTGTAAGAATACATGAAAGGCTGTACGAATCATGCACTTTTCAAAGGCAGGCTGCTCTTATTGGGAGACCTACAACAGTAAGAACAGTGGAGATGAATGATGAGGGTAGCCCCGATACAAGTAGAGGCAATGTTGCACAACAATTTAACATTTCTTACTTCACTGTATGGCAGATTTTAAGAGAATATCAACTATATCCTTACCACATGCAGCGTTATTACCTGCGGATTAATTCCCTTAGTTTTTTTTCCTTTGGGGGCATTTGTGCCTGGTTTACAAAACTCCAGTCAACACTGAAAAATAATTAATCCAACGGATACATACGGGTTTCGTGTGATCAGATAAGACATACGCCGGGAATATTTCAACGTGCTCAACAATCGATGTTAAGACGAGGTAATGCTTGTATTGAAGTTGAAGGAGGACATAATCAGCAACTGTTGTAAGTTTCGTGTTACTTATTGTTGAATGTCTTCCTACTAAAAAAAATAGCGTACCATTTGTTTGAGCCTGGTCTTTATAAAGCGTTTTTCTTGTTTGTTTGTTTTTTAATTTCCGCCGTTACCAATTAAGCAATTTTCAGCTTAAAAGATTCTTTTGTATTCATTAAAGACTGTCACCAAGTTTCAACGTCATATTAGTTTGCGTCTTCTTGTTATTTTAGAATTTTTTTTTATTATATTCAGATATTCCAACATCCTGTAAAAAATAATTATTTATTATGTTGTCCCAGAGACATGCAATAATAGTACAGCCAATCTGTAAAATTTGCGAGAAAAAATAACATAAGCGATTTTATTTCATAAATGGTTAGGGGGGCATGTGATTAGCTTAAAACCAAATTGTCGCCCCCCCCCCCTTGGGCGCTTGTGGGAAACTCAAAAAGAATTTTGACTTGATTTTCCGCAAAAACGGTAAGTCGCAGAGAAATATTTTGTAAACAAATATTGTAGAAAACAATATTCTCCACAATTTATCTGATAGAGTCACTGCGCTACGACTAAAAGTGCAGAAAGCGGAGTGCGCCAAAGTCGCCAAAAATAACTTTTTCCTTATTTTCGACGCGAAAAATATTTTTTTGCTCAATCGCATAAATGCAAAAGTTGTAGAGCCCAAAAAATCCTATAAATTAAGTCTGCGCTTTTTTTTTACAATGCACGGTTACGGAGATATAGCGCCTGGAAATACCAACGGAATGCAGCGTCTTAGCATTCTATTAATATTGATCCTTATCTGGCACACTAATCACAGGAAACTGTTACAAAATAAAACAAATGAATATGGCAAATTAGTTTAACATGCAACCCATATATGTATTAGTACTATATGGCGCCTTGCCCATTTAACCAATGTAAACATAGTGAAGCCGAGGTTCCTTGTTCCGCCAGGGTCATTTCGCGCAGTGCGCATGCGCGAGAAAAAGAAAATTGACGTTTATTCTAGCGGAAAAAAAATGAGGTTATCACATTTGACTTTGACAACTGGACCGAAATTTGTAAACAAACATTAAAGTTCTTGATGTGTTTAAGATTTTGTATATTATTTCGATTGAGAAAAGAAAAAGAACGCAGGTAAACATATTAATAAAACTTTTATTAGATATTTTACAATTATTCTTAGAGTTTAACAAGTAAAATAATAGGTTTTCGTAGGATTCTTTGAAGTAGGTACATGCAATTTTCGGTAAAAATAGGTAGGTACCCAAGTATATCAACAGCAGCAAAGGAAAATAATCTTTAGGAAATGGACTACCTAGTTATTGTTCCCTCACGAAATTAACGTAGGTAAGTTAAAAGGAAGAAACATCCGGTCTAGGTACATACCTGTAGAACGATAAATCTTTGTTTAAGTTTATACGCCTGTTTAAAATAATGTAAAATATTCGGTTTTGCCTCGGCATCGTCACAAAATTATCACACTTCACACGCACAATCAAAACTTGCAGAAAAGTAAAGATAAACAGTACACAAAAGCCATTAATTACCAAATCAACTAGGTGAAGCGAACTGTCAAACAAAAATAACATTCGCTAAAGATTTCGAGGTTATGTCGAGTAAAATTGAGACGTTGTCACGTTGTCACTTTCCAGTTATATGAAATTGTTATTTAACGCGTTTTAGTTTAGAAATGGAAACAAATAATTTGAAAGCACTTAAAAGTACAGACTTGATGCTTATTTTACAATTTTTTAGCAAGATTTTTGGTAATTTTATCATTGCTCTAATTTTATAAGGCTCACTCTTCTGCCCTGTCCTAAAGAAATAAAAGTACATTTGGCAATACCCTTACGGCGCATGCGCACAAGTCGAAATGACCCTGGATCTTCTATCTCTGTTGTTGCTTCAAGATATTCAGGGTAATAGCCATATAGTACTAATACATATATGATGCAACCTTGGGTAACTTTAAGCAGAAAATACAGTATATTTTAGAAACATGTAAGTAATGCATTTTTTTTAACATTAAAAATATAATAATATTATGTTGACATTTGCTCCAGCCGTCTTCGAGATATTTCAATTGAAAAATGCTGATTAAGTATACCACTGTTATATCAAATCACAGTTGCCATGAATGAACATACGATACAAATAATAATAATTATCCGGCTGTCATTTATTGTTTGATTTTTTACTGATTATTGTATTGTTTTACCAAATCGCTTTAAAAATATCAACAAATTTTAATCAAAATATTACTGATAATGTATGGTCATGAAATCAATTTAGTACATTTAACTCTACAAATATGCTATTGTACTACAGTAATAAAATTGCAAAAACAGCATATTATTATTTGATAACATCGGTAACTTCAGATTATTGACGTCACAGAAAGGCAGGCGTTTTGACCCACATTCAAAATGTTAATGGTAATTTTATTGTAATCTCGTAACATAATTAGAATTAGTTATTAACAATACTTGTATGAGGCCATTATACTTGGATTCTAACGTCGATTTGAAAATATTACTCCATTCTACGTTCTTATTACTCCATATCAAGATAATCCCCTAATTGTTTTAAAATATCAAGGGCATTTAACATTTTTTTTAAATTTACACTTTCCTATCAATAATTTCTGTTCACTGTTGAGGTTGATTTGAAGCTAAGTAAATAAATCGACCATAGTCGATGATTCACAGGGTGGAACCGTTTTGTCAATTCGCCTTAATGTAGGTATATTGATTATTCTATTCTATAACTATAATAAACTTGTGCAGAAAGACTTTGACTTTCCTTTCCCCTATAAAGCATTTTTAGTTGTGGCGTAGTGGTCATATTATTAGACGTGAGGATCTGTAACAATAGAATTCTATGATCACAGGACATAAAACAAATGATGCTGCATTCGGTTGGTACTTCCAGGCGCTATATCTCCGTAACCGCGCATTGTAAAAAAAAGCGTCGACTCAATCTATAGGATTTTTTGGGCTCTACAACTTTTGTATTTATGCGATTAAGCAAAAAAATATTTTTCGCGTCGAAAATAAGGAAAAAGTGGTTTTTGGCGACTTTGGTGCCCTCTGCTTTCTGCACTTTTAGTCGTAGCGCAGTGACTCTATGAGATAAATTGTGGAGAATATTGTTTTCTACAATATTTGTTTACAAAATATTTCTCTGCAACTTACCGTTTTTGCGGAAAATCAAGTCAAAATTATTTTTCAGTTTCCCACAAGAGCCCAAGGAGGTGGGGGGGGGGGGACAATTTGGTTTTAAGCTAATCACATGCCCCCCTAACCATTTATGAAATAAAATCGCTAATGGTATTTTTTTCCCGTAAATCCGCTTTTCCATAACAGATTGATTGTACTAATAAAGTGATTTATATTTTTTTTCTCAAAAACAAAGCAAGATACGAAAAAAATGCTAAAAATAAGTAAGTTGTAGTTTTAGTTGCCTAATGCGAAAAAAATACAAAAATCGCAAAAAATCAGTAGCGCACACAAATCTTAGTTCAGGTGCGTTCCGGAACGCCACTGGACCTAAAAATTTTATTCTAGTTAGGGCTAAATTAGCCCCTTATTACCATAAATAACACTTTCAAATTTCAACAAGAGCGGCAAAAGGATTATTATGATATTTACGAAAAAACGATTTTTCTTAAAAATGTTTCAAGATACAGGGTATCTTGAAAACGAAGCATGACCGTACTTAAATAACACCCTGTATAAACTTTCTAGCTATAATATTTGCATAATTATACCGTTGACTCTTACTGCCATAAATACTCTACCTGATTAAATCCTATTGTATACGCCTCAACCTCTTCAAAGCTGAATAAATGGGATCAGGGTCGGCTTGAAAATGTACCCACACCACATGATTTATTTTTATAAATTAAAATAAATAGACAGGTATTTTTAGTTTTAGGTACCTATAATCGAGCCTATAATAAATGTAAAATAATGATAACAATTAATGATAATTGAAAATAATATAATTTCAAAGTATAACTATTAGGATAACAAGTACAATAAAAATTAATTAAATTCTTAAAAACTATTGACAATTTATTCAAAATTTAACTCTGTATCACTATCACTATCTTCATCTAAGCCTAAACTTATAATTAAGGGTTGAACATTTGTAATCATACAACTGTAAGAATTTTCCACCTTAAGTACATGCTGTACACAGTTTTTCCAGCTGTCTGCAGAAATTTTTCTTACTTCTTTTTTAATTCATTCTACTACAGATGCATTTAATGTAGGAGAAATATTATTGCTCCTAATATTGGATTTTAATTGGTGCCATATTATCTCAATAGGATTGAATATACAATACTATGGAGGAAGACGCAACACTGTATGTCCATTTTCTGCTGCAAGTTTGTCACACTCGTATTCCTTATTTATTTTAAAAGCTTTTAATACTTCTAGCAGTTCTCGTTTTTTGTAAATTTCTTCAAAATATAAATAATTTTCAATCATAAAATTTTGAATTTCTGCTTTTGTATTATTAGAATTGGGAATGATTTTTGCTTGCCGACTATGATAACTAGCATTGTCCATTACAATGACGCTATTTTCATGTATATTTTTAAGGAGTTTATGTTTAAACCAATCTTCAAAAAGTTGTGCGTCGGTATCTTGATGGTAATCTAAAGAAGAATCTGCTATGTTTTTAGCTGAAAGCAACAGACAATTTGGAACAAACCCGTTCTCTGAACCAGCATGTAATATTGTGATTATTTTGCCTTTATTTGATGGTGCCTTGGTTTGACAATTTATGGAAGAATCATCCCAATCTTTTCTTGGAGTGTCATGGGTATCGAACCATGTTTCGTCAAGGTAAATAATTGGACGATTTTTTTCTCCAAATTGTTTAACAGCTGTTAAATATTTAAGTCTCCATTCCCGTAAACGTTGAGATTCCATTAATGTTTGTCTTTTATTAATGCTTCGGTATTTAAAACCCATTTTATGCAATATTTCCCTAAGACTTGAAAGGCTACAAGAGATATTTGTTTCGTCTTTAATCAGCCGCTCTTTGAGGGAAATCAAAGTGGGTACAGTTTGTGCCTCATACATTTGGTAAATCTTTCTTCTTAATAAATCCATGTCATTTTCGTCAATGCTTCTAAATGTGCCAAAATCACTCCGATTTTTTCTAGGATTAACAGGTTTAAGTACTATGTCTCTTACCGAAGATAAAGGAGTTTTTGTCAAAGTAGACGTCTCTGCTAAAGCATCCATCAAATTAAAATTTCTACTCAACAAAGATTGATACACATTTTTAATTATTAGTTTGGCATCGGTAGATAAATGCTTTCTTTTAAAAATTACACTTGAAGATGCCCCCCTCTCAGCACAATTCCAAGGACGCCACATTCTACCACTAATAAGCCCAAATAAAAATTACTCGCCGGAAAACCACTAAAGACTAAAATTATTAAAAATCAGTTTGTATTATGCATCAGGCATAGGTATAAATTGAATTTGTACCTGGTCCGGCTCTACTCGAAAATTTAAAATTAACTGGGTTTTTTGAAAGTTTTCCCAGAATGCTCTGCCATTGGAATACAGCTACCGCTTTACTAATTTCCTGAAATTTTAATATTAAGCTCCACGGAGCAATGCAAGCCTCGTAAAACACCGGTAAGGCACCGCCGGAACGCGTGTGAAATAATCCTTGTAACGTAAAAAGCTAAAATTGTACCCAGGCCATTCCAACGGCCGCCGGGCTCCTAGCCCGGTTTCTTGGGCATATTTCGGGCCGTATGCTTACGGTCCGTATACGCCCAAAACTGTTCAATACCCTATCTTAGGGAATATGTGTTACTGTGCGATTTCTTAGTTGTGTAGGGGCACTAAGCCCTGGGGTAGCTTTAAGTGCAAAGTTGGCTTTGTTAACCAATAGGAAAATATACAAGTTTAAAAAGGAAAGGAAAGGAAAAGGTTTTAAAATTTGGGATTTCCTTATTTATTTTATGGTCAAAGGGATAATGAGGGTTTTATTGCAGTCTAAAGATCAACGATATAATTCTGCAAATACTATACATTCTGACGAAAATCGCGTTTTGATATCTTTACCGTTTTCGAGTTTAAAAACATTTTTTCAAGAAACGCTATATTTAGAAACGACCTCTATCAATGTCCACCAGGTAATAAATTATGTATGTATAAACACGATCTCGAAGCAAAACTTGAAGAGTCATAAAAAAAATGTCAAAACAAGATCTAGATTATCGAGATTTTAACGGACAGGTTTATCGGGAATCATATTAAGAGATGATCGATATTGTCAGTGTCGTGTTCGATTTTATTTATTCAAATTGACAAAACCGACCGGCAAAGATTAAATTACCAACGATTTTCTTAATAAGGCCGGCTTTTCCTGACAACCACGGCGATGTTTATGACGAGTGCCAAGTGCTCTACGATTATAGAGGTGGCGGATGGAGATTTCTAATGAAAGTGAATATAACAAGAGATGCATGTTGGTACAAAGCTATTTTTCCTAGTAACTAGAGTGGTGCGGTCGGTGCACCGACCTCAAAAACTGGTAACATCAAAGAAAACATTTAAGAATTTGCTAGCAAAAAAGTGCAAAATAAAACACAATGATGCGCTCGCCGCTTCTATAGCACTACGAGCTTTGGGTGAAAAAATATATGCAACAGCTCAATTTACAGGTAAGAAGCAACAAGTTATATATTTTAACTTGGTGCACTCCATCATAAAATGTTGTAACTGTGTGTCCCAAAAGTAATGAGACACAGAGCAACAGCAGACTTCTTAAGGCGAAATAATGCCATTTATTCAGACTTGCCTTATCCCAAAATTGATAACAACCAAGATACAGGGTGTCAAAGTTTTAATTTTGTTTTCGTTTTTTTGCGATTATTTATTAACGAAACGATATAGCAGCACCAAATTAAGGGTTTTGGGGTTACATTTAAAAATATAAAATTCGTTCGAATTCCAGACAAACTTAAAAGCTGGTGTAAGACTTTAATTTATTTTATTAACTTCAACCCTGTAGAAAATTTTTCCCTGTACAAATTTTAAATAATATTTCTATAATATTTTACATGTTAAATTAAACACGCACATAGAACCGAGAAAAGCAAAGTTACCTCCAGTCAGTGTTTATGTTAAAGCGATAAGCTTCGTGGACTCGAGAGCCACAGATGTAATTATCTGATTTATTGATCCTCTATGACTACAGTACTATAAACAAAGCTGCTTTGGCTAAAATCGGGGAATTAGTTTTATATTGATATATTCATTACGGTCACAGTTTTAAAACAGTGAAGAAGTTGTGGTTTTTGTGTGTGTTATATCCAGAGAATTATTGGGTGAGTTTTCTCACTGAGCATAATTTGTATTTGCCTAAAACTGTTTAAATCATTTAATTTTATTGAGAGCTATTATTTGTTGTTTAATTTTGCTAAAATAAAATAAGACATAAATATACAAATTTAAAGGATAATCTAAATGTCAATGAAGACACATTAGTTTACCGTTACTCTTGATAATTATTCTGAGTCTCGTACTGAGTAAAATATATAAAAATGTTTGCAATGTTATAGGGCGGAAAAATTGATGATGCTTATACGTCATAGACTTGGGCGTGTATTCTTTGTCAGGATAATTTCAAATAAGTAAAATACAATTTAAATAATATAAAATCTGTTATAACCTTTTAAACAGTTAATTGTCAGGCTGAGTGGGTAGGCGACTCAAGCTCAAGGTGAACCTGGTGTTGAGGTGTTGATCAGACGTATGTGGGTTTACCTGAAATAAAAAGTAAACCACTGTGAGCACAACCCTTCCGCAACTTCTCGTTACTGACAGTTTTGCCATTGACAGAAGAATCAATAAATCAATTAATAAGCAACACCTGATTAGTATCACTTTATTCGTAACTCTTAAATGTCTTTTATTGATATTCATTTTAATGATAAATCAGTATTCTTATTTATTTAACACTAATCAACATATAAACTTTAAAGTAGTTAGCTTTGAAATTTACGTTTATATTATCAAACAACATGACGAACAAAGATAAAACACAGAAGATAAAAACAAGAAAATAAAACGTCTATTCTCAGTAACTATCATAGAAATAGCACTGACTTCGGATGTGCAATGGGTATTATACAAAATACCCATCCAAAGTGCCTCTAACGCACGGAGTCGTGCAATGGACGCCAAAACGCGAGGGTCCGCTCCGGCAAACGTAGTGAATCTCTGCACTACAAACTGGACAATACACAAACTTGCCCTTACTTGGTCATGATCAGACAAAACATATACTGCTCTGTACTGAGTTGTGCAATGGACACCAAAACGCGAGGGTCCGCTCCAATACAGAACTTTACTAATATACGCCTGAGCGTGCAATGGCACCAACCGGCAACCGGACACAGTATCCGCTCCAGATATTAACAAAACTCTCACTGCTCTGTACTGAGTTGTGCAATGGACACCAAAACGCGAGGGTCCGCTCCAATACAGAACTTTACTAACACCCTCTGAGACGTGCAATGATACCAACCAGCCGCTGGATACAGTAACCGCTCTCGATATTAGCAAACAATCGGTGAAACGGTGAAACGATGAAAGGCAAAACAGACACATTTAAAATAAAACAATCAAGGTCATAACAATAATTGGCAATAATATAAAGTCGGAAAGGATATGCTCAGTGAAAAACTCACCAATATTGTATAAAACGAACACACTGCGGTGCACTGCACAGTCACTTCAACTCTGCACTCAACTAAAAACTCGACAACGGCGGCCGAAAATAATATCGTTATTCTTTCATAGTTCTTCAAATAAACAAAACACAACAACTCTTCCTAAATTTGTTGAGTTAGCATTTAATTAAACTATGCTTAGCCTAAATCCGTCCTCACCGCCGATTTATCTTTACAAGTGGTTATTCACAACTCTAAACAAACGAAAATAAATACGACTTTATCAACGTTAACGGCGTCAGCAGGTATATAAAATTTCTACTATCATTTTAAAACTAATAGTAAAGTGTTAAATAATTCAATGGGTCTTACATTCGGCCATCCTGCATTCACCTCGTCCCGAGGTGATCCGTACTTGGTTCATCAGGATCCGATAATACAACACCATCTTCATCACTGCTATCGTCGGAGCCTCCTGAAGATACTCCTCCAGCTGGCACTTAAGGACGCATTCGATCGACTGCGACCACCTTCTCATAAGTAGCTTTTCTCGTGAGATGACGTGACCCAGGCATGTCGGTTACGACGTATCTGTCGTTCGGTAATATAACTTTCACAATCATTGGTCCATCATAAGGTGGAACTAACTTTCGACTTGTCCCCGTAGATGTTTGATGCTTTAAAATTAACACCAAATCGCCAACTTTGTATCGTTTCGGAGATTTCCTCTTTCTATCATAAGCGACCTTCTGTTTTTGTTGAGATGCAATAATATTTTCAGCAGCTTGGCGACGAATTTCCATCAGATCATCAATAACTTTTGGAATTTGTCGGATCTCGTCTGTTAAAATACTGTCACTGCCTCCTCTAGGTACAAATCCTAACAGAAGCTGACTTGGAGTTTTTCCCGTTGACTTGTTCACTAAATTATTTAACCCAAATTGTACTTTTTGGACGTTTTCGTCCCAACGTTCTTCTTCAAGAGTGGAGGTTAGTAAAGCGCCTAATATTGATCTATTAAGTCTCTCTACCTGTCCATTTGCCCGTGGTGTTGCTACTGCATTAAGAACATGTTTAATATTATTCTGGGAACAGAAACGTTTGAAGGATTTCGAAGTAAAACAACTGCCTTGATCAGTTATTAGCCTCTTAGGACTTCCATAC
The DNA here is from genome assembly GCA_963920685.1 of Polydrusus tereticollis. Lineage (NCBI taxonomy): Eukaryota > Metazoa > Arthropoda > Insecta > Coleoptera > Curculionidae > Polydrusus > Polydrusus tereticollis. The sequence continues at coordinate 40,660,291 of OY987332.1, read as the reverse complement.
GCAGCACAAATATTTTTACAATACTCAATGACATACTTAGTTTTAGTGGTCTTTACTGCACGCAAAAAGGCAAACTTGGTAAATGCGTCTATTCCAACTATAAGGTACAAATTACCTTTCTTGCTTTTAGGAAAAGGCCCCAGATGGTCAATGTGAAGTGTGTTGATAGGTTCAGCTGTCTTCTCAATTGGATGGAGATACCCCTCTTTTCTTCCAGAGTTTCGTTTATTGTAGAGACACTGAATGCAACAAGCTAAATATTGTTCCACATATAATCTCATCTTAGGGAACCAATAATGTTCACATAAACGGTATAAAGTCTTTTCGAGTGCAAAGTGTCCGAAATCATCGTGAGCTGCACGGACTACATGATGTCGCATCCCTTTCGGAACTACCCACTGTATTCCACGTGCAGTGATTCGATATACTCTCCCATCTTTCAGTGTATAGTTCTTATAAATCTGGCGATCATTGTCCGTTTCTGGAGGTTTCATAAGTACTTTTCGAATATTTACCACTTTATCATCAGTTAACTGTCCGGACAAAACCCAATCTGCTTGCTCGATTTGCAAAATGTTCAGCTGGTTATCTGTAGAACAAGGATTTCGACTCAGAGCATCTACATGTTTCATCCGATTACCTGGACGATATTTTACTTCAAATGTAAATTCTTGCAATTGAAGCCACCATCTAGCAATTCTAGGAATAATCTGCTTCTTCTCACTTGTAGCTTTCAGAGAATTGCAGTCCGTGACAATAGTGAATTTGATTCCTAAAAGATAACCTCGGAATTTCTTTAAACTTTCCACCACAGCTAATGTCTCTAACTCGTAAGAATGATATTTTTGCTCGCATCCTATAGTCTGCCGACTATAATATGCTACAGGATGGAAACGCTGGTCAGGTTCTATCTGCATGAGAATTCCGGCCAAACCAATTGTACTTGCGTCAGTATGAACTTCTGTTATCAATTCCGGATCAAATAAAGTCAAAGTTGGTCTCTGGATTAATTCTTTTTGAAGCTGTCGAAATGCTTTTTCTTCCGGTTCTTTCCAACACCAAGGCACAGTTTTCTTTGTTAAGTTAGTCAATGGCTTTACAATCAATGCATAGTTCCGAACAAAGTGTCTAAAATATCCAGTGAGCCCAACAAACTGTCTTACTTGATGAACGGACTGTGGTCTTTGGAACTCCTCCACAGCTTTGATCTTCTCCCGACCCGGTCGAACCTGACTTTGTCCAACCTCAAAACCTAAGAATGTTACGGAGTCCATTAAGAAAGAACATTTCTCTAGATTCAATGTCAATCCTTCTTCACGAAATATATCCAAGGTTTTCTTTAAATACTCTAGACATTGGTCAATTGTACGGGCATGTAAGAGCACATCATCTAGATATACAGATGCATAATTAGTGGAAAATCTAAGAATTTTGTTCATAAATCTTTGAAAAGTTCTTGGAGCATTGGTAAGTCCAAAAGGCATTCTATTAAATTCATACTGCCCTGATGGCGTAACGAATGATGTATATCGTTTTGAGTTTTCTTCTAATGGAATTTGGTAGTAACCTGATTTGAGATCCAGACTAATGAAGTAAACACCTCCCTGTAATCTATCAATTTGCTCATCAATCCTAGGCAGCGGTTGATTACTTTTCAAGGTCATTGAATTTAGTTTCCTGTAATCAATGCACATCCTGTTTTCACCGTTCTTCTTTTTAACCAATAACACTGGTGAGCAATAATCAGAATCTGATTCTCGAATGATCTTATTTATGAGTAGGTCTTCAACAATATCCTTCACTGCTTCCTGTTCCGCCCTAGCCATTCTGTAAGGTTTATAAGTAAAAGGCTTATTGTCACTGAGGCGGATCTCCATTTCTGTTGAATTGGCACAGCCAAGTTCTGAAACTTTTTGGGCAAAACAGTCTCTATATTCGTTAAGTAGTTCTACTAACTTCAATTTGTCTTCGGCACCTACTGGACCAACTTTAATTTGCTCTTCTGAAAACGGTTCTAGTATCGTTTCTTTAAGCTTAAATACGGATTCTTGAACTGCCGATGTTTCATAGCTCTCTGAACAAGGCCACGCTCTAGCAAAAACTCTATTTTTGCGGAAATGTATTTCTCCTTCTGAGAAGTTAACGCAAGGTAAAGCATTACCAATTCCTGGCGCAACTCTTATAACCGTATTTGGTACTAAATATTCTCTTCCCTCTTGGGTGCACACTAGGGCTTCAACAAACAAATCACCTTCGAAATTTTCGCAGTGAACTTGAACATTCGCTAAAGTATTAGTGGGAATACTGGTTTCGTCACATATGCGCAAAATTACTTTTCGTAACGAAGGATTAAGGATTAGGCTCGACATTTTGATATTCACCCAAATCTGTATTGATAAAAGTTATAGCATTCCTATCTTTTGCTACGCTTTTATTTGCCCAAAGATTAAAAAAAAAGAATTTAATTTTTAATTAAAAAAAAAAAAAAAAAAAGGAATTAACAGCAACAAAGTTCAGCCGAGGGTGAGAGGCCTTGAGAGAGCGAGCAAATGCCCTAGCTCAAATGCCGAAGAGTAGGGGGGGTAATAAGGGGCGCCACCGTTTTGTAGCCAGGCCAAAACGGAAGCCTCCGCGATCTCGGTGGGTGCTCACTCTCCACTGAACTTAATAAGGAATAATAAAAAAAATTAAAAAGAAGAAAAGCAAATTACGAAGGGGTGTTGTGGGACGTCTCAAATAAAACTAAAAATTTTTAAAAACACACTTAGTACATTTATTAAAAAAAAAAATTAATAATTGGGCTCGACCCTCAAAAAAAATGAATTCACTTGAATTAAATTGGGAAATTACAGAACCATACACTTGTATATCCGCCCTATGGTTATGATCACAACTATTACCTTCTACTAATAACGATAGATAAAGTAAATGATACGGTTGACACCTCAAAATTAAAACCTGTATTACTTTATCGGGATGGTATCACCGATACTGCCGTGGCTGCTTGGTACTATGCCTGGTGGGCAACTCTAGGTACACCCTAGTATAAAAGGCTGGTAGCGCCTCTAGGTCAAACTGATGGCCTTGATGTACCCCAGCATAGCAACTGCCAGGTGGACCCCAGATAAAAGAAGCTCACGTAATAGGAGCTGGGTGGAAGCACCCCGGTATAAGGACCCTAGGAAGTAAAACAGGCGCATCAGCACAACGGCAATATTTGCGAAAAATTTACATTTAATAAATGGCTGAAGGCCCAAATGATTAGATAAATGGACCAACACTGTGCAACCACCCTAATAATACCGAAAACCCAAAATTTAGAAAAATTATTACTGCGCATGCGCCACGCGCATGCGTCTAAAATTGTCTGCGCACCTCACTGGGTGTCCAATAACCCCTCTGCAGACATGAATTAACAAAAATATCGACGTGAGGGCACTGCGCATGCTCAGGATGGCGAATAAAATTAAAAGAACTTCATCTAAGCCAAGCAGGAAACTCACTAAATTAAAACCACTGGTTTGTAGAAAAGTAGTTAGTGCGCATGCGCCACGCGCATGATCAAAATTGAAATCCCAACTTTCAGATTAATAAAAAAAAAATAATTGCAAAGTAATTTCCTACTTGAACTTAGAGATATATATGCTGAATCGCAATATAGTAACTGCGCATGCGCCGCCCACACGCCGATATGGGGTGCTAATGACTCCAAATAAAATCCCCTTTTAAACCCTGAATAAGCGACCCATAAAAATATTATTCCCACATAATTACAAAAATCCCAGAAAATAATGTTATTTAATTATCAAACCTATTCGACAATAATTTTACAATTTTACAACCCTGAATAAATTCCCCAGAAAAATATTAACACGACGTAATCCCGAAAAACCCGACAACTACAGTTATTTACTTCAATTCAGCAATACCAAAAAAAAAACAGCTGCACAATGTCGGCCATTTAAATCAATTAAAGCAAATAATACATAATTATCAATCAAATAAAAATTAATTAAACCATATCCACCAATTGCAGTAAACACATGTAAAACTTAGCAATTAACCAGAAAAATTACATAATTACATTCGGCTAATTAGGCACATTATAAATTATTGAAATTAGATTAAATTAATAGCGACACAAAGAAATAAAAACTAGGCATTAACTTACAACATGCAGGCTTAAGGCCACGCGGTTCGGTTCGGATGAGTTCCTTTTTTTTTGACAATAAAATAACAATGACAATAGAATAAAAAAAGATAGGCTTGAAAAACGTGCATTTTGTAAGTACAATGGGCACTAAGGTATCGAAAAATTCTAGCGACATAAATAGATATCGATAACAGAAAGCATAAAAAAAAAATACATGGGTTTTGACCAAAAATTTAAGGTTTTAAATATTAACGTAAGATGATAATATATTTTATTTACAAATAAGAGCAAAATTAAAGTGACTGCAATTGATTTCAAACATAAAATGATTAAACTTACCCGATGACGATGGGGTCTTACACGTTTTTACGTTTCCTGACTTGCACTCCGTCGCTTTAAAATCCGGCTATGCCGTAAAAAAGCTTTCAATCCAACACTAAACTAAAGCAATTTAAAAGCTTTAATAAGAAAACGGTGTCCAAAATCCACTCACGTGAAAAAAAAAAAAATTGGCTGGACACACGCTTTCACGACGGAGACAAGTCAGTAAGTAAGTAAGCAAGGCCGTAACAATCGCGCACGACCTCCCGGAAGAGCTGCAATCCTACCAACAAAATAGAAAGCTTCCTGTCAATAAAAAGGGCGCTAGAATTCAAGACCTCGTACCTACACAAAAACCTAATGAACTAACCTAGCCGAAGCGAACCCGTACAAATAATAAAGTAACCAAAGAGCGGAGACAATAGAATCCTGGGTTACCCTTGTACCCCCTCCCGCGCGACGGTGAAACTAAAGAAATTTGTTTTTAATTAACTAATACATGGGCAATATAAATTATTACCAAACACGGTCACCCGTATACAACCAACGGTACATCAGATAAATATTTCCCACATCTAAGGAATAAGCGATATAATCGATCTCGCAAAGGTCGATAGATGTCAACCTAGAAACTAAATGACTTTACACCAATTACCAGCTTTAAATAAACACCCAAGTGGCTCCTACATTACATAACGATAAACAGATTTCAATACAATGCAATTGGCTGGTAACAATCACCCGATAGCAGTCAATACAATATCAATAAGTTAGGTCGATCGAAGGGATTAAAATCGATATTGACGCCCACTTCTATTCATATAAATTAAAGGAACAGGGTTTATTTATAACCTACAAAGTGAAATGTCCCTAACGATCAGATTGTCACACCATTCTAGAACCAAACAAAGGAAAATATAATACGGAAAATCCACTGTATTTCCCACGAAAATGTATTTGACACGACCATAGCGGTAAGTCCTATAACTTACTCTATTTACACCGTCTGTAGCTGACTGTTTTTAGGCTACTAACTTAGGACACGGTCTGCCATTTAACAAGGGAGAAAAATCGACTTTCAACCCCTAAGCCAAGGGAGATATGGAATCAAGATGAAAGATAAGGTAAGGATCTGCTTTATTAACCAGGCATTCGCAGCCAGAGACCGTTTTAACAACTCTTACATACCTATATAACCTTACGTACCATCGAAGGCAAAATTACCTAAGATCTTAGTCTGCAGTCATAGAATTCAAATAGTTATCTTTATTTTAGGTACAACACAAGCTGGATCAGCCACTCGAGGTAACGGCATTGCCAGAAAAATAAAGGAGGAACCAGATAATCAACAAATGTCATAAGAAAGGAAAGCAACCTCTAAACACCGAGAGAGAGAGTTATGTAACAGTACAATGATACGAGTAATATATATATATGTATAGCCTTATTTTTACTAGTAAAATGTTTTATAAATATCTATGTACATTTAATAAACAGCAAAACAAATATGTTGAAAGGTTCTTGACAAAAAGGTGAAGGCGACATAATAATAAACTTTAAATAAAATTTTGGTTTGTTTCAATTCATCACATACTAATGGTTTTTCATAGAGCACATTGTACTACCTTAATGATTATTTCTCACACCTTAGCAAAAATAGGCTTTAACCCCTAGTACTAAAAATAAACCGTTACAACTCCCCTCTTCTTCGGCAGGAGAAAAACTTCCACTAAGAAGTTTTACGACGATAATTCAACTAAGTAATAACCAAACAAAAAAAAAATTAATACTCGCGCCAGCACAAGAGAACACAAGGTACCCAGTTATGTATAATCCAATGAAGTTAACAGAAATATTCAGATAGGTAAGCTAACTCTAAATACGGAATCATATATCAGTTATATGTACAAAATAATCACACGAGTTATCAATCAACTCCTAGACCAAAAAAAAAAAATTTGACGCTACCGACGTAGCCATTAAAATATAGCAGTCAATCACTAAAAGCAATAAAATAAAAATAATAGAAACCTAAAATCATTTCAAGCACCGTTGCGCAGCTGTCGACCCACGGAGACTCCGAGAGAGGAAAGGATGCAACCCCGAGCTGTTTGTATGGTATAGAGGTCACAAAAGCGAACTTGATGGATATCGGACTTAAGTTAGCATTGCGTTGCAACCAAATGTGACTTGGCGAACCTCGTGTACTAACCTCATGCAAACAAACTCGCGGCACAACCTCGCACCCACAAGAAAGACCCAAGGAAAGCAAATACACAGCAGTACTTGAAAGGTGGAAAACTAAAGATAATCAATATCAACAAAAAAAAATAGCAGTTGTAACCCAGATGTTCCACCAATCAAAGGGAGTATGTTTTAGTACACACTAAACTAAAAGATACAAACGTGTCGATGACAACTAAATGTATCACAGCCTTCAACGGAAAATTTAATTAGGGTGTTCCGAAAGGCGGCTCTGCTCCTGGCCTGGCGTATCACACGAGACCCGCGGACGAGGTCATACGCAGTAGTTTCGCCCTCCCCTGTGCTGCATCGATGTACAGACTGAATCAGGGGTCAGACAGCCACCCCCCACAATACAACTCTGCCCGCAAATCTGCCTTCAGCAGAACGAACATTCCACAAAAGACGGCAAAGCGCCACCCAGGGGCACCAACGGCCCCTCAGCCTTTTCTATAGCAAAAAAAAAGAAGGCTGTATATAAATAGGACAAAATCGGTAAATATAAAGTCAGGCTATACCCGAACCAAGACAAAATCGGTAAGTATAAAGCGTCTAAATGACGAAGTCAAAACCAATCAATAATCAATAAATCGCATCTGAGCGACATCAATAACGAAATTACTCCGTTACTTGCAATTCAGTTCCAACAGCGGCTTAAATCCCCAAATGGGTCATCTCACTCTATCTATAAAGCAACGAAAATCAATCAAAAATAACTCAAAGTCCAACAAAGTAAATCAAGCAAATGTATCAACAACGCAAATCAAGCAAAAACAGAGAGAGAAATTACGTTCTCGTTGCAAATATCCCGTACTCAACACGGTTTACAAAAAAATTACAACGAAAACCTACCACTAAAACTAAAAGGAAGAACGAAGAAAAAAAAAAAAAGTCATCATGAATAAATAACGTCTTCAAGACGAGCGACAGCAAAGATCAACCGGCGTTAGCCAATCCATCCAAGCTAACCAAATAACTAAAGAGACAAATCAAGGTAAAAGTAAAATACTAAGTCCAAATCAGGGTAATCACTAAAGAAAATCCGGCAAAGCCAAATTTCCAAGGAATCAAGTCAAAATCGGTAGGTACTGAAATCGAAAGTAAAGATAGAATGAAAGGAAGAGAAATAACGAAAAGTAAAACCTAAAAGACGAAAAGAAAGTCAACTCCTAGAGAAGATAAAGTCGTACCCACTCCTGTCTTGTTTCACGCCAGGACAACAGCGTACACGACCACAGACTGAATTGAGTGACTTTCAGTAATAAAGTAAATAAAAACATTAGGGTTCAAGCAAGAATAAAGGTTCTACTAAATGAACGTCATAAAACTAATACTATAAAATGTTAAATGCTGAAGTGGCAACCTAAAGACATAATCGATAAGCAAGAAACTATTGTACCAAAAAAAAAAAAATCTACGGAAAAGCTAATGATACACCGAAGATACTGAAGGCGAAGATTCATATAACAGGTTTGCCACAACATTTACAAGTGAAGCGAGAAGCCAACTGAAGGTTAACTCCTCAGATACCCATTGTAGTAAACCGCTGAGGGCCTGATTTACTACCAACGACACAAACCGGCTGAAGGCGATTGGTCTGTCTCCGTACTCTTGATATGATTTCTACTATCACGGGTACGCCGTGCGGAGTATTTCTAACCAACTACATTCGGCCTGTCAAGTTTCACGCCGAGACAAAAACCGAACTTCATCAGAACTCCACATCCGCTGGAGGTGATGTAAAAATATTTGGAACAAAAAAAAGAAAGAAGCGAACCTTTATTCGTTACTCACACACAAAAGAAATTAATAAAGTTTAAAGTAATGAAGTAAAAGAAAAGATAAGTAAAGATAAATAACTCAATTTATTCATTGTCCGAACTCTCACTTGCAATCGACGGATTGTACAACTTGAGGTCCTGTACATGCCAAACACCTTTATTTTGACCGGTCTGATCTTGAAGCTCATATGTGCAAGTACCAGTCTTTCTTTTAATAATAAAAGGTCCTAAGTATGTTGGTGCTAATTTGGCACTGTAGTATTTCGTGGCATCCGAGAGACTTTTATTTTTACGCCAAACTCTCTGTCCAGGTGTATATTCGACTGGTCGCCTACGTAAATTGTAACGTCGTTGGCTGATAAGGCGAGAAGCCTTGATCTTTTCCTGAACTTCCACATAGAGTTTTAAAAATGCGGCTTGTCTCTTTTTGACATAATCTTGAGGATCCAAATCGATCTTGTGAATATCTTCGACGAAGTCTTGTCCATAAAGTTTATGCTCTCTTCCAAAATTTAGATAGTAAGGACTAAATCCAGTTGTTTCGTGTCGTGAAGTTCTCATAGCACAACCAATAGCGGCTAAATTTTCGTCCCATGTACGGTGATTATTGTTCTGAATGTATGAACGAATCATAGTTTTTGCCACTCGGTTTGCACGTTCAGTAGGATCAGCCTGAGGATGGTAAGAAGCTGTATAGAAAATTTTGCTTTTATAACGCTGACAAAGTCCTTGGAACTCTTTAGATTTCATTTGAGCTCCTTGATCGCACATTAAAAATTGCGGAGATCCAAACATCAGGAAAATACCTTCTTCTACTTGCTTAGTAAGCGATTTGGCTGTCGCAGAACGCGATGGGAACATGACGGTGAACTTGGTGAAATAATCATTAACCACAAGAACATACTGATTTCCTGATCTTGAGCGAGGAAACGGGCCGATGAAATCCAAGCTGATACATTGCCAAGGTTGATTAATGTTTGGTCGATTTCCCATTAGACCTGCCGGTGCTCTTTGTTCCACTTTGTTCTGGGCACAAATCCTACATGCTTTCACGTATCTGGTTACGTCACTCCTCATTTTAGGCCAATAGTAACGTTGACATACTTTCCAATAAGTTTTAAATATGCCTACATGACCTGAAGCTGGTATATCATGGCAACGGAAAAGTACTTCGCGCCTCTTATCTTTAGGAACGACGAGTTTCCAGCAGCTGGATGGAATTGCTAATTCAGAAGGACTGGATTTCACATATTTGTACAGCATTTTATTCTCTACACGCCACGTGGGAAATTTGTGAGGATGCTCTTCGAGTCTGGAGAACATGTTTTTATACCATTTGTCGGTGGTGGATGAGAATGCGTCTTCTTTGACTTCGGCATCTATAGTGTCAACAGAAACAGGAACTGATCTCGAGAGAAAATCGGGAACTACGTGGTCCTTTCCAGGTCGATGAATTAAAGTAAAGTCGTACGGTTGAAGACGAAGTGCCCATCGTGCTAGTCTCCCTTGTGGGTCTTTTAATCGATGTAACCACAGCAACGAGTGATGATCAGTTATCACAGTGAAGTGAACTCCTTCCAGGTAATGACGCAATTTCTCAACGCTCCAAATCACTGCCAAACATTCTTTCTCAGTCACAGTCAATTTCATTTCCTGCCTAGATAGTGAGCGCGATAGGAAACATATTACTTTCTCACCTTCATCAAAGGTTTGAGACAAGACGGCTCCAAGGCCAAAGCCACTCGCATCAGTTTGAAGAACGAATGGACGACTGAAATCGGGGCAAGTAAGAATGGGTGCTGTAATCAGGGCTTCTTTGATGGTTCTAAAAGCAGCGTCGCAATCGAATGTCCATGACCACTTAACGTTTTTCTTGGTCAGGTTGGTTAGCGGAGATATTTTGGAGGAGAAATTCGGTACAAATCGTCGGTACCAAGACGCTGTTCCTATAAATCGACGAATCTCTGTCACATTTTTCGGCGGTGGTATATTTACAATAGCCTCTACTTTCGATGGATCGGGCCGAAGTCCTTGACGGTCCACTACATAGCCTAGATATTTTAATTCAGGTCGGCAAAATTGACACTTTTCCAATGAAACAACTAGTCCTGCTTCGAGAAGGCGGTCGAACACTAAATCTAGTAGTCGCAAATGCTCATCAAAGTCCTGAGAGATAAGGATAATGTCGTCCAGGTAAACCATTACTGAAGGCTGAAGGTCAGCTCCAAGCACGGTATCGACAATTCGCTGCCACGTGGCCGGAGAATTGGTCAATCCGAACGGCATTCGGCGAAACTGAAATAATCCTCTTCCAGGAACAGTAAAAGCGGTGTATTCACGCGAAGACTCTGACAAAGGGACGGTCCAAAAAGCAGACTTAATATCGATGGAGCTGAGGTATTTAGCATCTCTTAAGCGGTCCAGGATTGAAGAGATATATGGAATGGGGTACGCATCCTTGTTGGTTACCTCGTTCAACAGCCTATAATCGACGCAGAAGCGATAGGAATCATCCTTTTTACGAACTAGACATATTGGGCTAGACCAAGCACTTTTGGAAGGTTCTATCACACCGTCTTTTAACATTGTCTTTAACTCCTCATCTATGATCTTTTGTTTAAAAGGAGACACGGGGTAGTATCGTTGTTTGACGGGTTTTGTACCTGGTTTAACTTCAATAGTATGTTCTGCTACGTTACAACATCCCAATCCAGAACTCATAGTTGAAAGCTTTATTTTTATTAAATTATCAAGTTGTATTCGCTGATCTTTTGTGAGCGTGCTTTCGTCTTGAATGCTATTAATGAACATCGGATCAGTGCTATCTGCAAAATGCCAAATATCTTGTCTCAGATCGGGGACTATTTCCATATTTTTCCAAAAATCTATTCCTAGGATAAGGGTATGAGTAAGTTCTGGTAAGACGAGCACATCAATGATTCTGGTTTTGCCCATTAAACAGAATGGAACCTGCATACAACCGATGCTGGAACAGCTCTGTCCATTGGCGACTGTGCATTTTGTTTCTTTCGCCAAAAGTTTTAATCCTAACCGTTGTAATAGTTCATATCCAGGAAGACCGACGATGGTTCTTGTAGCGCCGGAATCTAATAATCCTCGAATTGGAGTGCCTAAGATAGTAACTTCTAAATATGGACGTTGATCACCATGAGCGTGACTAATAATGTAGTCTAAGAGAAATTTTGCAGGAAAGCCAGTATCGTTGTTGGTCGAAGTGGTATCGATTTTGGGAGACATCTCACGACCTATTGATTCCCCCGGGAAGCGTTTCCCGAATTCGTGCATTTGGGGCAATTTCTGGTAGTAACGTCAGGTGTTCCGCAACGATAGCAGTGCATTTTCCGAGGACTAGTGCAATCTCGGTTATAATGCCCGGCCTTTTGACAATTAAAGCAGACCACTTCTCTGGGACGTCGATCGTTCGTAGGCATTTCTCTAGGACGTCTGTCATTTATAGGTATTTCTCTAGGGCGTCTATCGTTCATAGGCATTTCCCTGGGACGTCTATCGTTTGTAGTTGGGTTAAAGTGACGAATTTCCTGTACGTACTCGTCCGAATGATTGCTAGGAAGGGCTTCTTGCATGTCTGACACAAAGGCGAAATCAGGCTCGACAAATCCTTGCCTTCTTCTAGAAGGTGGCACGTAGTGCTCTGCACGGTATTTCTTGGCTTCCAAAGATAAGCAGCACTCCTCCAATTCTTCCAATGTATTGACTAGTGGAAGTTGAGTTGTGTAAAAGGGAGCTAAGTTTCGGGAAATAATGTCCAGCTTCACATCATCGGACATTCCACCGTAACGTCTACATAAAGCATGCATACTTGATAGGTAATCTACAATGCTTTCGGACGGATCTTGCGTTCTATCTAAAATCTCCCTAAAGAGTCGAGCTCTGTAATCTGGCGGTTCGAAATGTCGGCGAAGTAGGTCTGATAGTTCTCTCCAGTCAGTAAATCTGGATCGGTTCGATCTAAACCAATTAAGAGCCTTTCCCTCAAACAGGTCTATGGCGGACTCAAATACTTCTCGTTCAGTCACGTGACGGGCTACTCTAAGTTCTGAAACTCGCTCTAAAAAGCCGTGAACTGACATACTCTTGGTGTCTCCAGTGAATTTAATTCCCCATTTATCCATTTTAGGACCCTTGAAATATGAAGGTTGTCTATTTGGGGTAGAAACAGGTAGCGAGGCACCTTGAACGCCGGACGAATCATCGGAATCCGAATCTTCAGTCTGAGCAGCAGCTAACATAGCACTAAGGTTGGGATCTTGCTTTGACACGGTTTCTAAATGGTCCAGAGTGGCCAAAATATCGACCATAAGCTTCGCTCTCGTATCCACATTCTCAGCAGTCAAGCTACTAGGTGGTGCGCGATCTACGCGATTGAGTAGGTGTACTAGACGAGATTGATAGCGCTCAAATCTGGCCCTAGCATTTTCTCCAGTCACTGATTTCAGTGCAGATTTAATTCTCTGCAGCGCATCATGCACGAGAACTTTCTCGTCGTCGAAGTCGAGAGAATAGGGTGGATGACTCAAAGATTTGTTCCTCTTCTCCAGTTGGAGTAACGGACGCAGTGTCGCTCTCAGCGAATCGACGGTTTTGGAATCGTCAGAGGGAATTCCACGGACAGTCAGTTCATGTATTAGCATGTCCTTCTTCAGGTAGTTGATCCTCATATTGTAATCCATTTTTTTTTTTTAAGTCGAACAATGACAGAATAAAGTAATAATAACACTATTTACTGTAAAGTAACACGAACTCACTCACTTACAGTAACACTATGCAAATAAAATCACTAGATTTCACTTCACTTACGTAAGCAATAACAAATTCAAATTCAAAATATCAAGTGAGTAGCAGTGGTAGTATTTTAAATAGACAATTTTAATGAAAGTCAAGTAATTAACGTAGTAAGCCAATCAATTAGGTAATACTAAAAGGTCACCAATATCGCAAAACAAAGTAGGTCAAAAATAAAAAAAAGAAATCAGTACCAAATCAATACGCTCTGCGAGCACGAAAATAAAAAAAAAGTATAACCACCGAAGGCCACGATTGATTCAAAGCAATTGCAGGTAAAATCAGGGCAAGGTATAATACTGTAAATTTAAGGTCAACCAATATAAATATGTAACAAGGTATGCAAAATCAATTCAAAATTCAATAAAGTTATTACAGTCCTTAAGGGTAGGCGCAATACAATGAAATTAATAATCAAAATATATACTTAAGTAAATTGCTCTATTTGAGAACGCCCAACAACACTTTTTTTAAAAAAGATTTACCAGATTACCAAAACATGGCCCCAAACGTTGAGCGCCAAAATTTGCTACGCTTTTATTTGCCCAAAGATTAAAAAAAAAGAATTTAATTTTTAATTAAAAAAAAAAAAAAAAAAAGGAATTAACAGCAACAAAGTTCAGCCGAGGGTGAGAGGCCTTGAGAGAGCGAGCAAATGCCCTAGCTCAAATGCCGAAGAGTAGGGGGGGTAATAAGGGGCGCCACCGTTTTGTAGCCAGGCCAAAACGGAAGCCTCCGCGATCTCGGTGGGTGCTCACTCTCCACTGAACTTAATAAGGAATAATAAAAAAAATTAAAAAGAAGAAAAGCAAATTACGAAGGGGTGTTGTGGGACGTCTCAAATAAAACTAAAAATTTTTAAAAACACACTTAGTACATTTATTAAAAAAAAAAAATTAATAATTGGGCTCGACCCTCAAAAAAAATGAATTCACTTGAATTAAATTGGGAAATTACAGAACCATACACTTGTATATCCGCCCTATGGTTATGATCACAACTATTACCTTCTACTAATAACGATAGATAAAGTAAATGATACGGTTGACACCTCAAAATTAAAACCTGTATTACTTTATCGGGATGGTATCACCGATACTGCCGTGGCTGCTTGGTACTATGCCTGGTGGGCAACTCTAGGTACACCCTAGTATAAAAGGCTGGTAGCGCCTCTAGGTCAAACTGATGGCCTTGATGTACCCCAGCATAGCAACTGCCAGGTGGACCCCAGATAAAAGAAGCTCACGTAATAGGAGCTGGGTGGAAGCACCCCGGTATAAGGACCCTAGGAAGTAAAACAGGCGCATCAGCACAACGGCAATATTTGCGAAAAATTTACATTTAATAAATGGCTGAAGGCCCAAATGATTAGATAAATGGACCAACACTGTGCAACCACCCTAATAATACCGAAAACCCAAAATTTAGAAAAATTATTACTGCGCATGCGCCACGCGCATGCGTCTAAAATTGTCTGCGCACCTCACTGGGTGTCCAATAACCCCTCTGCAGACATGAATTAACAAAAATATCGACGTGAGGGCACTGCGCATGCTCAGGATGGCGAATAAAATTAAAAGAACTTCATCTAAGCCAAGCAGGAAACTCACTAAATTAAAACCACTGGTTTGTAGAAAAGTAGTTAGTGCGCATGCGCCACGCGCATGATCAAAATTGAAATCCCAACTTTCAGATTAATAAAAAAAAAATAATTGCAAAGTAATTTCCTACTTGAACTTAGAGATATATATGCTGAATCGCAATATAGTAACTGCGCATGCGCCGCCCACACGCCGATATGGGGTGCTAATGACTCCAAATAAAATCCCCTTTTAAACCCTGAATAAGCGACCCATAAAAATATTATTCCCACATAATTACAAAAATCCCAGAAAATAATGTTATTTAATTATCAAACCTATTCGACAATAATTTTACAATTTTACAACCCTGAATAAATTCCCCAGAAAAATATTAACACGACGTAATCCCGAAAAACCCGACAACTACAGTTATTTACTTCAATTCAGCAATACCAAAAAAAAAACAGCTGCACAATGTCGGCCATTTAAATCAATTAAAGCAAATAATACATAATTATCAATCAAATAAAAATTAATTAAACCATATCCACCAATTGCAGTAAACACATGTAAAACTTAGCAATTAACCAGAAAAATTACATAATTACATTCGGCTAATTAGGCACATTATAAATTATTGAAATTAGATTAAATTAATAGCGACACAAAGAAATAAAAACTAGGCATTAACTTACAACATGCAGGCTTAAGGCCACGCGGTTCGATTCGGATGAGTTCCTTTTTTTTTGACAATAAAATAACAATGACAATAGAATAAAAAAAGATAGGCTTGAAAAACGTGCATTTTGTAAGTACAATGGGCACTAAGGTATCGAAAAATTCTAGCGACATAAATAGATATCGATAACAGAAAGCATAAAAAAAAAATACATGGGTTTTGACCAAAAATTTAAGGTTTTAAATATTAACGTAAGATGATAATATATTTTATTTACAAATAAGAGCAAAATTAAAGTGACTGCAATTGATTTCAAACATAAAATGATTAAACTTACCCGATGACGATGGGGTCTTACACGTTTTTACGTTTCCTGACTTGCACTCCGTCGCTTTAAAATCCGGCTATGCCGTAAAAAAGCTTTCAATCCAACACTAAACTAAAGCAATTTAAAAGCTTTAATAAGAAAACGGTGTCCAAAATCCACTCACGTGAAAAAAAAAAAATTGGCTGGACACACGCTTTCACGACGGAGACAAGTCAGTAAGTAAGTAAGCAAGGCCGTAACAATCGCGCACGACCTCCCGGAAGAGCTGCAATCCTACCAACAAAATAGAAAGCTTCCTGTCAATAAAAAGGGCGCTAGAATTCAAGACCTCGTACCTACACAAAAACCTAATGAACTAACCTAGCCGAAGCGAACCCGTACAAATAATAAAGTAACCAAAGAGCGGAGACAATAGAATCCTGGGTTACCCTTGTACCCCCTCCCGCGCGACGGTGAAACTAAAGAAATTTGTTTTTAATTAACTAATACATGGGCAATATAAATTATTACCAAACACGGTCACCCGTATACAACCAACGGTACATCAGATAAATATTTCCCACATCTAAGGAATAAGCGATATAATCGATCTCGCAAAGGTCGATAGATGTCAACCTAGAAACTAAATGACTTTACACCAATTACCAGCTTTAAATAAACACCCAAGTGGCTCCTACATTACATAACGATAAACAGATTTCAATACAATGCAATTGGCTGGTAACAATCACCCGATAGCAGTCAATACAATATCAATAAGTTAGGTCGATCGAAGGGATTAAAATCGATATTGACGCCCACTTCTATTCATATAAATTAAAGGAACAGGGTTTATTTATAACCTACAAAGTGAAATGTCCCTAACGATCAGATTGTCACACCATTCTAGAACCAAACAAAGGAAAATATAATACGGAAAATCCACTGTATTTCCCACGAAAATGTATTTGACACGACCATAGCGGTAAGTCCTATAACTTACTCTATTTACACCGTCTGTAGCTGACTGTTTTTAGGCTACTAACTTAGGACACGGTCTGCCATTTAACAAGGGAGAAAAATCGACTTTCAACCCCTAAGCCAAGGGAGATATGGAATCAAGATGAAAGATAAGGTAAGGATCTGCTTTATTAACCAGGCATTCGCAGCCAGAGACCGTTTTAACAACTCTTACATACCTATATAACCTTACGTACCATCGAAGGCAAAATTACCTAAGATCTTAGTCTGCAGTCATAGAATTCAAATAGTTATCTTTATTTTAGGTACAACACAAGCTGGATCATCCACTCGAGGTAACGGCATTGCCAGAAAAATAAAGGAGGAACCAGATAATCAACAAATGTCATAAGAAAGGAAAGCAACCTCTAAACACCGAGAGAGAGAGTTATGTAACAGTACAATGATACGAGTAATATATATATATGTATAGCCTTATTTTTACTAGTAAAATGTTTTATAAATATCTATGTACATTTAATAAACAGCAAAACAAATATGTTGAAAGGTTCTTGACAAAAAGGTGAAGGCGACATAATAATAAACTTTAAATAAAATTTTGGTTTGTTTCAATTCATCACATACTAATGGTTTTTCATAGAGCACATTGTACTACCTTAATGATTATTTCTCACACCTTAGCAAAAATAGGCTTTAACCCCTAGTACTAAAAATAAACCGTTACACTTTAACCAATAGGATATGTGGTTTTTCGGTGAAATTTCTTCCAATTAAGACAGGAACATTTTGAAGATCGTCTTGCACAATACAAAGTTTAATTTCAGCCTCTACTTGATCCACCTGTATGGTTAACTTTGTAGATCCTAAAGTGGTCGTGAGACTATGTCCATAACCTTGCAATATACTTTTATTTCATCCTGTCCAGTAAATCTACTTACCCTGTACTCATATGCGGCCGGTAAATGGAACATTACAGTATCAGATACTGTAATGTGTTGCCTAGCAACCATGCTTTGTTTTTGGAAACTACGACTTTTTACTTTCGATTTTTGACAAGTTGTCACTTAAAATTATAAGAAATAAAATATTTAAATACACATATTTAGCAATTATTTAATACATCAAAAACACTTTTTTAAATGAAATAAATCAATTATTATTTATTACCACAATTTTCAAATGCTCTTCAAATTCTTTGAGAAATTCTTCTCTTCTTAATGGTGAATATCTTGGATGGAATTCATTGTCTAGCAAATGCAAATGTTTCATATAATATATATAATATTTTGAAACTATTTGATTTTTCTTCTTGTTAGGAAGGAACCGAAATTTAATAGAAAGGTCCAAAAGAGCCTCCTGAATTTTTCGAAACAACATTTTATCATCCGCGTCTAAAGTGCAATTACGAAGTAAATCAACTAAGTAGGTTAACTGACGATGACAATTACTAATATCTTTAAACTCTGTACAAAATGTACAAGCAGAGTACACTATTTTTGCCATATTCATCAGCACTAAGAATATGATAACTATATAGGTTTTTTAAGGGTTATAATAAAAGTAGGTAACTGTCATAATTCAAAGAAAATAAAAAGTCATGGCCTACTATAAAAATGCGTTCCGCCACCCGACAAGTATTTATTAGAGAATCGTTCACTGCTATATATAGGTAGGTAGCATGTAGCATAAATTATACTCTTTAACCAACTTTAGTAAATGAAAAATGTTATGTAACTATAATATAGGCATTTAATTACATTGTTTTAAAGGTTTTGCTTAACTAAAATTAGTAATTTTTATTTTATATGGTCTATATTTAGTGATACCAATTAAAACTGTTTGGGTGCTTCTACTTGTAATAGTATTTTTTTCTACCAACTTTAGTAATTGTAAAATATTTCACAACCATAGAATATATTCCCTGTTACAATTCTTTAAATATTTTATTTAACTAAAATTGGTAGATTTTATTTAAAATTATACCCGAAACCTCCATAATTGCCCACACGAATATTATGACTTTATCTATTTGACAGTGACAAGCAAACAAAATTTATAATTAACTATGGAAACCAATGGCTCAATTGCATTTAGGGTAGGTAGCATGATATAATATTGCGAAGTATTTTTTAAAATTTTAATATACCTATTTATTTTTTTGAAAAGGGATATAATGACAGGATGAAATAAAATACCATACGATACACGTCCGTTAGGTGTTATTACAGCACTCGTTTATATTCCAGACTCGGCTCCTACGTCGCCTCGTCCGTAAAACAACTCGTACTGTAATAAGTCACCTACCGGACTTGTAACGTAAAATACTATTATCATTTTGATCATATGGTATTCCTAAAGACTGAAAATCACTAAATCTAATTATAGAACATGAACTTCCTAAATCTATGTAGGCCGTCGTCTTAACACAACCATTAATACTAATATTTGTATAATACTTTTTATTTGCATCTTCATCAAGACAATCTAGTCATGCTACTGGCTTAGGTTGTTCTCTTTTCTTTTGAAAACAGTTGACTTCCACATGTCCAACTATATAAAATATATAAAAAAACAAACAATAACCTAATCGAATTACACCAGAATCACCAAGAACATTGAGTGTCACCATTTCATATCCCACTTCTGAAAAATCTATAGGGCGGAAAAATTGATGATGCTTATACGTCATAGACTTGGGCGTGTATTCTTTGTCAGGATAATTTCAAATAAGTAAAATACAATTTAAATAATATAAAATCTGTTATAACCTTTTAAACAGTTAATTGTCAGGCTGAGTGGGTAGGCGACTCAAGCTCAAGGTGAACCTGGTGTTGAGGTGTTGATCAGACGTATGTGGGTTTACCTGAAATAAAAAGTAAACCACTGTGAGCACAACCCTTCCGCAACTTCTCGTTACTGACAGTTTTGCCATTGACAGAAGAATCAATGAATCAATTAATAAGCAACACCTGATTAGTATCACTTTATTCGTAACTCTTAAATGTCTTTTATTGATATTCATTTTAATGATAAATCAGTATTCTTATTTATTTAACACTAATCAACATATAAACTTTAAAGTAGTTAGCTTTGAAATTTACGTTTATATTATCAAACAACATGACGAACAAAGATAAAACACAGAAGATAAAAACAAGAAAATAAAACGTCTATTCTCAGTAACTATCATAGAAATAGCACTGACTTCGGATGTGCAATGGGTATTATACAAAATACCCATCCAAAGTGCCTCTAACGCACGGAGTCGTGCAATGGACGCCAAAACGCGAGGGTCCGCTCCGGCAAACGTAGTGAATCTCTGCACTACAAACTGGACAATACACAAACTTGCCCTTACTTGGTCATGATCAGACAAAACATATACTGCTCTGTACTGAGTTGTGCAATGGACACCAAAACGCGAGGGTCCGCTCCAATACAGAACTTTACTAATATACGCCTGAGCGTGCAATGGCACCAACCGGCAACCGGACACAGTATCCGCTCCAGATATTAACAAAACTCTCACTGCTCTGTACTGAGTTGTGCAATGGACACCAAAACGCGAGGGTCCGCTCCAATACAGAACTTTACTAACACCCTCTGAGACGTGCAATGATACCAACCAGCCGCTGGATACAGTAACCGCTCTCGATATTAGCAAACAATCGGTGAAACGGTGAAACGATAAAAGGCAAAACAGACACATTTAAAATAAAACAATCAAAGTCATAACAATAATTGGCAATAATATAAAGTCGGAAAGGATATGCTCAGTGAAAAACTCACCAATATTGTATAAAACGAACACACTGCGGTGCACTGCACAGTCACTTCAACTCTGCACTCAACTAAAAACTCGACAACGGCGGCCGAAAATAATATCGTTATTCTTTCATAGTTCTTCAAATAAACAAAACACAACAACTCTTCCTAAATTTGTTGGGTTAGCATTTAATTAAACTATGCTTAGCCTAAATCCGTCCTCACCGCCGATTTATCTTTACAAGTGGTTATTCACAACTCTAAACAAACGAAAATAAATACGACTTTATCAACGTTAACGGCGTCAGCAGGTATATAAAATTTCTACTATCATTTTAAAACTAATAGTAAAGTGTTAAATAATTCAATGGGTCTTACAATCAAATGAGAATTGCAGCACGTGGCTACATCTCGTGGCAACCACACGTGCTGCAATTCTCATTTGGTTATTTGCATTTCTGTGTGAAAACACTTTGAGGTCCCTTACCTTTTCGTCAGACCCGGAGCCTTGCTGAAGAGCCGTAAACGGCGAAACGCGTCCAAGGATTGGGTCTGACGGAAAGGATAAGGGACAATTCTATGCACGAACTTATTATAAGTTTGTGTTTTTTGTTTTGTGAATTTTTGGGTCTTACAATGTAAATTACGGTTAAGGTTGTAAGCAGGGTGGACGTGATACGGCATCGTCCCTTCACACACACATGCCACTTCGAGCGTATTTTACTCTTTAGGTGAAGTATGATTTGCAATGCAACATATTTTGACTTTCTTAAAATCATAATAAAGTAAAAGTGCTCTCAAAACCCGGAATTTGTATAATAACTGTTAGTAAACTATTTTCATCTTTAAATGACTTTAATTTACTTTTGAATTCTAACTCATATTCGTTTAATAACTCGTAGGTGAATATAAATGCTCATGAGTGTTTTTATTCTCTTGCAGGTGTCTCATCTCGGTGCGCCATCAATTAGTTTATAGTTCTCAAGGAACATTTATATATCAGTCTATATTGAATTATTACTTATTTTTATTTTATAATTATTTTTCAAATTAGTTACAGTTATTAATATACATTATTTTTGATAAGGTTTCGCTAATAGTTCTTTCCGACATAGATAGTACTTAATTTTGATTTTATCAATATAGTAAATAGATAAGAAAGCAAAGAACATAATACAAAATAAAAATTAAATATAGCTCACATAGTGGATTTGTTACAAAATAATTTAAAGGTAGAAAAATTCAGTTAGAGGTCTTATACTGGTAACAACGCCAATATCGTCATTCGGTGCGTCAGATCCTCTTACACAACTGTACCAAATTTGGTTTGAATCGGCCAATACATTGTGATGTTATTTAGCCGTTTCCAGACCCTATACACACACGTATAACATGAATTAATGAAACTAGATATTAAGCTTACATAATTTAAGAACAATAAACTTTATTTGTTTAAAGTTTCCGCTATATTAATCAATACAGCAGAAGAAGTTCAGATTAAAAATTAAGCACGCAAAATTCCATTACCCGATGAAAGAAAAACGCTCTATAACAAAAATTAACATAAATACTATGCGATTTAAATATGCGAACATGGCAATATTTCTAAATCACCTGAAAAGAAAAATTAGCCTGAAAATTACCCCCATGTAAAGAAAAACCCATAAGAGGTATGCAATTTCATTGAATTACAGCACTGGAATTTCCACTGTTATGACGCGTGTTTTCATTTTGATATTTAAACCACATACTACGTTATCTATAAAAAAAAAAACACCCAAAACGATAGCAACTAACGCAACGGATAATATAGCTTGTATAGAAGTCACTTTAGATATTTTCAAAAACGTGTTTAAAATAGGCAGTTTGGTAAAATGGAAACTCCACCATCATTATCTGACATACCAGATGTAAATAGTGATGAAAACGGTAATCTTGACGTTTTTTTTGTGTCATCGGCATCGGGTTCCAGTTTCGCTACACTCTAGCTTCTTCAGATGAGTGAATTTTGAAGTTGTATCTGAAGAAGTTAGAGGGTAGCGAAACATTATATTAGTAAAATACACTGGAAAAGTTTGTAAAATTGTTTACATTATTCCAAAACCCTTTTACTCTATACCTCATTTATATTACAAATTCTTAAAAGTATTCCACAGCTATTACTGAAGAATTTCTTACTGTCAACTTCATGGCGAGAAGCAGCCAAAATTTTCACTGGCCAAAACTCGAGGATAGACAAAACTTAAAGAGTACAGATGTGTTTAAAAAATTAGGAAATCCACCTATTCCAGTGTTAATTAGACTCTCTAAAGTTCCAAATTCTGCTTTATTAGATATTCTCAACTGAATATTTGGCACTAAAATCTAATCTGTTGCCTAATAAATAGAGGTCTTATTATGTTTTTAATACTCACTTGGAAAATACGTTCAGTTAGTTACTTTATAAAATCAATATGAAAGCTGATTACTATTTTATATAGTTCTGCGTTTTTATATTCATGTGTTTTAATAACTAATATTCTTCATTGCTGGTTTATTGCTTTTTTTGTGTAGGTGCTACTTGCCAAAAATTGTATCGAAAACAAAACAATTCACTGCTACTTATAAATGTGGCCTAAACACATCTAAGCATTTTTAGGTTCAAGTTTCTTCTTGTTTCAATAAAATCTATCAACTTATTGTCATTGGCGTTTTCATTTGATAATTAGCGTGGAATTTAAAATTTTTAAAAACCCCTAAAAGTAAAATTAAGCTTGACTACTTATAGCGTTTGTCTTATATGCACCTACAACCCATCATATATTTTTCTACGACCGTGAGTTTTAACCCATTTTCCCGCACGCACTTTAGTTTTTAAAGTGCGGGAAATTAAAATTATGCAAATTTTGACCTTATTAGATAGTTTTTTACCTCGTAAGTTATAACTATTATTACAATAGGTAAATAAGTATTTACGAAATAGTCCATCTAATAAAATCTACCTCTTTTCTAGCTTTTCCCGCCCTTGACCGCTTTGGTCAACTGAAGTCGCGTGCGGAAAAGTATCACTCTCCGCACTTGTTAGGAAAATAACTATTTCGTCAAAAACTTTGATGACGGTTTTGTAATTCAAATTTTGCCTGCACCATTATTGCATATATTGTGATAATAACCGTTTACCCAGAGTCACATGGAGTATAGTCGCGGCGCCGGCGGCAGAAATCTTTACTTATTGACTTGATATGATAACGTGAAAAGTTCTATTGAATAAAGCGTAAAGTTAGCGCATGTGTAAAGGTCAGTGTCGGCGTTAGGATTATTGTAATTTAAATAAGTAAGTGAAGAGGTACTGGTACTGCGAGACCTGTTGAGGATTTTGGTAGCCGCCTTCAAGGGATGAGGTCATAAAACAGTAAGTAGGTACCCATTTGAGGACAGAAGGTAGGCGCTACACCCTACTACACTAAAATAATACTAAGTGAATCTAAACCATGCGCTCCATTTAAATGGTTTGTCGTTTATAAGGAAAATTCTGACCTTTCTCCAAATGGATTGTCAAAAAATTGCCCTACTTTTTTGGAGTCGGGCTATTTATAATTTGAATGTACTCGTGATGTTATACCCGAAAATTTTGGGAAAACAAGATAAAAACGCGATACTGCGACTATACTTAGCGATTTTCATCAGAAATTTTCATGGGGTTTAGTTTCAATTTTTTGAGTGTACCCTAACTACCAAAAGACAACATCCTACAAAGTAAAAAAGAGATAATTGAATATCTTGAATCCGCCCCTGATCACAATTTTTTTTAAACCATGTCTTTATAAAAAAAAACTGATACAAATATTCTAACTTACTCTCCATATTATGCAACAAACCTCATTCAAAAACAATTTGAAACTAACAACCTTAATCTTAAAAATATAAATTTATTCACCCCTTCGAAATGCAAAACAAACAAGACTGAAGGGGCCTTTTAATATGTTGGAACAAAGTTGTTAAATAAATATGTGATACCCTTTACCAGCTGTAAATCTTCCAAAAGTTCAGGAACAAAACTTTTTAATCATTTATCGAACTCTTAAAGGTGAAATTTCCATTGAAATCTTATTTTAGATTTTTTAAACTTTTTTATATGATTTAAAGTTTATACATTACGCATTTTTGAACCACAAAACTAAAAAGGGAGATCAAAAAGCTCAAAGAATTAACAATTATCGCTTACTTATAAGATTCGTCTACAGACAGGGAGACTCGCAGAGAGACTAATAACTATTCTTTCTGGCAAATAACCAGAAAGGTCAAGAGACCAATAACTTCTATTCATCCTATCAGGAGGGTATGCGTGTACGGGCCAGAGATAATAAGCACAAGGCGATCTTATTTGCTGAGCATCTCTCTGACATTTTTACGCCTAAGTGGATAATATCTCGGCAGATATTGGCAACAAAAAATTAGATAACATTGCTCACCTTGCTCTAAAGGAAGCAGCAGAGCAGATTAAAACAAAATTAAATCCGAAAAAAATACCATGATTCGACTTATTATCATTTAGACCCACTCGAGGACCCACTTACTTGTTGGAAAGTTGCAGACGTAATTATGTAACCAAAACCTAGCCATGCCACCTCTTATAGACCTATTTCCCTTCTGTCAATTATTTCAAAGTTATTTGAGTAGCTGCTACTTAGGAGACTACGGCCACTGATAGAAAGTCATATTTAATTCCAGACTTTCAATTCGGATTTAGGCAGAAACATTCAACCGATATAACTAAATGTTTTCTTGAGGAAATATAAGTCTATTCCACAGTATTCTTAGATGTTGCACAAGCGTTCCATAAGGTGTAGCATGAAGGTTTGATATATAAATTGTTCAAAATTCAATTTCTCTCATTATTTTCTCTCGCGCTAGTTTTAGGACATTCTAAGACGTCCCTAATGTAAAACCTAATATTATCATAACATTTTATTTGAACTATAATAAAAGGAAATCCCAGTGATAAATAATTTTATAACTTTTAATAATTTTAAAACTTTATAGCCTTTGGCAGGGGATATTTACTTTTATGATAGGTTGGTACCTATTATGACCAGAGGGTCAAACTTTCAAAGGAGTTACAACACAGACATTCACCCAGACAGTCGGGAAAAACAGTTCAACTCGAACATTCGCCAAGTACGGCATAGCTTTCAACAGCTTTTTTATTTCACTTTTTTACCCTGTACTACGGAATACAAATACTTAACAGTTTTTTACGTTGTACTCACTGTATAATCTACATTACTATTTATAGTTCTCCTTTTCCTTTTTACAACTACAACTCAATTTTTTATACAGAACTACAATTTGTTAAAACAGTTAGTGTCGCGACCGAGGTAACCCTTCGGCAGGTACAGTTGAGTTCAGAAAGAAGTAGGACACGGATTCTTATCCTATGTAAACCAGTCTTTTAAAAAACATCAAAAGTTTGACATGACACTGACATCCTTTTTAAATTATTTATAAAAATATATTTTTTACAAGTAGTTATTGATTCAAAGCATAATGCCTAGGCTTGACAATGTTCAAAGGACTCAAATAATTGCGTTTTTAAATGACGGAATACCTATACGAGACGAATAATGCACGTAGCAAAAAAAACGGTAGAAAATATTAAGTACAGATGGGAAGCGGATGGAACTTTGGATAAGAAAAAGCCTCCTGGAAGACCAAGAAATACAACGCAAGAACAAGACAATGGTCTTGTGCAATACTTGGAGGAAAATCCCTTTTAAATAATGCGAGCTGCTATTCAGCAAACTAATTTTCCTGGTTCGAGACCGACAGGTTGTCGTAGGGTAAAAGAATCCCATTTAAAAAATTATGTTGCCGCCAAAAAAATTAAATTAGGGGAAGAACACAAACAGGCACGAATTATTTTTGCCTTACATAATATATTGCGGCCAGACTGGAATAGAGGAATAGTACTGACGAAAAAGTTTTTCAGTCTACGGTCAACAGACATATCAGGGTATACAGACCTCGCAATACAAGATATACTGAAAATTTTATCAGTAATTCCGAAAGATCAGGGAGATTTTCGGTAAATGTATGGGCATGGGTGAGTTATCATGGACTTGGAGTGTGTTGGATTGTAAATGAAAGGTTTAATGCAGTCACTTATAAGAACATTTTAGAATATATTATGATGCCTAGTGTATCGCAACATTTCCCTAACCAGAGCTTTATTTTTCAACACGACAACTGCCCGGTTCACAGCGCGGGTATGGTCAAAGATTGGTTCCATAGAAATAACGTGGAAACTTTGCCGTGGCCTTCAAAAAGTCCCGATATTAATATAATAGAAAACGTGTGGGGTCTAATGACACGAAAAATATATAAAGCAAATTTCAGACCAGCTAACAGAAATGAACTTGTTTCATTTATTGAAGAAACGTGGAACGAGTTAAGTGATGATCTTGATTTTGTGAGAGGTCTATACTTATCGATACCCAATAGACTGAATGAGCTTTTACAAAAAAATGGAGCGATTACTAAATATTAAATAGTTGTAATTGTCTTTTTTAATTAATTATTGTGTACAATAAAATGTTGGAATTAAGTTAACTTGTTACTTTTCAATGAAACGAAGAAAAAATGGAATAAAAATTATAAATATGACACATTTAAGTCTAGCCCAATAAATAAAATCACAGAAAGTTTGGAAAAACAGAAACTTTGACAAAGCTCAAATTCGAGTCGTCATCTCTGTTCCAGATTTGTGATTCGTTCAAATTTCCACAAAGACACAAAGTCTGTGTACAGTGTCGTGGTTCCCGAAGTTTCACAAATCTGGAACAGAGATGACGACTCGAATTTGAGCTTTGTCAAAGTTTCTGTTTTTCCAAACTTTCTGTGATTTTATCAACTTCATAGAAGAAAATCTACAAAATCTACTTATCTCAGGGTACTTTCCCTGACTGAAGATGACGAATCGAAGTCGAAATAAGCTGAAACAATTGCTGGAGTTAGCACAAAACTAATTTTCCAGGTGTAATTTGCACCTATGGTAAGAATATGTTTCGCTTTGCGAAGACGAAGGTCGAAACGCATGTCGAATTTGACACTTTGCGAATTCTGCCGATTTCCATTGATCTTTCCGTCAGCGCGGCGATATTCCACCTTTATACAGTGCGAAGATCCCAGTACAGCTTTCGACCTTTCGAGGTCTCATCAGTTAGGCAAAGAAGCCTAAGAGCTATGTAATTTATCGAATTTCAATAAATAAAAAGTTTAGTCTGTTATAATTTGAACACAGTCAATAGCTTGTCCTACTTTTTTATGAACTTTCGGGGATTATGGGTAGGTTTACAACACACAATCGATGTCCTACTTCTTTCTGAACTCAACTGTACTCTGTAACAAAATAATTAATCTGTTTTTTAACATTAACCCTTGTGTATACAACCGTGGGCGGTGAAGATGTTATGAATAAATAATTTATTTACTGTTACTAAACAACAAACATTCCAAACCTCCCTTAAACCTATGGAGATACAATTTGCAACTAATTAAAAAGTTGCCGGTCCTTCGATTGAAGATTGCTGCTGGGCATTCCCCATCATAAATTAAACAAGATATACACAATGCAATACAAAAACCGTTGTACGTCCCTTTAAGTGACGTCAAATATCGACAGTGTTGCCAGCTTGTAACCAAAATATCCAAGTGAGGGAATTACACTGTTTTTTTCATAAAAACAAGATAAAAATACAAAAATTTCCCATAGTTTATATATCTGTTTACTGCATAATACCTTTTACCATCAACTTTAGTAGATCTAACATTTCTTTTATTTTCATCTTGCCAAGATCGACCAATGGTATCATTCAGAAAAATCCATGTTTCATCCAAGAAAACGAATTGGTACAAGAATGCTTCTTTTTTTTAATATATTCTTTCAAAAATACTAGTCGCTTGAAGGCTACATGGGAAAGTTCCATAAGCCCTCGCCTCGGTTAATCTTTTTTCCATCCGAAGCCTATTTCCTTTAAGAGGCTTCTTAAAGAGTTAAGACAACCACCAAACAGTTGTCTGTCTTTTAATTTCTTTCTTAAAGTTGTCAAAGTTACATAAAAAAAGTTACAGCTTATGCATAACCAATGTAAAATATTAGTCTTTAAATAATACAACTTTTCATACATTCCATAAATAGTGTCACGGATAGAACTTATATCCAATCTTGACACATTTACAACTTTTTTTTAAATAAGAACGTTTTCTTTTAGGTGACTCCAATAATTTATTTTGCTTAACTGTTATTGAAACTGCGCTTACAGTGGAGATCTTCAAATTTAGGGCAGCTGCTACACGCTAAAAATTAGTAAATTGGAACTAAAATATGTAGACCTAAACACATTCTTTAAATTTACTTTTCTAACTGCTGTTAAGGGTAACAATGAGCCATTGTTGTTAAGTTTTTCCTGAAAATAGCTTATTAGAGAGACTATAAGCTCTTTGCACCGGCTATTTAAATGCTTTAGCATTTTTCACAAATAGTAGGTAAACAACGTAATCGACAGAGATATGTATGTGCACTTTTGTTGTTCTTAAAAGAACAGTTATTTAATGCTATTTATGAAAATATCTGGAGCTTTTGTTAAAAAAATAGACGCGAAGCAACACGAAATCACAAAATAATTAAGGTTAGTTTTGCATAAACGTCAAACAAAGCCAACGAACGAGCTGGCGCCAACGTACCGTTTACAGTTGTGTTGCCAACTATCGGCCAATAAAATTCAAATTATATTAATTTTTACAAGCTTAAATAAACAAAATATTTGGTCTTTTGATAAATGCGTCTAGTCGCTCTGGAATTACCTTGAGTCATTTCATAGACCAAACGCATAATATCAGCCATTTGTGAGTTTGTAAACTGAACCATTTTGTAATATCAGTAAAGAATTTTATAGCTTACAACTCTTAAAAACACTTTAAACAATTACGGTCAAATAATTACATATTCACTGTTTGAAGTTACGTCAGTTGTGCCAAAATCAAATTTGTTTGAACAATTGTTTTTCATTCCATGGCACACTCTTTGTTACTTTTAAAACACTGCAGTAATAAATAACGTTATTTGTTTTATCGAAAACAGTTAATCTGAGCGAAAAAATTCAAAATATGGATTTTGTTTAATTTTAATTGATTAATCATAAATAAAAATCACTTTATTCCACGTTCATGGACAAGAATAAAATCAGTTTATAATTATTTAAATAAAACACAACATTTTTTCTATTGACTGTAACTCGGATTGTAATAAAGTGGTTTTTAGGTTTTTTTTCTCAAAAACGAAGCAAGAAGCGAGAAAAACGCTAAAAATACAAAAGTTGTAGTCTTAGTTGCCCAATGCGAGAGAAATAAAAAAATTGCAAAAAAATAAGTGGCGCATATTTTTCTTTCCAAAAATCTTATTTAAGGTGCCTTCCGGGACGCCACTGGACTTAAAATTTTAATCTAGTCAGGGCTAAATTATCCCCTTATTGCCCTAAATAACACTGCCAAATTTCAACCAGACCGGTTAAAGGATTATTAAGATATTTACGAAAAAACGATTTTTCTTAAGAAGTTTGACACCGTATATTTTAAAAACGAAAGAACAACACAAGTTCTCATTTGCACTTTTAAATCATGGAACGTAGTCGGAAGGCTTGGAAACACGATAAGGAGACTCAAAAAGAACCAACATTTAAGGAGCTTGAGAGTGTTGTGGTGGCAAAAATTGAGGAAATATGGACAAAAGCTTCCCTTTCCACCGTTCAACATAAAAGATTGAAAGCAATGTTACAGGCATATCATTTAAGATGGAAAAACATCCTCAAATCTAACCCAAAAATATCAGAAGAGTGACGTCGTAGTAGTAAAGCATTATTTGATATTTTATCTTGCAAGTATATATAAATTAATACCTGTCCTGAAAATAAAAAAATACCTTTAAGAGAACACAGCTTTTTATTCGAATAACGTTCTACGAGAAAAATGGTAATGGGAATAGTAGATTTTGGCACAATGAACCACATAAGGAATTCTTTACAAAGGAACAGTTTCCTTTGGAAAAAGCGTAAAAAAGACATTCTAGCTTCTTCTACATCTAGTAGATTTGATTTTGATGAAGTGTCCCAACCACAACCACATCCTGCGACGACAGTTCCTAAAATTACTTTATTATGATGAGCGTGCGGCAGATATGAAGTATTGGACAGGGCTGGGGCAGCCCTTGGATCAGCAGTTCTCATGCTACTAATTCGGAGGTAATTAACAAAAATAGGCTTCGCCGGAAGAGCAAGAATACCCAAGAAAAGATTGTGGCCCATAACAATATTTTGATGGTTGGAAAGACAAAACTTTAACCGTGACACAAAAGGACGGACAAAATTACAGGGAGAGTATCCTAGAAGAACATATTTTTTTGATAAAAGAATCAGGATTGAAATTTTTGAGGTATATCGTATCAACTTCTGGAACTTCCGAATGCATAGAACAAGCAATCACCGATTACTTTTTGGAGGCAAAAATATCTATGGAATCTTTGGTGGCAGTTGAGTGCGACGGTACCAAGGTAAACGTCGGGAAATATGGAGGTATTATACGTTTGCTAGAAACAAGATTGAACTAACCGTTACAATGGATAGTTTGCTTGCTGCACATGGACGAATTATCGTTTCGACATTTGTTCATACATATTGACGGCTTAACGTCAGGACTCCAGAAGTTCTCAGGAACAACTGGAAAAATGTTGGAAAGCTGCGAAACAAGCAAGAAACATTTTAAAACTGCTTAGACTTTATTGCTATTATTTTTTGTGTTCCTTAATAATATTTATTAAAATGGCTTCTTATTTATTTATTCATTAGTGCTTTTTAACCTTTTTTTTAACTCATCTATTACATAATTATTAGAACATAACAATAGTACATTATTTAACGAGCGTATAATGAAGGCTATATTACACGAGATTTTAAAACACGAGCCGAAGGCGAGTGTTTTAAGGATTCGAGTGTAATATAGCCATTATACGCGAGTCAAATACTATACTTTATCTACGACTATTCAGTATTCAAGAAGTTAGAAAATGGATTCAGAGCAACACATTTTATTACAATAGGATTATTATTAATGGTATTTCTTAACTAAAAAATACAATTCAACGATGTTAACCATAATTAAACAAAATACAATTACTTATTTCTAATTTTTCATGAAATTTATTGTAAAATTAGAGCAATTATGAAAATGAATGGGAGCAGGAATATTACTTATATTCATATCGTTCTTATTAGTAATGGAAAAAGTTTCGGAGCTAACATTATTTACAGTGGTAGATGTAGATGGACATAATTTTGAGTTTATTTGTTTTAAAATTTTATTAGCAGCGTCTATTTTAGTTTTTTTTGATTCAGCAATATAACCTTCAGCTACGCAGGCCGATTTCCAACCTCCATGACGTTTTAGGGCTGTCATAGTTGCTCCTCCGTCAGCATATAATGTAGCTGAAGATCGGCGAAGACAATGGCCGGTATATTTTTCTGGGTTTATTAGTTGCAAGTATTCCGCTATCGTCTTACCCATCTGTCCAAATTTATTTATGCCAATTATTTGCTTTGTGCATTTGCCGTTTTGATAGTTTAAAAAGAAAGAATTTGGCACGTTTGATGGTCTAAGATCCGCATATTTTCTGACAATATTATAATAGTCTCCGGTAATCGTAAAATTCCTGGTTTAAGGTGGGTTTGATGGTGATGCTTTTTGGCGCGAAGTTAAAGGCGATCAACGTACAACAGTATTTATTTACAATGTCCGATATACAGTATAGTGAATGACAATAAGGGCGCGGCGTCAGCGTTCCGATCGGAAGCACTGGTACTCCGTAGATTCTCGGTCGTCAATCTTGTCCACAGGCGAAAGTCCCCTAAGGAAGCAGTCAAGCAGAGCAAGAAGGGCTGGTCGAGAGTCGGCGGCGAACTCTGCTGGTCTTAGGGCGGCTGGCGTCTTTTATACAGTCCGGGGCTCGCTTGAGATGCGTTGGATGGAAGGGCGCGTAGAAGGGCTGCTTGGCAGAATACTGGTGGCGCTTTGAGAGGGTAGTAGCGGCGCGCTTCGGTACTACTGCCGTATAGGCACTGTGGTACGGCTTTATTGTGCTACAGTCTCCCCCTCAGAACCTTCCTGACGCCTCGGCTGGTGGTTCTGGACCTTCTTGGGGCGTCCTCGGCGGCGTAATGGCGGGCGACAATAGGCGACTGGCGTATTCAATCGGGTGTTCCTCGTGTCCCTCCCCCTGGAGTAAAACCGCCCCTAAGGCGTAGGCGCTTGCATCAGTGCGTAAAGTGAATGGCTTCGTGTGGTCGGCTTGCTTCAGTATGGGAGCTTCCGTTAGAGCTCTCTTTAGGGTCTGGAATGCTTGGTCTTGGCGGTGTCCCCATTCCCATGTTGCGTTTTTCTTTGTTAAGCGACTCAGTGGTCGTGCTACTTCGGAGAATTTGGGAATAAATTTCCGGTACCAGCTGCAAGTTTGTAGGAAGGACGTCAAGTGTTTAATATGGCGTGGAGGCTGTATGCTGATGATAGCTTCTACCTTGGAAGGGTTGGGGTGAATTCCTTGTGGTGTAATGAGGTGCCCTAGATACAACACTTGCTGGCATCCGAATTGGCATTTGCTGCGGTTGACGCGTAGTTGGAACAGTTGAAGCCGCTGGAACACGGCTCGTAGATCTTGTATGTGCTGGGAGAAAGTTCGTGACAACACAATTAGATCGTCTAGGTAAGCGAGGAGTTGTACATCTTGTACGCCGCTTTGGACACGGTCAATCAGTCTCTGGAAAGTTGCAGGAGCGTTGCGCAATCCAAACGGTAATCGGTTAAAGCGGTAGGTTCCCATGGGGGTCACAAAACTGGTCTTGTCTCGATCCTCCGGTCGTACTTGGATCTGGTGGTAGCCGGCCTTCAGGTCCATTGTAGAGATGTACGAGGTTCCTCCAGTTAGCTGGAGTAAGTCATCTAGCCTGGGGAGTGGATATGCATCAGGAACGGTAATAGCGTTCAGCTTCCTGTAGTCTATGCATAAGCGAATGCCCCCACCTTGCTTGGGCACGAGTACCACTGGAGCCGCCCATGCACTTTCACATTCTTTGATGATGCCGTCTGCCAGTAGTGCACTTACTTCCTTGGCCAGGGCATCCCGTCGGGTCGGCGTCAATCGGTATGGGGGGCTACTAATGGGTGCGTGGTTGCCGGTGTCGATACGGTGCTCAGCGTAAGGTGTCGGCGGGCCACTATCTTGGAACAGCTTACTGTGGGCTTCCAATAAGTTGTTAAATTCTTCTCGCTCAGGCGCCGTCAGTGTGGTTGCTTCATCGTTGGGACGCAGTTGTAGGTCTATGATGGCGAAGGTTACGTCCGGGTAGAGGGGTGGTAGTTCATCTAGTTCGGCCCACATCTCTTCCACTTGTCCTGCTGCATCATGCATGACGTAGTCCTGGCGAGAGAAAGGGTTCGGTATGGATGGAGGTCCTGAAATTTCGGGTCCTATAAACGATTCATGTCTGTTAGGATTTCCAGTCGAGAGGTCAGGGCCATATCCCGCGATTAGTCCGGAGATGTGGTCGCACTCCATAGGACGTACTGGGGATTCCTCCAATGGCGATAGGACGTTTGGTATTTGGTAGAAAGCGGACATCTCTTCACAGGGGTAGACGTCCGCGTCATGGGATACTGGGAGCGAGTCCCTGATATCAAATGCATGCCTCTGGGTTGGAGCTGGTGATAGTGGTGATAGGAGCTTCGGTATTTGGTAGAAAGCGGCCATCTCCTTACGGGGGTAGGCATCCGTTTCCTGGGCTGCAGGGAATGAGTCCTTAATGATAAAGGCATGCTTTCGTGTTGGAGCTTCTGCAAAGAACCATTGTCCGTGGAAGAAGTCAAGAACGAGGCCGGCATCCTGGATAAAGTCGATACCTAGGAGCGTTTTGGCGTCTGGTGTATCTGGCAGGATAACAAACGTCGCTCCCACGATCCTTTCCTGCAGTTGTACCGGCACGGTGGTTACTTGGACAGTTTGAAGTTGCCGGCGGCCATCTGCGAAAGTGACATACATCTTTTGGTAACAGAAAGTGTGGCCATTCTTTTTTAGTACTGCGTGTAAGTCCGGGCTGGCTATACTGGTTCGGGCTCCTGTATCCAGGTAGGCGGTCCCGGTGATGCCGGCAACGGTGATTTTTACCGCGGGTCGGGCTCGATCCTGCGTGCTGACTGCGCAAAATCCCGTTTCCGGAATAGGTGGAGAGTGTTTAGTGCTACAGTTTTGACAGTTCCTACGAATAACTCCAGGCTTCTGGCATCCATAGCATCGTAGGGTATTAGCGCCCGTTGGCTCAACGGTCGTACCACGGGTTGCTCCACTGTTCCCTAAACTTGCTAGTCGTTTACGACAGACGGTGGCGTCATGTCCGGGTGCACGGCAGTGGGTGCATCGGTTCCTAGGTTTTCTGTTAGGCGACGGCCCCCTGTGGGTGTTCTCCTTTTCTTCTGGTGTGCTTGCTTCTATAATTCGACATTTGGCCAGTAGTTGAGCCAGTGTCGCGACGGACTCGCGGTTTATTCGGTCCTTGATGTAGGGGCGTAGTAGTCCATACAGCATGTCGAGTTGGGCATTTTCATCTGGTGGCGTCGGAAGTTGGGCAAACAAGGCTCGTTTTCCTGCGATGAATGTTCCAGTAGGCGTGCGGTTGTCCTGCGGTGATCTGAATATCTCCTGGTAAATCTGATAAGCTGGTAATGTGGGTGCAAACTCATCTCGAATCATTTGTTTCGCATCATTCCATGTCCTGGCTGCGGCTTTTACCCCTGACCACCATGTATGTGCTGGTCCTTCCAATAGTAATGTTAGTCCAGCCAGGGCGTTGGCGTCGGTTATGCCTTCACTTTCCTTAAAGAAGTCGGCGCTTGTAACGAAGTCGTCTACAGCTTCCAAGGATCGTGTTCCGGCAAAACGGGCGGTTCATTGCGTGAAGTGTTTCACTGGAGTGGGTGGCTGCATTCTTCTTAGAATGGCTTCCAGGTCGTTGGCTGATAGCTCCATGGCACGGGTTTGGCTCCTTGTCCGCGGTATGTTTACGCACTATTACTACTTGGACCAAAGAATTTGAGAAAAATGTTGTTTTCTCGACACTAACGGATATGAGTTTACAAAGCGGCACACTGCGATAAGTCCAATTTCTATCGTAACACTCGCGACAAAAATGTATATTCCGTGTGGTTAATTTCCGCACTTACTTCGGGCTCACACGTTGGTTTTCGCACTTACTTCGGGCTCACACGTTGGGCTGCCACTTTAAGGTGGGTTTGATGGTGATGCTTTTTGGCGCGAAGTTAAAGGCGATCAACGTACAACAGTATTTATTTACAATGTCCGATATACAGTATAGTGAATGACAATAAGGGCGCGGCGTCAGCGTTCCGATCGGAAGCACTGGTACTCCGTAGATTCTCGGTCGTCAATCTTGTCCACAGGCGAAAGTCCCCTAAGGAAGCAGTCAAGCAGAGCAAGAAGGGCTGGTCGCGAGTTCGCCGCCGACTCTCGACCAGCCCTTCTTGCTCTGCTTGACTGCTTCCTTAGGGGACTTTCGCCTGTGGACAAGATTGACGACCGAGAATCTACGGAGTACCAGTGCTTCCGATCGGAACGCTGACGCCGCGCCCTTATTGTCATTCACTATACTGTATATCGGACATTGTAAATAAATACTGTTGTACGTTGATCGCCTTATTCTTCGTGCTGAAAATAACATCATCAAACCCACCTTAAACTGGGAATTTTTGTTTTCGTCGTTGGAACAAGAACTTGCACACAGCCGTCATAATATTGTATGTGTTCTACCTTTATGTTATACAGCTCGTTGGAACGGCAAGCTCCCATTACCCCCATTATCAATGCAACCTATAAAAAAATATTATATTTAGTTATTTTAGATAAAGGTGTTAAATCAAATGCATTATTACCTTTGTAGCTAGATATTTAACATCCGGTGCCTCTTCCATAAACTTGTTAATTTCTTCCCCAGTAAAAGCCTCTGCTTTTTTCGGCTGGTAACCTTCAGATTGCCTTTTCAGTAAAGCGCGTACTTTTCCATAAGGTTCAATATTTACATTATGTTTTAACATAAGGGTACTTTTTATCATGGAATAATTTGTCCACAAAGTGCTTGACTTGTATTTTTTTGACAATTCTTTAAAATATACTAGCACGGTATCTTCAGAAAAAGAATTTGTGTTGTTTTTTCGTCGCCAGTCTATAAAATTATCGTACGCTAGCGTATAGTTCTTGCGTGATTTTTCTGGTAGTAATTCCAGGGAAGCTGTATGCGCTGCAGCCCGAATTTCTGGAGGGGTACTTTGGATTTCGTTTTCGTCATCCGAAATCATGATATTTTACTTTGAAATCAACAACAAAATGTCACAGCGAAACTTAAATGACTGAGGAAAAAAATGATAAATTTACTTGTCAATCGGTTGCTATGGTATTAATACCATTCACGCCTGCTTAAACTAGATCTGGTGCGTTTTTATCGTAATTCAGGTAACTTTGTTTTGTTGGGACCGTGGAATATGAAATCTCATATTCCACGGCTGTGGAATATGAGTAACTATGGTAATATGAACCACATTATATATGTACTAACAAACACATTATGCTTCTATTATTGAATAGTCGTAGATAAATATGTTTTTTTTTTAAATGTTTATATTTTCCAGGTCGATTCTAAGAAGATCCAAAAGATGATCTTCGACTGTTACTAAATTCGAGAGTCGTCATTTGCCTCCCTTAACTTGTTGTGCTCGGTAAAAATTATACATTTTTTTTGTACAGGGTTGTCCACGTAAGATGGCCCACTACCTTTTCTCAGAAACTGTAAGAGTTATAAAAAAAAGTTTAATAGAAAAATTAATTGATTGAAAAGAAATTTTTATTTTATTATATTTTTATGTATGCATATAGGATGTTGTCGTTTGGCTGGAGTTGATACCAACTTTCGTTTTTTAAAGAGAGTACCCTATGTCTTACAATACTATTGTATTTGACATAAAATAGCAAAGTACACTATATAAGTCTAAACTTAATAGTTTCCAAAATATCGATTTTTGAAAAATTACGTTTTTGAATATTACCAGCTTCTAGCTCTCTAACGGTACGTGTTAGAGCAGGACGGCTTACATGTCCCTATCTTACTTTTTTATTATCTTCCTAAAAGTGTTAACTTTTGGTTAAACCGGATGTAAATTGAAAGCCGGAAATGTAATATTTCCGGTCTAACTTAACATTGATATTGTTAGAAAATAAGTGCTTTTTTATGTGGAGTCCAAAAGTATTGTAAAATATAGTGTATTTTGTTTGAAAAACGAAAGTTAAAATCAACTTCAGCCAAGCGACTTGCCCTGTATACATAAAAATGTAATAAAATAAAAATTCTTTTACATTCAATTAATTTTTCTATTGAATTTTTTTTTATAACTCTTATAGTTTCCGAGATAAGGTACTGGGTCGTCTTATGTGGATCACCCTGGACTATAAAAGTTACCCAGCCTAATATACAGGGTGCCAATTTGAAAACGAAGAGCATGAAATGTGTCACGCCCAAGTTTTTGGGGTGTAACTAGGGACGTAAGTACGGGACCGTAACTTTAAATTCAAAGATGTCAAATCAGTTTTAGACACCATTTACTTCTTCAATTATAAGCTCTGTTTAGGTTTTATACAAAAAGGTTCCATAAATTTCTTACTAATTTAACAATACTATTTCTTCCATGTACCAATAATAGACCCCTTATATGTAGAGGTACTATCGAGGGTACTACTGCCTATAGATGTGTTATAGGATAGTTAGATTGCCGATGACCTGTCAGTTATAGTTAGAGCTAGGACAAGAGAAGAACTGGAAGAAAAGACCAAATTTACAACAAGAAATATAATAGAGAAATTAGAGAACATGAATTTATCAGTTGCACATAGTAAAACGGAGATGGTAATACTGGCAGGACGTAGAACTATAAGAAATTCAGAAGTAAGACTGACACACGCAGTAATACAAAGTCAATTAGCAGTTAAATATCTGGGGGTATATATAGACAGAGATATGGAGATGAAAGAACATATTAAAAAAATGGAAGAGAAAGCAAACAACACGATAAACTCACTCATGAGGATAATGCCCAAAATAGGAGGCCCAAAAAGCCACAAGAGAAAAATATTGACAAGTGCTGTGACGTCAGCAATTTTATACGCAGCCCCAATCTGGAGTAAAGGTATTAAATATAAAAAATATGTAAACATTCTTCATAGAGTAAATAGACGACTGGCGATAGGTATAATATCGGCATACCGAACCATATCACTAGAAGCGGTGCAGGTACTGGCAGGAACGCTGCCCCTAGATCTGGCAGTGAAAGAGCGGTCAATGATTTACAAGGAAGGGAAAGACTTTAAAAAACAAGCTAGAGAACAGATGCTGAACGAATGGCAAGCAAGATGGAATACATACGAAGGCTGGACAAAAAACTTCATCACAGATATACGAACTTGGATCAAGAGAAAAGGCGGAGATTTGGACTACTATACAACACAAGCGATGTCAGGACATGGGATTTTTGGAACGTACCTAAAAAGAATAAACAAACAAGAGGACGAAGACTGCTGGTTTTGTGGAGAGAGGGATACCCCAGAACATACTATATTCAAATGTAATAGACATATAGAGGGTAGAAGAAAAGCAAACATAATATGCCAAAGAGAGATTACAAAGGAAAATGTGGAGGAGATAATCACAACATCAGGAAAAGGATGGAATGCAGTTATGAATATGTTTAGAGAAATCATAAGAGAAAAAGAAAAGGAAGAAAGGAGACGATAGAAAAGAAGAAATATTATAGGAAAAAAAAGAGTAAAGTAACCCCGAAGTAATGCCGAGAGGCTGTTCCGGGAAGAGTGAGGACAGGGTTTTAGTGGGTCAGGATAGTTAGATTATAAGAAAGGTGATTAGTATAAGTGCAAAAATTATCTTACCGTTTGGGATATAAACTAAATGCTTTTTAATTCGATTTTAATATATTCAAATTAAATAAAATAATTTACTGATGGTTGTTAAGCACTCAATAATTATTTAAAATTACCCACCTCACTGGATAGGGTAAAATAAACATTTCTGAATACCATATAAGCATATCATTATAGTATTTTTTGTGTTTTACGCATATACAATATTTTGTTTTAGTTCATCGTATAGATAATTATAATTATCCCCTCCGGCCATCATACTCTATTTAAAATAACTCACCGAAAGTAGGTGTTTTTAAATGGAAATTTTGAAAGTCAAAATATTTTAAGTTAATTAATTTTAACCAGACTACAAATTCTCATACAAAAACTGTTTAAATACAGATAGATTGCGTGTCGGATAATATTCCTCTATAAACAGATCATTATCAACCACGCCATTGAAGTAATGACATTATTAAACATCCAACTGCTAAAATTAACAGCTAAATGTTAATAAGTACCTACATTCAATACCATTAACATGTCATGATCACTGAAACGATATGCTAAAACGAACTATGAATGTTGTTAATTTTCTACTGTAATGCAAATGTTCTCAAAAGAACAATCAATCAATTTGTTAAAAAACACAAAAATACATCTGGCATCTGGTAGAACACAAATTTAAATTATTAAATAAAAAAATTGAGGAAGAGCCTCTCAAAAAGATATTTTATTTTAGTAATTAAATCCATCCCTACTTCAACTAATTTTTATTACAAATATGGCGTACTACCCTATGTATGAACTGCAAATATAGGGTTAATACTAATTTTAATAAATAAGCAATAATGATCTTTCCCTTTATCTAATATCAGGTATATAAAAAGTAATAAAGCCCGTAGATGTTGTATTGAAACAATATTCATTGTTTCAACAGGAACACAAAAGTTGCGCGACTGAATAAACGACATCTGGAAACCTAAATTGTAAAAATAGTTATCCTCTACAGGGCGTCAAAAAGTCTGGGGTAATGCAAATTTTTCGAAAACTATATACCGAATATTATGTTTGGAAATTGGCATGTGTATATAAATGTAATTCAAGACGGCACCACTTTGAAGGATACAACCATGAACTAACCTGTAAATAACTAACTGTAGGGTTGATGAGAAAAATACCAACTCCCTAATTTTAAATGGAACATCCTGTATACTTTTGAAGTTTCATAGAAGACAAATTAAAAATGATGTAAGGATGTAATAGGCGCATCTGTCAAAATGACTTATGAACTCAAGTTTTAAATAATTACACACAATAAAAATACTCATCTTTTAACTAAGCTCCCTCGGATCCAAACACTTTGCAGCTTCTCGAGTGGCGCTCCTAGTTGCTGGCCGGCAACAGGTGCACAATAAAATGGCGGTGAACTGGACAACACTGTCAAAATAAAATGGCTGTGGCTCCCATAAAATCGGCTTTACACCAAGGAACTCCACGCCCAGCGTCCACTGCCAATAATTCACCAGGGTACGCTGCACCTACGTGGATCAGACGTCCACACCAGGATACAAACGAGATTTGCTTGTCGAAAAAAGGAATTTGTGGAATTTAAGGTTTCAATGAAAATAGGCGGAATTGATTAAATAAGGTAGAATAAGATAGACTCGGGTAGAATACGATAGTACAAAAGGGGAGAAAATAGATTAACATGGGATGAATGTAAAGTAGGGTGAATCAGAATAAAAGTCAGGGAAAATTTGATAAAGAAAAAGGCAAAAAATAAAAAACTTGATGAATAAAAAGAACAAGAATCTTGATGAAAAAGGTAAGAAATGTAAAAGGTCAAAAATCTTGATAAAAAAGTAATAAAAATAAAAATAAAAAAGGTAAAAAATGAAAAAAAAAACCTGAAACAAACAAAGTGGAGGTGGAGGTCAATACCACGCTACAATCGAACTGCATCACTATTTTACCTGTTGGACTGATTTCTTACTTGATTTGGCCAGGAAACAAATCCCCCGAATGGGTGTTACGCTTCACCACTTGGTAAAAATCAATCCAGAAAAGTCTGCGACACACTCGGTGCCTTTTATTTACCAATGTGATTTCTCACGTCATTTAAACTTGGCTTTAAGGGAATTCTACGTGCAAAAGGCTGGCAACGACCGCGAACGATAGTTTTGTATCCTCTTCCTGACGTCAGATCACCTGGCATACGTAGAAAACTCACCTGTGAAGTACCTACCTATACCAGCTATATTAGATATTGCGTGGAATTTATAAAGATGATCTCTATAGGCGTATCTTCTAGTCTATAAAATGTAAGCTAAACAAATAAATACAGGTGTACTACACCTAGGTGAATTAAGAGTATAATTATATCAAATGTTTTCAAGCTTTCACATGCCACATTGTATTGTAAAAATTAATTTTCGGGAAATTAAATTAAATAAAAAAATTAATTACAAGCAATTTTTTATTTCTATTTGTACTAGTAAGTCTTGTTTGCTGTACTGAATATTATGACTTGCACTTGCAATCATTTACATTTGGTCTATTCAACATGATGATTTTATGATTTTAATAATAAAATGCTTAGTTGCTCCAAGCTCTAAATTTGTTTAGTTAACACTCCAACATTCTGTCACAAACAATTTTAAATTTTGCGAAAATAAAATGATATGCTTATAAAAGGTGGAAATATGTGCCGAAACGAATCTCGAAACAACCAATCGTATACAAGTCGTCTCCCCCTGTTAAAGAAAATAATCATCCCATACAGACGAACCTCGAAACTTTTCTAATTTGCCTTCCAGAGTGACACACATGTCAAAGTAGAGGCAACAAAGCATTCCCTGCTATATTACGGGAGGTAAATATCTCCCCTGGGGCGTTAACGCTAGTTACGCGAATACTATACGCAGCAAAGGGAAAAATTAAATTTGATTTTGTTTTGTACATGCTAAGGGGTGATTTATTTAGAGATTGTGCGTCTCTTCTCTAAGTAACTTGTCGATTTGCACATTTTTAGTATTTACAGTACAAATTGAAGACGTTGAATAGTAAGTACAATTTTTAGAATTATAGGTGGGCAATTTATTGGAAATTAACAATTACGATTACATTATAATAAAATTGTATTCATAATTTATAATGATGTCGTAAGTTGAGTGAGTTAACGATCTCAGGAAGTAAGTTTAATTATTTTTGAATAAATTGTCAAAAAACTCTGTTATGCTTTATGGTTTGTTGTCTAGCACTAACCTTAACTGCTTATAAAGGGTGCTTAAGTTTTAATTTTAATAAGTTGATAGAATCAGCCGATACTTGGTGGAGATCCACAGTTAAAAATCCGAAAAAACGCTCGGATACGTCGACTGGTATTTCTAGTTGCGCATTTTTTTCAATAAAAACTTTTTATACAGGGTGTGTCATGTAACAGTAGCTAATACTAACTATCTTATTTTAAATAGAAATACAACACCCTGTATATTATTCAATTTGTGGATTCTTCAAAAAATTTTTCATGTACAATATCCCATACCTGTCCTCAATTGTTTCGGAAATATTAAGTGTTTTCAGATTTATTGCAAAAATTAACAACATACTAAAAAACTAATAAGTAATACTGTTTATTTCTTGATAATGTAAAAAATAAAAAAAAAAACATTAATGTTGATGTTGAAAATGCTCGCCGCGAACGTCTTGGCAACATCCTAATCTTAAATAGAAATTTCTTCTAACGTTACTGAACATCTCAGGCGTGATGGATCTAGTCGCAAGCGTTATTCGTCTTCTTAAGTCAGCTAAGTCGAGCGGTTTAGTTTTGTATACAATATTTTTGACATAACCCCATAAGAAGAAGTCTAATGGCGTCAGATCAGGGGATCGTGCTGGCCATTCCATCGATCCACGCCTCCCTATCCACCGATTTGGAAATACTCGGTTGAGGTACTGCCGGACATTGATTTGGTAATGGGGTGGTGCTCTATCTTGCTGAAACCATATCATATTCGCTGGAAATTGTGGGTTTGCTGGATCAGGATATAAGTTTGTCAAAGTTGGAAGGACATTATTTTGGAGCAGTGCTAATTAATTACTGCCATTTAAATTGCCATTAATGAAAATGGGACCTATGATATGATCTCCAACAATTCCTGCCCAAACATTAACCTTTTCAGGATATTGCGTATGTTCTTCTCTCATCCGGTGAGGATTTTTCCTAGACCAATAGCGGCAATTCTGACGATTAGCATGACCGTGAAGTGAGGTGAACTCGTTAGGCAACAAAACATGTTCTAATTGGATCACATTGTTATCTAACATTGCTATTATTTGTTCACAAATATACGTTCTCCCATCAAAATCGTCTTCCATGAGCTCATGAGTAGGTATCATTTTATAGGGTTACTTTTTTTTTACTTCTAATGTTCGAATAATAGATGAATGGCAATCATCGAACATTGGGGCTATTTTTCGACTAGAAATATGTGCGTTTTCCTGAAACTCAAGCATAATATCTAATTTGATATCATCACTTATTGCATTGGCAGCTAATTTTTTTTATCTGCTGTACATGTCCAAGCTGGCGAAACTGCTTTTCTATTTTACTAATTGTCTCTTCAGTTATAGGCGGCAAATTTAGACATTTTTCATGAAATAAGCGAGCAACTTCCATTTATGTCCGTGTTTTATCTCCATAACCAATCATCTGTAGAATTGTTATTTTGTGCATTTCTGTTAAATAAACCATTTTTCTGACATGCAGTTAACGAAATTCAAACCACTATAACACTGACAATTACTGCAGACAGACGACAATTTGCTAAGGTCAGGCGTTTTAAACAAAGGTAAACAAATCTATTTATACCTTTTTTTATTTCATGTCAGTAAAACATTTTAACATCAATTTTCAACATCTCCTACATTAATGTTTTTTTTTTGTTTTTTACATTATCAAGAAATAAACAGTATTACTTATTAGTTTATTAGTTTTTTAGTGTGTTGTTAATTTTTGCTATAAATCTGAAAACACTTAATATCTCCGAAACAGTTAGAGATAGGTATAAGATATTGTACATGAAATATGTCGAAAATTTTCTGAAAAATCCAAAAATTGAATAATATGCAGGGTGTTGCATTTAAAATAAGAAGGTTAGTATTGGCCATGTTACATGACACACCCTGTATAAAAAGTTTTTATTGAAAAAAATGCGCAACTAGAAATACCAATCGACGTATCCGAGCATTTTTTCAGACACGCCCCCATGTATTTATTATCAAATTTTTTCCA
Source organism: Polydrusus tereticollis (assembly GCA_963920685.1). Lineage (NCBI taxonomy): Eukaryota > Metazoa > Arthropoda > Insecta > Coleoptera > Curculionidae > Polydrusus > Polydrusus tereticollis. Next base: position 40,615,306 of record OY987332.1, on the reverse strand, counting down.
TTTGGCTGATACACACTCAGTAAATAAAGGCCCAAAAGTCAACTTCTTAGAATCTGTGCAAAAAAACAAATTTCGACCGATTACTTAATGACCAAATCGATCTTAACAACTCTCCTTTGTTAAATTTAGTCAATTAACCAACTATTATCCTTGTTATAACCATTTCTGTAATAAATCTTGTGTATCTTTGTATTTAATAATGTTATTTAGAAATATAATAACTACTTACGGTAAAAACCCAGATCCATTACTACTATACCAATTTACCTGTTTTTAATAACCTTTTATTACAAACCTCAATTCTGTATCATTTATACACTATATTCTGAAGACGCTACTGTGTAGCGAAACATGTTAATTTATTTGATGTAATACAGTAGAAACTGACCAGTAGAACTCTTGTTTTTCTGTTTGCCCGTATTTTTAATTTTAATTTCAATTTCATTTTAAATTTTTTAAAATTTTTTTTTGGGTCTTATCAGAAGCTATATGTTGAGGGCAAACTTAATATCTTTAGGCGGGCCCTTTAGAAGAACGACCAAAAAATCCCCAAAGTATACAAAACTCTCCCATATTTGATAACATATAACAATTACGATTATTTGTCATTAACAATAATGAATGAATAATTTTAATGAAAAGTAATTGTAATTTAATGTAATTATTGCAGTCACAAAAGAATTAATTAAATTTCAATTGAGAAAGTAATTTATTTTTGTTCAGTTCTGCTTTTAACGAATTGGAGTTAACAAACTAATGCCTCCGTGATTTTATATCGATTTTATGCGCTCTGCTTTAAGACAAAAACTTTATCGCAAATTTAAAGAGGTGTACAATATAAAAATAAAGACGTTAAGGCCGATATTTACTCCAAAAGAATGTAATAGGTGTCTAATAAAGGAAGAAAACAATTCTATCAGCTGCACTGGATTTTTATAAAGCGTTGTAAGCTATTTCTCGATAATTTTACTAAAAGAGAAAGCGAAGAAAATTGAAAAATAACATGGTAGAAAATGGGTTTTTAGGGTTAGGTTTAGGACGAACATCCGCGTAATTTTTTTTAGAGCTTACTTCCCCAGGGTGTTCTTAAATTGGCCGTGCAAAAAACTTTGAAGATTTGGCAATATTGTCATAGACAGGGTGTTATAGATAGGTAGAATCCTCGGTAGGATCATTTTGCATTTTCTAACGATAACATAAATCCGACCATTTCGACCCCTGGGCGTCGCGCCCCTTTCAAATTATAAATTGATTGCAGGGACTTCGAATGTAGGTAAAATACTTCAAGTTTTAAGATTGTTTTGTCATTTACCGTAAGGGAGAAATTAAAAAAAAATATATACTTTTTTTTTATTATTTCGATATTTATATATATAATATTAGGTTATTATTTTATTTAGGAATAACGTTAGAGAATAGTTTTCCAAAACTAATAATATAACGTTAAGACTACATTTTTACGTCTCCAACTAAATTTTATATGATGGCGGTAGTCGCGGATCCAACAAATCATTATTTAAACATGGCGCATTATTATACAACTATTTTATATGAAATAAAAACGTTTAATAATATTCTAGTGCAAATCAGAACCTTATACGATAAAATGATTTAATAGTGTTGCATATTACGGCATTCAAAATTTTTTTGTAACGTGTAAGCAAGGTGTTGGTGTTGCAACGCTTTAGAAATTGCCAGATTTCGTAAACTCTGTACTTGAAATATAATAATCGTTATAATATTCTTATTAATATGTTTTCCTACATACAACGGAGCCTTAAGTGACCAAATATGCCAGTGGTGAGCAAAATCGGCTCCAGGCACTCACAATATTTCGTGTTTTCATATTTCACATTGTAATTATTAGATATGTAATTTGTAAGCCTGTCGATGAGAGAGGGAGCCAGACCATTTGCGTCCGTTTTGAGAGAGTTATTTTATTTATTGTGATAAGATTATACTTCAAAAAATCGACCTCGATAAATAATATTACATTACAACATGAGAGCTTGAGATGAAGTGAGAGATTTCTTTGGTACCTACCTAAAACTTAATTTCATACCAGGTACTTTTTATATTTTTAAAACTTTGAATTGACTTTAATTTAAATATTAATTAGTTGTCTTCGTATAAATCTTAGAATTTCGAAGTAATGTTTATAAAATTCACTTGTACCATTGTATTTTCAAATAAATCTGGCAACACTGTTTTTAGAACTTCGATAAAGCTACATAACGCATAATAAAACTTTGTATGTAATGTAATGCATGTATATGAGCATTATCCAATCTTTCTGTTCTATCTATAACGTTTCAATGAACTTCACAATAGGATAAATTTAAACCTAACCTAAACAAACATATTTAAAAGATTGGGCATTTTTCTAGATTAAAAATAACTATAAAACGATTTTATAAATAAGCGCATATCCACGTTAAACAATAATTTTATCATTTCCCTTAAATAATCTTCATAAATCGTGTATTCTAGTATTTTATAATGTGTTTAAAATGTATTCAAGTATTCTATAAGGCGTTAATTAAAAGCTTTTTTTTGCAAGGACACGGCCCTTCCACAATATTTAAAGGTTGTATCTCGTATTATATTATTTTTGTAAAATTCTTAAACAAACAAGAATCATTTGTTTTATAGTAAAAGTTGTAAAAGCAGTTATAAGACAATTTGATGCAAGTCTTTTTCTTAACGAACAAAATTGTCGCAACGACGTGCGCTACAAAACAAAACTATTCTCAAAGCAACGCTATTCGATAATTATAAAATAGTTTGCTTGTTTTAAAGGTCTACTTTGATAGTTGGGATACAATATACATACACAAAAAAAATATTTAATTTTATAATACCTATATATTATAAGCTTATCAGACTATACTCCGGTACCAAAATAATTGGCAGTGACTCATTTTTACCGGTATGTGCAAGACGTAAGTGGAACGCCAATTCCAGAGGCGTATCATTTTAAACAATAATAGTTTAAAAAATATATGAATTTTTGTTTCTTATTATAATATATTTACATTTACTATAAAAAATATAATATTCTAAATTAAACTGAAAAATAAATTAAGCTTATACATTTGGTGATCTAATGAAGTAATTAGAGAAACTAAATTACGCATGTATAAAATCCAAAAAGAATATTAAAGCAACGGTATATTATGTTATTTTCATAATGTCTTTATTAAGTATACTACATAATAATATAATAATAGAAACATATAATAGTGGATTAAGGGCAAAACCTAAACCTAAATTATAAATGCTTATAAATTTCCTAACTATTGCTACCTCTATTGTTACCTAATGAACACTAATTGATAATAATTTTACAAATTATATTCCAAGCCGACATTAAAAAGTGTTATTTTCGCAGAATTTTTTTTTTTCTTTAAACGTCATATAAGTGATAACTTGGGGGGGGGATCGGGAATGGGATCCACGTACTAGCCTTTTTTTTTCTTTTTTTTATGATAAGGCACAGCACTGCAGGATAAATACTTTATGGCGCTCTGGGAGCGGTGCGTGTGCGCAGGAAACGATTCACGTAGTATAAGTACTTATACTCCTAGGCGTATAAATACATAATAGTAAGTACTATAAATTTTTATTTTTTTTTCGTTTGTTGTATTTTTCAATGTTCACATTATGCTTCAAATTTAACACGGACCTTATCATTGAATAATGAGCCAACAAACTATTACCTTCATGTTCAGTGCCATTTTGTTAAAATATGCCAATAAAACGTTCTCAGAATATTGCATTATTTTTTTTCCAGTGCACCATTTGTTGAACTTGACAAAGGCAGCTTCATATACTGCACCAGATTTCGCTGGCAGCAAGTTTTGAATAGATATTCTAGCTGCCGCCACTTCCTAGGGAGGATCATCAGGCACTTCTAAACTCATTTTCTGTAGATTTGTTCGGTCTCAACCGAATTTGAAACATTTGTTTTGATAGATGCCAAACAAGTACGTATCCATGATAACGATACCAAAAAGGGAATATACAGTGAAATAAGTTAAAAATTTAATCTTGTAATCTTCATTAAAAAATTCGTTTTCTTTTATTGTTTTATCTCGAATAATATGATGCACGTTTGAAGAAGAAATAGTATATGATTTCGGAGAATGAGATACTTTATGTGCTTCGCATGGATTGTCTGACTCACTGCGTTCGTCAGACAAACTTTCCACGCTCAGCACATAAAGTATCTCTTATTCTCCTAATATCATAATGTACTATTAAATTCGGAAGTTCATTTCGAAAAAAAAAAAATGCATGAACTTTCCGACGAATGGCTAACTTTGCTTGCTGATCAATAAAAATATTTTTCCGTCCTCTTGTTTCCTTCTGATCGGACACTTTAGTATTCCTATTGTCCTTGATAGTTCTATAAACAGTACGGCAAGATGTCTTAGTCAATGTGGCACAAGGTTCTGCTGCATCAGTGAATGATATTCCACTGTGTGTACTTAGAATTCCCTCATACACATTCTCTACCATTGTACGCTCCCCAGGTGTTAAATGACGTCGCCTTGTAGGTTACTGTCACTTGAACAACTCGCCTGCATTATAATATTTGCTGTTTTGAATAACCACCAAAATAACACCAAAATAATAAAACTGAATTGCTAATATCCTCGTGATAGAAACTTGTCTACGATACTGAACGTTGGTTAGAGTCGATAAGAAAGCGTGCGAGCGCCTTTAGACATGGGTTTTTACTACCTGCGTTCCCAAATTAAGAAAAAACAGGTACCGTAGGCCCCGCCCCGTAGGGTGAAAAGGCCCCTAAGGACATGCCGATTTTGGTACATTTTATGAGAATTTAAATAAAATATTTTAAAACCTGGCAACATGTAACGACTTATTAATGCACAATCTTCCCAAGCGGTTTTGAATGCTTTTATTTCAGTTAAAAGTGTGTGAATCGATGTTAATTAATTCCTCCGCACACCGTTAATGGTGATAAGAACAGTTTTGCCAATTATTTTGGGATCGTAGTATAGTCACATAATAATTAGGAAACAGCAGCCGTAGGGTATGTATTAATCAACTAAATTACTTAAAATGATCATACAACTAAACCAATGGTATGTCTACAAATACACGCAAAATGGGTCAAGCCATAGACCTCGTAACTATTAGACCGAACAATAACAAATAAACGTGTTGTCATCATTGTATTCCAGTGTAAAGTAAATCAACATTCAAGCTGCTCCCCTCCACTTGGTTTGCCAGACTTACGCCACAGAAAACGTAGTTTTCTGGGATTACTCTGTTAAAAGTATTAACTTCTATGATTTACTAGAATAACATGATGTGGGAAATATATAACATTGCCTAAAACCTTGTAAAAAATCTTTAGTATGGCAACGCAGCAAAAAAGATTCCGCCCAGATCCCATCATTTTCGTGGCCATCCCCATCGACTCGGCAATACTCGGATTTGTGACAACGTTTTTCTGTGGGTTTTCCTGGAGTTTTGTCAACCTAACCTTTATTGTTCTGTGGTTTTGTCGCATGCATATGTAAATTCAGAGTAATCCCCACTCCCGACCCCACCTAGCTCCTCACGGCGTCTCGCCACCAAACGATTTTGGCATCACAATTTTATAGCATTTATGAATGGCGTGTCGGATCTATAGTTACGATACCTATGGGTCAAGCAGAACCCAGAACACTGCAAATCCAGGCATTACACACTTAGTTTTGGTAATTCATCTGGGCGTTTGAACGTAACTTCCTCATCGGTTGATGAATTTACGCAAAGCTTGACAGCCTTCACTGCTCCAGGGTTAAATACGTGAAAACTCTTTGCTTTTACTTGGCAATTATATTTCTTCCATAAACAATCAGGACAATTGGATGCTTTTGATTGACTTTCGCTCCGGAGTTTCAAGGAAGGTGGCCAATAAACAATATCGCCCTGAACCCAGTTCACCGGCACTGGCTCAACTTCATTAAGATATGAATAAACAGAACTATAGATATTTTTTAATTAACCCTACAAAGAGGTATCGGGTTTATTATACTGAAAAAGAACCGACAATAAAAAAAAACGAAACTTGGTTTCCCGTAATTGATGAACACTTGACAGTTGCCAACTGTCACTGTCACTTGTCACTTGTCAATTGCCAAACACTGTTGTGCTAAACAGGACGTGCATAAATGGTCAGTCGGACATGAAAATATCATTAAGAGTCTACGGTAAGTACATTTCTTGACTTGAGGTAATAATGAGTAAAGTTTTAAACTTCTCTTTGCCTTTGCGCGATCTAATTTTAAGTAACTCTGTCTGCAGGCCATTTGTGTTCGACTAATTCTTCCTTTAAACGTGCTTTAAACCCTTCTAGGTAATATAGTACCTCCGCCATGTTTAACTAAAGGGCAGCAATTTTTAGGGTTTCGTTTTTCGTTTGACACAAAATAATAATAAAGACAAGCTATTGTTGCGGTTCGAAAATTGCATTTTCATAGTTTGGTTATCTATGTTAAGTTTCCGGTTTTAAATTTTCAAAGTAACTATGTAGACAATTACTAATTTAATTATTTGTTAATGGTCAGTAGTTTCACTATGATCAGTTTGGAACCTTTGTGCTAATGATTATCTTCCATGAATGTTTTGTATATTGTAGGACATGGCCAAGTGGATTGTTTTCTGTTCTTTTGTTTCATACTACTTGTAGACAGGTCTTATTTCAAATCCTTGTTTTAGTTAATCAGTAGTTCATCAACTTTTCAAGTTATCAATAGAAATACCTTCTTAACCTTGTATATAGGATATAGGTCAAATGTTATAGCTGTTGGAAATCAGCTGTTTAAGAAAATCGATAATTTTAAGACCGGTCAGGTGTCATTGGATAAGATTGACAGCTTTGTGGATTTTCACGACCACGTCTGGTTAAGTGAGGCGTATTTTTGCGGTTGCGTTGGTTGACTTAGGTTGCTTTAGTTTTGTTATGGTGTTAAAGGGGTTATAGTTTTCTTAAATTGGTATGACTTATTTTTCGACGATTTTTGGTAACTATGTTGGAGAGGGAACAATATCCGGCCCTTTCGACAATGGAAGCTTAAAGTGAAATTACGTTTGTGGAAGTATCTCCCTAATTTTAGTTTTATTAGGCAGACAAGGCCATGTGGTGCCGATAAAACTTTCACAAATTTATTAAAAATAATATGGCATAGTAGTTTGCCTATTTTTTGGGCGGAATGCCGTTTTAAAACGCTTTTCAATCAACTTCAACAAGTGGTCCTAGACGCCATTTTGTAGGATGGAACCCTCGTAAGTTATTTGAGGTAGGATTAAACTTTAGCATCTAATTACCCTCGACGGTCTTATGAAAGTGTTCTCTTTCATGTTGTACATCTAAAATTAGATTTTAGGGTTTTTTTGGTAGGGGCTAAAAGTTCAAACCAAAGTACTAGTATTTTCTTATTGGAGATGCCTGGACGCGAGTCGTGCCAGTTGCCATGTATTATTCGAATTTTTGGAGACTAGCAGTGTAGCAGTATCCACGTTGGCTATTTGAGGGACCATGTGTGTGTGTTTTACTGAAGATCGAGTCTTCATGAACTTTGGGTAGCACATAAAGTTTCAGCTGAGTAACATTTCTCTTGAGTAGTACGGAACCTTGGGAGAACCCAGTAGGTGACAGGGAAGCGTGAAATCAACCTTTGCTATATTGTTTCCCGTGGCGTGTATGCTATTTCTCAAGATAAGCCTTTTCTGTGAACACCTGAGTACTGTGGTGCAATCAGGGTAACGAACCTCACTCCAATTTGTTAATTCATACACTGATATCATCATTCTTTTAAGATCTTAGTCGTGTTAATATTTTGCATTTGCGTGTTGTTCTATATACAGCGTTTTGATAAAGTTTTGTGCCCATTTTATCTACAGAACTTGTGCACTGTAAACTGTAAACGTATAAGCGTATGTCGACATAGCGTTAAGACGTCACGAGAGTCTCTAGTAGCTCAAAACGTTAGGTGGTCTGTTACAGCTAATTTCGTTATAATTATTGTTACAATTTATTATTATAAAGTAAATCTTTTTGTTTCCGGGTTAAAGGACATTTGTTCCTTCAAACTTTATCGCTTGTAACTTTAATATTTTAACTTACCTATGCCTGGGAAGGCTAGTATACTTATCGCGTAACCACAGGTACTCGTAAGATTTTGTATTATACTTTAACGATGCTTTTATGGTAAATTTAGTTAGTTTTGGGAAGGTCTTGCACAAACCTTGCGGAAATTCCAAGTCTGGGTCAGGTGTATTTTGAGTTATATTTCACCATGTCCTGGATGTCGGTCTATGTGGCTACCAGACCAGACTGCACATTCGTTTTTAAGGTGTAGGTCTGGCAGTTGCCGTCTAGTGCAAGGCCCTGTCAAACAGGGTTTGACTGTTACTAATTCTTTTTCGCTCAACATTGTAATCTAAACCAAAAACCAAAAAGCAAAATAGCGAACCTACCCTGAGTTGAGTTAGCTAAGGGGTGAATTTTCAGGCAGCTTAACATAGGTCATTTTTAGGGACTATTGTCTGAAGTACAACCTCCAGGGCGTAGGGTTGCCAGAGTAAGAGTGGATAGGTTGCCTTGTCTCAGTATATTTTAGGTTATCCTAGTGTGATTACTGGTACACAAAAATTGTGGTGATAATATAACACCGTGGATAATAAGGAAGGTTATTTTGAGAAGATTACACTATTTTTCAAAAAGTATAAAACCAAGTACTGGAAAGTGCCCCTACTTGATCTATAATAACGTACTTTACGTATTTTGAGTGGTCTGTAGATGTGTAGGTAGAAGATGCTAGTAATTTTTCGTCTTAATCCAAGATATACCACTATGTTGCTCAATTAGTAGCGCTCCGTTATTAAGGGCCTATCTTGCCTAACTTTTAACAGTAAAGTGCCTTGCGGTTCAATTTTAAGCGATCGAAACATTCTAAACAAGTTTATTCTTAAAGAAAGCTTTTGTTTTATATCCAAATAGCACAAAGCCATTATATTTTATTAATACAAATCACAAAGCGTCACTTGGTAATTTTTGTAGCGATCTAGTATGTTTACCCGTGCGGATTATAGTCAACTAAAGATATTCTTAAAACTGCCCGACAGTTTAGGTGCAGAATAACTGTAACAGATATACGTAAACAGCTAACTAAAATACGACGTCATGTTTGTCTACCAAACTTAACTTCTGCCACCTTTGTGGTAAAATACAGTAGAAAAATGTAACCCAAAGATGACGTCCGTCTTTACCGCAATCCATTACTTCTAATTAATGGCGTAGCCACATGGGGGCAACAAGATTTTACTTTTTAGTAAAAAAGAGGTATGGAAATAAATATAAGAAAACCGGCTTCGAGAGCGTCCCACCACATTATATTAATTTTTTTTATATAAGGTGGAGAGGGGTAAGTGTAACCGCAAAAAAGCATAGTTGCTCTTGTAAGGCCCAGTACAGACAAACTAATGGCAATAGGATGAAAATTTTTTTACAGGTACCTTATAGACTTACCAACACATTACAAGTATTAACTTTTTAAAAATCTGATATTTCTTTATTCAGTAAAAAAAATGATTTCGATGTCAAGGTGTTACACTTACCCCGCAATTTGGGTCAAGTGTAACATCCAACGATCATTAACATACAAAATGTGTATGTAAGGAACTGGGGCAAGTGTAACATACTCATGAAAAATACCTTTTAAACCAAAAAAAAAGCAAGATAATAACAAAATTATAAGCTTTTTTGTAAATAAGAACCCGATTGAAATTTAAAACGAATATTTTAATAACTGAACGTGAATATTTTTATTTAACATTGTAAGCATCAAATGAAAGTGGGAAGGTTAATTCTCCTCACCGACCTATTTGAGGTTCTGGTAGTAATTTTTCTACATCGGATAATAGCACCTCTGACTCGTCCATTTTAGCAGGCCAATTAAATGTCGATTTTGAATTGGGGGTCTTTTTTAAAAACGTTACTATTGGTTCCTTCGATTCTGCAAATTTTGTGACTTGTCCGACATAAAAAAATATAGACTTCTTGGTACAAAATTGAACCAAAACCCAGCTGCCAACTTTTGATGTCCTGGCTGTTAAGTCTTTCTCAAAGTCACTTTCTTCTTCTAGCTGTTCTCTAATCGTGTCATCTACGTAATCGCTATATGTTTGATCTTCATCTTCTGAATCCATAAAACTGTCAGGTTGAATTTCGTCTTCAGATGATGAGCTTGATTCCATCGCTTTAGTTTTATTTCTTTTGTTGCCTTTCCCATGTATTTTTTTTCTGGGCTTTATCTTCTTCCAACTGTGCTTTTAATTCTTCCGCGCTCTTCTTAATCGCATAGCTTTCCGTCGAAGTTATTACTTCTGCCCTCGGAACTATTTTTTTTCTTTTATGGATTTGGCTAGGGCGAGGTGACTGCTTTATTGTGCTCAAAAATAATTTTAAAATGATACATTAGTTTTCGTTGTGGTATTATCAGCTGCTGTGCTATCAGCTGCTATGCTATCATATATGAGGACTGCTGTGTTTCCATCGGGTGCACTACTTGGACCAGCTTCGTTGTTTACTTCTAAATTTTCAAGTGGCAGTGTGGATTTTGCATTTTTTCTTTCTTAGATTGCTCATATCTTCTTAACATTTCAGGGTCATATTTAGAGGGTTCAATTACGTTTCTGTTAAAAGGGTAGATACCGCCTTTCCTAAACCCTGATTTCAGTAAATCTCTGCTTGCTTCTCTCCAAATTTGACCAATTAAAATTACGAATTCGCGCTTGGGAATTTTCTGGCACAAATTTGTTCTTTGGTAGCTGGCAATTTTAGATTCCCATCTGGATTTGAGACTTTTAAATACCGCCAAATCCATAGGTTGTAGTAGGTGACTGGTGTGCGGGGGAAGTTTCAGAATAGTTATAATGTTGTCCATTGCAGACTTGATTAACTCTAGATCTAGGTGAGATGAATGACCGTCATATATCATTAAAAGTGGTCTTTGCTTTAAGGCATTACGTATGAAGGTTTTCTTAAAATAATTAATAAAGATCTTTGTTTCCATCCATCCATTGCGGATCTGGAGCCACCCAATTATCTCAAATGTTCTTGCCTTTATAAACGATGAGAGGTGGTAATTTCTCTCCCGCAGCGCTTTCACCCATAAGGACTGTGGTGTTCTCCCGACCCGGACCACTGGTCACTCTGGAAGCAGGACGATTTTTTTGTCCAACAATTTTACTTTTAGTTGGGTCTAGGCAAAAACTGGATTCGTCAATATTATAGATCTGTTCAGGTTTATCATTCAGTTGTAGATCGTCCAGCGTCTTTTTCAGTAAGTCGAAGTACTCTTCTATAATAAAGGGATCGGTGGCTTTTTTCCGTGCATATTCCAATGCTTGCGGTTTCTTTAGGGAAAGATTGTATCTTATTTTGAAATTAAGAAACCAATCCTCCCCAGAAATACCACTTTTAAAAGGATTGGACAGATTGTTCTTTTTGGTGTTCACACCAACAACTTCTAGGATCTCTTTTCTACTAAGTCCCCAGCCCCCACTTCTCCTTTGCTTTGATTCCATTGGCTAAAACCCGTTCATCTGCTTCCGGGATCACAGGTGGTTGGCCTTGAGTTTTACTCTTGATTCCTCGTTTACCCGCTACATGTTTTTGTAATGTAGAATACGGAATTCCATATCTTTTTGAGGCTTTAAAAACAGTAACTGTCCCCGTTTTTACTAAGTCAACCACTTATTTTAACTGTTCCGCGGTACAGTATTCAGCACGATTTGACTTTTTTTTATATACACGAACCATTTTCACTTTATTTTAAAAACCTGAAGCAAGGAAACTAGATTTTAATAGAATAATCTCGGGAATAATTGACTGGTAAGGTAACAGGTAAGTTACACTTACTCCGAGCAAAAAATGTTTATACTCTAAACCTTTTAAATAGTATTCAAAACCTCCATTTTTAACCTTACTTTAAAAAAAAATAGCCGACTGTTACACTTCTACGCCCCTCCCACAGTTCGCCCCCCCCGCCTCTAAATACTGGTTACGCCACTGCTTCTAATGTGCACCAAATTGGTGCAAATTCTAGTAATCTCAAAGTCGAATCGACGTAAGTTTCCAACGTCAGGTTGCAAAATATACCGCGATGCGACGTAAAAATGCTAACAGCTCTTGCAAGTTAAAATGCAATATGAAGGATTTAATAGAATTGGCAACGTTGCCTGAAAATATATAATGACAGCAATATGTCTGACAATCGATAAACTTCTTTACCATCTGGTTTGTCCATTAGTGGAGGGTCTTTTTCAAGAACAGCACAGAAGTTTAAGGACGTTTTTCCAGCTTATTATTGCGGAGCCCCAATTAAGAATATTTTTTCGATTATGTACTGCATCGATATACAAGAATAGACTGCTTAAAATATAATATTACACTATGTAATTTCCCAGTCCTGTTTGTATTCTGATTTTCGCGAACATATTATGAAATTTTATCCAATTGATTTTATCCCTCAACTGCCCAAATCTGACGAATATCTTTTTCGCTCCGTCCGTTCTGTCCCTTTGAATCACTAAACCCCAACACAGGGAAAACAATATCCACCTCTTTTATTTGAGACCTTATCAGATAACCTGTCATGTCCCATTTTACTGATCGATCTTGTCCTGCTCTTTTTAAACGTTTCATATCGCTTTTCCCTCGTGTTGTATTGGAAAAGTTTTTCCTTTGATGTGACAAAAAATATGCTTGTTTGATGTATCTTCTGTCAGTAAAACGTACTGTTCCAGGATACGCCATTTACGACCACTATATTTACAAAACTTCAAGAGAATTAATTATCTATAATTCAGTGTGTCCCAGGATGGAGTTCCGCATTCTCGTAAACTTTTGATTTTCGATTTTTTTGCAAGTCGGCCAATCCTTCTGAAAAGTTTAGTTTTTCTTCAAACGTCAATAAACTTGACATTTTTCTACTAATTTTTTAACGTTAAAGTTTTGCTTTTTTTAGAGTAGACGGTTGCTATAGGCAGCTGAAGTGAAAGTACTTTTCTTCCGCTGAGAGCGGAAGAAAAAGTCTGTGTGTCATAAATAAATAATGTCCAAAAATACAAGAAATATTGGATATTTGTATACTTTATTTATTTTTAAAAAATACAACAATGAACTATTTATTAAACAGCAGATTAAAAGTACAGTTATTCATTGTGGCCCGAAAAAAATTAACCCAAGGTGTTGCGATGTTGCGATCCTGACTTGTTTTTGTATTTTCTAGCGTTAAACCCTCCGTGGAACCACTTGCTGTTGGATTTATGTCAATGTTAATAGGGATTGGTTCAGTAAAATGAGGTTGTAAAATTTTTTCCAATATCTTTCTTGTTGGTTATTGATTCCTCAATGTACCCTTCAGCTACACTACTGGATTTCCATCCCCCGTGGCGCTTTAAACACGTAATGTCTGCACCTGCATCTACAAGCAGTGCAGCTGAAGTTCTCCTTAAACAGTGACCGGTATATTCTGTGGCATCAGGTAATTTTAAGAAAACTGCAGCTTTCTTAGGAACAGTACTTATCTTATGAATTCCCATTACCATGCGACAACAGCGACCACTTACAAATTTTAAAAAGGATCTTTTTTCATTTATGCCTTCTGGGCGTAATGATGCATATTTTTTATATATGCTTAAATATTGCTTCCCAACAGTAAACGATCGCGGCCTTCTAGTTTTACTATCAGGAATTCTTATGTAAATGGAAGATCCTAAGTCTTCTATGACATCAACGGTCATTTTTACAATTTCTTCACATCGGCATGCACCAGAAATACCAATAACAAGTACAATCTAAAAATACCATAATATATTTATTTTTTTTTATGGAAGAAGTCCATCTCTCAGTGGAGTGATATTTTAACGTAAAGTAAAACACACAATCTGCTCCACTAGTTTAATGTAAAAATTTTTTTAAACCATACATGTTTCGGAGGCATAAACCTCCATCATCAGTGGGATTCAATTAAGTCAAATTAAGGAGAAAAATACCAGAAACATTGTGAGAACTGCAAAATAAAGAGAGAAAAAAGCTATTAGTGAAACAAGAAAAACTTAAAAGACAAGAGGCTCATCAGAGAGCGTGGAAAGATGATAATTAAAAGGAGAATCCTTAAGTGAGAAAGTGCTGTGTACCATAGTAAAACAAAATGGTGTCGACTTACCTTGTGTCGCAAAAAAAAACTTCATCATTTTATATTAAATATAGTTATGAAAATAAAATAAAATAGAAATTGGAAAAGGTTGTTATTATTTAAACAACATTTTGTTTTAATTTAGTAGTTATAATTAAAAAGCACATATTATTTTGAATTTTTCGTTTTTAGGATAACACAAAATTTTTGTCCAATGAGGAGGAAATAAAATGATAGATACAAACATCTTGCTAGAGTTGTATCAAATGGTAGTTAAAATTTTTAATAAAGATAATGTATGTATAAAAAGTTTTTCTTGTCGTTTCTTTTTAAATAAAAACCGTTGAATTTAGTTATAGAAAGAAAGGATGGTGATTTACAGTTCGGAATATATCATAAACCTACCAGCACTGACCTTGTTATTCCCTTCCACTCTAACCATCCCCATAGCCACAAATCTGCTGCTTTCAATAGTTTTTTTCATAGACTGTTTAATATTCCTCTCTCGCATGATAATTTTATATCTGAACTCAACCTAATTAAACAAATAGCCTTTAACAATCAATATCCTTCAACTTTTATTAGCAAACTCTATTATAAACACTTATCTCGTTCTCTCAACAAAAAACTATTCATTCCTGTGCAACCAAAACAACAGAGATATTTTTCACTTCCATTTTTTAATAATATTTCTTATAAAATTAAAGACATTTTCAAATCTCTTGATATAAACATTTCTTTCAAAACGCAATCCACCTTACGTATGTTTGTAGTTCAATCTAAGGACAAAATACCTCCTCTGGATAAGTCAGGCGTTTATTCCATCTCATGTAGTTATCCTGGTTGCAATGTGTGCTACATTGGTCAGAGTGGCCGAAAGATCACCACTAGAGTTAACGAACATCTAAAAATTATTGAAAAATATCATAATCAAACTAATATCAATACAAAATCAACATTTGCTAACCACATCATCAATGAACAACATTCCTTTGATCCCTCTACTGGTACAAGGGTGCTTCATGTGTGTGAGAAAGGGGCCACTTTGAACCTCTTGGAAATTCTGCAAATACAGAGAGCTCTCAACAATCCTAATTTACTATGTATCAACGACCAAATTAATTTTACCTGTGTACCTTTTTTCAACTCCCTTCAATTTATTAATGAGTAATCGGCCCTAGCCCTGCTTTTTTACCCCCAATAACTTTTATAACCTCAAACTTAATACACGTTTTATCTCTTGTTTCCAGTGTCTCTACTAATAGTTATAATTACCCTGACATATAGCTCCATCTATGATTTATTATCATAACTACAACATTTACCTTATATAGTTTTCTCATATTTTTCTACTTAAGTTACAGTTTTCTCTCCTCACATCTTACTACTCTATCTAGTGACTCTCGTTTGAACTTTACCTTATCCATCTGAGATGGATTCCATCTATTCATTTATACTTACTTTAATTTACTAACAAATTTTTTCATATTCTATGCTTATTTAACACTCATTGTTCTTTTCTCTCCTTGTTTTGCTTTTTACTCTAGGTGTCCCGGCTTGTCTGCCATTGACATTGGGGAACTGCACTAAATTCAACGGTTTTTATTTAAAAAAGAAACGACAAGAAAAACTTTTTATACATACATTCTCTTTATTAAAAATTTTAACTACCATTTGATACAACTCTAGCAAGATGTTCGTATCTATCATTTTATTTCCTCCTCATTGGACAAAAATTTTGTGTTATCCTAAAAACGAAAAATTCAAAATAATATGTGCTTTTTAATTATAACTACTAAATTAAAACAAAATGTTTTTTAAATAATAACAACCTTTTCCAATTTCTATTTTATTTTATTTTCATAACTATATTTAATATAAAATGATGAAGTTTTTTCTGCGACACAAGGTAAGTCGACACCATTTTGTTTTACTATGGTACACAGCACTTTCTCAATTAAGGATTCTTCTTTTAATTATCATCTTTCCACGCTCTCTGATGAGCCTCTTGTCTTTTAAGTTTTTCTTGTTTCACTAATAGCTTTTTCTCTCTTTATTTTGCAGTTCTCACAATGTTTCTAGTATTTTTCTCCTTAATTTGACTTAATTGAATCCCACTGATGATGGAGGTTTATGCCTCCGAAACATGTATGGTTTAAAAAAATTTTTACATTAAACTAGTGGAGCAGATTGTGTGTTTTACTTTACGTCATAATATATTTCATAAAAAAACTTGTATTCTTTGATGTAATATCTAAATTTACCTTAATTCCCAAATACTTGTGATTAGAAGCTTCAGATAGAAAATTTTCAAATAATTGTTCCCTGGTAAATACTTTAGCTTTTTGGGAGTGTAGCCTTCATTTTGCTTCTTTAAATAAGCACGTAGCTTCAAAAACTTGCTTATGTCTATCCCTTGCCTGATATTTAGCATTGACCTTATCATAGAATAATGTGACCACATTGCTGAACTTTTCATTTTTTGTTTGTTCGCCAGTTCAGAGAAATACGCCAAGAGTACATTTTCAGAATTATTATTTTTGATGTCTTTCTCACAACACCATCTCTGGAACTTTTGAACGCAGCTTCGTAAATACTACTGGATTTGGTTGGCAACAAATTGTCCACGACATCTGCTGCAACTTTGGCAACCTCCGGGGGCGTACAAGTAAATTCTGATTCTGACATTTTTATTTAAAGTAAAGTGTTCTATTAAAAAAATGGAATTTTTAAAACAGGAAATTAAAGCTTGGAAATTGATTGTAATAAGATTCACTGACACTTGTCAAATTCAATTAAGGCTTTCACACACCGACGCGTCCACGGCCACGGTAGCGGTGGCGGCCAATCTAAACACATAGAAATAAATGAATTAAATCATTCCAGCGCGGGCAGGTCTAGATCAAGCGGCCTAGGACAGCGTTCTGATATGCGGTGACTGTCAAATACAAGGTGTCAACTTTGACTGCGGGAAGTGACAGTAGTAATGGCAAATAATATAATAGAACTATTAATAGAAAATGTTAAATTATATACCATACTTTTTAATTTAAGCCATCTAAATTATAAGAATATAAGGGCTAAAAACAAAGTGTGGGACAAAGAGCTAATAGTAACGAATTCTCTTCTTCCACATCGTCTATCATAATAACAAATAATAGAAATAAAAATGAAACCTGAACGTTTAAAAATATATTTTTGTATACATAATTACATAAAATCTGTAAACGGCAACTACCTTACAGCTCCACTCACACCTTTGGTGTGAATACGCCCGACCGCTAATATGATCGCTACCGCTACCGCCACCGCGACCGCCACCGCGACCGCCATTGCGACCGCCACCGCTACTGCGGCCGTGGCCGCGTCGGTGTTTGTAAGCCTTTATGCGTCGGTATCAAACAATACAATAATAAAATAAATCCATAGCACGCTAGCAGGTAAAATTCGAAACTTCACATTTTTAAATGAAAAAAATTTAATATTTGTATTTTTATCTTTCTATACTTTAACGACGCGACGTTTGAAGAAAAAACAGTATGTTTTAGTCATAGTAAAAGCAAGTTGTTATGACTCGTCTATAATTAATAATAAACTTTCAGACTCGTCATAAAAAGTATTGCTTTTACTTATAATAAAACAATATACTATTTATTCAACCTGTGGACCTCCTACCAGAACATATTTTTCCAGTATTTTTTGAAATTCATTTTAGAGAGACGCGATTATACAGTGTGGAAAACAGTATGAACTACCCCTAATATTTACCTTATCCATAGTTTTTATGAGAAACGCTCGAATACGTCCATTTACTTTTTGCCTACTTTTTGACTTAATTAATTTGTTTTTTTATTAACAAGTTTCAAAGATGTGACGTCATCGAAATTTTTTTTTAATGGCAACATACGGCTGTGACACATAGTTTTAAAGCTCTTTTTTCCCACAGTATGCGCTTTCATTTTTGCTCTATTTTGTCGCGCTATTTCAAAATGGCGACCGATCAATAGCAAAAAATATTACATTAAAGTACAAGTTTTATAAAGCTCATTTCAGCGCACGCGTCCATGTTAGAAAACGAGCCGCTTGCGGCGAGTTTTGTAACTGGTTTGTAACTAAAGTTTAACAAAAGATATCACGTTGCGGTTTTCAGTTCCTTATAGTAACTTTTCCTCCTCTACAAGCTGATGGGGTTAGTTTTTTAATCCGACGTTTCGGATTCGAGCGACCATCATCAACTTTTTTATTTTAAACACGGACCTGGATTTTTTATTCCACTATTTAATAGCCTTTATAACCCTAAAATAAGATATGATGAAAAAGTCATATCAAAACATTTTATTTTTTTGAGAAAATCCTTATTCATTGAGGAATTACGGAAAAACGCCATCTAGTCGCCACCACCAGAATCAATATGGTATAGTTAATAGATCTACGTGTAGAGGAAAAGAAGTGCTTTTTTTCAAGACCAAGTTAAATAAAATCGGTTTATACAAAGCAGAGATATCAGCGTTTGAAAGAAAAAAAGCTTGACCTTCTCCCACCACTTTATTATTGAAAATAGAAAAAAACGATTCATAACATAAAGTTGCATAATTTTATGAGGAATACAATGCTTATATTTTTAACATATTTTTATTAAGAAAAATGAAGAGAAAATCGGCATTTCTATTTTGAAAGTTCTCTTACGCCCCCTAGCGGTCATTTTTCGAACTTGAAAATAATCTCCAGCAATTTCTCTTGGCCGCTTTTATCGATGTATATTTTTTCCCAAAGTCCTAGTGTTATTACTTTCTGAGACATAGCCGATTACCTCCTTAGGTGGAACACCCGGTACACTTTTTAAAAAAAAAAACATATAATATTACATAGTCGTTTTACATACAATATTTTACATAAATATTCTCCAAACAGTGCATGAAATAACATACAGTGTCCAGCATTGCTTGGCCTAAATTAAGTATCCCTAAACATTAGAAAATATTTTTAAAACTCTATAAAAGGCTATAACTACTTATGGATATTTTCTATCTATAGGCAGCCAATTTATTAAATATCATAAATGCACAAATGCACTGTTGATCGGATTATGCACTATGCAGACCTAAGTTTGTATTCTATAATATATCATTTTTAATTCTGGTATTATAGTTGTGAACTTCATTTGCCAATAAATTATTTAATATTCTTTACACAAGCTTGTGTGCTTTTCTATTGAATCCTTCCAACATTCTGGTCGCCGTCTGCCTCACTGTATACTGTACAGTGTTCCCATCTAAAGCCAAATTGCTCATTGGGGAGAACATTAAAATTGCCGTATTTGAGGTAGTAGTTTATGAGAGTTTCTCATAAAAACTAAAGATAACGTAAATATTAAGGGTAGTTCAACTTTTCTTTTCTACACTGTGTATAAATATGGGATGGGTAGTTTGCACTGACTTAGTTGAATAACAAATAGTGTTTTTTTTTGGGGTATCAGTCGCGTTTGAGCTTGAAAAGTGAAACTCTTTTTTACTACGCCGAGCTTTCGAAAATGTTTATTTTCTTTCTCGAGGCTACAGATAAAAGTACTTACATTTATCTAGATGTATCGTTAGAAATATTGTAAAGTTTATTTACCTAGGATTCACTGTGAGTCACGTTAGGTTTTAATATTTTGAACTTTATCTTGTCGTCTGTCATTCTTACTTCTCTTTTTATTTGTATACAATACAATACAATAATATACAATTTACAGCACCTTTGTTACATCTATATCTATAAGCGGAACATATGATCTCGGTTAAGTATTATTGGCAAAAATTTTTAAACTAGTACTTTGGTCAGTGCCGAAATAAGTTTGTGGTGTGATATTCCTAACAGATTTATTTTCTTCCTTACCTGTAACCTTCTTGAGGTCGTATCTCCAATGCATAAAACCTATATAACCTAAAGAGAATTACTAGGTTTCTTTTCACAGGCACCAACTGTAGTAATTTTCTTTGATTGCTTCTTCTTTAGGCCACAGAATATTATAGGATTTTTATGTTCTTTAGTTTATCATCCTCGTTTTGATTATGTTTTAATTTATATTAATATTATCCACCAGGCCTATAAACATCAATACGATCTTCTGCATATTAGTTGACCATGTGTCGCTAAATTGAGATAATAAGTGGGGTCAAAACTGCGGTTGGGAGGTTAACTAAGAGCTCATTTAGGCGTAATTTAGTACAACATGACGAGGGACCTATTTTAGAATCATTAACTTCTCAGTTCATTTTTTTATGTCATACGAATAAATAAAAAAGTAGTGGAAACTGAGGTTATGTGTAGCATGAAGTAATATACATTTGTCATAGAAAAAATTCGTAAAGTGCCCCTTAACGGAGGTTCAGAGCACCAAAACCCAACGACTTACCTTTTCGGCTCTAACTCTTGAGCCGACATGTTGTAGCAATTTTAAAATTGCCACTATTGACCTTTTGGGGAATGTTAGACTTACCTTTGATTCTTACAGTCATATTTCCACAAAGTGCATCTTATTTAGTTTTTTGGTTCAAACATTGTGTATTAAATTGTGTCATCTTTCTTTACAGAAAATTAGTCAAAATATGTGGGGTTTGGGGTTAGAAGTAGTGCATTCGCTTTTCTGTTGGTTAATTGCACAAGGCGCTGCAAGTAGGTTGACCATGTATTTCCGTTTCAGGCTCCGTCAAGTCGCAGAACGCTACTCTTCGCAATTTTATGTAAAAACAAAATTGTTTGGAATTAGTTTCTTTGTTTTATTATATAAGTTATGTTCTGGTAGAAGCCCAGACTCTCTTATCGTAGTGTGTCTCTGTGCTCTTCCTTTTTTTTTTGGGGGTTAGGTTAAGTGGGCAAAACTTTGTGTCAGCTGCTTGTTGGAGGAGAAGGGGGATTTCTTCAGAGTTCTCGTCGCCTTTGAGCTTTTTAAAATACCTTCATAGAGGAAGGTTATGCCTCGCTGTTAGGCTATTTTTTGCTAAAAAACCACGACGTCTCACCCCCTCCCCCTTTAGAGGCAAGCTTCCTTTATTTCTTTTTTTTTTAGTTGTTGTTCTTGTTGGGATTCAGTAGGCAATTCTTTTTTTTTCTATTATTTTAAGGGGTTTTATTGGTGTCTTGTTAAATTTTTGCCATTTGACGGTTTTCCAATTCGTAAGGGACCACGTGGGTGAAGTATTTTTAACCCAAATTAAAATTCCACCTGACTACATCAGGAGGCCCAGTTGAAGAAGCTGCCGCAGCAAAGGCGAGCAGACTGGTATAGTCATCTAGACTTTTTTTAATAATATGATTACCTTCGTTTGTATATAATTCATCACTATAATTCCATTATTTCAATCACTCAAAAATCAATTTAAGTACAGGGTGTCCCATTTTCGACACTTTTATAGGGTATCTCCGTAGTTGTTAGTGCCATCAAAGAAGTAAGATAGGTGGCATGTGCTCTTTTTGGGTCAAACTTAACATGGTAAAATCAAAATTCAAAAACATCTTTGCTCGCTTAAGAGATACGGGAACTTAACATGGAAAATCAAAAAATTGACAGTTTCGAAATTACCCTATATATTCTTAGTTTAAAGAGATACAGAAAAATGTTTTATAGAAAAGCTTCTTTATAATGATTGTTAAATAATCTGCCGTTTTTAGAATAAGTATACGGGATCAGGTAAAAAATTTATCGAACATAACCTCATTTTTTTAAATGGACCACCCGGTGTACTTTAACCTGAAAAGAGAGTATGTTAAAGTATCTTTTTAAATATATAACACACCATGGATGATATTGGTTTCCTAGGCGATTAATTTAAACGTTATTACTTTGAAACGAAATAAAAGATTCAGATTAAGGTAAAAAATAACGGGAATCGTCGCAAATGTTCGAAAGCTTCTCCGTTGCTTTCAATGCAATCTTGACATCTTTTTCGAACGGATTTTAAGGCATTCATGTTGTGTAATGGTTCTATTTCTGCAAAGGCCTCATAAATTCTTTGATCAAGTTGTTCTCGGGTTAAAATGACTTCTTTATAAATTTTATTTTCCAACACTCCCCAAAGAATAAAATCTGGAGGTGTTAGATCAGGAAATCGTGGTGGCCACCTTACAGGTCTATGTGTTCCTATCCAACGGTTTCTAAGGTGAGTGTTTAAATACTCTCCTATTCGAAGAACGTTATGGGTAGGGGTGCCATCTTGTTGAAAGTAAATCTCTATTACTTTATTTAAAGGAACATCATCAAGGATATCGAAAAGGTTTGATTGGAATATGTTCAGATAATATCTATCTGCATTTAAATTTTTTTCAAAAAAGCGACACACCAGTTTGTTTTGAAACAAAAAACAACTTATATTTACTCCAAATCGATCTTGTTGGCGAGCAGGTCGTACCATGTGGGGATTTGCGGAGTTCCAATGTCTTTCATTATGTCGGTTATGAATACCGCAACTTGCAATTTGACATTCATCTGACTAAATTATATTTTGATGAAAAGAACGATCCTCGTTAGATTTATTTAAAAACCAGTTACCAAATTCCAATCGTCTCACATCATCACCAGGATCAAAATATTGGGTAATTTTAACAACATAGGGAAATTATTTATTGGACGTCAAAATTCTTTGCGCCCTAGATTTTGTAATTTTGTAATTTTTGTCTTTCCACTTTTAATATAAACTGATATCATACCAATTTTTTCAAAATGTTGATAGGTAATTTTCACAAACGAATATGTAAAAATAAAATTGACGTTAAATGTTAGTAACAACTAGAATGTCAACATAGTTGTTTTTCGGATATTAGCTTATGTTTCATGGCCTACAGGGTTTAAAGTAATAAAGTTTAAATAAATCGCATAGGAAATCAATATCATCGATAGTGTGATATATATTTGAAAAGAGAATTTAAGATGCTAGCTTTTTAGATTAAAATATATAGGATGTTCCATTTAAAAAAATGAGGTTAGGTACGATAACTTTTTTACTTGACCCCAAATACTTATTCTAAAAACGGCGGATTATTCAACAAGCATTATGAAGAAACTTTTGTATAAAACATTTTTCTGTATCTGTTTTATCTAAGAATATGTAGGGTAATTTTGAAATTGTCAATTTTTTTATTTTTCCCCGTGTCTCTTAAGCGAGCGAAAATTTCAAATTTTGATATATTATAAAAGTGTCGAAAATGAGACACCCTGTACATTTATTTAATTTATTCAATTTATTTAACAACCTTTTTAATGTAAGGCTATCTTAGCAAAGGGTCACCATATTTTATAACCGTACATCATTGAAGACATAAGGTTCTAGAATCCTAGAAATTTTAGAATTTATTAACCGTAAATCCTTGCGCCAGGAAAGGCTGTTTTTTTTTTATCATTTACCACTTGAATAATGTAAAGACCACATTAGATTTCAACAATTTTTACATAACAAGGTGGCATAAACCCCATTTTCCTTTTACTTTTATAATAGAAACTTTATTGTTTGTGTGGGAAATTTTAGTTTTATTTATTGTGTAGCTTTCCAATAAGTACTAACATTCGGTTGTCTATGACAAAAGGTCGCCACTGTCATAATGTATAATTTAATCAAATTTGAATATTATATGTAGGTCAGACTCATAAAACCGTATCTACTGCAGTAGATCTTTTACATCGTCAGAAATGGACTTGCTATTACATTCGTTGAACCAAAATTTTGACAGGTGTCAAATTAACAGAGCTAAAAACCGATTTGTTAGATACACTGGTCATTCCTCTTTAAAAAGGTGCTCTACATTTATTTCCATAAAATTCGGCTGTTTTCGAAGAAAATACATTTTTTGTATAATACGTTATTGAAATAATAAATCAGGATACTACAATAAAACACCAGTGGTTTTTATTTCGTTAACAATGTGTTATTGATAACAATTTTTTAAATTGTCTGATTAATCGACTACACAAGAATTAAGTAATTTAGGATTATTCCTATAGTGAATATGCTGAGAGAACGGACTCTAAGACGAGCAAGGAACCTTCAGCTAGATTAGGAAATTCTGGTTGAAATTGCTGGAAATCCCTCTAATAGTGTAGGAAAACTGTTGTTCCAAGTTCACGCCACAAAGTGGGTTGTTCATGAGACCCTTCGAGAACAACTGCTGCAACCTTATATCACGTCCAAAAAGTACATGTCATGTTGCCCGCTGATTATCCTGCAAGAGTCAACTACGTAAATTGGCTTTTGCAATGATTTAGGCAACTTCTTAAGTTTACTAGTATTGTTTTGTTCACGGAAGAAGCCAATTTTACCCGAGACGGAGTAATAAATTGCCATACTATGCATATCTGGCATAAAGTAAATCATCATGTAGCAGTACAGAGACAAAGCACCAATAAAGGTCCATCGTTAACATATGGGCGGGGATTACTGCGAATCATCTCATTGGACCTTTCTTTGTTGAAGGCAGATTAAATGGTACCGTGCATTTGCAGTTCTTGCAACAAAACATAAAAAAAAAATAAGAAATAAGATGTGGTATATGCACGACGACGGTGCACCACCCCCATTTCAACAATTTAGTTCGTCAGCACGGTAATCTATTAGGTGGGCCTATTTGATGGACACCGAGGTCGCCCGACATAACTCCATGGGATTTCTTTTTGTGTGGAAATTTATTATTTAAATGTATATTCGACACCAGGGAAGATGAGATAGAAAGAATAACACACCATTTCAACGAGATTCGAGACAATCCTGGAATGTTGTTTCAAGTAAAGTCCATCCGAACATATTTCGTTTGACCTAATAACTGCAATAATAGTTTTATTATATTATAAATATAAAGCCCGTTACCTGCTCGATTGCCAAATAAAGATTTTCTTGGTAAAATTACCAAACTGTCGATGAGCGTGCCAACCAGCGAAATCTACCTGGCCCCAGAGAGCATCACTGTTTATATTACTGAAATGAAATAAAATAAGGGGTACTGCTTCGCACAGGAACGGATTTTGTAGTTAAATGAAAACCCATAGTAATACCTTATAGTAGTAATGTTTTAGAGATGTAACGGGTACCCGGTCTACCCGGCCAAAACCGGGTACCCGGGTTTTTATTTTGTTTTCTGTTTCTGGTAAAATAAAACATAAAAGAACTGAAACAGTGTATTTTTTTGATGATAAAAAATACATAAAAAAAAACAGATTTTAGAAGGGTATAACAACAAACTTTGTTAAATAAAACATTTAACATCTAAAAAATGGTTTTTCTTGACTGTAGTTTCTTATTTTTAACATATTAGATTTTTAGTAATTTTAGTGCAATGTTTATTAAAGCTTGTTTTTAAATTATTTTTTTATATCAATTTATTTTATTATTTTTAGTTTTTGAATTTAGTTTTGTCTGAAAATCCGCTATTTTGAATCCGTCATTTTGAAATTTTAAAATATGATAATTTGATAAACAATTCGTAATTCTCGTCTCAAAAAACTAAAACCCCTAACCCAATACCGCCTTGTTCTTCAAACTTCGCACTCGTGCGGAATATGCACAGTTGCACATGCATATGAATTTCCATACTACTAGTAACTTAATATACTTCAGAATTCAATGCAGAATTCAGAAATGAAATAAAAAAAGTGTTTCCATTTGAAAAAATGAAGTTGATGGTCGTAGCTTAATTTTTGGTCACCCTGTATACACGAATTTTCAATTTACTATAAAAACTGGCCAAAAAATAAAAATCGACGTTTATTACACATATTTGCATTTTCTTAAAATTCTTTTGGCTCAGTCACAATATTTCTATTGACAACAAAAATTTGTAGTTCGGTAAGTAAAAAAGAAAAGAAAAACTGTTACTTTCATTTTCTACGATAGAAAAGGGCTGATTGTCTAGCACTATCATTTCGCCTATCAATTTATGTATTTCTCTTGCTTTGGGATCATTTAAATTTCATAGTTTGGTTAAACTCTCGGTTATCTTAAGCTGCCTCAAATTCCGTGAAGAGCTTGAAGATGCCTCAGTTTGTCCACGTTCTGAACTTGTTAAAATATGGGAATGTTTATATTTTAAATGCTTCCACAAAGATGATGTGCTCGCCTGTTTTCCGATACCTCGTACCAATTTAGTATTGCATATATTACATATTGCCTTTGATTCATCGTCTTCGTCAAGATAAAAATGCTTCCAAACCTGACTTATAATTTTTGTTTTCTTTTTGACACAATACGTATGTAGATTAATGGTTTCGTGTTGCGTTTAAACACACAGAATAGTGAATAATACGAGCTAGAACATTAGAAGCACACAGTTCTATTGCCCAAAGACCTGTGTCATAATATGAGACTTCCCCGCAGTGTTGCCAGGTGAAAATTTGTAATTTCGGTAGACAGGCTCGTAATTTTTCGGTAGATTTCGTTAAAAATCGGTAGATTTACCTTCTGTATAAAATGTACTTATTTTGGTGTATTCGAGTATTCGCTATTTTCTTGGTCATTTTTATTCTTGGCGCCAAATACCTACCAAATTGTAAAAATTTTAACTATGAAGGTGAGATCACATTTTTTTTCCTATTTTTTTTATTTACACTGGAAAATGGTGAATGTTTGTAATAATACAATAAAAATGCAATAACAGTACCTATATATATTTTGAAAATAACAATACAAATATTTTAAAAAACGTAAAAAAATGCGTTTTCCTAAATATACCTACATATTAAGATTATACATGTATAATATACAAGAGAAGTGTTTATCTTGACCTCTGTATAAATTTATATCAGTTTATATATCCCAGAAATTGCTAAAAATCTATTCTTTTTAGTTTTCGGTAGATTTCAATATTAAATCGGTAGATCGGTAGATGACTAGCGAAATCGGTAGATCACTAGCGAAATCGGTAGATCTACCGAAAAATCGGTAGACCTGGCAACCCTGCTTCCCCGGAACGGATAGCACGCGCGGCCTACCGGCGCGATGTTGCCAATAGCTTCCTGTAATATTCCGCAAGACCGGGTACCCGGTTTGGTCGGATTCTAAAAAGGGCTACCCGTTACATCCCTAGGTTTATTTTTACCATTACTTGTATTATATGTTTATTAATTTATTATAAGTACAAAACAAGGGTGAAAAGTTTGCGTGCGGAAAAAGCCAACTTTTCGCACGCATTTAGGTAAAAGTAATAATAACAATTTATATACCTACTTAAAAAATATATTTACATATATACACAAACGGTTTAATTATAATTATAAAGCATTTTAATCTATTTCTAATTCAGTCTCGCTATCACTATCATCCACATTTATAATAAGAGGATGTATTTCGTTTTGTTGTGAAGTCTTCAATTTTTAAGACATGGTTAACCGAATTTTTCCAACTTTCACCTGGAATTTGACCGAAATTTTTTTTTATTAGCTCTATTACACTGTCACTAAGAGTAGGTGTGCTATTTTCAGTATTTATTTTCGATTTAATTTGATGCCACATGTGTTCAATAGATCGGATAATCGGATCGCAATAATCGGATGGCAGTGTGACCCATTTCTTCCGCCATTTTATCACACACATACTCTTTTTTAATACTAAATGCCTTTAACACTTCTAACAGTCATTTTTTAACATGAACTCCTTTGTTGCGGATTTTATGCTCGATGCATTCGGTACTTTTTCCAGTTGCCGGCTGTGGTAGCTTGCATTGGCCATTACAATAACACTGTGTTCTGGTACATTTGAAACCAAACTGTTTTTAAGCCAGCTTTTAAAAAGAGCGGTGTTGGTATCTTCATGATAGTCCAGACTTGAATCCTTTATATTTTTTGCCAACAAAAATAAACAATTCGGGATCCACCCATTCTCCCAACCTGCATGAATTATTGTTATTCGTTTTCCTTTATTTGAAGGGGCTTTATTTTGGCATTTTAAAGTTTTTAAAATGGCAACCCTCATAAATAACCACCCGAGTGAATTGAATTAGGCGATCCGATTTCAAAATAGTATATTAAAGTACATGTTTTATAAAGCATCATCTTATAGCACGCGTCCATGTTAAAAAACGAGACGCTTGCGGCGAGTTTTTTAACGGAACAAGTGCTCTAACTGCTTTATGAAACACGTACTTTATACTATTTTTTCTATTTTGTATTTTTTTAAAAAGAAAATCAACCCTTCAAATTTTGTAAATTTGTATGTCTAAATTCTATGTTGGTAATACTATAAATTTACTTTTATCATAGTAGCCTTGACAATAAATAATATTTTCTTTGTGCCATTGTCTCCAAATTTGTGTTTTAATATTTCATAGAGTTGTTCATAATTATAATTAAAAAAAATATGGAGCATGATAATCTAAGTTCAACTCCCCCTGAGTTAAGGGATATTGCTAATAAAACGATAAATCAACTTTTACCAGAGAAATCCCGAAAACTTTCTTTTCTCATGGATCACAATAACAGGATACGTCAGACGTCAACAGAATAAAACATTTAAATATTACCAATGCTAACCTTTAAAAAATAAAAAAACGGTGCCGAAACAGATCTGTTTCGATACTGAAAACGGTGTCGAAACAGATTTCTTATGGAACAAAATTAGAAAAACATATAGCTGTTATTATTTATTTTCAGCCGTTTCGGAAATACGGGAGTTCTTAAATTGCCTCCATTGATTTGGTCTTTTAAGTGACTCACCTCTTTAATAAAAAGATTTTTTAAGCCGAAAACCTTAATTCTTTTCACAGTAACATAATTTGACGTCGTATCTGTCAAAAAGTTATAAACCAATATATTTTCTGGCATTAAATTTGACTTCCTTGTGAAAAATTATTGAGAAATATGTAATTTATGTTTTATTATAGTCAGCAGGAAAATCACCAATCGGGCGAGACACTTAAAAAAATGTCCATGTACAACGAGAAAACATCTGTCAGCTAAGGAAGTGTATAGAGGTACAGGGCGCCCATTTCAAAAATCTGCTGATGTAAACAAGAAGAAGCAAATCTTTCACATTCTTAACATTCTTGCCCCTTTAAGTAATTTCCAAAATGTCAACCCTCTCAATGGTTCCTTTATGCGACACACGTCGATTTAGAAATGGATCAGAATTAATTCTTTTTGCATTCACACAATTGCCGAGTGTTTGTCCATGAGTTGGAATCATGTGACCATGCGAATTATTAGTTATTGTTGTTATTCGATTAAATAGCTTATGATATAAAATTTGATTATTAAATAAATTTCGAAAGTCAACGCTTAAACGTGTCATACAAAAAATTTATTTTATTCGAAAACGGTTAGTTTTGTCAAAACAAACGTGGATACCTTTTTTAAAAAGGAATAACCAGAGTATTTCAAAAATCAGTTTTCAGCTCTGTAAAATGCCATGTGTCAAAATTTTGGTCTAATGAGTGTGGTGGCAAGTTCGTTCCTGACTTCCCTGACGATGTAAAATATCTACTGAGTATGGTTTTATGAGTCTTTATGGCCTCTATAAAATATTAAAATTTTATTAAATTATACACAACGGTTAGTTTCTAGTTTTTCTAAATATTTTAATATATTTTGCTTCAAAATATTATATTATAGCAATCTTTTAATAAACTTTCCTTTATATAACTTTCCGGGAACAATGCAAAACTTCGCTGTTCAACCGGATGCACTTTGATATCATAATGTTCTGGTTGTTATCTTTCAGCGAATCTTTCAGCGAACACGGAAAACCGCTATAAATTAAATAGGCCGGGACTTTTAATTTTCAAACTAAATTTATGAGGCAAACCAGTTCGATTTAGGAGACATAAATGTATCTTCACTAAAAATCTTTGTAATGTTATTTATTATACGGGGTAAGTCAAGGTGTGTAAGGTATTGCATAAATCGAATGAATTGAATTCGGTTTTTTTTTGTAAACTTTCAAAAGCCGGATTATCGGTATACGATGGAAGTAGTCGATAACTATCCTGCTTCGAATTCTGATAGTCCAGTCTTATCCAAATGAACAGTACAACAGTACCATTAAAAATTATTTGTAATGTACCTATATGGTATAAGCCAGTGTTTCTCAACCTTTTGTAAAGCGAGGAACCCTGGAGCACTTCTATTTTTTTCTGAGGAACTCCTTAGTACCAAAATATGAGATATTCAATTTTTCATCATAACAACAAGATTATGCTACTTTCATAGCTTCCAAATACATAATGATAATAAAATCAAAAGCAACTGTAAGAACAAAATAATATATTAATCACTGAAAAACAAACACATACATTAGTCATTAGTAAAGGGTCGAATATCAGTGGCGGCTCGTGGGTGTATAAGGGGGTGAGGCTACAAAATAGCGCCGCAGACGAAAATTTTTCGCGATTTTAAGGTCTTTGGCTTAAAATGAATAGTTAGGAATTCAACCAGCACTATAATTACTTTGAAATACTAGGTTTCACGAGAAAAATATTCAATTTGCAAGGTCAGGGTCAATTTCTCTCAGTGCATCCGCTATTGTGTCTCTATTTTGCTCTGCTCTCGTAAGCGCCACAGAATTCTTAATATTATGTTCTTTGGAACTTTCGTGTGATTTTACCGCCCGTGAAAATTTTTTCAAATCAGAATACCCACCCCTGAACTCCAATTGTTTTTTACGCTGCCTAATAAAATACAAGGCCAACAATATAAGCTTTCCTTATAAATACTTCCGCACAGCCACTTATAGGTTTCGTACCAAGTTACCTGAAAAGCTCTTGAATATTGCTTACCCTGTCTCTTATCGTTAAATATTGCCGAAATTTTTGGTGTCGGACGACTACATAATATCTGTCTTTTTCCCGTTTCGTTCCTCCTTAAAAATAGCGTTTCAATGACTGAGAGAATAATATCATGAACAGCATTTATAATTTTTTAAAACAATAAAATTTAGCGTTTAATAATTAATAACATAATAAAGAAATCTTAAAACTTACCGGATCTTGAAAATATAACCTTAATTTGCCGAACACGAAATTATAAATTGCCCAAACAAACACTGCCAATACTTCTCCATTACCTGTATCGTACTTGTATACCCTGCACAGTCACAACTCACAAGAATATTAACATAAAATAAACCAATAAACAATGACAATTTGTAATTTTCTTAAATTAAACCAAGACACACAGTTCACACACCTGCTACGATATAAGTCGGGGGCCGGGCGCCGGGTAATCACAGAATTCGCGGAATAAAACATGTGATTTAAACAGCCAATCAACAACCAGCTAAGCTAGGATCTTATAGCCTCAATGAGAGAAACAAACTCGAAATGACCCCCGGGTAAGAGAGAGACAGACCAAACAAAAGACGTTGAGATTTTCGTATGAGGCTTGCCAAAATAGGTACGAACACTCGGAGCAGTGAAGCTGAAATTATTTAGCCTCTCGGCCGTCGACGAAAGTTTACAGAAAAAAATAGTCGCTTATAGCGCGGCGCTCGGTAAAGCAGTATGAAAATTATTTTTCATATAGAATTTATATTTGAAAATTTATAAATTTAAAACAAACATATTTGTATTTTTTGAGAGGAGTTTGGGAGATTGAGGGTGAGGCGCGGCCTCAGAAGCCTACCCTGAGGAGCCGCCACTGTCGAATATATGCACTTAAATCCAGCCAAAATATGCGCACATATATGCCTTGTTTGCCTTTAAAATATGCAGTTATATGCATTCCTTTGGTCAAATATGCATACTGGTATGCAATATTTCTTAATTTATTGTAGTAAAATAGGTTAAAGAAACACACTGGGTTTAGAAAAAGATGTTTATTCAAAAGAAATGCAAACAAAAACAAGGAAAAATAAAAGTAAACAATTTCTTAACCTGAAATTGAATAAGAGGCATTTATTACTGAATTTTTTTTTAAATTTTCAGCTAAAAGGATTATCTTCTATCAGTAACAATTTGTTAATACAAAGAGAGGTTTCTTTCAATATCTACTGATGTAATCGGACAATACTGCAATTTAGGTAGTAGAGTAGTAACGCCAAGATACAACTTTGTTGGATGATTTACCTTCATAAATGCTTTTTACTGCAGTTAAGTATTTAAATCCTTCATTCTTTTTTACAGTTACGTCCATTCATTCCTTACTTGACCTCCTACTTTACCGGGAATGTTGTTACATTTAGCGGAAAAAGTTTCAACAATACTAATTGAGTCTCTTAAACTTAAATTTCTACTCTCTAATGAGGATATTATGTTCGGTATAAAACTGAAATTAACCTTGATAAAAACAAGATCCTTAACTACACTTGCAATTTTTAACAACTCTTTACTTTGCGCAACACACTGCGAATCGTCATCTAAATCCAAAATTAGTTCTTTAATGACTTCGAAATGTTCTGCGTAGAATATTGCGGCCTTAATCCATATTCGCCACCGGGCATTAACAGGTTCTAAAGGTAAACTAACTCCTGGTAATCTCTCCTTATACATCTGCACTCTTGGACGTGCTTTTAGAAACACTTTTTTACATTTGAAATTAATTTATTTACTAAAGGATATTCAGTTCTGAAATACAGTTTGTTAAGCGGGTAATAATAAGGCATTATTAAATGACAATAAATAACCCCTAACAGTATACTTGCAAACCCCGGAAACCCCCAATAAATACCTTGTCTATAACCAAAATGTAAATATTAATTATTATATAACTATCTTCAGATTGGAAAATCCCTGAAGCAAGGGCCGGACTGGACATTAAACTTGAGTCTACGAGTTTTTATGACCGGGCGTTTTTAATTTTCTGATAGCGCCGAAAACATAAAAATATGCTTATAAAATAATAATTTGGGAAAAATATGCTTTTTATTATAAAGTTGATAAAATATGCAAATAATGCATATATATTCCGCCCTTTTGTTATTAGTTATTTTTTATTGCATAACACTTCATTTAAGCAAGCTTAGTCGCATACTAAAGCTATATAGAAGTATTATTTTCCTATTTTTAGGGGGACTAAACCAAGCCTATAAGTAGCAGTAGTGCAGATCGACTAACTAGACTGTAGATAGGTTTCCGACCATCTGTTGAGCCATTAGACGCTTTTAAAAAAAATAATGGACACAAATAAGTTGGAGAAAATTATTATTAAATCGAAACTAGCCCAGCGCGGGTTTTGAGGGCATATATTGATTTAGATAAATTCTGTGGCCTACGCCGCAAGCACTGATGCTCATACAGGCTCTTACTTTGCTCAAGGTGCCAGGTAGCTTTGTAATTAAGACTATATAATACTTCGAAGAATTAATATTAAATGTGTAGATAGACAGGTACTCTCATAGGATGGTCACTTGACCCTCATTTATTACTCTCTCCCAATTGCAAATAAGGTATAAGATTTTTGCCTTTGTCATAAAGGTTTAATGTAAAATTTCCTTTAATTTTAAGTAATAGTTTAAATAAAAGCATGTTACCCATAAATAATATAAAGGATGTTCTAGATATCCTTAGAAACCCTGGCTGATGACCGCCATATTTAATGTGTTCCAGAAACTCTAGCATCCCGCTACACACAAATCGTATATTAGCTAGGAATTGTGTCAAGATATACATCGGGGTATTAAAGGCAAGACTTGTGTCTCTTCAAAATTTTGAGATGTTCCCGCCCCAAAATTTGGTAATGGTAATTAATGCAGGATTGCGCTATATTGCATAAAATATGCACAAATGGCGGATTGAATGATACTTCCTCCTCCAGGAGATTAGAGACAAAACTATCACATTTAGTATCAAGCACAGTGGCGGCGATTACATCTCCGCAGAAGAGCGGTGCGGGGAGTGGGGGGGGGAGGGGTACCGCCGCGATGGCTGACTCAAGGTTAAAAAAAAAAACGTGACTCTACTCTGACATTCCAAATTCCAGGGCAGCGTAAGGTCTTATCTGCAAGAGATGCACCAATGTTTTTGGTTCTTTAAACTATACCGCAACCTCTCTACAGTCGGCACTACAATATTTCGTGTAGAAATATTAGAATATGACGAATTCTGCTATTACGTCAGGATTATCTCCTTTGACATCCATTGATTAATAGATATAAATATTCAGTTCTATCGTTTGCAGAAATTTGTAACCCGCTCTTTGCTTGAGTGTTGGCGATTCTTACGGATTTCATTTAGAAGTTATGATTTTGTTTTTGGCGCCTTTTTGTTAAATTTCTATTATTTGTGCATGTCAATTTAAGTGCCTCTCTACTATTGTGGGATGGGATTTGGACCAGTAGGGAACCAGTCTTTAGGTAACTTGTACTTCCGGATTTGTCTCGATCTTGTATGTGAGTCGTTAATAAGGTGGTTTGTCGATACGTCCGTACGTCCGTAATAACTTGTAATAATTTTCAAAAAAAAATTGTAAATTGTCAACATCTGAAAGTCATTATGCAAGACTACATTTATAGTGTATCTAAGCGCGTTTGCGATGATTTTCAGCGTCTTATTCTGAATCACTTGGAACTTATTCAGCTCCGTTCTGCTTACGTTGCACCACGTAAATGCACCATAAGTTAGAACCGGCCTGAGCAATACCTTGTAGAGGTTGACCTTCGTCCTATTAGCAAGTCTACTCCGCCTGTGAAGCAGGCGGTAAATGAAGCCTAACGGTTGCAATGCAAGTTTTATTCTATTTTTTGAATTTTTCCTCTAATTCAGCTTTTGGTCGAAAATAAGCCAGCTATTTCACCCCCTGGCACCAGCTCACTTGGACTCCATTGACCCGAAGCCTTGATTCAAGTCTGCGAATGGCGCTTTTCGAGAAGAATATAGCCATCGTCTTGGCGGGATTGAAGCGAATCTTTCAAGCCGAAAGCTTTTCTTTCAGGTCTATTATTTGACGCTGTATTCGGATGATGACAATTCGCGGTGATTTCGTAGTCAAAGTAATTGCTGTATCGTCAGCGAAAATATAGAGATGCGTATATCTATCTTGCGGAATATCGTGAGTATAAATCTTATACAATATCGAAGAAAGAGGTGAGCCTTGCGGTACTCCCGTCCTAATATGATTTTTGGAAGAAACTGCTTTCTCTGACGAGACCGCAAGATTACTATTCTTCAAAAATAAAGCTACCACCTTGATTAAGTAGTTTGGAGCACCGAGCCTTATCAACTGTAATAAGAGACCATTGTGCCAGATCTTGTCGAATGCCTTGATTATGTCAAAGAAGAACGCTTCCTTGTACGCGCTCCTGTTGAAGCATTTGATAATGTTTGCGGTTAGTTGCGTGGTCTGCCTAACTGTGCAATATTTGGGCTGGAACCCAAACTGTTCGGCAGGCAGAACATTGCGCTATACGTCAGATAATCGGCATCATCCACAAACGGAACCATATCTGTTCCCTGATGACACTGCGATCACCGCCACCTCAATGGGAGCCGAAATCGTGATCTCGCATCTGCAACGCCACATTTTTATTTTTCAAGAGTGGCTAGATAAATGGAAGTTGAGGTTGAATATGAAGAAGAGACTCGAGCCATCTTTTTCTCGAAGCAGAGGACAAGGCTACTAAGATCGCGAGTAAAAGTTAACAATAGGCAGATAGTTTGATAGACGGCTTGGAATGAGTGCGTGAATGAGCGGCTTGCTAAGGGACAAAAGCAGATGTGTGCAGTATACCCACTGCTTTGTGCCAATAGCAAGATTAATTACAAAACTAAGACTGCAATATACAAAACAATTATCGAACCAGTTTTACTTTACGGTGTACCGAGCTGGTGCACCGTAAACAATACTAGACGTAACAAGACACGACTTTTTCAAAACAAAGTACTTCGAATTATTACAAATGCGCCAAGATTCATGTCAATAGACGTAATACATAGAGACATGCACATGGACAGGACCGAGGATTACTTTACAAAATTACTGACAAAATACTTTCAAACAATTGATGTCTCGCTAAATCCACTTATCATCAACTCACATATACACTGAAACATACTACAAAAATATAAATACACAAAAGCCTGGCTCCCACCCTAAAATCTGTGTAGAATTAGATTAAAGCAGTAATTTTCAAAATAAATTAAATTTCTGAAATCTCACTAAAATCACCAGACTCAATAAATTCATCCCGACCAAATTAAATCTTCAAATTAAAAATTATAATCAATAAACCAAACAACTTCCAATAGTCATCGATAAGATAATCACAATAAATAATAAGAGTTAAAGTTTAATCAGACTAACTCAAGAAACTAACCATACGATGAACATTGCACATGAATACAAAGTCGTTGAGCAATCATTATTACAAAGTAAACTGAGCGTTTATTACTACAATTATACTATTATCATGTAAGGCATCCAGCAAGACTACAAATCTTGAATCAGAATTTTTATTATTTATGTGCTGCAAGAAACAGATTCTACAACGTTGTAAGTATGCAGTTGTTTTACCCTATTTCACCAATGCGACTTATTATCTACGTCAGGAGACTTCTATTAAGAAAAAAACTTGTTTTAAAAAACAGGATCTTAGTCAAGTCTATTTTGTAGAACAAAATTTGTTTCTTGGTACAGGATAACTTTCATCAAAACAGTCTGTATTTCTAGAATAAGGGCTGTTTTTTGGAACCGGATATGTTATGTACAATAGATCATGTTCTAAGAAAAAAAACCTGTTTAAAGTGAGGAATCCTGTTTTTACAACATTGTTGTTTTCTAAAGCTACGTGAATATTACATTAGGATAATAAATCCCATCACTGAAATGATATAACAATATAGAGATCAGTTTTTTTTTGTTGTATGTTAGTTTATAGTTTTAACCTCTAGTCATACAAAGCGGTCTACATGTTTACATTAATTAAAAGACAATTTGAACTCTCGAACTAAATAAAACTTTTATTCAACACTGCCATACATTATGCCGCTAAGCAAACTATATTTCAAATTATCGTATAACTACTATGTTCACAACACAGGACAAATAAAAATAAAAGTACGCGCGCCATAATATAACTGAAAGTTTGGAAGGGAAAATTGTACATTTTCAGGTTATAAATGTCACTCCGGGGCTCGATAAATCACTTTAGTGGAAAAAGTCATTTTTAGTACGACCAAAATGCTTTGTATATCGTCTGTGACAGGCTGAAGGACCATGTTTTTGAACGAAATATAGTCGTTTTATTTGCTGAAAGAAAAATAGTGTTTAGACTTTAAGCACACGTCGACAAAGTAAGGGGTAAGCAAGTTTTGTATAAATTTCAATTTTATTTTTTTGAAATGCACTATTTTTCGAAAAAAGATGTTGTACAGGGTAGATCATAAAGTGCTACATGTGTCAACTTTAATTCTTTTAATGAAACATATTGTATATTTTTACATTTTTATATTCTACAATCAATTCTAGACATTCTTCATTAATCATGCACTATACTTATCTTCAGCCGTTTACGAAATATTAACAGTTTAATGCTGGTATGCACCATTGGTATGTTTCTCGACATAGCAACGTTCTAAACTTAAGTCACAATCTTTTGACTATGACAATTTCTTATTTAAGTTTGAGACGTCAATAAATGACAGTGAATGTTAATCGAATTTGAATCTTGCCCTGCTGATATTTCGCGCATTGAAATTTTGATTATGTTGGATTGTAGAGATAAAAGTAGAAGTCATAGGGAAATCCGTGATATGTTTAATGAAAAATACCCAAATCGCCCGCCTATTTGCCAATCAACAGTGTCTAGGGTAGCAAGTAAGTGGAGAGCTTCCCGTACAATTAGATAGTGTTAAAAGTGGTCGTCCTGGTATATCCGAGGAGAAAAAAATAAACATATTATTATCACTACAGGAAGATTCTCATAACTCAAGCGCACAACTTGGACGGGACTACGATATTCACCAAACCACCGTATCTAAATTTTTACAAAAAGAGAAGTTTCATCCATACAAACTAGTATTTGTACAAGAGTTATTGGACGATGATCCTGATAGGCGAAACCAATTTTGTGAAATAATGATTGAGCTAACAGATAATAAGGCAAGATGTGTCCAAAGAATTTGTTTTTCAGATAAAGCTACGTTTTGTTTAAATGGTCAGGTTAATAGACAAATCTACAGATACTGGGCACAGGAAAATCCTCACTGGTTCATAGAAAATCACACCCAGTATAATGAAAATGTTAATGTTTGGGCGGGCATTGTTGGAAATAGGATAATCGGACCATTTTTCTTTGATCAGAGTCCCACTGGAGAAAGATATCTAAATTTCCTTGGTTCCAGCTCTTGCCACTCTGTTTCCAGATGATAATGATCCTGATTTACCAAGTTTAACCTTATGGTTTCGACAGGATGGTGGTCCCCCACATTATGCTGCTCATCTCGGTAGACACACTGAAGAAATCTATTCGACGAGTAATAAGAGAAATATCTCCACAAGTAGTACTAAATATACAACAGGAATTTCTGGATCGATTGATCTACTGCA
The DNA here is from genome assembly GCA_963920685.1 of Polydrusus tereticollis. NCBI lineage: Eukaryota > Metazoa > Arthropoda > Insecta > Coleoptera > Curculionidae > Polydrusus > Polydrusus tereticollis. Next base: position 40,576,654 of record OY987332.1, on the reverse strand, counting down.
GAACAGTTGGTGGAGGACATTTTCAACATCTTATAAAATAGTTTCTTTTTATTCTTCGTTGTTTGTTTATTTTGTTTTAAAATGGTTAAAAAATTTAAATTTGTTAATATTTCGTAAACGGCTGAAGATAAGTATAGACCACGATTAATGAAAAATGTCTAGAATTGATTGTAGAATATAAAAATGTGAAAATATACAATTTGTTTCATTAAAAAAACTAAAGTTGACACATGTAGCACTTTTATGATCTGCCCTGTACAATATCTTTTTTCAAAAACAAATGCATTTTAAACAAATTAATTTGACGGATACGAGCGATTTTTGATTAAGTTGGTGGTTTTCCATATAAATGGCTGATCCGTTTCTTTATCATAACCCTGTATATTTCTTAAAAGAAAGAAACAAGGTTTGGTGAATATACGAAAGCGGAAGTAGGAGAAATATAATATACAACTTGGGAGGCAGTGCTCCTGACCAGTCACGGACTATTTTGTCAGCCCTCGCAGCTATCACTTACCAGTATTAATGACTATTGCAGAATCATTAAAGTCAAAATCAAAATCTATATTTGGTACTTGCAAAATGCAGCCATCTAGAATGGATATGCACGCCATTTAACATATAAATATATAAGTAACAACATTGCACTAAGTGTATATGGACATTTAACCAAGCTAAAAATATTCATCTATAGTCTATTTCTTAATGGAAGAAAGTAATAAACCATTATTGAACTATAAAACCCAGTGGTCTCCGCCGTATTCCATTGGTGTAGTCCAATTATTATTTCATATAACATTCGGAGTTGTAAAAATAGTTGAAATGTGTTCAAATATGACTGGAGCCGGATAGTCAACAATATACCGACTTGTAAACGAGGATAAACGCGGCCCCCCATCAGGTCACCAAAGAGAAGTACAGGAAGAAAAGAAACTGTAATAAGTGAGGATGAAAAGACTGCCATCAGAACAATCATACACTCGTTTTACTTAAAAAAAGAAATACCTACCTTGGACAAAATAATGCCTGAAATGAAAAAGGATGATTTCATTCCACCCATGGGTAAGAAGAAACTATGGAAAACTTTGAAGGAAATAAATTTTTGTTATGAAAAAATTCAAAACGGAAAATCACTTTTAATAGCGAAAGACGAAATCATCTGCTGGCGACGACGATATTTGAGGGCAGTTAGACAGTTTCGAGCGGAAACAGGAATTACTAATATATGGACGAAACTTGGTTAAATGAAGGTTATACCGTTGGTAGAATATGGCAGGATAAACATATCAAAAGCGCGAGGAAAGCCTTCATGGAAGGATGGTCCACTGGAATAAAAGCACCCTCGGGAAAAGGTAAAAATAAATTACTCACATTTGTAGCAAAAATGGATTTGTCGATGTCGGCTTACTAGCACTTAAATCAGAACGGACTGGAGACTATCATGAAGACATTAACGCTGATGTCTTTGAAGAATACTTCCAACAAATGCTAGATCTTATTTCTCCTCGATCAGTTCTAGTCATGCATAATGCCAGCTACCACTAAAAAAAATCCGAAAAAATACCAACGTCTTTTTGAAAGAAAAATTACATCATTCATTGGCTTTTTGTAAATAAGAAGCCATTTCATAAATATATGCTGAAAAGGGAGCTACTGGAGATTTTAAAGTTGAATAAACCTCTTTGTACGAATATTGTTGTCAACGAAATCGCTTCAAAACGAAATATAACGGTACTTCGCCTTCCGTCATATCACTGTGAATCAAACTCCACAGAATTGTTATGGGCGCAAGTAAAAGGGTTTGTAGCAAGACATACCACCACTTTTAAAATGAGAGACGTTGGAAACCTCTTGCAAGAGAGAATACAGACAGTGGATTGTGAAAAATAGAGTAAGTGCGTTGAACATGTTGTGCGGACTCACGTTTTTAACAATGAGCTACACAAAAACTTTAACCTGTGTCTTCACAAGTCGACTGGTTCAAATTTGCTTTACAATTGGAAAATAAAATCCTTTTTGAATTTTACTGCATTAATCATTTATTAATGAATAAAATTACTCCTCCAGTATCTACCCTAGCATGGGTACAACATACAATAACTTTTAACTTAGATGCTTTAATTACTCACTTAGTGGTAATTCAACTTTATATACTTTCACATAACCCTTTAACACTGTCAAAATACTTTTACGTAAAAACTTTATCCTTTTACGGAGCGATGAGTTGCCTGTCAGGCTACTGCTTAACACACTTTTACTTTACTATTTTAACAACTTTTAGTACCTTTTTACGTAAAGCTTTTCTCTTTACGGAGCGACAACCTATCTATCTGAAAATCTGTGTGACACTGGTTTGTTTACAAAACAAACAGCACATATATTACCGTATCCAAAGACCTTGACCAATCAGGTCTTAATACGTTGAAAACCAAGATGGCATCGTCCCAGTCACGCTACTGTTGTTCGCCAATAAGAATTGAAACTCGTTGTTACTATGCACGTGGCGTATGTCGTACTTAAATTTGCGTTTTAGAGAATATTATAAAATAGCAGACAGTTTTTTCTACATGAGGATTTAACTTGAATATATGTTATGGGTTTGTACCCCGTTGCCAACACTTTAATATGCGGTGTTGCCAGTTATATTGCATGTGAATATAATGTACTTTTCTCTATTTTTTTAGCATTTAGGTATTGAAGAAACACATAATAATTTAGCACGAATGCGACGTTGCCGCTTGGTTTAGTATTACATTGCATTATATTCCCTAAAATATAATTCCACGCTTTTACTTTAATATTGTACTGGGTCACGACAGAAATATGACGTGTGTCCCAAACACATGTGATTGAAATAGAAGAAAGAATTTGGGACGCTGATAACATGCTAGAAAACACTTATTATTTCTCTGGACCCCAACGACGACAGTTCATCGTATTACGGAACGTGATGACTAAAATTTAAGAATTAAGTTGTTGTATTGTACATAGTAGATTTTTCTTATAAATATTAATATTTATTCCAATTTATCTATTTTTATATTATTCTTACTTCTATATAAGTTTTTATCTACTTAATATTAGAATAATTAATATCTCAATTATCTGCCAATCTCTATACAAGTATAATTATTATACTTATTATTCTAATAAACTACCTGTAGTAACGTCGCTGTCCCCTTAGTTTCATTCACTAAACTCGTCTTTCTATCCTGTACAAATTGGGGTGATCCTAATTTAGGACCGATTTGGGTTGTGTAGGTCTTAGATATCCTAAATACGAAATTTTTAAAAACTATCTATGTAATTTACTTGAAATTTACAATGCAACCTTTAAGTTGCCCACCCTGCTTAATAGGCCCTGTCATTGCAAATTTACATTATATTACTCTCTCGCATCAAGCAACAGAGTATAATATCAAGAAAAACACTATTAAATCTAACGATACGTCTTGTCGTTCTAACATTAAAAACAGTTTATTGTTTTAACTGCAGTTAAAAAGTTGCAACTAAACTTAAGTTGTCGCCAGCGGTATTCTACAAATACGTTGACACGCTGTCGCCTAGTACAAACTAAACTTTGGCGTAATATAAATAGACTGTTTTGGGCCATTTGGACATAACCGGGTATCTCCTTGTTGTTGAACAAAAGTTTGCAGTTCGCTAATGAAGATAAGGTGACCAAAGTTTAACTATTCTGAGATAAATACTTTTAAAAATACGTACTTCATTAAAAGTTAGCGGAGTTACCTCAGTAACTCTAAGCGATATTTTCTGTAGTTCTTGCTTATCCTAGACGCGATTTTTAAGGTATTTTCCATTGGTAAGTAGTTTACCCTTGGGATATTTTAATTAGTTTTGTTTTCCGCTTCTTAAACTATAATGATAATTCAAGGGCAGTAAGAGCTCATAAAGTTGTCAGATTTTTAGGGCCTTCTTGCTACGTATTGTGATAAACATGCGTTTTAAGAAGCTTTAGAGACGTTAACTACCTTCTTTATGAGGGTTAATTCCCTTCGTTTATTTCCTCGATAATAATTGGGTAAAACGGTTTGGGGTGTGAGTGGGTAGGTATGTTTTGGTTGGGGAGAGTAAGAATTTAGGTTGCATAGACGCTGACATACATGCAGTATGTTTTTTAAGTAATTTGGAATAGTATTTAGGAGGTCTTGTTATAAAGGGTGTCCCAAAATGTACGCACATTTTAAATATTGTGGCATTTTCGTTTTTGTTACAGTAAGCTTCTGAAAGTTTGATAGCTGTCATGTAATTTTTTGCAATTAATAGCCATGGAACGCTACACGGTAGAACAGCGCGTTGTTATCGTGACAACGTATTATATATGTGGAGAATGTTATGCGGAAACAGTGCGAGGCGTTTTTGGAAGAAATAATGCACCAAAACCTACGACAGTGCAAAGATTAATCAAGAAATTTAAGCAAAGTGGTTCAGTTGGAAACATAAAATCAACAGGGCGGCCGCGTACTGTTCGATCTATTGAAAATATTGCAGCAGTGTCGGAAAGTGTTGGTGAGAATCCAGGTACGTCGATTTGCCGTCGGTCACAGCAAGTGAACATTACCAAAAGCAGTATGCAGCGAATTCTTACAAAATATTTGCCAATTTACCCAAGAATTGAAGCCAACAGATCATTGGTTGCGCCGTGAATTTGTTAATTGAATTCTGGAAAACGAGGCAAATGACGGACTACACAATTAAATGGATACGCCAACAAGCAGAATTGTCGAATTTGGGGGGAAAAGAATCCTCGTGTTACTCACGAAAAACCAAGGCATCCTCTACGAGTCACCGTTTGGTGCGGTTTTTGGTTCGGCGAAATAATTGGGCCATACTTCTTTGAAGACGAGGCTGGAACTGCACTAACAGTGAATGGCGAACGTTATCGTGCAATATTAGAAGAGTTTCTGTGGGCTGAATTGGCCGAATTAATGTGGAAAACTTCAACAGGACGGAGCGACCTGTCACACTGCGCTTGAAACAATGGACACTCATATCTCCTTTACAAACAAGAAGTAATTTGTGGTTTATGCATGACGGCGCCCCAGCTCATTTTAGCCTAGTTCCTCATTAATACCTCGACAATATTTTTCCTAATTGCTGGATTGGACGCGCAGGTCCCCAAGGTTAGCCAGCTCGCAGTCCCCACTTGAATCCTCCAGACTATTGTCTATGGAATCACCTAAAGTCTCTTCTATACAAGACGCCTGTATTAGATGAGAATGACGTGTAAGAGAATCAATGGTGAGGCGACTGCAATCGTGCGTTTTATCAGAAGGCGACCATTTTCAATATTTGCTTTGATTAACTGTTGCATTTTTCTTTGTATCATTATTTAGAACAATAACACCTTGTATATCAACCACGGGGCAACTCCGGACACATGTTCATATGAACTTTTTCTCTTAGAATATTATAAAACTCATTCCCTTAAGTCACGTACCGTACTTCTGAAACACCCTGTATGTTTTTTCCAAAATGAATGTGTGAATATTCATATGATCGTTTTTCATGAAAAGACCAAATTAATCACTCTCTCAAATATTTTAAATTACTTGCAAAGCACCCTCTGAATTAAGAAAAATTAAAAGACGTTAAACGCATTCCTTCAAAAGTGGAACATTCATTATCCTTAACGAAATTTCGGCCCTTCAGCCGAGCATTTTATAAAGCCCCTGAGTGACATTTATAACATCCAAATAAACACAGTTCCGCTCGCAACCTTCGGTTATACTCCACATCCACTTTTATTTGCAGTGCAGTGTGAACACGGTCGTTATATGATAATTTAGGTTTACTGCTGGTATTAAATACGAGTTTGCGTTTACTTTTGTAGATAAAGTGACGTATAATGACGTTGTGGGATAAACGTTTGTTAGCTACAAGGTACAATATCTCAAATAGGTGCAAGGAAATGTTTATACAGTATAATATTACTACCAACTACAATAAACCGGACAAAACGCATAGTCTGTAGCAAGCCTAGGATTTCTCATTTTGACCGTCTCTTTTTCAAAGATATCACTCCCTTAACTGTTATATTTGAGTTTCTTTTCAATTCGACAAATTGGCCGCAATCGCAGTAGAGTGATTACGAATATTGTCAAAATCAATTAAACGCGTCGAGAAATTTATTATGTTAAAATAAAATTACCGATCTGAATGATGAAGAAACGTTAATAGAAAGCATGTGTGTAAAATGTTCATACATATTTTATAATATGTCGTAACATAAACTACATATCGGTCACAAATCTTTCCTAACCAGTTAACAGAAAACTTTACACTAGGAAGACAGACTCTCGCGCGCCCAAAAAGACGAAATAAATAGACAATTTTTGAGAATATATGAAGCAGGACGAAGAGTAAATGGTCACAAGCTTTATTTATTCCCAAAAAATGGATCACATAGGAGAGATTCAACGCGGACTTTTTACATTAAAAAGTTTTAAAGCAAAGGCTTCCATATCCAAAATATCCACTTTCAGAAAATATCACTGACACCTTATATCTTGCAGGAACAATATAATTATCCTATTTAGATCCTAGTCGATGATATGATCAAGGTAGGCTTAAATAAAGATAGTAGAAAATATACAGCCTATAGATAGGAACCAATACCACTAGCTTAAAAACTAGTCCTAGTGCTTTCTCAGTTCTCATGACAATAATAATTGCTGTCGGGTTTAAATTATGAAAATTGCTTTGCTTATGTCGACGAACTTATAGGAAACCGAAGTCATTCGTCAGGACCCTGAAAAATGGAATAATCTCGGATTGCAAAGAAAAAGTTTAATTATTCGCAAAAAGCTCTGCGAACAGTTTAGCGAAAACCCATCTGCCGATCCAAGGAGAGACGCAAGGGTCTCCAGGACGGGATTAACCACCCGATTCAGAATGTGGTAAATATCACGACGGAGAAGGTGGCTGGCATCCTAAATAATTTAAACATCAGGAAGGCCCGGGTTTAGATGGCATAAGAAATGCAGCATTACGCAATATGCCTAACAATATAATCAGGGACATAGTAAACGTATCCCAGGCGATTATCGAGGAGGGTCACCACCCGTGTGTATGGAAAAAAGCAAAGGTAGTGCTTATTCTTAAGCGAGATGAGGATCCGACCCAGGTTGTCAGCTACAGGCTGATAAGCCTGCTGCCCAGCTGTGCCAAAATAATTGAAAAAATAATTTTGAGTCGCTTGGTCAACTTTGTCATTGAGTGCAATGTTCTCCCTGATGAACAATTTGGTTATAGGGGAGAGCATTGCACGGTAAGACAGACAACTAGGCTGGCAACCAGGGTGTTGCAAGGTTTCAATAGGAGAGCACACACGGCTGCGGTTTTCTTCAAAATCTTAAAAGCGTTCGACAAGGTCTGGCACTGCGGTCTGGCGTTGAAACTAATAAGGTTTCCCCCAACTACCTAATTAAAATAATTACCTCCTTATTAAAGAACACAAGTTTTGCAGTCTCGTTGGAAGGCGCATTTTCTGAGCCAAGACACATCAGGGCGGGAGTCCCGCAAGGGTCTCCTCTCGCTCCGATTCAATATAATGTATATATTCATGATATCCCGAACCGAAGGATAGACAAAATGAGCTGTATTTATTCGCCGACGATACTGCATTCACTTCGGTGTCAAAACAACCATGGTTGGTGGTGACAAGACTGCAGAGGCAGATCCGAGCTACAGAAAAATGGCTTTCGGACTGGGAGATTAGCTTGAATCCCGCCAAGACGAAAGCCATTTTCTTCTTGAAGATGCCTGAGGCCTGGTTATCGGTAAATTGCATGCAGGTGAATTGGGTACAGGAAGTCAAGTACTTGGGACTAGTTTTTGAAGCAAGGTTAAACTGGAGGAAAAACTTCGAACTTAGAAGAAAGAAGGCTGCAAAACAGCTAAGTTCAATTTACTGCTTGCTTCACAAGAAAAGTAAAATTGGTGATAGGACAAAAGGTAACGTGTACAAAGCCTTGGTCAGGCCAATACTGACTTATGGTGTACCAACATGGTGCACAATAAGCAGGATAAAAAGTTCCAGATACTGCAGAATAGGGCGTTACGAATCATTGCGGATGCCCCAAGGTATGCTGTAACTAGGGTATTTTACAGGGACTTTGACATATCAACATTGACTCAATTCTATGAAAAAATTATAACGGATTGCTACACGTAAGACCAAAATAGAAGAAGATAAGAAGAAAATCAAATTCAAAAGCATAACCTTTCAAGAATGTTATCGACCAGATATGTACAACAAAAAACAAGAGCAAATTACCGATGTCTGGCTCAAGAAAATTAATTGTAAGAAGAAGTCAACTATCATCTTTTTTCTTTGTCAAACAATTAGTTACCTAATTCGCGACACGATCAAAGGCCGAAATGCAATTTAAAATTGAAATACCGTAACTTTGAGGGGGTTGCATCCCCTAAGCAGTCACGACCGCCCCCTCAAAAGTATAATGATGAAAGAAGCTAAATTTTGAAATCCTTAGCTGTGTGTTACTTTATGAATTGTTCAAAATGTTTATCAACGTTTTGTAAGCACAAGTACAGCCGATATTCAAACTGCTCGCAGACTCTTTGAAGTGTCTCAGGTGAAATTGAACGTGGTTGTGGTTTGAATACAATAGATTTCAAGTGACACGAAAAAATCGAGTGGTGGCAGATCTGGTGATCTAGGTGGCTGTTCAATAGATCCTCTTTTACCAATTTACTGCTCCGGATTATGATTATCCGAGCACTCCTGTAGTCGACCAAGGTAATAGGGAGGTGCTCCGTCTCGCTAGATATGTAGCAGATGTTCATCTAAAGCAAGATCTCCATTAACGTTGTTTTGATTTTCTATTGCATGAATTATAACAGAAAGGTGGGTATATGTTTTACACTATTAAGTATTTATCAGGTCTACTTTATGTCTAAATATGTAAAATCAAGTTATTTATATTGAAAAACACACTAAAAAGTTACCTAGCATTGTGTTTTAAATTTAAATAGCCATATTGTCGCCTTAGAAGGAAATACGAACCTGAAGTAACCTTTGCGTTAGGATTATTGACTTTCAAGCTTGCGATATAGAACTTTCTAAATACTATTTACAAATTAATAATAAACATTCTTGCAACAAAGTATTTTTTTCTTTGTTAGGGTAGACTGGGCCGGGTCGAAACAATGCTGAACTGCAGTAGAATAGGGAACATTCAAACGCTCAGTCCATGTACTATACGGTTTGAGAAAATAACTCAGAAAAGTGTCACTTTCACAATTTTAAAAAGTCAGAAATGATAACATTACATACAGGGTGCCAATTTGAACACTTTCAATGCATATATCTCGAAAACTACAAAAGTAAGAAAAACGCAATTTGGTATAAATGTTGTTTGGGTAGGGGAACTAGAACCAGCATACTTTAGTCAAGGGGTCAGTCACCCCCTAGGCGCCCCATACCGCCACTTTAAAACTTCAAATGGCATCATCCCCTTTGTTATACCTCAAATGAAAGGTCTCACTGGGTAGTATTTAGCTGCACAAAGAAAATTGATGGAAGTGAAAATTTGTAATTTGAATAAAACAAAACTTTGCAATTTATAAAAATATTGCAAATTTTCATCAATCAAGTTCCTATTTCCGGCAAAATCCAGCTGATTTTGATTTGAAAATAGGTTGCACTATTATTTTCAACCAAATGAAATGCATTTTTGGCATTTAGTCAAATAAAACAGAATTTCGTTTTTTTCATTTTCAATTTTATTCAAATTACAAATTTTCTTTCCTATCGAGTTTTTTGTGCAACTAAATACTTTAAGGTATTGAAATTTTAAAGTGGTAGTGTGGGGCGCCTAGGGGGTGACTGACCCTTGACTAAAGTATGGTGTTCTAGTTCCCCCTACCCAAAAAACATTTATATAGTACGACAGACGATAAATGATCATGACTAACTAACCTGAACTAACCTGCTTCTGGCAAATAAATCATTCCGGTCCAGGGTGGTAGTACGAAGATTGAAACAATGTTTATATACACGGTGTCCCATATAAGAATGCACACTACAGGTATCTCGTAAACCACAGGAGATACAGAGATGGTGAAATTAGAGAAAAGTTGCGCTTTGCTAAACCATTCAAAGTCACGATTCGAAATCTAAAAAAATCCGATTACTTCCGAAGATATTTGCGAAAAACCGAAGTTTCCCGATTTCGTTTTTATTTTTTTCTGACTCTATTTAAAAAGATTTGACAAAATAAGTTTCACATTCTCATTACCACTTTTTCTGCTCTACAAGCCGGCGTTCTTAGATTTTCAATACGACATTTCGTTTCTTCGCACTTCATTTTTTTAATTAGTCGAAAAATTTTGTGTTCTCCCTAAAAAATTCTAACTTTAATTCTAAATCCCACGACATATCGCTTCTTACATTTATCCGACGTTTTGGACGAAATCATCATCATCAATATTATTTGATGATTATTACGAAGGAACGAAACGTCGGATCAAGAATTTAATTACGTTATCATGTAGAGGAGAAAGAATTACATAGGTGAAATCAGAAAAAAATTAATTGTCAAAATTTATGTTTAAAATTTCAAAAATGCGTAGATTTTTTTCTGATTCTACTGTAAGAGATATATTTAAATAAATTTTACATTTTTATTGTCTTGTTCTCCTCTACATCATGACGTCATTCAATTCTTAATTCTACGTTTTGGCTTTTCTCGACCATTATCAACTTTTTTTAAAATAATCCCAAAATTTTAAACTTTAACTATTATTAGGGCAAGTAAGCAAAATGTTATTATCAAATAATTAATTGCGAGTTATTCCAGTTACAGTGTCTTGAAATAGTAGGCTTTGAAACCCATTTGTTTAAATAAATCATGGCGATCTGTCAGTATTGCCGATAAATCGAAATTTTTACGGAAAGAAGTAAATTTAGTTTGGAAATTACCGATTGAATTTACACTTTTTCTTGTCTTGTGATAGTGTTAGTGTTTTTTAATGATGACACATTTTTCAAATGAAGAAAAATCGGACATGTTATGTTGTTATATTGAAAGCCATACAAATTGCTTCTACGCTGAAAGGCAATATTTGCTCAAATATCCAGAGCGACGTCAACCTAATACAGTAATGCCCGCTTATAACGAACCTCAAGGGACCGAAAAAAACGGTTCGCTATAAGCGAAGTTCGCAATAAACGATAAATACTAATACCTACCTACTAAAGCTCTACCTTAGAAATATGTTCGTTATAAACGAAAGTTCGCAATAAGTGGGTTCGTTATAAGCGAACATTACTGATCAATTTTCAAAAGACTTCTCACAAATGTAAGGGAATATGGCGCATTTCAAAAACCAGTGTCGCATAGAGTAAAGACGAACGATCTAGAAGAAACATTAACCGTTTTGTTGGCTGTACAAGAAGAAGATACTGTGGGATTAAGATCAATCGAAAAAGTGCACAATGTTCCTAAGTCCAATGCAGGTTTTCGTCCATTTAAATTCCGGATTTGTCATAGTTTAGTACCTGGTGATGAACAGCGCAGAATGATTTTCTGCGAGTGGCTGACTAGAATGTGTGATGAAAACCGTGAATTTCCAAGAACTATTCTTTGGTCAGACATAAGTTATCTTTGTGACAATGGAATTTTTAATCGACACAATCGACATTATTGGGCAAATCATAATGAACATCGTGTACGACCATTAAGGCACCAGCAACGCTTTGGCTTTGATGTGTGGTGTGGGATTTTAGGAACAAGAATTATCGGACCAATAATTTATGAAGGTACTTTAAATGCAGAAAGATATTTCCAGTTCTTAAATAACGATACAAAGCTGGCCAGCTGGTTTAAACCAGTACCAAAAAACTCAGATACACACACATAAATAACGATATTGAAGATTTTCTTGATAAAATTCCTCTGGCAGAAAACAACAGTATTTAGTTTCAGCAAGATGGGGCACCTCCCCATAATTCTCGAAACAACATTGAATATCTAACAGAACGTTTCCAGAACAAAGTAATCGCCACTAATGGCCCCATAAGATGGCCTGCACGATCTCCCGACATCAGTCCGTTGGATATTTTCTTGTGGGGCTGTCTCAACGATGAAGTCTACTGGAAAACGTACGAAAATGTAGAACAACTTAGAGCCTAGGTTCAAGCCGCTATTGCAAGGATAACTCCAATGATGCTAGGAAATGTAATGAATGAAATTGTTGCTACGTTTGTTTAGAGAATGAGGGAGGACTTTTTGAACATATTATTAAGATTGTTTCAATGAACATCTTGTAGCGTAAAAATAAAATATTTTGTTTTTCGATAATAACATTTTGCTTACTTGCCCTAATAATAGTTAAAGCTTAAAATTTTGGGATTATTTTTGTTTATTAAGTTGATATTGGTCGAGAAAAGCCAAAACGTAGAATCAAGAATTGAATGACGTCATGCTGTAGAGGAGAAAAAGACAATAAAAATGTAAAATTTATTTTAATCTATCTCTTACAGTAGAATCAGAAAAAATCTACGCATTCTTGAAATTTTAAACATAAATTTTGGCAATTAATTTTTTTCTGATTTCGCAAAAGAAGACAGGTCAAAATGAAAACCACATTCCTATGTAATTTTTTCTCCTCTACATGAAAACGTAATTAAATTTTGATCCGACGTTTCGTTCCTTCGTAATAATCATCAAATAATATTGATAATGATTTTTTCGTCCAAAACGTCGGATAAATGTAAGAAACGATATGTCGTGGGATTTAGAATTAAAGTTAGAATTTTTTAGGGAGAGCACAAAATTTTTCGACTATTTAAAAAAATGAAGTTAATGATGGTTGCGAAGAAACGAAATGTCGTATTGAAAATCTAAGAACGCTGGCTTGTAGAGCAGAAAAAGTGGCAATGAGAATGTGAAATTTATTTTGTCATATCTTTTTAAATAGAGTCAGAAAAAAACGAAATTGGGAAAATTCGGTTTTTCCCAAATATCTTCGGAAGTAATCGGATTTTTTTAGATTTCGAATCGTGACTTTGAAGGGTTCAGCAATGCGCAACTTTTCTCTAATTTAACCCTCTCTGCATCTCCTGTGGTTTACGAGATCCCTGTAGTGTGCATTTTTATATGGGACACCGTACCGTGTATGTACAATAATTTATTGTGTATCGCTGGGTTTGACGTAAATTATTAATATGCGTAAAAGTAGTAAGCCGTAATATATAATTTTTATTATACAGGGTGTCATACCTAGAAGTTCCACCCCCCTTTATTTTCTTTAATTTTTCAGATATCGGAATAAATTTTTTTTGTTTGAAAACGTGGCAAAGGCTTTTTTGACATCTGTGTAATTACCGGGTTGAGAATGCGAAACTTATACGTGGAATACCCTGTATAAAACCGTATGAGTAAAATTAGTCATCTCAATATTTTGAATCTATACTATCACTATTATCCACTGATATAATTAAAGGTTTTATGTTTTCCCAAAATTTTTTATAATTATTTTAGACTTTCCAACTGCTCTCACACTGAGTTTTAATTAATTCAGTTACATTAGCGCGGACATTTTTGGGTTTACATTATTGCGTCTAACTTCGTTTTTTAATTCGGACCATATCATTTCTATAGGATTCAAATCGCCATGGTAGGGGGGCAATCTAAGTGGTATATTACCGGATGCTTTTATAGCCTCATCTACGCAATATATTTTATCATACGATTTGGTTTTTAGTACCTTAACTAGTTTTTTTTATATAATTATCTTCAAAATAGAGGCTATGCTGGCTAAGGAACTCTTGCAGTACCTCTTTTTTGCTGCTTATTGTCGTAATTTTCAAATGATTTAATAATAATTCGACAATTTCTAATGTGTCGACAGGTATAATTTATTATATCTAAAATACGTACATTATCAAAATAAAAATATAATACCTCCCTGTTACTGAGAAAGGCTTACAAACCAGCCCTTAATTGCTTTATGGGGGGTAAAGTCACCCGACCGTTATAAAGCAGATAAAATCATGACCATTTATTTTGTGTCGGACTATACCAATCATGCTGTTCTACCTTTTGTAGTATTCGAGATATTTGCATTGAAAGTTTTCAAATTGACACCCCGTATATATAGCTGTAATTAAAAATCTTATCAATGTTCTTAGTGGGCTTCATAAAGTCAGTCTAAATTTATCCGTTAAAATGTTATTTTTTAAAAAAGATATTCTTTATTTCTATCATGGTATTTTAGAATATTTTCGCGCTATTCATTTTTTTTAACTGCTAAAGCCTTTGGCATTTTTGAAATTTATTATACAGGGTGTTCCTTCTAGTACTTTAGAGGGACCATTTTAAGAAAATAATTTCATATGAATGTATCTCCTGAGCCTTTTTTATATTAGATGTTAACGAAATATTTTATTTTCATACTGATAGTTCTGGTTGCTTAGTAACGATAAAAATACTTCAAAAATGACTTTAACGGCATTGAAACAAATTTGCGATCGCAGAATTTTATTTTGTAATTATTAAATATCCAATACCTAATATTTATTTAATTTTTAATGCCATTATAACCTACCCTTAAAAGAATTACCGAAATTTTTCAATTTTTCTTGCTGCTGCAAGTATGTAATCCCTTAAGACAAAAAGTTTTGAGGCACCGTGGTATATAACATTTATTTTCTTATATAAAATTATGATTAAACATCGCAATTTCTACTTCATACCATAAATAATGTGATGTTTCACCGAAAGTTAAGAGCAAAATTGTAAATTCAAAGGTTATGAATGCTACTCTGGGGTTCAATAAATTGCTTTAGAGGAGATAGCAATTTTTTAGTTAGACTAACGGTCGTATATTTTGTGTGATGCTTTCAAGGATGTGTTTACGTGAAATATGTATTTTGACATGGATATAGATACACGTCTGGCAAAGTTACACTTTGGGTAGTCACAGTGGCAGGGCAGTCCGTTAATGCGTGAGCTGGAGTTATTGGAAACCATCTGATTTACCCATATTTTCTTCCAAATCGGCTGAACGGTAATTATTCTTATTATCATTTTATTATTAATGTGCTACCTGAACTTCTTTATTGAGTCGTTCCTTATGGTTTATGCATGATGGGACACCTCCTCATTTTGCTGTTATTGTTGGGAAGTACCTTAATACTGCATTTCCAGATCGATGGATTTGGTCAAGGGGTCCGCAACATTGGCCACCTCGGTCCCCAGACTTAAATCTTTTGGATTTTTATTTTTGAGAACACCTGAAACAGCTAGTATATACTACTCCAATTGCGACAATACAAGAATTATTGCCATTGGCGGCCCTTTTCAGCATTTAATTTAGTAATGAAATTGTTAATTACGGTTAGTTCAGTTAGTTCGTTAATTAATCTTGCGTTATTTTTAATTAAATAGCAATCTTCTCCTAAACTAAGCGGCAAGTTGAAAAATGCCGATAGATATTAGTCAGGCCTTAAATGGGGATTACAAGAAATAGTCAAAAAATTAAAAATAGCAGTGGCGTACCTATTTTCCAAAAATATTTTTTTTTATGATAAGGCACAGCACTGCAGGATTACTCCTTTAGGGCACTCTGTAAGCGGCGCGTGTGCGCAGGAAAAGATTCACATTGGTCTTGAATCTTTGGAGATTATACTCGTTGGGGAACGCGGTCTCAGGGAGGTCGTTCCAGAATGATAATGTTCTTCGGATAAAAAAGTTTTAAACAGTGTCGTTCGAGGGACACTAAGCTGAACCACGTACGGGTGCGCTGCAGTGGCCCATCGTGTACTTCTATCATGCGCCGCTCTGAGTGGAATCAAACGTGCAACCTCAGTTACCCACTTGCCATGATTCAATTTGCCAACCTGCCTTCGATGTTCTAGACTTTCCAGGCTGTTTGTCAGATCATCGTCACCGATCAAGCGAATGATTCTTGTTTGAATGAAATCCAGTAATCTCAGGGTATGTTTAGGAGTAGAGCCCCAAATATGCGAACAGTACTCCAGCGATGGTCCAATTTGGGCTATACCGGGTGTCCATGGAAGGTGGCTCGCCCCTATAACTCTTTTGTTTTTAAAGATAATGGAATGAAATTCGGAGGATTCGTATGCGATATAAAACTGCATTTTTTGACGGGTGATTCAACTTTATAGAATTTCCGGTTTTACCGGAAGTGACATAAACTTTCGATTTTTCAATGAGACACCTGGTATATTTTTACTTTCTTTGAATCCAAATGACATTCTAAATGCAACCATGTTCACTTTTTATCATAAAAAAAATAAATAAAAGAAAAAAGAATTAAAAATCTACATCCATACATATCTATTAATTTTTAGGGTTGCAGATGTTCAAAGTGACCTCCATCTTGTTGCTGACATAGTCGTACGTTTTCTACTGTCGCTCTTGAAACGTTTTTTAACTGCTGTGGTGTAATTCTAAGAATAGCTGCCCTTACTTTCTCCTATAATTCATTCTGTGCAGCAGGAGGTACATCATACACCTCGTTTCTAATAGAACCCCATAAAAAGAAATCTAGAGGCGTAAGGTCAGGTGACCTGAACAGATTTAAAAAGGAATGTCTTAGTGTGCGAACTCACGTTTGTAACAATGAGGTACACAAAACTTTAACCTTGTATCTCCACAAGTCGACTGGTTCAAATTTGTTGAAAATATGGAAAATAAAATCCTTTTTGAATTTTACTGCACTACTTCTTTATTAAAAGACTAATAACATTCCTCCTCTCTTCACCCTAGCATGGGCTACAACATTACCAACAAGACATGTTAGGTAAACCACTTTTGTAAACACTTAACAACTTTTTAACGTGAAGGCTTTTCTCCTACACGGAGCGACGATTTGCCTCTTTAGACTTCCACCTGACACTTTAACACAATTAACTACTTTTAACAACTTTTTAAAGTGAAGGCTTTTCTCCCCACGGAGCGACGATTTACCTCTTTAGGTTGCCACCTGACACTTTAACACTTTTAACTACTTTTAACAACTTTTTAACGTGAAGGCTTTTCTCCCCACGGAGCGACGATTTACCTCTTTAGGTTTCCACCTGCCACTGCTTTGTTTACATTTTAGAACATATATTAACCCTACCCAAACACCTTGACCAATCAAATGTTAACACGTCAAAACCAAAATGGCAACGTCCATCCATCAGGCCACTATCGATCGGCCAATCAAATAGCTTATACTTGCTTCGCCGACTCCGGCGTATTCTTAGAATTACCACGTGGAAGCTAATATTATTTGATAGTTTTAGAGAATATTATAAAATAGCAGACAGTTTTTTACATTATAAAATTTAACTCGATTAACACTTTGATATGCGGTGTTGCCATTTATATTGCATGCGAAGTTAATGTATTTTTTTTCTATTTATTGCATTTAGTGGTTGAAGAAAAACATAGTACTTTAGCACGAATGCGACGTTGCCGTTTGGCTAAGTATTACATTACAATATATCCCCTAAGATTGATTTTAACCTTGTTACTTTATTAACACTTAGCAAAAGTATAAATTAAAATTAATTCTGTTTTACCTAGCCGGCCAATTTACTGGACCCCTATTTCCAATGCAGTTTTCTTTGTATGAATCCTCAAATATTTTGCAACTGCCCTCATATTGTATGTTTGGGCATCATCTTGTTGATAAAATAGTCCCACTCGATTTACTAATGGTATCTCATCCAAGAACTGCTCAATTTCTTGCGTGAGGACACCTAGATATCTCGCCCTTATTAGCGAACCGTTGCAATACTCAAGTCTCCTTTTATTATCGTTTGAGTACAGGTGCTGATATAGTTGATATTTATATTAATGGTATTTATGTTTATTTAAAATATTGCCGGCAGAAGACTTACCAATGCCACATTCTAGCGTGATCTCCCTGAGTGACGCATTGATATTTACTTGCACGTATGCCAGAACATTTATTTCTGTTTCTTCACTCACAATAATTGGATCGTTTTCATTATTAATATCAGGCTCATTTCGCATTTTCTGAACCAGTTTTGGATAATAATGCCGGGTTTGGTGACGGCGTTCAGGATATCTCTGTGCGTTAACACGTGCAGCATCGGTTGAGTTTTGCCCACACTCTCCAAAAACTAATAACATATCAACTTTTTCGCTCCCTGTATAAATATTATTATTTTCCATGATTTTTAAACAATAGCGTACACAATAATTACCTAATTTACTTTTGCAGAAGCGAAGTTCCATAAGATGTTGACTTGTCAATTTTTTACAAGACATCTTAACGTTTTCGTTTTTATCAGTTGTGTTGGTCTCAGGCTACTCGATATTTAGAATGTTATATAGATTAAAAGAAAGTAAAAATATACCAGGTTCATTAGATAGCAAAAGTTTATATCACTTCCGGTAAAACCGGAAGTTTTATAAAGTTGAATCATCCGTCAAAAAATGCAGTTTTATGTCGCATACGAATCCTCCAAATTTAATTCTTAGTTCGGAAAAGTGTCCCGAGTTTCTGCGAGGCTACCCTAGGAAATGGAGTTGAGCGAAGCCCTGGATCGATTAAAAGGGGGTATAAGCGTCTTTTTGGACTTATTCTTCTTTCAGCTTAAATAAACGCTTGATTTGTCGAGGCTTCCATCATTAGGGCCTCTCCACTATTGCTGGAGGCAACCAATTCTTAGGAAACTTGTAGGTGGAATTCGGCGGTGATTGTATATGTGAACTTGTAATTAGTGGATTGGTGGATACGTCCGGCCGTTTGTAGTAATCCACTACTATTTTGTCATAAAATTCCGTCAGTGTCGGTATTTCAAAGTCTCTGTGTAGTACTCTATTGACAGTATATCTCGGAGCGTCCGCAATTATTTTTAACGCTCTATTTTGTAGCACCTGGAACTTGTTATGCGCTGTCCTGCTTATGGTGCATCATGTTGGCACTCTATAAGTCAGGACCGGCCTGACGAGGGTATTTTTAAATTAACTTCAGTTCTATAACCTATCTTGCTCTTTTTATTTAACAAACAGTATATAGAACGAAGCTGATTAGCAGCTTTTTTAATCTCATTTCGTAGTTCTTTCTCCAGTTAAGTCTCTCATCAAAAACAAGTCCCAAGTACTTGACTTCTTGGACCCAGTTTATCCGAATACTGTTAACCAAGAGCGTAGTCTCGGGTCTTCTAACTCTGCTCTTTGAAAAGAAAATGGCCTTCGTTTTGGCAGGATTCAGGCGAATCCTCCACCTCGAAAGCCACTTTTCTAATACTCGTATGTGTCTCTGCAATCTAGCCACCACCAGCCGCGGTTGATCTGAAACTGAAATAATTGCAGTATCGTCTGCAAATAAGAACAGCTCGTTAAATCTGTCTCTCGGGATATCATGAACGTAAACATTGTACAGCATCGGAGCGAGAGGAGACCCTTGTGGGACTCCTGCCCTGATGTGTTTGGTGTCAAAAAGCACGCCTTCTAACGAGACTGCAAAACTCCTTCTCCCCAAAAAGGAAACAACAATCTTAACAAGATAATTGTGAGCCCCCAGTCTTATCAATTTTAAGGCCAGGCCGCAGTGCCAGACCTTATCAAAAGCTTTTGAGACGTCAAAGAAAACCGCTCCCGTGTGTGCACGTTTCTGATAAGCCGTGTAATCCTTGACAGTTTGAGATAATTAACAAAAACAAAATTAAAGTTAAAATTTCAAGAAGCTGCATTTTGGAACTAGATATTTTTAGACCTATGTCAATATAAAGTTTTTTTCATAAAAAGCCATGATGAACTCGAGATATTTTAGATTACTTAGGAAACACCGTAGAGAACGTCGATGTAAAGGTATAAGCCATTTTTTTTTATTTAATTACGTAAATTTCAAATTAATAAAAAAAAAAAATACATCAAATATGGCATAGTTGGAAAAGTCTGTTCAATGGCTCTCAGAAGAAGTGAAATTATACAGAATGTTTTATTTGAAAAAACAAAGTTCGTAAGAGTTCTGACGAAACTGTAAGTCTGACTTCCAGAGTTATTTAGCCAAGCCCATACTTTTGCCGCTAGTAACGAACTAACTATTGGAAATAATGACCTTTGGGTTCCGCCGCTGTTCTAGTTTCTAATTTAATCTGGAGCATGATGTCAGTACCAGACAAACAATAAATACCGGAAAGCATGCACGGTGTGAAGTGTTACAAAATCAAAGGCAGGCATAAAATCAGGAAATTTATGTCTGAACTCCCGTATCATGCATATACAAAGCAACGTCTAATAAAGTGGGTTAATTTATTTGGTTGGCTGAATGTCGATAGTATATAGGTTAAGCAAAAATGTTGATAAATTAATTTATGTTTACCTTTACAATCTGCGAATTACTGGTGTTCTTAGAATTCAATGTTTTGTACCGTTCAGAGCAATTTAAGTTTTGTATGAAAACACTTTATGGCGCTCTATTAGCGGAGTGTGGGCGCATAAAGCGGTTCACGTTGGGCTTGAATCTTTGGAGATTATACTCGTTGGGAAAAACGACCTCTGTGTAGAGATATAAATCGATATATTGTCACAAGGTGCACCTAATATTCTTAATGATACACGCTTTACAGGATGCCCAGAAATCCTCATAAATTATACATCAAATATCACTATGTGTTATAAGTTGAATCTTGTAAAATATGTTTTTCTAGTTATATTGAAATATAAATCATTAGACATAACAAAAAAAAGTATGGTCATCATATCAATCACGAATATCTTAAGTCATTACTCTTGAAAGGTCACCCACGTAAAAGGTAACAATGAATAAAAAATAGAAATGTCAAGCTCTGAAGATCTTATTTGTTTATTTTTTTTTCTCTTCCGATATGATATCCTAATGAGGCCATACCTCTGCACAAAACAGATATTTTACTGGTTTGCTGTCCCATGTGCATGTGAGGCGTAATTTCCTGTATATGATTCAATAACAAATAGCGAATCCTTTTTTTTTTTCTTCTTTTATGATAAGGCACAGCACAGCAGGATTAATCCTTTATGATGTTCTGCAAGCGGTGCGTATGCGCAGGTTACGATTCACGTTGGTCTTGAATTTTTGAACATTATACTCGTTGGGGAACATGGCCTCAGGGAGGTCGTTCCAAAGTGATGACGCTCTTCAGATGAAAGAATTTTTGCACAGTGTCGTTCGAGGGACACTTAGCTGAACCACGTACGGGTGGGCTGCAGTGGCTCGTCGTGTATTTCTACCATGCACCACTCTGGGTGGAATCAAGCGGGCAACCTCAGTTAAGCACTTGCCATGAAAATATTTGTAAAATAGTCTCAGATCGCCAGCCTGCCTTCGATCTTTATGGCTTTCCAGGTTGTTTGTCAGATCATGGTCACCGATCAAGCGAATGGCTCTTCTTTGAATGGAATTTAGCAGTCTCAGGGTATGTTTAGGAGCAGAGACCCAAATATGCGAACAGTACTCCAGCGGTGGTCGAATTTGGGCTTTATAGAGCATCAAAAGTTGTTGGGGTGTATAGAGGTTTTTAGTTCGGAAAAGTATTTCAAGCTTTTTCGAGGCTGACTTAGCCATGGCCATAACGTGACTATGCGAAGACATATGACTATCTAAATTGACGCCCAATAAATGAATTAATTAAGCCAAGAGCATCGAGTGTCCCGCCATGACTACATCCGGTTCTTCAACATTAACTTTTTTAGAAAGAACGTACCCTTGGGTTTTTTTTAGCGTTAAATTCTACTTGGTTACTGTCACCCCAAGACAGAATTTTTTGCAGGTCTTTGTTGAGATGTGAGACCTCTATAAAGCTGTGCATTGACAGCCGAGATCCGAGCATCCGAAGTAAAAGATAAAACAAGTGTGCTATCATCAGCAAAACTATATATAGGATTTTTAGTTTTTCCAAAAGATCGTTAATGTACCTATAGTAAAAAGAGGGTGGGCGACAATATAGAACCTTGAGGGACTCCGGCGTTTATGCTAAATGTGTCTGAAACAAATCTATGCATTGCCACTCACAGAGAACGGTCTTTAAGGAAGCTCGACAGCCATGAACAAAATTGAACCGGCATTTCGTATGATTTCACTTTAGTTAGGAGCCCCTCATGCCATACTCGGTCAAAGGCCTTGAAAATATCTAGTGCTACCGTCCGGGACTTCCCATGATGTTCTATTGCGTTAAAAACACTTAAGGAAAACAATAATTTTCGATTTTCACTATATTTTAATAAATAAACACATAACAGCTGTTTCGGTACACTGTACCTTCTTCAGATGTGAGTACTTTAATACTAAAATTACCAATATTAGGGTAATGAGAATAAAGCTTAAACTACCTGCTAAATTATTATGGGAAAATACGTGTATATAAATTCAATAATGGTGATCTATTTAAATCTAATTGATCGTTCAGTAATATGTTGGAATTTTTAAGTTTATTTATTTCTAATGTCTCTAGGGTATTTAATTTTCGACCTTTGTTTTCTACATGTAAAATTGTATATTTATCATCAAAATTATGTGATTCTTCTAATAAATGATTGGCGTAATTAGAATCCCTTTTATTTTTCAAAAAACATCTTTTATGTTCCTGTATACGTTTTTTAAACGGTCTTCCTGTTTGTCCTATATACACCTTATCACAAGAACCACATTTTAATTTATATACGCCAGATTTATCTAGATAAGTAACTTATATCGGTAAACCGACGGAGACAATATCAAGACATCTAAGGAAGCGTGGTTCAAAATTAGCGTTTAAAACTAGGAATACTTTAGGTAAATTAATAAAAAACAATAAAAGTAAAGTTAAAAAACAGGATAAATCTGGCGTATATAAATTAAAATGTGGTTCTTGTGATAAGGTGTATATAGGACAAACAGGAAGACCGTTTAAAAAACGTATACAGGAACATAAAAGATGTTTTTTGAAAAATAAAAGGGATTCTAATTACGCCAATCATTTATTAGAAGAATCATATAATTTTGATGATAAATATACAATTTTACATGTAGAAAACAAAGGTCGAAAATTAAATACCCTAGAGACATTAGAAATAAATAAACTTAAAAATTCCAACATATTACTGAACGATCAATTAGATTTAAATAGATCACCATTATTGAATTTGTATACACGTATTTTCCCATAATAATTTAGCAGGTAGTTTAAGCTTTATTCTCATTACCCTAATATTGGTAATTTTAGTATTAAAGTACTCACATCTGAAGAAGGTACAGTGTACCGAAACAGCTGTTATGTGTTTATTTATTAAAATATAGTGAAAATCGAAAATTATTGTTTTCCTTAAGTGTTTTGAACATGGATTTTCATCAAGTAAAGGCCTCATCAATCGTGTTTCTATTGCGTTGTTCCAAACGTGAGTAACATAAGCGAGAAAGTCTCCTGTTGATCTAGACTTACGGAATCCATACTGGCGGTCACTAATAATGTTTAAAGCCTTTCAGGTACTTTAATAATTTTTCATTGATAGCCTTCTCCATAACTTTGTATATAACCGACAGCAATGCGACTGGACGATAGATAGTTTTGGCAAGGTCTTCTTGCCTTTCTTGGGTATGGGCTGGACTCGCGCACTGTTCCAGCAAGAAGGAAATATTTCTTTTTTGTAAGATAAGTTAAAAAACCTACAAAATATCGGGGTCAAATCGTCAGCGCATATCTTAATTACCGATGACTGGAATATCGTCAGGACCAGACGCTCTTTTGGTGTCAAGACTTTTCAGATGTGTTTATTATGGCGGTGTCAAATTCTTGCTTACGCGATAACGTTCTCTAAATTCACTATGGGGCAATTCCTTCTCTCCATTCTTAGAAGATCTTTCCACTGCTGTCTCGTGCACACATTTTTCGATGGAATTGCAAGGTATCTCGATAACTAGTAAAGATAGAGACTTGCGGTTCTTACATTACTGCGCTACTTTTTCGTGAAACAAAAGACGCAGCGAACAGAAATGTCATAGCTTTCTTAGTTTTTAAGCTACAGGGTGCTCTCGTAATGCTTGCTTTTTGACCACTACCTGTATTTTGGTTATCCATTAACTTATCAAGAAATTGAAAACTGTTTCTAAGCGAATTTTTAAGTGAAATTCAGTGGCGTGCTTACTTTTTTTCTAGGACTTTTACTTTCTGAAATTTAAAGCAAGTAATGGGACACCCTGCATATTTTTCTTTTATTTGAATGGGCTATTTTTAGGCTTTTAAAGAATATACAGGGTGGCCAAAGGAAAACAGTGGAATCTGAATCGGAAAATAATACTATATTGTTTAATAAACAAGTATCGAAAATTGCCCCCTAAGGGAGCTACGGCTCCCTAATAGGGAACCAATGAAGATGGTATTTTTCAGATTATTCCCAAATAGTTGAACATAGAAACATGAATTTGTGGTCTTTTAGTATCTTTTATATGCCGAATAACTTTTTTTTCTGGAATTTTAAAAGTTTAGGGCTTTTTGGCAAAAAAAGGTACTCTTGATGTACTTCGCTCAGATGCACCATTTCTGAAAAAAAAGTCCTTAACGATAACATCCTTTAGCAAACACGAATCAAATTAGAACTATTAATTTTTTTAAAGCTAACAACAACACTCATTTACTTGAGTAAATGTTCAAATAAATTTCCATTTTGTTGAAAACACAGTCCGGGCCGTTTCCTAATATTTTGAGTAGTACGAAGAATTTCGAACCGGTTTTCTTTAATTCGATTTCCAGCTGCATGAAATCGTCTCAAAACCTCTTCTGGGCTATCTACTTCTGTGGCATAAACAATATTGCACATATTACCCCACAGATAAAAATCTAAAGGATTTAGATCAGGCGATCGAGCTGGCCAGTTTACTGGACCATCTATACCTATCCACCTATTGGGAGAACTTTCATTTAGCCAGTTTCTTACAAGCTGGCCAAAGTGGGCTGGCGCCCCATCATGCTGGAAGAACATCTCTAACCGAGTACGTATAGGAACATCCTCTAGCAATTCTGCCAGCTTATTTTGGAGGAAACTTAAATAATGATGGGCATTTAATCTATCTGGCAAAATAATAGGACCTATTAAAACATCTTCTATGATCCCTACCCATACATTGAAAGAAAACCTATGTTGGTAGTTAGTCCTTCGAACCACATTCGGATTGCCTTGAGCCCAAAAATTAGTATTATGTCTATTAAATGCCTTGCCTCTTGAAAAGGTTGATTCATCCGACCATATAACTTTTCTCAACGTATTTTGGTGGTTGGAAATCAATTGGCAAAATTCTACACGAGGTTGAAAATCTTCGGCTCTTAAATCATGTACTCTTTGATAATGAAACAGATGCAGTCCCTGCATGTGGGTCATTCTTCCAAGTTACTTTTATTTTTGTTCCTCAATCCTCCCAAATGCTACGCCTATGATTAAATTTTGGCAGTTTTGATTGTAGATCTAGATTCGGCATATAAAAGTTACTAAAATACCAAAGATTCATGTTTCTATATTCAACTGTTTGGGAATAATCTGAACAATACCATCTTCATTTGTTCCCTATTGTTTATTAAACAAATTAGTATTACTTTCCGATGCAGATTCCACTGTTTTCCTTTGGCCACCTAATTTCGGGACACCCTGTATAATAGTTGATAGTTACTATAAACGCATAATACGAAAAATTTAGAAAATTAGGGATTATAGGGCATTACCCATTGAAACAATCAGAAGAATATCTATCTGGCATGTCCATTTGTCCAAATGTATAGGAAAAAATAACGTTTTGTTAAAATACATGTCATCATTTCACTAAAGTATAAAAAAATGACGAAAACGTAGTATGAAAATTTTGAAAATTACGACAAGTTAGTTTGCTTTATAGAGTACCATGAAAATAGGTAAGTTTGCAATCTTGTAATCTAAATATCTAACTTATAGAGTTCTTACTTTCATAGGTATCCAGAGAGAAGGCAGCCCAATCAAGTAACATTTTCAAGTTTAAAAATTAATTTAACTAAAAATCGATCATTTATAAAACCAAGACCTAAATTATATACCTACATGGGTGGAATTGCCACTGTTTTGTTTTCAAGTTCCACTTATTAATTCAATACCTGTTACAGGGTTACACAATGTATGAGTGGAATATTCATCATATTATTATCAAGCATCGCATTATTAATTTAGGCGTCGCCTGTATGTATTTGTATTTTCTATTTCTACACAGCTGTTATGTTTAAAATGAGAAACACAATGGTTGAGTTCGACACCTGAATATCTTGAAATAAGATGCAACACTTCGACCAGAAAATTTCTCGAAAGCAGTCAATAACGAGGGACATCCAATAAAATTTAGCGAGTAAAATCCCAAGTATTTAAATTTTCTTCTGAAATTAGTTCCCGGCGGCGGTTGCGCCAGTATTTTACCTCTGCGAAGGCACTTTATCTTCCACAAGCAAACCCGCTATTAGCTTTTCCTCTGTAATTACGCTTAAAAAACCGATTCGCTACAAACTTTCCAGGCTTATCTACTAATAAATTTTCAGACTTGTGGCAATTTCGGGATCTTAAAAACCTCTAAAAAGCAGCCTTGTTCCTTTTGAGATAGGCATCTGCGGAAGATATGGAAAAATCCTTAAATTATCCTTTGCAATCACCAAAATAATTCGTAATGGTTCTTTAATTTAACACTTATAAAAAAAATTGAATAAAATCCTTTGATACACCTCAATTATTTTTATACAGGTCAGGCAGAGTCATCCAGTCCAGAATTTGTCTAATTCGTATGTGGCAGCGCATTTAAGACATACCTCTCTACTAGATGATCCATCCGCGATATTAATCATTTCTCGATAGATTTCTGCACATTTTGTATCATGCAAGCAGAAATTATTTAAAGGGCGGAATATACAGTGATGGGCTAAAATATTGAACAAATTCATTTAAAAATCAGGTATTAATTTTTTGAAAAAACGCTCGGACACGTCGATTATAATTTTTTCTTCCAAATTTCTTCCCTCAAAAAGAAATTATACAGGGTGTGTCAAAAAGTAGACGTAGCAAAAATTTTTTGTATTTTAAATAGAACCCTATTTTTTTCAGTCCAATTTTGAATTCTACGTCAAATTCTGCGCATAATTCATGTAGCACACCCTATCCTTATCTCTAACGGTTTTAGAGAAAAATTACATCATAAAACGAGAATTCTTTTATTAAGTGTTGAAAATGCCAACCATTAACTTCTTGACAATATGCCAATCTACTTAAATACCCTTCTAAAACATTATTTACAGTATTTTAATTAATTTGCCTAATTTCATATCTAATTTTAAATTTTAAGTCTTCCAAATTTTGTGGTTTATCCTTATACACTTTTGATTTCAAATAACCCCAAAGAAAGAAATCCATTGGTGTAACATCGGGAGATCTTGCAGGCCATTCTATGGGTCCTCTTCTACCTATTCATCGTTCGGGAAATACAGTATTCAAATATTCTCGTACTTGTCGAGCAAAATGAGGCGGAGCACCATCCTGCTGAAACCAAATAGACGCTTCTGGTAGATTAGGCTGATTCGGATTTGGAAAATCCGCTGCTAGTGTGGGAATTAATTAATTTTGAAGAAATTGTAAATACCGGTCTCCTGTAAGAATTCCATCGAAGAAAAAAGGTCCAATAATTCTATCATTTAATATCCCTGCCATTTACTATTTGTGGGTTTTGCGTGTGCTGTTCTCTCATCCAACGGGGATTATTTGTACTCCAATACCGAAAATGTTGTCTGTTTACCGAACCATTCAAACGAAATGTGGCTTCATCGCTAAAAAATATGTTGCGATGGAAAAATTGATTTAAGTTGCAAATTTCCATCAGAGTTTCACCAAACTGTAGTCGGCGGTCGGGATCACCTTCGTTTAGCTTGTGCAGCAACCTACTTTTGTACGGATGGTACTTTTCTTGTTTCAATACCCGCAAAACAGATCGTCGGCTCACATCATTATTAAGGGCTACTTCAGTGGATGCTCTATGGGAATTATCTTCAACTTCTAACAAAATGTTTAATTTTGTGTTTTCACTAATTTTTGGACGACCTGGCCGTAGACGATCCTTTACCTGTTTCCCTAAATTTCTTCTCAATTTTACTCACTGTAGATCTTGTAACCGGTCGTTCTGTATACTTAGAGCTAAACAAGTTACAAACTTCTTCTTGATTTCTTGTTTGGTCTCCACATCCAATTAAAATTAAAATTTCGATTCTTTGAGTTTCATTTAAATGCACCATGATCACCGTTTTTCAAAATTATACCTAAAACTATTTTTGATTGACACATGACTTGCTATCGTAGTGACAATTCATTTAAATTTACCTGTTTACCTTTAAGTAGGTACATGTAACTTTTTTTAAAGAAAAAATTTGTTTTATGATGTAATTTTTCTCTAAAACCGTTAGGGATAAGGATAGGGTATGACGTAGAATTCAAAATTCGACTGAAAAAAATAGGGTTCTATTTAAAATACAAAAAACTTTTGCTACATCTACTTTTTGACACACTCTGCATAATTTCTTTTGAGGCAAGATATTCGGAAGAAAAAATTGTAATCGACGTGTCCGAGCGTTTTTTCAAAAAATTAATACCTGATTTTTTAATTAATTTGTACCATATTTTAGCCCATTCCTGTATGCACTTAAATTCAGCCAAAATATGCGCACATATGTGTCTTCTTCCCTTTAAAATATGCAGTTGTATGCATTTTTTTGACCAAATATGCATACTTGCAATATTTCTTAATTTATTACAGTAAAATTGGGTAAAGAAACAAACTCGGTTTTAAAAAAGATGTTTATTTAAAAAAAAAATTTAAAAAAAAACAATGAAAAATAAAAGTAAACAATTTTTTAACCTGAAATTGTATAAAAGGCATTTATTAGTAAATATTTTTCAAAATTCAACTAAAAAGGATTGTCTTCTATCAGTAAAAATATGTTTTTACAAACAAAAGCTTCTTTCAATATCTCCCGATGTAATCGGACAATACTGCAACTTAGGTAGTAATGTATAACGCCAAGATACAACTTCGTTGGATAGTTTACCTTCATACATGCTTTTTACTACAGTTAATTATTTAAATCCTTCAATCTTTTTTACAGTTACATCCAATTTGTTTCTTACTTGACCTCCTACTTTACCGGAAATGGTGTTGAATTTAGCGGAAAAAGTTTCAACAATACTAATTGAGTCTCTTAAACCTAAATTTCTACTCTCTAACGAGGATATTATGTCCGGTATTAAGCTAAAATAACCTTAATAAAAGCAAGATCTTTAACTACACTTACACTTCTTAACAACCCTTTACTTTGCATAACACACTGCGAATCGTCATCTAAATCCAAAATTAGTTCTTTAATGGCTTTGAAATGTTCTGCGTAGAATATTGCGACCTTAATCCATGTTCCCCACCGGGTAATTACAAGTTCTGGAGGTAAACTAACTCCTGGTAATCTCTCCTTTTACATCTGCATTCTTAGAGGTGCTTTTAGAAACACTTGTCTTACATTTGAAATTAATTTATTTACTAAAGGATACTCAGTTCTGACTGTTTCTGTGTTTTTCGGTTTATTCCATATAAAAGACAAGTCACATGTACCATATTGGGGTAATATACGGTGCTGCATCAGACAAAAGCACTAAAAACTTCTCATCTGTGACTGGGTTTGGTAAGAAAAGGTTCGATAGGGACTGCTGAATAAATCCGGTTACGGTCACATTATACTTTTGTCTAGCTACTTAGCAGTCATTAAATATGGGTTTGTCGCTTTATTTTCTTGAAGTGCTCCAATCATAGGATTTGCGATATATCTGCCACAAGCATCTGTGCTTTGTGCTTTCATCAACAATAATGTAAGAATTTCTATCACCCAGTGAAGCTCTAATGTCTTCTTTCTAAGCGTGGATTCGTTAGAAATGGTTTGTTGGCAATATTTTCGCAAAAATCCTCTAAATTGCGGGGTTTGCAATTTTTTTAAGGATATGTTTGCTGCGACCAAAGCCTTGCATAATTCTTCTTGAACAATTTTCTTCTCATATTTCGATTTTTCTCCAACATTTTGAAATGCGCTTTTTACACTTAGCTGAACTGGTTCAGCTTTCATTTTTTGTAACTTTGATTTATTCAGCGGCGTTTTCAAATGTTGATCGATTTGGAACTTCTTTTCACACACAATAATTTTTGCACAAGCTTTACAGAAAACTTTTTCTCCACTAAACTCTAACTTTCGGAAATTTTTAATTCACGAAGACGTTTTCGCCACTTTAGACATTTTGAATGCAAATTTAAAATCACTAGTTTCACAGTAAAATTACTGAAACCTTTCGACAAACTAAAACAGAAGTACGTATTACAACCAGATGTAAATACGGTTAAGTTAAGCAGGTAATAATAAGGCATTATTAAATGACAATAAATAACCCTCAATATGCCTGCAAACCCCGGAAACCCCCAATAAATACCTTGTGTGTAACCAAAATGTAAAAATTAATTATTATATAATTATCTTCAGATTGGAAAATCCCTGAAACAAGTGCCGGACTGGACAATAAACCTATGAGTCTACGAGTTTTCATGACCGGGCGTTTTAAGTTTTTTGATAACGCCGAAAACATAAAAATATGCTCATAAAATAATAATTTGAGAAAATTATGCATTTTATTATAAAACTGACAAAATATGCAAAAAATGCATATATATATATATATATGCACTTTGCTTATATTCCGTCCTTTAATTATCATCAAAGTGTGCTTTCCATCAACGTGACTTTATGTCCTCACTGTATAGATGATATTGTAACTATCCAGCCAAATAAATTCCAGCGGCATTATTTATGAGATAATTCTTTTAGCAATTAAAATTACCGTGATCTAATCATATGAGATGAATGGCTTGCTTCCAAATTCAAAAATGGTAACAACGTTAAAATTTCATTAGCCACAAGCGTTAAACTCATTTGTTTTCGTTTAATTTGCGAAACAATCACAACCATCACACAGCAACTTTTTACCTAACAAAGTTTAAATTAAATTTAGGAGATTTTTCCGCGCATTTTCTTACCGAGGAATATATAATCAAAGAGCAACGAAAAGTTTCAAATATCTATCTACCGGAAAAATGAAAAACTGCTAAAAGTTTTGTTTGCTCTTTGCCTTGGCCTTTCTGTTTGCGAAATGTTAATTTCTTCTATGAAAATTAATTCAACAACGTTAGAGGATTATTTAAACATCACAATTTTTTTTTTGTTTGGTTTTTAGCAACAACTGGAAAACCGGACACCTTCATACCTCAAACACCCAATAACTCTTTTTATGGTCCTGTACCTCAAGAGGAAAAAACGAATCCCTAGAAGATCTTAAAAAGAAACTTAAAATTAGTACGTGTAATAGAGTTATCTTTTATCCTTTCCGTCAGACCCAATCCTTGGACGTGTTTCGCCGTTCGATGGCTCATCAGCAAGGTTACAAACCTAACGAAATTGGCTTTCAGCGCCACCCAATGTCGGTTACCCGCAATGGGTCGCCTTGCCAGCGTTTAAACTTATATGGATTCTCGCTGTTTTGGTTGGATTGATGCGTGTGATCTTCTGCCTAAAGGATCTTTTCGTTGTCCTATAATTTTAAACTTTGACAAGAAGTAAAGAAAAAATTTCGGAAATCAATATCTTCTAATGACTATATGGAATTATTGTATCGCAACAAGCATCCAGCGTGTAACAAAACTCTGGAACGCTTTAAATACGTTTAATACCGTTTTTCCGACTTAGCTAAATCTCGGTATCTGTATGTAAGAGCTTATGGCGGAGCTGCTAGCAACATTTGCAATTTAACAGTTTTTTAGCAGTTAATAAAAAAAAATATATATATTTCATAGTTTACGAGTAGTTTGGAAAACCATGATTTTCATAAGAATTATTAGATTCTTAGGTAAAACGGATTTACTAATGGAAACACTGCAAATATAAATATTAATGATATTATGTCATGGCGATCAGAGGCGAAATTCAACTAAATCGTGCGTTGGTTGCACCATGAGAATAATTCATTGGTGTCGTATTTCGTGAAAAGCGTTAGTTGCACCACTGGCGTGATTAGAAAGACTAATTGTACTGAACATTTTGTATTATAAAAAAGTTGCAAATCCAAATACAAAAGTAATAGTATTTTATGGTAGTACTTCTTTCACGATTGGGAAGTTTGCGCGTATGAGCCGAGGGCGAATGCCGCAACTTCCAGGAGTAAAAAAAAGACGCATTATGCACGAGTTTTATACAATATTTTTTCTACGATAGTAAACGAATGGCTGCATAGAGTGGTTCAAGTTAATTTATGGGCCTATTTTAAATATCAAAAACTATTTATAGCGAGAGCCTCGGTGTCGAAAAATACGTACTATAAATTTGTGCATACAAAAGAAGAAAGAAGAAAACCTGTCACCAACAAGGAAAAAGAATTAAGAGTTTTATTAACAGTTACTGAAGATCCACACAAAGGTCAAAATTAAATATGGAAAGCAGCAGATATTAGCGAAAGATCTGTACAACGAATTTTAAAAAAGCATCGTTTTCATGCCTACCACATTCAATTCCATCAAGCTCTTAGTGATATAGATTATCAAAATCGACTTGAATTCTGTACCTGGACAAGAATGAAATTTCAAAAAGATCCTATGTTTTTCAGTTATGTTTTATTCTCTGATGAGGCTACATTTCATAACAGCGGTTGTGTAAATAGGCATAACTTTCTTTATTATTCCACAGAAAATACGCGATATATGAGAGAAATCGATCAGCAGCACCAGTGGTCTTTGAATGTGTGGGGCGAAATTATTAGTGATACGGTGATAGGTCCATATTTTTTTAATGGTCATCTTAATGGGCCCATGTATTTAAACTTTTTACAAAATGATTCACCAGGTTCACTGGCAGACGTTGTCCGTCAAAACATCACAGAACCTACTTTACATATTCCTGAAGTCGCAAACCTATTGCAAAGCTACCGAATAACAGTGAATTTAATATTATTTAGTTTATAATCTAACACGTTTTTATGTTTACAGAAGACTTGATGTTTCCCGAGAATTAGAGTACTGCGGGATAAAACACTAGTTTATAACTTTGATTATTAGAAAACGTGTTGCCAACATAGTAAGGAATAATGAAAATTGTCTATGGTAATGTGTGGCGACGTAACTTAAAAGCCCGCACTACACCTCAGTCGCCATCAGCTCTACCGACACACGCGCTAACTTATGGCCGCGTATTGTTTCTTCCGCTCGATCAGGGATGCAAGTAGTGGGGATTAATGGCTACGGGGTAACGCTTACATTCACATCTGGTGTAGGTTAATCTGGGGAAATACAAAGAAACTGACCCTATAAAAGACGTTACAAGATCTGGGCATCCAAAAACTGCTACAAGCGACGATAAAGTTTTAAATATTTTGCTCAGCATAGAGAAAAAATCCACACCTCTCCACCCTAATTTTTGGCCTGGATAACAACATGTCGCACATATCGGCCAGATGGCCTATTAAAGAATGAGAAGTTCCACCCCATACAAATTTAACCGGTTCGAGTGGGAAACCGCTGAATTCAAGTTTCAATATTGCACATTGCTAAATTTTCGCATTGCATGGCATTGCGCCACATATCTTTCATTTTCTTTGCATTACGCCACATTGCTTGCATTTTCTTTGCATTGCATGTCACTGCCTTCATTTTTGTATATTGCTTGTATTACTTTTTAACCATGTTGCTAGCGTTTTCCTTTAGTTGAGGAAACTAATTGTTATGTAGTTGCTATGCTCTTATGGCTGCTATAGTGCCATAATTTGTAAATTTATCTGTATGTACATTGTACATATATAATGATTTCACAAATATTGTACCAATAATTGCAACCTGCTCTCCTTTTTCCTCTCTCTTTTCTTTGTTTTTCTTCG